>JAKFHU010001670.1:22260833-23720000 GCA_023783475.1 Daubentonia madagascariensis
GTTTAATTCCCAGCACTAGATATTTCCAGTCCAAAAGCCTTAAGTAAATTGGCTTATGGGAATTGCTGCAGAAACAGCAGCCTTTATGGTTGAGGGGTAGAGATGCTATCACCTTTGCCCTTCCCACTAGTGAGCAAAAGGTGGTAGAATGCAGAGGTGAATCACGCAGACTTCAGCCTCATGGAGGCAAATGTGGTTCCATGCTCAGCTCTGCTAGTTGTGGCTGTTTGGCCTTATTATTTAATTTTCCTTAGCCTTAATCTCCTTATGTATAAATTGGGGGTATTAACAATACCAACTTCAATAAGTTGTAAAGGTTAGGTTTTTTTAATAATTAAAAAAAATTAAGTGCCTAGCATGATGCTCTAAGTGTGCAATAAAAGTGAGCTATTTTTAGAGGAAACACAAAGAAATTTAAAATGTTAAGCCAACATCATTCCTGTGATATAAATATACAAGAACTATATTCAATATGTAAGTCTCCTTCACTACTTCCTTTATTGACCATTGCACTGATATAGTTTAATGTAGTTTTATGTTCAGAGTAAGTCAGTTAAGGCAAATAATAATAAAATAGCAATGCCTTGCATTAGACTCTCACAATTTATAAAGCAATTTCACATGCATTATCTCCCATATTCAACAGCCCAAATTTCTTCAAACAAGAAAACTGACCCTAGTTCATAGAGGTAGTAAGTGGCAGAGCAAGAAATAGAATGCAGTTTTCCTGATCCTCTGTTCCTTGTAGAAGGCCACATCCTTCTTTGTAGAGTTTACAATGTCATCCCTATGCAGCCCCTCATTTCCAGCCACTCTTGTGATGGAAGCTGGACTGGTGTTGTTACCTCCATTTATTAGGTGAGGAAATTGATGCTCTGATAAGTTAGATGACTTTCCCAATGTCACATGGCTGGGGAGGGGCAGACATGAGACTAGAACCTGCTCATTGTCTAATGACATAGACAGAAACATAAGTAAGCACATCAAAACAACATTAATAAGTGTTATAATCCTTTTAAAATGAATTAAAAGATGATGTTGGGTCCCAGAGACAAAAGAAAATAATTGTCTGTGTGGAGGCATATGTGCATGTATGTCTTGTCCAGGGAAGGTTTCCCGGAAGGCACTTGGAGGAAAATTAGGGAGTGGGGAAACCATGTGCAAAAGAACAGAGGCTCAAAATAACGTTGCCAGTGTGGGAGGAAATTCTCTATGCCTTGAGCTCAGTGTCTTACCTCCTGAAGATTCTTCCATTTGTACTTTTAATAGTTCTTTATCGAGGACCCACTAGGTGCGGGGCTCTGGGCTAGCTTGAGGTCCCCGTAACCTGGTCCACAGGGTGTCCACAGGCGGTTGGAAATGGCCAAATAGCGTTCAGGGGCAAGCCGGAGGCAGTGTGAGAGCAACAGTGGAAGGCACTGGTATAGACGAAGTCACACCCCAGGGGAGAGAGCGGGGAGAAGAGCCGCGGACAGGCCTCGAGTCCAGCATCTGAGATAGATGGAAGGTGCAAGGTTGGCAAAGACTAGAAAGCAAAGTGCAAAGACTGCAGAGGGCAATCAGGAAAGAGAATGAAAAATGCAGCGAGGCGCCACAGTGGAGCGAGAGAAGACAAGGACCTAAAGTCAGCCACGGGAAGGACTGTTGGGAGGTCGCCTGTGGTTTTAACGAGCACGGTTTTAACGAAGTGCGGGGGAGGGGGAAAGAAGCTAGGCAGCTGCTGTTCCAGGAGTAATGCGAGTAAAGAAGGGAGGCCTCTGGGATCAGCTGAGTGTCAAAACGCTTGGCGAGGAAGGAAAGGAAGACCCTGGGAGCAGCCAAGGGCGTATGGAAGGGCCGAGGCTACAACAGAGGGTTGTTTGTTTGTTTTTTTTTTTTTTTGAGGGTAAGACACTTGGGCTTATTTTTAACCTAGAGGAAGAAGCCAATGAAGAGGAAGACGTCAGGCACTAAAGATGAGCAAGGAGATAACAACAGATAAGGGGCTCCAAGGACTCAGGGAGGTGTGACCTACCACACGGGCAGGTAGGAGGGACTCTTTTCCCGGACAGGAGTCGTAATAGGAGTAGTTGCAACGAAGCAACTCAGACAAAATAAGGGCAGTTAATTGACTCCCTAACTGACAATGCTAAGGATGGATGTGGTTTAAGGGCAGGGGGATGACAGGCCTTAGGACTTGATCTCTCCATTTCTCAGCTCTTCATTTCTGTTTGGCTTCACTCTCGGGCACGGAGGCTCCCAGGAGGCAATCTCTTCCCATCTGAATAAAATTCTCAGAACTAGCTCTTCTCGTCCAGAGTGGGTCACATGCCCGTTCCTGACCAAGGACTCTGCTGGAGGGAGAGAGGGCTGGTTGGCGTGGGCCGGGTCACACGCCCGTCTTTGAGGTGGGGGCGGGAGGAGCCCCTCCTAAGCCACACGAACTGAGAGGGAGGCCGCCTTGAGGAAAAGCAGGGTGCTGCTCACACACAGTTGGGGAAGAATGCTCGGTCAGGAAAAGGCAGACAGACAAGCGGTTGTCCACTACCACTTGTGACGAGGACATCAGAATACTTTGGAGGAGGGGACACTGAAGAAATCCGGGCTGGTGGCCCCTGTTCTGTGTGGGAGGTAGGAGGCCTGATTTAGCAATGCTGAGCAAGCCCTGTGGCCCCCTCCTGGGTTCCCAGCACTTCTACCCACCCGGTTCCTTCTTCTTCATTTCCCCAGAAGGGAGGAGGAGGGAAAGTTGACAAGGGGAATCACACCAAAGGAAAGAAATGCCTATTATGAGATGGGAAGAGGTCCTATGCAGGGGAAAATACCTGTAGGTGTGACAAGAGAGAGCCTAGTTAAGAAAATTTAAGCCGTGCCTGTCTGGGAAAATAGCTTTTCAAGTTCATTACTTATAAAAAGAAAGGCCCAGTAAAGATTCCAGAAGAATAAGCTGAGCTCTTGGAAAGTGCTGAGAAAAGCTGATTTATTCTCAGTGTGTCTCCCTATTTTTATAACTTACCTCTACTTTCCTTCAAACAGGGATGGTTGGGCCCAATATCGTTGCATGGAGAGAGACACTGTCGGTGTAAATAGTCATGGGAAAGTCTCCAGGGAGGTGCTTGGACGGTGTGGGGGTGTGTGGGGAGGAGGCCGCCCAGCTTTCTGAACAAGGATGATTAATGTGTATGTGGACACACTGAGAGCCTTTATCTTCAGAACACATTTCAGAAATGAAAAAGCAAACAAAGCTGATTATGAGGGAAATGGATTTTCTGTAACCAAGGAACAGACCTGGGGAGAGATGTAAAGGCCACAAACTCAGCTTTTCAGAATCTGAGCACCCCAGAGCTTAGAAGTAGAGATTACTTATGTTTGGGTTTGTAAACGAGGACACCTCCACGGTCCCAGAACAAAGAGTGGAGGAGGCAGGAGCAGGAGCCACTGCTCTGAGGAGCTTCGGACCCTTACAGTCCACCCAGAAAAATGGCAGATACCCCCACCCGGATTTTGGAGGAAACCCCCTGACCTGACTCAACCACCCCAGAATTTTGCCCCTTGAATTTGAGCACTGATACATGGTCTGGATGTTTCCAGAAAACCTGTTCCTCAGGCTGACCTGTCCACCTCCTCTCAGCCCTTCTGGGTCAGTTTATACTCTGTCCTTCCACAAAGCCTTTTCTGAGCATCCATGTCCAAGGACTCCCTCACCTCTCCTCTGAACGCCAGGGGTACGTCATTCACTCAGCTCTAAACTGGGTCCTGCTTCACTGCCCTCCCTTCTGTGTGCATTCACTGCCTCTACAGGAGGGCTGTTAGAGCTCTAGAGGTCAGGGTTCTTGACTGGTTCATCTTGGGGTCCCTAGAACCTGGCACAGTGCCTGGAAGATAGTTGATACTCAGAACACGTTTATTGGTTGGATTGTCTCTTGCCTTAAGGTAGCTTCAAGCTGGGGAAACAGGAGGGTCAAGAGCCAAGCTGGTCTCAGCAATAGGCAGGGATAGAGGCCAAGGGCAGAGGGAGGAGGGCCTGGAAGAGAGGACGGAGACTATGCCCAAGGCTTTATGCTGGCCTGGGAGTTAGCCCTGGAGTCAAAGTCTGTCTCTTTGACAATGTCTGCTGAAAACCCCAGAGTTGTGGGACCTCCTGCCTACAGGGATCATGCTTCCTATGGGGATTACAGCCAACCAGTCCCTTGGAGCAGTTTGAGGGGGGTTTGCTGATTCATCTGTTTTAACCCCTCTGGGCAGAAGCCTGTATGAAGGTTCCCTGGCAGCAGCACTGTGAAGGCAGGTGACAATCCTGCCAGGAAGTGTTGGGTTCCTGTCCACCTCTGAGCTTGGCCCATTCAACAAATATTTACTGGGCCCTATTACATCTGTAAGCTCTGCTCCAGGTGTGAGGCACATAGCAGTAACCAAATCCAACAAAAATCCCTGCCCTTGTAGAGCTTATATTTCAGTTGGGGGAGAACAGGTAATAAATAACTTAAGGAAAATGTGTACAATGTTACTTGGTGTTAAGTGCTATACATAAAAATAAAAGAATGAAGGTGGATGGCAGTGTTGGTGAGGGAATTCTATTTTTTAATAGGGTACTCAGGGAAGGCGTCCTTGGGAAGGTGACACACGAGATGGAGGAGGTGAGGGAGTGAGCATGTGATAACCTGGGGAAGATTTCCAGGTACAGGGAAGGGTTTGAGCAAATGCCTGGAGCAGGAGTGTGCCTAGCATGTAAAGAACAAGCAAGAGAATCCCTGCAGCAACCACAGAGTGAACGGGGAGGGAACAGCAGAGCAGGTCAGGGAGACAGCAGGAGCCAGGTCTTGCTGGCCTTTGCATGGAAGGAGATGGGAATTCACCAGAGGGTTTTGAGCAGAGCAGTGATGGGCTCTGACTTGCGTTTTAACAAGATCACTCTGGCCACTGCAGAGGGGCCCAGGTTAGAGGCAGGGAGACCCTTAGGAGGTGATCGCAATGATGTGGGGCAAGGTGGTGGCAGTGGATGTCATGAGAAATTATTCTGTTTCAGACATAGTCTGAAGGTAGAGTGGACAGGCTTTACTTCCCTCTGGGGTGGATGTGGGGTGTGGGATAAAGACAGGGGTCAGGGCTGATGCTAAGGTTTTAGCCTGAGCAACTGGAAGGATATGGCTGCTCTATGTCGTCTTTCTGGCAAGCTCCCTTCCTACACCTCATGATTCTCAATCTGGGGCTTGTCACCACAAGCACAGGGAGGCCACTGAATTCTGCAGCAGGGTGAATTCCTGCTCCCGACACCTCCCACCCGTCTGCTGAGGCCTCCAAGCACATTTGTCTTTCTCCAGTGTCTTTCCCTCTGTTTTCCAGTGCCAGGGAGGAGAACGGAAAACCAAGGTGACCAACATGGAGCAGCTTCAGGTTACAGAGAAACACTTGCCATTGTTCTCTTCCTTGATTTGAGAGTGCCTTGATTTGGTTCATGTTCTATGCAATGGCCGGTATTTATTTTGGTAGTGATATGCATTCCTTTGGGCACTGAGCATTCATTTGGGAGGTCCTGAATGATATTTTGAATCCTTTTGATTTAGATTTTTTAAAACTTCAAACCTAAGCCCTCTAAAATAACACAACTATTTCATGGAAAACCAGGATTTGATTTCAGTTTCCAGAGCAAACAAAATCCTAAAGAATTTATCATATGAAACCCTCACTAAATTGGATGAGGTTGGAAATGAAGTGTAAATTCACAGATAAATAAAATACAGACTCAGGGAAATTAGAATTTAGGGGGAAAGATTCTAATTTCCTTCCCTCCTTCCTTCCTTCCTTTCTTTCTTCCATCCAGAACCTATTTAACATGAAATAGGCTCAGGAATCATGCAAGATGCTAAGGATACAAACACACAAAATGGATCTGGTCTCTGCTCTTGAGGGGTTTAGTCTGCTGAAGAAGACATCAGCCTCCAACTAGATCTACTATCATAGGAGGTGGAAAAATCAATTTTAGAAGACAGCCATAAATGAAGGGCCATTATAATAATGCTTTGTATATTTCAAAATTACTAAAATAGTAAATTTTAAATGTTTTCACCACAAAAAAATAAGAATGTGAGGTTACAGATTTGTTAATTATCCTGATTTAATCATTCCACTTTGTAAATATATATCTAAACATCACATTGGGCCCCATAAATATGTATAATTGGTATTTTTCAATTAAAAACTAAATTAAAAAACAAACAAAAAGCCCTGAAGAGCCATTAGACCGTATAAGGAGTACTTAATCCTGAGTCTTTAGATTGGGGAATTTTCCAGCCAGGTGGTGATATCTGAGCTGGTTGGTTAAAGGATGAAAATTTTAGCAAAAGGGGAAAGAGTGTTTTAGGCTGAGGGAACAGCAGGAAATCTACCAAAGTGCATGGTGGTTTCAGAGTAGAGCCCCAGTAGCAGGCTGTGAGAGGGATCTTAATGATACTGAGGAAATTAAGAAGTGAGCCTGGACCATGTAGTGGAGGGAGTGAAGCCTCCAGTGTGGAGGAAACAGAGCATGCTCTCCTGCCCCAAGGCCGGGGTCACATTGCTCATGTGCAAGTGTTCTTACATGGTGTCCTCCAAGGAAACACAGTCAGAGAGAGCCTGACCATGCAGTTTTCCCTAACAGGCTCTCTGGGGAAATTTACAGAGTTTTTCATCTAACTAAATCAGTGGATGCTTTGAGAGCTACAAGGCAATTACCAACTTGGTCAGAAACATAAAATGAGGAAAGGATCTAGTTGGGGGAGATGGAGCAGTTTCTGCAGGCGGGAAACACAGGGAAGTGGATCCAACCCCACTGTGACCTAGTTCCTGCCCTGCTCACCCAACATCCTCTTACCTCTGGAAAAGATGAAACCTGTGTAAAACTGGTAAGACCCATCCACTCATCTGACATGTGAAGAGGTCCCTGAGACTCAAAGAATCGCCCCATTAGCCTTGCACATAAGCTTAATATTTCATTAAAGATTTACTCTTTTAACTGGAAAAAAAAAAGAAAGAAAATGCAAACTCTTTTGAGGAAGCAGTGCAGCCAGGTTGAAAGAGCACTAGATCAAGAGCAGGAAAGCTAACCTCATTTTGACTTCACCTGAATAGCTGGGTGGCCCTAGGTACAACAGCTCTCTTCACCTGTAAAGTTTCCCAACACATTGCCCCTTCCAAAATCTTGTGGAGTTTTAAAATCTATATGCATACCAGGTCCCACTCAGATCCACTGCATTAGAATCTCCAGCAGTGGGATCCAGAACCTGCATTTCCTAGGCTTCTTGTGATACTGGTTGGTGCTACTTGCAAAATAATCCTGTCCCACTGGCTTCTGGGAACCAGGTAGAGTTGCATTTTGTGGCCCCTGGTGGTTGGGTGGGGCCACATGAATGGTTCTGGCCACTGAGTTGGAAGTAGAAGGGGCCAGTGTCTCCTCCTGGCTGGAGCATGGAATTGCCAGAGTGAGACTGTCCCAAGCTGTCTTTCCCGCTGGCACTGTGATCAGCCACTTTGGGATCCCCAAGTGACCACAAGGAGTGGTGCACCCTGCCTACTGCAATATTCATGGAGCCTGAGTAAAAAATACCTTCATTGTTATAAGCCACTGAGTTGTGGAGCTTGTCAGCACAGCCTAACCTAGCTTAGACCAACTGATAATCATCCTCTGATGATTTGTACACAGCCAGCTTGACCCTAGCCTTTGACAACCCCTGGCCACATGATCTTTCAGGTGGCTTCTACATCTAAACTTTTTTTGGCTCTGTAAGCAGGTTATCAGCTATAAACCTCTGATAAGATGCTAACTGGCCATGAGTTGGATAAAGCCCCTGTCAGGTCTTTCTGAGAGCAGCTCCTGCAAAATGGGAAGTGTAAAGAGATTAGATTGGTAAGAGGTGCATAATCCGGGCTGGGGGTGCAGCAGAGCTCTCAGAGCACAGCTATATATAGGTGGGAGCAAAGAGCAGGCACGTTCCCAAGACTCACCTCCCACTGGACTAAAGGCCAACTTGTCAGCTGGAATTTCTACTTTTAACATTTTGGCATTTCCTGGCACTAGAATTTTTATACAAATGGATGGGTAATCTGCTTCAGGGGTTTTCATCATGGGTAAAGATGGTCCCTTAAACTGCCTGGAAACTCTTTTGTGAGTATGAGACCTAAGCTCCTTAGCACCACAATTTGGGTCACTTCAATTCACTTTTAGGGGAGAATAACCATCCTGGTTTGGCCAGAACTATCCTGTTTTTTCACTGAAAGGCTGGCATCCTGGGAAATTGGGCAAACTAAGACAGTTGGTCACCCTACAGGCCACCTTGTTTCTTTCCAAAAACATCACTGTGAAGATAAACTCTCCCCACCCCACCCTGATAGTTGGCAAAGTTAGATTTCAAGCTCTTTCCGTGTGCTCTGGCTCAAGTCAGGAAAAAATAAACCCTCAACAGCTTCTGTTCTACAGAAAGAGCTTTACAGATTTCAATATCCTAGCCAAAAAGAAAAAATTATTCTCAGCTTGATTCTTTTGCCAGCTTGATAGGCACAGGCAGCGATGGGTGGCTTCCAACAGCGTTTTTCGCCCCTGAGCTGGTTTTGAACCTCGCAGCTCTGCCACTTAACGGCATCCAGGTTTCCAGACGCTGGCAGAGATGCCACAGTCTGTCACCATCAGGGCTGCTTTGAGTTTTCCTGTTCTGACAACTAGACAAGATGTCTTTTGAAGGGTATTCAGTACTTGGGTGCTTTGTTTTCAGGATAGATGAGCCCCAGAGTAGATTAGCTTCAGGAAATATTAAATATTGGAAATCGGTCTGTATCCTACTTGAAGAGTCAGTTTAGAGGGTTATATAGACACTTTTTGTTCTGCAATTAAATAAATGTACTGACCTTTTGCTGAAAATGGATAATGAAGAACTGAATGGGAGCTTGTTGGAAAATGGCTGCATTAAATGCATTACTGGTTAAAGTTGATATAGCATTTGCTTTACTGCTGTCCTATACAAGGTATTGTGAAGTGACTAAGGAGATTATATTTAACTTTAAAAAAGTACCTCTGAAGTGAACTATTTGCCTGAATGTCCTTCTACTCTGCAGCCTGATAGAAAAGAGAGGGACTTATGGAAAGGCCGGATTTTCCCAACTTTATCATGCTCCTCTCTCCTTCAGTTCTCGAAAAGTCCTGGGTCCCAAACCGAAGGTTGTTCTAGACACAATTTACTCTTAGAGAAATGCACAAAAGGAAAATAGTGTGCAAAAGGAAAAAAAAATCTACTTCCAGGGAGACAGAATTAGGAAGAAATGAGAACATGAGATGTCAAATGAAATGAGTAGAAAGGAAGGAAGGGAAGTGGGGACATTTCTGGGGTGAGGATGGTCTGTGTGGTAGGCAGAGTCACTGGGTACCAGGAAATATAGTTTAATATGTATTAGGACAAACTTCCTGTTTCATATATTCACTCTGGCACAGGAAGAATGACATCAGAAATTCTACTATTTCTTCTTTTAGATTAATTTCTATCTTTCTCAGAAAACTCCCATTATGTGAAAACTCCCTTGGAGTGGGGTGGTGCACATGCGAGTGGATTCGTCAAACAGATTTTATTCTGCTGGCAGGAGAAGATGGGCTCCTGAAGGGGTAGGGCCACCTGGAAGGCTAAAAGGCACAGGAAGAAGTGTGAAATGCAACAAACGTTATTTGTGCCACTTCAACACTTTTCCAGCAGCTGACCTTGTGGGAAGGGAAAGAAAACAAGAAAGACTAAAATTGTTTGGATTGGATTTTTCTAAACAGCCTCCTCATGAATTTAATCTCAGTAAGATTTGTGCAAGTATATCTCACCTTAATGTCTCTTTTATTTCTGTAAGACTTTGGCTTTTTCTGCCAACACCAAAGCACCAGTCAGCGTGCCTTCAGGGCTCTCTAAGTCTTGGGCTTTGAGAAAGGCACCAGTGTTTGAGAAACACGTGTCCTGAGTTAGCTCAGAGATAGGAATGGTAAGAAAAGTGCCACCCTGGGAATCTCGTCTGGCTCCAATAGGCCACATCGCTCCCTGTCTCCAGGGTCCCTCTCCTCATCTCTAAAATGCCTGGTTGGACCAAATGGCTTCCAGTGCCTTCTAGATTTTTAAGTCTGTTAGTCTAGAAAGAAGGTTTATCAGAGAAGGAACCAGTGTGTTCTCCTTTGGGTTAGATGGAAGAAAAAGAAAAATGTCTAACTTAAAGATACAAATATTGCCTAAATTAAAAATTGATTTATTTTGGTGCACTTTTCTAAAGAGCATGCTTAAAAAATTGATTCAAAATTAGATAAAAAGTCAGATATGGCACAGCTACCTGATTTGGGGGAAATGAAGGAAAAAATAAATTATAGTAAAAGAAGATTTTATAGAATAATATTTTAGATAAGACCAGAAAATGAAGTTTAATTTATGTAATAATTTTTAAAATGAGCATAAATTCTTGAAATCTTTCAGAATGTTAGACTGTTTCCAAAATTGATTTATTCTCAAAAGCAATGATTTCCTCATGACTAGCTAATTAAGTATATCTACAAATTAAAGTGAGCACTTTCTATTTTATGTATTCATTTTATTCTGCACATTGGATTTCAATTTTTAAATGTAGTTTTTCTGATTATAAAATCATTAAAAATTTAACCACTTCTTTAGGCCTAAAAAGATTATATGGCCTTTCTTACTGTCTCCAATCTTCCAAGCAATGGGTAGTTCAAATGATTCAACTATCATTGTCAATATCAGTGTTAAATTAGATACAATTTACTCATTAGACACAAGGTATTGGTTAAAGTCACCTCACTTCTGTGAGGAAATCTACCAATTCCCTTACCAAACTGAGGCCAGATCTCTTACCAAATAATGGTAGCCACCACCAGTCATGAAGCAGATGGGAGAGGTCTCAAAGGAAAGATGAATCTTGGAGAAGAGGGGTCAGGGCTACAAGGCCCAGCTTCCCTTCCATGTCAAGTCTTTATCCTTTGCTGACCTTGGAGGATCTGAGCTTGATTTTTCTAAGAAAGCCAGCAAGCTCCATGAAACTATTCTACAAACTCCATCAAACTACAAATTCTTCTTATATAAAATTGAAAGGTTCTATGTGTTCTAGGAGGGTTGGCTATGACAGGGCAGATGTGGCCAGGGGTGATTAATACAGGGCTGAGGTCCTAGGGGTCCAAAGGGGTGGAGCTGGGTGGGTACTAAAGCAGCCCAGCACCAAAAAAGCCAGGGGATGAATGCCTTGGTATTCTAGGGATTGCCCAAGGCCAAGCCAGGGACTGAAACTTGTGATCGAAGCCCAGGGAGTGAGCACAGAGCTAGAACAAGAGATAAGCCCAAAGGTTAGACTCAACCTGGGGATAGAATAGAGACCAATAGCAAGTGGGGAGTTAAGCAGGGGATTCAGTAGGGCTTCATGTTCTCAACTGAAAATGTAGAGTCATGTCTTTTAATCCAGTATATGGCATTTTCCATCATTTAGTATTTTAAAACATTTTTGATGGCTGCATCTATTCTACTACACAAGGTCTGTCCAGAAAGTATCCAGCCATTGTCAGAAAGGATTGTGCAAAGTCGCTGTAACCTGGCAGCCAAGGGGAGTGGACTGTAATGCGCATGCGTGAACAATGACGCCTTCACTGTACTAGTCAGTGGGGCGCTAGATGCCATCGAGTGAGCATGTGCACTGTGAGGCCTCACATTCAAAATGACTGAGCGAGTAGAGCAGCGAGTATGCATCAAATTTTGCTTTAAGCTTGAACATTCCTCCCTGGAAACTATTCGGATGATTCGGAAGGCTTTCAGGGATGATGCAATGAGTGCAGCACAAGTAAAAGTGTGGCACAAATGCTTCAAAGATTGTCGGGAATCTGTTGAAAGTTATCCACGTTCTGGAAGGCCTGCAACAAGCAGAACACCTGAGAATGTTGAACGTGTACAGGTTAGGTTGAGAGACGCTGGAGAACTGTGTGAGGTCCCAAGGTGCCTACTTTGAAGGGAACCGAGGCATCATTGTCCTGTATACAATGTTTCTATATCTTGTATCTTCTTCAATAAATGTCTCTGTTTTTCATATGACATGGCTGGATACTTTCTGGACAGACCCTCCTATAGCTGTAGAGAAAGATGCTTAATTATTTCCCCATTGTTAGGTTACAGTGACCGAGTTTTAAGATTGATTCTCATTTTTAATACATTTTAAAATAAAAATGGAAAGGAAAATTACTAAACAGATCTAGATTCACCAATTTAGGAAGAAAACATATAGATTTTTGCTCACTATTAACAATATAGATATATTTAAGAAGTAGGGGAAATCTTGAAGACATTAGGGTGAATGAGTGTTTTAGACCAAGCAACTCTGAAGCCTGAAAAAAGTATGAATGAACAGGAAAACTCTTGGATATGTGTGCAGGATATGGACCTGTTTTTTAATCCAAAGCATCATAGATGAAAAAAGTTAGAGATTTTTCTTAGAGAGAAAAATCTAAGTCTAAATTAAATGGTGAAGAAGATTCACCTCATATTTGTTATTATGCTTTTTAAAATCTTGTTCTAAGCTCATGTTCTATTTGTTAATTTTAAAAACATCTGAGTGCTATTTCTACTGAGTTTCATTTTTGTAGAAATGACATAAATGACTTATGGTCAAGGTGTCACTCTGTTGTCTGTGCCTGAGAAAAGTCTAGTCAATTTGTTCATGAAGCTGGAGGGAGACATCATGGATCACCCGGCAAGTGTTAATTTCAATACAGGTATGGTAACAAGTGCTGGAGCCCTGCACACGCATCAAAAAGCATAGGAAATAGAATGTTGTATCTGGAGTTAACCCTATTTTTAAAATTGCTTTTGAAAGAAGACTTGAGCAAGGCCTTTAACAGGAACCAGGAGTGGAACTGGCTTCAGAGTTCCTGGAAGGTCGAGGAAGGCTAGAGCTTGGGCTGTGAGAGCCCTTTCAAAGGGCAAAGAGCCATTAGTCAGGGTAAAAAGCAGTATAGCCAGAGCAGTCCAGCTTCTCCCAGTCTGGTCCTTAGATGTCCTAATAATATTCCAACACCATGTGTCCCAACACTCTGTGACCTTGAGCTGACTGTCTTCAGTCTTCCCAAGTTTTAGTGCAGCCCTAACCAAGACTACATCCCTGTGATGCAAATGTGAGTTGCATAATGGACTTTTCCCAGCTAAGGCCACAGTAGAGGAAACCAAGGTAAATTTCAAATGCTATTTGAGCAAATGGCCATGGAAATCATTATGCCCATTCACATTCTTCCCAGCAGAAAACCCAAGAGTATGCTCCATGTGCCTCACATTTTATGGGCAGGTCCACTCATAGTTCAAATTCTCTCCAGCATCTGCTCACCAGCTGGATAGAAAATCCCTTGATAAGCCCACAAGAGTTGAAGGCTTAGCATCCAAGCTGTTTGCACCCCATCATCTGGCTTTGACAAGTCTGTCCTTTCACATCAGAGGCATTTAATGATTAAAGGATCTCACTTCTCCCAGCCTTGGGGAGTTGGACATAATTGGCAGGTGAGAGAGACTGGGCTTGTCTGGTGGAGGTGTTCTGGTAGTTTCCTTCCCCTAGATGTTTCACTGAGGCCTGCAGTTCCACAACTACATGCCTAGTAAGTTATTTCTGAAGGTAGATGATCTGACACGACAGCAAAGTAACAGGACCCGGTTGTGCTGCAGCCTCTCATAGTGTGCCAGGTCTTTGTAAATTCTCCCTGTGTCCTACTCACTTGGCTCAGAGAGTTCCCCTGTTCTCTCCTATGCCTGGATACATGCAAATGCAGTCAGCCCAGGCCAGCTACAGCTGTAGGGACAGGGGACTGGCCAACCTTCTGGAAGCTTTTCTCTCTGAAGAGCTTCCTAGTATAACTACTACTCCTGAAGCTCCTCACCTTGCTATGACCTTGGCTGCTTTTACTTCCTTGGCTGCTCTATCCCCACCCCAGCAAGGAGTCAATAGAGGAAAAAGCAAGTCTGAGTCTCCCAGCTGCTCCTGCTCCTCCAGTTCTTGCTACTACTACATTCTTATGACCACATGCTCCCCTCCCCAGAGCCCATGTACAGGAAGAGATCTATTTGTTGCAGTGGTTCTCAAAATGTGGTCCTGAGTCATCTGGAAACCTGTGAGAAAGGCCAATTCTAAGGCCCCAGCCCAGACCTACTGAATTAGAAATACTGGCACTGGGGCCTAGCATTCTGTGTTTAACAAGCCTGCCAGGTGATTTTGATACATGCCAAGGTTTGATAATTTGCATTTCTAGCAGTTTCCCAGCTAATGCTGATGCTGTTAATCTGAGTACCACATAGTGAGAACCACCCATTTATGCACTCAGAGAAATGGTTATTCTATACAAGGGGTTGACAAACTATAGCCAGTTGTCCAAATACAGCCCACCATCTGTTTTTATAAATAAAGTTTTATTGGAACATAGCCACATTCATCAATTTACATATTGTCTATGGCTGCTTTCTTGCTGCAATGGCAGAGTTGAATAGTTGTGACAGAGACCATATGTCCTGCAAAACTGAAAATATTTATAGAAAAAAGTTGTTGATCCCTGCTTACACAGACATATCCTTTTTGGGACAAACTACATACCACCTCGCCAAATGGCGTTTAGTTAAAGACAACAATAATAACACAATGGTGAACTGGGCATTTGCATATTTTTTATGTCTAGAAACGAAAGGGATTTCCCTAAACATGTGAAAGCAGCTCTAGCTGAGAGCAGAAGTCTTTGGTAGAGACTTGTTAGCAGTGTGCCCCTGGCCTACCCCAGGTCTGAGGGCTAGACCAGTGGCAGAATTTTCCAGTGCACAGGAGTGGAGAGGCAGGAATGCTGGGCTGTCAGTTGTGTATAGAAAAGGCTAATTTTTAGTAGTCTAAGCACTCTTGACTTAAAATTAAAAACAAAACAAAAACAAAAACACCTACCGATTCTTTTAAGGCAGCACACTCATAACTTTTTCAGATCAACATGTCCATAAAATCAATGGTTTTATATCAAAGGCATATTTGATTAGTTTATACTCTTAAACGGGGGTGGGGTTTGGGGGGAGAGGGTGTTTGCAGTTTTTCCTTTAGCAGCTAAGAAATTCCATTTTTCTTTGTTGACTCTCTCTACAGTGATTGAATATGCTTTCTCCACTCTTCCCAATTGCAAGTGTTCCCAGAACGAGAGTCATCTGTAAATGTCTAAAGCTGGAGAATGTCATTAGTCAGACCTCCAGTTCAGATGTGTGGTTCAGTCTCTAATAGTCTTCCAGTGGGGGTGAGAGGGGATATCCTCCACCTTGAAAAGAGGAAATACAGAAAATGGGAATAGCCATTCTGAGATAGCAGTACCTGAAAGCCAAGAAGGCAATGTGGTAGTGTGGCAGGAAACAGCCTCTGGAATTTGAACAGGCAGATTGAAATCTCAGCCCTGTCATTTTCTACTGGAGCAGCCTTGGGCAAATTACTTAACCTTAACCCCTCTGAACCTGCTTCCTTATCTATAAAATAAGGATAATTATATCCAGATCAGAGATTAACCAAAACCTGATATGATAAATTCCTAACATGGTATAGGGATACTCAATGTTATTAATACTTTCATTTACTCCCCTGGCCTGTTAGTAAAGCTTTTCCTTTTATGTTTTAAGATTCTTTTGTTTTGTCATTTCAGAACATTTAGCAGAACTCAGAAAAGAGAGGCTCCTTGGCAACAAATTGTGCTGCTTTAAGAGAGCTAAAAGAACTTCCCTAATTCGAGGAAAGTGCTTCATTTATTCATCTCTGCTGAGTAGCTGTCTTTGAAATTGCTTCCTGGGTTTAACATGTCTAGGTGATGTGGGAGAAGAAACGCGGGCCAGGGGACGAGGACTGCAGGTGAATCTTATCACCTGTGGGGGAAACAAAGCTGAGTGTAAGGATGATTCTAACAGAACGGGGTTCCAGGCCTGCTCAGACATTGACCTGGCAAAACATTTTTACTCCAGAGTTCCCTGAGAGTAAAGTGACCAGGGAGGGGGCAGAGAGTGAAGGCACATGGCAGAACAGAAAGAGCTCCACAACAGTAATAATTATTAACTAATATCTCAGCTTCTATAGTTTGCAGATGCCCAAAAACTTATGGATCATTAAAAAAAGAATCTTTGTGATCCCCAGAAATAAAAATATCTTATCAATAGGTGTTTTGTTATTAAGGGCTATGCCCACTGCCCACGTAAGAAATAAATCTATTGGTTTACAGAAAACTGAAATGTTCTTGGTGTGTAGCATGAATTCTCATTCAGGTCCCTGCTCACATTCACCTCCTCCGAGAGAACTCCCTCCACCGTCTGAAGTCACCTCTCTCTCCAGCCACCCTCCTACCCTGACCCTCTCACTGTATTCTCATTGGAAATTCTATGGGGTATTTATCTAATTAGTTGTTTATTACCAGTCTCTCCAACCAGAACAAAAACCGCCTTGGCCTTATTCCTTGCTGTATCCTTGGGGGTTAGAGCAGTGCCTGACAGGCACTCAGCAAACAAATGTTTGATGGAGAAATGAATAAACCCTCCCCAAAACAATTTTTTAAAAAAATTCTGGTTAGAATTTGTGTCCCATTGTAAAAGGGAGGTCTGAGACTAACCTGATTGAGTAGTCTCTTGTTTTAGAAAGACTTTCTCCTATTTTTCTGGGCTCTCAGTTACCATTCATTTGCTCATTTGTGGTCCTTATTCCTTTTATTCCTAGCCTTACTGTACTGATTCAGTCAATACAATATTGAATATAGTCCTAATAATGGGCATCCTTTTCTTGTTCCTGCTCTTAAAGGGAAAGCTTTCAACATTTCACCAGTAAGTGTAATATTTGCTGTTGGATTATTGAGATACCCTTATCAGATTATGGAAATTCCCTTCTATTCCTAGTTTGCTAAGATTTTTTTAATGATGTATGAATGTTAATATAAGCAAATACTTTCGCTGTGCCTATTGGAATGTTCATAGGATTTTTTTTTCTTTTATCAAATGTTAAACCATCCTTATATTCCTGATGTAAATTCAAATGGATCATGAGATGTTATCCTTTTATGTTTTGCTGGACTTAATTTGCTAATATTTTGCTTAGAATCTTGACATCTGTGTTCATGAGTGACACATACAATTTTCCTCTCCACAATGTCCTTGTCTAGTATTAATATCAAGGTTATGTTGGCCTCATAAGATGAAGTAGGAGTGTTCTCTCTTTTTCTATGTTCTGGAAGTTTGTGTAGGATAGCTGTTATTTCTCCCTGTAATATGTGCCAGAATTCACTTATGAAGCTATCTAGGCTTGGAGTTTTCCTGTGCTTCTATCAGAGGTTAGGGAAGCAGCAGATCACATTAATTCAATTTCAGAGCTTGAGGGAATTCAAAGCTTGGCTGCAGTCCCTTCGAGGCCTGGTCTGCTTCCAATTCACCCTGACTTTTGGGATTTAGCTATTCAGAGTCCCAAACCGAGGTGTAGGAGTTTGTACAGCCCCCTACCATCATCCAGGACTCAGACTTTGTCCCTTTATCCCAGGTAGAACATCAAAAGTGCTGTTTAGCTTGTCAGCCTTCTCCTTTGAGAATCCGAAGAAGCCCCTCCCCCCATCTGCCCACTCAGGATAAAGCAGCTTCCGGGTCTGAGCTCACTGATCAGGGTTTCCATCTTCTCCCAGATCTTGGTTTAATGATTCTACACTGACCCATTACCTTTCTGATGCCTTCCAACGGATGCACTTTTATCCTGTCTAGTTTCTGGTTCTAACATTTTTAGTTGCATAGCTTGTCTGAACTACCTAGTCCACGATTACAGTTTGTGGTTTGTTTTTGTTTGTTTTTTTTCTCATGCAATAAAGCAAACCAGAACCTGTACACCTAGGTGAAGTCTTTCAAAATAGTCATTTGTGGTGGTCCACATTCTTACTCCAACGATGCTGCCTTTGCCGAGAAACTCCTTGGATCTCCTCATTGGTGTTGTCTTCAGAGCCAGGCTTGATCTACACCCTCTTATTCAAATCAATTCAAAAAGTATTCTTGAGTACCTACTGGCACAGGACACCCCATGCAAGATACTAAGAATACAGAGCAGATAACAGATGGGTTCACAATCTACTGCATAGACAGATATCTAGACAGAAAAATTATAGCCAAATGTAGGTATAACTACAGAGACAGGAACCAAGGTTATTTACACAGAGAGGACAGACAGCACAACTGATTCTGCCTATAAGAGCGGGTTAACAGATTATATTTTAGTCTGGGCTTTAAAGGGAAAGCAGAAGTTTAGCAATAAAGAAAAGGAGGAGTGGTCATTGCAGGGAGAGGGAACAGCAAATGCAAAGAGGAAACAGGGGCAGGCTGAGAGGCAATGTGGCACATTGGTGAAGAAGGTGACACACCTGTGTGAAAATACTGGCTCCAACAGCACTCAGTTGGTCAAGTTACTTAACCTTCTAAGCTTCGGTTACTGCTCTGTATAATAGCAATAATAATATTTTCTACCTCATGATATAGCTTAATTAAATGAGATGTTGCCTGTAAAGTGCATAAAACAATATTTAGTATACAACAAGCACTCGGTAAATAGAAGTTTATATTATTGTAGTGTATGATGCAGGCGAAGGAGACGGAAAGGGATAGGGAACACAGATTTTGTTCTCATTCAATTTAGTTGGCCATTTAAAACAATAAAGCACTATGGGGAATATTCCGAGAGTTATGTCAGGGTTGGAAGGACGTGGAGAAGAGTTGGAGGAACCCTGCAGAGGAGCTCCAGGACAGGCTTGCACAAGGCAAGATTGCAGCAATTAGTGTTTAGACTCCCAAAAAGACTGCTTTAAAGGACATTGAACTCATCTGGATGTTCAAGGCTGAACCGATTGTAATAAGACATTACTTTATCATTTCCCTGGAGTTTTTACCCGTTGGGCACATCCATTCCTCAGAGCAACCCCCACACAACCCACATCTCACTCCAAACCTTCCCCGGCCATGTCCTCTCTTCAGGACGCCTTCCTTCTCCCCCGATGGCTGCTCAAATCCCACCGACTGCCAGCTCCCACTTCTTCTGTAGACTCTTCTCTTACTAATCTAGCCCCTAGCAACTACATGCACTCCTCGGCATTTTATTCTGTTCTGCCCTGCTTCTTGTAATAATAATTTCAAGTCACTATTCCTGTCTGTCAACCCATAGGACAACCTTTCTCAGCATGAAGGTCATGCTTCCTATTCTGTGTGGTGCAGCAGGGGACACATACTCTGCTCTCGATAAATGATTATGGATTAAATAATAACAGCCAATATATGATAGATTAGGTGATGAGGTTTTATTTCTTTCTCCATTCCTTCTTTCTACCAGGAAGAAGATGCTAAAGATAAAAAAAGGCTTTTTCATATCTTTAATACTTTTTCTTTGCCAGCTGAGAACAGCACCGTGGCTTAGGGAAAGAACACAAACCCAAGAATTGGATGATCTTGGTTGAAGGCCTGACTCCATCCCTCCATTTAGTCTCTACAAAGTCAGTTAACCTCTGGTGTGTTAATTAGACACCTATGAAATGAGACTAATACCTACCCTGCCCACTTTAAATGAAAATAATGAATATGGGGGGTTCAAATGAGGCAGTACTATACAAATGCACAGTTGTTGTCTTACAGAGACAAGATTTAGCTTATGCTGGGGAAGAAAAACCTGGAAATAAATACTCCAATTTTATTAGCTTCACTATCTCCCCTAGAATCTTCTAGAATGGAGCTCGGCAGTACTAAGGAAGCTAGAATAAAACCAGTGTTCTTTCTACCATGTTCTAAAAATGGGCCCACTGGAGTGAAGTCTATTTTCAAAGGTAGGGAACAGAAGTGGCAGGGGGAAGTTGGGCTAAGATAGGAACAAAAAGCCTTGGAGGTTTTTCAGCCCAGGAGATATTACATGATATTGACTCTGGGCAGGGGAGAGGTGAACAGAAACCTTGTCCTCAGCTGATTTGTGTGCAAGGGAGGCAGCTGCCCCCACAACCATTTGCCAATTTCTTACCTTAATTGAACTTGGTGTAGACAAACCGCGTAGGGCTGAAAGAAAAAGAATAATATTTGAGGCCAAATCACTTAGAGGAGTTCAACACACTTGCTTCATATGGATGAAGTTAAGCTGTCCAGCCTCCGTGTTACCACTAGCACAAGGCTCCCAAGCACATTTTCTGCACTAACCCTTTTAACTACCATTTAATTTCCAGTCTTTGCACATTTTTGCTTACCAGCTTTCTTCTGCTGTCTTCAAGTCCAAGAAAGAATGCAGTAGGAGTTACTGCTCCAGTGCTCAGTGAAACTTGGAAATGGCCCAGGATATAAATGACTGTAATAATCATATGTCATTATCTAGCATTATTGAAAACAGCTCACTGCAAACATGGAAAGATTCTTGAATAACCAAAGATGATGATTTGTGAGCGGTTTTAAATACAAGCTCTTATTAGTATTGTGTCATTCTACTTCGTATAACATTTAGATATGAAGTAGAACTTCCCTAAATTAGTTTTCTTAAGATTCTTTGTTCAAAATGTTGAACTAATGGATTTGCTCTCTGTAATCCCAAGAGTGTTGTGATCATTTTTTCCAGACAAAAGTGCTCACTGTACGTGGTCCAATTTTCATCTACCAAGACAAATGCCCTGTTCATCTTTTTGTGTACTTAATCAATACATTTTCAGCCACGTTGTAACTTGCAGCCTCAAAATCAGGCATTGTGATTTGTGAAGGCCATCAGTTCTAACACAGTTTTCAAAAGGAAGCTAGTGTTGCAATTGCTATTGTTTTTTCCCTCCTAAGAAAACAATAGATTCTGGATTTATAGTAAATTCCCAAAGCAGAATGTGTCATTTTAGGAAGCTCGCTCTCTGACTTTAAATATGTATTCTGAAAATGGTATGCAGAATGTCTAAGTGACCAGCCATGGAGGGACAGACTTATGACTATGAAGGGACTGAAAGCAGGAAAAGCAGACTACTTCATACGTTACTCCCATACGTAGAAAACACCCACTCAGTCCTGCCCAGGTTTGGTTCTTCTAAATGATAGACAAACCAAACTAAATTATTATTATTTCCAAGAAGTTTAGAAGTCAAGTCAATGTACCTGTGACTGGTAATAAGAAGGTTAAACAATACAGTGACCCCCAGAAGGTTCTTGTAAAACCATCTGGCTGTGTAAACCTTATTTTAGATGACTCTGAAAGGCTGAAGAACGTTCTCATTTGGACAGTACTTTTTTGTTTTTCTTCTCTGAAGTCACCACTAATGATCCTAATGGGTTGACAGGCCCCAGATGATTTTTCATGCATAGCTAGCACTAATCTTGCTATTTGCAGGTAAGTAGAGCTAACACAGATAAACCTGTTTCAACATATGGACTATGTAAATTTTAAAAAGAAAATAGAAGCTACATTTTGTTTAAATTTTTAATTAGAAAACAAACTATAAAATTAAAATGCAAAATATTAGCATCCAACAGAGCAGCCATTTTCATCCTCCTATAATTAAAAATGCATCTTTTCAAGGAGAACAGGGCATTTCCCACCAACTTCTGCTTATATGTGGACTCATTTACCAAAAAGCTCAGTCACAACACATCATTACTAATCAACCAGATAAATTGTTCAATATTTCACCTTATTTCTGTCTGCCTCCAGTGACTCCATCTTCTCCCACCAATTATAGGACCAAAAGGACATTGTAGAGGGGTCTAAATCTTTCTGGCAAATACACAATTTAATAAAACATGTTGTTTCTACTGTCTGAAGTTTTCTGGGTTAGCCTTATCTGCCTGGGCATATATTGGACAAAAATATTCATTTTTCAACATTTCCAGTGGCAATTAATTATTCTAAAAATGGGGATAGACAACAGACATGTAATCACTCAAGAAGTTTATACAAGCCACAGTGGGTCTAGGAAGCCTGTGATTTGTGGGGGTTTCCTTTTAGTGGCTCTGGCATTCATATAACCAGTTACTTCGGTTTAGATTCCTTTCATCTTAATTAGGACAGGCAATGTAATGACACAATCAAACACA
The DNA here is from genome assembly GCA_023783475.1 of Daubentonia madagascariensis. NCBI lineage: Eukaryota > Metazoa > Chordata > Mammalia > Primates > Daubentoniidae > Daubentonia > Daubentonia madagascariensis. Next base: position 22,282,889 of record JAKFHU010001670.1, read on the forward strand.
TATGGTAAGAATTATAAAACATTTGGGATGCTGCTGGCTCCTGATCTGGTGGTATTTACTATTGACGTGTACATGTAAAAATATTAGGCAGAGGAGTAATAATTGCCACTGTGCCTTGAGGCAAGAGAAGTAGTACACTCTGGCTACCAGGAACTGCACAGGGTAATCAGAAGCGAGGCACCCTTTTACTATACAAAGGATGTGAGAGCTGCATGGAGTGAAGGAGTCAGGCTGGGTTGGGTGCAATGCTCACTTTCACACTCACTAACTAAGTCACTGAATCTCTCTGTGACTCAGGGTTCTCCTCTAAAAAATGGGGACAATACCAACTCACATTTGCTGCTTATCAGGAGTAAGAGGTAATATATGTAAAGAACTTGGCCCATGTTCTCTGTAGGTAGAAAGAACATTGCTATGAGTACCTGGGTACCTACCATGCAGGTTTGGATCTCTTTACTTTGCAGACATCTGAACTGTCTGTACATTTAGTTTACACTCACTGGAAGAGAGATCTCGGGAATGGCTCACATGGGACATTAAGCTGCCTTTCTGAAGAAATGGAATTATCGAAGTTTTCGATGCCTTTTTCTTATTCTATGTAACAATGCTCCCTGGCTCCTGGGGAACTGTAGCAGCGCGGCTCTTGACAGCCTATGTGAAGATGCATGTTTCCTTCCCATTCCCTTTCATGAGACATTAAAAACTCCTTTACTTTGGTGTATTAGGAATCCCACCACACAAGAATAACAGCCTCAGCCCCCAGGGACCCATTCTATCACGGGGTAAGGTGGAAGTGCTCTACTCTTCACCGTCATTCGGCCCATTCTTTTTCCTACATCTGTCCTGGTCCTTTACAACCATCACCATGCTCAGTGTGTGTGTACCTGGGGAAAAAACAACTAATGAGTGTTTGTTTATGTATATATGTATTTTCAGCTCCCTAATGAGAATGTAAGCTGTTTGAAAACAATAACTTTAATGTATGGATGGTTTGTACTATAGAAGGTGTTTCTAAACTGCTTTCATTGTGTGCCTTCAGAAAACCAGGCACCTCCAATAAACAAATATTTATTTTAAAAATATATACACATACTACTATGCTCATATTATAGTAATTGTAAAATATACAAAAAATAGAAATTTTTAAAAGAAGGGATTAAAGATGCAAACATGAGTACTTCGAATATTTTCTTCCCACATCACGGTGGATTGTCTCGTGGGGAATGTCCATCTCACTTTGGAGGTGGCTGCCCCCCGCATGGAGTAACAGGCCAGTCTGTTTCAGGACTGAGCAGCCACATGGGCATGGAGATCCCAGACTTGTTTCCTCATTGCCTTTTTCTTCCCATCAGTCTCCTGCCCACCAAGCTCTCTCTCTTTAATGCCTTTCTCTCCCACTCGCATGGACTTTGCAGGTAACTGAGGGGACATTTGGGGGACTAATTTCTTATTTAGCTTACACCCGTGATTATCTTCCATGATTATTTCCCTGAGTGTAAAAAGTACACCAGCAGCCTGCATCTTCCCCTCTTGCTGATAAATACAAGGAGCCCCCAGAGGTATCTCGTTCCCACAGAGGCTGCAGTCTGCCCAGTGTTTCAGTCATGTGACGTGTGCCATATGGAGTGGCTGCCCATGAAAATTCTGCAGCTATTTGCAGAAACCATCCGGCTTTTCATTCCAGGGTGCAGACGGTGGTGTGGTAAAGAGCTGGTGGGGATAGGCTGGAGTAGGTGCAACGTAGAGCCTGGGACATTTGTGGGTTTCCAGGGAGCCCACACAATAGTTCTCTCACCTAGCAGGTGCTAAGAACTCCTAAGATAGGGAGTTCTTCAGAGAGTTTTCAGTCTTCCTGTGAAGACAAAGTATGGACTGGAGAAACCAAATCACAGTGCAAGTGGCTGATATTGACAGGACATGGCAAAGTCATACAGAGAAAGATCTGGGTGGCTTGTCAGAGTACTGACAACATGCCTATAAGGCCAGAACAGCCCAAAAGAGATGCCCAAGTGACCAAAGGTGGAAACTCATTCTGAACAGGGTACTGAACACACCTTTCCAATGTTGCCGGGAGCCATTCTTGATGAATTGAATCTGCCTTGAAAGGGCAAACCACAAAGTAAAATTTAATAGGTGGGCAGGTTTTACCACTAGGAGAATTTTCCATCACTAAAAGCAGAAAAATAAAAATCATTCCGTTAAAAACAGTCTGCAAGCATCCACTCCAGAATATCAAATTACTGCACCACATTCTCCACCATAACTCTTTCCTTAGGCTTTTGACCCCATCCAGTTGCCAGCACTGCCTGTTATTCTGTACACCCCACAGAGTCAATGTGACACCCCTGGAGCACCTTCAACATAAGGGGGTCCCCTCTGTGGTGGCCACAGTTCTAAACACCTGAGAGTTGAGATGAATTCATGATGAATTCTTCATGTGATTTCCCAATGTGAGCTTTTCATTTGCCTTCAGCACCTCCTAGGGAGGAAAATAAGTTATCTGTCAGTGATAGAGAAAGGAGGAGAAAAGATTACAAAAGTTTGATGTTAATGCTTAAAAATGTCTAAATTTCCTGAGGGTGTTTCTTTGGTTGGTCTCCCTTTATTCACCAGGCACACAGGCAATGTTTTTAGAGCCTGTAAAAGATAACTGCCCCAGGTCCCTTAGAGAGCCCTTGTCAATCGAAGGGAGCTGCTGTAGTTTAGACTCTGGTACTTTTTTCTTTAGACTACTGAAATTGCCTTCTATTTGATCCCCCTCCCTCCAATCACAGCCTCCTCCAATCCATCCTCCACACTGCTGTCACTATCTTTCTGAAATGCAAATTGGATGACATCTCATCCTCGCTTAAATACTCTGATAGCTCTACATCACCCACAGGTTACATTTCAAATTAAATACAACGTCCAAGCCCTTCTTACTCTAGTCCCAATCGATCCTTCTAGCTCAGTTTCAAGATTCCGAGCTCTACTCTGACCCACTGTCCACTGTACAATGGACAATGTAATGTACGGACAACATGCCCTCTTGTTTAGATGTGGCTCTATGTTCACATTGATTCCTTTGCTTGGGACACCATCCCCACTTCTTCACCTCACAAATGCCTTCTCTCTCCTTAAGTCTTAGCTCTAATTCCTCCTTTCTGGGAAGCGTCTTTTAAACACCACCAAGCAAAGTTCCTCACCCACTTCTCTGCTCCCATCCTACCTCCTACTTAGCACTGTCATGTACTCATCATGTCTTAGAATAATTCCTGTCTGATTATCCTCTCTGCCTCCATACCCCAAAAACCTGACACAGTGATACACAAGGGCTACTCAAAAAATCCACCATAACAGATTGCACAGAAGGGAACTCATTGACCTTCAATGTTTCCTAATAAGGAAATCTCCTTCTTAGGGGGATTCATATAATTCTTGTTTGCAGGTGGCCCAATCCTCAGGTTTCTTGACATGGAGGATCTCAACCTCAGCTACCACTTCTCTATAAACATCTCTAATCAGATTATAGGATTTTGGGTAAATAAACAGAAAACCTCAAGCTGAAATAGAGTATAAACAGAAACATAATCCAGAAAGTGTCCTTCAGTGCTAACTCTTCTTCCCTGCTACATATATTGGACACTTTTTAGATATTAGTTCTGCTTTATGCATGTGTATATGTGCAAACTGCACAAATCCTGGGTGAACTAGCTGCAAGCTGGATTTCACCAGCAGCTCTGCATCAGATGTTCTATTATTGCACCAACCCTTGACATTGAAAGTGTACTTAATGAACCACTGAATTGGGTCTTAATTGTCTTTTTTTTCTTTCTGTTTTTATAGATAGAGAAATCTAAGTTAAGAATGCCTCCACTAATAGATGCATCTTGGTGTTGAAATGGTGCTGCTTTGACCCATAGATGTCTAAGTTCATTCATTCACTCCATGGAAAAGCCACTAGGAGGGTCTGAGTCCAGATTTCCATTCTCTTTTTCTGACAATTAGAACCCACTTTCCATTGAGCTAATGGTTCACCACACCAAGTCTACAGCAACTCAGTGAAATCTGCATTTTTTTGCAGAACAGCAACAAAGGCTTACAGCCAGCTTTCCAAAGTACTTTCTCTAAAATGAGCCAAATTAAATTTGAAGATCATTCTATAACATGTTCCTCTCCACATTTGTAAAAAAAAAAAAAAAAAAAAAAAGACTGCTTGGCAAAGCACCATTAAGAAAAAAGGCAAAATCTCCCCAAAGATTTTCAACTTTCTTTTTTTACACTGGTTATAAAAGTGTTTGGAAAAGCAAATTGTGGTTTGAGCTAAAAAAAGAAAAAAAGAAAAGAAAAAGTGTTGTGGGTAGGAACATATTAAGAAATGCAATAAATCATAACATTTCATAATCCCTGAGACCAATATTAAGGACTACCAGAATCTGATGTCTCTAAATGTAGAAATGGTATATTTACAAGTTAGTCTAAGGAGTATATTTTTCTATTCATTTAGAGAAAAAAGTCTATTCTCAAAGTTCATGTAAGCTTTCTTTGTAAACATATTTTTGGCCTACCAGTATTTTCATTGACAATATTTTAGGGAATTTTAGTGTAATTATCATTAAACTGCCCAGAGTTAAATAAAAAGGTTCTCAATAATTGAATCTACATATCTCCAACACCTATTTAAATGATAAAGCTAGAGCATATTTTTTTCGCCTTTTGCAGAACAGATGAGGCAAGAATATGTAATTATCCAAAATGTGTTTTGCTCAAGTGGTAAAGATTAGAACCCTGGGATCTTCTTATTCAAGTAAGATCAATAGAGACTATAATCTATTACTGCTTGTCTCTGGCAGTAGCCTATGTAAAATGCCATGAAGGAAGGCTAAATCCTTGTAATATATGAGACCAGCTTGTAATATTATACCACAGGGAGACAAATCACTGTCTAAGGCTCAGTAGTTAACAAAGATGATTCTCTAAATTCCTTTGTTGATTTTTTCTCCTCCATATTATGGTGACTACAACTATGAATATTATTTCAGGAAGCATTTTAATATTTCTGTAGGATTATACTACAATAGTCTAGGGTTTTATTGTCCTTTTTTGTGATTTAAAGCTAGAATCTCCATTCAACAAACATTTGTTGAGGATTTACCTTGCCCCTGGCCCTGTGCTGAGCTCTGAAGATATAAGTATAGATGGTATAATATTTACCCCTACTACTTAAATGTGGGGGGAAAAAGACATTTCTTTGTTTTCTATAACTGATCTTCTTTTTCTCTAAAATCTCCATTCTTGCTGATGGCAGATAAGGAAACCCTTAAAATATTTCATTCAAAGCTAGTTCCATCTCTTCTGATTTAAAAGGTCAAACTTTCCATCAGGGATCTGTCTTTCCTCCTCTTTCCTTCTTCCCAAAACGGTGTCAGGGAGTGGGAGAAAGTGTAGGAAACTTTCAGGCTATGAGAGAGAAGGATAGTGGCCATGCAGTGCTGCCTTGCTGGCTAAGCCATGCTAGTGTGAAACTTCCATCCAGGGCTTGCAATTCTTCTGGGCATCCTGGGGCCCAAGGAGCAAGCACTCAGTCTGAAGTTCCCACAAAGCCCTCTGGTTATTTCTAATCTCTCCTTACCCTCTGGAGAGTTTTAACCATAGTGGGCAGGTGGGGTAATCATGAAGGGGGGGCCCAGACACTTCCTTCTGACTTCTTTTCCTCTCTTCCTCTCTCTGACAGAAGAGGGTTCTATTTTTCTTCCAGTGTAAGGCTTAAGGACACATAGCTATTAACTAGATTAGATTAGGGTGACCACATAATTTATTATCCAAAGTGGGAGACTTTTTAAAGTAAAAGTGGGGGAAGTGGTCCCACTCATAATTGTGCACCAAGTAACAGGTGCAATCAGAGCCTGACCTGGGTTAACCAAGATACTTAGTCTCCATTTAGGTGGGACCAAAATTCACTCATCCTACTCGCAGATTTAAGATTCTTTGCTTTGTGTTATAATGGCTTTTCCTAAATAAGAGTGCGCAAGTTGACATAGCAAGAGATTTCCTGGAAAAAATATTGTGTATATTGGAGTTCTTAAAGGAAACATCACCTGTGTGTATGTATACCCGAGAGGCCAGTAACATAAATAGTCATTGGCTGAACCCAATAATGAAATTATCTCAGTAGTATCTTTTGTGTTATAATCACAGAAAGAAGGACACCAACAAAAAAGGGTAGGGGCACAAGTGGATTTTTGTCTGTAACACATTTTATAAGCCTACCTGGTGGGTTGATTGCTTAGTTACTTCTTGTAGTTGTGGTTATTGTTTTCTCTAGCATATAGATCCGTTCGGTATTAACTCAGGCAATCAATATATCCACTCATGTCTGAATATACAGTTGATTCTTGAACCACATGAGTTTGAACTGCACAGGTCCATTTATATGTGGATTTTCTTCTGCCTGTACCACTCCTGAGACAGCAAGATCAACCCCTCCTTTTCCTCCTCCTCTTTAGCCTACTTAACATAAAGATGAGGAGGATGAAGACCTTTATGATGATCCACTTCCACTTTATGAATAGTAAATATATTTCCTCTTCCTTATGATTTTCTTAATAACATTTTTTATTCTCTATCTTACATTATTGTAAGAATACAGCATGTAATACATATTACGTACAAAATACATGTTAGTCAACTGTTTATGTTATCAGTAAGTCTTCCCATCAACTTGAGGCTCTTAGTTAAGTTTTGGGGGAGTCAAAAGTTATACATGGACCTCCAATTGCACGGGGGATCAGTGCCCCAACCCCCATGTTGTTCAGGGGTCAACTGTATATAAAAGTCAAGGAAGGAGTTAGTGTGAGTCAGAGTACTCCTTGCACTGAGAGATTGTGGAGAGAAGGCCCAACTCCTGAGCACTGTTTGTCCAGCTGAAAGAGCTATTTCTTGACTCGGTTGAGAGAGATTTCGTTTGTTGATCCATCTATCTCTCCATTCATCCTTTCATCCATGCCATGCGTTATTCCAGTCAAGAAAAACAAGGGTGGTGGCCAAAAATGGAGCCAAGAATGAAGTTAAATATGCACATTATAATGATGTGCAAGTGGATGTTCTATGGGCCACAAAATTGACTCTAAGCTTTCTAGAAACCAATCAGTAAGTTATGCAAGTTAGTGTCCATTAGATAATAGCCAATAATACAACAGTGAGTATAATGGCTAACATTTATTGAGTGCTTACTGTATCTTGCACATTGAGCTCCGCCACCGTGCAGGGGTGGGGAAACTGCGGCCTTCTGATTTCAAGATTCTTTTTTTTCTTAAGCACCAAAGAGGCAAGAAAAGCTTCATCTTTCTCTGCTGCACGCCTTTAATAAAAGGATTTGTTCTGCAAAATTTGGATTCAGTAAAAAGGCCATACTTAAGAACCTAGAAGGCCACATTTCGCCTTAAGGCCGCAGGCTCCCCACCCCCATTGGCTTTCTACAGGAACAATATTTAAGTCTCTCAGCAACCCTATAGGACAAAAACTAAGAGATATCCATTTTATAGATGTGGAAACCAAGGCCACAATTTGGCGATCAAGGGAGTGCCTCGAGAGCCCCTGCTCTATGCCACTATGCTTACCTTGCTTTAAATGCTTGGAAAATTCACCCCTTCTTGACACTAAGATCTCGCAGGACCTTCTTGAGGGGTTTCATAGTGAGGATTCCTTGGGCTGCAATATATTTAGCCCTTGACAATACAGGGATTGTGTTCATTGTACCCTATACTTCTTCATAACACTAAACACAATGTAATAATACAATGACTTCTTGTCTCCCCAAATAGACTTTAAGGGTCGTGAGGGCAACAACTGTGTCTGTCTTTTCCATTGCCTTGTCAGTTCTTGCACACAGCAGAAGTTTAACAAATATGTTTTAAACAAATGAATGTAATAACAAATCCCACAGAACTATTTATAAGACAATCTGCAGTTGCACCAAAAAAAAACCTTACTTCTGTCTGATATTTTGTTTTTCTCTTCCTATTTTTCCCTCAATCCTACTTCTCCTGCCATCTTCTACATTATTTATTACCTTAATAATTTAAGTGAAATTACTTTCTAATTTCTTTTCTTGGCCTGAGTTTGAGTGGGTGGCTCAGAGAACAAAGACTGAATAATAGCTTTCTTTTTCACAAAACATATGTGAATATTTCTATTCAGATATTTCTTTGTTTTTTTTTTCTTTGCTGCACAACTGGCTACACAGAACATTTCAACAGTGTTCTTAACGGTGTGAATAATTTGATTTTACTACAAAGTCTATCAGTCCATGGAACTGAAGGCTACCGTTCCCTTTGAGAGCGCACAAATGATGGATTGTCTGTTCCTCACTTGTTTTAGCTTATGCAGCAGCTTCTGAAACTATTAATCCCAATAGTTATTATCATGGTAGTAACTAATGTCTGTAAAGAACTCTAAAGCTCTGCAAGCCCTTTCACATGCTTTATCTCACAACTACTTGTTGTGAGATAAGCAGCTTAAGGCAAGCACTGAATTTATGCACATTTTACAGATGAAAACACTGAGGCTTGGGAGGGTTAAGTGACTTATCCAATATCCCAGTGTGTCTTGGTATGTCCTGGTGCTAGGGACAGGTGGAGTCCAGCCTTAAAACCAGAGGTCCTTGCTACTGATTCCAGCCTTTCATCACTACACATCCCTGTCTCCAGTTTTACTTAAAATCTTTCTTTTTCTTTTTCTTTTGTGGTAGTCAGAGGTTTCAGGGAGAGTGGTCAGGAATCACTTCATGCTGAACAACTTGATGGCTTTGCCGCTGTGTTGTCTGTGTTGGGGAAATGAGAAAGGAAGGTATCAGCCATAAAAGAGATGAACTTAAAGATTCAGGAGCAAAGCTCAAGAGAGCTCACTCATAAACTTCCGTCAGGCCTAGAAGGTCCAGCTCCTAGTAATGAATGGCAAGTTAACATTGCGAGAGGGTGACAAACTACTCTAACAACCAAGACTTAACTGATGAAAGTGGCAAAAGAAATATGAACTATCCTGAGGTTAGAGACTCACTATACCTGTGAGGACCATGCCCAGTGAGGTGGCTCCTGCCCAGCCATGCAGTCATTCTGGGACCAGAGCCTCTGTTCCATTTCTCCAAACCTGGAGAAGTCACTACCCCATCATAGGCTTTGGCTCATGCAACATGGAGCCACTCTGAAACATGTCTTCTGTGCCCTCCCACCTCCTGGGATCTACTCTTTCTGATTAACACCTGTGGGGCCAGCGACCCCCAGACTGCCAGCCCGGTTCTCTGTGCCCATCCTCACAAGGGCTCCTCTTGCCCATAAAGTTGTTCCTGACCCTCCCACCCCACTCCCTTTATACAGTTGACCTTAGCAACTAGGGGGAGTTGATTCTGTTTTTTTTCAGTATAATAACTTTCTTTTTCTCATCATAAAAGCAATACATGCTCAGAGCAAAAAGTTTAGAAAATATAAATAACAGAAACTAAAAATCAACCATTATCTTAATGCCTAAAAGGGCCATCACTATTTACATTTTTAATGATTTTTTCTGTTCTTTTTTCTATGCATTTTTAAAGATCATACTGCAGCAAATCTTGCCTTGCTTTTTTCATTTAACATAGTAATGCAAGTATTTTCTTATGTTAATAAAATACTCTTTTTAATGTAATTTTAAAGTAGTTATATAATAATTCATCATATTGCTGAAACTTAATTTGAGTCTCCTATTTATTGGATAGTTTTATTCCTTTCACCATTATAAATAATTACAACAATCCATATTTTTGTGCATAAACCTAATTGCAGATCTCTGAATTTTTCTTGTAGATAGATTGTTAAAAGTGAAATTATAAGGTCTTGACTTGGAGCTCTTGATTCAATATATGGGAGAAAAGAGCAGTTCTTTGTAAGTTCCTTAGTATCTGGTGGAGTGATGGGGCAGTGTGTGGCACAGAATAGATGCATAATAAATGTTGTATAGATGAATGAGCTTAATCCTTTGAGGAGTGTCTGTATTTTAAAAGAGGAAATTTATCAACAAATGCTTCTTCAATTGGTAGAAATTCAAACAGTAATATTTATAAAATTGAAGAAATCAAAATTGTAGCAAATACAGGACTGTAAAAGGGGGGAAAGGGCTTCTAATAAACATTAATTCAATCAGCACTGTGAAGCCCGTAGTCTACTATGGGCGAAGTAAATACAGCTCTTATGACCCTTCCCAGCTCTTTGGTCAGTCAGTCAGCATAAGCCTGGCATGGTACTAGGGCCCAGAGAACAGATGAGTGAGACATGGGGTCTGTCCTCAAGAAGTCCACGAGCTTGTGGGAGAGACAGATTAACCAGACAACATACAAAGTAGCATGAGAAAGGCAGAGTTGAGAGGCATGCATGCAGCAGTGGAAGAAGTAATCAGTTCTTCCTGGGGAAGCCTCCTTGGGGAGGGAGATTTTGGAGCTGGGTCTTCAATGAGAATATGTGAAGAAAACATTCCAAGCAGATGGAAATGCAAAAAGACATTCTTCATAATTTTAGAGACTCCTAGTGATAGAATGCTAATTTCCCCTTCCCTTTCCCACCCCAGTCGGCCCTTTTCATGTTGGTCATTTACACTTTAGTGAGAATTAGTTGCTGTGACTTTCCTCAGAGCAGAATTTGATAAAGGGAAAAGAGGCAGAGCCTGAGAACTGGAGGTACGAAGGACCAAAAGGGGCAGGGAGAATACCATTAAGAAAGAAAGGAGTACAGATGGGAGAAGCAGGGAGCCCAAGAAGAGCCCACTGAACTGTTCAATTGGGAAAGGGAGGGTATGCACATAAAGTACAATGCATGCCTAGAGTTGTACAAGGCAACCCAAGGTCCCAAACACCAGAAACCTCACCAGTGTAGAAAGGTATGGGCCGGCCCCAAGTGAAGGTCACCTACCCTAATCCAGAGTCTCAGTCCTCTGCTAAAAGTTCTCCAGTGAAGACTAATCCCCTCTCTGTCTTAAAACTCTATTTTATTTGCTTTTAGCATACACTCTATAGCAATTTTTGGACCATTTCTATCTACTCTTCCCTGGTAGAGAGGAGTTAAGCTGGTTGCCAGCAGCCTTGTAAGTCCCGGCTCCCATCTCTCTAACTTCATCTGGTACTGCTTTCCCCGCACACGCTGAACTCCACCAGACTTCCTTCCTTCCTGCTCCTCGACCTTGTCCCCACCTCAGAGCCATGTTACCTCTCTGCCTGGAAATCTCTTCCCCAAGATCTTTGCAAGGCTTGTTCCTCCCCATCCTCCAGGTCCAGCTCAAATGCCATCTCCTCTGAGTGGCTATCCCTGGCCACCTTACCTTTGCCATTATCCTGTGTCGATGTTTTCATAGCACCTCTCATTCATTGACATTATTTCTGTGTTTACTTGTTGACTATGGTTCTCCTCCACTAGGATGTAAGCCTCATGAGGTCAGGATCTTGGTCTGTTTTGTTCACTGCTATAGCCCTAGCACCTAGAACAGTGCCTGCTTTACAGCAGGTACTCAATAAATACGGACTGCATGAGTGAATAATCCACTTTTGAGATATGATTTATTCAAGTTTATGTCCTTAGCTCCTTGCCCATAGCAGCTGCAAAGTGTTCATTGAGATGAATTGCACTGAAAATCCCTACTGATCCAGCCTTCTTTTTCAGGCAAGGCTACCTCAGTTCTTTTAGCCTTTCCTTGCCATTCCCCTTTCCCAGCTCTCAACCCCACATCCCACAAATTGTGCATATAATCTCTTCTGGACACATTTCTCATCCCATCTCCAATCAGCAGAGCACATAAATGACTTCATTTTTTTTTTTCTCCTTTCAAAAGTGCAAAAACAGGATGAAATCAGTTCTGATGAATTTTGAACCACTGTGAGTTGCTAGTTTCTTTCTGCCCTATTTTCTTACCCTGCTGCTTCTGGCTGAGGGCTGATGGGGAAAGGAGTGGGATGAGTGGCAGTTCCCCACCCCCCACCACTGCTGTGGCATCGATCAGGAGAGGCTGAGAGACTGCAGAAGCGGCGGGGGAGGGGTGTGACGAGGGCGAGGCGCTGGGAGCGGGTGTGGATCTCTAGCTCCAGCCGCAGAACTTTATATTTCCCCTTCTCTAGGCCTCCAAAACGGCAAAACCCAAACGGGGACCCTATTCTGGGTCTCAGGGCCCTTACGGACCTGCCTGTTTCTCTAGAGAACAGCTGAAGATTGGGTCCTTCAGCACAGAGCAGTGGGAGAACACGCACTTGCACATCAGGCGGCACTCCTCACAGCCTCTGCCACTTGCTGGATGTGCGGGACCGTGGCCCGTTACCTGGCCTTTCTCAGCCTCCGTCTCCTCACAAATAAAATGGGCACAAGAGCGCGTACTCGGAAAGGTTGCCATCATTTTTATATTTGACAACATATGTGAACGATGTGTAAAAGCACCTAGAATGATGCTGGCACATGGCAGGTGCTCTATGAATCGTTGCTCTTATTAAGAAGCTGAGTTCGGGTATAGGCAAAAAAGCTAAAAAGTGTATTTCTGTTTAAGTGAAATATATGTATATTATGATTGTTATACTTTTCCATTTTAAAAGTCAAAGACATGCTTATACATGCTAAACATCCTAATGGATTTAAAATAGATTCAAAGCTTTACTCAATTGTCCAGTTTGGCATCATACTATCCAAAAATTTGTAGCTTTATATTAAATCTTGAAATCAGGTAGTATAAGTCCTCCAACTTTGTTCTTATTTTTCAAATTGTTTTGCATACTCCAGTTCCTTCATATTGCCATATACATTTTTTAATCACCTTGTTGCTATCTACAAAACATTTTGCTAGGATCTGAATTGGGATTATATTTAATCCATAGGTCCACTTGAGAGAAATTGACATCTTAATAATATTGAGTCATGCAATCCATGAATATGATATCCTTCTCCATTTAGTTAGATTCTTTTTCATTTCTTTCTACAATTTTTTTTTTAGTTTTTAGTATACAAAGCCTGACCATATTTTGATAGGTTTATAAATAAATATTTCATTTTGGGGTTGCAATTATAAATAGTATTATTCTTTTAAATTTCAAATTCCAATTGATCATTTATTGCTAGGAATACAATTGACTTTTATATACTGACCTTATATCCTGCAGCATTGCTAAATTCACTTATTAGTGCTAGGAGATTTTTGTAGATTCTTTGGGATTTTTCTACACAGATAATCATGTTGTCTGCAACAAGAGACAGTTTTATTTATTCCTTTTTAATCTGCATACCTTTTTTCTTTTTCTTGCATTATGATGTTCAATAAGACAACTGAATTTTAATAGTTAATCTAAACATAAAAGAATTAATACTAAAATAATATCTAACTGTTGGAGGCCACATCAGGGAGTTAAGAAAGGCTTCTCAGACTTCGTCATTTGATCATTCATTTAGTCATTGAAATATTGACTTGCACCACCATGGTGCTAAGTGTTATAAGAAAGTCAAATATAAATCAGACTTGGAGCCTACCATCAAGTACTTTGCAACTGAGGAAAGGTAACAAGACATGAATAGTAGTTGCTACATACAAAGAAGAATGTGATAAGGCTGATCAGAGATAAACGGAGAGAGAACAAGATTGAATCTAGAGGGAGAAGAGCAGGGAGGGAGCCACCAGTCATGGGGGTCTGACCTGGTAGTGGCTCTGAAGAAGCCAGGATGGAGGAGAGAGACGGCGCATAAGGAATCTGGCTCTTCAGAATTTGCTGACTGCCTGGTGGTGGAGGCCAAAGAAAGGGAGAAGACCAAATATCAGAGTTTGAGCTCCATTGTTTTGGAGGGGGGACCCACAGACTAACATTCTGAATTTGAGGTATATACTGAAGACTCGGATGAGTTGACCCACAGGTGTTTTAAAGTGCTGGACTGACTGGAACTAAAGAGTAAGGTCAAAGCTGAACATACAACTTGACTGTGGTCATGATTCCCCCTTAAGCCCCAGTCCTAGAATCTGAAGCTATAAATACTCGAGGGCTGGGACTTGGCCCTCTCCTTGGAACAGTGACCACAGTTAACTGGAAAGGCAGGGGACAAGAGGAAGGGTGTGAGCGGGAATAGAAGGCATCCTGCTAAGCACATGCACAAGCTTTAGCCTCTTGTCAAATTAAAAGAGCCCTAACGCCAACAATAGTTGGAAGAAGAGTAAAAGGCCACAATGTTTACTGTGTTCCTCCACTAAACGAGGGAATAGAGAATCATATTACAGAGGAAGGAACCTGTATGAGGTGAAATAAGGTGTCCATAGCTACCAGGAGCAGAGCTTGGATTCAAACTTCTATTTGTCTAATAACAGCTTGTACTTGGAGAACATTTACCATGTGCCAGGCACTATCTTAAATGCTTCAACTCTCACACTGAATCCTCACAACAACCCTATGAGGTGGTTTCTATTATTATCCCCTGGTAACAGATGGGCACAGAGAGGTTCCATACATTTCCCAAGGTTTCACTGATAGTATGTGATAGAGGCCCTTCTGCACGGTACTGCATTTCACCACTGCACTTGACTGCCCAGTGCCTTTCAGTAAACCACAGAGTCTCCCTAGCCAACAAGAGGGTCACATGTGAGTAACAATATGGTCTCTATCCACAGCAAAGTGATGGCACGAGAGCACCCACTGTGAGCATCACTGAATACCTGCTATGCACCCAGCACTGTGCTAGGTGGTGGGAATAGGCAGATACGTTAGACTCCGTTCTGGCTGTCATGGATCTCAGTGTGGAAGGGGAAACAGCCCCATACACAATAAGTACAATATGTGCTGTGATATATGGCACTCTGATGGCACACAGAAAAAACGAACATTACTCTTCTGTTCCCCCGTCAAGGAAAATGAAAGGCAAACTAATGCATTATGGCTGAAAGCATTTACTTTTGATTAAGTGCATATTTAAATATCACCCTCCCCCTCGGTCAGGCTCATTCCTCAGTCTCTGTCATGTTGCTGACTTTGCTTTCTAAAGAGGAAGCGAGAGAGTGATCCACAGAGTGGAACTGAAAAGACGTGGAGCACGGATCACCTACCTCAGACGCTTTTTTGTTTTATTTTGACTTTAAAAACTCATTACAGTAGGAACTAATCATGACTTTCATCACAAAGTGGATGCCAGAAAAGGAGTCATTTTGCGAAAAGAGCTTTTAAATATATAACATAAAATACACAGGATTCCAATTAAATTGAAATACAGTTCAAAATATTTAAAAACCAAATCTGTGGCCTAGCAATACATGCACTTATTCGTTAATGTATTAACAAGCTCTAAGTGTGGGTCGAAGACCACAATTTCTGAATGGTGATGAGTGTAAATGATGAGTCTTAATGATTTTTTTGAGATCTCTGAAGTAACTGTGATGTGATAGAAAAATACCTGCAATTTCCTTTGGTGGCAAAGTCACAGATAACATGCATATTTCTGTGGTTTCTCGCCTGTATTCAGAATTGAAGGAGATGCTAACTTTCAGTTAAAAGTTGGTGAAAAATAAAGATGTATTTTTTCCTGTCCAACTCCATGGACCCCCAAATTACAGGCCCTTGAGACAGAGGTTCTAGATTCTTCTGATTTAAGACACTGAGTTACTGATTTACAGCTTTCTGATTCTTTGGATGCTTGAGACAGAAAAAGCAGTGAGTAGCTTTTATTTAAGTAACGAGTAGACCTGAGTGGGCATGTCTCAAGCCCCACCTCCACAGAACACCCAAGTTTTTATAGTTATATCCATACAACTTTATGTCACATCTCCATTTCCCCCCTCTGGTGATCATGGGAGCTTGGTTCCAAATTCTTCAGACCTCTTTTATTTCTCCAAACTGTCTGCAAAAAAAATGCCACCTTCTTTTTTGCCTCTCTTATTTATTGTCTTCCCTTCCTTGCCATTTTTCTAAAGACTCTAGAAAATAACTTTCAATTTACATATAATAGATTCAGGATGTTTACAGTGTCTAAGCACAAATTCACCTAGGCTGGAATCCAACTGAGAGGATCACTGGGTCATGGAAGTGGGTCTTGCAAGTCACACAGACAGCCTCCTACCAGATTCCATGCCTGTACAAGAACCCCACCAGATTCAGTGTTTGAGATAGCACTGTTCCTAAGAAACTGGAAAGGTAGAAAGCAACTAGCATTTATTGAACACTGAAATATGCTAGGACTGGTGCTGCATTTAAAAACCATTTAAAAAAAAAGTAGCATGGTATTATTATCTCCATTTATGAATGAGGAAAGAGACTTAAAAAGGCTAAGCAACCTGCCCAAGGCCACACACAGCTAGGAACATCATTTCTGCACCTTCCTTCTCCTCGGCTCTCCCGACGTGGCTTCTCGTCCACAGCACAACTGAAACGGCTGCCACGGAGGTCGTCAGCAATCCCCATGTAACTGAACATAAAGGACATTCCTCCATCTTCCCCGAGCTTGATCTCTCAGCAGTCTTTAACGTTGCTGCCACTCACTGCCTGTTGAACCATCTCCTCCTTTAGTTTCTCCATGCACACTTTCCTGGTCTCCCCATGCACCCTCCTTCTCAGCTTCCTTTGCCAGTGAGCTCCCTGTCCACCACCTGTGGCGTTGCAGCTCCTCAAGGCCCCGTCCTTGTCCCTCTTCTCTAACTGAACACCGTCTCCCTTGGCAGCTGACCCAGCCCATGGCGCCCATTGCCCTCCATACCCACAAAACCCCCCTCCCTACTCTGAGCTCCAGGCAATTAACTTTGATGTCTCACGTGTATTTCAATCCCCACCTGCCCAAAGGTGAGTCAAACCCTTCTGCTTCCCCAATGAACCCTACTTCAGTGAAAATCACCCCTCTTCATCCAGCCACCCAAGTCAGAAACCTGAGAATGGCCCATTATTCCTTCTCTTTCACACTCATATTCAATCAAACACCAAGCCCTATAGATTTTACCTGCTGAGAATGTCTGGAGTCTTCCCCATCATGTCTACTCCACTAAGTCTGATTTCGAGGTACCACCATTTCCCATTAGGATTACCTAAGCAGCCTCCTAGCTCCTCTCCTTGCCTCCCTTCAACCCATCTCTCCTGCTGAAGTTTTCCAGCAGTCTTCCATTATTTCTTCATATTAAGCCCCAAATCCTTAACATAATCTTTAAGGTCCTGTCTGATCTGGCTCCTACTACCCCCGCCAGTCTCACTTGGAGCCATTCTACCCTTTTTTCTCTCTTCCTCCGTTGTCCTGAATTTCTTTCAGTTTTTCAATTACCCATGCTTCTTCCAGTCTCTGAGCTTTTGCACATGCTGTTCACTCTGCCCGGAATGCTGGTCCCTGCTCTTCCTTTGGATCCCAGTTTAAAAGTCACTTCCCTAGAGAAGTTTTTCCTAACCACTCAGACTAGGTCAGCTTCCTCAACATCCAAATTTTATATTTGGAACCTACTGTCCTTTTATTTAGTATTATAATCAAACAATTAATTCACTATTTAATATGCCTCCCCTCCTATGCCATAAGCTCCATGAGAACAGCAACTGTCTGCTACTCAGCCCATCCTCATAGCCTATTCCAAGGCCTGGTACATAGTTGAAGTTTGGCACACCTCTTTTGAACTAATTAATTAATTATAGGAAAGTCTTTTCTTTTTTGCCATACTTCTCTGGACTTTTCTAGAGGTGATTTTGTATGTCCAGAGAAAACAAATAAGAATCTAGTTGGAATTTACAACTGACAAATGACTTAAACCTTTAAATCAAAGAATCTGAAAAAATTTCATTCTACTTTGTTGCTACTTAAATAAAGGTAAGGATAAAACAAAGTTTCATTGTGTTACTTGTCAATGTCTGTCATCAAAACGCATGGCTACATCATGTGTGTGCCTGGTGTTTTCCAAATGAGTCATTATTCACTTTCCAACAGTGATGAACAGTGCCTCATAAGGAAATGTCATCACCGTTTGTAGTCACCATCATGACTGTCAAAATGTACATTCTCGTGCAACCATCAAAACTATCAAAATTTGTCAAAGCATAACAAATGAACGTGCTTTCTGCTCTGGATTTTTCAAGAAAGGTTAAATGTACACGTCTTTAAAAAAAAAAAAGCTTACATGAGGGGGAATGTACATTTTTTAAAAAAAAAAAATCCCAAACCCCATCTTTGACTAGTTACTTCCAAGTAAGGCATGGCGCACCGCAGAGTGTGATTTAGAAGGATCAGAAGGTGTTCAAATACAGTGACATGGCAATGATGCAATTATCTGACCATGTGGAAACCGGGTCAAACACAGCTTGTTTCTGCCAGCCTGATGCAGCTGCTGGAGCCCTGCATACACTTTCAGAATGCCCCTGTGTGTCAACCTTTAACTCAGGGATTTTGTCCCATGCATGTGTTTCTTTCTTGGTCAAATGCAAGGCAAATATTTTAGCTACCTACTCCTCTCTTCCCAGCAGTTAAAAACTGTGAATAAGGTCTAAGATACACACATTCAGAAGCAAGCAATTTAAAACAACACATTTGGGCTACTCGTTTTCTGCTTTTAGCCTCTGATTTGTAAAGAAACCATGAATGTCAGAGTGGCCTATGACACTGTGCCTAAGTAATGCTTGATTTTAGTTCTCACTACTCTGTTATTGCCTTAAAGCAAAAAGGGCCTGGTGGCTGCTCCATAAAATAACATTAGGAATCACATTTAATGCCTCTTCCATGGAACTAACCACTGCCCTAAAATAAATTCAGCCACATATTCACTGAGTGGACAGTCTGCCTTCAGAAAGAAAGGGGAAACACGACCTTTGAGTTCTCAAGAAGCTATATCCTTTCTCCAGATAACTCTTTACTGAAGTTTTAGAATTTAGGATTTCCAAAATTTGACTTAAAAAACTAAATGTCCTTTCCGTGCTCCCATATTGATGTCATTCATTTCTAATATTAGCAGTAGAACAGTTTGGGTTCACCTGAGAAAGAGGAGCTTTTATTTTGAGTTGAAGAGGAGCAGATACTAAAAATGAACATGGTGAAACTTCCTTCTGGTATATCTGACACAGATAAAATAGGTAAACCTGTGCAGAAAAACTATTTTGAATCAAACGGGAAAGGAATTCAATCTAATTGGAAATTTGATGTGCTTACAGAATTTTTATGTAGTCCCAATTATGTGAACAGTGAGGAATTAAGAAACAAAATGAAAGTATATAAAGTTGTTTTGTTGCACAGTGTCACATAAGATCATGGGGTGTTCATGAAAATTCCATATAGACGAGATGAAGGTTGCAGTGTGTGTTATAGCCCAGCATGATTGGTAAACTTAGTCATTATTTGATGTTGTAGCCACAAACAAGCTACTGAATGATACATTTTAAACTCATTAGATCAAATGTGTTAAATATTTGGGCTCCTATTACACAACAGAGCTTAAGTGGATCAGAGTAGCTGGACAATTGCCTCATCTCCACTTAGTATTGTGCAGACATGGATAGTGGCAGCAGGAGGCAGATGTGCCAATTTGGAATAACAGAAATAGTGTTGGGATTCCATGCCCTGAATTGGAAGTGGCTAGTTCCTCCTACCTTCTCCGTTTGCAGAGTGAGTGGCACCATCGTGTGTTGAGAGTGCTTTAAGTGGTACAAGTCTTGAAAAGAGACTTATATCTGGACAAAGTAAGGACAATGCACTTGTAGACCGAGATATCTCTCATGCACAGAAAATGCCCCTCGATTTAAAAATGACCACCTGAATTTGGTAACCATTCCCTCTAGTGGAGAGTGAAGATATTTAGAGAAAGAATTAAAGGAATTAAAGAGTTAAGGAAAACAAAAACACCAAGGCTCAAGTTTGGGACATACCACCATTCTATCAATACTTGTCTGTAATTGGACTTTTCTTACATTTTAAAATATTCTAAGACTTTCGTTCCAGAAAAGCTGTCCTGGGTGTTTAAACAGCAGTGACAAGAAAATGGGCCATATTTAGTACTTGCCACTCTGCAGTTTGTTTTTGCTGACAATTCGCAAGTTCAGTTTTCCAAACCATAACAGTGACCATTATCTTCTTAAGTCACTGTCATAAGGAAGATAGAGCAGGTCTCCCCACCTTAAGTGCTGAGAAGTTGCTCAGTATGTACCCAGTGACATAACCTTGCCTTTTTTGTGTTTGTTGGAAAAACCTCTGGACTATAAGCATTAGCCTCAGAACTGTCTTGAACTGCATAGTGTTCTGCTCTAAGCCACTCCTCCTTGTTGTTTTCAAAAATCACTGAAAGATATTAAAATTACATGAAAACCCCATTTAGATCTTTTTCCCCATGACACCCATGAAGTTGTACAAACACTAGCCTGAGGTAGCCCCCACCCAATATGCTCAAAGATCTCCACAGTAGGACATACCCCACTGTGCCCTAATTACATGTTTGCTTTTCTGTGTCCCTCTCTGGACTCCAGGCTCCTTAAGGGTCTAGAACCATGCCTTATTCCTCTCTGTATTCCCAAGACCTTGTACATTGTCTGGAATATGGTTACCACTCAATAAATATTTACTGATTCATCAATGTTGAATGTCTCTACCTGGAAAACTAAGTTATTCACTTTTTTCTTTTCACTTTTTTTTGTTTTGCTTTGGTTTTAGTCTTTTTTTATTCTACTCATAACATAGCTTTTGATCCAGATTTTTATCCTTTAAAATTAGTAGACTTTTAGACTACAAAGAAAGGTCTTCTGGTTGTACATCATATGGATGTCTGAGAAACTATTAGAAGAAAAATTTCTTATGAAAATTATTTTCACAGGAGAGATCCAATTATTTTTTTCCTACTTAGTAATTCAAAATGTTTTTCACATGCACCTTTATGCAACAATTTTCTTCCAGTTGGACATATCCATATCCATAAGGAAAAATTTAACACCACATCTGTGAGAGGGTGAGCAGAGGGGTGAGCAAAGTTAGAAGGCAAAGTCAAGAGTCATTATGGCTTGCATTTGTTGCCTGTGCAGCACTTTGGCATACAATCCCACATTCTGGCCCCACAACAGTGAAGCTTACAAATGGCACAGGCATCAGCATCCCATCTTACTAATGAAGAAATTCAACCCCAGAAAAAAGGAGCAATTTCCCCATGGGCTCCCAGCTGGTTGTGACAATTTGTCAAAAACCCAGGTCTTTCAACTCTTTTGATGATGCTGTGAAATTAAATGTGTTGCTTTAGGTGGCATTTTATAGACAACAGTAATAAGCAGAAGAAAGAAATATGATGCAAAAAAGAAAGTAGCAATTGCTAACTCTAAAGAAACCAAAACTGATGATGAACTGTGGGAGAACCTAGGGAAGTTGAGCTGTGGAAAGTTTTATTTCTATTATTTCATTTGGGGTGGAAATGAGGGAGGGAAATTGTATTCTTATGAGAGTGTCTCACTGGAGAATAGGGGATGCACTTTTCTGCAATGTTACAATTATTTCAGCTGTGCCTCCTCACTTTGGACCCCTATGCTAATGCTATGAGGATTCCCCTTTCTGAGAATTTGGTTTCTTCTCTGACAGCTGTTAGTCAGAAGACAGAAAAATGGGTAGAGTCTGGATCTCCCCAGAGGCTTATAGGCAAATGAATACTGGAGCTCCTAGCTCTATCCCTATTTAGAAATCAAAAATATATTCCTTTTCCTTGATAAATTTTTGGGGATGAAAACAGAGAATGTTGACCAAAAAAGAAGAATCATTTTTAAAGGACCATCTTACCTTCCTGTGGTAGCTTTGCATAAAAAAATATATAATAGAGAGAACCTAAAAGATCATTTTGTGTTTGTCCTTTTAATAATCCCCATCAATTGGAAGTAATATTCTGTTTTGGAAATCAGTTTGTCAGTTAGTAGGTCAAAAATATTTATTAAGGGTCTACCGTGAGTCAGGCTCAGTTGATGAATAATGAATGAATGGCTGGTGAATAAGGTCAAGTTCCTTGTCTCAAGGAACCCACATTCTAGAAGGAAAGAGGAAGCCAATAAATGAGTAAACAAACTAATAAAGAAGATAATTTGGGATTGAAAGTTGTGTTTTGTGGGGGACATTGTGTACTCGCGTTGAGTCTGAGCAGATGTGAGCTTCCTGGTGCCTGAATGGCCACGAGAGGGAGGCTGTTCCCAAGACCACAGCCTGTGTCTGCGGCTCTGCCTCTGCCACACCCTTGTCAAGAATAATGCCAGATGTAAGATACAATATTCATAGTTACATGTGTATAGTTTCACCAGAGGAAGTGACCATATATTGATTTCTTTTTATTCTAGGAATCTTGGAAAATCAGGACTCAGAGTTTCTTGCTTGGGTCTTGGTAAGTACTCAGGTGGCACCTGGGGGTGGGCTGGAAGGCGGGTGGCTGAGGGGACACCAGGGAGTGATGGTGGTACAAGTTGGGATCCAGTCTCAGGTGAAGAGGAGACTCCCTGGCCAACATCACCCACTTCTCCTCCTGAGCCTTTCCCTGCCCGTCACGACCCTCTCCCTCTCTAGTTCCAAGGAGCCACTGTGCTCATGATGCCTTGTGGGGGCCCATCAGGCAGAAAGCAACCTGATACAAAGCACACCTTAGAGGCAGGACTCATGTGCCACTCCCATTTAGCAAGCGTGAAGGACTGCATGGCATGCACTTATATGCTCAGCTCACCCCCTCCTTCAATTCACCTGATTTTTTTTCTATCCATCCTTATTTTCCTTTTGCCTCATAAATTTTTCTATATTGTCATGCATTTTATGTACTTTTATAATTTGACTTAAATACTTGGCAGGCAAACTGAGATACACACACACACATATATACATGTATATAATTAATAAATAAAATGTTATTCCTTCCATAAAATGTAAATTTTTAAAGAAAAGTAAGTAGAGATGGAAATTCTAATAGCACAGAGATGAGTCTGAAATGGTGAAATCTGAGTGTGTGACTTGGGGAGGCACAAGGCTTCCAGACATCCCTCAGACACGGGAAAAGGCAGCCTTGGCATTGAGACCATGCAACACCGTCAGAACTATTCCTGTGACCTAAGAGAGTCCAGACCAGGATGGTGACTGAGGAAGTAATGAGAAATGGCCAGATTATGGCTGTGTTTTGAAGGGAGAACCTGAAAGATTTCCTGTTGGATTCCATGTGGGATATGAGAAAAAAGAGAAAAGTCAAAGATGACTCTAAGATTTTTTTGCCTGAGCCACAGAAAGAACGGAGTTACTAGCAAATGAGATGTGGAGGAACGAGGGAGAAGAGACTTGGGGGGGTGGAGATTAGGAGATTGATTTGGACATATTAAGTTTGAGATATGGATTAGGCATCCAAGAAAAGTTATCAAACAGGCAAATGGATATATGAATCTCAAGTTTAGAAGAGAGAGCTGGGCTGGATATATAAACTTGGGAATCATCAACACGCAGGTGTTGCTCAAGCCGTTATCCCAGAAGAGAACACTAGGGGCACGAGTATAGGTAGTGGAGAAACAGAGGCACATGGTCTGTGACCCAGGAAATCCAACATTAAGAAATTAAGGAACTGAGGAAGAACCAACAAAGAAAACGAAAATAAGTAGCCATGCTGTAGGAAGAGATCAGGAAAGAAGGGGGTCCTGGGATCCAGGCAAAGCAAACATTTCAAGGAGGATGGAATGGCTGATCCCTCAAGTGCTGCGCGTGCACCAGGCAAGATGAGGGCCAAGCGCTGACCAATCAGGTTTAGCAACATGGAGTTCACTGATGACTTTGAAAAGGTTTTTGTGGAGAGGTAGGGGCTAAAGCATAATTGGAATAGGCTCAAGGGAGAATGGAAAGACAAGCTGGAGGCTACTCCTTGATGACAACTGCTGTAAAGAAAAGCAGAGAAATAGAGTGGTACTGACAGATAAGTGAGGTCAGAGAGGTTGTTTTTGCACGTGGAAGAAATGACAGCATATTTATATGCTGATGAGGAAATCCTTTTGAGAAGAAAAAATGATGCAGGAGAAGGAGACAGAAGAATATCTGGAATGATTTCTCGGGGACACAGAAGCACATCAGAGTACGTGAGAGAAGACAGAGCACATGGGCTTTGAGGCTAGTAAGGGGATGGAAGGGGTGGCAGGGGTGGAGGAATCTTGTCAAAGTTCTATTGCTTTTATATTCTCAGTGGAAATCAGAAGCAAGATCATCAGCTGTTAGCGAGGGCGGGAAGGAGGGCTTGCAAGTTTGAGGAGAGAGAGGATGTACAGGGGAGCAGAAGAGTGAGTCAACCAGGGGTAGGCACCATGCTGGCCAGACAGCATTAAGGACCTGCTTAAGACTGGTGCTCATAAATTTGAAGTGAGGCCGTCTCCCTGGTCAAGTGTTTCTCTTCCAGCCATTTTCGGCTGTGCAGGTGCAGGTGGGGTTTTTTAAAAGAAGAGAAGGAGAGGGCAAAAACGCTGAGGGTTTATGTAAGGCAGTTACTGTAGTGGTGGACCTTGGGAGGAAAATGAGGACTAGAGCCAGGAAAATGAGCCAAGAGCTAAAATGAGAAAGCTGAGGGACAGTGAAAAGCGTGTAAGATCAATGAATTGTATGTCCCAGAGGGACCAAGGAATTGTTGAAGTAAGAACGTTAGAGACAGTGGTTGGGAGGAAAGAAAGT
The DNA here is from genome assembly GCA_023783475.1 of Daubentonia madagascariensis. Taxonomy (NCBI): domain Eukaryota; kingdom Metazoa; phylum Chordata; class Mammalia; order Primates; family Daubentoniidae; genus Daubentonia; species Daubentonia madagascariensis. The sequence goes on from JAKFHU010001670.1 coordinate 22,307,479, forward strand.
GGTGGTTGGAAAGGGAATATTTGAAATTGAGGTTATTGGAGGGGTTTGGTTATTGGTAGTGACCAAGTCTAAGGTGTATCCATTGGGAGAGAGTGGCTGAGGTTGTACTGAAGATAAGATCAGTGGGGGAGAGGAGGTTGAGAAACTGAGAGACGAAGGTAGAGGGAATGGTTGTCTTTGGGGTCACTTAAATCACTAAAAAGTATGGCAAAACTAATATTGGAGAGGGTGACAATGAGACAGGAGCTAACATTTTCATGGAATGAGAGGGAGCGACTGGAGTGGTGAGTGACTGTGACATGGGGGCCTGACGATGTGTGGGAGTGGTGTCTCAAAGACACTGAAAGCTTTCAGTGTCTGAATTTTTCCGGTTCTTCCTAATGATCTGACTTGGGAGGTAAAGGTGGTCATCGTTCACCATATGTCTAAGATAATTTGATATTTGTTTAATTAGTGGCTCTGATCTTGTTACCATTTACTTGTATATGAAATACCCTGGAGATTCGTTATCAGGGATAGGCTGACCTTAATCTTTTGGGGAGTGTCATTTATGGCAAATAATTATTTAGTATTTGTCATTGAAAGAAACAACCTATTAATATAAACTAAGAAATATACATAGTGAAATATCATTGACCAATTATTAACAGGTTGGTATCTATGGTGGAAAATAGTTTAGTCAATAAGCACATAGAATACTCAACCAAAAGCCCTTAACAAATTCAGGTGCCCATGAAATGCCACGTATAAAGGAGTCTCCAGAAGGCAGACTCCAGAAAATTGCAGGCAGTGTGTATGAGCTGCAAGTGTTTTGGTGAACTTTGAGACAGGCTTGATTTAGGAGCAGTAAGTCCTGGTTTGAGCTTCAAGTTTTTCTGAGAGCCTGAACACTTGTGATAAGACACTGCATGAAAAATAGGAGGAAACGAGGAAGTTCATGGGGCTGACTGGCTTCATTCAAAACAGGTAACAAAGCTTGACAGCTTGAATGAGTGCTCTTTGAGAACTTTTCTGAGCTGCCTCTGTAAGCCAGGGGAGACAAGAAATTCATAGAAAGGAATAATGCACCAGCCTTAGATAATTTGTCAGGCTGTACACACCCCAGCTGTCAAATCCAGGTGGAGCTAGGTTCACTGCTGTAGGCTTGGGGTGTCAGCTCAGTCATGGCCCGTGCTCAGCTGAGGCTTTGGGGATTAAATAGTAAAGCTTCCAGGCAATCAAAAGACTACAGATGCCTTTTATTGAAACACTCTAAAGGTCACAGTTAAAGCTAACAATTCTGACTTCCTTCTCTCCCAGAGAAGAAGCAACTGGGAATTCCTTTTGGTAAACTAAAAGCATGTGTAAACGAGAGTAGAAAGGTGAAATAACTTGAGGGTGAACTGATGATACATCTGAAGGAACACAGCTCTGCCAAGAAAAGAAATGGGGAAAAATTAAGTGCTTAGTCCCACCTGTGGGTTGCTGTAGGCGGTCTGTTCTGTAAATATACTGTCCACTACTGTCAGGGCCTGAAGTCAGATAGATACACTAAGGAGAGAGGAGTAAACTCACCAGGGAGGGACCCAAACCCATCCCAGTTTATTAGCAGCTGGGACTGTCTTCTGAGAGAGAAAGAGTAGAATTTACATATTCATTCATTCCCTCATTCATTTGTTCATTCTTTTAATTAATTAATTTATTTGTTTTGAGGCAGGTTGTCACTCTGTTGGCTAGAGTGCTGTGGTGTGATCATAGCTCTCTGCAACCTCAAACTCCTGGGCTCAAGCCATCCTCCTGGCTCAGCTTTCCAAGTAGCTGGGACTACGGGTGTGCATCACCATATCCAGCTAATTTTTTATTTTTATTTTCTGTAGAGATGGGATCTTGCTATGCTGCCCAGGCTGGTCTTGAGCTCCTGGCCTCAAGTGATCCTCCTACCTCAGCCTCCTAAAGTGTTAGGATTACAGACGTGAGCCACCACACCCAGCCCATTTATTCATTCTTAGGCAAATATTTGTGGGGGCAGGCACTGGTTACAGGGGATACTAAGAGGAAAACAGCATGGAACCTGCCCTTAAATTGCTCACAGCGCAGTAGGAGTTAGGCACAAAAACAAACATAATATATTTGACAGATACCATAATGGCATGTACAGGATGAACAAAGCATGAGAAAAGTCTCCTGGAAGATATGGGAGAGCTTCACAGGGGTTAGGGGGGATGCCACTTGACCTGTGACTTGAAGGGAGGAGACAAGTGGAGAGGGAGGACAAAGGGTTCAAGACAGAGGGAGCAACACCAGCAAGGGCCTGGAGAGAGACCTCATGGCGGGGAGGTACTTGGGGAAACCAGTCATAAGTATAAAATGAGTACAAGGTGTTGGGGAACAGCTGGAAATGAGTCTGGAAGGAAAGCTAGGCCTGATTATAAAAACCCTTGTCTGCCTTGCTAAGGGGTTTAGCTCAGATCCCCTAGGTCTCCAGTGTTCCTTCAAATCCTAAGGTCCCAGGTCTGAGGAAGTGCTTGGGGGACGAGGGGAGCCGAGGTGCCACCTCTTTCCACCCTCCTCCTTCCATCTGCCACAGATTCCATCAAAGCAGATGCACTGTGTCCTCGTATTATATATTTTTTATAATAGACTTTATTTTTTAGAGCAGTTTTAGGTTCACAGCAAAAATGAGCAGAAAGCATAGAGTTCCCATATACCCCCTGTCGCCACACATGTATAGCCTCCCCCATCACCAACATCCACCACTAGAGTGGTACATTTGTTACAACTGATGAACCTACATTGACACAACATTAAGACCCAAAGTACATAGTTTACATTACAGTTCACTCTTGGTGTTGTCCATCCTATGGGTTTTGATAAATGTATAATGACGTGTCTATTGTATCATACAGAATGGTTTTGCTGTCCTAAAAGTCTTCTATGCTCAGCCTATTCATCCCTCCCTCCCCCTAACCCCTGAAAACTACTGATCTTTTTGCTGTCTCCATAGTTTTGCTTTTTCCACAATGTCATTAGTTGGAATTTTGTGACATGTAGCCTGTTCAGATTGGCTTCTTTCATTTAGTAATATGCATTTATGGTTCTTCCATGTTTTTTATAGCTTGATAGCTCATTTCTTTTTAGTGCTTCATATTACATTTTGGAGGAAAAAATTATCCTCTGCAAAAAAAAAAAAAAGTTTTAAAACCTTGCTCTAAATTGTGAAAAACCATTGAAAAAATTTGGGTCAGGAGCAGACCATGATCAAATGTGTTAGAAGTATTTTCTGACAGCAATGTGAAGGCCAGATTAGAGGGGAAAGAGTTGAGACTGGAGATAGAGAAATTACTTATGAGTTGATGATGAGGCAGTGGTATGAAAGATATAGAGGAAGGAGGTGATTATTGAGGGGGAAGAATAAACAGGCCTGGTGACCTTGGGATGCAGAATGGGAGGTCTTCCTAAATGGAGGGGGATGCCAAGGCTTGGATTGGGCATGGGGGTGGATGAGCTGGGATCTCAGGGAGAGGAAACGTAGGAGGGATCTTTGAGAGCAGACAGAGGAGGCAGGAGCACTGTTGGGGAGTGGTGACCAGACAGCCTGTGACCTGGCTTCAGGCATCTGGAGAACAAGGGGAGTGCTGGCAAGACCTCTAGGCTGGAAATACAGACCTGGAACTTTTCACAATGGTAAACCATGGTTGTCACTGTGGTCACCTGGAAACACAGAGGACTGAGCTGTTTGGACAGGTTTAGGACTTCTGCCCCAGGGAGTCTGCCAGACCATAATCCCCGAGAGTAGCGCCTGCCTGTTTTTCTGCACCCCTGTTTTACCTTTAGCAGATCACAGTCTCTGGCAAGTAGGAGGTGCTCAGAAATATTTGTTGAATGAATAACTGGATAGATAATCAATTGCTAAGAAATGACAAAAAGTCCACTGGGTAATAGTGAGGATGCAGCTGAAGTCAGAAATCAGGAATTGCTAAGGTTTAGCCAGCCCAGCTCTTTGGCTTTCTCCAGCAGCGCATCAATGAAGACATGGAAGTGAAGGGCAAGGAAGGGAGACAGAGAGAGGCCCAGCGTCAGGGATTGTCCTAAAAGAGGGTCAGGGACCAGGGAATCGACCACATACCGAGTGACATGGCATCTAGGCTGGATTGGGGCCCAGAGCTGTTTTGGCAGGGCTCTCACTCCTGCAGTGAGAAAGAGGCATCTTCCCACACTCTGAATTGCTCCAAAAAAGTCTCACATTAGGAGCAGGAAGCGTGTCTGATTCATCCCACATGAGGTAACACACAACAGTAGGCAGCTCTCCCACAAATGCTTGAAATGGGATGACTTTACCCTGCACCATTCACTTTGGGATGGACATGCTTCCTGGCAGGCAAGATGCCTGCAAGAAATAAGGCATGTTATGGTTAATTTTATGTGTCAACTTGTCTGGGCCATGGGATGCCCAGATATTTGGTCAAACTTTATTCTGGGTGTGTCTGTGCAGGTGTTTTGGGATGAGATTAGCATTTGAATCGATAGACTGAGTAAAGCAGACTGCCCTCCCTAATGTGGGTGGCCCTTGTCCTATCTACCAGTTGAAGACCTGAATAGACAAAAGAGGCTTACCCTCCTGTGAATTAGAGGAAACTCCTCCTGCCTGACCATTTTGAGCTAGGACATTGATCTTTTCTGGCCTTTAGACTCAAACTGAAACATCAGCTCTTCTTGGGTCTCAAGCCTACCAGCTTTCAGACTAGAACTAGCCCATCAGCTCTCCTGAGTCTCCAGCTTGCCAACTGCAGATCTTGGGCTTTCTTAGCCTCCATAATCACATGAGCCAATTCCTTATAATAAATCTCTTTGTGTGTATGTGTCTGTCTGTCCCTCTCTACACACACACACCCTCCTTACTGGTTCTTTTTCTCTGGAGAACCCTGACTAACTCTGACAAGCCATTCTGTTGATTTTTTTCAAAACATCACACAGGTGTATGTGGCAAGCCAAACAGCCAGGTATTTATAAGAAGCGATATAGGTAGGAAGATATGGAAAGCACAAATGAGGGATATGTGGTCACTAGCTCATTTTTCATCTGAGCACATATTGAACCTAGTGTAAAATACCATCATCCCAAATGGAGTTACTCCTGGGATGTTTACAGGTCAGGAGGGCATTTTATGCAGCCCTGACCAACAGGGTTTGATTTGGATCTAAGCAGCAAAGCAAAGAAAAAATACCCTATGACCTAGGAACCCTGTTTTACACAAGCCTCAAGGCTGTGATTCCTAGACACTGCAAACTTACTCTGTGGTAATGGTCTATGTTCTTTTAGGCAGCCTTTTCATGCTTCATCCTTGAAAAAATAAAGTCATGAAGTAAAATATTTAACCCCTTGAAGAACCTACACCAAGTCTCTCAAAAGGTGTTTCTTTTCAATTCTGACTGCACATTGGAATTACCTGTGGTGCTTTTAAAAATGCAGATAACTGTCTCCACACAGACCTTTTGAACAAGAAGCTCCAAGTACATATGTTTTTAAAAGGCTGCACTGACAGTTCTGAGGCAGTGCAGGGTTGAAACCCATTGTCCTAACTAGATGGAAGGAAGTGGAGAAATGTGTGAAGTGGTATCTGGTGAGCCAGGTGCCAGCAGCTGGGACTTTTATCTACTTTGGTGGCTGCCACTCCCAGATCTTGCCCGAAGAGGTGGCCTGAGGCATTCCCAGCTGGACTGGAGCATCCAAAAGAGAGAATCTGCCCCGCTCAGGGCTGGCCTGGGGCAGGCAGGTTGAGCTGACCTCCCTGCCACTCAGCTCTGGCCATCTGGGTGCCAAGTCTTGCCTTATGCCCCTCCCTAACCAAGGGAACCTTCTAGAGCAAAAGCAGTGAATCTTAAGAATAAACTGTGTGGGCTTCTTTTTAATGCATTCATATGTGCTGAGTGTACTCCTGGCTTATCTCCTTCTGCCTTAGATTTGCTCTCACTGTACTAAATATTTTGACACTAGAGGAGCACAACGTTAAATATTTAACATGGATGGTATTATTTTTATGACATCCTTCATGATCCCCGTGCTCGTTGCTAAGGCCGATGTAAACTAGCCACCTCACCTATTGAAAGAACATAACAGCAACAATAATAAATATTTATAAAGTGCCTCTAAGACGCTTGAGAGACTATTTTGAAGTGCAATTTCTTCCCTTAAAGAGTTTACCAATTTTACTGTGTAATGCAAACAGAATGAACCATCTTAAGATTAAAATACCCACAGAATCTAAATGGTTCATGAATATTAAACATACAACAAGAGTATTATGGGCTTGTCACTCTTCCTGGAAAGTCTAACTTAAATAGATGCCATGGTACATAAGCATTAAAAATGGGCAGGCACTGTATTTTTCCAAAGTTGTTTAAAAATATTTCTTCCTAATTTCCTACTTTCAAGGATAAAATCTTTCTTAAGAATTGCCGACAACTTGGTTGCCCTCTGAATCACCAGGGGCTGCTGGCCATATGGTTTTGCCTTTGCTCATAAGAGTCCTTTAGGTGTGAAGATACAGCTTTGGTGAGAGAATGGCAACCTGAAACCCCACACATTGTCAGAGTTGGGCCGTAGGGGAGAGTTTGAGGAAAGAAAACAGAAGGGTCTGTACGGAGGAGTTTATTTAACAACCTGTGCATGCAAACAGCTTGTGTGTATGCGCATGCACATACACATACCCCTCTCTCATCTTCAGTGCAGCTACAAAGGGATGAGTAGCCCTCATTTACTAACCTGTAATTCAAAAATGAAACAAATGGCTGCAAAACCATCAGGTGGTGGGGGAGAAAATGTTCTTCACCCAGATGTAGACAATTTGCTGGAAATGATCATTTATTTATAAACACGGTCTCACTAAAGATCATCACGGTCATGAAAGGGAGAATTAGTTCTTGCAGTCACCAGCTCCTTTACAGGTGAGGAAAGCAGGGTGGGAAAGAGGGGATGTATCTTGTCCGGGGCCAGTGGTAGAGACAGCAGACCCCCACTTCCCACCCCTCTCCCCCCACCTGCAGCCTCATGGCCCTCATGGCCCCATTCACTTCCAGCCTTCAAGTGCACACAGCCACTACCATCACCCACATCTCTTCATGTCCTGAACTTTAGCTTCCTCCTTGAGAAGAGAATGGCTGGACTAAACATGTTGAGCCCCCTCTAGCTCTCACAGTTGGTGGTGTGGGCAGTGGTCAGGCTCGGCATGACTTTGGGTTGGCAGCTGGGTGAACTAGAAAATGTTAGAACCTGAATGACTCCTGGCATCCCTTTCCAAAGTTGATGAACAATGACCCATCAAAGCTCCAGAGACAGAATGGGAGCCAGAATCCAGGTCTCTTGGTCCATGATCAGGTGTGCTGTCCCCATGAGAAATTTCAAAGTAAGAGTGCAATTGAGCAGAGGCATTTTGGTTTTTGTGCGGATGCTGTGAATGAAGATCCTAATTCTTACCTTTCCCTCCTTTGCACGCTGCCCTAAAGATTTCCTGAGGTCCCCCATAGCTCCTGTACTCTAAGAAGCAGCCTGACTAAGGCATGTGTTGTGTACATACAAATCCATTCATATTACATAACTGGAGTTTGCCCTGTGTGCTCTACATTTATATAAAGATTATTTTCCTAAACCTATACAGCATAAAAACCCAAATGAAAGTTTCATAATTTCAATCAATGATGCAATTAAGCTTCTCTAACAGTGAGGCAAAAAATGAGAAATCGTTTGGGGTGCCATCCTCCTGCAGGTTGGGGGCTATACCTCTGGTATGCCCAGGTGAAGAGAGTGGAGGGCCATAGGCAGCCGCCTCTGGGAAGGCAGCAAAGATGCCTGAGGGGTGACCCACTGGGGGTCAACACACTGAAGGGGACTGTGTGGGCATTCATATGAATCCCTTAAGGGCCACAACTGGACGAAGTTAAGAGTAAAGTCCCAGTTCTTTTTAAGTGTATTGGTATTAGTCAGAAAACTTCCAGAGTAAGTGAACAGAAAATCCAGCTCAAAGCAAAGCAAAAACATTAGCTTCAGCAGAAACAGAAATGTCTAGGCACACACAGCAGAATTTCTAGACTGACAGGAACAGTGGGCCCATTTGGGTTGATCTAAGGATCAGACCATGAGTTCTGCAAGTTCCAGGCTGGTTCCATCCTCAAGCTGCCCTGAGAGGGGCAAGATGGCTGCAGCAGCTCCAAACTTCACATCCCATTGGCTCTGGTTGGCTTATGTACCCTTCCCTGAACCAATTACTGAAGGACTTCAGTCAATCGAGAACCACCCCAACCCTGGGGAAGGGTTTAAATCCACCCAAACTGCACTCTGGGAGTAGAAAAAGGGCTCATTCCCAAAAGAAATTTAAAGAACTCTTACCTAAAGAGGGGGAATAGTGGCTGATGTAATAAACAGATGGCCACCATGAAAAGTTAAGAAGCAAATATATTCCTGAATCCAGGAAACACTTCCCCCCCTTATTTTAGCTTATTTGGGCCTTTTCTATGTCATTGGTAGCCATGATTGAAACTTAAAATCTTCCTGGCCTTTTCTATGGCATGAGGTATGCTAAGGGTTTGGTGGGTCAGCTCATGTTTACTTCCTGATGTGTCAGTTTGCCTAATCAACAAAATTTTCCTTTGCAGGGTAAATATATAGCTTTGCCTTTTCAATATGTGCTCTCCTTTACATGTTTCCAATAATCTTGAAGGATCAGTGAGACCTGAGGCTCATTTACAAATAAAAGCTTCATCCTGACACCTGGATGGTGGAAATATGCAAAGGAGGACCTCCATGAGCGTGAAGCAGAAAATACCCGCAATGCTCATTTTATATCTGACAACTAATTAAAATTAGAGGTGAAAAAGGCTACCCAACATGTAATTATGGGAAATGGGTGATAAGGTAATGAGCAGTGGCTAAATTAGAGTTGACAATCTAACCAGGGGGAGTTTTTTAGGCTTAAGAGAAGGAAACAAGAAGAGAAAAAGACCTGACCTGGCTGTGTTAACCGTGACCCAGAACAAGCTTAGCTTTCTGCTGGAATTTGCTTCATTTTTCTTCTTAGTCTTTTACTTTGCCTCCCCTCCCACCTTGTGCTCTACGATGTCCTTTCCTTTGGTCCTTGCTGAGCCGAGTTTCTTTTGGCAGCAATGTTTGTAAGTGCTGTCTGAAGAAGAGAGGACAAAGGACTGGTCCTATGGCATGTCGCTGGAGGTGACCCTCTGTCTGAGGTTGTTACCTGCCCCACCATCCCAGGGCAAGGAGGAGGAGCCCTGCAGTGCCCCTCCTTTCCAGCACCTTCCGGGGAGGGCCGGTTGGCTGTCCTGGCCCTGCTGATGGATATTCTGCCCCAGATGCCACCTGAGTCTTAGTTTGTGAACTCTTAGAGAGCAGAAACTGCGACTGACTCAGTCATCCCTGTAAAACATGGGATCTAGTCCTCCCCTCTTTCATTTGTGTGATTACGGATTGCACAAAGATGCGGCAGTGCTGGCATCTGCCCTCACACAACCTACGTGGGGGCTGGGGGAGACCTGGTTCTCAGGCTGGATCAGTCTTTAGGTTATGTGCCCCCAGAGAACACCCTGCATTTTTACTTATGTTTGCTGGTGATAACATTTTTGGTCTGACTTATTTGCTGCTGGATTGTCAGTTCGGAACACAAGCCTAGAACAGAGAAGGTGCTCGGTGGACACTCACTCATGGAAGGGTGAACGAATGAGTGAATGCAGCACTGCATGATCAGTTCTCTCAGGGAAAGATGAGGTGCTGTGGGAACACATACAAGGGCCGCCTAAGCTAGAGCTGGGAAGGTCATAGAAGGCTTCCTGGAGGAAGAAGGAAGTACTAAAGGATGAGTAGGGCAGGAAGGAGCCAGGTCAAGGAAAAAACAAGGAAAAGGGCAGTGAGACAATGATGTGACAGAGGTGGAGTGGCAGCGGGATAGAGGTATGAGACACAGAAATGGCACAGAGGAGGAAGTGACCACCTCTTTCTGGGGAGTGGGAGAAAGTGCTGCTGGGAGCAGCCAGCTTTTGAAGGATGAGTAGGAATTTGTCGACTTGATAAGGGAAAGAAAGCCACAGGTATTTCTTTTTGTTGAATTTCCTACTCACCCTTACTCAGGTCTCGGCTTGATTGTTACTTTCCTGACCATCCAAGTCTGGCCTAGAGGCTCCCTACAGGTTGCCATCACAACCCCTGCTACCAGCATGTGGCAATTGTTTGAGTATTTGGCTTTCTTTCCCACTGGACTGGGGACTCCAGGAAACGGAGACCATTATTATCATTTGCCGTTTTGCCCCCACCATCTGGCGTGGTTCTGGGGGAATAATAGGGGCTTAATAAAGATTTTCTAAATGAATTGATAAACAAATTTCAGGAAAAGGAGAAGCATGGAAACCTAAATTAGCATGGCCTGGAGAGAGAACAATATGGCACAAAAAATGACGAAAGACGACCTCAGAAAAATTACAGAAAGCACTAAAGCCATGCCATGAAGCTAGGAATTTATCTGTTGTGTGATTGGGAAACATTGAACTCTCAGAGTTGCTTGGCCAACTGCATTTTAAGAATCTCATTCTGGTCCCAGTGGTCACAGTGCAGTCAGCAAGGTGGACAAAATTGGGAATGGAGGCAGGAGACCAGCTCAATGATGCAAACATTCCCACTTTCATGGAAGATGAAATGTAACAATATGTTAATTGCCCACCAACTGTAAGCCCACACTGTGAGCATACACAGACAGCCTATACAGAATACATATCTGGGTAGTAGGTTAATGAGCTCTGACCAAATTAGCAAAGCTAGGTAAAGAAAATACAAAAGGAAATGTTTCCAAAAGCATGAAATAAAATATCAGAAAAAAGACCTAATATAGGTGTCATCATGGTAAATTACAAAGTTTCTGAGGCTGGGTGGAAAAGAATGCTAGTTCTAAGATATATTCTTTAAGAAAAAAGACAAAGATAAACGGAAAATAAAGAAATGGACAAATAAGACTCAGACAAATACAAAGAAAATGGAAGCAAAGCCGGGATGTAAAATTAGTATGAAATAAAATAGAATTCAAGGCAAAGAAAAGACACAGTAATGAGAGGTGATGGCTAATGGAGTGGGGTCCCCGGGAAAGGGCAAGGAGGGGGGTCCAGAGGCTAATGGAGAAGTGAGTCATGGATAGAAGAAGGGACCCTGGGCCATGGTGGCAGAAAGAGGAGGAAAAGATGGTGCTGTCCTAGCTTATGTTCCCTTTGAAGAAGGCTCTGAGACAAGGATTTAAAGGCAAATAGTTTATTTAGAGATGGTTTTTAAAAATCAATAGAAGAGTGGAGATGTGTGATTAGGAAGGGAGGGCAACCAATAAAGGGTTTATAATCAAGTTAGTGCTAGTGTGGGTAACTGGAGCTGAAATTCCCTGGGGACCCTGGAGCACTGTAGAATGCACACCCACCTGAGAGCGAGGGAGGTGGCTGTTTGTACACTGGAAGGAGTCCTCAGCAGCTGGAAGCCCAAGGGGAAATGGGCAGGGCAGTGATCATGTCTGCTGTGGGTAGGTGAGTAGATATGGTAGCAAAAAGTAAAGGGGATTCCAGTTTGTCTTTTATTTTCTCTGTGAAGCAGGAGGCGCTGTTATCTGCTAAGATTAAAGGAAGAGGAGGTAGGACCTGAGGTTGAGAAAAGTGGTGTGGGTTTGAAATGCACACATTGGAGGAAAGTGATTAGGAAACAGAGGACTACGAGGGCTCTATGAGGGATGAGCTGTCACTGGAGAGAATTCACAATGTATCGGTCTCTGCAGTTCGTGATTTTCTCCAGCACAGCTGGCGTCTTGGTTATAGGTGATGAGCAGCCAGACAGCTGGATTCATCCAGATGTGGATTTTTGCCAGACAGGTGCAGTGAAAAGATAGTAAATCAATGGGGTTGAGAATGGGGCGAGAGAACCTTCTAAATGGTGAGCCTCATCATCTGGCCATCCTGATCTTCCTGGTAAAGGAAGGAATTGAAGACAGAGAATAGATAGATGGGAAGAAGGGAAAGAGTTTGAAGTCAGAATGTGTGGGGAAGGTAACTGTGCAAAATCAAGTGTAAGAGATCATAGCACACAGGGCTAATGACCAGAACTTTCATGCATGTCTTTGCAATATGAATAAGGCACACCTCCACCCAAGTGCTCATGTGTGCATGTTCATTTCTATTTTTCGTGGCAGCTTTGTGGTCTTCTGATATTTCCATCCCCTCAGCATTTTCTTCTGTTCCATCTAATAGTCAATGCCTGTCTTACATACATTTTTTTTTAATTGAGGTGTATACTTGGGAGTTTGCAATATCCAGAGTGTCCTAAATGCAAGTAATTTCTATACCAGTGTAACTTTAAGAAGGACTGGCATTTTATTCAGAGGATTAGTGGCTGCTTTGTTCCTCCTCCAATTGACCCACTGGAGCCACGTGAAGGAGACAGTGGATTCTCAACTGCCTCTGCTAAAAGAGAGGAACACAGAAAATTAAAGCACACTTATATTTGTCTTTGGAATGCATTTTGTATTTCTATGTGAATATGGGTGCCACAGGCATGAAAACGTGTTAGTGGAAAATCAAGAGTCATCCAGAGTTAATAAGATATGTAAGAACAATATAATGATCTAGTGGCCCATCTCCGAGTAGGTTTCAGTTAAGCTTTTAGATCTCCACAATGAATTAATCATTCTACATGGCACCACTAGGAGAAATTCTGCCCTGACCCCATCAAACTGATGCATCTCTCTTGCACCCTACTCTGGCAGGATTGGTGGCCCTTGTAATCTTGTTCCAGAAAACGAGACCACTGATGCTCTCTTTTATTCCACCCATTTTATTTCCACTAAGCTATTTTTTACTGCCACTGGGATTTTGCAGAAGGTTAATAGTACTAATAAAGTGAAGAGTAAAGCACCAAAGAGAGAAATCTTGAAGAAATACTCTGCAACCCTTTATTTTGTTGGGGCTAATGACCCTGCAAGGGGCATTAAAATCTCCATTTTGGGTCAAGGCCACCTTCAACCTTCCCTGCTGTGTTGTTCTTCACCCTCTGAGCCCAGTACTTATTGCCTTTCTTCCTAGCACTCCAAGGCTTCCTACCGTACTGAGACCTTGTAGAGGGATTAAGTCAATTTCTATGACATCCCAATCCATGCTTAGAACAGTTGTCAACTCTGGGTGCCATTACGGTCACATGGGGAGATTTTTAAAAATACCCATGCCTGGACCTTTCTTCAGACCAACTAACCCAGAATCTCTGGGATGGGGCTGTGCATCAGATGGCTCCTACTAATTGGGCCACAGTTGAGGATGCCTGGCCTGGACAAGGAGCTCCAAACTCTGGCTTCCTGTGCAGCTGAAGAGGCAGCCTGTCTCCCACCTGAGTTACTTGTTCATCAGATGGCTGAGCCAACTCTGAAAGCTTTGAGTACCTGAGAGCATTTCACCGCCCAGGCAGCGTGCAGGAGGCCCAGCCAGAGAGCAGAGTGGATGTCACTTCCGGTGACCAATGCAAGAAGCAAGTGGCAGGTGGGGTGTTTGTTTTTCATTTAGCTCTTTTTGTCTCCAAGTAAAATTCAGAATTTTGCAGCATTTTTGAATGTTTTAGTCTGTTCATCACTCTCCATGTGTAACTTCAGAATAATCCATAATAAATAATAAATTTTCCTGGGCTCTGTTAAGATGGGTATACTTGTTGGAATTGATACATTCCAATGCTGACTTTGGCTTTCACTGAAAAAGTCATTTATCTTACAGAAGTTCTGTTGCTTCAAATATTGTCTCTTTGGAGATAGGAAAGAAAGTAGCATATAGTAAGCACCTGTTGTATGCTTGGTACTGCACTAGACACCGACATACACTATTGAAGTCATCAAGACTGCCTGGACTCACATCCTGACTCAGTCACTTACCAGAAAATAAACTCAATCCCAGAGTGGTGGTGAATTATAAGTGAGGTAATGTCTACCAAGTGTGTGTCGTGGTGCCTGGCACAATGTACGGAGTCAAAACAGTATGAGTTGGCATCAACATCTTCTCACTTAGTTCTCACAACAATGCTGTGAGTAAGTGTCATTATGCATTTTAGAGATGAGCAAAATCTCAAAGGTCAACTAATTATTCATGGACACACTCAATCTCAGGAGTATCTGAAAGAAAATGGAAAAAGTTACCACTCTTCAAGGCTGATGGGAAATAAAATAAATAATTTCAGAATGTGTTGCCTAGGACCTGGGAGATAGTTGACCTGCAAGACTGAATGGACTCTGTTCTGGTGTTGGAGAAGCAGTAGTGAACAAGAAAGACAAAACCCCTGTCCTTGTGTCCTTGTGGAGGGAACCCTGAGATCTCCACTCGACCTTCAGGAGCCATCATGCAGTGTACACACCAGATCTTTGATGGCACATTCTTCACCACAGGTGTATGCTCTTTCCCAGTTAACAAAAAGTTCTACTCTCTCATAGTGAGTAGTTCTAGGGTTCTTGACCAATCACAAAATGATCAAAAATGGAGTGTCACCAGACAGATACCTTTGGTCCCGAGGTGTTCCCTCTGGGAACATCTCCCTTGTTTCCCAAGGCCAGGGCCCCTGGTGCCAGCAGGAAGAGAAACTGATGCCATCACTGTTTTAAGATGGCAAATGCAAGTGTTATCCTACCAGTATGACTCCCTGGATCCATGCTGGCCTCCCAGCCACCCTCTGAAATGTTCTTCTATTATGTATTCGGGTGTGGTGGCTGGTGAATACCCAGACCACTAACTCATTTAAGGACCACAGATGGACTCATTCAGATTAACTCATTTCCAAGCAATAAATTATATTTTGTAAAAAAATCAGCAGGCAATAAACAAATTCCCTGAACATCACATCTCTACTGATCGTTTCTCCTGTGCTATTCTTGAATTCATTCATTCAGAAAATACTTCCTAAGCACCTCCTACATTTCAGATTTCATATAGTCTCTGGGGAAACAGAGTTCATCCCAAGATATTAGCAGTTTTGAAAATGTCTCAAAAAGGCCTGCCTTCTGTGTTGGAGAACAATGCAAAATACTGGTGAAATAAAAATATAACATTTGTATTCTTTGATGTCTCTGGTTGCCTAAATCTCAGGGTAACTTTTCATGCGGTTTGTTAGGAATTGTTACTCCATCCCTGTACAATCGGAATTATATGATTATAATGCCATCACCTCTATGCCAAAGCCTGTCTGGAAGCATCAGCATTCGGACAATGAAAGCTTGTCTCCAGCCCAGGTTGCCAGGAGCTGTGCTGTGCTTCTCCTTTACCATAATTAATTTTTTAGCATATTATATCATTTCAAAGGAGAATGACTCTATGTAGAGTTTGCATTAAGTGGAATCTCCTAAGATTAAAGATGTACCAACATGGCTTTATGATTTAGGATTGCTCCATTTTCTTCTTCGATGTGTTAAATTTATGCATATAATTATTGAAAAGGGAAGGTCTCTGTCCCTTCATTAGAAATAGACAAAGTGTCAGTGCATAAAAAGAAAGTCTATGCATAGTTCTGTGGGTGATGCAAAAGTACCCCATCCACTTGACACAGTTACGAATTTTTCATTAGGAAAAGGACATTATTCATTTTTTTTAAAGCTGAAATTTTAATAGTTGGTATCCATCAGGCACAGGTGAAATAAACTAATCCTTATATGTAAATTCATAAATCTACAGGGAAATATGGGATCTGGGTTAATTTGAGTGTAATATGGTTGGGAACATTTTCTAATAATCAGGTTTTTACTAAATTATCCTTATATAGTCCCTCAGGGTTTTTTTTTTCCCACTTTGTCACTGGGGCTAGAGTGCAGTGGCATCATCATAGCTCACGGCAACCTCAAAGTCGTGGGCTCAAGTGATCCTCTGCCTCGGCTTCCAGAATAGCTTGGACTACAGGTGAGCACCACCACGCTCGGCTAATTTTTTCTATTTTTAGTAGAGACGGAGTCTCACTCTTGCTCAGGCTGGTCTCGAACTCCCGAGCTCAAGCAATCCTCCCACCTCGGCCTCCCAGAATGCTAGGATTACAGGCATGAGCCACTGTGCCTGGCCTAGTCCTCCACTTTTAATTTTTCTATATTTCAAAAACTTCTTAGTTAAAAAGTACATAAATCATTTTGTATTACTACTTTGAGTTTTTATTAATAATTTTCAATACTCTAAATGTCAGGATGTTCATAGCCCAAGAGGGAGAATTTGAAAGGACTGTTGCAAGATATTTTTCATTCTTTTTTACAATGTATTATCCTTATCTTGTTTTCACTAAGAAAGTTTCTTTGCCTTGCCATGGAATTAAATTTATTTCCTAGCAGATCCAGACAGCCCTGTGAGCATTCACTGTGTTTTTTATGTACAGATACATCAGACTTATCCAAAATTATGACTGTTTGGGGGAGAACAACTCACTGAACCATCAAAAAAATACATCCCTGCACAAAGATAAAGATTCAACATTAATTTTTCATAGATAAAAGAAAGTATAAAGGAGGTCATATTCACTTTCAAACTTCTTGACAGTAGTGTTTGTCCAGAGTGTTCTTATTTGTAGTAACTTACTGTGGAAAAGTAAAAGATAAATCCAAAAAAAATTAAAAATATATATTTCAGCACATACTGTATTCCAGGCACTGTGCTAAGAGTTAACAGAAAAAAAGGGATTTTCAATCTTAATAATAGTTCCCATTTTAGAAGATATTGAAAATATTTGAATTTGTTTTGAAAATCAGAAATTGCCATTTAGTCCTTGTGTCCCATAGTATATAATTTTATTCTAATGCTGTGTTATTTTACCTATATTAACTGTTCTGTACATTTATTACAGGAGTTCTTCAAAGAACAAAATAAGTAAGGTTCATTAATGATGCATGCTGGTTTTAAAGGCCCTAAAAACTTTATTGTAAGAAATAATTTTCAACAGGTAAATGTTGATACAAGGAAATGTGAGGAAGTTTGACCAAAAAAAAAAAAAACTCAGGCAAAATATTAAGAAAATATAGGCTGGGCACAGTGGCTCATGCCTGTAATGCCAGCACTTTGGGAGGCTGAGGCAAGAGGATTGCTTGAGGCCAGGAGTTTGAAACCAGCCGGGACAATGTAGCAATACCCTATCTCTAAAAAAAATTTTTTTTAAAAATTAGCAAAGTGTGGTGACACACCTTTAGTCCCAGCTACTCATCAGGCTGAGGCAGGAGGACCATGTCAGCCCTGGAATTAGAGGCTGCAGTGAGCTATGATCATGCCACTGCACTCCAGCCTGGGTGACAGAGCAAGACCTTGTCTCTTAAAAAAAAAAAAAGAAGGTGAAGAAGAAGAAAATTTAAACACTGCCTCTTTTTCATGTTCAGGAAGTAGGAAGAGCTGTGATTTGTGGAAACTCTTGTTTAATGAATGGATTTCCCAGTAGCGTGGATGTAAAAAAAAAATAACTTTTGCTTCTGATTATAAAAGTAATAATATTTATTTCAATAATGAGTGCAAAAAAACTAAAACAAATAGAGAAGAAAACATTTATCTAAGACCTTTTTGGCTTTATTTTATTCTAAATTTTCCTAACAGGCTCTAGGTGCAAAATCAATCAATTCAGGAGTCATACCTAAATAAGGAAATTTGAGGAGATTAAGCCATGGATTTAAATTACTATCTGTCACTAATTCTAACATCCAAGTATAGACAGTGGGTCATCGTTTCTGGGAGAAGATATAACGTACTGAAATTTTATTTCTATGTTTTGCTCACACAGTGTCTGGAGAGGAATTTCAACCCTTACAATCTGCTTCATAACAGAAAACTGCCTCTTCTAAGCTTCACATCCCCAGCATTCACCCTATTTCCAATGCTATTCCCTTGTCTTTAAACTGTACTGATCAAAATAATGGAGAAACAGAACAAAATGGTTCCAGGCAGATTTGCCCTGAAACAAATCTTAAAATGGAGCTAGCAATAACCCCTGGCACTTAAATACATAAATCTTTAAATTTAAGAAAAAGAGAAAATATCAAATATTTGTATGTTCTCTATAAGGATCATGAAGAACCTTAGTTAATCCCAGCCCTTTACCCACCAAAACCTCAAGTCCACACACAGGCATTAGAAGAAGGGAGGCTCCAACTCTCCACAGGCTTTTCTGGGAGGCCCAGCCAGCCAGCCCCACCCCAGCCTTTCCTAATGGTTGACTCGACTCCCCTCTGCCACTGCCCTTCCCGCTGAGGACAGCCTGCCCCAGGGTCCCGTCAATGACAGGCACATCTCACTGTGGCCCAGCTCTCTGCAGAGCTCCTAAGGGTTTGAGGGCTTAAAGTTGAAAATGGCTCTTTGCTCATGGGATGACAAAATCCTGAGATAAATCCTGGCCTCAGGGGGAGCTGAGAGTAGGAAGGTGGCCCAGAGGAGTGGGGCAAGTCTATAGCGTTCTTCACCCATCCAGATAGGCAGTCTGGAGGCAGAAATAGGTGCAAAGCTTATCGTAAGGAAGGAAGGTTAGTGCAGGAGGCATTCGGTAGCGAAAAGAACATGAGCAGATCCATAAAGCAGGACACCGTTCCAAGCATTTAGAGCAACGGCTCAGCCATACTGTGGCTGGAGCAGAGCATGGGGGGATTGGGGGAGGTGAGGAAGTGTCAGCACCAGAAATCAGCGTGGCACTATGGAGAGACCACGGCTTTGGAGAACTCACCACTAAACAGCTGTGGCAAGTTACTTCTCTACCACTCACTGTGGCTTCCTTATCACTGCCTCGTCTGTAAAACAGGTGGAATTATTCAGACCCTGCAGAGTTGCCATAAGGATTAGAGCTGATATATGTAAAGCATCTGGCACAGAAGGATCTAGAAAAGCACAATGGAGCCATATGGTAGAAGCTGAGAATGTCTTTCTCATTTGTTTCCTATTTTATTAAGTACTTATATAGAAACTTTAAGTAGTAGAAGGGGTTCTAAATAATATTTAGTCCTTAAAAAGCAAAAAATTACACATATATGTATGTGTGTGTATTATTCTTCACTGTAAATGGGAATACTACTTGCACTTAACTTGCCTGAGAGGCCTACTTCTATTCCATATGGACTTTACCACTCCTTGCCTAGTTTTATTGCTATTTCAAGGTCTTTTGTAAAGTGCAGGTGTAAGAGCACCCCACCCCCTGAGAGCCTCGGTGGTATTATTGGTTCTTGCAAAAAAAGGTAATGAAAGTAAAAAAGCGAAGGCTAAGTTGTTGTCACATGTTAACTCTGGCCAGATGCTCATTAGCAACACACTAGAAGCCAAAAATGAAAGACCAGGCTGCAGCTTGGATCCAAAAACAAGGGCCAAACTCTGTGGAAAACACTGTCAGATGCAAGCCAGAACAAGGAGGAATGCTTCGTCTGCGTCATTTTAAAAAGAACGTGTCCAGGCGCCCAGACACAGGTCTACATCCTGTTTATCTATAGTGGCCACAGAAGGGTTTCTCAGAGTATTGTTTTGCTTCCAAATCACCTGGGATGTTTGTTAAACATACAGATGCCCCAGCTGCAGCTCAGATCTGCAGAATCAGAATCTCAGAGTGGGGCTCCTAGGGGATTCTAATGCATCCTGAAGAGTAAGACCCATTGATCTGAGATTGGAAATTATTGTTTTTGCTATGATAGAGGCTATTAAGCACTAACCAAATTTCACAGAATCCTCCACAAAATCCTGTGTACTAGTTATCATTATTATCAACCCACCCCACCCTGCTAGTGAGAGGTGGAGTCAGAACTCCAGCCCAGGCCTGCCTGATGCCCCCTGCCTGCTCAGCCCCTCACCGTAGGCCTGCCCAGTGGGAGGGAGTCTCCATCCTATGCCCTTCCATTGGTAGTGGGTGCCAAGGGCAAGAAGCCAATTCCTCACCTTTGTCACCTGTCTATACATCCCAGCCCCATCTTCAAAGACTTCCCCTCAGGCCAGATTTCTAGGAATTTGGTTTCTGTTTGTTTTGACTTGATTCTACATTGATGTGAAGAAGCTTAAGTTAACTTTGCAACTTACCTCTCTTACTGAAAGAACAGTGCTCTCTCCACACCATCCCATGGCTAAGGGGGTAAGGAGGGCTGAGGGAGAGCATGTCTGCTGGATTTCAATCCCGGCTTCAACTGTGCCACTGATGAGTTCTTTGAACTTTGGGCAAGTCACTTAACCTCTGGAAAATGGGGATAGCGGCACTTGAGTAAAAATGTAAGAAAGGTGAGTCAGGGTGTAAAGAAAAGGATGAGATACTATCAATATGACAAGAGTCTAGAACTGTGGTTCTCAACCCTGGCTGCCATCAGAATTATCTGAGGATCTTTTAAAAATACTGATGCTGAGGTTCCATGCCCAGAGACTCTGATTTAATTGGTCTGGTGAGGGAACAGGTCAGCAGGACCATTTAAATCTCCCAGGATATTCAAATGTGCACCCTTGGTTAAAAACCTCTCATTCAAGATAGTGAAGGAAACAACAAACATTCGGCAAATGCTCTTGGGTTAGAGATGCTTTCTTCTTAAGGGCAGGAATGCCTACGTTTTTAAAATGTTTATTTACTGATTGAACAATTATTAAGCACCTACCATGTACCAGGTTCCACTTCAATGGCTAAAATTTAGAATTTAAATTAAATTTAGAGTTTGAATTAAATTTGATCAGTCAGTTGCAGTCTGATGTGGATATCATAGGCAAAAATAAACTATGTAGTCATAATACAAAGTGGTCAGTATGGTATCAGCAATTAGTTCAAAGTGGTAGGAGAAGAATGCGTGGAATAACTTCCTCTGCCTTCAAAGGCCAACCACAGAATCATGAAATTATAGAGAGGAAGGAAATTTACGTTTCCCAATTTTGTGTATAAGGAAACAAGAAATCAAGAGGTTGGAAGTTTCGCAGGGTTACAGAGTTAATGGAAAAGAGACCTAAAATATTCTAATGATGTAGCAGGACACACTTTGACTCACCAGAGGAAGTGCTAAGGAGCTATCGTTTAGCAGCTCTGGCCTCTGAAGCTGAAGTTCTGGGTCTGCAGAATAAGTAGGATTTGGACATAAGGGTATGGGCCAGGGCTACATTCTCAGTGGAAGGCTCAGCCCACAGCTCGGAGGAGAAAGTGCTCACCAGGATACTGCCCTTGCGCTGAGGGGCTCAGGTGGTGGCCAACAGGTCAGTGCTCCCTCCACGTTAGCTCTCACTCTGGAAGTTCAAATAACTCAGCTCTTGCCCAGAGTTCAGATAACACTCTGTTTCTTGCTTGCAAGTTAGGGGGATGCTCCCACCTCCAGCTCCAGCCCCTCTAGGGTAACTCTATCAAATAAGACACTGAACCTGTTAATTTTGCCCAGTGTGTTGTCTAATCTCAATGATGCCTAGGACTTGAATCTTAAATTCTATACCTCTAAACCCCTCTAGATTAAATACCTCTCAATCATGACTACATTAGGGCAACCTGGACTATATTAACCTACAGTCAACATGTGCTCTGTTTACAAAACTTAAAATTGTTAAATTTGTATTGAAAAGTGTTGAATTGACTCTCCATTCTTTCTATGCTCTGACCACCTTGGTGTTTTCCTTTCAGTTTCACCTTCTCTTATGCCCTATATACTTTTAAGCAGCAAATCCTATTGCCCATCCTTTAAAATCTATCCAAAATTCAACCACTCCTCACCATCCTCACTACCACCACCTTGGACCAAACCACTGTCATGTCACACCGCATGATCATGGTAGCCCCCTAACTGGTGCCTGTTTCAGCCTCAGCCTCTGTGGTCCATCCTTAGCACCACAGCAGAGTGTTCCTTTTAAGAGAAGTTCAGATTGTGTCACTTCTCTACTCAAAACTCTTCACTAGGCTCTCCAAAGTCCATCTTATGACTGATACGACCCCACATGATCTGGCCTCCATGACCCCTGGGTCTCACCTTCTCTCCTCTGGCCACACTGGCTTCCTCATTATCCTTGCACATGCCAAGCAAGCCTCCACCTCACTGCTCCCCCAAGTGGAACACTCTCCCTCCAGATAGCTACATGGTGAGCTCCTTCAAGTTCTGTAGGTCTTTTCTCAAAAGCTGCTTTCTTAGTGAACCTTGTCTGGCCACCCTACCTGAAATTTCAATACCTACCCCTGAATATTTCAGATACTCTATCTGTGCTTTATAAAACTGACTCTCTTTGACACGTGTCAATCAGCACTATGTATTTTATAGTTTATTTATTTATAAAGTTAACATTTATGAATAAACACCATATGTTTAACTTGCTTTTCTTATTATTTTGTTTTCCCCAAAAATGTGCTCTGTGAGGGAGAAATAATTACCAGTTTTGCTCACTGTTGTATCCTGATAATTTAAGTACAATACCTGGCACATGGTAGACTCAAATACTTGCTGAATGAAAGAGTAAAGAAGTATTAACTGTGGCATAATAAATATTACAATTGTATTTTATATATTCCCTTCCTACATAGAAAAGAAACATAGAAAAGAAAATCACCAAACTGATAACCTTAAAATGATCAAATCCAAACTGTGGGACATTCTAAGAAGTACTTGATCAGTACTCTTAAAGGTGTCAAGGTCATGAAAGACAAGAAAAGACTGAGGAACTGTCACAAAAGGGGGAAGCTTACAAAGAATACAACTAAATGCAATGTTAGATTCTGCATAAGATCCTGGAACAGAAAAAAGGATAATGAAATTCAAAAAAGGCCTCTGGTACTAGTACTGTACCAATGTTAATTCCTGGTTTTGATAATTGCACTGTGGTGATGTAAGATGTTAACACTATTACATCTAAATGTCTAAATATCTCTTCATACTCAAAGCAAGGAGCTCGTTTAAATGATAAGCATGTTTCTAGAATGAATATGCAAGAAGCAATTATCCTGTTAATCACCAAAAGATACTAATGTAACCAAGGTAGTTGTGTGTGTGTGTGTGTGTGTGTGTGTACGCACGCATGCACACATGTGTAGGCAGTTTTCTTCTTTTTACATTTCATGGATCATTTTTCTATGCCGTGGTAGTTGTACTCCAAGGGACCCAGCAGAGGTTTTCAAAGCATATATTCCTTGGTGCCTGAAGGAGTTTCATCAGAAGACACAATAACAGTTCAACAATTCTCTTTATATTCCCTCTGCTTTTAAATGGTTAGAAATAACAAGTGTCAGTTTAGTAAAATTATCTTCTAAGTAACATTCCACTAATTTGAGATTTCACAGTGAAATAATCATATGACATCCTAGGTCTCAGGAAGTCATGTTCTCATTAGAGGCAGAAAAATGGTTAAGAAAATTGTCACAGAGGGTTTTTGAGAATCATATTAACCAATAAACCACCTTAGCTCTTCGGCAGTAGGGTACAGTAAAGAATAAAATCAAAGAAACAGAGTTCCCCCATCTAGAAGGCTGCGCTAGATCTCTCTCCAGCAGGAGGAAATGTGTCCTGTTTGTAAGTGGTAACTCTTCCTCAGGGGTGGTCAGTGGACCCTCCGTACACTGGGCCACACCTTGTCCTCGGTGGAGGCCTTGCAGCCAGGTAATAGGCCTTTCCCCTGGCCCCTCTCCAGAGGGGGCATGACTGGGTAAGTACACAGGGATGGGGAGAAACATTTCAATCATCTGGAGACTAGAAGAACTGAGGATTATTCATGAGCATTATTCATTTTTCCACAAATAGAAACAAACATGTTTGGTAGGAAATTATCCCAATTATTTTTAAGGTTAATAATAGTTAAAAGGGCAATTTAATTCAATTTAACCAAAACTTACCAAAGGATCCACTTCTATCTAGGGCTGTGGAGATGTAACAATGAATAAAATAAAATCCTAGCCCTCAGACAGCTTACTCTCTAGTAAAAGATGTAAACTCTATAAACAGATATAAAACAAATGAGTAGCAAGTGTTGAAAGGGCCAGGGAGTTTGGTATATCTGAACAAAGTAGGCTGAAGGCAAGAACAACAAACTCCCAGAAATGGAAACAAACACTTTATTTTTATTAAGTTATGGTGTAGGTAGGGAACTTTATGTAAATATATATGATATTCATATACTATTTCATTTTTAAAATTTTAAACTAATTAAAAAAAGAAAAACATTTAATTATTACTGTATTTTTCTTTCATAATTCATTACTGCTTTGACTTGGAATCAGAAACCTGACGTCTCTTCTTTTGTACCTAAACATCTTTCAGGCCCTGTATTTTTTCACTATGATCTACAGAATGCAGCTTTAAATACTTAACCCAGGAGTGGTAGGTACTTTTGTGAGATTAATTTTGGCAGAGAGGTGCTCCTAAACATAGGCTCTTCCAACATGCACGGAATCATTGTAAATTGTTTTTATATGCAGAATGACCTGCTCCAAGATCTGGGTACAATCCTGCCTTTCAACATTGTTCTATTTAGTCTTCAGTACCATTCTGCATTACAGTTTGATAACTTCAAATCATAACTCTTCATTTGTACTATCAAAAATAAATTAAGAAAGGTAAGCTAAGTAATGCTAGTTTCTTTTCATAAAGTTTGAAGTCAGAGAACTTTTTTAGAATCTGGGTTTCAACAGCACAATATTAAAGAATGAATTTTAGGCTATCATTTTCCTTTCCGATTGCAATGTAGGAAAGTAGACCAAATTATTTCTCAGCAAATGAATTTCCCAAAGACTTGACTTTGTCAGGACTGAGAGAAGCAAATGAGACATCCGTGCAAACACTTGTGAATGTCCCTGTAGAAAAATATTCCAAAGGGGTAGATGAGTTGTAGGATCAGCAAGAAGCTCGGGACTTCGGGCCAATTTTTACTGCTAAGTGGAAATAGAACTATTCCCTTTGATGACATAAATGGTTAAAAAAAAACCTCTTCTGCACCACAGCACAAGTAAGCCAGAACATTCATTAAGCAAACACTGACCTGATTTTGCTCAGAGACATAGAAGAATAGCCAATTCGTGGTATTAATTACTGAATCTTCAGCTTGTCCCATTTTAGCTTTTTGCCCAAAGCAATTCTTGATGAATGAGGAAATTAATGAACTTAGGGATAGTGTCCCTACAAAATAGTGCCACCTCTGGTCTGTCACTCGACAGCCCTGACATCAGTCCCACCCATCCTGAGCACTCCATCTGCAGTGACACAAAGTGACTTTGACCAGTGCCTTCTACATCCAGTGGTCTGAGACATTTTCATCACACAAAGTAAGCCATTTCCTGATGTTTTGCCTTTCATGGGCTCCTTGTCCAAAAGTTCTTCGACCTCTTCAAAATTCTAACTGCACCAAAAATAAATATAGTTAACAGTGTGCTATTCTTTATATCTGTGTTCTCATTTGCCACAAGGGAAAATGCCACCCATAATTTAACTTGTCCCGGAAGTTCTCAATCATATTTTTAACATGGTAAGCTACAAAGTTGTTGGTTAGACTAACATTTGCAAATGCTTGCTGATGCCCTGAACACGTAATTTCTGCACATTCAAAAGAGGCTCTTTTATAAACGTGTTGTCTGTAAAAAGGTTTTGACGCCCAGGCAATTTTTTTCACTTAATAGAGAACTGTATTGTATTCTCATTCAAAAACAAATGCTGCCATTTGACCATGAAGTTTTCCAACTCCATCTTTTCTGTATACCAGTCACGGCTGGTTTTATTATGGTGCCTTAAAATGTAATTTTTCTGTGCAAACATTCTTTGTGTGGATATTCTTTCCATCCCACCAAAAAAAAAAAGGTGCACTCCTGTGGGTTTTTTCTTTTCTTTTTTTTTTTTGGCAATACTCAATTCTCTTTTTTAGAAGATTCACAGGTTCATTTTCCTATTCATTTTACAGTTAGAAAAACAGCAGTAAACATGTGGTAGTAAATAGCAACTCCTATTTGATTTCAGTGCTAGGAATATAACAGGAAGATGTGGGGGCTTGAAGTCACTGGGGAGGGCATAGTCCTTCCACAGAAGGTCTGCTCCTCAGAGTCAGGAGATGTCTACCTTGTGGGGACACCAGCCCTTCACTGTCAAGAGAAGCTGGAAATCAAAACACTTTAAGAAAAATCTCCTAATTGTTTAAATGTTGGTAACTTATTCAAAATTTATTAAAATACAAAGTGGGTCAACACAATTCCAGTCAAGCAAAACACATCCACAAGCTGAGTGCAACCTGTGGGCTGCCAATCTGCAACCTCTGGGGATGTAGAGTGTACCAGTAAAATAATTTATACACCACTTTTGTTTTAGTCCCTGAGAACTAAGAGAAAATGTGCAATTACACCAACATACTTCTATAGAGTATGAAATCCAAGTGCCATAACTAATTTGGAAATATTCTAATGAGGCAGTGTGATGTGTCAAAAAGGATACCCTTCTTGAAGCCAGTCATGTTTGGGGAATCCTGGGTATTTCACCTATTAGATTGGTTAATCTTTGATTCCTCGTCTGGAAATAAGGATAATAAAATTGCCTTGTAAGTTTGTCAAAATGATTGGTGATAAAAATACAAAAAATTCTTAGCACACTGTCTGGCATTTGGAAAGTGTTCCATAAATGGCAGCTATAACGCTTATTATAAAATGTGAAATATATTTGCAGCAGAGTTTCTTTGTATGCTCCCACAAACATCACTCCTGCCACCCCTCCCTCTCTGCTCCCAAATGTCACCATGTGACCTATGGCCCAGGCTCTTGGTCAGCACATTCTGAAGTCTCCTACCTCCTTGCCTCTACTCAGAATGCCTGTCCCTTGCTTCTTCATTCAGTTAACTCCTGTGAGACTCGACCAAGGTGTCACCTCTTCTAGGACTTCTTTCTTGAGTGCTACTTCCCTCCAGTCTAAGTAGAGCACTCCCTCCCTTACTGCCAGGTGTTTGCCTCAGTTGTAGCATTTATCAAGTAGTGTTGTAAACCATGAGCTCCTGGGAGACAGGAACTGGGTCAGACACTTCACTGTCCCCTGCACATGGGTGCAATGCCTTTGCCTGGCATGTAATGAGGGCTCAAAAAATAATGGATAAAAAAGGGAATGGATGAATGAGGTGACTGGAGACTGGCATGGCAAGTGTCCATTCCATGTCTGCAGCTCTCCTGCTTTACAAATGCAAGTCTTTGGCTGCTGGTTATTCCTCTCTTCCTTGCCTTCCCAAACCCAAAACCAATGGATATTTCCATTTTGGAGTAGCAGGTCATAACAGAGAAGGTACGTGAGTGTCACCTCTTGGATCTTATAAGTGGGCACTAGAAGGACATCTGAGAGGATTTCTTTTGAAGGGTTGACAAGGAATACAAAATAGAGCCCCGTTTTGGAAGCAAAAACAAGAAGAACCATAACCCAAGGTCTTACCTTCACTTTCAGAACAAGTGGCTTCTTCGCTAAGTGAGAGCAAGAGTGGGTGTGTAGTCAAAGCAGGCTTGATAACACCACCTTCTTGTCCATTGGCATTCATGTTCCCATAGCAGAAGAAAAAGCATCTTTTAGGACAGGGCTGCCATTAGAATACATGGTGGCTTTGAGTGAAGAAAAGGCACCCCTTCCTCCAAAGGGACACAGACACCTTCTGGAACATTTAGTGAAGGACCAAAGGCTAGACTACAGCCCACATGTGCCCCTCACCCAGCCACCTTTGTGAACTACCTGTGTAATATATTAAGGTATCCCTGAGGTAAGAAAGAGTTTCCTCTTATTATGCATAATATTAGAAAAATTATTAAAAATAATGTGCAAATATTTATTCTTTTCTAGGAACATGGGTGACATTTGGAGGTCAAATTTCAGATGAGGTAAGTTACTATTGGCCTCTGTTATTCTGACAAAAGAAAATGCAGAGAGAGCTATACAGTAGGAGTACTCTTCCTGGTACCCTGACATTTTACAGGGATAATGTTTAAATCACAGGAAATGGTTAAGATTGACTCAAAGACTATTGTTGATTTTATCTTGCCTCTTGTATTTTTCACATTTAGACTATTAATAGCCCTTGAGGCTGTCAATCTATTATGCGTGCAGGTTGAACAGTTAGAGAATGAACTGTTTGGAATTAGCATTAGTCATTTCATGAAAAGATTTTATTGCTGTTACTGCATGGTTTTGTTTTATGTATGCATTTATGTATTTTTAGCTCCAGTTAGGGTGACCAACTGGTCCCATTTTGCACAGGACTTTCTCAGTTTTAGTACTGACAGCCCACATCACAGAAATTCTTTCAGTACTGGGCAGACTGGACAGTTGGTCACCCTGGCTTGGGCAAGTTAATCCAACCTCTCTCAGCTTCAGTTCCTAGTATGTAAAATGGGATGACAATGCTGACCTTGAAGGTCTGTTGAAAGGATTAACACATCATGCATGTCAGACATTTACGTTGCCCTCTGACTGGTAGATAGCAGACACTCAATAAATGGCGGGTATAGTAGTTATATTTACCATAAAATTCCCTTAGATCATCATTTATACATTCAAAACAATGCTTACCAAAGTGATATTTTTATCACTGCCTTTAAGGAATACCTTCACAGCATAAGTGAGATCTGCAGGCATTGAGTGCCAAGAAACCCCCTGTGGGCCATGCCCTGAGTCCCTCTTCCTTCCTTGGTCCCTGGTCCTTCCTTTCTACCTGCAAGGCCACTGAGGAGTCCGGGAGAGTGGATCTGAGTGGATCCAGTCCCACTCTGCCATTAACCAACCTGATTTACTAACATTTATATTTACTAAGAGTTGCCAGACCAATAAAATGCAAATACCCTCTACTCAGCAAGATTGTGGTTAAGATTAATGAGATGATACCTGTAAAGTGCTTAGCCAGGTGCCAGGCCCAGAACAAGCCCTTTATACAAAGGTACTTCTTACTTTCATTGCTAAGGAGACACTTAGAGGAACAGGCTATTCCCCACTGCTCCCAAAGTCACCAGTGTTACTGAGCAGATCTGGGGAAGAGGTCTCAACTGTGTATTCTTGTCAGTATAAAGGCCTGTTCCCAGTGTTGGGCACAGGTCTCCTTAGAGGGCCTGTTTCATGGGGGTTCCCTGGGAAGTGCACTCTGAGGTGGAGAGTGGCACGCAGGACAGTTATCAGGAAGTGGCCTCAGGTCAGCATAGAGTGGAGAAGGAAGCAACAAAGAGCAGGCAGAGATCTTGGGCTATAAGGAAGCCTCAGCAATGATCTAAGCATCCCCTGGGGAGCTCTGAACCTGAGCTGGTCCTTCAGAGTTGTCCCAAGTTGGGACAAGAGGACTGGGCCTTTATATCCCTTGTATTGACCAGTCATTGGATAGAGGCTGACTGGGAAGCAGGTCTGGCCTTGGGCTTGGTGACTCTAGCCAAGTGCAATTTCCAGAAAGAGGTGACAGATGAAGGCCATTTGATGGAAGCATTCCCAGCAGCTCGAGGAATAAGTTCTTCGGTTCTGGAGGAGGACCTGGTGGCACATCACAGACTCTACCTTGGGGCTCTCTGATTGACATCAGGTAAGGGTGTATGGAGCAGGCACAGGGGCAAAGCAACAGGTAGTGGAGCAAAGGCCACAGACTTTAAGTCAACACAAAATAGGTGGCAAGTAGGGAGAGAGGACTACAATTAATAATCTACCATATCCAGCACATGTGTAACCTACCACTACCTGGGATGATGCTAGGAGGGGGAAGAGAAAAAAATATCTTCCCTTTCCGAGCAGAGGGGCCAAGGGTATGTGCATCATTTCCCCTAGTTTTTGCTCTCTCCTTCACAGTGTGTGACATCTACTGCAATGAGCCCAGCTTGCCCACGTCAGAATGTGCACAGCTGACCTCTGAGATAAATCATTTCAAAATTCTGATATTAAAAACTGTGCCATAAACCTGTCATGAATGGCTACAGAGACACTCACCTCAGATGCAGACCAGACGAATAGCTATTGTACCTCCAGAGAACAGTTGTGGCTTCCCCGGGTCCCAGGGAGATCCGCTCCCCAGGAAGGGATGCACAGCCAGACCCAGCCACACTCGTGCTTCAACGGCTGGAGCTCAGCTATTTCCGTGTGGCAAAAATGTGGGCCAAGAGCAATGAGTTCACCTCCCCAGATGTTCCTTCTTTCTCTCTGGCTTCAGATGATCTCAACACAAAGCAGGTGCAAATATGGAATACCAGGGATGGCCACACCACAATGTGCTGAGTGACGTAATTATCAATGCTGCCTCAGGAGGTGGGGATGTCCCCAGCACTGGGAGAGCTCAACCGTATATTGAATTACCGCTTGGCAGGGATATTATCAAAAGGATTCAAACACCAAACTAAAATAACTCTGTAAGGCGCCTCTCAAAGATGATTTGGCTTCATCACAGAACCAAGATAGATGTAATTCATGAATATTAATTTTTTAAAATAATGATAAGAGGATATTACCATCATATAACACTTAATTTTCAGAGTGTTATTTACATGTTCTGATCTGTAGGGTAGTTAGGGTGCCTTTAATTGCAAGTAACAATAAATCCAACTCAAATAGCTTAACCAATAAGAGAAAAATTATTTTTACTTTTAAACTAGAAGTTTATAAGTAGAGCAAGTTTCAGGGCCAACTCAGTCAGTAATGTCCATTCTGCTTCCCAGAGAGTCTCCTGGCCCTGTGTCCCTTTGTGCATCAACTTCTTCTCCAGGTAGTAAGACAGCTGCAGGAATTCTAGGCCTCAATTAGAACAGTAACTCCAGTGAAAGAGTGTTGCTCTTGGAAACTTGGGAAGAAAAACGAGGAAAAATCTTCCTGGGGGTCTTCAGCAAATCTCTCCTCGCATCTCAGTGGCCTGAATGTGTCACATGACCATTCCTGAGCCACTTCCTCTTGGGCCCACAGGGCCACTGGAGGGAGGGGAGTTCAGCCTCCAGAAGCCTCATGGTTTCAGGGTGAGGAGGAGATCCCTGAACAAAATCATCCCCATTTTGCAGATGAGGAAACTGAAATACAGAGAGGTCAAATGATTTGCTTACATTTATTTATCTAGGAAGTGGGACACTCAAGACCAGAAATTGGTCTTCAGACTTAGTTAGTGATTTTTTTCCATTATTCCACATTCAAGTCTTCAAATCCTGTGGTTGGGAAACATCATTTTGTTCAGATCTCCATCCAGAATTCTTCATCTTATCTTAAGATTTTTCTCCAGATAAGATTTAATAGTGGAGATTTCCCAATAAAAACGTACCAATATGTCATATGACATGACACAAGGCTAATATACAACACAAGCACAATAATTTCTAAAACATAGGACAGTCCTAACGGGGAAAACTATACTTGTCTTAACTTTTGATCTCTAGTTAGGATAAGAGTTATCATGGCAGCAAATTAAAAGCAGTAATAGAATTTTTGCATATCCTGTTATGCTAAAGGATCGGCATGGACTCCATTTTGCTAGCTTAACAATTTTCTTCGTAGGCCAATTTTCAAAGCAACAGAAAAACAGGTTATCTTGGAAATGCTGATGAAGCATTTTGATGGCCTACCATAAAAAACATAATGGAAAAATCAATTGTAATTATTTGTGAGGTGTGTAATTTTTCAAATGACTAATAAGTCCATCAGCAAAATGAAAGGATGACCCCTCTCTACTGTGGTTTGTCACTGTCCCTCTATGGCCACCCCTCGAGCTATTGTACATAGCTATCCTCTACTCTTCTGTCACACGTGACACTTGTGTTCAGCAACACAAAGCCAGGAACAAGGAGCCCTGAGAGCTGTTTTCAAGTTGAGCCTGAGGAGCAGGTCCTGGTGGATCAGGGCGCTCACTCCCTCCTTGGTGTTGGCTCAGTGGTCGCTCTGTGATGGGATTCTGCTGAACTGCAGGTGTCAGGAGTTTTACAACAGTCACAGCTTTGTCTAAGCCTCAGGGGAAAAAGTCACAAGCTTTCAGGTCAGGAGTCAGCCAGCTGCCAAAACTTATCGGCTTAGAGAAAGGAGTTGAGGAAGGGGGTCACCAGTGATACAAATGACCCTTTTTGTCAGAGAGATTTTGATGCCACAGACAATGTTGTCAAACCAGGTCTTCCCAGCAGAGTAAGAAACACAAATCCATCCACCTCATTGCCTCTGAGGGCAGACTAATCGCAGCCTTGATGGCAATGCCTTAGCGCCCCTCCATGTCTGAGGGATGCTTCCCCCTTCTTTGTGTCTCTACCTTCACTGCGACTGAGAAAAACTAGGAGTGGTTAGTGAGATTTCAGTGTTCTTAAAGACCAGTAGAGGACTCAAAGTCCCTTCCCAGGTTTGGAAAGCATCTGGCCTTCCTGACTGACCTTCTCACCCCTTGCAGGTTGCTGAACGGCTGATGACCATCGCCTATGAAAGTGGCGTTAATCTCTTTGATACCGCTGAGGTCTACGCCGCTGGAAAGTAAGTCAAGACCTGCTTGTGTCACTCAGGTGGCACTTGTGGAACCCAGAGAATCAGCCCAGACCATTTCTGACATGCTGTTGAGAAGGATCTGCCGTTCCCCACATGTTGGTGGTAGGGCTATGCTCCCTCCCTCCACCATCATTGCTGGAACTGGGGATACTGACCATCTCTGGCCCTCTCTGCCCACCCAAATCTTCCCTCCTCTGGTTCCTGTATGAAGAATGGACTGGAGGGAGGTGGCACCAGCAAGCAATTGCCGTGGTCTACATGAGGGGCAGGAGAGGCTGGTGCCAGAGTGGCAGCAGTGGAGATAGAGAAACGTTAGTTGAACATGTGAGTGGGTAAATGAATGAGCAGATTCCAAGATGGTTGTTCAAAAGCTAGTCTTGTTATTTCATCACCACATCTCATAGTTCCTCAACCTCCTCAACTGGGATGTCCTCCCTCTGGGGGAAGCAAGGACTGCTTTTCCTGTTTACTGGCCTGTCCCTACACTAGCATTACGGGAAGATCAGACATCAAAGTCGGGATCCCCAAAGATGCCAAGGAATCAAATATCTTTTATAAGAGGGTACTTTAGAGCCCATTCTGAGGATAGAGAGGTCTGCATAGAGTCCTCACTTCTTTTGCGTGAGGAGTCACATCTAGCTGCAACCCTTCTCTTGGACCTGAGAGCAGGTTTGGAGCTGTAGGACAGGGCTTGTTACCCTGGGTAATGTGCCTGTAGACCAGACCTGAAGGTCCACGTTGTCCTGATCCCAGCATAATCAGCACATTTCAGAATAGATCTTGGGCTCCCTGGCCTCCTACTGTGAACATGAATGTTCTGTTCCCAGAACCAAAGAAACTAAATTGCTGTCCAGCTGTTTGAGCAGCTCTGAAATTTTCTAACAGGACTGTGGAGCATAATCACCTGCAGGCCTAATTTACCTCCTTCCAGGTGAAAATTGCAATCAAACTGCTGGGCTTGCTGAATCAAATTGATCATCAAATGGTCTATCTAAGTGCATTTTCCTTGCATGGGTTTCTTGCTTTTCAAGAACATGTCTATGTTTAAGAACCATCAAGGAGGTTCGGAGCCCACATCTCTGATGCTTTTTGTTGAATCCAAGGACAGAAAGTAAAAGTTGTAGCACCTTGCTCCTTTTTACCTCCTACCCCTGCCCTGCTTAGTACCAAATGGGCTAAGGTAGAAAAAGGGAGAAGCGAGTAGCAAGTCTGTTAGAATCCTGTTTGCATTCCTACTGTGAAGGATAGTTGTCTGGTTAATTATTGATTGATTGTCAGGGTGTAGTTGAAATGTTCCCATTGTGAAATGCAAGGTTGCAAAGGCAAAAGTCAGAAAGACAGACAGGGAGAAGCAAAAAGAACACCAATGTAACACTCAATGCCTGTCTATTTGGGGCATACTCCACAGCTACCCCACATCATGGCTTATTGCATGTTGTACATGCTAACAAAGACAGAACTTTCAGTTAAGACCAATAACTATTTGTGATAGCTCCTACCTACAGCACCGTAATGGACAAAGTGCCCGTTCACAAAGCCTCTGAGAGCCCAGCTGCTTCTCACAATGTTAGTCTTACTGAGAGGGACATAGAAGAACATTTTTGTTTCCTCATTCTTGGGTCCCAGCCGGAGTAGGTAAAGGGGAGAGGACAGTGGATGTCTTTAGTACGCCCCTCCATGACCTGGCCATAGGGGAAGGAGGGACACTTCCTTATATCTCCTTCTATCTTGCTCCTATGACAAAGTTTGTCACTGGAACCCAGGACATTCTCTATGTGGGCCACTGCATCTGCAGCCCTGGCCTTTGAGACATCTAAACCCATACATGGGTTCTTCGCTTATCCTACAAGATCACCCAAGAGTCAATATTTTCTGTCTAAACAGTGTGAGGTCTCATTGTCCTCCCTGTCACAACTGAATTGCTCCACAGCAATTAGAAGGAAAACCTCGAGTCCCATTGGACGCCAACTAGCAGGATATTTACATTAATATATGGGATCAGTGGTTCAGAAACACCAAACTGCCAAATGACTCTGCTGTCTCTTAGTGTCAGGACTGCAGTGGTCTCCTGCCAGTGTGTCAGAACTTGGCAGGTGCTTCTGGAATGCTCCGGAGCAGGATTCTGCAGGCACAAGCAGAAACAGCGGAAACTGCTACCAGCCGAGAGCGGCTTCTATTTTCGGGATATGTAGGCACTGAGAGTTCAAACAAGGAATGGCTCTGTTGTTTTGGATTGACTCTTGCTTTTCCAGGGCACTGTATCCTAAGACATTATCTGTTTCCCCTCCAGGGCTGAAGTGATTCTGGGCAGCATCATCAAGAAGAAGGGCTGGAGGTACTGCATTTACCTTCATTGTTTGTTTACCTTTTAGAAGACTTATTATTTGCACCAGAGAAGGGAAAATAAAATCATACGACACCTGACCAAAAGACTGTAAAAAAAAAAAAGGCAATTCTTAGTAAAGAAATTATTTACAGTGGCTTGACAATAAATGCCAGCGAGTTCATTACTCATGCTTCAAAAATTATTGACTAGTCACTGATCACAGTGAATTACCATGGGGCTGACCAGTGAAGGAGGGAATGTTCATGAGATATTTGTGCATAAAAGAAAATGACATTTTCATGGTTTCTGACTGCCATTTGCGGTAATCTGGTGAAGGAAGCGAGCTGACAGGAAGCTGATTATCTATACCCATGTCTTTATGTTTACTATTCACTTTATTAACAATTCTGGATACAAGATACAAAGAAATGATGAAACAAGAAGCCCTTGTGATAAATATCCAAAAGCTTTCTTATCTGGGCACAATTAGCATCTCTCCTGTGTGCTCAACAGCCCTATTATCTGGGTATTCAGGAAAGTGCTTCATCTGCTATCCTTGAGGGATCCCTCCAAGAAACACAAGGGGCTGTGCTTACACATCTCATCCCATCGCCTTCTGCAGCCAACGCCAGTGGTGCAACAATAAGGGAGGCCATAACACCTGCGGCAGGGTGGGAGGCGATCCCCCTGCATTTCACTCGGGATGTCAGCCACAACAGCCGCTTCCTCCCCAGCACGAGCACAGAATTGGCAAAGCCCAGCAAAGATCACTGGACCAGTCTGGGGTCCTCCTCTGCTCTGGTATAATATCTGCTGATTGCCAAATAAATAACAGTGCTATATTATTAGTGGAGACGACTGTGGAAAGAGCTTTGTACTCATGCATAGACACTTAGCACGTATTTCATAGAAATTTAGTCTAGGAACACAGACATTTTCAAAGAGCACAGCTCAAGAGTGGTTTAATTATGCTTTTGCACACATAATTTAAACTCCCTCTGGGAGGGGAAACTAGAAGGGTGGAACAGAGCTCCATATATGTTTAGCACTGCTTACTCCTCACTCTGAGATAAATTTTTGGTAGGAATAGAGGGCCTTATGGAAATGGAAAACCAGACCTTTATGGAGAGATGAACAAATAAAGTTTGGTGACCTACTTTCTCCCTCTCCCTTCTCCTCCTCCCCCACCCCAGGGAACTCTAAGGATGTTAATAGAAAACTATATTCCACCTTAAATATGGAAAAATATTCATGTTCCCACCCAGTTCTCCACTTTGCCGGAGTTACTTTCCCACTCAGAATGTTGGCTCATCCATCACTGCCTAAATAGGGCCTGTTTCAGTTTCCTAGTGCTGCTATAACAAAGTACCACAAACTGGGTGGCTTAAAACAACAGAAATTTATTCTCGCAAAGTTCTGGAGGCCAGAAGTCCAAAGTCAAGGTGTTAGTAGAGCCATGTTCCCTCTGAAACTCCAGGTAAAATTCTTCCTTGTTTCTTCCTAGCTTCTGGTGGTTGCCAACAATCCTTGGCATTCTTGGCTTGCAGCTGCATATTTCAGCTCTGCCTCAGCCATCTCATGGTCTTCTCCCCTCGTGTGTCTCTGTGTCTTCTTATAAGGACACTAGTCACATTGGATTAGGGGCCCACCCCACTCCAATATGACCTCATCTTGAGTAATTACATGTGCAATGACCCCATTTCCAAATACGCTCACATTCTGAGGTTCTGGAGATTAGGACTTTAACATATCTTTTTGGGTGACACAATTCAACTACAACAGAAACCTTAGAGGTGAGTCCACTAATCGTACAGTGAGGTCTGCCGTGAGGTGCAAGCTGCCAGAAATCACCTAAGGGAGAAGGGGCAGCATTGGTACAGCAGCTCTTTGTCCCTCAACACCCAGAGAATGTTAAATCATCACTCTTCATAGCTGCAGAATCTATTATACATACCTTTTGTAGAAAATAGATTAACATGAATATTCCATGAACTGCCTTTCAGTCTTGGAAATAAAAGCTTAAGCTATCACCATACTACAGAATATTACATCAGTTCACAGTTGCCCCTGTAAGACTGGTGAAAAAATAAACCATATCATTGTAGCAGTGAGCCTATAAAATCTGTTTCAACCAGTACACTTGGCTTCTAGTCTTGGTGCTACCACTTGCTAACTGTGTTATCCAGGGCAAGTTACTTCACTTCTCTGATTCTCAATTTCCCCATCTATAATAAAATGGATGGCGTAACTGTTCATGAAGTGTCATGCTGACAAACTGAGATGAGGTGTGCAAAAGTATTTTGAAGTCTGTGCTGTATCACTGTCAAATACTCATATTATCATTCTCCACCCACTCAGAAGAGTTGCTCTAAGAGCCTCTGTGGGAGTCAGTGATAATTTGCCAGGCTGCTGTCTACTCTTGCTATTTGAACATAAATGTTATTGTGTACATTTTATAGACCAAACATTTTATAGGAAGCCTAACTTTGGAAAAACAAGTCTATGGTGGCGTTTGGGTAGAATGTGCAGCTTTGGCAGGACCAACTGCTCTGAATAATCAAAAGGGCTGCATTCGTTTTTTATAATATTCCATCCAGCTTTTCGTTGAAGGTTGAAAGTGTTTGCTAAAGGAGACCTGAGGCTCCCCTGTGGCAGATTGCTGTTATAATAGGTATCATGAGGTTGATGTATTAACCTGGAAAGTACATCAGCCCTTTTGGAGTGTGTAATCTCCAGGTACATATATCTATAGACCTTCCATTACAGTGATTCAAATTACTTTTCAGGGAATTAACTTCAGTGGGATGGGGTTGCTGACATTTTCAACAAATTTTTCTTCTTGCAACCAATTTGTCAGAATTGTCACCATTATTCCCCATTGGTTATCATTAATCATGCTAGGCTTTAATACCTGAGAGCCCCAAGGTGTCAACTTTATAGCTGATGGAATTATAAATGCCTTATTTCAAATACTCCTGAAGTTTGATCTTAAACTTTGAATCTCAGATAATTTTTTTTCCAGACCAGTGCAATAGAATTACATACCGAGGGAAACTAAATTGCACTGAGATCTGCCTCCCAATTTTAAATTATATGCCTGTAGTTCTCATGACATATTTCTTATTCCAGGATCATAATGTGACAATTGCTACAATTTCATTTCCCATAAGTTTGCTGACAAGATCTCCACATTTCTAGTCCCTTAGAAGTAAAGAGGTCGAAGCTCGAGTTAAGGATTTTAGGACTGTTGTCCTAAAAGAATATTTCCATTTAATAAGACACTCAAAGAAAATTTTTTCCTATTTATTCTCAATATGTATTGACTAATATAATTTACTTCATCATTTATATTTCTATGTAGTCAGTTCCTGCCTGTGAATATGATGGTTGGAGGGGATAATAACTCAGAGCCACAAGGGGCCATGGTCCTTGGCAGAGAGTGGACTTCCTCCCAGGAAGAGTTCACGCACAGTCAGCGTTAGGCCAGATGCTGAATACGTGTCCATTGGTGTTTGTTCTCTTGAGCTACTAAAGCAATCCATCCTTTGAGTCCCTTCACTTCCATTCCCGTGTGCCGTTCCTGACCCTCCACACTCACCCGCCGTTCACCTCCACGTTGCACTGCAGCCCCGGGCTTGCTGTCACTGCCCTTCTCATCCTCCAGCCTCTCCAGGCAAAGAGCATCTCCCTTCAACTACTTTCTCTGGGATCTGACTTCTAGTCCCCACTCACCAGCTTCTCTGTGTCCTCACATTTCAGTGACATGAATTAACAAATTTATCTCTTTACCAATTTTTTA
This sequence comes from Daubentonia madagascariensis, assembly GCA_023783475.1. Classification (NCBI taxonomy): domain Eukaryota; kingdom Metazoa; phylum Chordata; class Mammalia; order Primates; family Daubentoniidae; genus Daubentonia; species Daubentonia madagascariensis. Next base: position 22,345,951 of record JAKFHU010001670.1, read on the forward strand.
AAATGTGGGGTACAATACCAAATTCTTTCTGGTGCTGTGATAATAAACGACTCATTACAATAACCTGCCATTTATTTATCTTCTTTGTGTTTGTCTGTTTGATATACAGGAGGTCCAGCCTGGTCATAACAACCAAACTCTACTGGGGTGGAAAGTAAGTTAAATATCTTTTATTTTTCCTACTAAACAAGAAACGACTAGTAGTTCATGCTTTTATGCTTTTAGGCAGCTATTTCTACATCTAGCATACTAAAGTTAATTGGCTTAGAGAGAGGGATTTTTTTTTCTCATGCTAAGGAAATAGCAATTAGCCTAGGATTCAATTTTAGCGAGATACCTTGAAAGAAATTTAGTGCAAAGCATGTGGTCACTTGTTACTAAGTGATTCATGGAGATTTTTCAAATACCAATCTCATACTTAGAATCATTTCCAAAATAGAGTTCAAATTTCAGGAAAGGAAAATAACCACAAAGCATCACAGAAGAAAATCTACTCAAATCTGCCAAAACTCAAGAGACTTCTACAGAATGCAAAGATAAAAATATCTTGTCTGGCTCCTTGTGTAAGTCTCTGATCATTTCTGCAGAGGGCTCTGAAAGTGCTGATCAAAAGGACCATCTCATTGGTGAATAACACAGAGCTACCTACATCACTCACTGTCAGGCCAAATGAAAGAGAGGTTCTCTCTCTCTTGTGGGATACAGAACAAATTTCACAGGATGAATTGGCTTCTGATGGGCCAGCTGACATTTGAACTGGTACTTACATTATTCAGCAGGACTTAGAGGGCTAGCCTTTTTGACAAACATGTAAGAAAACAGCAAGCTGTTCCATATACTGGAGCATTTGTTGGCACTGTGATTTTCCATCTTTGCGATGGAAATCTCAAAGAATGCTAGAGTCTTAACAAAAAACAAAAACAGACAAATAAAACCTTATTTACCTCCTTATAATTAATAGGGAATAGTTTTTTTAAAAAATTGAAGGCAGAAGCCAATTCTTCTTTAGGAACCTTCTAATCAAAATGTATATGTGTAAACACACACATGCAAACACATACACACTAATATTTTGTTGTTTTTGAGACTATTTATGATGATATGAAGACAGAAGATGGAATTTAGATTTTTATTCCTATTGTAATCCATACAAAAATAAAGCAACATGGTGCCTATGAGAAATGGGGATTTCCACTGTCTGTATTTTGATTCACAGTGCCATTGCTTGGTGCTTTTGCAGTGGTACACAAAATCTTGCCTACAGTTTGGAAAAAAGCAGGAAATGAGACAGTGTATAAGAACCATTATGTAGTGTAGTACTACTATATGCAATATTATCTAATATGCTTATAAAAGATATAGAATAAAGATACCTTCACAAAGGTGAATGGTAAACTACTATATGTTTAAAAGAAGTGGCCAAAAGTATTGATGTTGAAGAAATATTTTATTGATACTTTAAAATTCAAGGAACCTATTTCTTTCTAATTGGCCAGAGCTTGAGAATTGTCTAGGAAGACAAAAGTCCTTATGATTAAGGGTCTGTCTTCTTAGGATACTAATCTAAGGAAGACTTGGTTCATCACATTTTGAAGGAAAATAGTTGTTAAGTTTCTTTTAGAAGTCTAAAAGAACTTCCAAATTTTCTTCCTTTCTCAGAAAAGCTAATGATATCAGCAGCCTGGCATTCTTACAGTAAACTCACAAACCTATGTCAAATCCTTTTTAGTTTTCTTTTGCTTTATATTGGTTAAGAACAAGGTGAGAAGATCGAACAGTGTCTCAAATTATATACGGACAGGCTGTGCTTGGCTGAGTTGTTATTCACTTGAACTGGTGCTGAGCAGTATCACTGTTGTGGTGACAGTCATGGTTAATTCATCTCCTGGGGTCTCCAAAGAAAAGGGGCTTCCTGTGTTGCCCATCAGCCTTCTCTCCTCAGCCTCCAGTGGTACAGAATTTGCCAAGAACAGGGTATAAAATTAGCAACTCATTTTAAGTGATTATTCTTTTGCCCTTTTGAAACAGAGGTTTTAAAAAAAAAGCACACCCCCACTCAAAGTCATTTGTTTCTTTTTCTTGGCAGAGCTGAAACAGAAAGAGGGCTGTCAAGAAAGCATATTATTGAAGGTGAGTACTGCTGCTTCGATTTTATTTTTGTTTGTGGGTTCCTGATTCCAGAAAGGTATCAACCAAATAGTTTCAAAAGACATTGGAAGGAAAAAAAATTTTCTATGGAAAGAACCACAGTCAACCAAGTTTGTTCCTAGGGTAAAGTGTGTAGGGAACTCCAAGATGTAGAGGTGAGAATGGAAACACAAAAGAAAAAGGCCAAATTGTCTCTAACTCTTCTCATTTACAGCTACTACTAATATTAATGAAACACTTCCGTAAGACTGTTTAAAAGAGCTTTATTGAGAGGTAATGTACATACCATAAAAGCTTACCCATTTAAAGTGTACACTTCATTGGTTCTGAGTATAATTACAGAGTTGTGCACCAATCACCATAATCTAATGTTAAAACATTTTTGTCACCCCATAAATAAATCTTTTACCCGCTAGAAGTCACTTCCCATCCCCTCCTCAACAGTCCCAAGCAACCACAAATCTACTTTTTGTCTATAGATTTGACAATTCTGGACATTTCATATAAATTAAATCCTATAATATATGGTATTTTGTGACAGGCGTCCTTCACTTAACATAATGTTCATTCATATTATACCAGTACTTTATTCCCTTTTTTGCCAAGTAATATTCCACTATATGGATATACCACATTTTGTCTATACATTTATCAGTTAATGTATATTTGGGTTGTTTTCACTGCTTGGCTATTATGAATAAGGCTGCTATGAACATTTGTGTACAAGTTCTTGTGCAGACATACGTTGAGACCACTATACATTTTTTAAAAAGTATATATAGACACATAGAAAAAAAACCTGTAGAAAATTACCCCTGGGTAATTGATTCACAGTGGCATTACTTTTCAAATGGTATTTAAAAGTTTGTATAGGTTAGAAATAAACAGGAAAGAAAATAGGCTACAAGAACCATTATGTAATAGAGTGCTACTACTGAAGTAATACCGCGTACTTCATTGTGAGGATTGTAAGAATTGTGAGTAATTTTTATTTATTTTTTGCTTGTCTTTATACAATTTCATACTTACACCTTTTTCAATAAAGGAAAAATGTTAAAAGGGGCTGCCATATATTTCCAATATCTTTATACTAGTTTGTGAAGTATAGATGCTTCTCAACTTATGATAGGATTATGTCTCAATAAACCCATCATAAATTGAAAGTATCATAAATTGAAAATGCATTTAGCACACCTAACCTACCAAATATCATAGTTTAGCCTACCCTACCTTAAACATGCTCAGAACACTTACATTAGCCTACAGTTAAGCAAAATCATCTAACACAAAGCCTATTTTATAATAAAGTGTTTAATATCACATGTAGTTTATTGAATGCCATTCTGAAAGTGAAAAACAAAATGATTGTGTGGGAACTCAAAATATACTTTCTACTGAATACAAATTGCTTCTGCACTGTCATAAAGTTGAAAAATTGTTAAGTCAAACCATCATGAGTTGTGCACCATCTGTATTTCACAAAAATCCAAGATTTTTGTAACTTTAGATTGATGATTGAATATTGAGACAGGTGATTTTCTCCTTTTTGAAAAATTATTTCATTTCCAACATCACCAAAAACATAAAATGTACTCTAGATGTTGGAAAAACTCTTATGGACATTGGCCTAGGCAAAGAATTTATGAAGAAGACCCCCAAAGTAATCACAGCAGCAACCAAAATAAATACATGGGACCTGATCAAATTAAAAAGCTTCTGCACAGCCAAGGAAACTATCACTAGAGTGAACAGACAACCTACAGAATGGGAGAAAATATTTGCATGCCACACCTCTGATAAAGGGCTGATAACAAGAATCTATACAGAACTTAGGAAAATCAACAAGAAAAAATCAAACAACCCTATTAAAAAATGGGCAAAGGACATGAACAGAAACTTTTCCAAAGAAGACAGAAAAATGGCCAGCAAACATATAAAAAATTGCTCAACTTCTCTAATCATCAGGGAAATGCAAATCAAAACCACAATGAGATATCACTTAACGCCAGTGAGATTGGCTCATATCAAAAAATCTCCAAACAACAAATGTTGGCGGGGATGTGGACAGATAGGAACACTCATACACTGCTGGTGGGACTGCAAATTAGTACAACCTCTATGGAAAGTAATATGGAGATACCTCAAAGAATTAAAAGTAGAATTACCATTTGACCCAGCAATCCCACTACTGGGTGTTTACCTAAAGGAAAAAAAGACATTTTATAATAAAGACATCTGCTCACGAATGTTTATAGCAGCACAATTCACAATTGCAAAGATGTGGAAACAACCCAGGTGCCCATCAATACACGAGTGGATTAATAAAATGTGGTATATGTATACCATGGAGTATTACTCAGCAATAAGGAACAATAGTGAATTAACACATCTGGTATTACCCTGGTTGGAGCTAGAACCCATTCTTCGAAGCAAAGTGTCACAGGAATGGAAAAACAAACACCACTGGTACTCACCATCAAATTGGTACTAACTGATCAACACCTACATCACACTGGGCAATAATATTCATCAGGGGGCGGGCAGGCGGGAGGGGGGTGGAGGAGATGGGAAAAACTCTCACTGAATGGATGTGGGGAGCACAGTTTGGGGGATGACCACAATTGTAGCTCTGACACGGGCAGTGCATGGGCAATATATATAGCCAAAGTGTTGTATCCCCATAATATTCTGAAATAAAAAAAATAAATAAATAAAATCAAAAAAATAATAATAATAAAAAAATAAAAATAAAAATATCTCTGCTTAGCACTGGACTCTAAAAAAATTTAAATAAATAAATAAATAAAAATAAAGAAGTAAAGTCTTCCTTTTGCTCATCCAATCTCATCTCATGCTACGGTTTGACAACCTGGTGCACATCCTTCCCACCTTTTCCCCACAGTTACACTGTCTTATCTATCTATCCATCCATCTGAATATTCACTTATATTAATACTTAAAAATATCAAAATATATGTACTAAATCAATAGAATCAGGCTATAAATATCAACCTAACCCTTGCTTTTTTCCTCAATTAAAATACATTTTACACACACAACTTATGGGTTATTTTCAGTTTTTGGCATTATAAAGAATTACACAAGTGACCATCCTTATGTAAACAGGATAGATTCTAGAAGTGGCATTGTTAAGTCAAAGAATTTTACATATTTTAACACAAAATTATTTTCTAAAAAGAATATACCAATCTGTTAGATGAACTGTCTTTTTTTTTTCAGTGAGTTTGAGCTTCTTTTAGTAACTTTGTGCTTCTTTTTTAATGGGAATTAACTCCTCATGTTCTTAGGCTATTTTCGTTTTGAGTTGTCTTGGTCATAATTTTCAGGAGCCCTTTGTATATTAGCAACGTTCACTCTTTGTTGGTTATCTGTGTTGCAAATATTTTCTCCCAGGCTGTCATTTCATTATAAACTTTTTTCTTTCCATGAACCTAATCTAAAAGACAATGAGAATATTCATTCCAGTTTGGAAGTTGAAGATCTTTATTGATCTATAAACAGGATTACTTTGAAATATCTTAGACTTGCACTAGAAAAAAAATAGTTCCAGTATTCAATCACAATCATTTAATTTAAAACAGAGACTTTTGAAGCCAGATTTCAAAATGTATTTAAAATATATAGATACACACATACAAATATATACACACAGGACCTATACATATATGTACACAACAGTAATTATATCATTCCATTATTTTTGAAGTCCTTGTATGAGTTTGTTATTTTAATATATTTGTAGGTATATGGGCTTTGAAATCAGACAGAGTTTTGTTCAAGTTCCAACTCTGTCATTTATGAGCTGGGTGACTTTGTACAAGTTACCTAACTTATTTAGCCTCTGCCTCCTTAACTACAAAATAGACTATAAGTATTCTTATCTCATAGACTTAGTGTACGGGGATTGAAATTATATAATTCACATTGAGCACAGGGTCTGTCACATAATAAGCACTTAATAAATGTTATTATTGTCATCATCATCATCATTGTTCTTATAAGTACAACCGCTAGTCTTCATTCTATGGATAAGGACACTCTTTACTAAGTAGGTGACATTCTGAGCCTGCCACAATGAATGACCACCTTCTCGCCCTAGAGAAAGCTTCCAAATTCCTCATCCAAACAGAATCCCTTCTCAGGATTCTTATTGTCCCATTTGGAATTGTAAAGTCAAACCCAACCTGACTCTCAAAATTGTTACCATTCCTGCTCTAGCATTTGCCCCCATGACTTGGGTCTTCTACCACAGAGTTTGTCAGTGACAACCCAAGTTGGTTTATGGTATCAAGCTCAGTGAACAGGACAGCAGTATGCTGCCCGAAATGTTCTTTTTCCTTTACTTTTTAATCTAATTGATTAGAAAAGAGAGATTCAGAAAATAACAATCAACAAAGAAATATAAAACCAAAGAGAAAAAGAAGGGAGAAAGTTTGCTACTATACTCTTTATTGAAACTCCATTGCTCTGATATTTACCAGTGTATGCAAAATTTCAGAATTCTCTCTTTTTAAAATCAGCTTTCTTCAGGCCTCATACAATATAATAGAAATACCTTACATTCCCTCTTCCTTTAAAGAAGTTAGGAATTCTCTTAGGAACTAATCTCTCAGGATGGATAAACCAGTTCAGCTGAAATTCAAGCTGTCCCAGATTCAAACTTCAACACAAAAGTTCCAAGCTTTGAGAATGAAGAATGGGGATAATTTATTATTATGTCATCATCGTTGGTGTTATTTTGCAGTCCACAGTTTTAGCAAAAGATAAAGCCTTGTGAGTACAAGAGAGTCAGCTGTAAGCAGGCTGAAGACAGGGAATTGAGTGGTTTTTCAGAAAAGGAGGGGCATGAGAGGAGATTCAAAATAAAGTTTAGAGAGGTTTACAAATCACCATCCTTGGGTTTCATTAATACTTGTTCTGTGATGAAGGTGACTTTATTCAACATTGGAGATTCATGTGCACATTAAATTTGAGAAGCCCTGTTGGAGGATAAGACAGAAGTCCAAACTGATGTAGCATTCAGGCCACTTGTGCTGGATGTCCTTGGCCGCTTGAGTTACTTTAAAGAGTGTAAAATGAGCTTGACTTCTGCATAATGTAGTTTTTTAAAAAATTCACATGAAAGGCCTTTTCAATAAGCCCAAAGTTCTTGACTTGGATCCTGTTAGGTATACTGCTCTCTTTAGATTCACGAGGAGGGAGAAGAAAACTCACTAATAGATTTATTATGCTCACATAGAAGCCCAAGTTCCTCTCAGGCTATAAAATTCAATTTATTCATTTAGCCATTCCACAAACATTCATTAAGCCCCAATTTGAGCCAATGTGAGAATTTACCAGATCAAATTCCTTTAGTGCCTCACGTAAAGGAATAAAAATAGTTTGGTAAGTTATATTGTCAGAATAAGTAAATCATTTGTGTACTTATACAGTGAAAAGCTATGTGTAAGTCTACATTTGCCTTGCAGGTAAACAAGTCTTCTTGTTTACAAAACACAAATTCACTGTCATTGTTTTAGAAATAGGAAAGAAAAACAATCTGAGAAAGCTCTGCTTGAAAATTTTTAATTAATAACAAATGTTAAAACCTACTCTCTGAACTTTAGAAGAAAAAGATAATGTATGATTTTTCAATTAAAGAATAATTTCGGAACAAATGAATGTACCACAGGATTCCTTTCCAGTGTACCATGTTCATGTAAACTTATATCACCCACCAAAGACAACCATGTTTCATAGTAGGAGGCACAGCCCTATACAGAATATGTTCTAATACAGCACAGCCTTTTTAAAAAGAAGCAAATGTGACTTAAATTATTATGAATAAGAGGTCTGCTGAGAAGAAACCAGAAATTATATAGGGAAACAGTATACATTATTTAAGGCAACATGTTTTTTGCAAGCTAGATAGAAAAACAAGGGCATGTGAGGTGTAAAAGGTGACAACACAGCATATTTAAATAGACCTCTTGCAGAATCTCCAAGCTACTGATCTCCTTGTTTCTACACAGTTAAAGGCAACACTGAACACCCGATCCACCTCTAACAGTGCCAATCTGCTTACTGTCTGGAACGAGCGTATTTCCTTAGAAACCTGTGAAATAGGCTTAAGTTGAATTAAGGTTAACCTTCTAAACAATATGGTTCCTGTTAAACTTCAGAACCTAAAAAGAAAAGTGGACTTAGATTTCTTTTTACTGTAGTCACTTGAAATCGATTTTCTTTAAGTAATTTATTATCCTGTGGACTTTTGAGGAATTGCCAGTTAACTTGTAGACATGCCCTCAAGGGCAGGGAGCATTTCTCCTTCTCTCGTATCCTCCTCCCACAGACCCTGGGTTCCTGCTGAGGGACGGGCTAATGTCAAACTGCCTTCAACAAGTGCATTCACTGCACTGGAGCACTTGCCTCTGTAGGTTATGATTAGCTGCCCAGCCACCCCTTTGGGTCCAAAGTTAATGCATTTTTGCATGTCTACTTAAACTGAAAACAATATCTGGCCCCAAGCCAGTGCTCAACAAACATTTGCTAAATGGAGATAGAATAGGACTACTTGTTTATTGGAGCTAAACACTTAATGGCTCTTAAGGAGACATTTGTTGAGCATGACTTTGTATTACTATGATTTACCTGTTTCTACAAGATTAAAGCATCCAGATAGAAAAAGGCAGAAATTCCTGATTTGGTTTGCAGTCACATGAAAGATCAAAGCAGGAAGATCACCTAGCTCCATTTTGTCTTTGGACAGATGAGGAAACTAAGGCTCAGAGAGGATAAAAGACATCACAAGGATTCAGGCCAGCCTGAATCCGTAACCTGGATTCCAAACCCTGGCCCTCGCTTCCTCTGAGTGCCAGCCTGGTCCATCCAGTTGCCAAGAGTTCCATGTGGGGACTGATGTGCCACTTGGACTTGACCTTGGACTTGACTCCACCACCCCCTCCCAACTCCTTTTTCCCTGACTTCCCCCATCTTCGTAACAGTCACCTCACTTCTCAGGTCAAAAATCTAGGCGTCATCCTTGATTACTGTAACCTCCACACTCTACATATCCAGCAGACCAGCAAGTCCGATTATTTCTACTTACACAACTTGTCCCGAATTTGCGCACTTCTCACCAACTTCATCCGAACTTGACAGGCTGCAGTAGCCTCCTCACTGGTCTCTGTCCCTGCTTTTATTCCCACCCCTTCAGGTCATTCTCAGCAGGCAAAGCTATCAGTTCAAAGTGGAAACATGATCATATTATTTCACCTGCTCAATCCCCTTCTCTTTACTCCGCCCCCCAACCCCTGCCAGTGTTTAAAAATCTCACAGAGAATCCAAAATTCATACCATGGATTATAAGACTTTCTGTGATTGAGATTTTCAGAGTGAGTAGATAGTGTGACTTAGGGGCACAATCTCTTCACTCTACTTCAAAGTCAGAGTAGGGATCACTGGTCTGGCACGCTTGAATTTCTGCCCAAATATCAAGAAAGAGTGATTTCCAAATGAAGAATTGAGAGGTGAGGAATGACCAAACACTATACAATGAAACTGACCATTGTACCAAGTCCATGTCAGTTTTTTCCCCCAAGACAGGGTCTTTCTCTGTTGCCCCGGCTAGAGTGCAGAAGCATCACCTTAGCTCACTGCAGCCTCAAATTCCTGCGCTCAAGCGATCCTCCTGCCTCAGCCTCCTAAGTAGCTGGGACTAGACTACAGGCGTGTACCACCACACCCAGCTAATTTTTATATTTTTTGTAGAGATGGGGTCTCACTGTGTTGACCAGGCTGGTCTTGAACTCCTGGCCTCAAGCAATCCTCCCACCTCAGCCTTCCAAAATGCTAGGATTACAGGCATGAGCCACCACTCCTGGCCCCATGTCATTATTTATGGGTACACATTATGACCTTGAACAACAAATCTATGCCAATCAATGCTCTCAATATATGCTGTGAGCTCTGTGAGGATGACGATTATGTCTGAATCTTCAAACCCCCAAAGTCTGGCTCAGTTTCAGGATCAAATTGGGACTCAAACGTGCTAGTGGCTTGGACTAATAAAGACTGAAGTTGCGCCTAGTCTGTGAAAAGGCTGATCACAGTTACAATAGTACCAAGTTAGTCATAGCTGCTTCTCCTAGTTACTTTCAGCCCACACTGAGCTGTTGGAAGAGACTGGGCGGGAGGGGGCCTTCATCAGAAGAAAGGACACCACCTGTTTCCAGTGCCAGGCATGGACCCGAAAGTTCATTAATGCCTCCCCACAAAGCCAGGGAGTCTAGTGAAAATATTGGGCATTTAGTTTTTGACTCTCTCCCTCTGAAACTTTCCAGATGTTAACACCATAGTATAATTACCAGATTACATTTCTGTAGACTATCTTACACAGTGCTCTCTGGAGCAGCAATTCTGAAGGGGGTAAATATTGTTAGCCCCACTGCAGATTACAGAACCGAGTCACCAAAACAGGGCAAAGAACCCAGGTGGGATTGCAGTATGGTAGGGTGCAGATTGCTCAACCTTGCCAACCTGGTGATACCCTGTTATTTGCTTGCTTATCCTGTCCTCTCCTTACCTCCTCCCTACACACAGTTGTTCCAGAAATTGGCTCATACCAGGGTACTTTTTAAGATAAATTTAAATTCAAGCTGCCCTCTGAGGTAGCTGGTGATGCCCCAAGCCTGAGTGTCTCTGCAGTTTTTAAAGAGCAGGCATCAGACCTCATAACACCTGTCTGCCCTAATCTCCTCATCAAAGCTTTTAACAAGCTACCACCACAGACAATCCTTTCTCAATGGATGGAAAATATTTTCAGAACGATATTCAAGCACTCCATTTTCCTGTCAGAAAAGTAATTGTGGCTGGCTGATAAACCAGTATGAAAAATCAAATTTAAATGATCCAAATTTAAATTTATAAGAGCCTCATTTAACATGCAATTAATTTTATGCCTATAATAAAAAGAAGAAAAAAACCTCTGGTCTCCTTGAGGAATTAAACAGGCTGATAAGGAAATGCTGTGCTTCATGGAAATGAGATAAAATGATTCTTGAACACTGCCATCCTTTTGGTTGAATAATATTATATACAATACATTCTATTTCAGGGAAGTATTAATTTTACTAAAATTAATTATTTTTTCTGAGTACTCATAGGAATGTGACCAAATGGCTAGGGCTGAAACATAGGCTGGAACCAATAGGTTCCCGATTTTTTTAAGTCCTCACTCTCTCCTTTACACTACCTCTTAAGTCTTTATAGCTTCTGGTGTTTTTGTTTCTTCCCAAAAGAATGGGGCATAATAGAAATGGCAGAGCTCAGCTACATTTTATGTCCCTTAAACTTTGTTCCAATTAGTAAAGCATTGAGCAAAGCCTTCATTTGCTAACTCCTTTCTATTACTATTAAAACCAACACATACCTTAAGATGGAGTTAAGGCAGTCATTTATTTCTGATTTATACCATTTCAATGGGTCTGATGTGTGATAAATCTATCTCCTGCCCACTATAAGCCCATTAAGTAATTCAAAACATAAACAATTAATTTGCATTCTTCAAGAAGAAAAAAATAAACTTTTGAAGAGAAGCTGCTTTTTATGCTAAATTTTGCTTCTGGATATTGCCACACGTGAGTCGCCGTGAAAGATAATTACTAAGTATGTATTTTCCAGTGAGAGTGCTAATATCATTGAAAAAGTTGTGTTGAGGGCAAAGTCAGCCTTTGATGTATACTTAAAAGGTTCTAGGGGCCAATTAATACACCATTGTATTCAATGTATTTTTGAAACTAGTCCAATGCTATTTTTTTAAAGTAAATTCTTGAAGGAAACCAAATTTCAAGTCTTTCTAACAGTGCTCATATTTGGACTTTTTGGGTTTTTTCTACTTCTGTTACCAGGATTGAAGGGCTCCCTCCAGAGGCTGCAGCTCGAGTATGTGGATGTGGTCTTTGCAAATCGACCAGACAGCAACACCCCCATGGAAGGTGAGTGAAGAAATGTAATAAAAGACTCTAGAATTATTGATGCTAGCTTGAGAATGTATTCCGCTCACAGTAGGAAGTGAAATATATTCAGACTGATCTGATTGAATATGAAAAATAAAAACCTTTCTGATGGATGCCTTCCAGCCTCAATATTTATCCTCAAAGCCAATGTTCTGCATCCTGCATCTTCCTTTTCTAAGCAGCTGAAGGTATTAGGTTTGTGGCTCCTGCTAGCTACAGTACTCATTTTTTCCAGGTTCATTTCACTTTTGTGATTTCATCAACCAAAACAATAAAATTAATTGGAAGGGGAGTTTATAACCCAGCCATCATTATTTTGGAGTAAGTCTTCCAAAGGTTTTTCTATTTTATAATAATTTCAAGTCTGATTAGTTTCCAATCTGCTGAGTGCTAAGTGCTGCCAAAGGTTCAATAGGAGCCACTACTTCAAAATAAGACTTCATTGCAGTTTGGTTGTTGATTCTCAAAGAGCTGCAACATTTTATCCCTTTCTGTTACAACTTTTTGAAGACCAGAGTTTAAGCTTCATCCTCTAGAAACTTTCAGAACGTTCCTAAAACCAGATTTTCTTCAATTTACATTTATTTTTGGAACGTGCTTGAGAAAGGATGTTTGAGAAAGAAGACAGTTTGGGAGGATGAATTAAAAAGAACGTTCCTGTTCATTGAAGTTTACAATCGTGTGGATTATCACTTAACTGAGATGACTGACGATGAAGATATTTGGGGAAAAGAGGAAAAAAGAAATGCTCTGGTTATTCGAGTTTTACAACATGATATGGATTACCAGTTTTCAAAGAACTAGAATAGTGTAATCCACATAAAATCACACTGAAGGTAACTTTGTCCCTGATGATCCAAAGGACAGGATGTTATAGTAAGTCAGGTTCTGTGAAGATTTATTCTTGCTATAGGTTTATAGAAGGATTATAGAAGTAATGAAAGGTATAAATGATTGAAGTACTATAAATTTTTCTAGATTGCATTTCTACTAAAAAATGTATGGAAATTATTTTCCTTGCCATTTATCTCTTTCTCAACTACAGAGAAATGCTAAATATATATATTTTTATATCTAATTTTCTCCTAGAGTTTTCTGCTTTCTTGATTCTGGGTAAATTAGGAGTTTACTATAAACCAGTATCAGTGTTGGAAATTACCCATGGAAATGACATAAAAATGCATATTTTTGTCAAAGCAAAGATTATGTGTTTGATAAAGCAAATATAAACATTTTATTAGCATAATGAGTATTTATTGCAAGGATAATGTGATGTCATACAATTCTCAATGACACATTAAAACAGAGCTCTGAAGCTATTCAGTTAGCAAAAGTGTCAAATAAGATGCCATTTAGTTGGGTCTGTGAAAGACTGGAATTGCTTCATATTTTAAGTGCCTAGTGGCTATTTTCCTCTTTAGAATTACACCACGTTCCCTGCAATTACACCATGTACAGGATAGCAAAACACCTGAGATTTTTCAGGAATTTTTTTTCCTGTCTTACCCCCTAACTTTAATTTTAGGGACATATTGTAGGAGTCTCACACAGAAAACATGATTTGCATTGTATCTATAGAAGAAGGAGGAAATTCTCAATTAGAAGCTAAACTATGTGATACTAACAAGATAATGATGTCTCATATCGATATTGATTATGTGCTGAAATGTATCAAAAGGAAACTTCAAAGTGTTAAAAAAATAAAAATAAAATGGTTCCTGCTGTCAGATGCAGTTTGTAACTACAGCTTTTGGAAAATTTACATTTTTCCTAAGTTTTTTATATAAAATTCCACAAAACAGAATAGGAAACTATCTTATCATAAGTCATTGGCCAAGTTCAGAAGCATAATGAAGGGTGTTAAACAATGGAGATTTGACACTTGTTGATAAGGTCAAGGAACACAGCATTATGTAGCTCAGCAGCAACCAACCATTTATGCTGGAATGTAGCCTGTTCTCCCTTGCCCCCCAAGCGAACCCACCCCTAGCAGGTCCATCAAGCTCTGAGGTTTATTTTTTTGTTGTTGTTACATTATACACATGTATTCATGGGGTACATGTAAAATTTTGTTACATGTGGAGGATGTATAATGATCAAGTCAGGGCATTTAGGGTATCCATCACCTGAGTATTTATCATTTCTATGTGTTGGGTACATTTCAGGTCTTCTCTTCTAGCTATTTTGAAAACTATAGTCACCCCATTCTGCTATCAAACATTAGAACTTATTCCTTCGATTTGAGGCTTATTTTTCTCAGAGAACTTAGCAGGGATGTTCCACAGGCAATTCCTTATATAGGACTTGTTCCAAATTAAATAGCTTCCACACAAGTTTTTCCTAGCTTTCAGAAAATGTTTATTCTCATAAAAGTATATATACATCAAAAAAAAAAAAAAAACAAAGAAAAGAAAATGTTCATCCTCAAACTTAGCACACTCCTGTGTTCCAAGGTGGGCCCAGTGGAAAGGCCAGAGTTTGATACTAGTCTCTGGAAACACGTTCTCTACATTTAGTCTTTTCTACTTTACTGTAACAGAGGAAAGTACTGATCTGGGAAATAGAAGAAATATGAAATAAAAAGACAAGGATTGCCAGGTGGACTTGAGTGTATTTACTCCTCTAAAAATGGGGGAAAAAATGGTGTCTGAGCTCTTTCTGGATTTCCTGTTAAGATTCACATCCCCAATGATTTTATAGATCGTATGTGTGATAAAAGTTGTACATATATACAGTGGGGTCTACCTTAGGAGAGCTATTAGTGTTTCTAAAAACAATACATAAGGTAAATGTTATATATAATCAAATTACCCTTGAAAATCCTACAGTAACTCTTTGTCAGTGAATTTTACTCTATAGGATTTAATTAATTATTCAATTTCTTCTCCAAATACAGGGGAAAAAACCCATCCCTAGGTAGTTGTCCAACCTTTTTATTTTTTATTTTTTTGGTAATGGTAGGAAAATCCTTAATATTATTGACACACTTTTCTTGTTTCAACAACTCATATTGGCTATTTTAGGCTCCACTGCATCCATTTCTGTTTAATGTAAGTGATACAACAGTAACTGCCAAGCATATATTGTTGGATTTTCATACACTAAATCTACATATATTAAAACCATAAACCTTTAGCATTTTTAGATCATTTTTATTGGTTTCACTATCCCTTGTCAACTCCAGGAAGCCATAACACACACTAACTTATACTTTTGCTGAGGCAGCTTTTTAAACCCACAGGACTTAAGCACCTTCCAAATGAGGGCGCCCAGCCCACCTCAGTGCTAGTTCTTCTCCATCATTGACTACTGAGTAGAGTGGAGTTCAAGAGCCTGGGGACACTGGAGAGTCTCCAGACATAAACCATGCATATGTCAAGGGTCATATGTGTTCCCATAGTGGGTATCTCTAAAAGACATTTTAAATAACTTCCATGTAAATGTTATTGAAATGACAACTACATTCATGTGATTTGTATCATGAAAGAATGTTAATTGGGAGCATTTTTAAAATAAACCAGTTTCATCCAGTTTCTACATATCAAATAACAACCAATGGAGCCAGAAAAAAATTAACTACAGAATCTTCTTTATAATATATTGGCATCCTATATCCAATTAGTTGTTGCCATCCCTTCTTCCTTAGAAAATCAATCGACTAAAAGTGAGACCTCTCAAAAGAATGTCTACAAATTCCAAATGTGCAATCAATGGAGAAAAGGGTGAGACACTTCATTTGCAATCTGCAACTCTATGGAATACAGTTAAGCATTTTAGGGCTATGGGAAGATGTGCCTGACAGCAGAGGGCAATTTGTGTACTTTTTCCTCTGTCCTTCTAGTTTATTTTTTCTGGTCCACCTAGTAGTAAGTCATTTTTCTTTCACAGCATCTGCCATGCCATCTGTCCCTGCTACAATAACTGGCAATGATGACATGTTTTCCAATCCTAGAAAAAATCAGCCCTGCTTCCCATTTCTTCTCTCTTATGAGGCTGTGTTCCTCCCAGTAGAGTCACTGACAGCTTCTTGTGCCCTGTGAAACTCATATTCTTAATTCTCTCACTTTCATAAATCCCCAATGTGTATTTCAAAATCTTCTCTTGAGCTCATGAAACAAGAGAAAGTTCAGGCCCACATGAGTCATGCTGGACGTGGATGGATACAGAGCATTTGTGTATCTGAGGACCTGTACCAGGAGTTTTTCTGGTTTGGTGTTCTGTCATTCCCAAACACCAGGCTAATATCTCTATCTATACTCCTCACTGCTCTAGGAAGAAGTGATTAAGCATGACTATGGTTGTGAAAGAAGGCTGTAAGCCTGTACTACTTTTGAACAACAGCAAAAAAAGGGGACACATTTTAGCTTATATAGCTTTTTAAAAAGGAAAGAAAAAAGCCCACTAACTTGTTGATCTGAAAATATAATGGTTTTTAAATTAAATTAAATTTTAATTAATTTTAAATTTAAAAAACATTTGGAATTGAGTCTTCTTTTCATTTAGAGCTTGTTGCCAAAACTAGTTAATATCATGGAATTCCTGAGTCATTAAATATTATTCCCATACTGATTAAAGTTCAAGTTATTTATTTTCTGCTAGTAGGTCAGTGCAGATATAAAACAACCCAGATGTCTTCATTTCAAATAAGAGAGGCAAGACCAAAGTTAGCTTCACTTGATTCCCATTATATCATCATGTTGAATAACCCATCCCATAAGGATTTACTTCTTTTTAAGCCATTTTTTTTTGGTGTTGCCATATGCAAGCAGGAATCTCTGGGTATTCAGCAATCTAGGATATCCAATGATGACTCAGAAAATGCCAGAAAGCAGAAAACATTGCAGCATACCAAATTTTCTACATTTTATCAATTCCAGAATACTAGATCTAGATATTTAACTTCCAAAGGAAAGGAAAGTTTTCAGAACAAAAATTTAACCACCTAAAACCTAGAATTATCACTTAACCACACAGATCAACACTTCTACCTCTATCTTTTATTATCTTCCCTGAAAGTTACCCTCAACCTACCCTAAAAAACATAATAATAGCAGGAAGAAATCTTCTGGAAATAGCCACATAAGTAATTTGAATTTTCTATTAGTCACATTAAAAAATTAAAAAGAAACAAGTGAGATCAATTATAATAACAATTTTATTTAACCCAATATATTAACAAATTACCATTTGAAAATGTAATCAGTACAATTACTAATGAAATATTTTAAATTTTTTTTCTACTAAGTCTTTGAAATCTGTTGTGTACACATTAATCTGGACCAGCACATTTCAAGTGCTCAATCGTCATATGTGGCTGGTAGCTACTATATTTGACTACACAGGTCTATAAACTCTATTTCCAGTCTAACAGAGGCCTAGGCACATAGTAGGTGCTCAATATATATTTATTAGATAGATGGTTGATGGATAAATGAGTGAACAAGCGTTTGAGTGATTAAATAAATGAAGCTCTAAAGTTAAATACAATTGCATTTTTCCCTGCTTGAAAACCTGTTTTGATTTCCTAACATCTCTAAACATTCTGGTCCCTGGTCTAGTTCAACATATTTCAAGGTGATGTTAAAGAGAGGTTGTTGGCAAACAGCCCCAGGACACTCTTACATCCTTTTCCTCTTCATCTGCAATAAGAGTAGCATCCAGATGTTGCATCTATCTCTAGAAATCTGATTGATACCTAAGTGAGCAGAAATGAGTGGAGGTATGGTTCTTTGGCAGTACAGTTGTCCCTAAAGATTACTATATCAAATTAAAATTATTTAACACGTTTCATTTATGACCATGGTCAGGATGCTCCAAAGGGCCTCTGGTGTACATGAGATCAATTTAACCTTCTGGTTTGAAAAGCTGGGACTGCTGAGTTT
The DNA here is from genome assembly GCA_023783475.1 of Daubentonia madagascariensis. NCBI lineage: Eukaryota > Metazoa > Chordata > Mammalia > Primates > Daubentoniidae > Daubentonia > Daubentonia madagascariensis. The sequence goes on from JAKFHU010001670.1 coordinate 22,363,997, forward strand.
TCAAGAAATTAATTTGGAGAAAATGATTTTCATATCCAAGAAGATGAGCCAAACCCTACCAGACTTGTAGCAAAAAATTGTGTTCCAATTTTACTAAAGCAGTTTTATTTCCATTTTAACTGTTAATTCGCCAAAAATTTTACCGGTACTTTAGACCTATTCAGCTGATGTTTTATCCTTTATAGAACAACAAGTCATATCATAAAAAGAGAAATTCATTTCATTCATCCTAAGAAATCGCAATGGGGAATGGTTGGATACCCTTTGGGTTCTTTTGGTCTCTGGTTCAGCTTTTTAGAAAATCTCATGTTTCTGTTCACTGTGGGCTTCTTCATTGGAATAATATTTCTGCAGAGTGGACTGGGGCATTAGATGGACACAGCTTTGAATCTGGCTTTGCTACCTGTCATATTGTATACCTGGGGCAAGTTACTATCCTCACTGAGGCTCCGTTTCCTTGCCTGAAAACGGAGGTAACACATGAAGCACCATCTGAATAAGGTAACAATGTGGGTATAGCACATCACTCACAGCTGGGGCAAACAAACAGAAGCCCCATTTCTAGAATGCACCATATAACACACATATACGTAAAACTCCCCTTTCTCTGGATCTCTTCTCAGAGGTAACCATAAGAGAAGTCCAAGGCCCTGAAATCATAATATGATGAACATCAGATAAAGGTAGCCAAGCAAGCTGCAGGGTCGACCGGGGTCTGTGGTGAGATCACATAAGAATCAAGCCATGGAGTTGGCAATGGAATTTTCTTCTAGCCCATTTTTTCTCCTTAGAATTTTGTTCTGAAATTCTTCATGACCTTTAAATTGATTTAGTCATAAATTTTCTATGGTTAATCTATTCAGCCTGAAAGGTAATCTCATGCCTATGACTTTATTTTCAAAAGTGTCTCTAGAAAAAACCTCAGTAATAGGATTAACTCATTCATTCAATTGGTATTTATTGAATACGTACTATGTGCCAAGTACTGACCATTCTAGGCACTGGGAGAAGCAGAAGTTAATAAATCAGACAAAAATTCTACCCTTATAGAAATTGCATTCTTATTGGGGAAACAAGAAGTCAGTAAGGAAGTTACATTAGATGGTCATAATAGAATGGAGAAAAACATTAATCCTGGGAGGGGGATAGGAAGTTATGGGGGATGGGTTTTAGATAGGATGACCAAGGAAGGTCTGAGAAGAAAATGGGGGAATAGCTTGGCCTCTCCCAAAATAGAAAAGGTATGGCTTTAGAACCAGACAGACCCTCCTAATTCAAACCCTCTTTCTGTTACTAGCTAATTGATCTTAGGCAAGTTATGAAACTCTCTTGTCTTCAGTTTCTTTCTCTGTAAAATGCAGGTAATAATATACATTCTATAGGGTTATTGTGAGGATTGAGAGCATATACAGAAAATGCTTAGGACGTTGCCTAGTAAATACTTAAAATTTAGAGCTATCACTTTTGTTATTATTGTTTGCATATTGCTACTGCAAACATTTCATGTAGAATATTATCTTGATGCAATGGTTGCCTCCAAGTCTACTACCAGGTTATCCTAGAGGTCTCAAAAAAGAAAGACTCACACAACAAATTAAGATGTATGAATCACATGGTTTATTAAATCAATTAAAATGCAATGTGAGAAGAAAGGGGGAAGACAATTCAAATAATTAGGATTGAATACAAGCAGTGCTCATGTGACCTGTTCTCTCTCTCTGCCACATTGACCTTCCCCATGGTGGCTTGATTATAAGGGTCAGCTTTGAGGTTTGAGCAAGGGGGTTCAGCAGACAGAAGGTGCCTGGTCAGCAGCACACTTGCTCTATTGGGGAAACTCAAGGACAGTGCACCTGGCCATCAGCTGTAGCTCACCAGTTAGCCTGACAAACAGCTAAGGAGTATTTGCATTTCTTGTACAGAGGACTTCTGAGACTAGAATGGGGGCCACCAACGGGTGGCTGATCTGATACCTTATATAAGTCTTCATATGCTTTACGTACATTTAGTATATTTCCAAATATACTAAATATTTGCGGTGCGGTGTTGTGTGCATATGGATGATAGTGAAAATCACATCTTTCCATTTCTCCCTCTCAGTGTTCAGCACACACATTCTCTACCTTGTTTATGGCTCCCATGACTCAGGGGTTACTAATCCACTTCGTTTTACCACGTACGTTATATAAATTCTGCCTATGTCTCACAAACTACTTGCTTCTCCATCCAGTTTCATTCATTTTCTTCGTTTGTTTCTCTTACTTTCCTGAACAGAACTGAATAATCTTAAGTAACACAGCAAAGGCACATTACAGAATTTCCCAGTCTTAGTTACTGACATGCTCTGGGCCTCTTGAAAAATTTCCGGCTTTAACAGAGGCCCACAAAATTCCGAGTGGATCACTCTGACATGCACCTATCAGGAACAGAGCACTGGTTAACAAATTATCTTTTCCAACTGGTTTCCATAGAGAGAACAGGCACTGTAGAAAAGTCACCTCTGCTAGAACATACTGAGAACTTCAGATTGCCAAGGCTGCAGAAAATATGGGAAGAGATGACTTGAAAGAAAACTGTACTCCCAAAAACAATCTGTAGTCATTTGGTGCTTTATTTTGTGTTTTCTTTGGAAATCAAATATTCCCAACCTCATTCCATAAAATCCTGGAGGATTGGAAGGGAGGATCCTGAAGAAGAACATGTTTATATTCTACGTCATTTAGTTGCTGCTTCTGTTTTCTCTCCTCTTCCCCCCTTTTTTTTCTTTCTTCACATCGTCCCTCAACAGTGAAGGCAGAAAAGATTCAACCCCTATCATTAGTACAATGCAAAAGAGAAACAAGGTGGGTCCCGTGTTTGGGGGCCTATTGTACCTCCTCAGAACAAGCTTGTGGGCCTCACTAAGCTCAGAAACACTTCTTCCTTCTTCTTCTTCTTCTTTCCTTAAGTTTTTTTTAGTTAAGAAAAGAGAGCGAGAGAGAGCGAACAGAGACCTCTTCTGCTCACCCCAGCTGTCAGGTGAAAAACAGAGCTGCTTAGTATTCTGGGGCTGCGGGTTTGTGACTCATGTGCACCTCCTTCTGTGATTTGTCATTTCCCTGAAAGATATCTGGAGTTGTGACAAGATTTAACTCATATTCAGAGGGGATGTCGACTCAATCTCAGGGGAATTCATTTCTATAAGTTCCTCATTGTGCTGCAGCCTATTTGCAATGACATGCAGAGGACTTGGGGACTAACATTACTTAGCAGCCTCGCACTCTGATGGTTTCCTAGCGTGCTGATTTAATGAGGTGAGAACAGCCACCTATTTCATGGCTAATCTAAAATTCTCAGACAGTGAAGATAAACAAATACCCTCAAGTCTCTCTCTTACTTTCTGTATAAAACAAAATAATAAGAGACTAAGTGGTTTTGTAAACCCCCTTCTGGGTATTTAATGTGTGTACTGAAAAAATAGAAGGTCTCCAATCAGAGGATGAGGGTAGGTCTCCAATCAGAGGTAGGTGTGTGAACTTGGCTGAGTTGCTCAGACCTTCTGCTTCTCAATTTTTCATTTGTGAAATTGGAAAAATAAAAAATATTATATTCCCCAGCTTTTTCCAAGATTGTTGTGAAGATAAATGAGACATTATAAGTGGAAATGTTTTATAAATTGTAATGCCCTGTACAAATATTTTGAGGTTGTTGTTGTTACATATGTTTACACTTTTAGGAATATATATGCATAGTGAGATATAATAATTGAAGTTTCAACCACACATTAAGACACAATTGAAATGAAATTTCAGAGTGAGGCACCAAATCTGCCTTTGTGCTTTCCCCTGTGCCTAGGAAGTGAACGAGAGCTGGTTCCATAACACTTTCTTCCCTCTACTTTTTCTTTCAAGAAATGAAAAACCTACAGAAAAGTTGAAAGAATGAACACCTAATACTCTTCACCTATACTTACCAAATTATGCTGTATTTTGCCTTTACTTTGCCCTCTCTTGTTTTCTCTCTCATGGCATTTCACCCATAAATATTTTCTTCAGTACCTCCTGAGAACAAGGCATTCTTCCATATGACCATAACACAATCATCACACTCAAGAAATTTAACATTGATACACAACTATTATCTAATATATAAACCATATTCAAATTTCCTAAAATGTCCTTTATAGAATTTATTTGTAATTCTTTTGGAGGAGGAGGTGGGTCCATGATTTAATTAAGAATCCTACAGTACATTTAGTTGTCATGGCTTTTTAATCTCTTTTAATCTAAAACAATTTCCTCCACTTTTTTTTCTCTTTAATGGCACTGACATTAAAAACTCCAGGCCATTTGCTTTGAAGAATGTCTCAATCTTGATTTGTCTGATCATTTTCTCATGATTAGACTAAGATTAAGCATTCTGGATAGGAAGACTACACAGGCGATGTTGGGTCCTTCTTGGTGTCTCCCTCCGAGGGCCCAGGAGGGTTGATGCGGCCCATTATTGGTCCTGGTCCTGTTCAGGTTGGTCACTCAACTGGGGTGATGTCTGCCAGGTTTCTCCACTGTGAAGGTACCTCTTTGGCTTTGTAATTAATGAATAGCCAGGAGTGTGTGATTCTTTGAGATCATGTGAATAGCCTATCCCTCAACCCTCATTTGAGCATCCACTAAGGATCCCTGTCTGCATCCGTTATTACAAGGGAGGTTGTAAGATGGTGATTTCCTCATTCCATCAACTCTTCTTTCTTTATGAACTGGCATTCTCCTGTGAAGAGGAGCTTTCCCTTCTCCTCCTCCTCCCCTTTCAGTTCAGTGACTCTGGAGTCCGCTCATTGGCTTCAAGAACATAAAAGTTGAGGGAGAAGAGGAGAGTGGCTCTAGTGAGAAGGGCATATCTGAAGAAAACTGTGCTGTGAGCCCCATCCTCCCCCAGCATGGGAGAGGAGTGCCTCTTCACTGCAACCGTGGTTGAGGTGGGGATTTTGAGACCACTCAGGTGGTTTAAAATGTGACCCCCATGGCTAGGGAGCATAGTGGCCTAGCAGCAGACTCATGCTTGGAAAGTCTAGGGGTGGAGAGGAGGGCTGACTGTCTGTCTTGGTGGCACAGCTGGGAAAGTGCTGCCCTCCTGGGGGTGACAGGGAGGGTACCTGTGAATGTCTCCTGTGTGGTCATTTGGGTTCTGTCCTCAAAGGCCTCCTAGATGGTGGAAGCTGGAACCAAGAGGATAGGGGCCTGGGGGAGATGCAGAAAATAGAGAAATAGAGAAACCAACCATACTCAACACTACTGCAGGCTTCTAGCCTAAACTGGTCCCAGCTTGGGAAAGGCAGAAGAATTTGCATTTGAAATTTTGACTGAGATCAATGGGGGGCGGGGCTTATGACTTAAAATGACCTCAGGACTGTGTATTACCCTTGAATAGGCAGAAAAATTGTGGGATCAGCCTGAGTTTTCATCAGTGAATAGTTGTCAATGTTCAAATACTAGAAAACATTATATGCCACAAAACCTCAACCTCTGCAGTTTGGGATTTATCTGTCCTTTCTAGAGGTATCCCTATGTTATGTTTTGTTTATTACTTTTAAATTTTGAAAGGGGACCTTGTGTTGTGACTAGCTCCAGCGAAGCCAATCATACAAAATTAATGAGAATTAAATAAGATACTTTAAGACTTAACTCTTTAAAATCCAAATTTAATCAGCCTAGAATTTGCTTATACAAGAAAACCATTTTGGATTTTTTTAAAGAGCCAGTGGATGGAAGAGATGTGTACAGGGAAACAGTAGGAAGGGAAAGAAAGCTTAACATTATTAATATTCTCCTTTATTTGGGGAAAAAAGGAAACTATTGTATCTTTGGTTTTGAAACTGAAAGCATATTTGGTAATGGAACAAACCCAATTATCACCTAAAAATGAATGCTTTTATATAATGAGACAAAAAAAAACCATCTGACATAAGAATTCACATAAAACTTAACAGAAAGCAAAAATGGAAGATAAGTAAACCAAAAAGAAAAATTTGGGAAGGAAAAAAGGATGAAGTTTTGTTTCCCCCATCCATTTCCCCTACTGTCTTCCTGTGCACAGGTCAAATCTTGCAAAACCCTTTCTCAAAAAAACCCAGAGAATGTATTCTAAATATCCCCATATAGCACTCAGATGGTCTAGAGAAAGATACAGCATAGTAAAAACGCTCAATTCCAAAACCTGGATCATTCATTTATTTATATTCAACTAACATTTAGTGAGTGCCTGCTATATATCATAGCATGTATGGGATACACAAGAAAACAAAATAAACAAAGATCCCTGCCCTTGTTGGACACGTTCGATCCAGTAGAAGAGATGGGAAAAAAACAGTAAAACAAAAAAAAAGTTAAATGACATAGAATATTAGAAGGTGATAGATATTATTAAAAAAAAAGAAAAGAAAAGAAAACCTAAAACAGGGTAATGAGGATGGGAAAGTGCAGGAAGTTGGGGGTGGCCATTGAAAAGGTAAGATTTGAGCAAACAGTTGAGGGAGTCAGTGAATGACCAAGAGGGACCTAAGGAGATTGCTTCTGGCTGCAGAGCAGTGCAAAGGCCCTGCCGTGGGAGGAGCCTGTCGCATCTGAGGAACATCAGGGGCATCAGTGTGGCTGCAGCAGAGTAAGGAAGGGGGTGCAGAGGGAGATGAGTTTAGAGAGATAGCAGAGGCCAGATCTTCTGGGGCCCTCTGAATTTTTGACATAAAAGTGATGTGATTTGACTTACATTTTGAAAGAATCCCTCCTCCTTGGATTGAGAATAAATCTTAGGGGGCAGATGTAGGAGCAGGGAGACATGTTAAAAAATGATTGTGGCAATCTAGGTGAGATGGTGATGGCTCAGATGAGGTTGCTAGCCATGGAAGTGCAACAGAGGTTGAGTTTGGATAAATATTGAAGGTAGAGTCAACAGAAGTTCCTGATGGATTAGATATGGGTGTGACAGAAAAACAAACATGAAGAATAACTCCAAGGTTTAGGCCTGAGTCACCAAAAAGATGGAGTTGCCATCAACTGATATGGGCAATGCCTAGGTGGAGCTGGTTTATGGGTGAAGCTCAAGGGCCAGAATTTAGTCATCTTGAGACACTCATTCTTAGACATCCAAGTAGAGATGTTGAGTAGGCAGATGGACACTGAATCTGGAACTCAGGAGACAGGCCTAGGATGGAGATATAAATTTGGGAGTTGTCTGTATGTGAATGGTATTTAAAGTCTTGAGAATTGGTGAAATCACACAGGAAGTAATAATAGAAAGGAAAAAAAAAAGACATAGACGAAAAGGACCAAGGACTGAGCTCTGGGGCCCTCCAACATTAGCAGGCTGAAAGAAGGGGGAGAAGAGTGTGGTGCCCAAGGAAGAAATGAAGAAAGCACATCAAGGAGGAAGAAATTGTCAGTGATATCAAATGCTATTGATGGGTCAAGTAAGATGAAGACTGAGAATTGTCCGTCCGTGTTAACAATGTGGAGATCATTAAGATACATGACAAGAGCAGTGCTGGTGGAATAGGGAGTGGGTGAGGGTGTGAAAGACACTTGATCACTGAGTCTTAGTTTCCCCATTTGGAACAAAGTAAGGAAACATCTGGATTTAACATGAAAAAGTAAAAATGCTCCTACCCCTTTCTTTTATTTTTTATTTTTTGGGTTTTTTTTTTTGGTTTTTTTCTTTTTTTATTTCAGAGTATTATGGGGGTACAAATGCTTTGGTTACATAAATTGCTTTTGCACTGCCCAACAAGCATACCCATCCCCCACACAGTGTGCACCACATCCATTAGGTGTGGATTTACCTATCCCCTCCACCCCTCTCCCACCTGCCTGACAACCTATGAATGTTACTTCCCATATGTACATGTTAGTGTTGATCAATTAGTACTAATTTCATGGTAAGTGCATGTGGTGTTTGTTTTTCCATTCTTGTGATACTTCACTTAGAAGAATGGGCTCCAGCTCCATCCAAGATAACACAAGAGATGGTTCACCATTTTTTTATGGCTGAGTAGTTCTCCATGGTATACATATACCACATTTTATTAATCCACTCATGTACTGACGGGAACTTGGGTTGTTTCCACATCTTTGCAGTTGTGAATTGTGCTGCTATAAACATTCAAGTGCAGATGTCTTTTTTATAGAATGTCTTTTTTTCCTTTGGGTAGATACCCAGTAGTGGGATTGCTGGATCAAATGGTAGTTCTACTTTTAGTTCTTTGAGGTATCTCCATACTGCTTTCCATAGAGGTTGTACTAGTTTTCAGTCCCACCAGCAGTGTATGAGTGTTTCTATCTCTCCACATCCATGCCAACATTTGTTGTTTTGGGACTTTTTGATAAAAGCCATTCTCACTGGAGTTATGTGATGTCTCCTTGTGGTTTTTATTTGCATTTCCCTGATGATTAGACATGTTGAGCATTTTTTCATATGTTCCTTGGCCATTAGTCTTTCTTCTTTTGAAAAGTTTCTGTTCATGTCCTTTGCCCACTTTTTAATGGGGTTGTTTGATTTTTTTCTTGCTGATTTTCCTGAGTTCTATATAGATTCTAGTTATTAGTCCTTTATCAGATGTATAGCATGCAAATATCTTCTCCCATTCTGTAGGTTATCTATTTGTGCTAGTGATAGTTTCTTTGGCTTTTTAATTTGACCAAGTCCCATTTATTTATTTTTGTTGATGCTGTGATTGCTTTTGGGGTCTTCTTCATAATTTCTTTGCCTAGGCTGATGTCTATGAGAGTTTTTCCAACATTTTCTTCTAGAATTCTTATAGTTTCATGCCTTAGGTTTAAATCTGTTATCCATTGTGAGTTGATTTTTGTGAGAGGTGAGAGGTGTGGATCCTGTTTCAGTCTTCTACATGTGGCTATCCAATTTTCCCAGCACCATTTATTGAATAGGGACTCTTTTCCCCAGTGTATGTTTTTGTTTGTTTTGTCAAAGATCAGATGGCTATATGAGGATGGTTTTATATCTGGGTTCTCAGTCCTGTTCCGTTGGTCTAATAAAATAGGCATAAACGGGACTTACCTGAAAATTATAAAAGCCATATACAACAAACCCACAGCCAACATCATACTGAATGGGGAAAAATTGAAAGCATTCCTGCTTAGAACTGGTACCAACAAGGTTGCGCTCTATCACTACTTCTATTCAACATAGTGCTGGAAGTCCTAGCCAGAGCAATCAGACAAGAGAAGGAAATCAAGGGCATCCAAATGGGGGCAGAAGAGTTCAAACTATCACTCTTTGCTGATGATATGATCTTATATATAGAAAACCCCAAGATTCTGCCAAGAGACTACTGGAATTGATAAATAAGTTCAGCAAAGTCTCAGGTTACAAAATCAATATACACAAATCTGTAGCATTCTTATACGCCAACAATAGTCAAACTGAGAACCAAATCAAAGACTCAATACCTTTCACAATAGCAACAAAGAAAATAAAATACCTAGGAATATACTGAACTAAGGAGGTGAAAGACCTCTACAGGGAGAACTATGAAACACTGAGGAAGAAAATAGTAGAGGATGTAACAGATGGAAAACCATACCATGCTCATGGATCAGCAGAATCAACATTGTTAAAATGTATATACTACCCAAAGTGATCTACAGATTCAATGCAATCTCTTTTAAAATACCAACATCATTTTTCACAGATCTAGAAAAAATAATTCTATGCTTCATATGGAACCAGAAAAGACACCATATAGCTAAAGCAACCTTAAGCAAAAAGAACAAATTGGGAGGCATCAATTTACCAGACTTCAAACTATACTACAAGGCTATAGTATCCAAAACAGCATGGTACTGGCACAAGAATGGAGACATTACCCCTTTCTTTTAAAAAATAAAAAGGTCACCCAATAAACAACACAGAGGGCAAGGAACAGAAATAGAAGCTTCATTTCTCATGAACATAGCAGACAACTGAAAACCTGGACCAATATATATGAAAGTAGAAAAGTGATGGGGGAGTCATAAAAGACTTAGCAGAACTGGAGGAAGATTTTTTTTTCTTAAGTGCCCACAGATGAGAAACAAGTTAATATGTACCACACAACTTCAGGATGGCTCAGATATTAGAGACACCAATGTCACAGAAGATGGGGTGAGGCAAGAGCTGGGAATAAAGTAGTTGTTTAAAAGAGGTTACAGAGGTAGTGAAGTTCCATGTCCCCAGGTTTCCAGTCCATGTCCTGCCTTTACTCTCCAACAAAGGAGGCAAGAGGCTCATTAACTGGAGAAGTTGAATTGACAGGCTCTAATCTGAGGGACTCCAGACACAGAGTAAGGTGGAGCAAGGCTGAAAAAATAAAAAAAAATAGATTATAGAGCTTGAGATGCCAGACCTCTCCTGTCATTCATGTCCAGGTCACACCTTCCCCATGCAGAATTTAGAAAAATATTTCTTGAGAGAAAATTAACTGTCCCAGGAAAAATTCTAACAGATACTGACATTGTTATGGAAGAAAACCTCATTTGGGGAAAAAATGGCAAGTTCCCTAATTGCTCCCACAGTGAATGGCACTGGTTGACAAGTGCTGTCCAGGCACAATGTTAGTGCCTTACTCTTAAATGTGAACAGAAACCTAAGGATCACCTGACATTCAAAGTCTCCAACATGACAAAAAGAGCTGAAATAAACAGAGAAAAGAAAACAGAGTAATATAGAAATGAGAGGTATAGAAATATTTAAAGAAACTATAACTAATATACTTGGTGATATGAGAAGGTATTGCATCAATGGGATAGGAACAAGATGAAAAAGAGAGGAAGAATAACACAGAACTAGGTTTTAGAGATTAAAAATATAATGGCTAAATTTTTTAAAAGTCAATAAAGATGTTGGACATTAAAGTTGAGGAAATGTTCCAGAAAGTAAAAGAAAAAAAAAAAAAGGAGTGGACAATAGGAGTGAAAAGATAAGAAAATTAGGTTTTGTCCAGGAAGTCCAACATCTTTTCAAGGATCTCTAGAGAGAGAACAGATAAAATGGAGGAGAGGTGGTTATCACAAAACAATACAAGAAAATGTCCAGATCTGAAGAACATGAGTCTCCAGATTGAAAGTGCCCACTGAACACCCAGCATAATGAATAGAGACCAACACAATGAAATTATCATCATGAAATTTCACAACTGAAAAAATTTTTAAAAAAGCTCCTGAAATATTTCAGAGAATTAGGAGAATATACACATGAAGGATCAAAAAAAAAAAAAGGTTTGCCTAGGGATTCTGAACAGTAACACCATGGAGCAGGCCTTAAAAATTCTAAGCAAAAACATCACGGGCAAATTCCCAAACAAGGGTGAGAAGATAATGCCATTTTGACTTTCCTACCTCCCAAATACAATTTCTCAGAAACTACTGGAAAATGTGCTCCACCAAAAGCAGAGAATAAAGCCACAAAGTGAAAGCCACTGTATCCAACTTGTTAAAGGAGAATTTCCTGGGGTATGGGAAGGGAGGGACAGCTGTGCAGTGGGCACAGACAGCAACTAATGTGGGAGGTTGCCAGGAAAACAGAAAGGAACTGAGTTTCTTACAAGCTTGACCATGTGGAAAACTGTATTGGGATTCATTTTGCATAAAATATGGGAAGACTTGGCTGTAGCTCCAAATCAAACTAAATTAATGATCCAAAGGAAAAATGGAAATTTATAGAAAAGAGGAAATGCAATCCTTGTAGACTACTTTGCTCAGCAGTGGACACTAAGCACATAGTCATAAAAATGAAAACACAATGAATCATATTTGCTTTCCTGCAATAAGCTTGACTTGCTCATTATATATTATTTTATTATTTTAAATATCCTACTGGCTCTAGTAAGCTAATATTTAATTTAGGACTTTTATGCCTACATCCATAAACAAAATGAGCCTATAATTTTCTTTTCTTGTATTGCCTTTATCTGACTTTGGAAATCTTCTGTTTCTTGCTCTTCTTATAGGACCACAGTACTCTATAAAAAGTGAATATTTAATACATGTTAGCTGTCTAATATTATTCTCTTTGTTGGAAAAAAAATTAGGAGGTGATAAAATTAAGAAATCATAAAAAGAACAGAATCAGATAGAGAACTCTAAGAGTCCTGACTAGCACTGCATAGTATCTGAGAAAATATTCAATTCTGGAATTTAATTCAGCTAAATTTACACCATCCTCTTTTAAAATATCAAGATAGGGACACAAGCATGTCAGTCACTCGTTTAAGGACCCATAGCTAATTACTGGAGGAACTAGAACTACAATCCAATTCTTCTGATTCCTAAAACTAGTACTCCTACAAAAATGTATATTAATGGATCCTAACTGTATAACCTCTAATTTGGTTGGTGATGGGTATACTCCATTTCAAGAAATAAAAGCAAATCAAGTGTTTGTTTCTCACCTACAATATTCCCAGGACAATGCTAAGTGCTATAAAAGATAAAAAAAGAAGATAAAGGCCCTAACAACTTAATTACTTCTTTTAATTGACCATTCTGAAGTGCAAGCCCCTCCCCTTGAATCGGGGCAAGCTCTGTGATCGCTTTGACCAAAACCATAAGACAGAAGTGATGTTATATTAGTTTGGGAGCCCAGGCTTAAGAAGCTAGCAGTTTCCACTGTCACTCTTTTTTAACACTTACTCTCCAAGCTCTGCCCTGCCATATGGAGGCACCATATAGACAGAGAAGTGCCCAGCCAATACTCAGCTGTTCCAGCTGTCCCAGCCCAGGCATCAGATATGTTAGTGAAGAAACTCAGCCACCCACCCCAGCCACCATGTGACTGCACCTTTATGAGAAGCCAAGCAAGAACACCCAACTGAGCCCACCAACCCCCAAAGTGTGAGCAATAAAACGTTGTTTAAGCCACTAAGAAAAATGAAAACACAAAACATGAATTTAATCCAAAACCAAGATATAAATACATTAGCAAGATAGTGAGGGTTGAAGGGTGTGTGAGAGGGAGCTAAAACCCTCACCTCCAGGGAAGGCCAATAGATAATGTCTCAAAAAGCTGAACCAAGAGAGTAATACATAAATATATTTGAGAAATACAGAGATTAATACCAGAGTAAACAGCTACGTATGTTGGAAGTGGTTACCTCTGGGGTACAGGCAAAGAGTTCAAGGGACTGCTGCTTTTTGTTACAAGCCTTTTAGCATTGACTCTTTAAAAAAATGTGCGTGTATTACTTTGACAGAGCTAAAGATTAAAACAATAACCACACAAATGGGATAAAAGTTCCAGTGGTATTGAGTGGTCAGCATTAAATATGATCCCAGCTGTCAAAGTCCAAACATAGTCCTTTGGGTTTAGAAACACACAACCAATGCTAGTTTTCCTAGCCCAGATTCCGTGATCAGATGCCAACCCATCTCTCACCAGATCCCTCCAGAAACACACCAGCGCTAGAGTCCTACTGGCCTCTTCCTAAACAAGCTATGCAGAGCCAGACTCCTTCCCTCAGCGCCCACCAAGTGGGCTGTGCCTGATAATCCATTGCAGGATGGGCAGAAAATATTACTATTTCTATTTAGTTTATATCATCCTTTTTAAAGTTTCTATTTATTGTCTATATTTTATTCTTCTATTTTTAACCTTTCCACTTATATAATTTCAGACACAAAAAGTAGCAAAAATAGTACAAAAAATTCCTATTACGTGTCATCCAGATTCCCCAAATGTTAACATCTTTCATAACCATTGTATAGCTAACAAAACCTGGATATTAATATTACCACAATAATATTGTATAATCTGTGGGTCTTATTCATGTTTCTCCAACTGTCTCACTAATATCCTTTTCTGATCAAGATTACACATTGCAGCTAGTCATCATGTGTCTTTAGTCTCCCATAAACTAGATAGGTTCCTCAGTCTGTCTTCGTCTGTCGTAACTTTGATACTTTAAGACTACTGGCTAGTTACTTTGGAATGTCCTTCAGTTGGAGTTTTTCAGATATTTCCTTGTGATTAAATTCAGGTTGGGCACTTTTGGCAGGAGGACCACAGAACTAATGTGGCATCCTTCTCAGAATATCATACCAGGGAGTGCAGAATGTCTATTATTCCCATTATTGATGATGTTAACTTTGATCACTTGGTTTTAAGGTAATGGTTACCAGGTTTCTCCACTGTAAAGTTACTATTTTTTTCCTTGAGTAATTAATAAGTATCTTTCGAGCCATACTTTGAAATATGCAAATATCCTATTTCTCACCAATTTTGTCTGCTTAGTTTTAGCATTCATAAATGATTCCTGCCTCAAACAAGCACTGTGGTGCCTGCCAAGGTGATTTTCTATTTTCATCATACTGTACACATTTTTCTTTGGTTGGCATTCTACTTAAGGAAGAGCTTTCCCTCCTCCCCCATGCATTCATTCATTTATATCAATATGAACTCAGGGATTCTGTGATTCATAATTCATTATTAGCATTATTTTGTTGCTACAATTATTCCCAACAGGCCATTTGGTGTATCTTTGACATGTCTTCTGTGTCCTTTTTTTTTTTTTTGACTGACTGGGAAGCATAATAAAAAGTTTAGGAGAGCATTGCTCTTAGGTCTGCAGTGTTTCCTGATCACCTTAGTTGGAATTAAGTACTCCTTCTTTCTCACCTGTTCAGTATGGTGCCTCTTACTCTACTCAGCACTTACCTTTTCCTGCCTTACGTTGTAGACAGTAGTTCAGGAGTGAAAGACAACTTGGGAATGAATGACCTCTTTATCCACCATTCTATATCCATCCTGTTGACTTCTTACATTGAAAGCGGTTCACGTGTGAATGTTGCAAAGCAATGAAGGCCAAGTAGGGATGAGGGACTGTCCACGTTGCTGTGTCTCAGAAGAGTGCCATATGGTCACATACAAACTGGGCAGCCACCTGTATGAAGTAAGTGACCTCAGGAAATAGAACATGGTTTCTGTAGCAGTTAACATTATATAGCACTTACAATGTGCCTGGCAAAGTTCTAAACACTTTACATAGATTAACTAATTTATTCCTCACAACAATCTTATTGAATAGGTTTATTATTGTTGTTCTTATTTTGCACATGAGGAAACTAAGGCCTAACTAAGGCCTGGAGTTGAACTTCCAGGGAATTCTACAGTTAGCATTTCATTCCTTCAGTGTAACCTGTTATGCTGTATCTGGGCTTCCTGCTCAACTTTGCTGGATACATGCAAGTCTGCCAATTTCTAACTTGCTGAAGTATTCTCTGTGCATAAGGGCAGACCAGAGACAAACAGCCTGCTCTGTCACTTACTAGCGGGGTAACCTTGAACAATTTACTCACCTTCGTTAGGCCTTAGTTTCCTCATGTGCAAAATAAGAACAACAATAATAAACCTATTTAATAAGATTGTTGTGAGGAATAAATTAGTTAATCTATGTAAAGTGTTTAGAACTTTGCCAGGCACATTGTAAGTCCTATATAATGTTAACTGCTATTTTTAATAGCCCATAAGATAGAAGAGGCTTTATATTAATGTGACACAACATGTGTCATGAAGGTATACAAAAGTTCAGGCCATTAAGGATTAGGTTGAACTAGGACTCTGTGCCTGATAAAAACCCATTCCCAACAAGGACAATATGTTATACCTTTTCTGTCACTGACCCCTTCCTGCTTCCCTTTGCCACACAGCCAGGCATGTGTTTCCCCTGAAGCACAAGGAGGTGTGTTCATGTGTGTGGAAGCAGGGAGGGAGTTGGACAAGCCGCAGAGTAAACATGAGACATTTTCCTTCCACGTCAGTTTTACTCAAAGATTTACAAAGAAAAATATGATTCTTGTTTTAAGGCAAATTCTTTATTACAGTACAGAACAGAAAGTTTACATAAATTTTTATTATAAACCCAAAGCTATCTAATACCATTTGCTTTTGTGGCCACTTTAGTGGGTCATGTAGTAGAAGCATTTCTTACCATGAAAAATCTTGCTAAATCCTTTCTTAGCAGAAAATTCTAATGAGGAAAATAATGGAAAACAGCCATCACTGGGCTTGGAATGGGGAAGAGCCTCAAAAACAAGGAGGAAAGTCCCAAAGAAAGAGACTAAGGGCTCCAGATACAAGCAGACAATGTGTGGAAAGGTGACACTGGTACAAGGAAAAGAGCATGGCGCATCCCAGGGCAGACCCATGGAGACAGGCCAGCCTCCTTTGTAATGGCTCTCGCAGTGACAGTTGCCCAGCCACTAGCGGGCCAGCCTCACATTTTAAAGTATAGAGCGACAGATGCTTTGTTTTAAAATATTAACATTAATATTTAAAATGTTAAGCTCCTCTTTACCAGGTAGTTCCCTGTCGAAAAGGTGAGAAAATCATTCCAGTCCACCATGTCAAGTTTAAAAGTTGCCTTTTGGTTAGTTACCAGATATCTGACAAATGTAAATAAGCACTTCAGAGCCAAAATGCAGTGGGACTGCCAGCAAGTGGCACTGGCTAAGTAAAAGTTTTAATATCATTAAGAGTAAGAAAGCATCTCCTTCCAGACATCTCCCATGGCAGAACCAGGAAGGAAGGCCAGCTCTGCACTCTTAAAGGAGCAATAAAAATTGCCTTCTGTTACAGCATGAAACTGGATTTGCCAGTAGAAGATCTCATTAGGGTAAATATTTTTTTACTCTTATCAATCCTCTGCCAAGTTGCTTGCTTTATTCTTTCATTCACAAGATAGAATTTCTTTTAAAATAAAGTTAAAAGCCTGTTCCAAGAAGATAATACATAGTTATATAAATAAAAAACCCCAGACAGGATAACGGAATAAGCAGCTGTGTGTCAAGATTTCACATCTGTCTGTCTAGACGATGAGGACGACATTCATACAATTTAAAAGATCAGAAATTGAAGACTTGAAAGGTCTGTACCCCTGTAATACTCTGAAATAAATTTAAAAAAAAGAAATTTAAGACTTGAGTCAGATATCTACAATGCAATGGCAGATGTATAAAACTTTCAAGTATAAAAATAACTGTTCTGCTGATAATGAATATAGAAGTATTAGATGCCATGTAGAACTGGTGGGGTTTGATTAAATTTATTTTTTAGCAACTCAATGAACATTTGGAAAACTATTCTTTAGTGAGTGTTTTACCTAATACATTTCCTTTTGAAATGCCTAAAGGCTTTTTTCTTCACTTGATACAGACATTGGTAATCCTTTCTGTGCTTCAAATAGCATTAGCAAAAGGTGGGCATAAAATACAAATGTGGATGGAGAGAAAGGGAAAAAGATATGTTGTTTCATTTTGTTTGAGCATGGAGGTTGGTAGGTGTGTCTGGTTTTAAGCGGAAAATTCAAAACTAGCTTCATCAAGTTTTCATCGTTCTAAGCCTCAATTTCTTCAAACATAAAATGAGGATGTAATAATTCCACCTTACAGGGTATAGTAAAACGTAAATGCAATAATGCTGGGAAAACTCCCAGCACAGAGCCCAGCACATAGGAGGCACTCAGGAGAGTTATCTTCCTCCCTGTCCCTCTATTGCCATGTGGTCCAGGACTCCAGTTCCCTGGTGTCCCCAACAAGACCCAATCCAAGCATAGTGGAAATTGTTGATTGTCTCCCCAGCAGCCTTCGTTCTTTCTCAGGTACTCAGATTTTCATGTGGGTGATGACTCTTTTCCCAGACTGCCAATTGACTCAGAGGAAGGCTGGAATCCTCTCCCCTTGCTGGTCCTCACTCCAGTGTAGGCTCGGGGTTGTAAGCCAGTCAACAAGCCCTTTTTTTTCCTTTGGCCAGAGTTACTGGTTTCATGTGACTGAAGCAGCCCAATCAGGAGCCTTGCTTGGAATGATGAGGCAAAGGGCCCTGCTGAATATGTACAAGAAAGCACGCAGCCTCAGATGATACTGACAGCTGCACCAATGCCACAGGGAAACCAGCCTTGGGAAAGCAGAGCAGAGACTTAAAAAAGAAGTTGCTCCTACCATTCCTGAAGCACATGCGACTGCAGTTCCAGTGACAAGAGCTGATAAATCTCTTTTACAATTTAAGGACTTTCAATTGAGTTTTTAACAACTTATTCCATTTTTAAAAAAATTAATAGATGCATCAAGAAGTTAGAGACATCTTTATCTGTCAGTAAGAAAAACTGCAACCCAAAGCACAAGAGGATAACAAAATAAAAAGCTAACAATTTGTAAAGGTCTTTAGACCTTTTTAATATGTTATAGTTAAATGAAGAGTGTCTATAACTTCTATCATATCTTTCTATGTGTTGATGATTAGGTTTTATTGTCATATACCAGAATTACCTTCTACTGGTAATTGTTTTAGATATATAAGAAGGATTTCTTTTAGCTATCCTAAAGTTAGAATAATTTGGTTTTTTAATTATTTCAGATTACTACAGGAGTACAAATGTTTTGGCTACATGAATTGCTTTTGTACAGTTCAAGTCAAAGTTGTAAGTGTGCTCATCACCAGATAGTGTGCATTGTACCCGTTAGGTGTGATTTCACCCATCCCCACCTCCCCACTCCCACCTGCTTGATTTCCATTGAGTTTTACTTCCATATGTGCACATGAGTGTTGATCGATTAGTTCCAATTTAATAGTGATTATATGTGGTGTTTGTCTTTCCATTCTTGAGATACTTCACTTAGGAGAATGGTCTACAGTCCCATCCAGATTGTTACAGAAGGTATTAGTTCACCATTTTTTATGGCTGAGTAGTACTCCATGGTATACATATACCACATTTTATTAATCCACTCATGAATCAATGTGCACTTGGGGTTGATTCCACATCTTTGTGATTGTGAATTGTGCAGAAATAAACATTTGAGTGCAAGTGTCTTTTTGATAAAATGGCTTTTATTTTTCCTTTGGGTAAATACCCAATAATGGGATTGCTGGATCAAATGGTAGGTCTACTTTTAGTTCTTTGAAGTATCTACATGCTACTTTCCATAGAAGCTGTACTAGTTTGCAGTTCCACCAACAGTGTATAATCTTCCTTTCTCTCTGCATCCACACCAGCATCTGTTGTTTTGAGACTTTTTGATAAAAGCCATACTCACTGGAGTTAGGTGATATTTCATTGTGGTTTTGATTTGCATTTCCCTGAAGATTAGAGATGTTCAGCATTTTTTCATATGTTCCTGGGCCATTAGTCTATCTTCTTTTGAAAACTTTTGTTCATGTCTTTTGCCCACATTTTTATGGGGTTGTTTGATTTTTTTCTTGCTGATTTGCTTGAGTTCTTTGTAGATTCTGGTTATTAGCCCTTTATCAGATGTATAGCATGCAAATATTTTCTCCCATCCTGTAGGTTATCTATTCACTCTATTGATTGTTTCCTTGGCTATGCAGAAGCTTTTTAATTTAATCAAGTCCCATTTATTAATTTTTGTTGTTGCTGTGATTACCTTAGGGATCTTCTTCATAAATTCATTGTCTAGGCTGATATCTAGAAGAGTTTTTCCAACATTTTCTTCTAGAATTATTATAGTTTCATGCCTTAGGTTTAAGTCTGCTGTCCATCATGAATTAATTTTTGTGAGAGGTGAGAGGTGCAGATCCTGTTTCAGTCTTCTACATGTGGCTATCCAATTTTCCAAGCACCATTTATTGAATAGGGATTCTTTTCTCCAGTGTATGTTGTTGTCTGATTTGTCAATGATCAGATGGCAATATGAGGATGGTTTTATATCTGGGTTCTTTGCTCTAATCCATTGGTCTATGTTTCTATTCTTGTGCCAGTACCATGATGTTTTGGTTACTATAGTCTTGTAGTATAGCTTGAAGCCTGGTAAATTGATGCCTCCCAATTTATTCTTTCTGCTTAAGTTTGCTTTGGCTATTCAGGCTATTTTCTGGTTCTATATAAAGCACAGAATTATTTTTTCTAGATCCACAAATGATGTTGGTATTTTAACGGGGATTGCTTTGAATCTATAAATCACTTTGAGAGTACAGACATTTTAACAATGCTGATTCTACCAATCCATGAGCATGATATGTTTTTCCATTTGTTTACATCCTCACGATTTCCTTCCTCGGTGATTCATAGTTCTCTTTGTAGAGGTCTTTCACCTCCTTGGTTAAATATATTCCTAGGTAGTTTATATTCTTTGTTGCTATTGTGAAAGGTATTTAGTCTTTGATTTGGTTCTCAGCTTGACTGTTGTTGGTGTATAGAAATGCTACTGATTTGTACACATTGATTTTGTAACCTGAGACTTTGCTGAATTTATTCATCAATTCCAGGAGTCTCTTGGAAGAATCTTTAGGGTTTTCTAGATATAAGATCATACTGTCAGCAAACAGCGATAGCTTGAACCCTTCTTTCCCCATTTAGATACCCTTGATTTCTTTCTCTTGCCTGATTGCCCTGGCTAGGACTTCCAGTACTATGTTGAATATAAGTGGAGACAGTGGGCAACCATGTCTTGTTCCAGTTCTAAGAGGGAATGGTTTCAATTTTTCCCTGTTCAGTATGATGTTGGCTGTTGGTTGTATATGGCTTTTATAATTTTGAGGTATGTTCCATCTACACCTATTTTGTTAAGAGTTCTTATCATAAAAGGGTGCTGAATTTTGTCAAATGCTTTTTCTGCATATGTTGAGATAATCATATGGTCTTTGTTTTTGCTTTTGTTTATATGGTGAATCACATGTATGGATTTACATATGTTAAACCACCCTTGCATCCCTGGGATGAAGTCCACTTGGTCATGGTGGATTATTTTTTTGATGTGCAGCTGAATTCAGTTTGCTAGAATTTTATTGAGAATTCTTGCATCTATATTCATAAAGGATATTGGTCTGTAGTTTTCTTTTTTTGTTGTGTCCTTTCTTGGCTTTGGTATTAAGGTGATACTGCCTTCATAGAACGAGTTGGGGAAGATTCCTTCCTTCTCAATATTATGAAATAATTTCTGCAGTATGGGTACCAATTCTTCTTTATAGGTCTGGTAAAATTTGGCTGTGAAACCATCTGGTCCAGGACTTTTTTTTATTGGAAGATTTTTTATTGCTGCTTCAATTTCATTACTCTTTCAAATAAACCTACATAGCAGGTTAATTTCTTTATTTATTTCTGCATACATTTTGTAAGTCATTCATTCTGGTACATTCACTGGGGAAAAACCAGGTTATTCAAAATCAGATGTTCATGGAAATATTATCATTTATGGCAGTGATGAGCAACTGGTAATAGCTATTTTGAGAATTTTCTAGGTCAAAATTATCCTGGCCATGTTCTATGATAGAATTTGAGGGGCTTCACTGACTGCACACCAATATACTAGCATGGACCACAGCAGTTGATTTTCATACAGAAATAAGATAGCCTTCCAACCAGGCAAATGTCCTGCAGTAGGCATTTCCATCTCTACTAGAGGATGTTGCCATTATCATCTGCTCCTCTGATCTCTAAAATATAATCATCTAAATGCAGAAAGCCAGTGTGACAAGAGAAAAAAATATTAATGCATAAACTTCCCAGTCAACTCTCACTTTCCTCCCCAGGAAAGTGCTGTTTACCTCCCTATAGGTTTATTATGTAAGTATGGAGGGTGGAGGGTGAGGAAAAGAGCATGGGAAGCCACAGGGGCCAGTGGATTCACTTAGGAAAGGACTGAGAGCCACTGGTTGGAAGAAAAGAAGAAACAAAGAGAAGGGAATGGGAGAGACCAAAAAGCCTGTACAGTCAAGAAAGAAGAAATCATTTATAATATATTTTAAAATATCAAGTAAGTAGGAATAAAATTTTTTTAAAAAGATGTACAAGTACTGTGTGGGAAAATTTATAAAACTTTACTGAAGAACATTATAGGAGATTGAATAAATGGAGATATATCCCATTTTTATGGATGGGGAAAAAAATATTGGCCAAAAAGAGCCAAAATGACTCCTGATGATGGGTAAAATGGAAGGAAAGGACTTGCCTTCCCAGGTACCAGCACTCAGTATGAAGCCTCAGTAATGAAGAATGGTACTGGCTATGGGAGAAACTGACAATGGAATTTAATAGAGACGCCAGAAACAGATTCTAGCATTTATAACACTTTGACATATTGCAAAGTGGTCTAGAACATCAGTGGGAAAACAAGGGACTAAATGGACCTGGAAAAAGTGCTCTCTATTTTGCCAGAGAGAAAAATTTCTATTTTGAGAAATAAATGAAACCAGATCCCTACCTTACACCACACACACAGAAAAATAATTCAAGATGAATTGGAGACTTAAGTGACAAGAGCAAAACTTTAGAAGGAAAGACAATCCCTTTTCAAATTTTAACATTTTCATTTATGTCAAAGAAATATCCCACATCAGGGGTAGACACATGTTGAAACTATAAAGTTCCTTTTTAACAGATTGACTTCAGTAACATTGCCAAAGAAAACCCCAGGACACTAACTTAGAGGATTGGTGTCTTACAGCCTACTGATGATATAACTTTCAGCTTCACAGATGAAGATATAAGTCAGGTATCTAGGAAAATTGCACAGTCCTGGAAATTCAGTTCACTTAGATTTGTTTGTTTATTTGTTGAAATTTCTTTATTCATTGCCTTGCTCCAGACAAAATTTAAAGCAACTAGTTTACTTACTCTCATTTTGAATGCTTTTAAATGAATTAGAGCTCATTCCACTGTTCTTAAATCCTATAGAATTTGACATATAACAGCATTGTACTCTATACCAATCATGGATGCCACCTCCCTTTCATCAGGATAGAAATCATCTCTTTGATTACTACCATTTAGTATTAACCAAACACAGGAACTGCAAACTGATAGTTTGGAATCACCAGGTTTTAGTAGGAAATGGTGGGGACCATGTTTAAATTATGTTGAAGGAAAAGGTGCAATTTTATGATCCATATTCTACCTAACTGTCATCAGGCAGTAGCGATCTAGGTGAGAAGCTAGAAAGACTGGGGATAGTGATAAGAGGATTACAGGGAAATAATGAGGACAGAGTAGGAAGCTATGTCATTGCCTTGGGCAAGTCACTTGGCCGTTCTTATCTAAATGTAAAATGAACAATTTCTCTCTTACTAGGATTAAAGGGTACATGTCTGGTGGAGCAAAAAATAATGTTAAAAGTATACAGCATCACATAGCCTCCACTCTGTAAGGAGAGCTGAACAAGGAATGAGCACAGTCCCCAGACAGCCTGTGTCTGTCTGTTCAGGAGAAGTTGCAGGAAGGTCAGGCTCTTACATCAGTGAGCTGTTCTTATTTGCAAGTTCTACAAATGGGAATTTTAGGTTCCAGAGTTTTATTCAGTTTGAAATGAGGTGAAAGATGGAGGGGGAGGGAAGGATCACAAGGGGAGGTAGGCAGATACCACAGAACTCAAACAAGTCCAAATAAATTTTCTCTCAACCTCCACCTCCAACCATTTATTCTCTTTTTTTATTATTAGTTTTAATTGACACATAATAATTATATTTATGGGGTACAGTGTGATATTTCAATGCCTGTATACAATGTGTAATGATCAAATCAGGTAATAAACATACCCATCACCTCAAACATTTACCATATCTTTGTGTTGGGAACATTCAAAATCCTCTCTTCTAGCTATTTGAAAATATAGAATAAATAATTGTTCACTATATTCACCCTACAGTGCCATAGAACACTAGAACTTACTCCTCCTATCTAGCTGTAATTTTGTATTCATTAACCAACCTCTCCCTACCCCTATACCATCTACCCTTGCCAGCCTCTGGTTACCATTGTTCTCTACTTCCAAGAAATCAACTTATTTAGCTTCCACATATAAGTGAGAACATGCAGTATTTATCATTCTTTTCCTGGCTTATTTCACTTAACATAGTGGCCTCTAGGCTCATCCATGTTGCTGCAAATGACAGGATTTCATTCTTTTATGACTGAATAGTATTCCATTGTGTATATATACACCATATTTTCATTATCATTCATCTGTTGATGGATACTTAGGATGATTCCATATCTTGGTCATTGTGAATAGTCTGCAATAAACTTGGGAATGTAGATATCTCTTCAACATACTGATTTCCTTTCC
The DNA here is from genome assembly GCA_023783475.1 of Daubentonia madagascariensis. Taxonomy (NCBI): domain Eukaryota; kingdom Metazoa; phylum Chordata; class Mammalia; order Primates; family Daubentoniidae; genus Daubentonia; species Daubentonia madagascariensis. The sequence goes on from JAKFHU010001670.1 coordinate 22,388,032, forward strand.
TTTGGCTATATATCCAGTAGTAGAATTGCTGAATCATGTGGTAGTTACATTTTTAGTTTTTTGAGAAACCTCCATACTGTTTTCCATAATGGCTGTACTAATTTACATTCCCACCAACAGTATATAAGAGTTCCATTTTCTCAGCATCCTTACCAGTATTTATTATTTGTTGTCTTTTTCACAAGTCATTCTAACTGGAGTAAGATGATATCTCATTATGGTTTTGATTTGCATTTTCCTGATGATTAGTGATGTTGAGGATTTTTTTCATATACTTATTGGTCAATTGTATGTCTTCTTTTGAGAAATGTCTATTCAGATAATTTGCCCATTTTTAATTGGATTATTTGTTTTTTTGTTGCTGAGTTGTTTGAGTTCCTTATATATTCTGGAAATTAATTTCTTGTCAGATGAACAGTTCACAAACATTTTCTCCCATTCTGTAGATTCTCTTCATTCTGTTGATTGTTTCTTTTGCTGTATAGAAGCTTTTCAGTTTGATATAATCCCATTTGTCTATTTTTTCTTTTGTTGCCTGTGCTTTTGAGGTCTTCTCCATAAAATCTTTGCCCAGACCAATGTCCTAAAGCATTTCCCCTGTTTTCTTCCAGTAGTTTCATAGTTTTAGGTCTTAAATTTATGTCTTTAATCCATTTTTAGTTGATTTTTATATACAGTGAGAAACAGAAGTCTAGTTTCACTCTTCTGAATATGGATAGCCAGTTTTCCCAGCACCATTTATTGAAGAGATTGTCCTTTCCCCAATGAGTGTTCTTGGCACCTTTGTCCAAAATCAATTGGCTGTAAATACATACATTTATTTCTGGGTTCTCTAGTCTATTTCATTGGTCTGTGTGTCTGATTTTATGTCAGTACCATGTTGTTGTAGTTACTATAGATTTGTAGTATATTTTGAGGTCAGATAGTGTCATGCCTCCAGGTTTGTTGTTTTTGCTCAAGATTGCTTTGGCTATTTAGGATATTTTGTGGTTCCATATGAATTTTAGGATTGTTTTCTCTATTTCTGTGAAGAATGTCATTGGTATTTTGATAGGGATTGCACTGAATTCACAGATCACTTTGGGTAGTATGGTCATTTTAACAATAATAATTCTTCCAATCTATGATCATGGGATGTCTTTTTACTTTTTTGTGTCTTCTTCAATTTCTTTCATCAGTTTTATAATTTTAATTGTAAAGATCTTTTACCTCCTTATTTAAATTTATTTCTAGGTATTTTATTTTTTTGTGACTGTTGTAAATGGGATTTTTTTTCAGCTAGTTTGTTATTGGTGTATATTGATTTTTGTATGTTCATTTTGGATCCTGCAACTTTAGTGAATTCATTTATCAGTTCTAAGAGGATTTTTCCACTCATTTAGTCTTTCAAGGTGGGTGTTGGGCTAAAGATGGCCAAACCTTTTTCACTATGGTGTCCTGCATAGGTGGTCTACCACTTCACTTTGGAACTTAGGGGTACTTTTTTTTCAACTTTTTTTATTCAGGGTCTTTGGACTTTAGCGAAAAGTGAGACTAAAAAGGTCCCATTTCAATAACCTATTTCACATTTCAGAATAAGGTTCTGAAATCACATTTGGGTACTATCAAAGGCTCACTTCACATTGTCTAGGGTCGGGGAAAAACCAGTGTTTTTCCAACCAGAACAAAGAGATTGAAGACCAAGTGCCCTTTAGGAATGGTTCTTTCAGAGTAGCTGCAGAGTAGTGAACTGTGCATTGCCCTTGGAGACATAAAGCTCCATTCTTGGGTCAAAGTCTTGAACCAGTTCAATTTGTCCAGATAGGAGAGGTTTCACTGACTTGGCTCACTGCATGAATTCCTTTCTAGTCTCTTAAATCTGTTCTGTTCTGATTCCAAATCATTTTGGCCAATGCCCTGATCCAGAAAGTCTATTCTCTGTAAACTATCTTGTGAAAACCACTCTTTCTCTAAGTTTTGACAAGTCAGATGCAGACATAAGCCTTTTTTGGCTCTATTTTAAAAGAGTCATCAGATTTGAGGTCTTTCTTCAAGGAAGCAAAAAGATAGTTCATATTTCACTAGTCATGTATACACATCATGAACTATAGCCATCAGCATATTAAATGCAAAGGCATGGATAGATATAAACATATACAAGTCATCACATGTTCACAAATATACAATGGGGTCAATTAAGTAAATGCCCTGTTATTTTTCTATCTCTAAACCTCCTTCTCCCTCAATGTACTATATACAAAGCCTCCCAAAGTGACCAATCACAGAACTTCAAAGCTGGATGTGGCCTCACACACTATCTGCTGAGACCTTGCCCAAGACCCTTTATCTTTCTGAGTCTCAGGTTCTTTATCAATAAACTGGAGGTTAAAATATTACCCACCTAAACAGTTATTATAAAGATTATGTATGTGCTCAATTAATATTAGTCTGCTCATTTGCATTGAAGAAATTGAGATCCAGCAAGGTCAGGAGATGTGTCCAAAGTTAGTGACAGTGACAGGGGAAAAAAACTCATTGTCTTCTGAATCCTGGTGCGTGCTCTGTAAGACAATGGAGCCAGGTTTGCCTCAGTCAGCAAACTTTTAAGGCCTGTGACTCGTGGTCCATACTAAGCATGTCATCACTTCCTTTATGGGTATAAGTTTTCCAGTTTTGTGAGAAATGATAGTCCTCTATCTCCAGGCACTGAGCACTGAGAGAGGATTCTCCATAGCCCAGATGAAGGACTGATAAGATACAAGAGGAAACCTCTATGCTGCAAAGAGGCACAATTATAAACCACCATCACCACAAGCTTCTGAAGTTAAATAAGGAAATAAACAACTGGAGGTAGATAAATAACAAACAGCTGGCTTGAAGTAAAAATCACGCCCAGGTATAGACCTATCTTTTGTTAGTGTTTACAACAACTCCTTTGATGAAACCAAGTTCCTGCATTATACCAGTGTTCAGCCTCCTCCCTGATCCTTGCCTCTTCAAAACAAAACAAAACAAAACAAAACAAAACAAAAAGGATCTGATATCAGTTAGGTGGAACCCTATGAATTGGCAATATTCAACCATTTTTGGCCTGTAAAAACAGCAATTTAATTTAATTAAACCTATAACATGTTAGTGTTTAAAGTGGTGCCTTTGCTTGTTAGATAATTTTCTTTCTTCTTTCTTTTTTACATTATAAAAGTATAATAATACATATTTACAGGAAACTTGGAAAATTTAGAACAAAATTACATGTAATTCCACTACATAATACAACTATTATTTTGTGTGTTCATTTTCAGCAATTTGCAAACATATCTGAAATATTTATAATTGTAAATAACAAGCTTTTAATTATGCCTTAAAACAATTCCTCATCTAGAGTAAGAGGAAACTGCATTGAACTATCTCTGAAGTTTCTTTTGGTTTCATCATTTGGTCTCTATAGACAGACTAATTTGAGTACTTTTCTTTGATCAAAACACTAATTTCTAGTGGTTTATTTTCTAATGGTTTATTGTTCATGCAGTGTAACTATTTGCTTACAACTTTCAAAGTTTTGGGGAACATTCCTATGAAAAAGGGTTTAATGTGAGCTATCATTTTTTGGCATGAGGTCCAATTAAAAAATTTAAATATTTATCAACAAAAATTTTTTTCACTCAAAATAAATAGTTGTATTAATTCCTTTGGCATAAAATGCATATTTTAAAATATAAATGACCTACATTAAGAAAAATGTCACCAAAATGTTAGAAGCTGGGCCTATTTAAGAAGAAACAACCAGGGCCACGTTCTGATTACTTGTTACTCAATTTGTGTTACTCTTTCAGATTCACAAATTAGCCTATACACATTATCTCTTGTCAACCTTTGAAAGAATTTCACAAGATCAATATCACCGTCACTTTATAGATGGGAATAAAATACTCTGAGAAGCAAAACTGACTTGCAGCATTTATGGAGAACCATCTGTGTGCTAAGAGTAAGGGAATAAGTGAACGAGCTGCCTGTGGCCTGTGAGCCTGGGGAGGCATCACCAGCTTAAAGAATAACGATCATTTCAACCTGGAAAGGAGCACAGAGGGAGGATAAACAAAGTCTTTTCACAGTTTAGAGAGTTTTTCTCAACCTTTGTGATTTGAGAGCTAATAATACAAAGGCTCTGGCTCATTGAAGGAGGCCAGGACCTGGACCTCTGTATTTTTATCAAATTCCCTGGGTGATTCTGATTCACACCAAAGTGTGTGTGCGTACCCACACATATCACAGCAACTATCTGTTTGCATAGCAACTGTTACTTTTACTTTATAAAGTAAAGGTCATAGTATGAAGCATTTCAATTAGATGATAGAGCAGAAGAGGAAATGAGGGAGGAAGTTTATACTTACTGAAATGGCTTACTTGGGAATGGTAGAAAGCAGTGGTTCTCAAACCTTAGTGTCAGTATTGCTTGGAGGGCTGCTTAAAACAAACTACTGGGCTGCCCACTCCCAGAATATGTACTGTACTAGGTCTGGGGTGAGGCCCAAGGATTTGCATTTGTAACAAGCTCCCAGGTGCTGCTGATGCTGCTGTTCCTAGGGGTTACACTCCGAGATCATTGGTGTAGACAAGCATGTTAGGTCTAAGCCTGGCTGCACACTAGAATCATCTAAGATGAGTTTTTAAAATATCGTCAATGCTGGGGCCTCACCCCCAGAGATTCTGATATAATAGACCTTCAGTGGAGCCCAGACATGGGTAGTTTTTAACGCCCCTCCAGGTGTTCTAATGTGCAGTCAGGGCTGAGAACCACTGGGGCTGAGGTTTCTGAAAAACTGGGGAAGAAGTGTAGGTGGGAGAGTCATATTCAGTCCTGGGTCATCAGATTTAATCACATTTGTCTGAGTGTCCTTTCCTAGAGGCAGGTGCATGCAACTCACTAAATCTTTCTAACGTCCTTTTCCCCACTCAGAATCCACGCTGTGCCTAGGATGCTTTTCAAACGCCTGCCCGACATCCCCGTGTAAAACAGGTCTCTAAAGACTCAGTTGATATTTTTTTTCTTTTAACAATGCTGCCCTCTAGTGTCCTTACATGGATTCATGTAAAAACCCACCTCAGCCATCAATATGGTTATTTCTTATTAGATAGCTAAGAAACTTGGGGAACTTATCTCTGACACTAAAAAAAAAAAAAAAAAAAAAAAAACTAACTTAATATGAATTATGAATTAAATTTTAGTTTGTGGCAACATGAATCTCCAACTGCGACCTCTCAGTTCTCCTGCAATTTCTCCCTGCTTTTGGTGTTGCAGCCTCCTCCAAGGACAAGAACTCCTGGAGTTCTCCTTTCCCTATTCCAAGCCTTTCTCTCCAGAGTCAAACCAAACAAATTAGTGAGAAGGAAATGACTAGCAACTAAAGGACCTGGGGCTCTGGAGTGTCTCGCAGAGGTCTCCTTACCTTTTCCTCACTTCTCACGCCCACCTGAGATTGTATCTGTCACTTGATTCGTAGTTTATGGAGAATAGAGTTCATCAAACCTGAGCTCCCATGTCATCCCATGATGAGTTCCACAAACCTGTCTGGGTCCCACCATCTCGACAGAAATGTCTTTCCTGCCCCAGGTGTCTCCTCACCCCACGTCACTTTATCAAGTCTCTCTCCCCCTTCCTTCCAAGCCCCCTAGTCTGTTTCATCAATAACTCTCTTTCTAGATCATTCCCAGTAACATACAGCATTCCTCTTACATCTTCCATTTTTAAATTAAAATTCTCCTTTGGTCCTGAATCCCCTTCAGCTACTGTCCTATTTCTCTGCTCCATTCACTTGCAAACTTGTTGCAAGAGTCACCTACCTAAGTCGTCTCTAAAGCCCCCCTCCACCTCCTGTTCCTCCACTGGCTCCAGCCTGGCCTTGGTCCCATCACTCCACCGACACTGAAACAGCTCTTCTCACGGTCTGTAGTCACCTCCCTGCATATGGCCAGATCCAGTGGAGCCATTTCATGTCCTTCTGGCGTGAATGTTCATGGTGTTCCACCCTGTGGGCACAGCTCCTTCTTGAAGCACCTCTGCTCTTGGTTCCAACACATCCCTCCCCGCTGGCTTCCTGCCCACCGGCTACCCAGCACCCTGCATGGGGTCCCCTCTCCAATCCCTGTGCTGGTGATTAGAACCTTTTCTCTTTTCTCTCTATAGACTTTTCTTACCTAGGCTCATCCATTTTCATGAATTTAAATACAATCAACAGACTGGTACCTAATAAATACGCCACCTCCGGCCCAGATCACTCACCGTCTCATTTATCCAGCTATATAGACTCAACATCTCCCCTTTTGTAACCCACATGCATCTCTATTTTTTCCATGTCCAAAGAACACCCCTTGATTTTCCTCCCCCAAAAATAGTCTCCCTCATCTCGGTAAATGGCCAGGTATCTGGGAAACAGCTCTGACTCCCCCCTTTCCCTTACTTACCATGCTCAGTTTGTCTGGAAGTACTGGGGATTCTGCCTCCAAAATATATTATATATTTTGCATCTATCTTTCTATCTTTGCTACCACCACCCCATTCCAAGTCACCCTCGTCTTCTGCCTAGAATACTACAATACCTTCCCAAAGACCTTTCTGCTTCCTCCGCTCTTCCCCTTCACTACTGATTCTCCACAGCACACAGACAATGTTCTGAAATGTAAGCAATATCCTAGCATTCCCTTACCTAAAAAAACTTAATGACCCCATTAAACTTTGAATAACACAGAATAACGTAGTTTGCCCTCTGCCAACTTCATCTCGTACCCCTATCCTCCTTCCTTACTAGGCTCCTGCCGCAGTGGCTTCCTCCCAAGTGCTAAAACTCACTAAGCTCTGTCCTGCCTCAGGCCTTTGCACATGCTGTTCCATCTGTATAGAATGCTCCTCTGCTGTTCTTCACATGGCTGGATCCTCTTTTTTTTTTTTTTTTTTAGTGCTTAAACATTACTCCTCAGTGAGATCTTCCTTGCTCTAACTAAATAGGTCTTCCCTTTCACTTCCTATCTCAGCCCCCTGTTTGTTTTCTTCGTAACACTTCACATTTTGTAATTACTCACTTGTTTACTTCTCTGTCTTCCCGACTCAATTCTAAACTCCCTGAGTCAGAATAGGAACTTTGTGTCTGTTTTCCTCACAGATGAACCCAGCAACTGGCACAGTGCCTGGCAAATATTAAGCTTCTAATACATGTGTGGTAAATAAGTAAATGCATGTACAGAGGAGGCACAACCTCCATCTGCCTGAACTGCCTTTGTCAGGGCTTTCAGTGACTCCATGTGGCCAAGCCACCAGAAAGTATTCTGTGCTCATCTTACCTGATTGCAGAAACAGAGATAAGGGAGGGTTCGGGTTCAATTTATTCTCCATTCACCTCTTCAGTGTTTATCGGTATGTTTAATTCACTCCAGTATCTCCAGCACCCAGAACAGCAGACAGCTAAGAGATACAGCTGATCGGATGGCCTCCCCGCTCTGAAAGAAAAGGCTGTGAAGGGAATAGCAGTGGTGCAATGGTGGGAATGTCCAAGGAGAGAAGGCATCTGGGGCAGAGATTCAGAGAATTGCCTTCAGCTTCCAGAAATGTTTATCAGAGGCACTCATCTCCATTTGTATAACAAAAGAGAAGAAAAACAGTTCCTTGTAACTTTTTTGAAATCATATTTGTTTTACAAAAGGAGAATGAACTTCATAGTTTTAGTTGCTGAGTAATAATTTGACGTTTGGGAGTCTTTCTCCAAGAAAGAAAAATATTTTGCTTATAAACCAAATTCCTCCTCTGTTGGACAGACAATGATGCATGAAAGCATTCCCATCTTCTAAACAGAGAAATCAAGGGCAATTTACAATAGCTTACGTAAGCCAAACAAGCCAAGAAGCTAAGACCCTAAGCCTGGCCGTCTCATTCCAAATCCTGTCCCCTATCAATTTAGACAGTGCCTGCTCATAAGAAACAAAAATAAGAATACATCTACCTCAACTCTACTTTGAGAAAAGGATTTGGTCCTTCTGAAGGACATTTAACCAACAGGTGTTCCTGGGACATACAGAAGCCTGAGGCCTGTGACACCTTGAAAATGTTAGATGACCTGGCATCCTGGGGGCTTCGCTGAGCTGCTTTGTAGAAGAAATCCAACCCTGTCTGTGAATTTTCACTAAATTGAACTTAAGGCTCTCCATGCTCTCTAGTTCTGCATCACATCTGGCTGGTGCCAAGATTAGCTCAGCTCCACCCCCTGAGGACGGGGTTCATTTTCCTGTTTAGGAAATGTGACGTCAAGCTGCAAGAGGCTGATGAGCACACTGGGTGGGACCCTGAGCAGGCCCAGGGAAATCAATTACATGGGTGTCTAAGGACAAAATTTGGTTCAAAGTGATCAAGGACAGGGTGTGTCATCGCAGGCTGTGAGCCACTGTGGCTTCAGCTGTTTGTTCAGCATTTAATATGTTTATCTTTCTGCTAAACACATTGTTGTTGAGTCACCTCTATCAAACAGGCACTCTGTGTGAGGGCCAGCTCTGCAAATCCAATGTACAAAGACAGGCTGTCCACCCTCAATGACCTTACATTCTACAAAGTCCAAACAAATGCTTTCTCTTCCTTCTCACTTTTGTGAGCCACGTACCCGAGTTCTGAAAGAGGTTAATCATGTATTCTTGATCAGGCCAGGAACCATCAAGTGATAAAAGTAAAGGAAGAACTTAAAGTGGTCATTATGATTTTAATATCATTTAGTATTGTTGCTACAAACTGAAAATGGAATGTCAGTTTACCCAAAAGTACCACCAGCCTCCATATCATCAATATTTCACGTTAGACTAGTATGTTGTCACCAATGTCAAAGTAATTATATTAATAAAACAAACAATTGCATTAAACTTCTAAGCTTTGGGGAGGGGGGAAAAACACATCATTTTGATAAGTGGAGAAACTCACAAAATACTGTCTGTTTGGCCTTCCATAGAAATTGTTCGAGCCATGACACATGTGATAAACCAAGGCATGGCAATGTACTGGGGCACTTCAAGGTGGAGCGCTATGGAGATCATGGTAACTTAATTTCTATTTTAAAATGACTATTGAGTACCTTATTATTATTTTTCAGATGTCATGCATAAATTGCAAAATATTTTGCAAACCTTTCTCAGAATCACCGTGACACTGGAATTCTATGATCAATTCATCACTGTAGAGATGGATACTGGAGCTGGAGCGCATCAGTTCAGAAAACAACAGGGAGTGTGTAGGTCCCTAACAGGAATAATGTTTTAGCATGTTCTTTAATGGCAAGAGGGTAAGGTGAATTTCACAGCTGATGAGATATATGAACAGAGAACTCTAGCTTTCTTATAAAAATTGTATTAACTAATAATTATACTGTTTATAACACGATAATTACAGATCACTTTTATATGTTAGTCTAAGTATATTTCTTTAGGCACCTAAAAATAGTCAGACTACATTTTCTCTATCATAGTCCATACTTCACACTTTGACTAATTTGCCCTGGACTTTACTCAGTCCAAATCCTCCCAAAGAATAGTAAGTATTTCCCATATTTGGTATTGCTCTTAGTAAAATTGGTGGTCACAACTTTGCTTATTATTTGGCATCCTACATGTTTCTTGGTTTGTACTGATTTCACTAAAGGGAACATTTTGCACACAGACAAATCACAGTGATGCTTATTTTTCATCAGTATAAATTCAGTTACCATCTCATTTCTCCCTAGGAAGCCTATTCTGTAGCAAGACAGTTCAATATGATCCCACCAGTCTGTGAACAAGCTGAGTACCATCTTTTCCAGAGAGAGAAGGTGGAGGTCCAGCTTCCAGAGCTCTACCATAAAATAGGTAACCTTCAAAAATCAAATCTACTGAGTATTTTTAACAATAAGAGAATCATTGATTCTGAAAAAAGTGTTACTGAAACATTTTCTTAAATGTCCCTAATTAACGGAGGGATTATAAGAACTCAGAATTCCAGAGACTGTAGCAGAATCAAATGTGTATGTATTTAGCCTATAGACATCACTGATGACAGCCAAGAAGAGTTGTAAATTATAACTGGTGTATAAGCTATACTCAGCAGGTGTTCAAAAAATGCATACAGAATGAAGGGAAGAATCAATGAATAAATTAAGTTTTCATAGGTGCTTGCTCTAGAGAAAGCATGCATCTTTGAGTGGACTATGACATTCCTTCTAAAAAATCATGGATATATACATCTATATCTCCTACTCTGGGCCTGGCACTGAATTAGATAAGGGAAATTCAACAATAACTAACAAACTGGGCACTACATGTTTTGTGTAGGTAAAACTAACGTTTTCAGAGAGGGAAAAAATATATACACAATATGTACATTAGAAACTTGGACAGTAGAAAAACATGAATAAGCGACATTTTTAGGCTTATTTATCAAAAGTTTCCAGAGATAATTTTCTTCCTATGAAATAGAGGTTCACATGAGTAAGAAAATGCTGGGTAAGGGGGGAAAAGATAAAAATTCAACAACAATAATAATTGTTGTAATTGCTACCACTCATTGAGTGTTTACTATGTGCTAGGCATGTGCTCCTGCTATGTACCAGACACTATGTTAGGAACTGAATAGACAAGCAAAGCACTGAATTTTTGTGCAAATAGAGGAGAAAGAAAAGAAACATGACTTCCAAAAATCATGGACAAGCCACATTTTCAGACTTGTTTATATAGCCCACTCCCAAGAACTGACAGCACATATTTAATTGGTTAATAAAAGAATGAAACATGATTTGTTAAGTCCCTAAATTGTAATGGAAAGATGTATGCTGGTATTAACTCATTTATCTGGTCAGCTTTTCCCTATAACTACCCAAGTTCCATTTAAACACCACCAGCTCCCTCACACTTTTGATCCCAATTTGCACAAGCAACTTTCAAGATATTTTCTTCTGTAGGGGTTGGCGCAATGACATGGTCTCCACTTGCCTGTGGAATCATCTCAGGAAAATATGGAAACGGGGTGCCTGAAAGTTCCAGGGCTTCACTGAAGGTATTTTCCTCAACCTCTAGAAAATATCTGGGGGTGGGAGGAAGGGAAGAAGATTGATTAGAACAGCTCTGCAGCAGTCTGGGGCTTCCTGGCTCAGGCAGACAGTCCCTGGGCTGGGCCAGTGGCCTCTGGCAGGCTCCCCTGAGCCTTCTGGAGGTCTCTGATCCTAAGCCACGCATCAGTCAGCTCTTCATAATCTGCCTGCGTAGAAAATTCTCTTCCTCTGGGGACTAGGGGAAAAGTGCCCAGTGACCTGGTGGGCTCAAATCTCTATACTGGCATTTATTCTTATATTCAGGAAAGCATTCCATTCTTAGTTTGAAACTGACAAAATGTAAAATCCCTTTTCTGTATAAGAGGATCTAATTATCCTTCTCTTGACAAAACAAAATTTAAGCCGTAGAGGCTTAATCATATGAGGCAAACAATTGTAACTGAGCATGGTTTGAGGTTGATTGACACTTTTAATTGTGTTGGGGGGTATGGGTGAAGAGGGAGGGCTTCAGGAAACAGACACACAGATACATAGCAAAGCCTCTATCACTAGGGCTCTATGACTGGCGTTTGTAGAGATCAACTCAGGCCACTAAGTTTTGTAGTTTAAATTCTGCTTTAAAGCATAAAGATATTCAAGATCATTGACACAAAATTACCTCCATTCAAGACATCTTGATGACTAATTTATTGGAGAGTACTCCAAACATCTCTCCTTACTAATAACAACATGCCTGTTTTTAAAAACTTGAGAAAATGTGTAATAACATTAGAATCACAAATTACTCTGCAATGTCAAGGGAGAGAGAATACAGGCATTTTAAAAATTCAGACAAGCCAAAGTCCTCCTAAGAGGAAGCATAAGTCTGACAGCCTCATGCCTCCATCAGCACTGAATTATCGGGAAAACAGCCTAAGTCAAGTCTGAACCCCCGACCCTTTCATCAGTGTGGCTGTGACCACCGTGGGCTTCCCCTACTCAGAATCTTCTCAAGGATTTAGGTCTTTCACTTTGCTTCTGCCTGTAATAGTTGAGCTGTTAGCTTGATTGTTCTCTAGAATAATATAATATAAATATCTCCTAAAGCATGTTGACATAGTCCTATATCTAGTTTTGTATTATTACAAAAGAACAATTATCCCAGAATATTAAATAAGGTCTTGCTCCTGAAAATTGAAGATTGTTCTGAACCAAGTCTAACAAGTCAGCAAAGAAAAACTAAAAGCATCTTAAGGTAAGAAGGTATAAAAGGAGGAAGGCAAGAAGGGAGCAAAGAAGCAAGAGATGGAGAAAGGCAAACACTGAGAATTGCAATTTTACTGAGCACCCACTGTGAGCCAAGCACTAGGCTAAACTGTTTTCATTTACGTTTTTTTATCCTCACAAAGAGAAATGGATACAAGTGGCTTTTAGTCAGTTGCAGCTAAGCATATTGCCTTATATTCTTTCAGAGGCTTGCTGAAAAATGCAAAGCACTTCCATATATGCTGGGTGTTTGTTCTCACACTAACCTTTTAAGAGGGTAGACCTTTTCCACATGCAGAAACTAAAGCACAAAGATGTTAAATAACCATCCAAGACTATAAACTTATAAAAGATAAAGTTGATATTAGCACCCAGGTCTCCTGGCTCTCAGTTAATTATCTCTCCCAAAGACATCTTTGTTTCCCTTCAAACCCAGGTTTTTAAAGGAGGAAGAAGTAGCTATGCTATATTGGGAGGGTATGATTGTCTAACCTCCATCACTGTTTGGAGAAAGCTTGCAAACAGCTGAAAAAAGCTTTCACAAATCCACTAGCAAAAGGAGAAAGAGAGAGAGAGGGAGAAAGACAGACAGATACAAATTGTTTGAAGGTGGCCAAGCCCAAAAGCAGCTTGGGAAATATTTCTATTGTTGATTTTTATAAAGTCAACTCAGTATCTACTGGAACATCCTCAACAATAAACATTAAGAGCTCTCAACAGATGAAAGGTAGCTGATCACAAGGCATGCTACTTTAGAGCTCTGCAGACTCTCAAGGCTCTAAATTATCAACCTGAGTATTTTTGAAGAAATATACATGCACTTAGGAAAGCCACTTAAGTAGAGTTACCGGAGCAAAAAAAAATTAAAAATAAAAGAAGCAAATATCAAGGCAACCTTAGAAGTGAATGAGGATGCTATTAAAAATAATAATAAAAAAAGATAGATAGCTGGGCAGGCAGATAAATGAGTTGGCAATATTCACCTTCCCCTAAAATAGAATATGTAAATGGTTTGTGTTTTATATTCGCTGTTATGCCAATAAAATTAAGATGCTGATATTTTGTGCCTATTGTAAGTATCGTACTGCAATTGAAGGATAAATTAACTCAGTATGAAAAATACTTATCTAGGGCTCTTTTAGGAAGTAATACTACCCCAGGAATTTTCTGGGCCTCCTCATGTGGCCTCACCACTCTAACAATAACTTCTAAATTTGTGTCATCAGCTCTGACTTCACTGCTGAGCGGCACACCACTACTTCTTGTCTATTAGACATCCCCAGGTGGATGTCCCATGGGCATCAGTCATGCTAGTGGAATCTATCCTCACCCCCAGAAGCTGCCCTTCCTTCTTGGTTAACAGTGCCTCTACCCATCCATCTGGTCATCTCAGTCAGAAGCCAAGGCATTATCTCCCACTGCCTCCTTTCCTTCCTCTCCTGTACAACGAGGCACCAAATCCTCCAGACCACATCCTCACTCCAAGGTCCATCTCCTGCACAGCCCTTGTTTAGATCTTCATCATTTCTTACCAGGTTTACTGCAGTAGCCTCCTATCTGGACTCTCTGATTTCCTTCCCTTTTCTCAATAACCCCCAATGTGAGCCACTTATCTTTCTAAAATATTAATCTGACCGTATCATAACTGCTTAAAATCTTTTAGTGACTTCCCAATCATTGCTTATAGGACAAAGTCCAAACTCCACAACAAAGCATTCAAGGAAATCCCCTTGAGATCTAAGCTGAGCCAACGTTTCCATTCTTGTCTCTCCCCATATCATACTAATTCATTTTCCACCCAAATGCTCTATACTCTCCTTTGCCTCCCAGAAAATCCTTCTTTTCATCCTCCTGTGGAACCCCTCCTCATCTCTAAAGACAAAGCTTGGTTGTCTTCACCTCTGTAAAGACTGCCCTAACCTTTATAAAACTTAGTTATTTGCAACCTCTCTATTATTTCATAAATACTTCTTATAGAGTCTTAGAATTCTCTGGTTACAAGTAACAGAACTCAATGAAACTAATCTAATCAAAGAAGGGGGACTCTATTGGTTCACATAGACAATACTTGGGAAGGATGGAGTGGGGCTGGCCTCTGCAGTGACTCCATCTTTGGACTCGAATATTGTTGGGACTGTCCATTGCCTCTATTTTTCTCTGCATGTGGGTGTCATTTTCTTCTACTAAAATGGGTCTTCTGTATGAGGCCAGAAGCAGGAAAACTGGTGGTTGCAGGCTTACATTCTTAAAGAAATGTAACCTGAGAGAAAAGAGATCTTTTCTTTACCAGCTTCAGTCCAGAAAAGACAGGCCAAGCTTGGGTCATGCACCAACCCATGAGACCAATGACAGTGGCCCAAAGGGTCAGGTACAATGCTCCACTCAGGCCATGCACCACTTTGTTGGGGTATTTTCCATAAGATGGCAGTACAAATGTGTCTTGTGAGGAAATCATTGAAGGGGGAGGCACCCCGACTACAAAACACTTCTCCGGTTACTAGATAATGATTTGTAAATACCTCCAGGACAGAAACTGAAACTTTCTCATCTAACTTATCACAAAGCCTGAAACATAATAGGTACTCAGTAAATGTTTGTTGAATGAATTTAATGAACCATAACAAAAGATTAGTGAGGTCTGATTGAGAGACCAGGTATGTAGCTTTTAATCAGAAATTTTAAGTAGAAATGAATACTGCAATAAAATTTACTGACACTTATTCCCTGTTGTTAGCTAAATGCTTTCTAGAAAAATTATAAAAATATGTACCCCTCTGTCAAAGGAAAATAGGAAGCATGCACACCTTGGTGAACCGAAGTTGGGGGAGAGGGGTGCTCCAAGTACTCCAAGTGTTCACATTAAGAAAATAAGGATATTGCACATTATGGTGAAATTTCAGAAGGCAATTTTTCAGCTCTGGCATTTTACCTAGAAATTTCAACCTCAATAGTGAAGATTTTGTTGTTGTTTTGAGTGAAAGACTGATGTTTAAGTAGAAATAGTCAATGGTCTTGGATGCTAAATTATTCTAGACAAAGGTCCAGAGATGAAATGTGACTGATTCTGTCCATGGCTCCAGTTTCTGCCTGGGTTCCAATCCAGGGTTAACTAAGCCAGTGAGGAGCTTTGGGGCAAGTTTTACAGACTATTCCCACCCCAATATCATTGCCTGTAAAATGGGGACACACAGATAATGGTCACAGCTTTGGAAGAGGGCAAGGAAATAGGCTTTAGGAAATTTTAGAGAATTTTGTAACATATATAAAACTGATAGCCCAATAATCTATGGAGAAAAGCTCATTCAATTGTGCCTCTGACAAATATTTACTGAGTGCACCCAGACTTTATGCTGGGTGCTGAGGACACAGGGATGAATGGGACAGTCTCAATATTCACCGAGTAGCTCAAAGACTTGTAAGAGAGACAGATGTGTGAATGGGGTGAATTATGAAATGATATGGAATCCACAAGCTCTGTGGAGTCCCACAGGACTGCTGGCAAAGTCATACTGCATTGAGGAGGGGATGTCGTGACCAGTCTGAAAAACTTAAGAGATTTATTCTGACCCTTCAGAACTCTGGTTTCCCCGACTTCTCCCTCACCACCATATTGGCTGAGCCCCTCCCCTGCCAGCCACAAGTGTCAGGACTGGAGATGTCGACATGAACAACAAGCTGTCCCTGCCTTCCATCTGCTCAGTTTAGAAAGAAAGACCAACATGTAATCAAATCATTGCAGTGCAGTGGGGTAGGCGATAGAATAGGGTTGGAAGAGATTTCATCTTTCAATTCACAGATTACCACCCAGTCAGCAAGTTGGGTTTATTACTGCCACAACCACACCCACAACCAACCTTCTTATAAAAACACTGGTTTTCTTCCATATTTAATTAATATTTTAATTAAGCCTCATCTCCTCCCTCTGCTAACATTTTTCCATTTGCAAAGCAGTTAAAGCTGTTTATTTCCAAAACACATTTGTTTCCTTTGGTATGAAGAAAACAGTATGAAAACAATGCATCTACTTTTAAAAAACCCTAACCTACTTATATTTTCCAATGATTAAAGTGACAATGAGATCTATGGTATTGAGGGTGAAGCAAGAGGAACTCAATAAATGAATGCTTGATGTTTTTTACTTTCAGAAGTCTGTCTCTCAATATGGTTTTACACACACACACCATATTGTGGGCCATTCAGTCCTTTGGGCCACTGTCATTGGTCTCATGGGTTGGTGCATGACACACATTCACCAAGTGTGTTTTACACACACTTATATATATACACACGCACATAACTTGTAACCCAATCCTACGAAAAAGAACGTATTGCACATAAGATTTCAAAAATGGAGGAGTAGCGTAAGATTGATAAATAAGTCATCCATTTTTTACATATGAGGTTTATACTGAAATGTCAGAAACTCTTCTAGTTGTAAGAAGAAGCAGTTGTTCAAAAAGCAATTGGCTATTAGTTTTCAGTCTTTGTTTGCCTGAATAACATTCAGAGATATTGGTCCCCTGAAAAATGTTATAAAACTTAAGTGAGGATTGGTGATGGTTTTTCCACTGAGGACAGCAAAAGTAAATTCAGGGACTCTCTGACATAGTCAGCACTCTGGTCCAGGAAAGCTGCCTGGGCCCCGATGGCAGTGTTCATTGTTCATAACTGGCACCAACATCTGGAGAGATGTTCCAGGCCACCCTTCCTCTGGAAGAAGCCGAGGCTTCCTGGAGCTGAGGCTGGGAAAACTCTTGGCCATCTCCCCAAGCAAACTCCCAAATTAGGAGCCAGACCACAAGCCTTTGAGATCTAGAAGGCAAACAGAACTGGGGCGGCTTGCCCTTCTCTCTTTCACATCTGCAAAATCATTCCAAAAATCACAATAAAACATAATGTGGTTACCCTTTTCTTTGGAAATATTGTATTAGAATGATGGAAAAAATACTCAAAAAACAAAGGCCAGCAGCCTATTGAAATCCTGTGGGTGGAGTGTCTATGGCCGAGACTGACTGTTGTAGGGCTTTCTATGGCCTTTGGGAAGATAAAGATCTATGATGGCAATTATGTCGCAAATACACCAGCAGAGAAAGTCTGCATTGCCACACAGTGCAACAGTTTTTGATTATTTTCACTAAAACAGACTAACATTCTTACAAATATTCTTTTCCTTTGGGTGTTGCTGCTTAGTACTTGCTTTGTACGGAAGAGTCTATTGTTTCTTGTTTTGTAGTAAGAGCAGAGCCTTCTGGAAAGTAGGGCATTGAGAAGTTCAGAAAGATTTTTTCTGTTTGTTTTTAGGAAATTAGGCTCACTTTATAGTCTACAGATCAAGCTCAGTCTCTTCTCATGAGTTCTAAAGAATAGTTTCCTCTTTTGAGTCTCCTTACTTTTTTAAGTTTCAATAGTTGTACAATAGGTAATACACATTTGGGAAAGTATCCACTTTAAAATTTTAAAAATGTACTCAGTACCTATCAGTTATACCATGTCTGCTTCTAGGAAGGAACTGAGGAAGCTAACAATGAAGCCCCATTATAAGAAGAATAAGAGATTAGGAGTGAATTGAAGGCAAGAAGGAGAAAGATAGTTATAACAAGAATGCAAGATAATGTTTTTCTTTGAGCAAAAAGCTTGGCACCCAGCTTTCTTAACAAAAGGAAACATAATAGACCTTGGTAAACATAAATGCATTTTTTTTGCTACATTCTAAAATTGGGCTATCCCAATAAGAAATATCATTTCCTCCACTTGGAAGACTGGGATATAATTGCTTATATGTCAGGGTCCGGGTTTTAACAACTTTTGTGCATGTTGATCAATTTGAATGGTGAATATTAAGCAAAATCAATATGTTTTGAAACAATAAACAAGGAGCGAAACTGTGGGGAACATTTCTTTGCATGATGACATAGGCATCTTGTCACTGCAACACATAAGGTCAAAGTCAAGAAGATTCAGGAATTCACCATGACGTTCTTATATTTTATTGAATTAACAATCTTTGACATCAAACCTTTACCAGACATTAACATTTATACATTATTCTTATCCCTAGTGCTACCAGTGGTTGAAGGAAAGAATCGTAAGTGAAGAAGGGAGAAAACAGCAAAATAAGCTAAAAGACCTTTCTCCAATTGCTGAGCGTCTGGGCTGCACACTACCTCAGCTAGCCGTTGGTAAGGAAATTACTAAGGGGAGGGGGGAACTTCTGCTGAGCTCACAGAAAATAGAGTTTTCTATTGCTGATCCACACCCCTATCATGATAAAATGTCTATTGTAGGGGCAGACTGATCTCTGAAACATAAATTCCTGGTAAATACTATATAAAGTGAATTATTCAGGGTTTCCCAGAATTTTTTACATGCTAAAAGATTTTTCTTCCTTCTTTCCCATCTCCCTTACAACAGTTTATGTGAGAACATGTCAGTGATAATGCAAACACCTTTGCAAGTGTCAGGGGTGAACTGTGTAGTGACATCCATTTCTTCTGGCTCACGTTTCTATCTCTGTTGAAGCTACGCCAGGGTTGGCAAGGAGGCTGAGATACAGGGCTGTAACAGAGGCCCAGGCTACTGCCACACAGAAGGCCCATCCTAGAAGAGTAGCTTCACCCTGAAGCTTCTTGAGGGCCATAAAAATTACTCTTCTAATGTTGTGGAGTCCAAAGCTCATGGTCGCCAGTAACAAATGAAAACCACATGCACTAAATTGTTTAAGAGAAAGATGATACGAACCACATACAGTCATGGGATGCATAACGACCTTTCAGTCAATGATGGACCACATATATGTTGGTGGCTCCATAAAATTGTAATGGAGCTGAAAAATTCCTGTTGCCTTAGTGACATAGTCGTACTGATGTCCTAGCACAATGCATTACCCACACGTTTGTGGTGACACTGGTGTAAAAAAACCTAATGTGCTGTCAGTCATATAGAAGTCTAGCACATACAATTATGCATGGTTCATAATACTTGACAGTGATAATAAACAACTACGTTACTGGTTTATGTATTTAATGTACTATATTTTTATCATTATTTTAGAGTATACTCCTTCTACTTATTTTTTAAAAAAAAGTTAACTGTAAAACAGCCTCACGCAGGTCCTTCAGGAGGTATTCCAGAAGGCATTGGTACCATAGGAGATGACAGATCCCTGCATGGTATTACCACTGAAGACCTTCTAGTGGGACAAGATGTAGAGGTGGAAGACAGTGACATTGATGATCCTGACTTTGTGCAGGCCTAGGCTAATGTGTGTGTTTGTATCCTAGTTTTTAACAAAAAAGTTAAAAAAGTTTTAAAAAACTTTTAAAAATAGGAAAATTCTTATAGAACAAGGATATAAAGAAAATATTTTTGTATAGTTGTACAATGCATTTGTTGTTTTAAGCTAAGTGTTATTACAAGAGCCAAAAAGATTTTTAAAAATTCAAAAGTTTACAAAGTAAAAAAGTTACAGTAAGCCAAAGTTATTTTTTACAGAAGAAAGAAATTTTTTTAATAAATTTAGCATAGCCTAAGTATACAGTGTTTATAAAGTCTAGAGTAGTGTACAATAATGTCCTAGGCCTTCACGTCCACTCACCACTCACTCACTGACTCACCCCGAGCAACTCCCAGTCCTGCAAGCTCCATTCATGGTGAGTATCCTATGCAGGTATATCTTTTTACTGTACCTTTTTAATGTTTAGATATATGTTTACATACACAAATACCATGTTTTACCACTGCCTGCAGTATTCAGTACAGTAACCCACTGTCCAGGATGGTGGCCCAGGAGCAATAGGCTATACCATAGACCCTAGGTGCATAGTAAGCTATACCATCTAGGTTTGTGTCAGTACACTCTATGATGTTCACACAATGATGAAATCATCTAACAATGCATTTCTCAGAATGTATCCCTGTCGTTAAGCAACACAATGCTGTATTTAATTTTAAATTTTCTAGTGGTCACATTAAAAAATTTTAAAAACAGGTGAAATTAATTTTAATAATGGATTTTATTTAACCCAATATAGCCAAAATGTCATTTCAACATATGAAAAATTATTGAGATATTTTAACCCTCTTTTTCTTCCTACTAAGTCTTCAAAATCCAGGATATATTTTACATGTACAGCAACATGTCAATTCAGGCTAGATACACCTTGCGTGCTCAATAGTCACATGTGGCCAGAGGCTGCATATAGGACAGAAAAGCACTTAGACTCTCAGTTCCCTTGCTGGGATATCTGCCAGGCTCTGTGATAAGCACTCCATGCTCATGGTTTTGTCTCCTTGATCAAAACAATCCTATGAAGTGTATACTATAGCCCTATCTTACAGATGTTAATGGAGGATTTGCTATTACTATCTCCACTTACAAATGAAGAAACTGAAGATAAAAGAATTCATGTGGTAGCTGTGAGAAAAGAATAAAATGTGTGCTGATTCTAGAAAAAATTCCTCAGGATTAAGATATAGCAGGAATTGGGACATATCAGATACAGTAAACCCATGATATAAAAAGCTCAAGATAAGGCCTATACAAATAAAATAATTTAATAGAATATTTGTCAGTAGCTTGACCCTTCTGAGGTTGGAAGGCAGGGAAATGTTAGTTGAAGTTAACAGTCACAGAAAGACGGAAATAGGAGGTAGTCGTAGACGGGGGAAAATGCCCTGTGCATAAATATATGTATGACTGTCACTTTAATCCTTTCTTCAAAAAAAAAAATCAAAGAATATATTTCAAGTGATTAGTTAGCATCCCTACAGCTTTAACAAGAACAGTAAAACATAGCTATTTGGCCATTGGCAAGTTACTTAATCTGATAACAAATTTCTCATCTATAAGATGGGTCTAATAATATATATCTTACAAACTTGTTGAGTAAAGGGAAATTACATATGTAAAGCAAAGAGTAAGTGCTCAGTAAGTGGTAACGACAATGATGATGATAATGATGTTTCTGCAAAGAATCAGACATGCCAGACCTGAAATTCTGTCCACTCTTACCCAGAGCATGTGGTCAGAGTAATATGCACAGAGAAACACATATTCTGCACAGTCATAAATACAGTTCTCAGGTGGTAACATGAACATGGGTATTAAATTTAGCTCTGAAAGAGATGGAATAACATTGTCTTTCTAGAGAAGAAATATTTACAAGATACAGACTTTCACTGGATGTTAGAGATACATGAAACACCCTCTTTACCAAGTTTGAGTTTAATTTAGAACATGCTTTTTCCCTCCTTCTTCTTCCCTCTATGTCCTCAGATATGTTTCTTGCCTGTCATGTTTTTTCTTTCTTTATAAACAAGTAGTTTTGTTTTTAACCACAGAACTCTCAGAATCAAAAAGGGAATGATTTCCAGGCATATTACCTTTGATCTGCTAGGAGGCTGTGGGGAAGGAGAGATCCTCTTGCCAGGAAACAAACTACTTAAACCTAACAGGGTGCTGGCTCCTGAGGTCACAAATGTGCACAGGAGCCAGCATTCACACCTCTTTCTTAGTAAACAGACACTCTGGACATGCCTGCTGGTGACACTTGGTTAAAGATGCTAATTAGCTGCAGGTGTTACCCATGGAGTTGACCAGCTCTGCCCAGTGGGTTCTCCTGTGCCCTGCAGCTCATCTGGGGAATCAGCTGCTGATGACATCAGGTAGTTTATGAGCAATAATAATTTGCCCAGAAACTGCTTTGCCCTCAGAACTTCCACTAGGGCCAAAAAGAGTTCTAAGTACAAAGCAGGAAATAATGCAGCCTGCCCCCACCTCACCCCCCCAAAAAGAGCCCTGGATCACTTGGATTGGTGCCTTTGTAGAGCACTATTTGAATGTAATGGTTGCCATAAAAGGCCAGGGCATGGTAACAACTTAAGAGAATCAGTTGACAACAGGGCCATCCCCAAATGGGGGCAGAAGAGGTGCTTGGGGACATCCATCAATCATCCATGCCTATGTTTATTCCACAAACATTTAATAAGTACATACTATGCACCAGATACTGGATTTGCTGCTGAGTATCCAACAGCAAATAAGACACGTCTCACAGCCTAGTGGGCAAATCATAGACCTAGTGGGCAAATCAAGAAAATAAACAGATAATTTTAGTACAGTGTTGTAGTACTGAGAAGGGCACAGGGGGGGTTAGGGGATTAAGGAGTAGGGGTGCCTAACTCAGCTTGGGATTCAAGGAAGGACTTTAGGAGATGGCAATTCCCCTGGGGAAGCTCAAATGCTGAGGAGATATTATTGAGGCAAAAGAAGGGAGGAGGCAAAAGGACACTCCAGGCAAAGGGTATAGCTGGAACAAAGGGCTCCAGGAGGAGGAAGGGAAGAGCAAGAGGAAGGGGAGAACAACAGCATGATGTTTGAGGTTGGAGAGGATTTACAAACAGTTCAGTGTTCCTGAAGCACAAAGTTCAGGTTGGAGACATGAAGCTGAAGAAGTGGGCTAAAATGTAAGGTTTGTCAGGGTAAGAAATAAGAGCTTCATCTCATAGGACAATAATTATGTCAGGCACATGCTGAGGAACTTGTAGCCAGGGAAGTGACATGATCAGATTTGCTTTAGAGAATCCACTGCTGAATGTATGACAGCTGTATACGGGAGGAGCAGGGGGGCAACCCAAGCAAGAGACAGGAAAACCTGATGGCAGGGGAGAGACGGTAAGGGCTTGAATGAGGGCAGTTGTGACAGGGATGGAGAAGACAGTTGAACAGAGCAGTGACTCTCAAAGTGTGGGCCCTGTATCCACACCATGGAATATTATTTCAGCAACAAAAATAAGTGATATATTGATACATGCTACAACATGCAAAAACCTACAAAGCATATATACGCTAAGTGAAAGAAGCCACACATGAAAGACCACATATTGTATGATTCCATTTAGGTGAAATGTCCAGAAAAGATAAATCCAGAGACAAAAAGTAGATTAGTGGTTGCTGGGGCTGGAGGTGGGGATCGGGATCTTATTTGGTTAATGGAAATGTTCTAAAACTGGATTAAAATGGTGAAGGCTGCACACTAAAAATGGTAGTTGGTAAATTTACTAAAAATTATTTAAGGTACACTTAAAATGGATAAATTTTGATAAGTAAATTTTACCTCAACAAAGTTGTTTAAAAAAAAAAAAAGCACAGTCCCAGATCAGTAGCATCAGTATAAGCGTCACCCAGGAGCTTATTAGAAATGCACAGACCCCACCCCAGAACCTCTGAATCAGAAACCCTGGGAGTAAGGCACAGCAATCAATGTTTCACAGCTCTCCAGATGAGTCTGATGCATGCTGACGCTTGAGAACCACTGGATTAGAGAAATATTTAGAAGGGATAACCAACTAGACTTGGTAATTGAAAGGGAAAGTGGGATCAGAAAAGGACAGTCCCTAAGGATTACACCCAGGTTTCCAGATTGGATGGCCAAGTTCCTAGTGACACCACCAAGTAGGATTAGGAACACAAGAAGGCCAGCCTGAGTAGCAAGTAGCAAGGGGAGATTGCAGTGCCTGTGGGCCACCCAGCAAGGAGGTCCAGCAGACACTGCAGCTGTTCCAGGCAGCTAAGGACTGAGAAGTCCGCTGTAACCACAAGGAGGTTCCTGGGGACCCTGGCTTCTGGGACATGGTAACAAGGGGACTGGGATGTGAAGGAGGCAAGTAAGGGAGTCTAAACTGACCTTTTAGAAGTTTAAGAAGGAAAGAAGGTCAGGGCAATAGCTAGGCAGGTATGAAGGGTTAGAGGAAGCTTATTTTAGAATGGGAGAAATTTTAGCTTGTTTTGATGACAAAATAGAAGAAGATAGCAAGAAATAAACAAATACAAAGGCAGGAGGAGAGAGAAAGAGAGAGAAAAATGTATGAATCAAGTCCAAGAAAAGGCAAAAGGAGATGGACCCAAGGCAGAGTTTGGCCTTGGACAGAAGCAGCGCACATCCTCCTCTGAAACTGGAGGATATGGATGTAGATTCTTGTGCAGATAGGAGAGTGGGGACCTAAGGAATGGACTTCATTTTATACATAAACCAGGAGAGAAGGGCATCCGCCACGAGGAAGGGGACAGGGGTTGCATGGAATAGGTAAAGGTAGAGGTTGTAAGGCCGTTTCAGGAGAAGAAGGGAGATGAGCAAGGGCAAGAGCGAGGCTGGCCAGGCTGGCTGCAGCTCAGCTGGGGAAGGAGATGAAAACGCATAGAGGCAGCAGACCGTGGGACTGCATGATCCTCGCCAGCACAGTCAGCTGCTCTCAAGCAGGAGCACAAAGCACGGATGCAGTATTCATGGGGATTTGCTAGAGAAGCAGAGGAAGGAGAGGAGTGAGGGGTTTGAGAGTTGGTAAGAGAACAATTTAGATAATCAATCCAGGATGAATCTTGTGTTAGGAAGAAAAGGAGGTCCAGAGAGGGTTGACAAGTAGGTGGGAACGAAGGAACCAGACAGCCAGAGTCTGCAAGGACCCCATGCAACAGATGAGAAAAGTGAGCCATGAATAAGACAGAAAGACACAAGATTGTGGGCCAAGGTAGAAAGAGGAATCCAGCCATCTGCTGGTGAGCAGTGTTAGGTGTTTTCAGGAACAAGTATGTGTTCCTAGGGTGGTAGGTGGATTGAATGCTCTAATTTGGGGGGCAAGGCCTCATGTAGAAAGCATAAGGGCCCTAAGCCCCCAACTCAAGTGCACAGAATCTGTCAAAACTTTTACACAATAGGGGCTGCTGCTCAGGTTTTTAATCCTAGAAAACACTGTGCATCCTCCACAAAAAGAGTTAACAAACTTTGGCTGCAACAGCTGTAGCTGATGTTTAGAAGCTAATGAATAATGAGAAGTGCTTTGACACCCTGACCCAGTGTTCTTTCTTCCTAGCATGGTGCCTGAGAAACGAAGGTGTGAGTTCTGTGCTCCTGGGATCATCTACTCCTGAACAACTCATTGAAAACCTTGGTGCCATTCAGGCAAGTACTCTGCCCTTTCCAACAAACTCCAGGGGATTTCATGGTGCCTTTGAAGATATCTCCAAGCAGTGTCCCATCTCTCTCCACCTCTGTCCTTCAGGATGGTTGGAGGGGAGGGGGAACAAAGGCCTAAGAAGCAACAGAAAACTTTCACAGTAGATGGATCCCGATATTAACAGGCAATGTTCCCAGAGCTCACGTCTCAGGACAGTTTGTTTCTGTGGGGACAGTGCATTCCAGTGTTACACCTGGCAACTGACTTCCCAAGCTTGACCATAAATGCCTGCTTAGTAACTTGCTTGAAATGTAATATCTTTGGTAATATACATACATAATTTATTCACTTGTTCTTTCCACGAGTGTTGATTGCCAACCTATTGTATGCTGAGCCCCTCCCTCCCTTCTGTTCTCTTAGCATCCTGTATTCCTCTGCCCATCATAACACTTACAATAATGTGGCATAATTCCTTGTCTCCTCGGCTAGACTGTAAGGCCTCCAAGGTCAGAGACCTGTCTTTCTTGCTTCTCCACTGATTTTCCAGTTCCTAGTGTACTATATGGCCCTTAGTTAACACTCAAGAAATATCTGTTGAATGAATGAATATTTGCCATGTTTTAAGAGAAATGGGCTCAAAATTCTATTTTGGACTTCCAGGATCACATCTCCTTAGAAGCACATTGGGAGGCCCATCCCCACTCCCTCCCTCTAAGGAGAAGAGTAGGGGTTGGTGTCTGTTGTCACCACTCCCCTTCCCCAAAGGCCACACCCAGTCCTGAGCCTGCCCAACTCTCAGCCCTGCTAAAGGCCCAAAGAATGATCCTGCCCACTATTCTTGCCAGAGCTACCACCTGCCGAAACAGGGAAGGGTGTCTGTTTTCCTCTTTCTTACTGGGAAACAGAACTGTCTCACACCTTCTTCCCTGTCCACTTGGCCCTGCAACAAGCACATAGCCCTGTTACTGCTCCCAAAAGGAAACAGACGGAGGGGGGACAAACTTGATTAAACTTACAATGTTTAAAAACCTTTTTTAAAAATAGCCCAGAACATGCTGGGGGATAAATGGCATAGATTACCCCACCCCTTTCTTAGGGCTGTGCAGCAGTGGTATCACCTCTGCCTCTCTGCTTCTAAGAACCCCGCCCAGCCCCACAATTCCTCCTGGATTCTGTGGGGTTCCCTGTCACTGCATGGGAAATACTCCCTTTTATGAATGCCACTCTATCTTCTCTTATTTTCACTTATGCTCTGGGAAAAGATAAGGCTACACAGTCATGATGAGGAGACAGGCAACAATTTATACACAAAAGAACTGAAATTCAATCCAATGATTTCAATTCTACCAGTATTTACGGAGCCCTATTCCATGGCTGCACCATTCTACACAGTGGGAGTACTGATATGAGTAAGAACAAGACCCTGCCTTCAAAGAGCTCATGGGCTGGCTGAGAAAAAGTGAATTAAGAAATCTATCCCTTAATTCATTCAGCAGATCTTTGAGTCCCTACTATGTACCAGGTACTGGAGATACCGCAGGAAACAAGACAGACATTGTCCAACCTTCAAGGGGTTTGGATTTCAGTAGGAGACAGATAAACAAACATACAAAATAATTTCAGATTGTGAAAGGGGCTATTAAGTAAATAAATAGGATGTTGTAATAGACTAATTGAGAATGGGTGGGCCTATTTTAAATAACATTCTTGCAAAAGGCCCCCATGGAATATGTTTATTCCAAGGCTTCAGTTATTCACATGCCTTTACACAGTATGGGAAGAGCCCAGGAGAGCACATTCCAGGCACAGGGAAGAGCAGTGCCAGGGCCCTGAGATGGGAAGGAACTTGGCTTTTTCCAGGAACTGCCAGCCTCAGCCCAGTGTGGCCAACATGTGGTGAGCAAAGGGGACAGCAGATGCACTGAAGTGGTGAGGAAGGCCAGGGCCAGATCTCACAGGACACCACAGGGGTCAGGCTGTACTCTATATGTAAGGAATCCTTTGGAGGGTTTTAAGAGGAGGGCCATGCCATACTCCTATTTGAATGTTTAAAGATCACTATGGCTGCTGTGTGGAAAGTAAAATGAAGGGCAAGGGTAGTGGTTCAGGCGAGAGGTGATGATAGCTTGGACTAGGGTGGTGGCCATGGAGGTGCAGAGAATGGGATGGATTCGCAGGTTCCGGAGAGAAAGACAACATGGTTTGGCAGGAAGAGGGAGGAATTGAGGATTCCTACCATGCTAGTACAGGGAGATCACTGCCATCCCAGGAGGAGGTCACACTGCCTGGGGATGGCATAAATAGGTAACTCCTGGACTAAGCTTTAACGGCTGTGGGAGTAGGTCAGGCAGCTGAGGGGGAAGGGGACACATTTCAGAGGAAAATTCTTTAGTCAGTTTTCTTCCCCAAGCATTTCCACCCTAGCAAGGCTCTGGCTGGTAATAGGATGGGGCTGTTATCCACACTAAAAGGAATACTACCCAAGAAGCAAGGCTACCGTTGGGGCTTACCAACCCTCCCCCTTTCTACTCCATCCCCCGTACCCAGCACTGAAAAGTCCACCGTAGACAAGCTGTGATTGGGCCCCGTGATGTGGCTAAAAGCAGACTGGGTGGCTGGGGGTGCTCACCAGTGGTGGGATTGGCTGCAGAAGGATGGAAAGCGTGGAGTGCCAGCTGGGGTAAGGAAAGGAAATTTCTAGTAGGCAGAGAAGGCAGCTGCTCCAAGCGATGCAATGTGTCTAAGGTGAACAAAAACCAGAGTGTACATAAATCAGAGCCTGGACAGGTGGGAGAGACTGCAGAGGAGAAACCACAGCTGTGGGCAGCCCACCATCACCTATACAGGTCCCCATGTACCCCACTTCTGCCTAAAAGGTGGACAGAATTGCTCCACATCCAGGCCTCATAGCCCCCATCACCACTCCCCGGAACCCTAATCTCCAGCCACCACACACCACTCAGATCCCCAGATGTAACGGTGGTCCTCTGCCTGCAAAGTGACCACACCCCAGGCTGGCAAAATCCTACTGTCCCCAAAGTCCAGATCAATAGTGACACAATCCTGGGAGGACTTCCCAAATACCCTCCCACCCCAGCAACACTAGCCAGATGCCCCTCACCCCACCAATTATTCCAGGCAATATAACACCAAGTTTGCAAAACTGGTAGCCTGTGGAGTGTTTTTTAAATCTGTAGTAGTGTAAAATGTTTTAAAATAGTTGTCAACATTAAAAAACTGGGTGATTTCATATAAAATTCTACAAGTATGGCTTCTCTTGAAAATTTTGGTCTTGCAACACTATGTTTTTTTCTTTTATTCAAGTGCTTTATGGTTTCATCATTTTAATGTTTAAATCTCTTTTCTATCATAAATTTATTTTGGTATAATGAAGGATTTTTCTCCTCACATAGCTAACCCAGTGTATTTTAGACACGAAACTTCCAACAAATCCAATTTCTAGATTTCAATCTCACTGTCACAATCTGACTTTAAATAACACATTAGCCGTGTAGACACTGGGACTCCAGAGCTAGTGGGAAATCAAATTCCTCCTTTAGCTTCGGATAAAAAACCGTTAACCAGGCAAAAGTTTCCCAGGCTGAGTAGCTCTACTGTTCTGCCAACCCCTAAGGCTTCTGAGGATAGCAACTGAGTGGAGACAAGGTCACTCTGGCCAACACGACTGCAGCAAAGGAAGGGTGAGGCTGAAACCTCAGAATGGTCGTCAGAATTGTATTTCACCACAGTCTCCACATAGGGTTAGACTATTCCAGCAAGAAAGTCTGCCTTTGTCCCTTGTCTCACAGTATAATGTGTGCCCTTGGCCCACTTCTCAGAACTAGCCCTGGATGAGCTCATCTTTTCCCTGGGGCTTCAATTAGCATGTTCCTGGAAATGAGTTGAAAATCTTCAACTCCAGTCTTCCTGCAACCACTAAGCTCCACAGCTACACCTCGGCGCCTGCAAGTCACTTCTACATGGATATCCTACAGGCACCTTAACATACTGACTGCAACACCAGGGAAAAAAAAAACTCCTTGGGGCCATGGTGTTTTATTACAAAAATAAACACTTCAAAAACAAAATGATCCTTTCAAATTTTTCATTAAATTAGAAAGGATCATTTTGTTTTTGAAGTGTTTATTTTATTTTTTATTGTTTTCTGTGTGAGTTATATGCAACTTGAAAAATAGCTCTCGTGACTCCCAAGGTGAAGAGATGTGCAAGTTACATATGCTTCACGAAGCCCAGGGCTCAAAACTAGTGTAAGTTAAATACAACTCACATGGCAGTTAATGTGTCAAATGCAACACATCCTACTCCAAATTTCCTATTCCTCAAACTACTTCTCCTTTAGTTTCCAGTCTCAATAATCTACACCAACATCCTTCTAGTCACTCAGTCTTGAAACCACCACCATCCCCCAAAATGTCTCCCAGATCCACTCTCCTTTCCTACTCCATTGCCTCTCTCCTAGGTAAGGCCCTTTTTGCCTCTGGCTTAGACTGCAATACGTATCTAACATCTGTCCCCCAACTACCTCCAGGTGTCCGACAGCGTTACTCCCAGATCAGAAGTCCTGAGAGGTTCCCCACTGCCTACAGAATAAAGTTCCAACTCCATAAAACGGCATGCAAGACTTTCCACTCTTACACTTACCTGGCAGGGGAGATACCACGATCACGAAGACTTTCCACTCTTCACCCAATTTCCCTATCCCCTGTTCTTACCATCCCCACACCTCCACTACTCACTCTATACTTGTTATCACTCCATTTCACTTTTTCATGCTATTCCTTCTACCTGGGATGCCTGTCAAACCTGGCCATCCTCCACTGGAGTTCTGACCACAAGTCAGAATGAATCTCTACTTAGTCTCTAGGCCTGTGCTGTCTACACTGTAACTTCTAGTCTTCATGCAACTTCATGCACATGTGGCTACTGACTGCATAAAAGGTGGTTAGTCCAAATGGAAATGTGCTGTAAGTATAAAATGTTCACAAGATTTGAAAGACTAGTACAAAAAAAAACCTAATACGTCTCATTTTCTATACTGATTACACATTGAAATGATGCTTTGGATATAATGAGAAAAAACATGTATTAATTTCACTTGTTTCTTTTTACTTCTTTAAGGTAGCCACTAGAAAATTTAAAAGTACAAATGTGGCTTGTATTGTATTTCTATGAGCCTTCACTTATGCCTTGTGCCTTCATTTATGCAGTTAGAAAACAAGGCCCCTGACCTCAAGGAGCTTACATTCCAGCTGTGGTTTATGAACATATACAAGTCTAGATAACTTCACTTAACATAGAGCATGAATAAACAACAAATGACCGACAGTACTAACCACATCCTTTGTACTTCTCCCCTTGCTCTCAGGTTCTCCCAAAGATGACATCACATGTGGTAAATGAGATTGATAACATATTACGCAACAAGCCCTACAGCAAAAAGGACTACAGATCATAAGGCAATGCATGAGCCACAGAAGCTGCATGGTTAAAATAGCGGCCTGCACCCAGTACAGAACGGTGTTACTAGCCAGTCTTTTGAATCACTTAGCAGCCTGCTGCTCAACCTCTAGTGTCCCTGGATTCTCTGAGGTATCTGCTGTCGCTACCACTGTGCACATCTGAAAACTCACAACCAAGAAAATCCATTCTATTTTCTTACCTTGGACTGGAATCACCTATTCTTGCATTGCTCTGTACACCTCATGCTTATGCAATGGAGAGAATACGGGGGGAAAAAAAGATGTATTACTTTCAGGAATTTGGTAACTTAGAGAAGGCTGTACAGATATATTTTTTCAAAAGAAGAAAATCCACAGATGCAATGTGAATGCATAAAAAACAGAGTAGGATATCTTCACTCAGAAGTCTTGCTTGGGAGAATAAGCAGAAACAATTTTACATTTTTTTCCTATCTTCACATTCATATTAAGTTTTGTTTCACTTGTCATTCAACAGAACTAAAATTTGTAGGTATTTGCTTTATTACCTTTCAAATATTTACTGTTGCTTGGCCCCAAAATGGCCCTGTACAACAATTTATCCAGTTTGTCTATTAGGATTCTAATAATGTTATCCATTTACATATAAAGAGGGTAAAAGGATGAATACCCTAATCATGAACTAGAGACATTATGGCTAATTTATGAAAGGGAGGGTTAGACTGCTGCAGGAACTTAGCTTTGAATAAAATGCAATGTATCTGCAATTGTGTCTTTTTTTTTACATTTTATTAAAACCTGCTTTATACGTTCAACCGCTTATAGGCATAACTTCTGCAAGTTTCAATATTTGAGCTTTAAAAATAAATATACACATGCTCAGTTTTGTAAGTAAACCTGTAAAATACCTAGAAAGGCAAATATTCAGTTCAATTAGCACTGGGACTTTACAATATAATGCTTAGTATTTTTGAGGAGTTATTAACATGAAAGCAAATCACAGCCTTTGTGAAAAATGCTATTTCACTACTCAGAATATGCTGGGTGAATTAACTTGCCCAGTAAAAAGCAAAATGTTAAAGAACTTCCTGATTCTATAATCATATTATATGCACTAAACTATATGCATGAAAGTTCTTTGCATGGATTAAAGGGGCTTAGCCTTGTTGCACTCAGAATCTGAGGTATATCTAGCCCTGCCACTATCGGCTACTTACCTTCATTACTATCCCACTTCAGAAAAATTGTGAGAACATGCCATGTGTGTTGATGTCTGTAAAAAGGGAGAAAACATGCTTTTCTTTCTTTTTTGGGATGGGGTGGTCCTTTAACTCTATTTGGACATCCGAGGATGTACAAAACTCTAATTTAATTTTCTGGTCAGCAGGTTCCCCATATAGAAATCACTTGGAGATTTACCTAAGAAATAATATTTTAAAATGCTATTTTCTGTTACCATGTCCAGAATGTATTTCAAGGTTAAATTCTAATCTTAAATGTTAGTGGGAGATATCAAAAAATTTCCTTTTTGATTACTACTACCTGTATCCTAATAGGGAGTTTGGACTTTTTTGACGAAGAGTATCAGATTAATGATGCAAATGGGTCATTTTTTCAGTTGTTCATTGTGTACTCAAACCAGTGAACTACTGTATGTATAAATGAGCTGAGGTGCTGTCTAATGGGAAATGCGATTTAACTTACTTGCTTAGAGTAATAAAAACATTTTGTGCATTTAATCTCACAATAGCTTTTATCTGATCTTTCATTAAAAAATGTTTTTTATATATAAAATATATACATACAAAGTACATATGGCCATAACATAGGCAATAATCTAAATAAAAATTATGTTGGCAGCTAAGCTGCACTGAATAGCTAACAGAAATAGCAGTGATTAAAAGACAGACTTGGATTACAATCCCAACTTTTTTCTCTTATTAATGGAGAATATAATTAGCTACCGAAGGTATCATTTCTCACTGGGTTTTAGAATACTCTGCACTAAGGTTAAAGCTTCTCAAACTCACTTAAAAAACCTGCAAATCAAAACCAAATATATACATTATTACTTCACTGTGGGAACAGCCTGTTTTTTATATGCAAATCATTTGCCATGGTAAATATGCTACATAATACATTTCACACTTATATCCTTAAGAAAAATTTCCATGTACTCCTTGTCTTTTCTCCTCTGGAAAGAATTTCCTGGCAGAGAACATTATCACTCTGAAGAGTAACCTGGGTAGCAGCCATCCCTATACTGAAATCTCGGGTAGGAGAAATGCAAACTAGAAATCCTGTGCCTGGCTTCCCATGGTAAGAACTGTCACTTCATCTTCATGAAGAGAGTGCCAATATCATGAGGCAGAAGTCAGAGCTTGAAGGAACCTTAGCCATCTGCAAAGCCATCCCTCTTTGACAAATGAGGAAAGTGGGCCTGGATAGATGAAAAAACTTGCCCAAACTCACAATGCTAGTTAATGGCAAAACCCAAGTATTTTGTGTTCCAGTCCAGTGCTCCTTTAAGGAAAAGCTTTTTTTTTTTTTAATTTTTAAGCTTAAAAAGTTAATTGTGAGAATTTTTAAGTTAAAAAAGCTTAGGTGTGAATCCAAATTAAGGAATCAGACAAGAAGAGGGAAAAGTCAGAGAAGAGATGCAATGAAAACTCATGAAGACCAACGAGAAGTTAGTCTTTAATCGTCTCCCTGAAAATCTACACCAACCACTCAAAAGACCCTCCTAATCTTCAATTCTCACCTATGGGGGAGTCCAGGGAGGTGAGAGTAATCCCTTACAGCCCCAGTAGATACATATGTAAATTAGTTTTCTCCGTACACGTACACATATATGTATCCTTCCTTAGTGTCTCCAGAAATAGCAGTGACTGGCATACACACTGGAAACAAAGAAACAGGGTGCACAGGAAGGTACAGCAGGCACACAGAGGCAGAGGCCTGATGTCTGGCTCTTTACTGTACTGCTCTACGCCTGTCAACACCTCACAGGCATTTGATCAGTAACTACAAAAATACACATTTATATGTGTGGGAAATTAAAATCATGGTTAATGTGAAATAATGTAATAAAGATGATGTACTTATTCTGTTCTTACAAAGAAGTCCAGGGAAAATACGAATTTTCAAAAGCAAAGTTTAATCATACTTATTAAGCAAGACCTTTCACAAGAATTTTGAGTATAAATTCAAACTCCATATTTCAGTTAACTTCAAAACTTATTTCAAGTTATCTTTTCCAGGTTGCAATAATATACCAAATACAACCACTGGTGAATTTTTACTAGCTAAAAAGAATTTCAATCCAAGATTTTTATTAAGTTGTAAATGAGGAAAGTAAGAACAGGTAAAGGAAAATGTTGTAACACTTTAAGCTTCTATCACGAGTGTGAAAAAAGGAATTTAATCACCTTGAGTAGCAATTACAACAGAATCTCTTCTTTTACTGCTGCTGAGTATGAGGTCTTTTTAAGATAAAATTCTATAGCAGGTTTTTACTATTTAAATCTGACCAAACATATCATAATTCCATGTGCCACACAGCTGTTTTAGACGATGGGGAAGGTACTTCTTGAGAGTAAAATACTGGTATAGCAAATCCTTAATGAAAACTGTTGAACTGTGAGTATATGCCTTATCATCTTATGAACAGAAATTTATGTAACATTATAGAAAGTTAGAAAACATTATCAGGGTTAAAAACAGAGTGCTCTAGGAAAAACTCAGGACAGAAAATAAATTTTGCTTACTCACTTTCCTACAAATTTTCAGTTTATTAATTCAAGAGAAATTCTAGAGATGTCCCTATTTCACCAACCCATCTAAGCTATGCTGTATTATACCAAGAACGGTGGCGATTTTTTCCCTGTCTCTACAGGTACTGCCATCTAGTGGCAAGTTTTCACCAGCAATACAAAGCGATTGCCCCAGCTCTAGTAACAAATAGTAGACACTGATGGTTTATCAAAAAATCATTTTGTCAAATAAGCAAACGCATTTGCTACATAAACTCCATGTCACCAAACTACTGACTGGCTTTTTATCAACAGTAAAGTTAAAAAAAAAACAAAGTCTCTTATGTGTTGCCCTAACTGTAACTTGCAGTAAATCTCTTCACGTTATAAACGACTAATAACATTTATAACATTCATCTTAAATTTAGAAGTGGAAACTAAAAATTAGGAATATATTTCCTTGAGGTACCGCATGTAGGAAATTACCGGATGTGGTCAAAAGCTAACAGGAATGTGAAACTGTTATCGCCTATGATTCCCTATCTGTTTAAGTGATACAGGTTAAAGAAGAACTTCCCCAAATTTTTAAAGTCTTGGCACACATAGAAAATGATGGTATCTGTACACACACTGGTTAAAAATGCGAAGAAACTGCTCTCAGCTGGACCCCGAAGGGCTGAACAGATCAATATTTCGTTCACAATTGATCGGTACCTGTGAACTGAAGGGTCAAATTTATGAAAGTCCTATTGGGAAAAATACTGACAAGCACTAAAACCACTATAAATTCCTTAGAGGGTTCTTAAAATTCTAGAATGAAGATCACAAAAATTACTTTGGTCTTTTACACGTCAATATTCAGGAAAGAGGTTCCCTCTCTTACTTAACATTCTTCCTGGGGCATGAGGCCTTCATCAAGGAAAACAATGATTCCTGTGTCTTAACAAGTCAAACCAACATGGCAGGGTCAAGTTGACCTCCCTGACCACCCAGGGCCAAAGCCATACAGCTGAACAGTATGTGCTTTAACTCCGTAGGACAACTCTCATATGCCCGAGTGCTATTTTTAGGTTACTACTTTGGCTGCCTTTCTTCTTTACCAAAAAAAAAAAAAAATTTTTCCACAAGTTTCTCTTCCCCAAGTTGGAGAAACCATGTTTTAAACTTTGTGTTATTTCAAATCACAAATTCAGAGACTTGTAAACATAAGCTTCTGTTCAATCCCCTGGGAAGAAGATTCATTCTGATATTTATGGTTCAAAAAAAGTTGTAACACTGTGCTTGGAACACAGAGAACCAGTTATTAACTTCTTGCTACTATTTTAAATAATAATAGCTCAGCCCAGGTTACTGTGACCTCTGACAGATCAAGGAAACAAGTTATTTTCTCCTCTCATGATTATAGCATATTGCAAGACACTTTTTGCCTTTTAATAAATGTCCTGGTACTCTGAGTTTCCCTTTCAATTCATTTAATTTCAACAATCTATCCAAAAAAGCCAATATACAAATACTGAATTACATTCTGTGGGGTTTTTTAAACCTTCAAACTCCAGACTGTAAAAACATCTGTATGTCCTCCCACCCTGACCACCCCGCTACTTTTCCATAAACCACAGGCCACCCATAAATACAAAGCCAGGGGGCGAAGCTGACATGGTCTACTTGGAGCCAGTAGACAGAAGGGCGATGAGTCCTGATGAAGCACTTATGGACAAAATGTAGTTCCTGTAGGAATTTCATGTTAAGGAATAATTAAGAACCCAAAATTAGTTTTTCAACAAAATAAAGCCCATCTCTTTGGAACATACTGTTTCCTTCCTGATACTTGGTATAATCATAATGATATGAAGCCCCATTGAATGTAAACACAATTTGCAAGACAGAAGACCATAAAAAATGAAAAACACTCACAGGAAATGCGTTCCAGTTTTAAAAAGAAAACACTTGAGACAGCAACCTAGAACACATGATCATGAATAACACACGTGAATTCCATTTAACCTTCATGAGAGGAGCTGATCAAAGAACATGGGGAGGAAGGAGAGACTTGTTTTCCTTTCCCCTCCCCCTACCCCGAGAGCAAAGGAAAAGTTAATCTCCCCTGTCATACAGTTTTGCTGCAGTTGGCTTGTAACAGCAAGATTCTGAAAGTTTGCAGCTACTTCCAGTGTCAGAACTGTGCCATTTTCAGCAAACCACTCCCGCATTCCCAGAAGATACAAGTTAGAGGATGTCTGATAGTTTATTACGTCATAATTTCCAATTGTTAAAAGTTTGGCTGCACATTCCTGCATAACACCTTTAATAAATTACCTTAATAAGAGAAGACTGATTCTTACTCAAAAGCTCAATTTGAGAGCAGCTTGAAACACTGTTATGGCATTATGGTACCTTAACTGCACTGGCCATCTACACAACTCCAAAGCCCAAAAACAGCAGCAGAAACAGGGGCTTATTCCAAAAGCTATCAAAGAAGGCAAGTTTGCTTTGGCTCTTTGGAACTTTAAGTAGGCAAGTATACATAATCACATATGTAAGACTGCTTTGTAATATTTGTTATTTATTCTAAGTCACAACACAAAGTACTTTAAATCAAACCAAAAACTGTTATTTCAAATGTCCAGAAACTTGCCTAACATCAGTGCTATTTAATGGACTGATTCCCAGAGCAATTTTTCTTTCCATTAAAATACCCAGACAAGCTGAAACCAAAACTTACTACTGTTTCTAGACTTCTAAAAAAGATAATCAACTTTTAAAAGGATACACTGTGGGGTTGAAGTTCTTCAATATAAAGAAAGAAGCAACAATGACCAAGACCAGGAACAGAGTGTTGTTATAGAAGATGGAAAATGTTGTAGCTTCATAGTCAGCAACTTCATTCTTCTTCCACAAGATTCTGCAGACACAGAAACAAGTTTATAAATATGATTAAAAACTCTAACTACCACACAGCTCTAGTTCATTGTAAGACAAGCTTTTCCTTAAGTGTTCTAGGGTGAGAATGTATTTTTAATATTAAATTTAGTCAGAATTGTCCCCTTTCTTCCACTGAAAAAAATATTTCACACTCACTATTGCTGCTGAAGAAAACAGTCACTGGTTATGTTATCATTTTTCCCAGGCAGCCAGGACTACGGAGGAAGGGACTGATGAATTGCAATTCGCATGGTTTCATCAGCAGCTCAAACAAGTTATCTTTCTCTGGGCCCTCACCTAAAACACAAACTCGATGGTCAGCAGCCTGATGGAGCTTCCTTGCCAATACCCTAGGCTTGAGGCTTTCTACAGCGTTCAGTAACATCACACCTTAAGAACACAATCCTTATGACAAATACTAGCTGTGGTCTTACAGAAGCAGACTATTGTCAGCCATTTCTATTTACTTCAAAGAATGTGCTTGATCATTAGGAGGATTTTTTTAACATTTGTAAAACCCTTTTACTTTTTACTTATTCTATTTTACTGGTTCTGATATTTTGTCTTATTAATTTACTGGTACTTTATCAATTTTTTTTAATCCCTTCACACAGGCAAAAGGAAGTTCCAGGGTGCCTGTGAATAAGGGACCCTTTATTCCTCCTGGTTAATTAACTTTGTAAAGCAGTTTTTAAAAGGGTAGGTTGTGACCCATTAGTGGGAATGGAACTCAATCAAGGGGATCGAATGCCCAGGGAAATTAACTGAGTGGGTTGAGACCAGCATTTTTTTCAAATGAAATAGGAAAGAACAGAAAAACATCAAGAGTGTATTACACACAGTAGGATAAATACTGCTGTGTGAAACATTTTCATGGGTGCATGTACGAGTACATTTGGTCAAAAGGTAAAATATATTTACTGTGGGTCATTATCAAAAAGGTTAAAAGCCACTACTGTAGACACTTTGTCCCCCAAAAAGATAACTCTACTCAGGAGCCAGATGATACCCCCCGCAATCCTAAAGACAACACTATGACTAATGTTATTGGTGACTGACACATTTTATTCACCAAGTGTTCTAATTCAAAGTCAACAGGTTGGCTG
Organism: Daubentonia madagascariensis; assembly: GCA_023783475.1. Taxonomy (NCBI): domain Eukaryota; kingdom Metazoa; phylum Chordata; class Mammalia; order Primates; family Daubentoniidae; genus Daubentonia; species Daubentonia madagascariensis. The sequence continues at coordinate 22,426,494 of JAKFHU010001670.1, forward strand.
TAAAGGAGCTATATGAGCTGTAATAAGTATTTTGAATTTGGGTAACTATGATGCACACCCCAGTTTAAGAAACACTGTTCTAATGAATATGATAATTCAATAAAAAGGTTTTTTTAAAAAGCGAGCTAGATTCTCTAACCTCTATCCCTGTGCGAAAATGTGCAATCAGAAAGCTATGCAGCCAGACCTCATTAAAGCTGCTTCCTGCAAAAAGCCCTTCATTGTCATAATTTTAATACTGTGCCTTCAGTTTTATAAAGGATCCATAGGAGATAATCATTTCAATAATGTTTTGGTGCCTTTCCAAAAACACTCCATGTCCCTTAAATAAGGATCCACTTGATAAAGTCTTTCCAAGATTCTGTGCCAGGAAAGTTTCTTTTCAGAAGGACTTGCATGCTGCTTCTCTTCAGACAATGAAAGCTATGTGACCTCAGATGCTTCCCCTGGCACTTGGAAGCTCAAAACTAAGTTTGGGGTTCAAATGCTGTAACTAACTCTAAAGTCCTTGTTCATCTACCTTTTCTTCTTTTTAAATGGTTTCTGGTCTTTTAAAATCGTATTGTTTGTTTTATATGCACTTTGAGAAAATTGTATTAAATATAATAAATATATGCACTTTAATAGTGCAAGTTCCCACAAAGTCTTTCTGGAGCAAAGTGGGGTAAAAATTCTGTTCCACAAAGCACATTGTTGATATTAAAACTAAAGATTCATGAAAACCACTGGACTCATGACTCTATCAAATTATCTGGCAACTCTTCAGCACAAGTTTACTCAGTCATTCAAGGACTTCTGCTACTCAGATGTTAGACTGTTTAACAAGCCTTCTAAGAGCAGCTGACTGGAAAAAATGGGAGGGGGGGAAACAAATGTGGCAGAGAATTGGGCAAAAGAAGAGAAACCCAGTTCTTTTCTTTTCCCCAACCAATGCAGATAACAAAGTACTAGATATCCCTTGGGGAACTCAGGAACAGAAATATCACCACCTAGGCAGGCTAACACATAACACACCATAAACCATTCAGACCCAGAGGGGTTAGGTGATTAAATTCAAGGTCGCACAGCTATCAACAGGCAAAGCTAGCACTGAACAAAGCTCTGTTGCCTCTTAAATTCCAGCAGAGCAACTACAGGTATAAGTTCTCAAGTCAGACTACCTGTGTTCTTATCAAGGATCTACCACGTATTAATCTAGGACCTTGGGCAAGTTACCCAAACTTTCTGTACCTTAGTTTCCTCTGGTCTAAAACTGAGATAACAGTAGTACCTACCTCATAGGGCCCTTTAGAGGAATAAACCAAATATTGTTTAGCACAGAGAAAGGTATCTGGTAGTAATGAAAACTCCCAAAGCAGCTATTATTATTCCTATTACTACAATTTCTACAATTCCAAAATTTATCTCCAAACAATTCCAATATCCACATTCTCTAATCAAAAATGAAAAACTTACTTTCTCTGAAGTAAGTTACCCCCTTTTTTGATTATCACAAACATTTTAAATAAGGAGTCAAACCTTTCATCTTTTTCCTTCCGAGACATCTTTCTATTATCAGCTTCAGAAAGTTTTCGAGTCACTTCTTTGGAAACAGCATCCTCCCTCTTCTGTGCTACTCTAGAAGGAAAAGAAAAAAAGAAAAAAGCTTCCATATGCTATGGGTGAACATCACACTCTCTCAGAAACACTCTGTACTCATATTTTGTATTAGCAACTGAATGATACTTATCTTTCAAGAAAATAAGCTGGACAGAAAGTTCCAACTTTATTACTGTACTAGCCAAAAGAGAAGTTGTTCAAGAAACTTCCAAGATGTGGTTTATTAGTTATGTGTTTTTATTTCTGCTTAAAAGGGAGAATTTTCCAAAGTTTAGGGATTTAACATGGATATAAAAGTCAAATGCTATTAGTGTAATTTAGTTATGAATAACTATATTTTGTTTTACCCTATAATTTAACTATTTAATAAATAAATTTCAAAAGGCATTAGCAAATGATATATGATTTCAATTCCAAGTAAATAACAGGAGAGAAAACTAGGCTAAATAAACAAAGAGGAAGTAATAGCTGAAATATCTTAAAATAATGCTTTTATCTCCACTCCAAAGGACAATTTCACTATAAAGAAATAATATCACGTGGTCAGGACTGGCTGTACCACTTTGTTAAATTAACCACGGGTTTGTGGGCTGCACCAAAAGTTAACATGGAATCAGTCAGAAAAGACTGAAAGTGTTACTCGAGAACTCAGATTGAAATCTTGTGTGACAAGTCAGATGAAGAAAAAAACTAAATTTATACTCATCGAAAGAATCTATAGATGAATTCTATCAGATAGGGTTGCTAGTGAAAGAGGATAAAATTTAAACTATGATGAAATACAAAAACTCTCCCACACACCCTAACACTTAAATCAACATGGTGTATTTTTCATAATATAAGGGAAACTGGTTAGCCATAAATATAGATAAGAAAACAGTAACTGACCACAAGCAAATTTTAACACATTACCTACGCAGTCCCACTATGACAGCATTCAACACAATATCTCAACAGGATATGGAACATGGAGATAGAAATCTGTTCACTCTACGTGAAAGTAATCAATCCCTTGTTACTACCCTGTATTTAGTTCTAGTCAGCATACCGAAGAAAACTGTGGAGAAATCAGGATGGATCCCAACAAAGAAAGCCCAGTATCATTCAAGGCAGTAATTTTCAAACTTCCTTCAACCACAAGAGCTTCTGGGATATAAGTTAAGCACAAATTGTAGCTGATTTTTACCTATGTCTCTATCTCCAGCTCTCTCACTCAAGAACGGAGTTAGAATTGACATTGTTAAAAAGAAAACCAGTGTATTTTTTAAAGGCTTACAAAGTTACTTTTTAACTTTATTACCCCACAAAAATTGGTAACTGGAGGGAGGAAAACTGGTTGCTCTAAAAAAATAGATAAGAGGAAGTAAATTCTGAAACCTAATGAATGAAAAGGCAGCTAAGGGGGCAGACAGCTATCTTTTTAAGAGATGTTTAGGACACTACAATGTACTTTTTACTCCAAAGATCCAAATTCACCTGACTCATTTTATCAAGTAGAAACCATCTTTTCAGATGCTTCTTTCATTCCTGAGACACTAGGCTCCAAAGGCTGAGATTCTTTTCTCTGAACCTCTCAACCAGACCAGGCACTAAATAAGTGTTTCTTGAACTTAACATCAGGCCACTTTTTTCTACAAAAGACCAACTGAAAAGAAATGGACATGGTTTACAGCAGAAAACTGTCTTAGCTGAATATAAAAAATACACATATACAACCCCCCCAATTGTCATAGTGTTAGGACACAGCAATAAACTACCATATTTTCAAAAGGGTTGGTTATCTCTACGCATCCTCAGGACAAATCGTCAACTAACTGTCCACATGACAAATCTTCCTGAAGACACTAAACCAGATAACTAAATAATTTCTCTTCTAGGTCTAGAATTCTATACTCAACTACCAGAGGCATAACAAACACACTGTAGGTTTATTGCAACTCAAGAAGAAGCCCTCCCATCTGTCTTAAGGCTCTTAAAAAATAAACCTCACTCAGTGGTGAATACTCTAAAATGGGATAGAGGTCACTCTAGTGACATAGCGCTTAGCCAACTGAGATAACCCACAAAATCAACTATATTTTTCTTCTTTTAAATCAGTATATCAGAACCTTTCCAGAATTAAAAAAATATATATTAATACTTATTTAATTTTTTTAAACAAACACATTTTTGCAAACATTGTTTAAATTATGCCACTTTTTTATAACAATTCCTAAGGGCTCTCTTACCCTCAACCTCTCCAACCACGCATGTAAACATTTATTATGTGCCAGACACTATGCTTAACATGTCACACGTATGATCATATTTAATCCCCACCATCCTCTGAGGTACCATTAGTATCTCTATTTTACAGCTCAGGAATCTGAAGTCAACATAGGTAAAATATATGCCCACGGCCATACATTTACAAGTAGCAGAGCTGGGGCTGGAATCAAGACTATCAACTCTGAAGCCATCTTCCCTCTATCACCAACACCTACTCACACTCGACATCTCGCTGGGTCTTTGAACCTTAACCATCTTGCAAATCTGTAGGAGTTTCCATGTCAGCAGCAAGATTTAATATTAAACCAAAACTATGACTAAAAAAAAAAAAAATTCTACTCTTGAGTCTATTAAGTCATTGAAATTTTACTGGACTAAATGTACCATTAACTGTTGTAAGAGATACAAAACAAAATATATGGCAGTTGCCCTCAAGAAGCCTAAAGTAGAAATGAGAAAGTAAAAAGACCATGATTTTAATTCCAAAGAGATGAATGAAAAATGACACACGAACAACTGAAAAATGCCAAGTCTCAAAGGGACTGAGTTCCAAAGAGATCCCAAAGGATGGGTCATGCAAGATGCCCACTTCTGAGGGCTTCTCTATCCACAGATGGCCATGCCTCAAAGAAACATAGTCCAGAACAGCAGAGGCCAAGATGGGCTGAATACTAGAACGGCAGTTTGCAGAGAGGCTGCCAAGCAGAAAGATGACAAAGATGACCCAGTTACTCTGCTGGTCTATCAGAACTGCAGCCACAAAACCTGAATTCCTATGTGTCCAGAATGACAGTGGAGAAACTGCCCTAGCCACTTTCAGCCACTGAGGCCATTTCTGGCCATTTCTTCCAACAAACTCCTGTTAACTGAGATCACCTCAATAGGTTTCTATTCCCTATTCCCGGAAAGAGTCTAACACAGGGACAACAAAGCTCAAAAAGGCCAAAGAATGATCAAAGTCAGGAAGGATTTCTTTGGAAAAGATTCCTAGAGGTCTCGAAATAACAGACATGTAGGAACGGAAAGGAAGGAAAATAATCCTAAATGGGGGAGGGTACAAGTCACATTCAAAGGATGACATGAAGGCTGAGTCATGAAGGCTAAGGCCCAAATCTAAAAGATGAGGGTAGACTCAGAGAGAGCAGACAGATGACTTGCATTCCAAGGGTCTGGAAGAATTTCACTTTAATGCATTAAAAAAAGATGGCCATGATGAGTTAAGAGAATGATATGATAAAAATGATGTCAGATAAGAAGGAATACAGACTCTTCATCCCATAAAACAAGGATAATATTTGCACCTTATATGGAGGAGGTAAGGATTACATTGAGTAACATGCTTTATACAGCACATGGCAAGGTGGTCCTTAAACTTTTGTTTTAAGAGACCAGATGGAGACTGCTACAGCAATCCAAATAAAAACAGCGTCCAAACTAGAGTGGGAACTATGGAAATGAAAAGATAATGAACAAACAAAGCATGCTGGCACTTCAAGTCTCAGTGAAATTCCAACTGCCTTTAAGAAATTACTTCCAAAGAAATACAGTAACTAGAAGGCCCCACTGAGAAAGCAGAGAAATATCCTCCTATCCCTAATCAAGTATCAAAGTGTGCATGAAATCAACTTCAAAGGGTGCCGTTCCCAATTAAACAATAATTTATACCTACTTCCAGTGAAGACCATGGCACTCAGAAATAATAAATGTTACCATCTTTCCTAAGTCTAGACTTCCCCCACATTTTAACCTTTATGAAACCAAAGTATATAATTGCTTATATTAATAATTAATGTATAAATTGATTGTGGTGAGGCTTGGATTTTCTTCTCCAAAAGCTATTGTTAAAATAATTATATATTTTATAATAACGTGCGATCTTAAAACAGAGGAAATATGGTTATCCTTTACATTTTATACACTTATAAGAAAAAAAGTAATTAGCATTGAAAACGTCAGAGTTTAATTTTTAAAAGACCATTTCTTTCACTTTCAAAAATAGTACATGAAGAGCCCAGAACAATTCTTTCCAAAAAGAATTCCATTTGGCTTCTGAAATGTTAATTTACTTGGTGTGGTTGTTTTTCTGATGAACCTCACATTAAGGCTAGTGCTTTGGTGTTCTAATTCCACCCTCAAAACCTACTTCCATAGTAGTGTCAGATTGATCACTGTCTCTGCTTCAGTTACTTAACAATTCTCCCTAGCATCAATGTGCCTTTCCCCTCCAGTATATATATACACACAGAGATCTCAAATTAACGCTTATTAAAACCAACATACCTACTAATGATCTTTAAGAAAACATCCCACTATACAAAAATGCAATTGAAAAATATACTTACTTGTGCTTGAGAACAAATTTTACATTCTTGTATGCAAAGGCTACCAAATATGTGCTTACTAGAGTCATCACACTATACAGAACAGCAGACTGAATAAGATCCATATGCCATATTCGCCAATATAACCCTGAATTAAGATGGGGGGAGGGGTACAAAAAGAAAAAAAAACATTACTACCCCATAACAAAAGCCTGCTAAATTAATTTTAGCTAAGCCTGGTATAATACAGTTGGGGTTAGGGAAACCAATACAGTATCTGAGGATCGTAGAGGTGAGATAGCCAGTAAAAACAGTCACGGTCTCAAGCTTTCACAGTTCAGAACGCTTGAAAAACATAACCTTCCTATTAGTCCCAGATGAGATTTCTGCTTCTTCTAAAATGAGAACTGGCTCAACAAAATCACAATTCACACTTCAAATTTCACTCATCAGGGTACTATTAGGCTAAATACAGGCCATTCCAAAACAGCCACGTGCAGTCCCAAACCATAGTTTATTTGCTGACGTGGCTGTCAAATCAAGGCAGTGCTCTGTCGGGTCAGTGAGCCATGAAGCTTCACACCACGTTAATTGCACGCTAGGTTTTGTAAGGACAAAAGAGAAAATACATTTGGGTTTGACTGCCCAACAAAAGTGCAGCAGTGTGAAAGACACGAGATTTAAATCCGGGAACCCTGAGCTCTAAAAATGACCTTGGCTAAGTGTGCAGTTTCCCAACCAGATGAGAATTCTAGAATTGGTCTCGTGGGATTATTAAAATGTCTAAATAAAGTAGATTGCTAACCCCTGGCACTGCTTCAACCTCTCTCATTCTGCAAATTAGGAAAATGATGCTCAGGGGTGTGAGGCAGTTCACGTGAAGACACACTTCTAATGCTGAGGGTTACTTGGTGACTCGCTCTTCTAATTCATTAGATTCTCCAGCATAAGTAATGATATAAGTTTAAGATTCGGTAACGGCAAACGACAGGTGCATGGAAAAGGACAGCAGGCAGCGTGCTTGAGTTGGCACAAGTACTTAACTCGAGTGCCTGTTTTTAATACAGATTCAGGGCCGCCATCCCAAAACTAGTGACTCTCAATCTCCGGGGGTGGGGTCTGGGAACGTGTGTACTTTCAAAAAGCGCCACAAGTCACTTCCCGGAGATGCCGCCCACAACAATTCCAGAGGAGGACATTGAGGCCCAAAGAGGCTACGTGCCTCCCCGAGTTCAGGAGAGCTGGGGAGACCGCCGGCCCTCCGGGCCCTGCCACTTCCCAGCAGAGCCCAGCCCGACCCGCCCGCGGCCTCCCCCGCCCGCCTCGCTCGCAGCACTCACAGATGGGGATAGCTGACACGATGAAAGCGTTTCCGAAGAAGAGCGCGGAAGACTTTGCCGAGAGGTTGCGGCTGAAATCCTGCAGGAGCAGGTCCTCCTCGGACTGCTGCTTGGAGCCGCCTTTGGGAGCCATGGCGGAGTGGGAGCTGAGACCTTGGAAGGTACAGCGGCACCCGAAGCCGGGCAGAGGCCTCCGTACCCGCTAACGACCCGTCAGCGCTCCGCACACAGGCGGGACGCGGCTCGGCGCGGAGCAAGCTTCCCCATGATTGGCCAGCCTGGCGCCGTTGCATGGGCTTCCTGGCTTGATTGGGTGAGGAGGCCAGACTTCCGGCGTCCTGGCAAGCCACGTGACTCGTCTGCGTCGCGGAGAGAGAAGGGATTTGTAGTTTACTGGGTGCTTTTTTTTTTAATTAACAAAACTTTATTGACAGTCCACGTCTCCGCTGCTGGCAGATTCACGTGTTCCAAGCCTTCAGAATTCCAAAAAAAAAAGCTCTTCTCTTATTCCAAAATAAAAAGCGTTGTACATTCATAAACTAAACGAGTATATGGTTAGAACCCTCGGTGTGTACCCAGCATTAGGGGGCATTGGATCAAAAAGAAGAGAAATATACAGCTAACACGTCTAGAATCCCTTCTCCTTTACACATCCATTATTTCATTAAATACCTTGAAAAATCGTATGACACACACATCATTGCCCCCATTGCAGATGAACCTAAGGGTGAGTGGGAGACCAGTGAGCTCTTCTCAGCGAAAAGGCTACCTCAACGAAAAAGAAAATGGCACGCTTGCTTTTAAGAAACTCATCTCGTTGATGAAGATAATATTTAATGTGTTTAATACATTTACAAATTACTATTATTTTATTTCATTTCAACTAAACCTTTAGAGTAGTATGTGCTCCAAAGCCATTCTAAATAAAACATGATACTAAGTAAAGACAACAGGTTGGTTAGGCAGGACTCCGTCTCTGAAGCTCAGAAAGATTAAATATGCCTATTAAAACAGCTAGATGCCATTTTTAACTCATCAAATTATCACTTTTTCTTTAAAAAAGAATATTCAACCACATGATTCTCAAAAAATGCTTCTTTCCTCTACATTACTGAAAACACGCAACTACATCAGGCACAACTTTTGCAGCTTTCCTATCAGCAGATTTCCCTTCCTCACCTTAGCCAAGTTGTAATAGACCTCCACAGCTTCCACCCTAATTGCACTTTTTGTCTTCAATCTTTTTCAATCTATTCTCTACACAGATACCAGAGTGAGTTTTCCTGAAATATAAACCCTTTCATTATCTATGGCAAGTATTCCCAGATGCCAGAAGTTTTCACCAATTCACTGCAAAATGAAAAAGAAAAAAATAGACCATCTAGTGAATTTTTCAGAAAACCAAAAGTATTCTTTTTAAAATATTTTGGTTTATGTCCATTTTTTATGTTAAAATGCTCTTTGTTTTATTACATGGTGGTGATAGAAGAAACTCTTTATTTTCTCTTACAACATACTCCTCTCCTGGTTTCTCCGACCTCAGTAAATCACATCCTTTTATACTCATTTGCTCTGGTTAAAACGCTAGGTTTCAATACTAATTTCTTTTTTTCCTTGTACATCTATGACCAATTCATAAACAAAACCTTTGGATCTGTCTCTAGATTTCTAGAGACAAAAACTATCTAGATTTCCTTCTGGCTATTTATAAACCAAGGATATAAAAAGAAGATAAAAGATAAAAATCAGAAAACTATAAGATCAAAAGGAACAAAACCCATCAGGATATTTAAAAGAAAAAGAACAAATAAGAAGCAATAATGGTGAGGTTAAAAAGAATTATGCCTGAGAAAAATACTTTAATAATTAAAATAGGAAAGATTAAAGTTTGAAATATTAAGTAGATACAAATGTTATGATTGAACTAATCAAAGGAGCTAGCTGAGAAATATTAATACATTTTGTAAAACTAAAGATAAACAGAAGATAATCTAAAATAGTAGGAATTTAAAAGTTTTTCCATGGGGGAAAATTAGAAAAATATGATAGGCAACGATGCTTATGACAGAGAAGGTTTTTGTTGATGGTAGTAACAGTGAAAATCATGAAGGTAGCACATCTGATGTACTGGAGCAGTGTTTTCTTGCACCAAAACTATGTAGTTCCTTTGGAAGGGCAGCGAGAGCTAAGTATCATCTACATATGACATCTATAGCCATGGCACACTGGACAGTGTGCTAAAAAGAACAGAAAGAGAGGTGGGCAATAGATTCTACTGAAGCAAAGATCTACAATATATTTTGCACATCTCAATATAGTTCAACTCTGTGAAGGAACCAGATGGACATGATTCTATACCAGCCTGATTTTAATCTGTGAATTTCAGGCTTAACATTTCTATTATATCACTTTATACTTATCAGATTGGGGAAAAAAATTAAGCAATATTTATTGCTGTCAGGTATATGGAAAACAGATTTCTTTCATCCATTGCTGATGGCTTTGTGGAAGAAAATCTGGCAAGTTAAAAATTATACCTTTTTGTGACAGGCACTGCAAGTTGCCTAGCCAATAAAGAAAGCCACTGCTAACTTTTCACTGGGACCTTATAAAGAATAACAAATGGATCATCCAGGCCTACTCTGGGTTGAAAAACACAAAAAAGTTCCTTTATTTCAAAGCCTATTTGAAATGCAAATCTCATTAGGGAAACAATTTTGAAAGAAGAGATGGAACATTTATATTAGTCTCTAGGTATAATGTTTTAAAGTGCTACCTGAAAGATGATTTACTCAGCCAAACTACATATTTCACACACTGGTATGTGACTAATTCATTAGTTCATGCATACATTCAGCAAATATTCATTGAGAAGCTACCACATGAAAAGTACTGTGCTGGACCCATGGAAGTATCCAAACCACAATCATCATTATTATGATTATAATAACCAACATTTATTGAGTTCTTTTTATATGTCCAGCTCTGCGCTAGGTCCTTCACATGTATTGTCTGATTTAATCCTTACAGCAACCCTATGAAATATGTGTTGTTATTATTATCCCCATTTGTCAGATGAAGAAACTGAGACTCAGATTAGTGAAGTAACTCACTTAGATCCCACAGCCAGTAAGTGGTAAAGTCAAGTTATGAACCCAGGCGTTATGATTCCAGGATGTATGCTCTTAACCACAAATGAATTCTGGTTTCCTCTGGACCAATGAAGTCTCTGACTCTAAGTGCCTGCTCCCAAAAGCCCTATTTTGAGCAAGCAGTCAAGGGCAGTTTCTTATGCATCAGTTGCCATGAAGAGTCATGTCACGCTATAGCTCTCTCCAGTGCATTTTTGGACAGATAGGCTCCTGCACCTAATCTGTAGAAAAACCTCATTGAGCAGCCCTGAGCTCTCCATCCTGGATTCTCTGTCTCAGGGAGTTTGAACATAAAACCCAGAAAAAGACAGTTCATAGAGGTATACAGATACAGGGAAGCAAACTGAGAAGAGGTAGAAACTATAACTCCCAAGCAGCCATAAATTAGAAAAGGAGAAATTAGAGAGATGCTCAAAGAGCCTCAGGGCTTCCTCATTTCTCGGCCTGAAAGAGATCCCCATTACCTGCAATAAAGCTAAAACACTCATCTCAAAAGTGAAAACAAGGCTGGGAGCATGGTGGCTCACACCTGTAATCTATAGCACTCTGGGAGGCCAAGGAGGGAGGATCCCTTGAGGTCAGGAGTTCAAGACCAGACTGAACAAGAATGCGACCCCCCCGTCTCTACCAAAAATAGAAAAAAAATTAGTCAGGCGTGGTGGTGTGCACCTATAGTCCCAGCTACTCAGGAGCCCGAGGCAGGAGGATTGCTTGAGCCCAGGAGTTTGAGGTTGCTGTGAGCTAGGCTGACGCCATGGCACTCTAGCCTGGGAGACAGAGCAAGACTCTGTCTTAAAAAATAAAATTAAAATTAAATTTTTAAAAAAACAAAAACAAAACAGATTTGGAATATATTAAAATAAATAACATAGGTTCTACATACAAATGAATAGATGAACAACTGTGCTTAACATAATTTGTCATTTATATATTGCCCCTCCCCCAAAACATTTAAGGTAAAGGTAACAAGAATAAATTCGTACAAGATCCAAGCAAGTAACTTCAGTAAGTGAATTGTGCCAGGTATTGGACATACATGAGAAAGTAGTGAGGTCAATACAACTGAAAAGCTCACCTTTCCAAAAGGCACTCAAACTGAAATAGAGAGATTAGATGGACAGCAAGAATCAACAGCAAATATTCTGTAGGTCAAACACAACAGGTTTGGGGGTTTAATCTGCCCCACACACTCCCCAGGTTTAAGAAGACTTAAATGCATAAAATATTAAAAAAAAATTTAAGAGGTAACAAAAAAAAAGCCTTACCATTTCCGAAGGAAGGAAATGTGCCCTTTTGCAGAGAATACTGGGGAAAGTTGGTCCTCAGTTTTGGTTAGGCCCAGTCCCCCACCCACCTTACACACATACCCTACCATTGACAGGAGTTGTTTGCCAGCTGTGTTGTGTTTTGTAAAGATAAGGTTTTGAGAATTCTAAATGCACCCTTTACTGTGGTATTGATTTTTTTAACCAAATGAGGAATTAAAACATTTGGGGACAAGAATTTGTCTTTGAGCCTAAAGCTTATACTTTCCAAAATAGATATTGTTTTCCTTTTTAGGAAATACTGATGTGACCCAAGAAGATTGGGGACGCTTCTGAAACATTCAGAAAAGTCTGTTTCCTTTGTGCCTAAGGATATCATAAAGTCATTTACTTCTTTAAGAAAATGATACATATCTAAAGAAAATATATTATCTTAAATACTGATAGAGGCCATAATACTTTAAATCTCAAAACCCCTCCTGCAATCTTCTAAATGTGAGACTTATCACATATGCATCATTCGCACAGCACTGCAAGGCACAATAAAAATTAAGATTTACACTGGAAATCAATTTTCTTTCATTACACATTTAACCCAAGCACTATGGCAACAGAATGTAAGATAAAGTAGGTCACGAATTTCAGCTGGAATGGCTTCGGTGATACAAAAGCCAGCTGTAATTTGTTGCTCATCTTTTAGGGCTCTTTATTTTAAAATTCTTCTATTTCACACCCCCCAGTCAATGTTCTCTAACAGCAACCTACTAAATAAAAATCATAGACAAGATTCTTAAGTGAGATTTATTCAATCTCATTATTTATAATATTTCACTTGGTTTACTAGTTAACTGGTAGTATTCATCTCCATACCCACAGATACACGAGGAAGGGAATTCCAGATAAAGGGAACACTGTACACAAGTTCACAGTCATGAAAGGGCACAGTATATGAGTTGCAAATCATTCTATGAGGCATTTAGGGGCGTGATCAAAACCAGACAAAATACGGGAATAAAAAAGAAGAGGATGTGCTCTGTCACCGCAGGATCAATAGAATTATCAATGGTCTCCTAGGATCCTAGCTGGACACCTAAGCCAGCTGCCTCGGCTACTGTACTTCTACCCAGGAAATAAAATAAAATTAAGTTCTAATCCCTTTCACAGTATTTTTTTACTCCATCTTCCTTTGCCTCTGGGGAAAATATGTCCATCTATCATACTAACCCATATTTTTCATTCCAACTCCAATTACGCCCCCAGGACCTTTCTATACTAAAATCCTTTCCTTTTTTCACCTCTCTTCCATGCATAGAGCTTGTAGGTCTGTAGAATCAGAAAAATTCTACAAATTCTAAAGATTTAATCGGCCACAATAATAGCTGAGTGCTCTTGGGCAAATTGCTTACCTTCTCTGAACCTCACTTTCTTCACAAGATTCACAAGGTTGCTGTAAGCGCTAAATGAAACAAATAGATGAGGCTGTAGCTCTCTTCTCTCTTGAAGTGTTGCCTCCTGCTCAATTTATAAACCTACTCAGCTTTCTCATTTCCTCACACACAAGTGCATGTGCACACTTTCCCCCAACGCTGTCGCACGCTTAAACTTTCCACCTGCCCTTCACTGACAGAGTTTGTTCAGACTCACTCCCTACTCATTCCATTCCAAACTTACCATATTGCAACCTGAATTCCACTCCTACCCCTCTTCTGAATCTGCTTCAGAAATGACATACTAAATTGCCAAAGCCAACCTTCTTTTCTCAATTTTAAACCACTTTACCTGTCTTCAGCATTTAGCACCATTGAATATTTCCTTCCAAAAGTTTCTCTTCTCTCCTCTCCAGTGGAACTGGAGGAGCCCCTGGTTTTCCCCCTACCTCTCTGACAGCTCCTTCTCTGGCTGCTGCTCTAACTCCACTGCCCTTCACTACTTCTTGGGGTGGGTTTACTCATGCAAATTCGCCCACTCATGCACATATGAAATGGTCAAGAGGTAAAACTGTGGTGGCTGGCTCCAATAAGAGGCCTCAAAAAGTAGTGTCACACTGGCAATAATTTTGGCAAAATGAAGATAACTTTTTCAGGTAAATCTTAAACTTAATGTTGCTCCCTAACCCCAACAAAAGCTGAGGTGATCTTTAAACTGCTTCACACCCCAGCCACACAGAACAAAGTGAGAGGAAATAGGAAAATGCATCCAGAGCTTTACAGCAAGCATATTAGGGAATATACTTCCTTGTCTTCTTTTACTACACGGATCTGTGCAACACCTAGTAAGAGCAGAAATATCTAAAAGCACACAAATAACTGCTAAATATAAGTTGTGCTTTTTCTACAATTATGTTTTAAATCCTTTACCCAAAGAAGTCCTTATTCTATTGCATGTCACTTATGAATGTCACACAGATGAACACCAAGAAATGGTACAGAATCACATAATGAACAAAGAAAAGGAACTGAAACTTTTCCCTTAGTCACCCTTGCCAAAAGTTTCGCCAATTCTCAACTAAAAAAGCATTGAAGGTAATACAAAAATCACAGTGTATATTACCACAGTTTGTTATATACACATTGGTTAACAGCATAGGCCCTTGAGTAAGATTGTCTTAATTCAAATTCCACTTCTACTAATTTGTCATATGAAGTCGGGAAAGTTATTTTATCTCTTTAAGACTCCATTTTGCTGATCTATATAGCAAGGTAAATGATGGTACTCGTTTCAGAGATTTTGGAAAGATTAAATGAGAAAATGTACATAAAGTACTTAGCACAGTACAGGCACATGGTTTGCATTCAAATTATGTACATAAACATTTTTTTCTTTTGCTGCATTCCCAGATTTAGCTTCTCCCTTTCTGAAAAATTCTGCTTTAATTATTTGTAAATTAACAAGTGTGTGTGTGTGTGTGTGTGTGTGTGTGTAGCTAAAGTAGGAGATAAAACAGGGGAAATTTGGCTGCAAGAAGACAGTCATTCCTGGTGAAAGTTTAAAAGGCCACAGTCTCTGCCAGCATAAAAGGTGACCCTAATCCACTACTTCCTTCAGCAAACACAGAGAAGATTTCAGCTCCTGACCTGGGGAAAGGAGAAAAGATGTCTGACATCCTTTATCAAAAGGGTGAGAGGGAGAAAGAATTGCCTTCTCAAGCCATTCTCCACCAGAATAATATTTTGTTGTTTTATTATTGTGATAGTTAACTTTATGTGTCAACTTGACTGGGCTAAGGGATGCCCAGATAGCTAGTAAAACATCATTTCTAGATGTGTCTATGAGATTAGCATTGAATTAGTAGACTGAGTAAAGAAGATTGCCTTCATCAATGCAGGTGGGCATTATCCAATTCATCAAGGCCTGCATAGAACAAAAAGGCAGAGAAAGGGCAAATTTGTTCTCTCTTCTGGAGCCAGGACATCCCTCTTCTCCTGCCCTCAGATATTGGCACTCCTGGTTCTTGAGCCTTCAGACTTGAACTAGGACTTATGCCATTGGCTCCCCTGGTTGTCAGGTATTCAAGCTTCAACTTGAACTACTCCACCAATTTTCCTGGGCATCCAGGTTGCAGACAGCAGACTGTGAGATTTCTCAGACTCCATAATCACATGAGTTAATGTCTATAATTAATTAATTAACTTGTGTGTGTACCCCATTGGTTCTATTTCTCTAGAGAACCCTGACTAATACAATTATGATTATACAAGAAGAATTCCAATTATGAAAGTTGGAAAACACAAACACATATAAAGAAGAAAACAAAAAACCATGATCTCACAATGAAGAGATAACTTCTATTAATATTTTGAAGCAATTTTTTAAAGTCATTTTCTATACATCTATTTGCACATCTATAATCTGTCCTACATATAGTTTTGACTACCTTTCCAATTATTCTATTACAAGCATTTTTCACTGTCACTGAAAATATCTTCAAAACATTCTCTATAATGACTATAAAATTGTCCTTTAGATGAATATACCACAATTTATGCATTTATTTTAATAACTCTTGGTTTTTAATCACAAAATAATTATGTCCATTTATAAAATCTGAAAATGTGATATATAAATCACCCTTAATTTTGTTGCTCAGATATAACCACTGATAATATTTTGATATATTTCCTTCTAGTATTTTTCTATGATTAACTATTATATACTTAAAATAATTGAGATCATATAAGAATTTTCCCATATCATTAAAAATTCTTTCAAAATATAATTTTTAATGCCTATAAAATATTAAATGATGTATGTCTGATCTCACTCCCTTACTGGTAAGGAGGAAAGAAATTTTCATCCAATAAGGAAGAAAATTTTCCAAAATAGAGGGTAAAAGTCTGTATAAGGCCATGCCTCCTAAGTCAAGAGGTTCTCTATAAACAAACAGACTTGCTTGGCATACAAAAACCAAGTGGTTTCTTCCAAAACCCAGGTCACCAAATCCAAGGGAGGACACCTGTTTGAGTCAGAACTCCTTCAGTTACAATTGACAGAACCCTTTCCCAGACACGCTTAAGAAAAAATCAGCAACACAAAAAACATTTTAGAAATAAGAAGGAAAGAAGAAAGGGAAGAAGAGAGGCAGGAAGGGGAAAAATTTATTAGCTGAGGTAAATAAAAAGAAATTCTGTCACTGCTGAATCTGGAGGCTCAAACACTATCTTTAGGACATTCTTATTGATCATCTGTCATTTCTCTTCATCTATAGTGGCATCATTCTCTCCCAATATGGATATTTTCCGGAAAGAAAGCTGATCATATGACTCTATAGCTTGTATCATCTTTACAACTCTTGATCCCTAGGGGAAGAGAGGGTACTTTTTCTGATGGCTCTGAAGAAAATTACCAAAGAGTATTCCGGTTGCCTAAGCTGAACCAATCACTTGGTGGGGGTGGTGGAAGAGTATCTGATTGGCAATGCTGGTGCCTGGGGACCACATCTAGTGGGGCGCAGGAGGGTCAGCTCCACTGAACTGTATGGTGGGAGGAGTGGGGTCCTCTGAACAAGGAAGAAATGACAGAAGAGTCACATCCAAATAGGTAAGGGGTCGATGGTCACATCAGCACAGGTGGTAGGATCATGAGAGGGGAAAGGAGAGCAGGCCAGGAGTGACTCCAGGACATGAGCATCCAGGTGCATTCCTCCACTTTCAGGAGCAGGACCCAGGAGCAGGAGCTGTGGCCCTCAGTGGGGATGGGCCCTAGGAATACACCTTATTTTTTTTAGCCATTTCCCTACTGTTAACCATTTAGATTGCTTCCACTTTCCTTCTGTATCAGTTACTCTGCTAAGAATTACTTTCTTTTTTCATTCATTTTACAATAGTATTTATTCATTTATGGTTGTAAAATATACTTTTGTTCATAATAAAATGCAAAAAGATAAATAAATACCCATATTTTTACTACTCAGTGGCAACCACATACATATATATATACATATATAAAATTAATATCATGCTTGAAAAGAATTTTATTTGTGATTTTTTTTAAACTAAACAAGAAATATTTTTTCATTAAATAGTCTTTAATGTCAGAATTCTGATAGGTGTGTATTTCATCATGTAACTTTTGTCAAAATTTTTCAACCACTTCTTGATTTGGGGACATTTAGACTACATCCACTTTTTCACTATTATATCTGTATTAGGTACAAATACTTACCTGCATCTCTGATTATTTCTTTGGCATAGATTCCTGGGAGTGGAGATACTGGGCCAAAGTGTGTGAACACCCTTATGAGTACAGCCACACAGACTAGCCTGGGGTGAACTATACCAAGGTTTAAGGTGAAGGGAAATGACTACATCCTATAAGGCCCCACAATCAGAACGGCAGTGGTGGGAAGCCAAGAAGAACTAAGTTGAACATGAAGGCCTCATGGGGAAAAAACAAGATTTGTTTAGGTTGCCATTCAACAAGATTAAATCTTGTTAACAGATAAATCCGGGGGTTTCCCATTTAAATTTACACAGCTGTCCCTAGTGGATAGACCCATAGGAAAACAAGCCTCCTCACCACTTACCCACATATCTAACCTAAGTTGAACCCCATTTGCCCCCACCCCAGCTACCCAGGCTGTCCCCAGAGAGAATGAACTCCACCAGGGATGCATGTAGAACAGAGTAAAGAATTTTATTCACCAGAAATGTTCCACAGTCTTTTTTCACACAACAGTCAGAGGAAGGGAACACTTCCCAGGGCATTCTACGCATGCTGCTCTGTAGGAATCAAAGAGAAACAGGGGTGGGGGGTGAATAAAGGGCTCTCTGGCACCCTAGGGCAGCTGGGCAGGACAGGCAAGGAGGGGCAGGAGCCCTGCAGCTGGGAAAGTAGCATGGGGGTGAAGGAGCAGGAGAAGAGGGGCCACTGCATGGACCAGAGGAAGCAGGAGAGATTTTTAAGGGCTGCCATGAATGTGGGGCTTTGTAGAAAAGAACTGTGGCCAAGGGGGATTTCTGGGATGCTTTCTGTAAGGAGCCATGCATCTGGTCTGGCTCTTCAGGAATACCAAGGGTAAAGATATGCATTAATTTTCAAGGCTCCCAGAGACGGATTCACATTTCTTTTGAATGTGACTCTGTACAGAGACTGGCACATATGAAATCTGGAATAAACTTTTAAAAATGACCAAAATATGAACCCATCATATTCTCCTTGGAAAGAGGAACTCACTCTGTTTTCACACAGGATCTGTAAAATTATTCGATACACATTTTTTCCCTTATGTACTCCACCTAAATGCTTAATAACTTCCTATTCTATGTTTGGATTGACTTGTTATGTGGTTGTGAAAAAGATATTCTGAAGTAAGTTCTTTTGGTCCTATCTCTGCTCTGTAAATTTCTTTCCTCACCTTATCACATCTGTTAACTAATTATAGCTCGTTATTAGAGCAAAGGCCTTGCTTTACCTGTCCTTGTATACTCCATAGATTTTTTTTAAATTTCAGAATATTACGGGGGTACAAATGTTTTGGTTACATGAATTGCTTTTGTACAGTTTGAGTCAAAGTTATAAGTGTGTCCATCACTCAGATAGTGTGCATTGTACCCGTTAGGTGTGAATTTACTCATCCCCTCCTCCCCCCTCC
Organism: Daubentonia madagascariensis; assembly: GCA_023783475.1. Lineage (NCBI taxonomy): Eukaryota > Metazoa > Chordata > Mammalia > Primates > Daubentoniidae > Daubentonia > Daubentonia madagascariensis. The sequence goes on from JAKFHU010001670.1 coordinate 22,445,529, forward strand.
CAACTGCTTGATTTCTGTTGAATTTTACTACCATATGTGCACATGAGTGTTGATCAATTAGTTCCAATTTAATAGTGAGTACATGTGGCATTTGTTTTTCCATTCTTAGGATACTTCACTTAGAAGGATGGTCTCCAGTTCCATCCAGGTTGTTACAAAAGGTATCAGTTCACCATGAGATTTGATCCAGGCCTTTAAACCTAGTGTCACAATATGCATACAGCACCTGCTAAATTATAGTGAAGACAGAAAAAAATAAGGGTGACTAGAAGGAGAAATTTTTCAATATTAAAGAAAAGAAATCTGCTTTGTCTTCATTTATTCATCAAATCAACAAACATGTATTGAGGATTTAACACAGATGAAACTTTCATTTCTTCAGTCTATTGTACAAACTGTTTTTCTCTTCTTCCCCAAGAATGTGACTTTTCATCAGTTGATCATTTTAAAATTGGCTGTAAGCAAAGCACACCCTAGAATGAAAAAGAAAGCAGACTTTCTTTCTGATAAAAATCTGACCTCTATTGTCAAAAGGAAGAAGAGGTCCTGGAGAGTTCTCCACTTAGGGTTCTTTGATCAGGAAGTGCAGTGGCCTGATAATTAAGGTATGTACTTGACTTAGTTTATCCTATCTGAGGATGAAAGCAGAAAAAGGAAGTGGAGGTCTGGTGGTCTGGGAAGGGAAGAGGCCTTAGGATACCAGCCTCAAAGCAAAAAAAAAAAAAAAAAAAAAGGTGTCTCAGAGCGAAGAGATGCCAGAACAGCCTCCTCAAAGAACAGGGGTGGTGAAGAAAACTGGGCAGGGATTTTAGGAATTAAATGTGTAGGTGCTCCACGGCACTACAGTAAAGCCAAATAGAGAAGGAAGATATTGATAATAGTGTGTGTTCTTCAAATAATTCTTGGCATCTCCTTTCGCCACGTTGGTTTCCCACAACAAACCTGGCACACAGACCAGACATGATCCCCTTCCCTGCTGGGTTCACAGGCCATGTGAGAGCAAGCACTTTGTTACTAACAAGGGACTTAGGGATTGTTGTGGTGGAGAAAATGGGAGAGTGACCAGCCCTTCTGATTTGCCTGGGTCTCTGTAGGTTTTAGCACTGAAAGTCTGGGAAGCTCCTCAGTTCCTTGCAAAACTGGATGGTTGGCTACCCTCTTCACCTACCTGGAGTGGGGGTATGGAAAATTCAAGTACCCATGGATTTGCATAGATGTACTTTATTTCACAACTTCAAAATGTTCAGATTGCAGCTACACAAATACCAGCTACTCAGTTATAAAACCAGAAAGGCAGTATTGGACAAGGGGAAATCAGTCTGCGAATGGATTTGTAAACATATCACTGCAAACACAGCGGGGAGAGATCCTGCCACGTTTTTAGGAAGTAAATATGATAAAAAAAAAATAGAACTTACTGTTTCCTCATTTAAAATAAGTAGAAAGCCGTTGACAGTCACTTTATTATGGATATAAGTTTTGATATCAGTAAAGGTTTTTGTTTGTTCATTTGTTTTGGATTTAGAGAATGTAACTCTTCACAAGGGATTTCAGCGGTTAATTCACAACCACTACCCCTGCCCCCAGACCGGTGCTTCCCATGGTCTTAACTTTTTCAACTTTGAATTCTCCTAACAACATGACTTGAAGAATGTAAACCTCGTGCTGAAAGATGCACTGTGTGTTTTTTGTTTGTTTTGTTTTGTTTTTTGGTTTTTGTTTTTATTAATGTTCTGCTGAGAACCATCACTTACTGCTGACACTACACGTTCGGGGTTCGTAACCTAAACCAGGCACTCAGCGTTGCCAAGTCCTCTCCACTCTCCTCCAAACGCTAATCTCGCCACCCGCTCCCTCTCGCTTTTCTCCTTCTAATTCACAGAGAACACAGGATGCAATGAAAGGTCGCCTCCTTCCAGTTTCCCCCTTTCCCCGCCCTAACAAAAGCGCTTCTCCTTACGTGTAAGGCTCATCCTCTGGCGGTGCCCCCTGGAGGCTGGTGTCCCACCGCAGCGATGCCGGCCAGCCCTCTGCATCCGCGCACCCTCCGCTGCCCCTTCTCCGTGGCTCCCACCTTCCAGCCTTTAGCCGCGCTCAGCTCGCTCCCACCCGCAAAGGAAATTATTTTTCTATTCCAGTTGTTCTTAGCTCTGGCTGCTCATTAGAATCCCCTGGGGACCGTTTGAAAAATTTACGATGCCCAGGCTGCACCTCATAACAATGAAGTCAGAATTGCCAGGGTGGGGCCCAGGTGTCAAGATTTTTTCAAGCTCCCCAGGAGATCCTAATGTGCAGCCAGGATTAAGAAACCCTGACCTAACCTAACTGTCCCTCCAGCTACCCCCATCTGTCCTCATTCATTGTCAAACTTGACTTGCTACCTCCTTTTCCTGACCCTTTATTCATGCCTCTACCAGTGCAACCTGGCTCCCACGCCTCCCAGTGCCTCAAGGTCACTGAAGAACTTCTCATTACTAAATCCCTCTTTTCAGTCGTTACCTTATTGGACTGGGCAGCATTGGCCCTGTTGGCCACCCCTTCCTTCCGGAAGCACTCTCTTCCTTTGACTCCCTCGTGCTGCTCTCTCCTGGCTTTCTTCTCATCCACCTTGCCCTCTTTTTTCCTAGTGTCCCTCTCTTCAGGACTCTTTCTCTACTGACCCTCCGTTGAGCAGTCTCATCTGCTGTCTTGGCTTTTCTTGCCATCCACATCCTGATGACTCCCAAGGAGCCTGCACAGCTTTCCTGGGCACTCCTATATGCAGCTGCTTTCTGAACAGCTCCATTTGGATATCTCAGAAGCACCATCGAATTCAATGCCAAGACTGAAACATGTTCTTTCTTCATTGTTTCCTATTTCAAGTTATATCCAGTTGCCCAAGTAAGGTGGGTACAACCCTTGACTTGCTCTTTCAGACCCCCAGCCAGTCAACCATCTACCTTCATTTATAAATGTTGACTCTAAATCTGGAAGCACTTAGATCTACATATGGTCTGAAAATCTAAGCATTTTAATTCTGTAAACTAGTCTGAAATAATCTCAATAAAAAGGTTTAGTACACCTGTTGCCAGATCTATTATGTATTTATGAATACTATGGACATATTAAGTATTTGAAAATGTGCTATAATTTATTGTATAGTACTTACTCCCAAATTCTACCCACTTTCTCTTTCTAAAAAGAATCATGCAGCTGTTACTTAATTTAAGGAGGTACGTTCTTTAGTTCTCTTACACCATATCAGGTAAGGACGATGTGGTCCATATGAGGTGGGAACCCTGGAGAAAAGATTGATTTTGGTAATAATGGTGGTTGAAATTCTGTAACCTTTCAGATGTTTGTTTTCAAAGGAAACAAGTGAAAAAAAAAAGTAAAGTTCTAAAAGCTGTTTTTCTTACATTTTTACTAAACCACAGTTTCTGAAAGATAAAATAAGTTCTAGTTACCAGTTCTAAAAGAGGCTGTTTTTTCTGTAGGACCCTTATGTGGCTTTTAGGAATTCCCAGGGTTAATAATTTGTTTTAGCATCAAATTCCTGCTTCATTTTCCTTTGCCCATCTGCACATTTTGCATGCATAGAAGCTGTTGATGTGCATATGTATCCAACCCTTTGCATATGGAATGAGTATGCTTTCAAATAGCAGGCCCATAAAAGTTCTAAAGGAGGCAGTGAGTACTTGGAGGGAGTCCAGCCTCATACTGCAGATGGCGCTGCTGCAGCAGGGGGGAGGGGGTGGAGTTCACAGCTCCAGAACAGCCCATCTTTGCTCCATGGACCCTCCCTGCTCTTGAATGGATGGCACCGGCTCTGTGAATTTACTATTTATGAGGTGCTTTCACTTGGCACTAAGTAGTAAATCCATGGAGGAAAACACAAGGCTACTTTTAATGAATGCAGAATAATGTCTGCTCTCCTTTGTTTGCAACTCGAAGCAAAAAAATTTAGTCTAAAGGCTAAACCAGGGTCAGTATTTGGTAATAATGAAGAATGGTAGTAGTGATCATCAAATTTTCTAACTTGCTGTGAAAGAGGAAACAGATAACAAAGGGCTAGTTATGATCTTGGGGGTGTCTTGATCTTTTTCACTTAGCTCCACAGAAAGCCAATTATCTAGTGAATGTAATCGTTTATATGGGTTTAAGCCATGTCACTGCCTGAGGAGGCTGCTAGATGGGAAGAGAGAGGGGAGGGAGTATGTGATCTAAGAAAGAATATTTCAAACATTGGGATAGGATAGTGGGGAGCATTTGGAATGTCTAATCTTGAATTCAGGCTTTTTTACACCTAAGTTTGTACTGATAAGTTAAAGTGGCAATAAAGGTTGGGACTGAGAACAAAATAACTAGCACCAGCCCCTGTTTGGTTTTGACTCTGAGCTCCAGCTACAAAGCAGTTGTATTTGGGAGGAGTGGCTGACAGCTCAGGTCAGGCCTGGAAACCAGAGGGAGGGGACAGAATTACTTTTGAAGATTCTTTTTTCATTTTTCCTACACTCCTCAGTGCCTAGCACAGCTCCTCGTCCACAGTTGGCTCTCAAAAATATTTGTTGAGCTGAAATGATTGGCTATGAACTGGACAAGCACAATAAGGGTAGGGGGTGGGGAGCACAACAATACTGAATCAAGCTTGTGCAGTTGAGAGAGAATTGCCCAAAAGAGTTAAGAGTGACTCTGAGGGAGGAACAGAGGAAGAAGTGGCTAATGTGCCCTGTCACAGTTCTTTTGATGGGATGACAACACAAATGCCTTGATTCTCAGACAATGCAAAGCAATGAGAATCAAACACGATCTAAACCATTTACAAGGAAAGGTGGAGTTTGCTTAGGAAGGATAAAGTGGGGATATCATATTACCCATCTACACAGGCATTCATCCTGGAAGGGGACATCCTATTCAGTAGAGATCACCCATGGTCCCTCACTGCATTATGGCCAACTGGGAAGCCATGGAGTGGCTGCACCCTCCAAATTGTTTCTTCAACATGTGGCATTTCTCAATGAATTTTTTGAAGTACTGCATTGACTTGACAATTGCTAAAACTATGGTGAAGCAACTTCAGAGGAAGCACATTTCTGAAAGCAAGAGACACTCTGTGTATCTTAAGACTGAAACAGCAGCTGTCAGATAGTCAGATTGGCGGAAAAGGTAATCAAAAGATAGCGCGTTGTTTTAAATGCTTGTTCCTTGATAACTATTTCTAATAGACATATGTTGTGCAAAAACAAAGGCTAATGCAAACTTTTATATTGAACCTATTTTTAAGTCATCGAGTAACAGTTCTCAGAGGCTGTTAAGGGGTGATTAGTATATAGAGGGTAGCAGGAACTAATAGAGTAAGGAGATGAGGTTGTCCAGGGTAAAGTGTAGAGAGACGAGCACGGGGTCTGGGACAGAACAGGTAAGCTCAGACATTTTGAAGAAATGCAAACAGCTTCAAAGGAGACAGAAGGAACAGCCAAAGATGATCAGAGGAGAACCAGGAGAGGCCATTGGGTAATATAGATACCAAGAGTTTCCAAAAAGAGGGAGTGAATTTTAATAAATTATAATTATGAGCTTTGTAGAGTTACTCCATTTTAGTATTTTCTTTTGCTATCTAGCTCCTTAGCACTGCAGAGAGTTCTGCACTTACTTGGATATTTTTGGGTTTAATGATCCAGAAACATATCAAACCTACCCACACGCTTCATGAGTGTATACCATGACCATGCTTCCTGAACCAAGTATTGAATCACTTGAGCTGACAGTAGGGCAAAATATTTGACATCAGGTGGTACTGGAAAACTGTAAGTAAAGGCTAGCCATGAGTGCTTTCTCCCAGCCTTTGCTTTGAACACTGAGGAATCACAATTATAATATCTTCATGTGGAAGCCTTTCAATTCCTCAGTAATTTTTACCAACTATAGAAAGACCTCTTCCCAGACCTTTATTCTTTTTTAAAAATAAAGATTATGAGGATTTTTCCTCTAATGAGTGTTAGTCATTAGAGGAAAATATCTTTGTTACAGAAAATATAAGAACTTGGAGAGAATCACCCATTGCACCAAGATCCAGTCTCTGTCAACATTTTCAAGTGTGTTTCTTTTTTTGTCTTTTTTCTACAGACTTAAAATTTTTCTTTTTCACAGTTCTACTTTTAATAAATACTTTTATATGCTGATTTTTTCCACTTGATGTTGTATAATATAATCAGTTTCCCACTTTATTATAAAATCCTCATAAGGATTATTTTTAACAGTTGCATTACATAATTTAATAAATGAGGTCCCTATGTTTAAACATTTGTATTATTTTCAAATTTCTTACTATTGCAAAGAACTCTGCCTTTAACACATTAATTCCTAAAGATTTTACGATTTGTCATAACATTTAATTTAATAGATTAAGAAAGATGAATGTTTTTGAGGCTATTGATTTGATTTGCTAAATAGCTTTCTAAGTCTGGTGCCTGAGGTCTGTTATGAGCCCAGGCTTTAGAGTCAGATCTGGCGGAATCCTGGCTCCATGGGCTGGAATGAGACCTTTAGAGGCCCTCAGCAATGATAAAAGTGTGTGGGGCCACCTGCCCCCTTGCATAGGTAACTCAAAATAAATAAAACACCCAGCTGAAAATATGTTGTGAAGAAGGCTAATAGTGGATGTTTCCCTGTGATATCTATTAATACTTTAATGCTTTTATTTTTTGAATATCAAATTTCAAATTCTATTCAAAATTTTTTTTCAAAAAAATTTTTTTGGGGGGGGGTGCCCTTACTTTACCAGTGCCCTTGGCACACATTTGGTTCATTTATAGAGGGATAGGGCCCCGGAGGCCCACCCTTTGTATCTGTGAGAACTCATCAAATCAGTGGATCTGTAAACTTTATCCTTAAACTGAAGATAATAATATCCATTTCATTGGGTTAAGGGTTAAATCAGTTTGCTTGCTTTGCATAGTGCTTGCCATGTAGTAAGCACTCAATAAATGGTAGCTGCTGTTATTTTTAAAGAGCTACATGATAGTTTCCATTCTCAAATGTCAGCAAAGTATAACAGTATTCACCATTTTAAAAAATCTTTGCTCATGTGATAGTCTTTTTTAAAAAATACAGAATCTCAATATTGCTTAATTTACCTTTCTTTGCTTACTAATGAGGTTGAACTTTCTTTTCCTGTGTTTGTTAATTGGTTATATTCCCATTTGGAATTGTGTGTTCTATGGGTTCAAATCTCAGTTCTTCAATTTATTTGCTATGTTAGGCCTTTGGTAGTGGGTAATGTAGTACCCAGTCTCCACAGGACTAAACAATAAGGAAATGTACTATCTTCCAAAAGAGGAAGCCCCTAAATAGAGGTGCTTGGGGAGGGAGTGAGTACAATTTGGTTCTGGGCCTTTTTCCCTGAGATGGCTTGGCTCTGCCCCACCCGCACGATCACCAGATCATGTACTTGCAAACATTTAGTGAGAAAAACACTGCAAGGTGGACATCCCCAGCTAACCCAGGTAGAAACTGAGAGTCAGAGGGGTGTGCCTAGTTACCCACCTAATAGGACACTTGCTGTTTCTGCCTGTGAGACAATTGTTCCTTTCCAGCCCTGCCCCAGCCAGGTTCATAATCAAACCCTGATCTCCTTCAGGTTGCCACTCCCCCATCCTTCATTGTCTTGTTCAGGGGAGGAATTCTAGGCATCATCTACATGCACCTTCCACAGGCAAAAAAAAATAAAAGGCACTATTTATAAGAGCAAGAAATTATTTCCCAAAAGCCCCCAGATGACTTTTCCCTCTCATTTTGTTAGCCAGAATTTGCCACATGTCCATTCCTAAACCCAGTCACTGGAACCACACCTTCCATTCCACACTGAAACCATTCAGGACCCACCTGCTGGCCCAGGGGGGAGGCCAGGCTCCCTTGAACACAGGGAAGAACTACCTGCAGGAAATCAGGGTTTGATTATGAACCTGGCTGGGGTGGGGCTGGGAAGGAACAGTTGTCTCAAAGTCAAAAACAGCACATGCCCCATTAGGTGAGTGGCTAGGTGTGCCCCTATACACCTCTGATCCTCAGTTTCTACTTGGGACAACTGGGAATGTCCACCTTGTAATGTTTTTTTAACCAAATGTTTGCAAAGTATCCAGCACAGACCCAGCCTGGAGAAGGTGCTCAGAAATTGTATTTCTGCTGATTTCAATTTATCTGCATGAGCATTTTATATAATAACCTGCCATCTTTCATATTGATGCAAAAATTATTCTACATTTATTGAGAATGTACTGATTGGGGGAGTAAGACACCCATAGAAATTTGTAATGTTTGTATTTGTAGGGTTTGTGTAGTCAAATGCATTAATCTTTTCATTTTAAATTTCTTCCAACACTTTTAAGCTTAGAAAGTACCTCCCCAACCTCTTTTTATTTTCTCACACTGATGATACAAAGTCACGTTTTTTTCTTCTAGTCTTTTATGATGTGATTTGTTACATTCTTTTTAATCCATATCAGATTTCGTATGGTGTTAACTGTAAAAAGAGGATTTACCCTGATTTGTTTCCTAAACATGTAAGCAATTGTTTCAATATCACTTACTAAATGATACTTTACCTCAGATTGTGATGCCTTCTTTATGACATTATAATCCTATAAAATTTGGGATAAGAGACAGGAACATCACTCCTCATGAAAATCACAGGGGTAGTGATAAAGTACCCCACACTCACCCCCTACACACCCTGCAACCAAATTTATAAATTTGTAGATTTATAAATATGAATAAATATACAGTTGTATAAAATTCAGCCTTTCTACCTGGTCAATTGCTCTTCATTTTCTCAAATATTCCTTTAGCACATTCAGTTAATTTTTTGTAGTTTCCCTCATACTGAGTCCTCATAATGCTGATTAAGATGATTGTAGGTACGGTAATTCTTCCCAACGATTGTAATTTGTAGCTCGTAGAACAGCATGCTGGAGTTTCCATGTGGCTGCCCCGTGATTTTGTCCATGACAGCTTCCTTAAATTTTTAGCAATAAATCTAGTACAAATTTGCATACCTTTTTTCATTCTCAGCTACCCTTCCATTAGTACATTACGAAGCAGAGACTCTATTTTTATAGTTATTTCTGTTCCCGCTATTCTTCAGCTTCAGCCAAACTGGATTATCTGTTAATCCTTAAATATGCTGTGTACTTTCTCTCCTCCACTCCTTTTTTATGCCATTCCCTGCAGATGGCAAGCACTATGCCACCTCCTCCCTCCTCACTTCCTTCTGTACAAATCCTAACCAACAATGTTTGACATGTTAGAAACAACCTAATGGTTAAATAAATAAAGATATTTAACACACTGGCTGCCACACTAGAAAAAAAACTTTCCTTAGGGCCACAGTGTTTTATTATGAAAATAGAATAAAAACTTCAAAAACAAAATGATCTTTTCTAATTTAATGAAAAATTTGTTATTTTTTATTGTTTTCTGTGCATGAGTTATACACAACTTGAAAAATAGTTCTCACAGCTCCCAAGGTAAAGAGACGTGTGAGTTACATATGCTTCACAAGGCCCTGGGCTCAAAACTAGCATGAGTTAAATACAACTTACATGGCAGTTAATGTGTTAAATTCAATGGAATATTATACAATAACCAAAAATGAACAAAAGAAGAGGAAGAAGAGGAGGAGGTAGAGGAGAAATATTTACTAAAATATGTATAAACAAGTTATATAAGTAATGTGATTATAAGTAGGTGTATTGGTCAAGCTTTGATCAGCATGGCATAGGCCTACAGGAAGTAGGGTAGCCGTGAACGTGTCAGGGCCTAGATCCTGATATTTGTCCTTGCTGAAAACTCTGTCTCCCTCTTTGTCTCTCTCTCTCTTTCTCCTCTTTCATCTCTCATTGTTACTTTTTTCTACTTAATTCTCTTCCACCACAGACAAGCTTTCTCCTTGTTCTCCTTGGGTCCCGGGGGGTTGGAGTGGATAATGACTGCCAGAATCTACAACTCTGTGAGCCAGTCCTGAATTTTTTTTTTTTCAGACAGGGTCTTGCTCTGTCGCCCAGGCTGGAGTGCAGTGGCACGATCATAGCTCACTGCAGCCTCGAACTTCTGGGCTTAAGTGATCCTCCTGCCTCAGCCTCCCAAGTAGCTGGGACTACAGGCATGAGCCACCATGCCCAACAACCAGTCCTAAATTTTAAAAATCCCCAGGAAAGACTCTGACAGGCCTGGATGGACTCACAGGCCAACCTTAGACCAATCTCCGTGGTCATAGGAATGGCTAGCATGAGTGGTCAGGTCCAGAACAAGAGCCCTGCCCTGTTATCAGGGAGGAGGGTACCTGATTGACAGGCTTGTTGGAATCACCTGTTGGAGTAGAGAAGTAGTTCCCCAAAGAACTACTTTGTGTATTGGAGTGGGAAGAGGGGAGCAGAAGATCAGAGGAGAAGCAGCCAAGATGCTGAGTAGACAAACAACAGTTGTATTCTACAAATAGGCATGCAAAGCCATTTGTGATTTCCCCCTGGCATGGCTACAGCCTCCTTTCTTCATCACTCCATATTTCTCACTCTGTGTTAGGGGATGTTCTGAACTAATTACAGTTCTGCCTCTTCTGGGCTTCACTTTGCACTTCTCTAAGCCCTCCATCTCCTCCTGTCTCTGCCGGGCTAATTCCAACTCAAACTTCAGCTCATATTGCAGCTCATATTCAGCACCTGCTCTAGGAAGACTACAAGGATTCCACACTTACTCCAATCAGAATTAGAATCCCATATACACTCATAGTGCACAGGGCTTACCTCTAGCACAGTGCATATCACATCATACAGTGATACACTCCAGCTAGTTTAAGCAGAAAAGGATCATTACAGGGTCCAAGGTAGCTTACAGAATTTCTGGGAAGCTAGGGAACCAAGCTTGGATATTACCCAGACTGTGAGCAACACAGCCAGGACAAACATCCAACATCCTGCAGAAACCCCATGGCCAGCCACTGCCTGCCACTTAGCCCCTCCAATGCTAGCACCAGGATTTGAGAGCTCCTGCAACTGTCTCTGAAGAACCAAGTACCTCTACCACCCTGCCTACTGACAGAAGAACCCTGTGACCACCATCTCACAATAGTTACTTTCACCTGCCAAATCTCTGCTTGGCAGAAGCTCAATCACGCAGAGAATCTAGATGCAAAGGGAATTGGGAAATGTAGTCTACCATTGATAAACAGAAGGTTGAGCAGTATTGAATGAGCCAACTTCCAGTCTTCCACCAAAGCTTCCACAACAACAAATGTTTGTTAAGGGTATACAAATTTATAGTTGTCTTACTGTCTCGGTGAATAGTTTCATTATCTGTGTGAAATCTTGGTTCCCAGAGATACTTTTAATTTAACATCCATTTTTGTCTGGTATTAGTATTGCTAAGCCAGCTTTTTTTTTGGATTACTAATTTCCCCGTATGTCTTTTTTCAAAAATCCCTTTATTTGTAATCTTTCTATAATATTTTGTTTGAGCTATATAACTTATAAACAAATATATAACCACATTTTTAAAAGGCCAATCTAAGAGTACTGCCCTTTAATAGGTGAGTTTAAACATTTATTTTTCACTATGATTAGGAATCTAATAACTTACCTCTGACGTGTTTATATTTCCTATTTATGAAGTTCTTTTTCACATTCCTTTTCTGTCTTCTTTTGGATTGTCATTTTCCTAATTCCTTTTGTTTCTCTTCAACAAGTTTGGAAATTACACATTCCATCTCTAATCATTTAGTGGTTTTAATAGACTCGAGTTTATATTTTCCTAACAAAGTTAACAGTTAATTCAAAGCTCTAGCCCCCTCCTGGACAAGACATTTAGAACAATGTAATTTCTGTCCTGACTCACCACTTTCCCCCAGTGCCCTTGCTATTATTGTCTAGATCTTGGTTCAAAATGTTTTTACCTGTGCTTGGAAAGAAGAAGCAGCTTCCTCAGTATGATCCCTCTGTGATCTTGATCTGGATGTGACAATAGCCTCTGATCTCTTCCTTCTTCCAAATTCTTCCTGGCTTCACATCCTTTCACCCCCGTTCTCGACTCCCTATTCCACTATCATTTCATCCACACCTTCTAAAGACCCCCAGCTCCCTAACTCCTTGCCTTGCCGCTGTACCGTCTTGTAAACTTTCAGTTTGGGAGAGGCTAAGCAGGTGCCCGTAGGCATTGAGAATATGAAAGCACTGAAGTTTCTGAAGCCTCCTAACCTGCCCTTACCCTTTCCCTTTTTAGCACATGGCCCTGCCTCCTACTTCAGAGGAAATAGAAGCCATCAAGTAAGAACTCTCAACATTTTCCACTTCCTCACCAATAAATTCATCTAAAGCCACACTCATATTTCCCTCTCAGTCTCACAGGAAGCAGTGACATTCCTCCACTCCTAGGCCAGCTTTAGGACACAATCCCCCAGTTACTACTCTTGTCTCCTGTATTTTTAATTCTCCCTCATTGCACCCCTAGACAATACCAGCTAAATCAATACCTTGCTTGTAGTAAACATTTAAGAAATATTTATCACATTAAATAAATACAAGTAAATGAATAAATTTTTCAGGTAGGATATTTATAAAAATCCCTAATAACTATATTTTCATTTAGATGCTGTTAAGAATATCAAGATATTGTGAACACTAAGAAGTGTTACTTTCTACAAATATTTGAAGATCATATCAATTCATAAAACAAATATCTTGGTCCTATGTTTGCCCTATTCTGGGGATAGATAAGACAAATCAGGACTCCACTCTTGGGGGCTGACATTCTAGAAGGGGAACGAGGAAATAAATATGTAATCAAATAAGATCATTTCAAATGGTGGTAGGGCAATGAGGAAAATGAGATAGAATAATGGATAGCAAGTGGCATGCGTGAGGGAAAACTAGAAGGGCAGGCCTACGTGGAAAATCATAAGGAACAAGAGGGAATAAAGTGTGAGATAAGGAAAGGAAGGCAGGAGCCAGACCATGGCATGAGTTGTACATTCTATTTTAAGTGCATTGGGATGCCACTGACTTTTTTCTAACTGAAGTGAAACATACATATTGTAATGTGCAGAAAAAGTACATAACTTGATGACAACACACATGTGCCAAAAACAAAACAAAACACAACAAAACAAAAACTCATGAAACAACCACCCAGCCTAGTGTAAGATATAGAACATTCCCAAACCTCAGAAGATTCCCTCATGCCACTTCTCAATCTAACCACCCCTATCCCCAGCAAAGGTAATGTCCCAATAACCACTAGTTGGCCTTCTATCACTGCAGATTAATTTTGCCTATTCTTGAACATGTATAAATAGAATCATACAGTACTGGCTTTTGTCTGTCTTCATTTGCTTAATCTGGGAGAGTCATCCATGTTGTTGCATGTGCTAGTAGTTCATTCTTTTCTATTTCTTGTTGTATTTTGGTGTGTAAATATACCACCACTTATCTATTGTACTGTTGACAATCAGTTTGTTTCCAATGTTTGTTTATTATAGATAAAGCTAATGTGAATATTCTTGAACATCTTTTGGTGGACATAGGCACTCATTTATTCTGGGTGTACACCTAGGAGTGCAATTATCACAGAGTAAGAATATATTTAGCTTTCTTAGATATTGCCAAAAAATTTTCCAAACTAATTGTATACATCCCTGCTACTAATAGCATATGAGAGTTCTAGTTCCTCTACATCCTCAGCAACATTTGGTATTGCATTCTTTTTAATTTTTAAAATTTTAGCCATTTTGGTGAGTGTGTAGTACAGGATCCCTAATCCAAAAATCCAAAATCCAAAATGCTCTAAAATCTGAAACTTTTGGAGCAGTGACATGAGGCCACAAGTGGAAAACGCTGCAGAAAAAGTTCCTATGGATGACGTGCTGAAAATGTGTGATGGGCTTGTTGAAGGACTGAGCAGCATATGTTCATGACAGAACAAGAAAATATAAAATCAAAGAGAGACTTTTAAGACAAAAACTATAGCTAATGAGGCAGATGACTCTGGAGAAAACATTTTAAAAAGCCAGCCAGCAGAATGCCTCCTCATCCCTAGAGGACCCATGGTTCCTCAACTATTTCTGGTGTTTCTTCTCACCTGAAAATTAAAATACAGTGTAGAGTAACCTTTTAGTCAAAACATATAATCATAGGTGGAGACTGAAAACCTACCTTGTTTGTTGTTGCTGTTGTTTAACAGTTGATGCAGGCATTTTGGTGATACTACTGTGCTGCTTAGTTACCCTGAACACATTATTGTTTCACTGTTAATGGTGTGTCGTATTTTTTACTGTTAAGTACTTATGTGTGAATAAGTGTAAGAAAATGATTGCTTATCAGTAGCATGTAAGTAAATTCAGAGTCAAGAATGATGGTTATGCCAAACAACCACAGATTGTCCATGTGGGTGGCTGAGATAGTGACACTTTTGCTTTCTGATGATTCAATGTACACAAACTCTGTTTCATGAAAAAATTATTAAAAATGTTGTATAAAATTACCTTCAGGCTATATGTATAAGGTGTGTATGAAACACAAATGAGTTTTGTGTTTAGACTTGGGTCCCATCCCCAGGATATCTCATTATGTATATGCAAATATTCCAAAATCAGAAAAAATCCAAAATCTGAAACACTTCTGGTCCTAAGAATTTTGGATAAGAGATACGCAACATGTAGTGTCTTATTGTAGCTTTAATTTTACTTTTTCTGATGATTAATGATGTCAAACACCTTTTTTATAATCTAATTGTATATTTGGATTTTGACCATTGATAGGTTTTAGGCAGGAGATTGACCTTATTTGCATTTTTAAAGATCTCTCTGGTTGCTCTGTGGAGAACCGGCTGTAGGGAAGTATGGTGGAAGTAGAGGTAACATTTAGAAGGCTTTTGCCGTAGTCCTGGCATAGATGTAGACGGCTTGGATAAGTAGTGGCAAAGGAGAAAGAGAGAAGCGAAAGATAAGATATATTTTGGAGGAAGCCTAACGAATGTACCCATTGACTGGCCATGGGGGAGAAAAGGAATCAAAGATGACCTGAACAACAGAATGAATGGTGGTGCATTTCCCACAGTGTGGAAATCCCAGAGTGGGTTCGTGGAGTGCTAGCAGGAAAGTTATAGGAGATGAAAGAAGAGACTAAATCATACCATACCAAACTGTTCCAAACCCAAAATAAAATTTTAAAAAATTCTGGCCACAAACTGTGCTCAAAGAAACATTCTGGGCACTCAGAGGACTGCAGTGAACTTTGACTTGCTTCCCTGCCTTGCAAATGAGCTCTGTAGCACTGCGCAGGATGAGTTTTCCAGCAAAACTTATGGCTTCATTTATCACTAATGATGTTGGGGTTTTTTTTCCCCCAAGAATAAATGTCTCTACAAGATGAAATTAAAAATCCAGAAATTTAAAATTAGATTAGTTTGGAAATTACTGGCAGTTTTGTTCTTATATAAGGTCACTCTGCCCTTGCAGGCCAGTGCTAGGGAAGTGACACATTTCTTTCTCCATCCCACACTTCTGCTTATTTTCATGTGATAAACAGCAAACCTTCATTTCAAACGCTTAGTGCATGTGGTAAATATTTTATCCTCATTTAAAACTTGAGTTTAAAATTATATAAAAGGTAGCATGCCAGACCACTACTTTAGTTTACAAGGCCATTTCTATGTAGAAACAAAATTCTGTCCTGGCAGAAGTAATAAGCTAACTCTTCAAGTTGCCTGGTGTTAGGCTGCCTACTGCTTTGGTTTAGATAGTGCTTTTCAGTTCTCAAACCGGTGACAACACTACATAAGAGAAGGAACTCATAGTTGTTAATGGCATACTATAGATAGTCCCTGTGCTAAACACAAATCTTACGAGGTATGCACTATTATTATCTCCATTGAACATATGAAAAAACCAAGTTCAGTAGTTTTCCCAGGATCACTTGGCTGGTAAGTGGCAGGGCTGAGATCACAACCCAGGTTTATCTGAGTCTAAAATCGAAGCTTTTAATGGTTCCAAGCTAGGACAGTGTAGGGTAGAAGTTAAGCGTGTGTTTACCAGAGCCAGTCTCCCTGGGTTTGCATCATAACCCTGTGACTTACTGGCTGTGTGGACCTGGGCAGTCTCCTCTGGGGACCATCATGGTACCTATGCTGTTGGGTATTGTAAGAATTAAATAAGTTAACACATATACAACACTTAGAACTGTGCCTAGGTTATGCTATGAGAGTGTTAGCTATCACTTTAAAAAAACGATAATAGCTTTATTGAGTTGTAAGTCACATACCATACAATTCAAACACTTAAGTGTACAATTCAGTGGTTTTCAGTATATTGAGGAAGTTGTACAATCATCACCCCAAAAAGAAACCCAGTACCCATTAATAATCATTCCCTCCCCCACCCCACCTCCAGCCCTAAGCAACCACTAATCTACTTTTTGTCTCTATAGATTTATAGATCTACAAGAATCTATACAATATAGATTGCCTATTCCAGACATTTCATATAAACAAAAATCATATAATATGTGATCTTTTGTTTCTGGCTTCTTTCACTTAGCATAACATTTCAAAGTTCATTTATATTGTAGCATGTATCAATCTTTCGTTTTGTTTTATTGACAAATGATATTACATTGTGTAGACATAACACATTTTATTTATCCATTCATCAGTTCATGGATATTTGAGTTGTTTCCACTTTTTGGCTATTATGAATAATGATGATATGAACACTTGTGTACAAATTTTTATGTGCACATATGTTTTCATTTCTCTTGGATATATAACTAGGGATGGAATTATAGATATTACTTGTTACCGTCTCTCTCTTTGTGTATATCCATGAATGTGCAGAATTGTAATTCTCACATGTAAACACTTAGGGTTTTTGCTGTAAATAACCTAATGAGGTAATTATCCTTCCTATTTCACATCATAGATGAAGAAACAGACTCTGGGAGATTTGCTTTACTCTTTCTTGGTCTGTGGCTTTGCCCATGCTCTATGTCCTTTTGAGCATGCCCTCCCCTCTTCCCCTTGCCTATCTTTTGGGGTTTGAGCTAAGACTTTACTTCTTGCCAGGAAGCCTTGCTTGTACCCCATGGCTGGCCCAGGTACCCTGCTCTGTGCTTCCATGGTGGCCTAAGCATTGTTTCACCGTCACCCTCATCACACTCTGTTACACTGTCACAACCCACCAAATGGTAAGACCCTAGGGAAAGGGTTCTGTCTTCCTCAACTCTGTCTTCCATGCTAAGCACAAGGCCTGGCAGGCAGTGGCTGTTCAATAGATGTTGATGAAAGTTAAGAAAGAAGGGAGGGAGGAATCTGGCCCAGATACGTACCCGAGAGTGACATCCCTGGTCTATCAGACTGGTAAAATGTTTTCTGTCACATCATACAGCCTCAGTTTGAATTGACAAAGCAGAAAAACCAGGGAGTGATTATCCAGATTGAAAAGAGTCTTTGCTTTATTAAATCACTTAGCACAAACTTCTTGTAAATAGTGAGTTCCCTGGGAGGGTGCCGACTGGAAGATGGTGGCATGTGCAACAGTGATACCCAGAATGCTTTTAGTGGTACACAAAGAACATTTTTAACTTGATAAAAGTCTGTTATTTATTTCCAATGAATATAGAATATAGCTATATTACATGAATATAGCTAGGATATAAAACCCATGATAATGTTTTTAGGAGTGGTCTGGGAAGGGTTCTGAGATGCTGTATTTCTGACAAGCACTCAGAGAATCCTGATACTGCTGATCCTGGCCCACACTTGGAATATCAAGGTTATAAAGCATCAATGAAAGTACAAAGTAACAGCAATAAGACTACCTACTACCTTTGAGTTCTTCTAGGCACTGTATATTCTTCTAGGGGTTTTATAGATGTTAAACTTATCAATGTTCACAAAAATCCTGCAAGGTAGTTATTAACATCTCCAGTTTCCAAATGAAAATTTAAAAATCAGAATTGGCTCAATTTTTAGTCACAACTCTTTTTTTCCCCCCACAAAGTAAGGCACAGAAGCAGAATGGAATTGATAATATCTTTGTTTTTGTTTCCATTATTACTACAAAATAAAAGAAATCCAGCTACAGAGGCCTAAACTATTGCCTTGGTTTCAGCCAGTGCAGATTCCCAGCGTTTGTTCCATTCACATGTCCTGTCTGCGACCTCACTGTGAGATAGAAGGTAATTTGGTCTGGGGAGCAAAGTCTGAAAAGTTTTCTCATTTCCCCACCTTCAAAACAAAACAGTTCTGGGCAAGGGATGCATTTCTATCCCATGGTTATAATGAAGAAAAAGAAAACTACTAAAAGCCAATTTGAAATTTAAAAAAGCATTCTTAAAACAAATATCAATTATCTATGGTAAGAATATACATACATACACATACACATATATACATATATGTTAATGTGCACAACAGCTTCAGCTGCCTGCCGAGGAGTTATATTGTTGTCTCCAGCTAATACTACTAATTCATTTCCACATGGGCACTCTGTTAGTTAAACACTTTACATTTATATGGTTCTTTTTTTGTAAAGATTCCAATGTGCCTAATTAAGAATAAATCCAAGAAAAAAAAATAAAGCCAAGGATTTCCTTTCAGAGGGTTCCAGGGCCCTTTGTACCGTGTGTATGGGGGCGGGGGAAGTCTTCTATTGCTAGTCACAGACCACCAAGGGGCCTTCTATAAAAGCCTTCACAAGCGGAAGGTTATTCCCTACCTGGCTAAACAGCAGATTTCAAAAACCTGAGGGTTTGGGGCTCAATCCAGCCTGTTCAGTTTGGCCTGTTTTGTTTCCCTTAATTGGGAAATGTCCATATAAATCTGGGTATCTGGCTTCTCTGGAAAAATTGGAAGACCTGGCAACCCAGGGCCCAGCTTCCTGTGTTAGCGTTATTTACTTGAAGTGGAGGAGTGGCTGTCCCTCTTGACATTCTTGCCAGGCTTCGCTCATGTCCACTACCTGGCTGCCCCTGGAGGCTACTGAGGGTGGAATCCCTAGCTTGTAAGGTAGGGTTTATGAACAGCCAACCTTCGCCATCCTCATTATCATCATCCTGGGAAAAATCTGGCCAAGTAAGTATGTGGGAACACTGAAAAACAGTTTTCTTTCAGCAAAGTGAAAGCAGCTGGTTCACGCAAGAGTTATTCATTGAATTTGTGTAAGCCAGTGTGTCCTGATTTAAACACTTTATGTTGCTCAGATGTGCAAGTGACAGATCCCTCCCTGTTCCCCACTGCTGCACAGCTGGTCATCAGTTGGTCTACTCTTGGCTCATGTCCTGTGAGGCTCATGTTAAATGCTGGAAGGGACTCTAGAAGTGGCCCAGTGATTTTCCTGTCCAGTTTGCTTGTAAGTAGGAGCTGAACTTCCCCAGAGCCACAAGGGCAAACAGAATGAGGGGAGGTTTGGGTTTATGGTGGGAAGAGATGATAGAAAATTGAGTTGCTTTTTTGTTTGTTTGTTTTTTATTTTCTTATTTTTAATTATTATGGGTACATAATAGTTGTATATCTTTATAGGGTACATGTGATGTTTTGATACAGGTATACAATGTGCATTAATCAAATCAGGGCAACCGGGGTAACCATCACCTCAGGCATTTAACATTTCTTTGTGTTAGGAACATTCCAATTTCACTCTTAGTTATTTTAAAGTATACCCTAACTTATTGTTGATTATGGTCACTTTGTTGTGCTATCAAATATTGTTCATTCTATCTAACTGTTTAACTATATTTTGCACCCATTAACCATCCTCACTTTATCCCCCCTCCCTGCTTCCCTTCCCAGCCTCTGGTAGCCATCATTCTACTCTCTATCTCCATGAGATCAATTGTTTTTAATATTTATCTCCCACATATGAGTGAGAACATGTGAGATTTATCTCTCTGTGCTTGGCTTACTTCTCTTAACATAATGTTCTCCAGTTCCATCCATGTTGTTGCAAATTGCAGAATTTCATTCTTTTTTTGTGGTGACTTGCTTTTTTTAAAAAAAGCAAATATAATACTTTCTCATGCTCAGTTTAGAGGTGGAAAACATTACAGTCATCTGACCTTTTATTCATTCCATAAATATTTATTAAGCACTAACTTTGCACCACAAACTGTGCTAAACTGGGACACATTGATGAATGAAACTGGGTTCCCTTCCCTGGAGAAGTTCAGACTGGAGATAGTTATCCAAATATTTGTACCCTGATAGCTATGTGAGACGTGACTGGTACCACCTTACAGGTGGAACAAAGACCTGTCCATTAGGTCACGTTCCTGATCCCAAAGAGATTCTACAACATCTTCATCTGCTTCATTCCTCTACCTACAAACAGACACAGATATATTCTGCCTTGAACAAGATTTTCCAGAGGTCCTACTGTCCCACATCCCCAAGACACCTCCATCAACATAAATACCCTTGGCAAAGGTGAAACCTCACAATCCTCCAGGGCCCAGCAGTAGCACAGATGGATGGGTCAGACCAACTCAGGGCTGTGTTGACCTGGCCGAGGAACTGCCACTGCTCCAGTACTGCCAACTCTTGGTAGGCAGGAACGCTGGCCCAATGTTGCCAGAATGTCAGGGTTTGTAAGAGAAGCCAGAAATTGGATTTTTTGTATGACATCTTTTTTCTGTTTGTTTGAGAGTTAGAGTTCAAAAACATTTTTAAACCCAGTGTAGATTATCAAAAACCGGTTTTCATGTAGGTTTTAGTTAGAGAGTCCCAAGACTGTGATCTCTGATTCCAGGAGTCCCAGTGCCCAACCCCCTCATTGTATTTAACACTGAATCTTACCAAGAACCAGCAGACTGTAATTTGCTTTTTCCAGGAAGTCCCACTGGGCCTCTCATGTTTTTGAAAATCCAACACATTGAAATATGCAGACTTCCTGCATATCTCTTTCCTTTCTCTTCCCCCACGCACGCTCTTGCTCTCTTTATCTAAAAATAATTATTTTCATTAAAAGGGTGGAATTTGAACACATTCATCAACACAAGTTATTCCTTAAGAGTAACCTTTGAAAGATAGAAATGATTAAGACATCATTCGGTTTTTCTGATGCTAATCTTTAACTTTTTGTATTCATGTCACTCTGGCTGGGAATCAAAATCCTTTCCTGGACACTTGTCCTTTACTTCTGGACTAGTCTTGAGCTAAAATGCTTATCTTTCAATACCTACAAAAACTTCATTCATTCACAGGGGTTCCATTCGGCCTGCCTAGATTGTATAAGCTAATTACACAAAAGGTTTTGTTTTGATTTTCCATCTCCCTGCTCTCAGAGCTGCTTCCTTTTTGTACAACTGCAGCTGAAGAGAAACAAGATAGTGTAAAGCCTCCCTGGTTTTTGTTTTTATTCAGAGAAAATTTTTGCATTCTTTAATTATTTTACTGCAATTTCTCACCTCATTAGGACCTAATTTATGCACAAAAGGAGAATTCATTTTAATTAGTAGACCTGGATTTCTAACTTTCCTTAGCAACATCCCAGAAGAGACCTCAGCTGTAATAGTGCTTCATATTCCTTGTTTTTCTAGAACCGTATTCTAAAAAGCAAAAGCAAAACAAATAAAACAGTGTCCCTAACACAATATGTTCATTTAAAACATTCTAACATCTTGGGATGCTGTGACTAATATCGTCATATTTTTCTAATCTCCTTATAGTTACCATCAAAAGTATATGTGTTGAGTATGGCCAACACTGACTCTCCTCTAGAAATACCTTGTCCCACAGGGATTTAACACTGGTGGTTTCACCATCATGACTTCAGGCTGAGGCCTTAGTAATGACTAAATGTGATCTAATTTTCTGAGAATGAGGAAAGTGACAATTTGTGGAACCCAAGACAATAATAACAGCTGGCATTTTTTAATTGCTTGCTACATGTCAGCATTGTTCCAATCACTCTGCCTCTGTCAGCTCATTTAACTACTATCATCATCCCAGTCTTACAGGTAGCCCAGCTGAGGCATGGAGAGCCATGTAACTTGCCCAGGGTCACAGAGGTGGTAGCAGAGCACATATTTGAACCCAGGCCCTCTGGCCCTAGAGTCTGCACCCTTAACCAGCTGACTACCCTGCCTCTTGGACTTGGGGAACAGCAAAGCAGAGATATGGTTAAAGCTGATGTTTTTTCCCTTACAAGTTTGCCTTGAGTACCCTTAGTTCTTTCTTTTGTCCCAAATTCTTCATTTGTAAATTCCAACAGTCTGTTTACCAGGATGTTGTGGCAACTCATTATTTAAATGTGTTCACAGTTCCTTAGAAGAAAGGCTACATAAATATTACAGAACTATTTTAAAAATATATGAAACGTGTTCACCTGAATATATGACGGTTGTATTTCTCACTATAAATAAATAAATGGGTGCTGACTTTCTAACGGAGTCCTGAGAACATGGTTGCTCTGGGTCCCTCTTCATGAGCTCACAGTCCAGACTGCTGAGGCTATGGGCTGAAGGTTGGACTCTGTCCCAGGTGTGAGTCCCTTGAGGCCTCAGGACACTGCCTCCCAGGCAGTGGCTAGGACGACTCCTGCCTTGTTATTCAAACCTTCTACAATGCTAAGTGCCATGGGAAAAATGTGAAGAGGCAGGCAAAGCATGGAAAAATAACTTGAGGCATGTTCACACAGAGGCATACTACTCAGCAAGAAAAAAAAGAACGAACAAAATGTGTGTACAACAGGGATGAATCTCACAAGCATTGATGTTGAAAGAAGATAGACATCAAATAATAAGTATAGTGTAATTTTATTCATGTAAAGTTTAAGAACAGACAAAACCTGAGTAGTAGGTGGGGCATGTATAGACCAGGAAGGGCACGAGGAAAACTCATAGAGCGGAGAAAATATTTTTTTGTATTGATTTGGGTGTGGTTACATACAGGTATATATGTGTGAAACTATTGCAAGATTGTATACTTATGATTAGCACACT
The DNA here is from genome assembly GCA_023783475.1 of Daubentonia madagascariensis. Lineage (NCBI taxonomy): Eukaryota > Metazoa > Chordata > Mammalia > Primates > Daubentoniidae > Daubentonia > Daubentonia madagascariensis. The sequence continues at coordinate 22,468,487 of JAKFHU010001670.1, forward strand.
TTATCCATATTATATCTCAATAAAAAATAAAATGAAATTAAAAGCACACAGAAGCCCGTCAAGCTGGAATATGCATGGTGGGGTTTGAGGCCAGTGCTGAAGGCAGAGATCTGCTCACAACAGGGCTTGTATGCCAAGCCAAGAGGTTTGGACTCCATTCAGAAAGCCCAGGGGCCTGATGAAGATTCGAGTGTTGAAAGCTCACTCAGCATCATTCTGTGCAGAGGGAGCCCCGGAGCTGGGGAAAGACAGAAAGCAGGGAGATGAGATCACCTTAAATATTCCTCAACTGGGAAAAACCTAATTATATTTCTGTCAGCTTGGTGAGCGCACAATTTCTGTAAATACAAAATGTCTCCCCACGAAGTTGGTGCGGGAGGAGGAGTTGGCTGCATGTATTCATCCTGCCACACTAGGTATGCTGACAATTTAGAACTGCTTTCTACCACACAGGCTCAGAGAGCCTTCACGCTCCCCGGGGCAGGCCTTCCTGGCTCTTTGCCTTTCTCAGCTCCTCACAGTTGGCCCGAAACCCCCAACCCCTGTTTTGTGCAGTTTTCTTCCTTCCCTCAGGGCACTTGTATGAAGGAGGACAAGGTGGTCACTGCAGGCCATGCTGACCTAAATAAAATGCAGGGTCACAAGGTCATTTCCATGGGGATTGTGTATCATTTGCATATTCTCAGGCATGCTGTCAAAATCCAAGCAATTTTCCATATTAAAATTAAATATTGTTGACTTAAAGATTAATGCTTTAAAAAAACTGAACCAAACATAGATGATTTTTAATGTCTCTGAATCATAGGTGCAGATCTTTTTATTTTTTATATTTGTTTTGAACTGTTTCCATTTATTCAATAAACATTTTTAATACAAAACTGTTTAAAGTATATCTATATACACACTTCAAATATATACACATAGGATAATGCTATATCAGTAACTTGGGCTCTTTTCTGATATAAGCTACTTCAGGTGTGTTTTTCATCAGACACACCAAAGTTGCCACTTACAGGCCAATAAATTAATTAGGATATTTAGATTTAAAATGAATACATTTCAGCAAATGTAAGACTAATTTAAATAATGAATTTGAGTGTATGTTTGTGTGTGTGTGTGTGTGTGTGTGTGTGTTCATGAGCATGTGTGATGTAAAAGTCCTCAATTTGCAAATGGATTACTTGAACTTTCAGGCACCCTCAAGACCTTTTATAGCTCAATTAATATTACCTGTGATCCTAACATTGTACAGCTAAAAGGAAAGTTAAAAATCAAGCATTGAGCTGGGCGTGGTGGCTTATGCCTGTAATCCCAGCTTCTCGAAAGGCTGAACCAAGGAGGATCGCCTGAGCCCATTAGTTTGAGGCTGCAGTGAGCTATGATCACACCACTGTACTCCAGCCTGGGTGACAGAGCAAGACGGTGTCTCAAAAAGAAAAATCAGTCAATGAAAACCCACCTACTTTACAAATGAGAAAGTGAGCTCCATCAAGGCAAGGGATTTACACAAGGTCACACTATTGACACAAGTTCTTTACTGTGCTTTCTTTCACCTCCACATGAGGTTTTTAAAAAATATCCTAATAAAAATTTGTCCTACTAATTTGAAGAAAGGAAGAAAAAGTGTATTGAAAAAATATGTATGTACAGATATAAGAAAGTGACCACCTGTGGTAGGATTAACCCAGCTATAAACTGGGAAAAACAGGCCAATGAGGGAACAAGGTTGAGATTGATCAAACCCCTAAGAAGAAAGCAAGCAAGCACTGATGGAATGGAGTCAGCTTTGTGCACTTAACACTAATTGAGGCTATTAACCTAGGATGACTTGGTCACTGCCTAGATTGATGGAAGTGGGAGAAAGGTTGGAAGGCAATTTAGATATATGAGATAGTTTTTTAAAAACAAAATTAATGCAAAAAAATCAATAATGAAGAAACTATAAAAATTTAAATAATAACAGGATCTAACCCCTGCATTCACATGACCTTGCCTCATTTGTCTCACCCTAACCCTGGCCCTGGTTCCAATAAAACTATTTACAAAAACAGGCAGCTGGCCTGCAAGCCATGGTTTGCCAATTAAAAAAAACAAAACAAAACATTGCATTAAAATACAGTTATGCGTTGCTTAACAATGGGGATATGTTCTGAGAAATGCATAGTTAGGGGATTTTGTTGTTGTGGGAACATCATAAAGTGTACTTACATAAACCTAGATGGTATAGCCTACTATACAGGTAGGCTATATGCTATGGCCTATTGCTCCTAGGCTACAAACCTGGACAGTATGTTAGTGTACTGAATACTGTAGGCAATTGTAACACAATGGTAAGTATTTGTGTATCTAAACATAGGAAATGTACAGTAAAAATACATGATAAAACATAAAACAATGATACACCTGTGTAGGGCACTGAATGGAGCTTGCAGGACTGGAAGTTGCTCTGAGTGAGTGGTGAGTGAACGTGAAGGCCTAGGACATTACTGTACACTCCTGTAGACTTTAGAAACCCTGAACACTTAGACCACGCTAAATTTATTTAAAAATTTCTTTCTTCAATAATAGATTAACTGTAGCTTACTGTAACATTTTTACTTTATAAACTTTTAAATTTTTTTAACTTTTTGACACTTATAACACTTAGCTTAAAACAACACATTGTACAGCTATACAAAAATATTTTCTTTACATCCTTATTCTATAAGATGTTTTCTATTTAACACTTTTTAAACTTTTTATCCTTTTTTGTTAAAAACTAAGACAAATACATACATTAGCTTAGTCCTACACAAGGTCAGGATTATCAATATCACTGTCTTCCACCTCTACATCTTGTCCCATTGGAAGGTCCTCAGGGGCAATAACATACACGGAGCTGTCATCTCCTATGATAACAATGTCTTCTGTAATAACTTCTGAAAAACCTGCCCAAGGCTGTTTTACAGTTAATTTTTTTATATAAGTAGAAGGAGTACACTCTAAAATAAAGATAAAAAATATAGTAAATATATAAACCAATATCATAGTCATTTATTATAATCAAGTATTACGCACTATACATAATTGCATGTGCTAGACTTTAACACAACAGTGCAGTAGGTTTCTTTACACCAGCATCACCACAAATTCATGAATAATGCATTGCACTACGATGCTGGGATGGCTACGACATCACAAGGCAAAAGGAATTTTCAGCTCCATTATAATCCTATGAGACCACCATCGTATATGTGGTCCATTGTTGACTGAGATGTTGTTATGTGGACTGTATTACTTATCTTGGTTACTGAGTTTTTTAGCATTCCCTTAAACTTTGTGCCCAAGGTGAGTGCCTTAGTCACCTCACCTTAGTCCTGGCCCTGAGATGGACCTGGCAAACTGTGGTTCCTTTCAGGTTAGACGATGAAGAAGTTTGAATATAAAAGAAAGTTATGCAAAATAAACAACATAAAACAAAATGAATTTACACGTGCATTATGTTTATGTAATTTCTCTTATATATAGCTGCCTTAGGTTCCAGATAATACATTTTTTATGAGTGAGAGAGAAGATGGAAACCATAGTACTTTCTAGTCCTGGGGGGAGTGGGCCTAGACACAAGAATGTCCCTGATCAAAAGCTTATTCAGCCAATCAGGAGCAAAGCAGCATCACTAATAGATTCAGAGCTGACACAAGGGTTTTAACAATTCCCACATTACTTCAATGTCTAGTATTCTCTAATCTCACATTTTTGTGCTATGTCTAAGGTGTATATCTCCCGAAGCTTCGTTCTGGAGCTACTTGGTAGATTTTAAGCACACATTATGGTTCAAAAGCAGTTCAGGGTTCCAAAGAAAACCACAGTCCAAAGATGAAGTCAGAATTTCTTCAGGGTGTAAGTGGTGATTTGTCTCAGTCTTATGATTCTTATGCACTCATTTCCCAAATAACTCCAGTCTGAAAGAACACATCTGAAATGTTACACCTCCTGCAAGAATGTACAGTACAGTGATTCCCTGTTCCAGGACATTATATGCTTTAGTGAGTCATTAACAGACTTTGGATATTTCGTTTTCCTACTAAGGTGTCAATTGAACTCATAATCCCTTCTAGGGTCAGCATGGTTTCCTTCTAACTGATCTAGTACATACTTAAAGATTTCCTGATGTACAAATCTGAGAACATCACCATCCATGGGGTCATCATGGAAGTGGTCACAGTTGCCTTTAAAATCTGCAAACAGTTCTCAGAATGGCTAATGTGATGTTTATGCACATCTACCCCCAGAAAACCAAACGATTAATTTGGTTGTGCTGGAACTCTTTGGGCTCATCTGTCCAGCCATTTATCCTGGAACAAGTTCCTTTCTTGCCATGAGAATTTTAACCATTTTATATTGTAGTTTTTGGACTTAGTTGCTGTCAATTGGGGGAACTGTATCCAGCAAAAGGTTTTTTTCTTCTCTCTCTTTTTTAGGTTTTCCTTTGTTGTTATTGTTGATAGATTTCTGATGATATGGTGAGGTTCCTTTCTCTTTATATTTTACCAGCTAAACTATTTGATATATTATAAATAAATAATACATAGAACATAATAATTCATTAAGGAAGAAAAAGCCAAGTCATAATGAATTTTCTGGAGCCAAAGAACACCCCTTTATCTTTTCTCTTAGAGGCCATTTGGGATATAAAATTAGAACAAACCTAAGGACATGTTGGTATGCATCCTTGTGCTTTGGTTGCCAAGTACAAGAGGTGAATCAAGTCTCCGATAAATATCTTCAGGGGTACATACTCGTGCTGGACAATCTGAAAATGACTACCCTGTACTGGAAAGAACATAGTGCTCCCTTCAGTAATTTGGAAACTACTTTTTCTGTTTGTGGCTGCCTGTACATGCTGGATAGCTCATTTGGCTGGAGCATTAAGTACCAAATGCTCCACAGGAGAGAACAAGCCCAAAGTGCCCCAGGAGTACAGAGATGGAAATGCTCAGCATGAACCGAGAAGGAGAGGTGAGCCCTGAAGAGCCAACCAGATTCTGGCAGGATAGGACCACAGGGAGCAGTCTAGCTAGCAGAGCTCCCCAGAAGTTAAGGGACACCAGGGCCACTTCCATTTTAAGGGTCCTGGTATATTAAAAAAAAAATGCTAAAAAGGACATTACAATTGTGGTATATTTTAAGTGTTTATAACAAGTAAAATTACAAATTTAACATAAGAAGTCTATCTGCCCCAATTATCACACTTCATTTCTTCTATATGCTCAGATGCTCCTGTGCGTTCAGTTAGAACCATACATGATAACAGTTTGAACCCCCAGGCTCCCAATCCCCATCCCCACTGCAGCCTAGAGAATTCAAGCTCTTTGCAGTCAAGAAACATATTTTATTCTTCTTTTGTATCCACAGGGTAAGACCTAAAATTTCCTGTCCTGCCTTGACATCTTTGAGTCTCATGGAGCCCCAAAGGCCTGTGAGTTCCCCGGCTCTTGAAATATATGCCCTGCCTGGTGGGAAAGGCTCCTTACCTGGCTAATTCCCCTATTAGCTGACCCAACTGCACTCCACCTGGTCCTCAACCCAACAGATTCTCCTTCCCTGCCAGCCCGTGAAATTATTTAAACAAGCCAATCACATCCCCCGTGGAAACCAGGCATCACCCCAGCCTCTGGTTACTGCAAAGCCTGCCTCCCACAGCCCATGCTTGTCCACTTTATTCCTGAATGCAACCCCTGTGATCCTGCATGGTGTGCTGTGTCCTCCCTTAGGCTGTAAGCATATGTGATTAATAAACTGCTGTCAGTCTCATCTGTCCAGTGTTGGGGGCTGTGTGCTCTGCCATCTCCTAATATTTAGGGTGGAGGATCCCTCCTTCAACCATGGGGTGAATAGGAGGAGATCAGAACAGTATCCCACACAGAGTTGTCGCTCAATAAATTTGTGTTGATTGCATCATCTTCATTCTGTGAAGTTCCTAGCCAGTAGGAGACTGGAAGTTAATTAAATATTTGCTGTAAATGGCTATAGATTTATTTTCCTACAAAGAGTCCATTTGAATCCTATAGCAACAGCTCCATTTGCATAATTATATTTCAAACAATTTTTCTTTACTATTCACCATACTGTTAACCAATAAAAGCAAAATTGCCTTAGGGCAAATCTGTACTTAACTTCTATACTACTGATCTGACATTGACATTGTAATTCCTAGTCACTAATAGAGGTAAATTGTCCAATCCCACATTGTCCAATTAGGGAAACAAGATTCTAGTATCAGTCAACATTGGGTATAATCAAAAGACTAAAAACAGCTAAAAGCACGTGAGAACTCAGCCTTCCCCCCCAAGCACTCACTGAACCTGTTCCATTTCCTCCCTTTATCTCACTAAGCAAAAGTGGCAACACTTGAAGGCGCTGAAAATCAAACAGACTCTCCCTAGGATCTGCAATTAGTATTAAACTTAATAGAGCTTCAGGGAGAGTTTCATTTTGGGTTACTCGGTTATTTTATCACTTGGTTTCCCAAGGTCTAAAAAAAAAAAAAGACAAAAGCCACATGTTTTCACTTCTGAGGGCTCCTGCGTATGCTAAAGCAGCCAGCAACTCCCCCGTGCTTCCAAGTCGCGCTCATTCTTAACGGGCCTCCTCCCCTCCCAGCACCCCGCCACTTCGCTCCTCCGGCCAGCGCGGTGAGGGTGGGGACCAGCGTTGTGAGAGCCAAGAGGGGATCAGGAGGGCTGGCCAAAGCTCAGATCCACTCCCATGCCACGCCTTGGCCACAATGGGAATGTAATGACTAGCTTTTCAGCCTGGGCTCTGCACGACGAAAGTTGGCGGAAAATGGTCATTAAACAACTCCAGCAAGCTTCAGACTTCTCTGAAGTGCAGGGCCCGTCTCTGAACGACTGTCCGGCGCCTGGATGCGGCCGCCCGCCGCCTCCCTGCCGCTCCTTCTCCTAGAATGGGGTGGTGCGGGTGAGGCCCTCGCTACCCTGGGCCGTGCTGCTCACGCGATCTTAAAAGGCTGTTACCGGAGGCTAGGGTACATGCTCAGGGTGGGGAGCAGGCGAGGAAGAGACGTGTCCAAACAACTCAAACGGCTGGCGGGGGACAGCGCCCCCCCCCCGCCCCCGCGGCCGCTGTGCTCAGCTGCGCCCCACTGGCACGTGCCTTCCAAAGCCGCGCGCTCCGTGCTGAAGGGCCCAGGCCCCTGCCTCCAGATCGGGACACGCGAGGGTGCGCTCTGCTCCCCACTGCGGCTGGAAACGGTGGAAGAAAGAACTGAATAAAAACGCCTTCCTTCCACAGCGCTAAAGGGAGGGGGCAGGCAGGGTGCCAGCCCCTGAGGAGAAGCCGTGCGAGATCTGTGCCCGGTGGGGCGGGAGCCCTGGGTGCAGCAGCGGGTGCCCACTTTTTGTGTCCAAAATTTGACCATTTTGCTGCCGATTGCTGCCGGCTTGATTGGCCAAAAAAGGCCCCCACATTCGACCCCTAGAAATGGAGACCTTTCTCAGTATTCAATACCCAAACTTTCCAGTTTTATTTAAATTTTTAAGGGGAAAAAAACCAAAAATATTTTCTGTAAGTATCTGGAACTAACAGTTTTATGTGTATACTGCCACTAATTGCATATATACATATATATGTATATGTTTTTAAACCCAAACATACCATAGTTGTGTGATCTATTTTTATTGTACTATAAGAGAAAACACAAATTTTTTTTTTTACTTACTCACCTGAGCATTGTGAGAGAAAACACAAATTTACTATCTTAACCATTTTAGTGTACAATTCAGCAGTGTTAAGTATATTTACGTTGTTGTGGAACACATCTCTAGAACTTTTTCATCTTGCAAAACAAACCATATCCACTGAACACTAATTCCTTCTCCCTTTGGCATCACCTTTCAACTGTCTATTTCTATAATTGTGACTATTTTAGATACTTTATATGAGTGGAATCATATAGTACTCAAAATAAGCCTTTTGTGTCTGGCTTATTACCCTTAGCATAACGTCCTCAAGGTTCATCCATGTTATAGCATGTGACAGGATTTCCTTCTTTTTTAAGGCAGCATATTATTCCATTGGATGTATATCCCACATTTTCTTTATTCATTCCTGTTGGTGGACATTTGTGTTGCTTTCACCACTTGGCTATTGTGACTAATGCTGATAATGTGACTAATATGATAAACGTGAGTGTGCAGATATCTCTTCAAAATTCTGCTTTGAGTTCTTTTGGATATGTGCCCAGAAGTGGGATTGCTCAGTCGTATGGTCATTCTATTTTTTAATTTTTTGAGGAACCTCCATACTATTTTCATAATGGCTGTACTATTTTACACTCCCACCAACAGTTGCACAAGGGTTTCAATTTCTCAGCATCCTTGCCAACACTTATTTTCTGTTCTTTTGTTATTGGCCATCCTAATGGGTGTGAGGTGATATGACATTGTGGTTTGATCTACATTTCTCTTATGATTAGTGATGTTGAGTATATTTTCATGTTTGTTAGCCACTTGTATGTCTTCTTTGGAGAGTTGCCTATGAAAGTCCGTTGCTTATTTTTAAATCAGGTCATTTATTTTTTGTTGTTGAGTTGTAGAATTTCCTTCTATATTCTGAATATTAACACCTTATTTGGTATATAATTTGCAAATATTTTCTTCCATTTTGTAGGTTGCCTTTTCACTCTGTTGATTGTTTCCTTTGATGTGTAGAAGTTGTCAAAGTTAGATGTCCTATTTGTCTATTTTTGCTTTTGTTATCTGTGTTTTTGGTGTCATATCCATGAAATTATTGCCAGATTTAATGTCCTACAGCTTTTTTCTTATGTTTTCTTCTAAGAGTTTCATACTTTTAGGTGTTACATTTAGGTCTTTAGTCCATTTTGAGTTAATTTTTGCATATGGTATAAGGTAAGCTTCTAACTTTATTTCTTTACATGTGGACATACAGTTTTCCCAGGACCATTTATTGAAAAGACCATTTATGCTTGTCTTTTCATGTTAAGAAATATATATCCACTTTATAATTTTTAAGGCTGTATAGTATGGACAGATATACCATGATTTACCTAACCAATCCTCAAATATTGAATAGTCTAGATATGTTCCATTTTCCTGGATCATAAAATAAAAACTCCCTCTATACCTAATTGGGTTCTAGAGTTGTCAGCTCCATCAGGCTTTTTGGAGCTTCCACATTCCTTCTAGCTTTGCTGCTGCTGAACCCCCATCTTCACCCTCTTCTAAATGCTACCTTTATTACTGCTAAAAATGTTCATCATAATCCATACAGATATTACACAGAAATTCAGTATTCCTTTGCCTGTGGTAAGAAAACACGGCTGGGAGTCAGGAAATGTGGGTCCTAATCTGAGCTCTAGCATGTGGTAAGAAAGCACGTGTAACTGTTATGTGCTGAATTGTGTGACCACAAAATTTGTAAGTTGAAGCCCTAACCTCTAGTACCTCAGAATATGATATATTAAATATTAGGAGACAGGGCCTTTAAAAAGGTGATTAAGTTTAAATGAACTTGTTTGGGTGGGCCCACATAAGATTAGGGAATTTGGACACAGAGAGACTCCAGGGGCTTGCGTACACAGCAGAAGGATCTTGTGAGGACCCAGCAAGGAGGAGGCCTCAGAAGAAACCAAACCTGCTGACACCTTGATCTTGGAATTCTAGTCCCCAGAACTATGAGGAAATAAATTTTTGTTGTCTAAGCCACCCAGTTTGTGGTATTTTGTTATGGCAGTCCAGGTAAACTAATACAGCAATCCCTGAGTAAATTACTTGAATCTGTGAGCCTCAGTTTCCTTCACATAACGTAGAGGATGAGATTATGAGATCTGCACTATTCTTAAACCTTAAATATGTGATTTATTATAATGGGTTTTCACTAAAGAGAACGCTGAGCTTCACTAGCACACATAACGGAAAATCCAGAGAAAGGGCAGACTTCAAGGTTGTTGATTCAGTAGATTCATCATATTTTCAAGGACTCAGATCAATTTTTTGTGTCTTTGCCCTGCACACCACAGTGTGGGCTTTGTCCTAAGTCTAGGTATCTTTATGATGCTGAGATAGATGGCTGCCAGCAGCAGTAAGGGCAAAATCCTTCATTATTTACATCTAGAAGGAGCCAGCACACTCCTACTTATATTTCATTGGCCGGAATGGCTTAGACATGTCCATTCTCAACTCACTCATTTAGAATTACAGGTACTGTGAAAGGCTTGGAGTGATAATCTGTCTGGAAAGGATGTGGGAGGCAATAGTCATGTCCACTAAAGCTGGGAATAAATCATTTAATTTCTGGTTAGCTATGATTTCAGTATAATCATCATGCAAGATCATAATCTACAAATATATTTCAAACATAACATTTTTTTAAATACTAAATCTAAGAATTAATGTATTGAGTATAACTATGTATTTTGTCAGTACTTTTTTCCTTTTTTATTGCTGAGTATTATTCTATTATATGGAATCCCACATTTTGTTTATTCATATACCAGTTGAAGGATATCTGGGTTATTTCTAATTTTTGTCAATAATGAATAAAGCCACTATAAACATTTACATACAAGTAATGTTTAAACATAAATTTTCATTTCTTGTGGGTAAATACCTAGAAGCAATATTGCTGGGTTGCATGGTTAAGTGTATATTAACTTCACATGAAACTGCCAAATTATTTTCCAAAATGGCTCTACCATTTTATATTCCCATCAGGATTATATGAAAGTTTCAGTTGTTCTACATCTTTGCTGGTACTTGATATTGTTGTTTGGCACCAGTTGTTTTTGGTATGGGGTTTGGTTTTTTGTTTTTTGGGATTTTTTAGCGATTCTAAAATATGGTGGTATTTCATTATGATTTTAATTTGCATTTCCCTGAAAATGCAAAAGCAAGCAAACAATATCTAGTGAGATAAACATCCTAAAGAAATTAACAGTGTTTGTGAATTTAAATATATTGATCATTTTATTTATTTTCTACTGTTTTGTAAATTAGACAGTTCTTTCCCAATGAGAAATTAGAAGAAAATTAGCTATATTTTTAGAGTTTTAAAAAATTATTTGCTCTAATTTTTCCACATTTTAGTCTATTTGGGCACACATTTGCTTAATTAGTTGTATGATGATGGTATCACTTTTTCCCCCCCAAAAAAGGCTAGTTGCTTTTTCTGTAACTTTTTTTGACAATTTATTCATCCCATTTACTTGTGAAATCTCCCTCATTAAATTATGTAGTCTGTTCCTACGCAATCAAATATGTCCCATGTATCTATCTGTCCAGCTATTCAACCATGTTTATTAAGCACTTACTGTGTGCCAGGCACAATTCTAGGTTCTAGGAATATAACAGTAAACTAAAGAAGTAAAGCCCCTAATCACCTTGAGCTTATACTCTAGTCAGGGGAGACAGATAATAATTAAAGAAATTAATAATTTCTTTGTGATGAGAAAAAAGACTTTGTGATGGGAATGAGCTTGGCATGTTGGGGAGACAGCAAGGAGGCCATTGCAGATGAAGCTAAGCCGTGGAGGTGAGATGGTGATGAGGTGAGAAGTGCACTTTGAGGGCTCAGATTGCCTTGCAGACAATTTTATTCTAAATCAGATGAAAAGCTACTAGAGGATTGAGCAGAGGGTGATGTGATCTGACTTACATATTTAAAAAGTGACCCTGAAGCCAGGTGTGGTGTTGCATGCTGGTAGTTTCAGCTACCAAGGAGGCTGAGGTGGGAGGATTGCTTGAGCCCAGGAGTTTGAGGCCAGCCTGGGTAACATAGCAAGATCCTGTCTCAAAAAAGAAAAAAAAAGTAAGAGGTCACCCTGGCTAGCTACTGTGTGGATAATTATTTAATACATTTAATTTAAACAAGAATGAGTATACTGAAAAAAAAATAAAAAGTAAAGCATTAGTACAAGTGGTACTTAAATATAGTAAAAGTGATGAAAGTGGTATGTTAATACCCAAAGTATGGTAAACAATGGCTTAACTGGTTATTGCTAGGATCCAGGCAACTGCAAATTCCTGCAAGATTTCCTTATGATTAGCCACTTTCCTGAACTTTCTTGATAATTCCAAGAGTTTTCCCACTGATTCTTCAACAGGATTTCTCTGCTTCCTGATATTCAAGCCCGGTTGAATGGAGAGTTCCAGCAGCCATTAAGTGCCATACATATCTTATATATCCTATTTTTTCTGCCTTCCTCAATAATCAGACCCCTGTATATGAGCTAGAAGACCCAGAATGTCATGTATAATTAGATACACGGACAGAGTCCTTTATAAACTACATATTTTTAGTTGTTGCCACATTAGGGTCATAGGTCTATAGGCATTGAAATTTTTCTTTTATGATATTTTCAGATAATCTAGGACTTAATAAGATTAAATTTTTTATTTAAAGAATATCCAAAATGTTCCCTCTTAAAAATAAAATAAAATAGCATGAATCAATGATGCCTGCTCCATGCCAGGATCTATGTAAGACGTGGGCCCCTCTGGGGTGCAGGAGGCAAGCCCTGGGCCCTCAGCCAAGGTGACTAGAGTCTTGGGACTAGCCTACTGGGCCTCACCTGTGAGCCCTGCTAGCCTTTGGCACAGCCTCCTCCCCCTCACCTCAGATTGTCTTTCCTTATCAATTGTTTCCAAAGCAGCTTAGAGAAGTATAACAAGAAGTTGGAGATTTTTTCTTTTCATTTAGCACTTAAAATATTTGAAATTGTATGGGATGACTCAATTCCAGGAAACTTTAAGTGTCCTGTGACACTTGTTCAGTGAAGTGTTAAAAAAAGGCCTACTCTAGGGTCTTATGGAAAGATGTGAGCAAGCCAACTTGTAGGAGGTAAGAACAAAATGTAACTTTCAAAGAGTGCCTTTTCCATTCCCTTATGGCTTGCAACATTGGTCTTCTCTGCCCCACTCCTACAATGTTCTCTTGAGCCGAGCCTCTGTGTGTTGGCTCCAGAAAAGCCCTGTATCCCTGCCACTGACTTCCCCATAGCAACTGGCTCACACCCTCCTCCGAATTCTATTTATGAAAGTGTGTGTGTGTTTTAATTATAAGCACCTTTGAAGGGAATATTTATTAAATGTTTTTTTAAAGCCTGATAGTAAACGTTATCTCCTTTACTTCTCTTACCTATCCTTCAAGGTTGGTGCTGTGAGGCCCATTTTATAGATGGGAAAACTGAAACTCTGAAGTTAAAAAACTTACCCAGGGTGCCAAAGCAAGTATGTATTGGAGCCGCATATTAATATCAAATTCATACAATTTTCCTACTGCCTCCCTCAGACATGCCAGAAAGAAACTGGGGTCTAAATGTCACTTGCTACCAGCAAAATGGAAAGATCACAGGCTTTAGAATCAAACATACCTGGGTTTACTTTCATTTGGTAATTTCCTCGCTATGTGGCTTTGGGCAATTAATTTAAACTTGGTTCTCTCATCTATAAAATGGGAATAATAATAGTGCCTACCTGATGGAATTGCCGAGAAAATGTAACAAAGAACTTGGTATATACTAGATACTACATGAATAGTAGCAATGATGGCTTTTTTAAATTAAATTTTAATCTTCAAGATGATGGCTACTTGAGAATCTAGCATATGCCAAGCCTAGGAGTTCTAATTACTTTTAAAATGACTTTGAAGAAATATAAATTCATTCCTTCTACAAATGTTTACTGGACACCTACTCTGGGCCAGGACTGTCTGAGGGACTGGGGATCCTGGAACTTACATTCCAGCAAGGTAGTGGTGGGGAAACAGTAAAGATAACAATGAAGTGAATTATCTAGTATGTTAGAAGATGCTAAGTGCTATGGGAGGAAAAAAGCTGAGGCATGAAGGAATAAGTTGCAGTTTTATACTGAGAGGTAACGGCAGGCCTCATTGAGAAGGTAGGATTAGAATAAAGCTTTGAAGGAGGAAAGGAGTCAGCCAAGCAGACCTCTGAGAGAAGAAAAGCGGTGGATGTTCTGTGAAGCTAGTGAAGCTTACATTTCAAGGTTCCTAACTTGCAGGGGTCCCTTTAAGGCCTGGCATCTAATTTTGTATTCGTGATTTCTTAGTGAGGATGCACAAAATTGCGTATGTTTCAAGATTTACCCTCATGGAAACATATTTCTGGCAAAAAAACCAGTTAGAGCAAAGGCTCTGAGGTGCAAAGGCTCAAGGAGCAGCAAGGAGACCACCATGGCAGCAGTGGCATGAACAAGAAGTGACAGGATCATGCAGAGCCTTGGAGGCTACTTCATGGACTTTGTTTTTTATGGGAAGTCAAGGGAGTTTGGGGCAAGGTTGTGATAAGATCAGACTTACATTTCAAAACATTGCTTTGCCTGGTATTTTGAAATCACACTTAAGAGAACAAGGACAGAGCAAGGGAATTGTTGAGAGTGGCAGTGATCCACGACAGATAGATGATGGTGGCTTGGACCAGGAGGGCAATCATGGTGGTGAGAAGTGGCCGGATTCTGGATGTTTTTAAGGTCAAATCTACAAGATTTCCTGATGGATCAGATGTGGGTTGCGAAGAAGGTAGAGGAGTATATAAAGTGGTGAGACAGTGTGAGATCGCCAACAAAGTGATCCTAGAGAAAGGAAGAGGACCAAGTTCTAGGGCAGGAGGTATGTCAACTTTTCAATAAAAGAGTTTGGAAGCACTGGCCTCATATGTGATTGAAGTAATTCTTTTAGGTAAAGATGTATTGAAATTTAATCCATTCAATATTTACTTGTAATTTAATTGTACAGATCGTTGAATTGAATAAAACTGTAGTGTATATGAGGCTTAATCTTCCCTCTCCCACTCTGTGAAATTCAACTGAGAAAATGTATTATATTGGGTGGAAGAATTGGGGTCTATAGACAAGTGTTCTAGTACCAGTTCTACTGATAATAGAACTGTGAGCCAGTCATTTAAACCTGCAGTTCTCGATGTCCTCCTCAGTGAGATGTGAGAATTGGAACAAATGCCCCTTCCTCCTCTACATTTCTATAATTCATTTTGAGATGAGTCTGTAATCAATAATTTCTTTGCTTTGTTTGTTTTGTTCTTGCTATAGCATAAGGAAGATAATTTTGAGCAAAGGCAACTTGAAGAGTGCTTTATTTCTCTCCCTCACACCCATCTTGGTCTGCAAGGGAAGGACATAGACTGAACCAGATGCTTCAGTCAAAACTTAGAACATAATCCCCTGTCTCTTTGCAGGATTCCTCAGAGAATATACAGTGCAGCTCCTGAAGTTCAGTGCCATAAGAGGGGTTTCATTGGCCTGACAAAGTGGGAATCTCCTGCAGAAACTTCATCAGATTTTCACCAGTGAGAAGAGTACAAGGCTGAAGCCAGGGGCAGCAGCTCTTAACTGTGTTGGATCATGAACCTCCTCGAGATTCAGATTGCAACAATTGCTCTCTCCACAGGAAAGACATCATGGCCACCAACAATATGAAATGGAACCCTCGTTCTGTAATCAATGAGGAGGCTAAAGATAGAGGTTAAGGTCTTGACTCTCAATGTTTCCATTATATGAAGTTGCCTTGGTAAATTTCATACTTATCCTATTTTACTACAAAGCTAGTTTCCTTTTTGTTTTCTTTTTTTGGTGGGGGAGGAGGGCTATGTTTTGTTCTTCACAGCATTATTGAGATATAACTCACATACCATATAATTCAACCATCTTAAAGGTACAATTCAAAGGTTTTTAGTGTATTCGCAGAGTTGTGCAACCATCACCATTAATTTTAGAACAGTTTTTCTTCCCAAAAGGAAACCCCATATCTATTAGCAGTCTTTCCCATTATTCCTACCCCCAGCCCTAATCTATTTTCTTTCTCTGTGGATTTGTCTTTTCTGGGCATTTCATATAAATAGGATCAAATACTATGTGGTCTTTTGTGACTGGTTTCTTTCCCTTAGCATGATATTTTCAAGGTTTATCCACATTATAACATGTATCAATACTTCCTTTTTATTGCCGAATAATATGCCATTGTATGAAATGTTTTTGTATGGAATGTTTTGTTTACCCATTCATAGTTGATGGACATTTGAGTTTTTTCCACTTTTTGGCTATTATGAATAATGGTGCTGTAAATACTCATATACAAGTTTTTGTGTAAACATGTTTTCATTTCTCTTGGTATATACCTAGGAGAATTGCTGGGTCATGTGATAACTACATGCTTAACATTTTGAGGAACTAACTGCCAAATTGTTTTCCAAA
Organism: Daubentonia madagascariensis; assembly: GCA_023783475.1. Classification (NCBI taxonomy): domain Eukaryota; kingdom Metazoa; phylum Chordata; class Mammalia; order Primates; family Daubentoniidae; genus Daubentonia; species Daubentonia madagascariensis. The sequence goes on from JAKFHU010001670.1 coordinate 22,484,731, forward strand.
GTGACCACATTATTTTATATTCTTACCAGCAATGTATACTGATTCCAATTTCTCCACATCCTTGCAAACATTTGTTATTTTAAAATTATTATTTACTTATTATTATTATAGCCATACTAGTAAGGGTGAAGTGGTAGTACATGTGGTTAGTGGCTACCATATTGGAAAGAGTAGAGCCAGGGACTAAAATGAATTCAAAGCCAGATCATAAATTCTACTCTAATTTTTTTTTTCAAGCCAACACTTATTAAGCCTTCACTATGTGGCAGTTACTACGTTAAACATTATCTTCTATATCTCATTGAATTCCCATAATACCACCATGCAATAGCTATTGTTATTGGCCCATTTTATAAATGTGGAAAATGGCTTAGAAAGTTTAGTTACTTGTGGGTAGTAAGTGACAAGTCCAGGATTTAAGCCTAGTTCTGTTTGTCCCCTGAACCAGTCTTTAACCACTACACTGTACTGCTAAGTATTTTGTTCAGTAGATTCACAGTAGGGAATCATCTCTAAATACAGAATTTACATTTCACACACAGAAACCTATTCAAATCAAGTGCTGATCGCCTTCTGTATTTGGTAGTATTTGTCATCCAGAAGCTCAAAATAGCATTTTTTAGAGATCTAAGCAGTTTGAGCTAGTGGCATCTCAACCTATTACTAGCTGTCAGATATTTTATCCATTCAGGCAGATAGGTGGGCAAAGGTTATGTTTTCTTTGAATTGTTAATGCAGAGGTCTGTCTTTTAAGTTGAGATGTGAAATGAGAAAAGGAGTAAAATAGGAAATTTTCAAAGAAGAAAGCTAGATAGGTCATTGCATCCACCTCTTCACCTTCAGAAAGAATGACATTAAAACATTCTAAACAGATGAGAATCTATACTATTTTTGTAGCTCTTCAACGACAGGATTGCACAACCCTGTTCTCACCACACCACATTTCATTGCAACAATTTGCAGCCAGGAAATTTCTTTTTGCATCTAACTCAAGGGTTCTAACCAGGTTGATCCTATTTCCTCTTTGCTATTCTTCAGTTCAGATGGACAACAGCATTCTTTATGAAATTTTATTACATACTTGGAAACTATAATTAAATTTTTAGGTTTCTCTTTTTCAATCCAAATAACATCCCTTCACACCTTCCTCTTAAATAGTTTTCAAATGCAATCATCTTTGTGGCAATGCCTTAGCCTAGGGGTTCCCAACTTTGTCTGCACATTGGAATTTTCTGGGGATCTTCAAAAACTACTGCCTGTATCCCACTCCCAGAGATTATGACTTAATTGCCTGTAGTATGTCCCGGATTTTGGAAATTCTGAACAATTACCAAGTGATTCAAAATTGCAGGAAGTTTGGGAACCACTATCTGAACCTGCTGCAGGCCTATTACTCTCCCCTCTTCCTCCTTGCTAATAGAACCTTGATAACAGCCCCAGATAAGGGACCATGACTGGCCTAAAACAGTGGCTCCTAGCCCTGGCTACTATTAGAATCACCTGGAAAGCTTTGACTGTAAGGATGCCTGGAGCCCACCAACAAATTAAGTCAGGACTTCTAATGGCGGGACCCAGGGAAACTGTACCTTTAAAAATGCTCTTCCGATGTTTTTAATGCACCATCAGGGTTGAGAGCCATTGGTGGATGGAGGTCAGTGATTCTCAGAAGTGTTAGCCTAAGGCCAGCAGCATCAGCATCAACCGGGAACTTTAAATGATACAAATTCTCAGGTCCTAACCCAGGCCTACTGAATCAGCATCTCTGAGCAATATGGATTTTAACAAGCCATCTGGGGGATTCCAATGCTTGCTGAAGTTTGAGAAGCACTAACCTAAACCCATTATGAGTCTGTTCCTTGATTTCCCAGCCTCCCTTTTAACAACAGGTGACCATGTGACCCAGTTCTAGCCAATGAGACCTAGAAGAGATCTACTGGGAAGAGATGGATTCTAGGAAGGCTTTTACTTTCTTCATACAAGGGAACAGACCTGGCTGGCAGAACACTTCTGCTTCTTCCTCCCTTATAGTCTTGAAAATAGGCGATGGAGCCACAGATGCCATTTTGGGACCATGAGGAAAACACACTCAAGGAAAGTCTAAGAGAATCACAGAGATGCTGACCAATACCACCATAACCTACCACCAGACTTTTAGTTATGAAAAAAATAAAATCCTGTTCAAGCCGTTGTTAGTGGGACTTTATGTTGCTTGCAGCTGAACACAATCCTGATACAGAATCAAATCTCCAAATATCTTTTACATGGAGAAAACTCAGAACTGAACCCAATACTTGGAGTTAATCATGCTAAATTTCAGGGAAGGCCACCTTCTAATTGTGGTATTCTAAACACATCAGTGGATCCTAAACCTGGCTGTCTATCAGGGTTACCTGAGGGAGGTAATTTAAAATGATTCCTGGACCTTACCTCAGATGTACTGAATTGGAACTTCCCAGATTTGGGCTGGGAAACTCTGGAATTTAAAATGATTATTATGCCCTCAGCTGGCCCCAATCTATAGCACGGCTCAGACTATGGTGCAAAATTTAAGGAGGCACTCACTCTCAGCATCATGCAAATATCAACCCTATGCTTGCACAGCCCTGAGAGTGAGTGCCTCCTTAAATTTTGTGTCCTAGGCATCTCATTTGGCCTCATCCTAGTCTCTACCCTTATTCAGATAAGCTAGATTTAACAGATGGTGCCTGTCATTTGTCATGGCAGGGTAGAAACCCCAGTCAAATAATCCTTTATGAAAAATTGTTGATTGTTTCAACTGAATTATTTACTTTTTCAGTGGTGGTTCCAGCATCACAATGACACAGCCTATACTCTATAAATGATGCTACATGTAGTTTATTTTCAATTTGGGGTATGCATCTAGGTGTCAAATGACATTGATTTCCTTCTGAGTAGAAAAAAAAACTATAGCACTGATTGTTTCAGGCCCTGTTCACCCACATGAAAACAGGAATGTGATCCTGTGAGAGAAGAATTTAATTAGGCGAGTCAATAGGTGTCAGATATCAGCGTGTTGGTGGCAGAATCCAGGACTGAAGTCCTCATGTAGGTACTAAGTAGTCATGTATCAGTTACTCGAATTAAAAGTAGAAACCTAGTAGGTATTCATAAAAATATGTGTTGAGCTTGGCTAGTCCTGTTTTCCAAAAGCATTTTAGGACACATATATGCTGCAGTCTCCCAGAAATAGAAGTGTGGGTAACTTAACCCAAAGTTGTGGTTCCTGTGTCCAGCCTGTGTTGGATGATGTGTCAGCAGAATGAATGCTGAAGAATCTCAGTGGACTGTCACTCTGGAGCTTCCTAGGAATGCCTCACTAGGGTGGACAGAGAGGTAGGAGGTAGGGGTGCTGCCTGGGCAGACTAAGGGAAGTCTGCACATGGCTTTGGCTGAGGCAGTGCCAAAGGCCAGGACAAAAGCTGTAGACGGACTGTTTAATTCGAGGTTTTGGGGCTCTAGCTTTTGATTTCATAGGTATAGTACTAATTGGAACAGCTGGTGGCATGTGGCAGGAAGACAGTCTCAATGAAGTGAAGTATAAGAGGACCCTCTCCTGCCCTCCCTACTTCTGCAGAGGTGGCATTACAGCAACCTCTGATCTTAATGTGGCTGGTAAGCACCCCTGCATCAGGGAAATATTTAACAAGTGGTTACCCAAAATAATAACCACTCTTTCCTGCCTGATGTATGCTACAGACTCCAACTATCTCCTTCTCAATCTGTGGTTGTGCCTAAGATTTATGGCAGCAGGAATATGTCCTGCATCTTACTGAGGAGAAGGGATTAGTTGCAATCCTACTTGTGAACTGGGAATTGAATAACTTTTCTGGAGCCTGCTTCCCTACTTCCTGACAGTGCTTAAAGCAGGCAAGGTGGCACTCAGCAGCAACTGGCAAACTGAGCCTGAATTAAATCAACACCCAAATGTGTCAGAGAGTTTGGAAGGAGCCCAAGATGTGTTTGCCAGCCAGGATGATTGAGAACCCACACCTGGTGCCACAGTGCAACACAGACCTGCCAGTGCACCCAAGCACATATGCTACGCTCCTGGTACAGGGTAGAGGGAGGGGGCTCTGCCTGCAAAGTCACATTCCTTTAAACACAAAGATCGGGTGTTACAAGATACATCCTGGAGTATGAAGACAAGAAATGGCATGATGTCTGGGATTTGTTTAAAATCTTAAGAACTTCAGCAAAGAAAAATAATAAAAGGTGCCAGATAAAGCAAACATAGCAAAATTATGATACATTGTTGAATCTGGATGTTGGATAAATGGGGATTTTCTATTAAGGTAAACAAGATTATTCTATTCTTTCTAATTTTAGGGTAAATAGGATTACTGTATTGTTATTTTGTATATTTGAACGTTTTCATAAGTAAAAATCTGTTCAAAAGTTTTAATCAATCATCATAAATCTTGTAAACTTTGCAGTAAGTTGATGTATGCCTTTGCATCTATTCATTTCTTTTTGGTGACAGCAAACAATAGGAAGCCAGAACTGTGTGAAATTTTGTTTGGAATGTCCTTTCTACCTAGCATCATCCACCACCGCCTACTTGGGCTCAGGACCCTTATTTTTCAGTGAAAAGATGGCAGGACGGGAGCTCAAGAAATCTGGGCACAAATTCTGGTCTGTTCATTCACAGTGAGACCTTGGACAAGTCATTTACCTGCTCTGCAGTTTCTTTCCTTCCTCTATAAAGTGGGCATGATCCTTTAATAATACCAGCCTTGCAGGTTATTGGCAAATCAATGAAATAACATACCCTGTGAAGTGTTAAGGAAGTGTTGGTTGTTATTAGCACCAGCAGCATGACCTCAGACCAGGCAACCAAGTGCTCTGGCCTCAGAGTCCTCATCTGTAAGATGAGAGAAGAGATTATATCAGTGTTCCCAAAACTGTGTGAGAACCACTCAGGTGTGTTGACATTCAGATTCCAGGCCCCACCACAACCTAGTGGATCAGGATTTCCAGGGCTGGGGCACAGGGGAGCTATGCAGCTGATTCTGCACTGCAGCCTAGTTGGGGGCAGCTGAATTAAGTAAGTGTAAAAGTTCTTTCATGCTGTAGCAGCCGAAATGGCTATTGAGGGATTGAGAGTCTATTGTGACAAGTTATTTTGATGGTTAGGTGCAGGTCTCAGATTTGGGGTAATTTCATAGTGATAAACAGTTAGAGAAACAGAATAAACAAAGGGGAGGGAGCCTGGCACTGGCCTGGTGGACAGAGCCTTTATAGCTAGGGGTAGACACAAAAATTAAGGAGTGGAGGAGGCCAGCTGACCCACTCACACAGCTGTCATGTAAAAATGACTGTGAGAGGAGCTCCCCAAGCCACCTGGGAGAGCTTACAGCGGGAGAGTGAATGGTCTCAAGTGAAAGTAGTGCCCATAACTTCTACAGTCTGGGTTGCTCTTGGGGTGGCTCACCCAGGCAGCAGGGCCACATGTGGGAGGGTGACCTTGTGGTCCTGGCTCCAGGCCTGTGCCTCCTTCACGACCAGCCCACCACCCCACCCCACCCCCACCCCCCCGCCCAATGCCTGTGTCCATCCAGCTGGCTGTCTCCGCTTGCAGTACATTCCAACGTCTGGGAACACTGGCTTGCAAGTATCTCTTCCCACACTCTGATTTCTTTCAGAATTCTTGTTTGGACTCTAGTCTGAAAAGCAATTCCATTCAGTATTTGTTGACTGCCTGTTGTGTTCAAGGCCTTGTGCTAAGGACCTCAGATGACACAAACAAGAGGAAAAGGGAGTGTTGCCCTTAAAGCACCAGTCTAGTGTGGGGAGGGAGGAGAGAATCAGACAAAGCACGCAGATAACCCCAACACAAAAAGAATCTAGCAAGCGCCATGAGAACAGTGTGAGTTATGAAAGGATTTTAAGGAGACAATCACATGTGAAAGACTTTGTGGAAAAAGTGATGTTACAGATGGGTCTTAATGATGAGTAGATTTTCACCAGGCAGGGAAGAATTGGGGGATGGCAGGAGCAAAGGCAGGGAAAGGGGGTACATGTTTGGAGAAAAGCAAGCAGTGCCCTCTTGGCTGGGTCCTGGAATACAGAGGTCCATGGGACACAGAGGTAGGCTGGGGCCAGACAGAAGAAGCACTTGCCTTAACTTGGCCTCTAAAGGTTTTTGAGAAGAGGCCTGACACGATCCAAGCAGTGCTTTGAGAATATCGACTTAGTGCCAGTGTGCAGACTGGAGAGCCAGATGGACCAAGCCACCTGGTGTGGGGAAGATGAGATGGGGTTGGGCCACAGGGGCCCCACACCTTGGCCCCCAGAGTCCAGGAAGCCATGGAGTCAGGGCTAAGGAGGAGAATGTCAGGCGGTGTTACTCTTAAAACTCTAGTTAGCATGATGTAAGAAGCCCTCCATTCTAGACCTGTACCTGAGGTCTGGGGAGGTCAACTTTTTTCCATCATAAACCAAAGACACAAAATCAAGTTTCCTCCCAGGGAGAGCTTGCTTTCAACATTGACCAAGTTACCTTCCTCTAATATCAACAGCCATTCCATAGAGATCTGCAAGACAAAGACAAAAGTGGTTGAAATGAAGGCCAGGGTGCCTTGCCTTCTTTGCACCTCAGAACTTCTAAGCAGCCCCTGAGTATAGGTAATTTTACTCCTTCATGTAACAGCTCCCCTCCTCCTCCCCAACTCACAGCATCTGCAAGGTCCCCACACTCCTCCTCCTCCAAACCACCACCACCCCTCACTTCAACTACTGCCAAAGCCTCCTCGCTGCCCACTTGTGCTCCGGCCCCTCCCTGGTCCCCCCTCCAAGATACAGACAGACAGAAACACATACCCCCAGCCAGAGTGCACCTTTTCAATCATAAATAACACTATATCACTGTCTGGTTTCAGCCCTCCAGTGGGCCCCTCACACTTAGACTAATGTCCAAAGTCCTTAGCATGACTACATGGTCTTTCGTCATCTGGCTTCTGTGTCCCCTCCTCCCCTTGCTCTCAGCCTGTCTGGCCTCCCTGCTGTTTTCATGCTCACTAAGCACTCACCAGACTCAGGCCTTGCCTTTGCTTTCCCCTCTGCCTGGAATGCTCCCCCTCAGACATCTGCATGGCCCACTCCCTTATTTCCTTCAGAGTTCTTTTTAGATGCCACCTTCTCAGAGAGGCCTTTCTGGACCCCCATCACTCTCTACACACTTACGCTGCTTCATTTTTCTTCATTGCATTGACCACAATCAACATGTGCGTCGTATCTCTCTTCCCCAGTGGAACATAAGATCCATGAGGATAGGAGGATAGGATCTCGATTTTGCCCACCTCGGTTTGTTTAGGGCCTGCCTAAGGGCCAGGTTCTCAACAAATATTTGCCAAATGAATGAATGTGGAGATCTCTCTGGAGAACACTTCCCTCTGGCTCTGCCTGCATTTCTTAGTCCTCATTCTCTCTGGTCTTTGCAGGGTTTGACCTGCATGAACACCACACCTTGCTCTTTGACCAGCATGGAGCTAAATCCATCTCAGATCACTGCTCCGATACTTTCACGGGCTCCCTAAGTATAAATATGCCCAAAGATTCACTCCTTACTCTTCAGCTCTTTTCTGTCCCTCCCTCTCTCTGCCTTTCCTTGATCTTCATCTCTTCCTTCCGCTGCAGATGATACCCTAATATCTACTTTCAGCCTAGACTTCTCTCTAAACTCTCCTTCCAGTGCCTCCTGAGCACCCTAACGCTACCTCATATCTCATATACTTAAAAAATTCCTTCTCCTCTTCACTTTTCTGTCTGTTAATGGCACCACTATTTTCTTGCCTCCCAAGTGAGAAGCCTCAGAGTCATTTTTTCATTCCTTCTTCAGACCCCCTTTCTATTAGTCACCAAGTTCATTCTGAATCTTCCTTCCAAATGATTTTTGACTTCTCTCCCACTGTTTCCATTCCCCCAGCCATGCCCCGGGTCAAGCCTTTACCAACCTGGCCAGAACCAGCTTGACTCCTTTGATGGTTCCCTGCCTGCTTGTGGGTCCCTATTTAAGGGCCCCTCCCCTAGTATCTCTACTTCAAGGATCCCCTCCAGGCTCCGAGCCAGCTGGCCTAACCTCACTGAGAGCCATGTATCTCCAGTCCAGCTTTGGCTCCCTGCTCTGCCCTGCACTGCCCAAATCTCCCAACCCTGAGCTTAATGTCTAGAAGCCACACAGGCCAGGCCCACCCATTCCATAACCTAGGCCCAGCTCCTAGCTCCCATTTCCCCAGGAGTTTTAGTCTGTGTGTGTTACTCTAACAAAATATCTGAGACTGGATAATTTATAAAAAACAGAAATTTATTTCTCGCACTCTGGAGGCTGGGAAGTCCAAGATCAAGGCATCAGTAGGTTCAATGTCTGGTGAGGGCCGGGTCTCTTCTTCCAAGAAGGCGTCTTGAACACTGCTGCTTCCTGAGGGGACAAACACTGTCTTCACATGGTGGAAGAAGGAAGAGCAAAAGGGCCTAGGGTGCTCCCTTAAACCTCTCTTATAAGGTTGCTAATCCATTCAAGAAGTCTTCCCTTATGATTTAATCACCTCCTAAAGGCCCCACCTCTTAATACTCTCACATTGGCGATCATGTTTCAACATATGAATTCCGGGGGACACATTCAGACCACAGCAACAGGCAGTGATGTTTGAGATCACCTCTGAACCTGCTCCCTGCCTCTAGTCTCCTCCCCTCATTCCCAGCTTCACATAAAAGTCAGAATCTTTTTTTTTTTTTTCAGAATCATTTTTGAAAGCTTTTTTTAAGGCTTGGCTACCCTTCTAAAAATTATTAATGGCTGTCTATTTGCTATGGGATGAAGGCCAAAGTCCTCAGCTTGGAACTCAGGTTGAATCACAATCTACCTTTTTAGTCATAGAATTCCTAAAATAGGCCTAAGACTTAAATGCTGAGAGGGGCTGGGAAGGTAACAGCAGGTCCCGTACAAACAATAAGGAGTTATGGGGACCGTGGAAAACCAAAGTGCATGCGTCCCGTTTAAAGGAGAGAGCTAGCCATTGCCATGAAGAAATTTGGGCCCCGAGTTGCCGGATGTTCTGTTTATTCAACAGAAGATAGAGATCTGGATTTTTAGGCAAAATTTCCTGAGTTTTTAAATGTTGGCTCAAAAAAATAAATAAATAAGGAGCAGTGCAAATAAATCAAGTCTGCAGGCTGAATCCAGCCTCAGGGACACCAGTGTGGAATTTTGTCCTCTGTACCAATCAAATTGCTCTATTCACTGTCCATCAGACACTCCTTACAAGTTTTTTTCACTGTTCCTGTCCAACAACCTGGCATCCCTTCCCTGGTGCTCTTCACCTGGAAACCCTGGCTCCTTCTGGTTTCTTCTCCTCTTCTGTGAAGCTTCCTTGGGCCACTCTGACCGTGAGTAATCTCTCGTCTCTGTTGTCATACTACCAATAGCCCCTGGGCAGCACAAAGAGTGAAATAACTAAACCAAGTGTCAGAGGAACTGGGTCACACTGCTCCCTACTAATCAGTTAGGTGATCTTAGCATTTCCTCATTGTAAGTTGGAGCCAATAATTCTTGTCCTTTCTTCCCCCCAGGTAGAATTCAGATGAGGTAGCACAAACTATAGAACATCATGCAAATTCATAATCATAAACCTCAAGGGTGCCCTTAACTCTTCCTGAGAAGCATGCTGCATTTTCCTGGTCCATTCAAATATCTACTCTCCTAGATAACTATTTCACACCCTCCCTTCTCTCTTTAAACTTACATTCCCAGGCTAGGCTGATAACCTTGTTTGCAATTTCACTGAGAAATTTGAGACCAGCCTGAGCAAGAGCAAGACCCTGCCTCAAAAAAAAAAAAAAAAAAAAAAAAGAATTATGCATTTGCAAAAGAATACTTGCACATTCTACAAAACTATTCAAACTAGTACACAATGTATACAGTGAGGAGGACTGACTCTCCATTCCCTCTCCCAAAGCAACCACTGTTGATAGTTTGTTGTGTGAGTGGAATCCTGGCTCTTTCCCTTGCTGGCTATATGACATTACCTAACTTCTCTGGGCCTTGATTTTCTCACCTGTAAAATGGGGATATAATAGCAAGTAACTTATGGAATCATTGTGGGGCTAATATCTGTAAAGAACAGCCATGGGTTAGCTGTTATTACATTTAAGAATTACTCTATGCACACATAGGTATCACATATACACACACACACACCCCTCCAATGACTTTCTCAAAATTATGGATAGTAGTACAGTACACTGTTCTGCATCTTTTCTTTTTTCTTCTTTTTAAAAGAAGGGATCTGGCTATGTTACCCAGGATGGAGTGCAGTGGCTATTCACTGGCGCCATCAGAGCGTGCTGCAGCCTGGGGCTTCAAGCCATCCTGCTGCCTCAGCCTCCCATGTTCTGCATCTTGCTTTCACTTAATTATAAACTTTGGAGAACTTAAAAAAAATTTCACTGAGAAAATGGAAACAATCAAAAGAGAATTTCTACAAGCTTCCACTGACACATCTACCACTCACTAGCATATGCATACAAACTCTGCCTTCTCCTTTGTTACTGTGGATGAATCTAGCAAAGACCAACCCCTCCAGTGTGTGCTAGATCCTATTGCTTTTCACCTATTCAAGGGCAGTTCATTTCCTACAGCCACCTCCCCTACTCTTTGTGCTGCAATCACTCTGGCCCTGTTCTTTTTGTTCCTGGAAAGCTTTAGGTATGATCCCGCCTTAGGGCCTTTGTACTTGCTGTTCCTTCTGCCCAGAATGCTCTTCCCCCCTTCCCCCAGATATCACCATAGCTCATTCCCTCAACCCCTTCATGTCTTTACTTAAGTGGTACCTTGTCAGTGAGGCTTTCCCAGGACCCATATTAAAATAAAAATCTCCCTTTCTCCCTCATGCACACTCCCTTACATTCCATATCCCTTTTCTTTATTTTCCTCTCTTGTTAGATGGTGTCAAATCTATTGCAGTCATCAATATCTAATATGCTATATATTTAATTAACTTGGTTTTGTCTATCTCCCACATAGAATGTAATCTGTATGTGAGCAGGAATTTTAATTTTTTTTTCATTGATCTATAACACCTGAAATAGCACCTAGCATATAGTAGGCACTCAATAAGTGTTTTTTGAAATGAATGAATGGATTGGCAATTGACCTTGTCATCTCTTTGTATTTTTTTATTGTATTTCACTCATATTCATATGTGTGAATGTTTTGGTGCCTTTTACCAAATTATAAAATCCTTGCAGGTGAATTTATCTTACCTTCTTTTTGTTTCATAACCCAAATAATACTTCCAATCATACATAGATGGTTCCTTTTAGATTGGAAAGTTTTCAGTAGTTTCATTCTTCCCCAGACTTCAACTCATGCACTATTTCAAAGATCCAGTGGCTTGTCTTCTATTTTGTGCCAGGCCTTGGGTAATCCCAGGTCGAGTCAACCCTGGGAAGTGTGGTTCTCTGAAGAGTATCAAAGCCAGAAGGATTTCCCATTTGGTTAGAATGGGCAGATCTGTTCGCTAAGACACAGATGCAGAGCAATCCAGAAAAACAAAGAATTGTGGAAATGCAGGCCTCTTAATTTACATTTGGAAATTCTGAGTAACAAATTCTCATGCTCCTACTTGTCTTCATGATGGCCCTGTGAAAAATTAAGAAACTAAACTAAACGGGATTAGATTACTGCCATGATGGATGTTAAGCACCTCTCTCAGAAGGATCCTAGCAACCTTGGCTAATAAACCATTCTCTAGTTGCTTGATCCAGGGACAGCAGCGCCCACCTCACCCACCGCCTTGAGGACATCTCTCTGAGATGTTAGAGAACAAGGAAGTGCACAGGGCCGGGACTGAACAAAGACGAATTCTATTATTGAGAATCTTGCTCATGATTCCTAACAAATTATTGCTTTTTAATACATTAATATATTCTGTCATCTGCATTTACATTATAAGTTTCTTGGGGTCAATTTTTTTTTACTCATTTCTTGTTATATTCATTCTTTTCTACTCTGCTTTACCCCCACCTCCTGAGGCTATGTGCAATATCTTGCCCGTGGTAGGTACTCTCTGTTGGATAAATAAGAGAATGATGCCACTAAAAATAAAACCACTGTGAAGGACTTCCTGGTTTCATTCAGCCTGCTTAGCTTGGGTAGGCCAGCATTCCCTCTGAACCATCGTCAGGATTAACCTGCTTGACTCTCCTTAGGCAGAATTCACCTTCTAACTTCTTAATGGGGAGCTACTCAGAGTGTGATAGGGGTGCTGGCCCGTGGAGGGCTGTGGCTAGTTCAGTGCAGACACAGAAAGTAAGCATTTAGAAACTTTTAAATCAACTTGACATTGCCTTTAAACCCAAGCACATGATAATTTTTGTAGTAATTTTTTATTACATTTTACAAAAGTAATTGGTCCATGATAAATTGAAATTATTAAAAACAAAACAAAACACAACAAAAACCCCAAATCTGGTTGTTCTCTGTGGATAGTGAGAAACACTGCTTTAACGAGTTCGCTTTCAGTATTTTATCAAGATGTTTTATTTGTCAGAGCTGGGCTTCCCAAATTTTTGGTCATGCTTTTGTCATGTTTGCACAACATCATAACTCTTTATATATAACCAGTATCAATGGCCATGAACAGAAGTTAATTATAGGGGCCGGGCATAGTGGCTCATGCCTGTAATCCTAGCACTTTCAGAGGCTGAGCGGGGAGGACTGCCTGAGGCCAGGATTTTGAGACCAGCCCAAGGAAAGTAGTGAGACCCCATCTCTACAAAAAAAAAAAAAAATTTAAGTTAATTATAAAAATAAATACAATGAAAACAAAGCAAACAAATTAAATTCTTGCCAGAAACCTGCTAAAAGCTCTGTCCCTAAGGCCTGCTAAAATAGTACTAATAATAGTAAGAAGCAAGTGTTAGAAAGGTGTTAAAGATCTATTAGCTCCAAACTGAAACCTCCTCCTTGGTGTAATCAGAAGGAAAGAGACTTACAGAGGTAGGAACTTTCTCACTATGTGATTCGAGGGTGTTTCCTGCCCTGTCAGTATATAATATAAAACCATCCCAGAGCACCAGCAGCAGTGACCCAGTTCTTGAAGGCACTGACACAGTGTTTCTGAGCCTAGCATAGGATGCACAAGAAATGTTTGTTGTAGTAAACAGGTAGCATTCTAGAGGCAATAAGGCAACATTCTTTAAAGAATCTGTGTTCCAAATGTTTGTTTATCAGAGTTTTGTTTTTTTCAAGACAGAGTATACTTTCTCCAGAAACAATGCTATAAATAGGACCCCCGGAAGCAAGAATGCAGATGTATTACTTCACATTTGTAGGAAGAAGGCTATTGCAAATGTATGGTGTGGCATTTCAGCCCCAGAGGCTTCCTCTGCCATGGTGGCTCCTGCTCATGAGCCTCTCTGGCAGGTAGTCCTTTCAGGAGAATGGACAGAAGGGCCGGGGAGAGTTTTTGACAGAGCATAGGGTTTCTGGAGTCCCTGGAAGGGAAGGTCTCAGCTCTCTAACTACTCCCTGGACTTCATTAGCAGTTGTCCCAGGAATAGCTCTTCTTTGAGGCTGGGGGGCTTTGGGCTTTGGTCAGAAGCAAGGAAGGTGAGAGCACAGTGTGAGGAGCATCCCTCCAGCCATCCTAGAGCTAGAGGGGGCCACAGGACCATCCAATTGTCCTTCCTGACAAGAATGCTAGTACAGTGAGGTTAAGAGCATGGAGAGGGAACCACATTTGGAAACTTCTCCAATTTATTCAGGTCAGGGATCCCTCTCGCTTCCCTACTCCTTCTCCCCAGTCCTGACCCTGCCTGGGAGCTGGATGGAGGCATTTCCTTTTCCAAGTGTTTCGCTCTTTCTCCAGAAGTTCAGCAAGTGGAGCTGACAGCACCCGGGGGGACTCCTACCATCTCCTCAGTCTCCAGGGAGATGCCTCCTGAATGAAAGGATCTAAAAAAAGCAACACACACACACACACACACACACACCCCTTCCTGTTCTCTCTCAGGCACCAGAATATTTTCCTCCCTGGGCTCCCACACTCAACAGCCTCATTATCCTCTCTGAGATTTTCCTCTCCTTCCTCTTTCCCCTGCCTCGGCTACCACCCCCACCCTACACACACTCACACTCTCATGCAGTTTCCACACTGTTACTTCTGAAGGCTGGGAAATACACAAAAAAGAGCAACTAGATTGTCATCTACCTTGAAACTTCGCCTCAACCTCAGTGTGTGAAAACTAAGAAGGCTGTTCTTAGAGGTACTAGAGGGCACATAACTCTTTCCCCTCCCCTGTTTACTCCCCCAACACCATCCCCAACCATCAGGGAGCCCATAACTCAGTTCAAGGTTGCTGTTGAAACTTAACCTTCCTCAGTCAGGGCAGCCACAAAACGTTATGGCTTCTCTTCTTCCTCCTCCCCCAACCTCCACTCTCCCAGCCTCCCAGCTTGGGAGGCTGTGTCTGGCTTTCCTATTTTTGCTGTTGATGAGATAGATACAATGCTAAGGGTAAGACACCACAGGGTGTTCAAAAAAGTGAGGATACAGAGGATAAATTTGTCTTAAACAGTATTTTAGTTGTATTTCCAGATGTTATGCTGAATATTTTTCTTCAACCTCCAGACCCCTTTTCAGGGGAAGTGTCTTATACATAATGCGAAAGGTCCAATTGTTAATCTGAAAAAAGTACAATAAAAACGCTACAAGACTATTCAACAGTCTGGAAACACAGATCAAATTGTGTATTTATTATGCTTTTTTCAGGTTTAACAACTAAATCTATTGTTTTAAATGTAGGGATTCCTCACCAGAAACATAGTGGAAAACAAAAATATATTAAGTGTTTTTAAAAATGTGAAAACCATAATTTTAAAATGTCCTTTTCTCCTATGCTTTCTAACTTTTCCAACACCCTGCATAATGTCCTGTACTTTTAAAAATTTAACAAGTGGACACTACGATCAGTGTACATTCCTCCTGTACAATCTTCCGAGTTAATTGGATTAACATAAGAGCTACTTATCTACACATAAACCCTCCCATGAGAAAGATCAATTCAAATTCAGAGTAAGCTTATAATAATATATTTATCAGAAAATACCAAAAATGAGAATGATTCTGGGTTTTGCATTTTAATGAAATCCTGGAGCCTCCGATGAAAAGTAGAGTAGAAAAGGGTCACAGTGTCCTGTTTCTCCTTTACTGTAAAAATAGAATTCTTATTATATAAATACTCTATCTATATTACACAATAAATCTAAATAAATGAGAGAAAAATTTTGCCTACAATCTTGTCACCTCAGCAGATCAAACTTTTTGTTTGACCCTGTTCTTTTCTACCCATTGTGGATAATCACAATGAGTACATTCTGCCATTTTCAATTAATAGCATCTCAGAAACATGTTCCATGTTGCTATGTAGTCCTTTTAATTTTAATAGCTACATCGTATTTTTAATTATTCTCCTGTTGTCCAGCATTTATTTCATAATCTTTTCTACAATAAAATGCTGCAATGAATTTTTGTTTATTTAGCCCTTTTATTTTCTTGTGAATTATTTGTTCAGAATCCATCCCAAGAGGTAGGATAAAAGCTCAAAAGCCTAGACATGAGGAGGTTTTTATTTCACCTAGTGACTGAGGGACTCTGAGGGCCTCCACCCATGGCCTCGCACCTTTTCCATCAGAGATAGACATTTCTCTACCTGAGATCTATCCAGTAGCCATAGCACCCCTATAGATTGCTGGGACAGGCTCAGAATCCATTTTCAGGAAAATACAGGCTTAAAGAATATGACTTTTAACCCATATGACCTTGTTATATGTTGCCACATGGTTCTCCACAAGGAGTAACACCAATACTTTAAGATTATAACAATTTCTCTGGAAAAAAACCATAATCAAGTAGCGATATTTAAAGAGTTGTGTGCCACTTTAATAAGTATAAAATAATCCTCATCGTTGTTTTAATTTGCATTTCTTTTACCATTAGTGAGGTTGAACTCCTTTCCATGTATTTGTTTACTGGTTATTTCCTGTTGAATGACGTATCAATTTCTTTCCAAGCTCATTTACTCATGAGTATCTATATTTTATATAATATAGTCCAGAGACAACAATAGAAAATTATCAAGTGTTGGGATTTTTATGACATGCCAAGCATACATGACAGAAATATCTTTGTCAATGCTAAATTTATGTAGTAACTCATTTTTTTGCACAATAGGAGCAGAACAATCAATTAAAATAGCCTGGGACTTTGGGGAACCTCAGGATAGGCAACAGGGTTAGAGCCTTTGGAACGTGGAGAGGCAGGAGCTAGGTTTTCTTGGGATGGCATGAGGTTAGAGCACGTGGTGCAGGATGGACAGGTGAGCGGTGGACTGGGAGGTGAGGGAAGTTTCTCCTCTCTCTGGCCTTTCCCATCCACTTCTCCTTACCCCTTTCTGATCACTGGATCTGATTTCCATAAGAAGTAGTTTACAATTATTTTTAATGTCTCTCTTCCTTTGCTTTCCCTCTGCTTCACTCCTTCCAAACTCCTCTACTCTTTTTTTTTCCTTTTCCGTTCGTATGGCAGTATGGCATAATTACACTGGGGTCAGGCAAGCTGGATCCAGGCCCTACCGTTTGATATTGTTTGATATTTACCAGGTTACTCTCTGAGTCCTAGTTTATTTATCTGTAAGGTAGAACAATAATAGTACCTATTTCTAGAAGGCTGTTACGAAGATTAAAGGAGAAAATGTGTGAATGGTAGACTGTTTTACTGTTCACGAATATTTGATGTTTCTTTCTGAGGGAGCATTAGACTTCCAAATCCCACTAATGTCAGCCTAGGCCATGAGACTTGATTTAACTGATGAAATATGAGTGGAGGTGACATACGACATTTTGGGGAAGAAGATTTAAGAGCCAGTATACAGTTTGCTGTGCTCTCTTTTCCCTCTGCCATAATGACCGGCAACGTTCCAGTTAGCAATTGCTCCATCACTCTAAGTCCCAAAGAAGATGTACACTAGAGTCAGAGCCAACATGCAGTGAACATGTAACATTAGCAAGAAAGAAACCTTTGTTATTACAAGTTATAAGCCACTGAGTTTTTGTCATTGCTTGTTACCACAATAAACCTAGTCTACACTGACTGATGAACACAATATATGGCATAGTGTAAGACTTAATGCTAGATGCTAATATTATTCATGATTATTTCCCTTTCCCCTCTTTATCCTGCTACTATAAATCCTAACTCTGCCTCATGGAGTGAAGTAAAAATTAAGGAAAGTAGTAGATCAAAAACTTTGAGAAGTTTCGTTCCAGGTGGTGGTAGGACCAGACACTAGGAAGAAGTCATCTTTAGCAGAAATGGGATGGAAAAAAGAGTTCTTGAAGATTCCAGTTTTTATCTGTAACTAATGTTTGAAAGCTTGACCAGCTTTTTCTGAATATACTCACAACACAAATATGTAACATGTAGCATATTCCTACTTTACATTTATTATCCATGGAGAAAGAAGATGAATGAATACACACTAAGTTATGAAGTGGATCATAATTGATGTGAGATACATGTAAATGTATCCTTTGTGTACTGCCTGAAGTCCTAAAAGCTTGCCAGAAGCATTAGAATCCTTAGGAATATTAGCTCTGGCTTAATTCAAATGGAATAATCAATCCTTAATGTCAGGGGTATAAGTTAAACTGTTTTTCAGAGTTCCTAAAACTCTTGAAATCTTAATTTTTCCAGTATTTTTCAATGGATTTGTTTTTTTTTATCTCCCTAGTTTAAGCAAGATATAATTTGTGAGTATTGCAGCACTTTAGCCTTTTTTCAAAAGTTACTGAATTCTGTTTCTGACCATGATGGAGTAAGTGTATCTAGACCTACCTTTCCCACACTTAGCAAAACGTGTGAACAACTATTTGCAGTCATTGAACAACAACAGGTAGTGCAGGGCTCTGAACTCTGGGAGGAGGGAGATAAATGAAATTAGTCCTAGCTTTCTGCCTGCAGCATTTATTGGATGGTGGTGTGGCAGTGCCAAGAAGAGTATGGCAGTCTTACTGAGTCGAAGAGGCAGATATTAGAATGTCAGAAGGTGGGGACAGCTGGTACTGGAAGAACAGAGTTCCAGAAAGGAGAGTGCCATAAAGAAAAATAGCTTCAGAAAATTGGTAGAATTGTCCTTGAGACTGTTGCTGAATAAATAGTCATGAAGACATAGGAGGAATTTCCAGTGAAGCTTCATTATAGAATAACTGGGAAGTTGTAAACCAAACAATTCCCAGTGCTCACACAGGCCTGGAAGACATTTGACTTTTGACCAGCCAGAGTGGAGTATCTTTGATGACACTTAATAACAGGTGAAAGATATATGAAGTGAAAACTAATAGAACTGCAAGGAAAAATAGACAAAATCCACAATTATAGTCAGAGATTTTAATACTTCTCTATCAGTAATCAATAGAACAGGTAGACAGCAAATCAGTAAGGACATAGTAAACTTGAACAACACTATCAACCAACATAATCTAATTGACATTTGCAGACTACTCTGCCCAATAGTAGCAGAATAAATATTCTTTTCAAGTGCACACAGAACAGTTGTCAAGAAAGACAATATTCTGGGCCATTAAACAATAAATTTAAAGCATTCAAAGTATATTCTCTGACCACAAGGGAATTTAATTAGAAATCAATAACAGAAAGATATCTGGAAAATTTCTAAATATTTGGAAATTATAGTATGCACTTATAAATAACCTACACAGTAAAGAAGAAACACAAGGGAAATTAGAAAACACCTTGAAAAGAATGAAAATGAAAATATAACATATTAAAATTTACGGAATGCAGCAAAAGCAGTGCTTAGAGGGAGATTTATACCTGTAAATGCTTATATTAGGAAAGAGAAAAGGTCCAAATCAACAATCAAAGCTTTCAACTTAAGAAGCAATAGAAAGACAAACCAAAGTAAGTAGAAGGAAGAAAATAATAAAGATAAGAGCAGAAATCAATAAAATAGAACACAAAAGAGAATATCAATGAAACCAAAAGCTAGTTCTTTGAAAAGTTCAATGAAATTGATGTCTCCAGTTAGACTGATCAAAAGAACATACCAACTAAAGAGGGGACATTACTACAGATTCTATAAATAATAAAGGAATATGAACACCTTTGACAATAAATTTGACAAATGAAATGAACAAATTCCATGAAAGATGTAAATAACCAACCTCAAGTCAAGAAGGAATAGAAACTTTTATTAGCCTCATATCTATTAAGGAAATGAATTCCTAACGTTTATTTTAAGAAATTGAAGTCCTAATCTGGACTTTACTCCAGGCCCAGATAGCTTTAGTGGTGAATTTCATCAAACATTGAAGGAAAAAATAATATCAATTCTACACAAATTCCTGCACCAAATAGAGTGGGCATGTTTCCCAACTCACTTTGTGATGCTAGCACTATTCTAAAATCAAAAGCTGATAGACATTACAAGAAAAGGAAACTGCTAACCAATATCCCTCATGAACATAAATGCAAAGATCTTTAGAAAATATTAGCAAATCATATCCAGCAGTATTTAAAAGAATACTGTATCATGATCCAGTGAGGTTTATCTCAGAAAAATAAGGTTAATTTGAAATTCAAACATTGATCAATGTAATTTACTATTTAATATATTAACAGCTCCTATTGTCCTGAGGTCAAAAAGAAAAAGAAAAAATATATTAACAGAATAAAGGAAACTACCATATGATCTCAATATATACAGAAAGAACATTTGCTAAATCCTTCATTTATGATATAGTCAGCAAATCAGGAACAGAAGGGAACTTCTTCAACCTGATAAAGAACATCTACAAAAGTCTGCAACTAACATCATACTTAATTGTAAAAGACTAGATGAGAAAACGTGGGAGAAACTCTTTGTGAATTTGGGATAGGGAAAGATTTCTTAGAACAAAAATAAGGACAAATCATTAAAGAATGATAAATTGGACTTCATGAAATGAAAATCTCCACTCTTAGAAAGACAAAATTAAGGAAATGAATGGAAAAACCACGAATTAGGAGAAAGTATTTGCAAAATACACATTTGATAAAAGACTGATATCCAGAATATATTAAAAAAACAACTACAATGGTAACTAGTCAACTCAATAGAAGAAGATAAAACAATCTAATGAAACAAGGGGCAAATGTTTTTAAACAGATATTTTGCAAAAGAAGATGATCAGTAAACACATGAAAAAATGCACAATATCATTAGTCTTCAAGAAAGTGCAAATTAAAATCACAATGAGTCACCACTATGTATCTATTAGAAAGGCCAACATTAAAGAGACTGAAATACCCAAAATACCCACTCTTGACAAGGACGTGGAGCAACTGAAACTCTCGTATATTGCTGGTGGGACCATAAAACGCTACAACTGCTTTGGAAAATAATTTGGCAGTTTCTTTTAAACACACACTTACTATATAACCCAACAATCCCATTCACAGGTATTTATCCAAAATAAATTAAAACATGTATTTGCATATATCCATATGTTAATGCCTACAGAAGCTTTACCCATAGTAGTCAAAGATGCAAACAACCCAAATGTCCATCAGCAGATGAATTGATAAACAAATTGAAATTTATCCATA
Organism: Daubentonia madagascariensis; assembly: GCA_023783475.1. Lineage (NCBI taxonomy): Eukaryota > Metazoa > Chordata > Mammalia > Primates > Daubentoniidae > Daubentonia > Daubentonia madagascariensis. The sequence goes on from JAKFHU010001670.1 coordinate 22,505,418, forward strand.
CAGCAGAATATTACTCAGCTATTAAAAGGAACTACACTAACACATGTAACCTCAGTGATCTCAACAACAGTATACTGAGCAAAAGAAGCTAGATGGAAAAAAAAGAGCACTGTATGAGTCTATTTATATGAAATTCTAGAAAGGAAAATCTAATCTATAGTTAAGCAGATTAGTGGTTGCCTAAGACTAGGGGTTGTGGGTCGGGGAGCACGGACTATAAAAGAATCCAAGGAGTGCTCGCTTTGGCAGCACATATACTAAAATTGGAATGATACAGAGAAGATTAGCATGCCCCCTGTGCAAGGATGACACACAAATTCGTGAAGTGTTCCATATTTTGAAATACTTTCATAACGAATGTGTAAGAACTCCATAAAAAAATCCCTCATTTCTCAAAAAAAAAAAAAGAGTACAAGGGAACATTTTAAGGTGATGAAAATGTGTTATTTCTTGATTGTGGTTATAGCATGGTTGTTTGTAGTCATTGAGCCATAACTTAAATTTGGTGTATTTCATTGTATGTAAATTATACCTCAATAAAAAAAAAATCTTTAAAGTTGTAGATAGTGGTTGAGGGCACAAACTCTGAGCCTGTCAGCCTGGGTTGGAAACACAGCTCCAACTCTCATTAGCTGTATGACCTTGAGCAAGCTACTTATCCTTCCTTTTCCTCAGTTTCATTACCTGTAGCATCAGAATAATAATAGTACTACCTGCCTCATAGGGTTGTTGCAAGGATTAAATGAATTAATATACATAAAGCACTTAGATAGCAAGTATTAATGTTATCACTGGTGTTTTAGTTGGTCAATTGACCATTCACAGGCACAAGTGAATGAAAATGGGCCACTCTCTCCACTGTTCACTCTTATTCATCTCACATTGTTCACATTGTTCATCTCTAGTTTCTAGCACAGGGTTATACACATGGCAGATACTTGATAAATATTTGTTTAGTGAATAACGTAATTAATTAATGAATAAACACTTATTCAAAATGTTGCATAAAATATATATCTAATGATAGAGTTTCTGTTTGGGGTGATGGAAAAGTTTTGGAAATAATGGTTGATGGCACAACATTATGAATGTTACTAATGCTACTGAATTATATACTTAAAATGATTAAAGTGGCATATTTTATGTTATACATATTTTGCCACAATAAAACAAAAATTTTATATATACCTAATGAAAAAAAAGCCTTCAGTTTTTATATCCCAACTTTGCAGAGACTATATAGCTACAGAAGAGTCAATATAGTTGTTTCATCTTGTCTATGGCTAAAATGTGGAGGAAAATAATACTCCTTTATTGTAAAGTCCTTTAAAGTCTTAAGATGGGGGTGTTTGTGAACATCTTGACAGGAAGAAAAAAAGTGAAATTTGGATCCATCTTGAGATGCATTAAGTACCAAAAATGCTTGATCTATCAAGCATTTGTCTAGTAAGATAATTTTGCCACCAACTACACTACAGCTTGCTTCCCACACAAAAGCTATAAAAGTATAGAGGATTCTGCACCTGTTAGCAAAATTATGAATTGAAATATCTTGAGTTCCGGTGTTAAGTTGCTCAATAACTATAAGATTAGCATCCTCTTCTTCAGAACTTATGTAACATGATTTGCTTGCATATCTTGAATATCTCTGTAGAGACACTGATTTGTTGATAATGGTCAGTTTTTAGGAAACGTTCCCAAAATGGCAGCTTGAAAATATCATTAGTTTGATTATTTCAGACACTCTTAAAGCACATGGATAAGTGTTCATCTTATGTATATAAAATATTTACATATTCCTCCTTCCCTTGAACTGAAATTACTTCTTGAGAACGCATGGTAACTGAAATGATTAAAATTACATTAGCAGCACAGAGGAAGAACAAAGAGTTTTAGTGGTTAAATTAGTTTTGACTAATATGTAGTGTTCCTTCTTACCATAAAGGCAGGATAAAAAGATACCCAATAGTTCCACTAAAAAGGAAATTTTGTTCATTTCTTCCTCTTCATTTCTCAATTTATTGCTGCATGGCAACCATTGGAGAAAAGAGGAGGTGCGTTAGATTCCATGGTGGCATCTGCCACGACAGAGCCGTCTGCTGTCTTTTGGCTCTGGTAGGCTATCACAACCTTGATTACCTTGTTTTCAAAATACCACTATGATAAAAGTTTCTCTTTCCCCTGAGGAATCTGATTCACTTACAGTTACTAATCTGCAAAGAGCCACAGGAAGACTCTCAAGAAGAAAAGAGATAAGTAAACTATGTGTATTATTTTCTTTACAAAATATACATAGGCTAAACTTTTGAATGGAATACCAGGTGGAAGTTGCCAAGATATTTTAAATATTTCAAAAAGCCCAGTGAAAATTCTATTGATACTAAAACAAAGCTACCTGGCCCTGCTTTTGGCTTGCATTTTTCATAACATGTTTGATTAAATTCCCTAATTAGGGATTATATAATATATGTATAATTAAGGATTACATATAATTAAAAATGGAAAGTAATTATTGCATGGTAAATGTAGTTTGTTTAGCAGGAAAATGTTTTTGAAAATATGAGGTCCCTCTGGGAAAAGCACAATGAAACAAATCCTTGGTGATGAAAATGTTGGGAACCATGAATCTATACTAATCATTTGGTAATTAATCATCCTCTGTACTGCTGTTGCCTGAGTATTTATTATTTATTCATGATTTATATCTTACCTTCTTCTGAAAGTACTTAAATTGCCTCACACTATTTAAATATTGTTCTCTCAATATTTTGGCTTTTTATCTGCCCAGTAAAATTGTAGAATCCTTAAGGAATAATCCTTAAGGAAAAGGAGCACCTCCTCACTGAACAATGGGTCATTGGTGGACTTTTCCAGTCAGAACCATTTGTTGTACTCATTCAATAGATACTTACTGAGAGCCTACCATGTTGTCAATCGCTGTACCAAATGTCAAGTACAATTAGGTGAGGGGAATATATATATAAGGAGTAGGCAGAGAGTGTTCAAGGAAAAGGGAACAGTTAATGCAAAGCCCTGAGGCAGGAAAAAGCGGGGCTGGTCCCAAGAACTAAAAGGACAGCGGTTTAACGTCCGTGGGAGGAGTAGAGAACGGGATGAGATGAGCTTGGAGAGACTAGTAAAAGCCAAGTCATGCATGGCCTTGTGGGCCACAGTAAGTTCTTGGAAGGTTACTCTCTGGCTGTTCTTGGTGACGATATTGGGGCAAGGGTTGGACTGAGGGTGGCAAAAAGCGTATCAGAGAAATCAGTTTGGAGGCTATTGCTGGAGTCTAGGTGTTGGCCTAAACCAAAGTGGCGAAAGGGGAGTAAAGAGAAGTAGACAGATTTGCGATTTATTGCGAAAGTAGGATCCATATGACTTAGGCAGATTTGGGAAGGGGGATGGGGTCAAGATGATGAACTAGTTTTTAGGCAAGGTGGGTGGGCTGCAGGTAGCTGCAGAACATCCAAGTGAAAATAACTTACAGAAGGCTGGATTTAGGACTTAAGAGAGCTTGGGAACCATGCATGTGCAGCCAAAGCTGGGACAAGAATGTCAGCTGGATGCCTTTGACATACCTGTCTCCTCTATTGTCCATGCTCAAGGCCTACAGAAAGAGGACTTGTATGTGTGTTTTTTTTTATTTGTTTGCTTGTTTTTTCTCTGTAAGCTAAATTTCTAGAAATAGTATTTCTGGACCATAAGGTATGTCTTGTTTTGATGTGTCAGAGGCAGCTGTGCACCCTCTTTGGGACCACTGGAGGTTGAAGAGAGCTGAGTGAGATGTGCTGTGTTTCTCTGTTCCTGCTCTGAGCTGCACCTCATTTCTGCTTGGTTTCTGCAGCCTTTGCTAAATAAATCAGGAACTTAATCTTTCCTAGGGTCAGTTAGTGTGGTTTCTTGGGCCATTCTGTGGCCTAAGACTTTCCTTTAACATCGGGAAGAAGAGAGAAGTTATGAAATTCAGAGGATTTGGGAGGATTTTTGGAAGTGGAACCCATTATGTATTTTATGAAAACTGTTTTAAAACTGTTTTATGATTCCTCACGGGAAGTGCTTTCTTGTGAGAGTAGCATGTGGGTATATTTTACAGGCTTCTTTTCCTTTTTTCAAAATAACTTTAACATACACCTACTCAAATAAGCTACCAGTCTCATATGAACTGACTCATTTGTCAATAATAAGTGCAGATGCCAGTGTGGGGGCTGACTACTCCGTCAAGAACACATAAAGTGTATTGTGTTTTTAGCTTCAGCATGTGGGGAAGCAGTGAACTTTTCTTTTTCTTGTTCTTCTAATGGCATCCACTGACTTACACATGGTTTCTCAGTCCTGAGAGAGACTGTAAGTTCATTGCAAAGGGAACAAGTACACAACATGGGCAGAATATAGGAGAGATGGTTTGTAGTACACCAAAAAAGGAATATCTTGACCTCATTGTATTAGTTTGCTAGGGTTGCTGTAACAAAGTACCACAAACTAGGTGGCTTAAAACAATGCAGATTTACTGCCTCATAGTTCTGGAGGCCAGAAGTTCAAAATCAAGGTGTCAACAGGCCATGGTTCTTCTGAAACCCACAGGGGAATCTTTCTTTGCCTCTTTATAGCTTCTGGTGGTTTGCCAGCAACCTTTGGCATTACTTGGCTTACAGCTGCATAACTCTAATCTCTGCCTTCGTCATCACGTGGCATTCTCCCTCTATGTCTCTGTGTCTGCATGTGGCCATTTTATAAGGACACTAATTATATTGGATTAGTGGTCCACCCTACTCCAGTATGCCCTCATCTTAACTAATTACATCTATTTCCAATTTATCGTGACCCTATTTCCAAATAAAGTCACATTCTGAGGTACTAGAGGTTAAGACTTCAATATATCTTTTTTGGGAAGAGACACAATTCAACCCATAACACTCACATTCACAGAGAAAAAGAAAGATAGGAAGGAAGGAAGGAAGGAAGGAAGGAAAGAAGGAAGGAAGGAAAAGCGATAGTTATGGATAATGGGTTGGGAGGCTAGTTGTCCCCATTACTGTTTTCAGACTACTACTTCCTTACCCTCATAGAACAAAAAAATTGCTTCCCTGGGGCTCCTGCTATTTGGCTAAACTACCCTCTCTTACTTTCTCTTGGTAGGTATTGTTATGTACTGATCAGTTACTTCTCTTCACTAAATATTGGGCAGCGGTTCTTAAATTTTGTTGTATATTCCAGATCACCTGAGAACTTGGTAAAAATATACAGAAGCCCAGGCCCTAACCTACTTCAACAAATCTGGGCCTCTGCATCTTCTAATGGCTTTCTAGGTGATTCTAATATACTCCAGAGTTTGAGAACTTGCTGGCCTTGGGCACATGGCTCTCATCTTTCAACCCCAACTTTTGCCAGTGTCATAGAAGACTCCACCATCTACAATGATGACTCAGCCATCACCAAGCCCTCTTATACCTTCACCCTCAGTGATCTTTTAGTCCACTCCATCAGAGGCAGACACTCCCACAGCCACACTCTGGACCTTGTCATCAGTATTTCACTAATCCGGTATAACCAGTATTATAGTGAACGATCTGCATTCTACAGAGCAGAATTATAACACGAGTTATTTTTTCCTTCCAATTACCCTTTTCTACCTCCTCTATAGGCTAGTTGCTTTTTGTTTGTTTGTTTTTTTTTTTCCTTGTCCCTAGGGCAGAGCACTAACTTTCCTGAATATGTTCAGGTCATAAAAATTCTCTTGGTAACTCTCAGTCACGAGAATAGTCTCAGTTCAATAATTAAAATGTTCAATAAAATTTGAACCACACTCATAAAATTTGAACCTCTCCTCCCCCACCACATGACTGAGGCAGGCTGGAAAGCCTGTGGGACGAGGGGAGTACAGATGGCTGCTTCTCTTTCCTCTCCTTGCTCTCTCTTCCCCCATCTCACCCCCAGCTCCACTATCTCTGTATCCTCCGGGATTGGATCAGGAAGGAGGAAGAGAGGTTGTCAAGGCCTCACTTGACTGGCACAGAAACAATCACCCATTGCAGCCTTTGGTGCAGCAGAATCCCATTGCTCACTCTTTCCTTCCCTGGGTATTTTTGTGAATTTTTGGGAGACGTTCCCCTTAGAACGTCCAACTATGCTCCCATGATGGAGGCAAGGCCTCTCCTCCTGCTGGCCCCCTACAAATCCTTCCTCGGCCCCTGGCCATCTGGAGGCCACTCTCTCCACTGTGGGCATATGCTCCCTCCAGCCAGATTTGGAATCTGAGATAGCCCCAGGCTGGCTCCTCCACAGGCCCACAGTTGGCCCAGGAGAAGCAGTCACGCTCACTCCCAATGCCCTTCCCTCTTTGTCCCCCAGCCCTCCTCCTCCCTACCCCGATTTGCTCAGAGCTGTTCTTGCTAGTCCTTAATGCTCTTCAAACTCCAGAGGCACATTCAAAACCCTTCAGGTAGATTCCATTAAGTATTCCTATTTGAGTTAAGGAGTGAGGAGCACCACTCCTTTCCCCCAGGAGAGAGGGGAGGAAAAAGCCAAGGCACTCCAAAAATTCTCCAAAGAAAACTTGTCTCTCAATTTTTCTGCTCCAATACTTGTATTCACACCAAGTAGCTGATGGATTAAGGGTCACAAAACCACTTTGACCTTCCTTTTTGCAAGCTTCTGCCTAGGTGGATAGCTTCTCACTTTGGCACCTATTGTTTTCCTCTCAGCTAAAACAGAAATAGCCCTAATTGAACATCCTATTCACACAGCACATTGCTCCCTAATTTAGGAAATGGTTAACTTGCTTATTAAACACTTCTCACTAGGACCTTTACAAAGGCCTTCCCCCATTCCTCCTCTCCTGTACTTTCTCTCCCATCACTGGCCCCCTTCTGCTTCTAATTCCCTCCCAGGTTAGATTTCATGGTCCATACTTTCAGTAATCCCCTTGCCAATACCATTAATCCCCTTGTCTCTTTATCTTTTCCTCATGTCAATCTGGGAAAACCTCAATCCTGGATGAACTCAGCAGCCCACATTCTTAATGCCCACACCAAGGCAGCTGAATATCACAACTAAGAAACACAAAAGAGTAGGCTGATGTGACTATAATTTTAAGATCACCTACTCTGGGCCCTCAACACTGCCAACAATCCTGTTACAGTTCTTTGGCCAACTGGCTCTCTTCTCTCTGCAAGGGCCATTTCAAGTCTCCCACACTCTTCTCAACCTCTAATTCCCTGCTGCGCAGCTCACTCTCAGAAAATACCTCACCTTTTATGTCTTAGACAGTGCAGAAGTCATTACACTGTAACTCCTTCTCCCTAGCAAATTCACTACCCCACCTACATCTCTGCTCATCCTATTCTCTTTCCCTCCTGTTAAAATAGAGATGCTCCTTCTTTAGTGCAAGACCAACTTCTCAGTTTCTTCTTTGTATTCCTACCCCACCGCACACACCTTCTTAAGAACCATACATCATTAATTATCCCTTCTTTTATCTTCAACCTCTCTCTTTTGGATTCTCATCATCAGTATGCAAAGACATTAAAGTCTCCCCATCTAAACAAACCTGTACACTTATAAAGTAAATACTATGTACCACTTATTGTTCTAAGTACTTCATATATGCAACTTACTTAACTATCTATATTACCCTATGAAGTAGGTAGTATTTTTAACCCTATTTTTTTAAGAGAAAACAGGTTCAGAGAAATTACATAGCTTGCCCAAGATCACATGGCTGGTGACTTAAAGTGAGATTCAGAACCAGGCAGTTTGATTCCATAGCTTTTCTAGTCTCTGGATTCCCTGTTGGTCTGTTTTTATTGCCTATTGTTTCTCTAGATTTTCTATTGCACTGTTGTATCTCCTTATGACCTGCTTCCTTCCTACCACCGCAACTTTTATTATGACAAATTTGAAATTTACAGAAAATCTGCAAGGCTAATAAAATGGGCCATCTATATACCCTTTATCTAGATTCACACACACGACTATGTATACACACACATACATATACATATATACACACAAAGGCAGTTACCTAATAACACGATTCAAATTTCAGTTACTGTGCTATACTAACTATAATTGCATGAAGTACGAACCTCACTGCTAGAACTTCAGTATGCAAGTCACTACATAATTAACAGTGACCAATCATGGCACTTCTTTCAAAATCTGTCAGTGATTGGTCACTGCACATTTGTTGTTTGGTTCATTCACAGAGAGCAAAGTTGTCTCGCAGTGATAAACTCACATAATATTTTATAAAAATGGATATTTGGAAGAGGAAGTTGGCCAAGAAAGATGGAAGTGCAGAAAAGAAATATTATAAAAAGTGATAATGCTGGAAGTAAAATTCAAACCAAATATAGATGGAGTTATAGAAGAGGTAGCTGACTGTGGCAATGTTGACACTGTCACTATTAGAAAGACCCTACATATGCAGCCAGGGGAACTTAATGAAAGTGAGCTTATTGACATTGATGAAGAAAGTGGTTGTGACAAAAAGGATGAAGGTGTCTCAGAGGAAGTGATGTTGGCAAAAAACTTCACGTAAATGTAGACAGGTTGATAGAATTAGAAAATATTGTTGGAGATATTTCACAACATGGAAAGTGCAAAAGATAAAATAATGCAAGCTAATTCAAACTTAGAAAGCACTATGACAGTTTGCAAAGGCATAGAAAAGATGCTTGATCTGTATGATAAATTATATGATCAGAAGAAGCAGTGCTGTTCAAACTATTCTTGGAAAGTTCTTAATAAAGAAATAAAACACTTTAATCCTCAATGTTTCTAATGTTTTAAATTATAGCATACTAAATAAAAATTAGTTTTTCTATTTTTTAATTTTTCTACATTTATAACTGACTATAAGAGAGTTCTTAATGTTTTGACAAAAATTTTTAAAGATCACAGAACAATTATAATTTTCCCCACTGATTATTAAGATCCCTTTGCAAAGATGTGGAAACAACCCAGGTGCCCATCAATACACGAGTGGATTAATAAAATGTGGTATATGTATACCATGGAGTATTACTCAGCAATAAGGAACAATAGTGAATTAACACATCTGGTATTATCCTGGTTGGAGCTAGAACCCATTCTTTGAAGCGAAGTGTCACAGGAATGGAAAAACAGGCACCACTGGTACTCACCATCAAATTGGTACTAACTGATCAACACTTACATCACACAGGACAATAATATTCATTAGGGGGCAGGCAGTCGGGAGGAGGGTGGAGGGGATGGGAAAAACTCTCACTGAATGGATGCGGGGAGCACAGTTTGGGGGATGACCACGATTGTAGCTCTGACACGGGCAGTGCATGGGCAATATATATAGCCAAAGTGTTGTACCCCCATAATATTCTGAAATAAAAAAAAAAAAGATCCCCTTGCACAGTTTCACCTTGTATGGCCTTTTTTACGAGCCTGTATTACTATATAATTCTTATGGTCCTGCAAAGTGAGGACTGCATGCATAAGCATATATATGCATATATATCTATATCTATCAATATATCTATAAGTATAGACATAGAGATTCCTGAACCATTTGAAAGTACATATAAAATGATGCTTCATCTCCTAAACATTTCAATATGTAGCTCTATTTTTTAAGAACAAGGACATTCTCCTACATGATCGCAATACCTCTCTTATCATGCTCAAGAAATTTAACATTGATATCATAATATATCTAATATTCAATACATGTGCAAATTTCACCAATTATCTGAATAATATCTTTTATAGCATTTTAAAATATCCAGTATCTAAATAAAGATTAGGCATAGTCTTCTGTTTCCTTTAATCTAGAATAGTTCCACTGCATTTTATTCCTCTGGTGACATTGATATTTTTTAGAGTTCTGTAGAATATCCCACTATTTGGATTTGTCCGATTGCTCCCTCATGCTTTGGTTTAGATTAAATATTTTTGGCAACAATACTACATAGATGATGGTTTGTCCACCTTTGTTCATCAATATCAGAAGGCACATAATGTTCATTAGTCCCATCAGTAGTCATTTTAAGTTTGATCATTTGGTTAAGATGGTGTGTGTCAGATTTCTCTATCATAAGATTACTTCTTTCTTTTTGTTATTAATGGTAACGTATAAGAAGATACTTGGAGATTATGTGTATATTTTCTAACATCTCACCTAGTGATATTATAATAGCATCCATTGATAATCCTTTAATTATCAATTATTATTTTGGTGGTTGCAAAATTGTGATTTTCTAATGCTATTAATCTGTCCTCATTTATTAATTGGCATTCTTCCGTAAAGAGATTTCCCTCCTCTTTTGTATCCTCTCTACCCCCTTTTTGAGTATTTTTATAGACTAATGAATTTCCTTTTAATTTGCTATTTTATAATGAATTACCATCATTTTTCTTTTTATCATTCAAATTGCCCTATTTTGGCCAGTAGGAGGACCTTCAATCTGTTTTCTGTCCTTAGAAGCCAATAACTTGTCCCATCAGTTTGTGAACGCTTACCTGGTTATTTTCATTACTGCCAGATATTGCATTTGGAGCATTGCATAGTTTCATACCAAGAAGAATGTTATCTTTCTCCAAAGAGTATTTACATTTGTTTTTGGCAAGAGTTTAAGGCCAATAGCAATCCTATATCACCTTAATCCAATCCAATTGGAGGTTGGCTTATCCCTAGTTTACCCTTACTCCCAACGTAATCCTCACTGCCCTTGAGCTTCCTCGAATTTCAGTTTTATATCCCTATTCCTGCTAGTCTGTCAAAAATTCTGTTAAGCTTCTCAGCCATCTCTTTGGGAAAAGTGGGTTCTAAATGCTCTTCTCACCTCTCCAAGTTTTCTTCTTCCAGATCTTGTTCCCTTAATTCTTCATTGTCATGTTAGTTCTCAGAGTGATTTAAAAATGTTTTGTCCAATTTTTGTGGTTATTCTTGGTAGGAGTGTTAGCCTGAATTACCTAATCCACTACTGGAAGTGAAAGTTCCCCTTACTAAAAATCAAAATATGGTCATGTTGTTTTCCTAATTAAAATACCTCAAAGACTTTCATTTTTCTTTAGAATCCTTAATTAGGCCTGAAGGTCTACATTCTCAGATCAACTCCAGCCACTCTCCCTCTCACTTTCTATTTTCCAGACACACTGGTTCTCTTTTGCATGCCGCAGCTTCACAATTCTGTCTTTGCACTTGCTGTTCCACCCCCTGACCCCTGTTAACTGCTCCCACCCATCTCCCTTTGATCTAGTTGATGCTTACTTAATCACCAGAGCTTAGCCAAATGTTTCTTCACCAGGAAAGCCTTCCTTGGCTCCCCCAGTATAGGTCAGGTCTCAGTCATGGCACCCTGCACTTCTTCAAAGTGCTTATTAAAGTTTATAATTATATGTTGATTTGAGCAGTTATTTGAGTAATATGTCTTCTTCCACATGCTACGTGAAGGCAGGGATCATGTCTGTTTTGCTCACCAATGCACTCCCAGCAACTGCTTGTAGCAGGCATTCAACAAAATAGAGGAATGGACAAAAATGATGTCAATCAACAAGTTCTTTTCCGGGTCACTTATCTGTGCAACTATCCCATTTATTTCACCAACAGGTCCGTACCCCAGGTTCTGTCAATGCGGCTAAAATGTCTTGGCTGTTAACTTTGAAGTGTGATAAAAGAGTTTCGGTTTCCATTCCTCTCACAGTCACATTGATTTCATTTCAATAGAGAGTTATTTTTAACCAAAGAAACATTGTTTTTTGGTGACTTTGCAAAACTTTCAAATCAAGAGGTTACCTTAGTTTCAACGTAAAACACACTAATAATTGAGAAGAAGCTGTTCAGATCCTTGATTTCTAATTTAGCTAACTCTTTAGAAAGTAAAAAATAAAAGGCAAGAGACTCAGGCAGGTGATGAAGTCAAAACAATGCATACAGTACATAATATTGCAAATATTTTCTTTTGCTTAATATAGATTTTCTTGGTATAGTAAATTTCCATCTGTTTTGCATTTGAAAATAAAAGACAGCTGCTTTTTTAAAGTCCATAGGCAAGGAGCCAATAAATAATGGGAACTCTAATTGATACTATAAGTTTTTGTTTTAAGGCCAAATTTAGGCTTACAGTACTAGAAACTTGCATGGGCCTGTACCAGCTTATTATTTTCATATTTTAATATGCTATTTTTCTCACTTTAGACTTATACAAATGTCAACTGTTTCAGTTCTTTAGCCTCAAAGTTGTTTCTTATTCAGTCAACTTCCCCGAATGGGGTCATCAGGTCACAGTTGGGTAACAGGGACTTTAAATTAGCCCTTGTTTATAGGGATTACAGTTTGCCTCTGCTGGAGAAATACAAAATGAGTGGACATGCTACTCGGCAACAGCTCACTTCCAGACTTTGTGAAAATAAATCTCCCTCCTCTGCAAATGCAAAATACAGCCCACTACTCTTTTAAAAGACACACTTTTAAGACTTCCTAATTAACCTACTGTCAAATGGGAGGAACCAATGTGTTTGCTATGTAGGTTGAGAAATGGGGACAGTCTCAGATATGGTCCAAAGTCTCCCCTAAACTCTAGACTTCATTATGTGATTGTCTACCAACCTTTCCACTTGGATATCTAATATGTCTCAATCTTAACTTGTCCAAAACTACATTCTTGTTTCTCCTCACTTCCAAAAGCCTGCTCCTCTCACAGTCTTCACCATCTCAATAAAGGACAACCCCGTTCTTTCAGGTGCTCAAGCTAAAAACTGAGGAGTCATCCCTGGCTCTTCAGCTTCCCTCATGCCCCATATTCAACTCTACAGCAAATCCCCTCAGCTCTACCCTCAGCATGTGTCTGGAATCCAACTACTTCTTACCATTGTCACAATCCAAGCTACCATAATTTCTTGCCTCCACTGTCAACTAATCTTTCTGTTTTCACTCTTTTCATCCTATAAGACTCTTCTCCACGCAGCAGCCAGAGCGATCCTTTTAAAACACAAATTACATAGATTTCTGTCTCAAGGTAAAGTCCAAAGTCCTTACCGTGGGCCTAAAAGATCTGTGAGATCTGGCCTCTGGCCATCTCTTTGACCTCATCAGCAGCACTCTTCTATTCATTCTACTCCAATCAAACCAGTTTCTGTGATTTCTCCCTAATGTGCCAACCTTGCCTCTACCTCAGAGGCATGTGCTGTTTTATCTACCTGGAATGCTCTTCCCTTAATATCCTCATGGCATGCTCCTTCATTTCCCTCAGCTTCTGCTTAAACATTTCCTTTTTAGGGAGGCCTTCCCTGAACAGCACATCATTTTTTTAAAAAAGCACCTCATTCCCTTTCCCATGGCACTCTCTAACACCTTATGGGGGATGACCACACATCTTGGTTTAATCAAGACAGTCCTGGTTTCATCTGTATTGTCCCGACATAATTGTGAATGATTATTCTCAAAGTGTCCTTGTTTAATAAAGTATGTGGTTGTCCTATCCTTATGTTTATTTTATAGCTTTCATTGCCACCTGATACCACCTGTCTCCTCCCATTGGAATGTTGTTAAGAGTTGACCATTTATTTTATTCTCTGCTGCATCCCTAGCACTTAGAAGTACCTAGAACACAAATGCTCAATAAATATGTGTTGAATGAATAAATGGGGCCATTGATTACCTGATATATGTCAAGGGCTCTACTGGGAACCAAGGAGGAGAAGACGAATAAGACAAAGTTCCTATTCAATGTATAGCCCCCACCTGAGAAACTCTGATTTGATTGGTCTTGTGTAGAGACTGAAAAAAAAAGTATATAATATATGTGTGTGTGTGTGTGTGTGTGTGTATATATATATTTTTTTAAAGTGGCTCAAGTGATTCTCATGTACCAATTTAAAAATCTATGGTTTAAGAGCTATCGTCCTAGTGGAGGAATCAGAGATGAAAGGCAGGTAAGCATCAGAACAATCTCTCCTCAGTGAATGACTAAGACGTCAAGTCTGCCAAAATCACCATACTGAATTTGGACATCAACAGGAAAATTTACGCTGTGTACTTGAGCCTGGGCAGTGTGGCTTGCCAGGGCTATGAATGAATTCAATTCCTAAATTCTATTACTGTGCTGGGAAAAAAAGTCTTTACTATAAAGATAGAGTATTGGCTTTGTAGAGCCTGAACAGCAAAAATGGGAACTATTTATGGCCCAGAATGTTTCATGACAGTATGAGAAGCAGGAAAAGGAAAGTTGTCCCACAGAGAACTGGGTCCTGGCCTGGATGAAAATGAGCACTCAGACACAATTTATTTGCTTTAGGGAAGAGCTTTGTAACCAAACCCTTGCACATAAACTGTAATTATATCCTTAGGCTAAATTCACACAAGTAGAAGTGCTGTTAACTCCATGATCTCTGCATGTGATTATCAAGATCTGTAATTTTAATTGAGAATTGACTTTTTTTCTAAGTAGAGTTTTTTTATTTTTGAGAGTTTTTTTCCTATTAGATTTTAGGTGTACTCCAAGTAGAAATGATTGAGTTTCTTAAAATTCTAAGCAATAATACTTCTAGATAATTTAAGAAGTCTGCTACCAGTAGTCCTCGCCTCTGATAATATACTTAGGCTTATTTCTCCCTCTCTGTACGATGATCCCTCCTTGGTATTCTTAGGGGATTAGTTCCAGGAGCCCCCAGGATACCAAAATCCATGAATACTCAAGTCCCTTATATAAAATGGTGTAGTATTTGCGTACAACCTACACACATCCTCCTGTATATTTTAAATCATTGCTAGATTACTTACACTACCTAACACAATGTAGATGCTGTGTAAATAGGCTGACTGTATTTTTAGCATCTTGCATGTATATCTCTATTTGGGCACCTACCAAACTATAGTGTTTATTGTTTTCCTATTTGGCCATACCCCTAACCCACCTCCCCACCCCCAAGTGTTTTAAAAGACTAGGAGCTCTTAAAACAGTAGTACCTAGCGAATTTCTTCAAAGTGCAGAATCCCAGTCCCTGCTCTCTGAGATGCTGATTCAAGAGGCCTAGGGTGGGGCTGGGGAATCTGCAGCAGACTTTCCCAGGTGATTCTGGTTGGCCAGTTCACACACTTCACCATAAGAAACTGACAGAGAATGGAAACTGTCTTAGTCACCATTGCATGATTAGTGCCAGATAAATGTGTGTTGAATCAACTGAATGAATGGTCAGGAAAACGTCTGGGGACTTCTCTGAAGGAATCATCACATATAGACCCAAATCCAGTTAGATCAGACAGCACTTTCAGTATGTGTTATGAGAATTACTCAATAGTTTTAAAGCTGAAGGGGATTAAAAAGCCTACTTGGTTGTCATGGATTCTGTGAAAACAAGAACAGTCCAGAAAATGATTAGGAAACTTACAAATGCAAATCTTAGATAACCAGAATAGTTTGTGATCTTGCTTAAGCATTTTAGAAGTCATTCTATTCATACTTTGTCTGTTTCATTTTCTGCTAGGCCTTGTACCCTCACCTTTCTCAGAGGCACTCTGCTACCTCATGAGAGGCAGAGAAAAAAATGAGTTTCAAGAGGGAGGAGATATAACTGAGAAATATTTTTTAAACTTGGAAATAGTCTGCAAAGTGAATATTCCATCACTTTATGAAAATATGAATTTTAAGTTTACATTTATCAGAGCGTATTCATGACAAGTTTTAAACCAACCTACCTCTGAGCATTGAATTTATTTATCCTTAATTCATGCTGATTAAATTCCCTACCTTTAGTTTCTCTGACATATTTCCTAGTAGCATCTTCCAATCTTCTCCCACCAACACCATATTTAAAACCCATTTGAGGTAAATAAATTGCAGCCACAATCTTATCTAGCGCTAGAATCCCAAGAGTGCAGAACTCCCTTTCAGGGAAATAAGAGATCTTCCTTCAGGTTAGCTCCAGGAGTTGGCTCATTAGTAACAACATCAAGACAGTATTTTCAATAGTAGATTCTATATGTTTAAAAACAACAGTAATTTGGTTGCCTAATAACAGTTTGACTTTTCTTTCACTTTAGATATATTAGATACATGCATATATGAACTTTCGAGTTAAAGAATAAATTACCCTTACATACACATTATAGCTAGGACTTAGCACTCATAAATAAGGACTTGTCATTCTGCCATTTATGCAAATTGGTTGGATTCCCCACGTAATCTCAGTACACCATTGCTAAATGACAAAGCCTTTATTTTCAAATCTCAGGTATTTCATCGTGCCCTCTGAGTTATGTGAGTCACTGTTTTCTTCTTGATGTAGTAACCAAAAATGATTATTTTTTACCAGAAGAATGTTGGGGAATTAACTAATAATTATGAAAATAGAAAGTAACAGAATATTGATGTTTACACTTGATATCATTTACTATTAAGAAAATGAAAACTGGAGCCTTGGGTCACTTGAAATTAATGTAACAAGACTTAGCTTTTTTTTTTAGAGACAAGGTCTTGCTCTGTCACCCAGGCTGGAGTGAAGTGGCTCTATCATATCTCCTTGTACCTTGAACTGGCTTTTATAATATATTAATAAATTATTCATTGGAAGTATTTTGCTGAACTGATCAGTCTTGCTAAGGCAAATCCAGCAGACAAGAATGACAGAAATTAGCAATAAATGGATTATTTGGAAATTAAAATATTTCTATCCCATAGACATATCTAAAAAGAATAAAATGGCTTAGGGCCACATAAAAAAATATACACATGCATATGCCGTATATGTTGCATGCATAATTTATGTGTCTTTTGTAGTTTTGAAGAGTATTCAGGGAGGAGCCACATCTTTATTTATCCATGTGTATTTATAATATTTAATCCAGTGACTTTTTTTTTTTTTTAAGAGACAAGGTCTTGCTCTGTCACCTGGGCTGCAGTGCAGTAGCTCACTGCAGCCTTGAACTTCTGGGCTCAAGTGATCCTCCTGCCTTAACCTCCAGATTAGCTGGAATTACAGGCTAGAGCCACCATGCCCAGCTTAATCCAGTGACTTGAATGTATAATAGTAGATACCCAGTGAATAAGTTATGAAAAAAAAGTGAATTGACATGTTCAATGACAATGAAGCAGATAACCAAAATATATTATAGTTACTTGGAATATTAAACAGCTATTTGAGGCCAGGTATGGTGGCTCATGCCTATAATCCCAGTACTTTGGGAGGCCAAGGTGGAGGGATCACTGAGGCCAGGAGTCCAAGACCAGCCTGGGCAACACAGCAAGACCCCACCTCTACAAAAAAATTTTTTTAAAAATTAGCCAGACATGGTGGCATGGATCTGTACTCCCAGTTACTTGGGAGGCTGAGGTGGGAGGATTGCTTAAGCCCAGGAGTTTGAGGCTTCATTGAGCTATGATTGCACCACTGCACTCCAACCTGGGCAACAGAGAAAGACCCTGTCTCTATTAAAAAAAAAAACACAGCTATTTAGTTAAAAGACTATGTTAACATAGAAAGCAGTTTATGATATGATGTTAGATAAAATAAAATGAATGTAGTTATAATTATAGAAAAAAACTTTGAAAAAATAAGACAGAATATAACTATATCTATTGAACCATATGCATTAACTATATAATGTTAAAATGAGACTTTAGAAGTTTCAACGATGGGTGTTATTTCTTCTCTCTACTTCGTATTTTTACTTTAATAAACATGTTTTTTAATCTTACAATAATTTGGTATATCTATGGAACTATCAGGAAATGCTGTAAAAGTTGATGTATTGCTTTGTGACAGCTCTTGTATTTCCAACATACCAAGTCATGTTACTTGGGAGAGCCAGCAAGTAGGAAGACCAATTAGGAAATAACTTATGATAGTTTATGTATTAGCCAAGAACATGTTCAGCTACACATGACAGAAAACAGTTTAACAAAATAGGGGTTTATATTTTAGACATAATAAATCCAGAGGTAATAAGCCTAGGATTACTGCAACAGCTTCAAGATGTCATGAATGACCCAGGTTCCTTCTATCTTTCTGCCCCAGCATCCTTAGCTTGTGGCTTCCATCTTCATATTTTTCACATCATGTTCAGCTTCATTTTTGTCATGAGATTCTATCTCCATCCTCTTGTTAGTATTCTAGAAGGAAAAAAAGGAATAAATGAAAGCGGTGACTCTATATTAGGAAAGGAAATGCTTTTCTAGAAATCTTGAGCATGTATCTAGAACTATATTCCATGGACAGCCATAACTGCGTGGGATATAGGGAAATGAAATTTTCAGCTAGGTATATTGTCACCTCTCCTTCAAAAAAAAGATGGGTCACATCTGATGTGGACAATGTGAAGGATACCTTTTCTGCAGCAATAAAACTTTGGCAGTCTAAGAAGCCTATATCCAAGAGTACTGAACCTGGAATTTGGTGCCATTTTTCTCTTTGAGGCAATTAACACTCGAAAGCAGTAGTGGAAAGGGTTGAGAAACTAGCTAGATTTTTCAACTGCCTCAAGGAAAGTGGGTGGGAGGCAAAAATTCAAATTCAGGGCCTGAAGAGGAAAGATTTTAAGGTGGAACCCCAAGGAGCTACCCTGTGGAAGTAACTTTCAATTATTCCCTAATTGGATTAAAGTGCTATGCCCCTAATCTAATTAACCTCCCAATGAACCACAACTCCCAATATTCACAGCCTTGTGTAATCCCCCCCCAAATTGACTCTGAGCTTGGCCATGTGACTTGCTTTGGCCAGTGATACCCTAGTAGGCATGATGCAAGTAAAGGCTTGAACACTGAAGCTTGTCCTCTTGGAATGCCCCCTCTTGCAACTCTAAGAATTACCACGTTGTGAAGAAGCCTAAATTAGCCATGTGTAGAAGCCATGCAGCCAACAGCCTTCCATCATTCTGTTCCGGCATCCTTAGCTTGTGGCTTCCATCTTCATATTTTCCACATCATCTTCACCTTCATTTTGTCATGAAACTCCATCTTCATCTTCAAGTCCCAAGACATATGGCCCTAGTTGAGCCATCCCAGCCAGGCTCCACCCATCTGAGCCACCCTAATTGAAACTCCAAACATCACACAGCAGAGATGAGCCACCTCTACTGTGCCCTGACTGAATTCCTGAGACACAGAATCTGGAATCATGAGCAAATAAAAAAATTATTGTTTTAAGTCATTATATTTTGGGGTGGTATGTATACAGCAATAAATAATTGAAATACTACTAAAAGAATAAAGAATGTGTAATAAATAATTGATGGAAGAGAATGGAATTTAAAAACAATCTAAGGCCACGAATGGTGGCTCACACCTGTAATCCTAGCATTCTGGATGGCTGAGGCGGGAGAATCCCTTGAGCTCAGGAGTTTGAGACCAGCCCAAGCAAGAGCAAGACACCATCTGTACAAAAATAGAAAAATTAGCAAGTCGTGGTGGTGGGTGCCTATAGTCCCAGCTACTAGGGAGGCTGAGGGAGGAGGATTGCTTGAGCCCAAGAGTTTGAGGTTGTAGTGAGCTATGATGATGCCACTGCACTCTAGCTTGGGCTACAGGGCTAGACCCTGTCTCCAAAAAAAAAAAAAAAAAAAAAATCTAAAAGGAAATATGAAAGGACAGAAAAGGAACATAGAACAGATGAGACAAATACAAAGCAACAGTAAAATGGTAGATTTAAACTCATTTACTTCTAGACAATTCTAGTGTGTGAGTAGACACAGACCAAGATCTTGTCTCAATATAATTTTTAAATGTAAAGATTCTTGTCTTTTACCTATTGTCTTTTGAATTCCACCCATATCATTCCCACCTTAGTTTAATGGCCCTGCCTCGATGAAATTTGAAATGATAAGCCTCCTGGAAAGATACCACCCTTAATCTATTTTTTGCTGGTGTGCTCACCCAGTCTGGTTTCGAACAGGTTAATAAAGGTTTAGGACCATAATGTCTATTACTATCACCTCTTCTCTCCTATTTTTATAGGTTTTCATGTCTGGTATTACCAGCACCTTCCCCCCACCCTCCCATATATAGGGATTATATGAACCACCGAAATCTATTCAACACACAGAGTTATAATTCAAGGCATTTTACATTCCGGAAAATATGTCAATTTCACACGTGGTGTGTATATCTTAGAGGTGAGTACATGGTGCTCTGCGAGCTCCACGAGGACAGGTATGGGGTCTGGGCTGGGCATGTAGTACATGCCTGGCATGTAATAGGCGCTCTGATATATTTGCTGAAATAATAAATTAGTCACTACGATGTCTGTGGTCTTTAAATCACACATGTACGCGCGTCTATCGCCAAAACCCCTAAGTTATGTTTCCCTTCTGCAAGGCGGCCTACTTGGCCCGATAGAGGCGCCCGCGCAGGTGCGCACCGTCCCGCCCGTCCGGCGCGGGGCAGGCGACCCCGTCTGGCGGCAGCGGCCGAGGCAGCCGTTCCCTTCTCTGAGGGACCGGCGGCGTCAGGGGCTGGAGGCGTCTGTGAGGAGGCAAATAAACAAAGCCAACCGCACTGAAACGGGTCGTTCCGTTTCACATCCTCCCTCGGGTGCCTGGGTCTCCTCGGAACAAAGTGACCCTACATCTGCAGATGGAGCCCGCCCCACGCAGCGCGCGCCTCCCTTCCTCACAGCCGCTCGCTCCCAGACGCGCGTAGACACGGACCCTCGGGGACCGGCCGGCCGCCAAAGGACACGCCCCCTCGCGGGAGCATAAGGCCACCGCACGCACAGCCCGCGCGCCTCCCGCGAGCAAGCGCGCACGCGCGCGAGGGGGGGCGGCCCTCCTTCCCGGCACCCACTGAGCGCCCGGCCTCCTCACCCCACCCCACCCCCCGCCGCCCAGGCTCCGCCTCCGCGACGGGGCCGTAGGGAGGAGGCGACCGGAAGCCACTTAAAGCAGAGCTCGAGGTGACAGGCGAGCGAGCTGGACCGGCAGCGCGGTTGAGGCTTTCTGCGCTCGCGGCGGCGGAATGGCCCGTGCGCGGCTGGCCGCGTCGCCGGCCTGCGACCCCTAGACGCCGGCGCCCGCCTTCGGCGCCGAGCCCCGGCGCGGACGCTGCCCGCGACGCGGCTCCTGTGGTCCGGTCTCTCAGGCTCTCGTTCAGGTAAAGGGCGCCGAGTGGGCACTGAAGGGCCGAGGGACCCTAGCCGGGATGGCGGGAGCCGGCCTCGCGGTGCCGGCCCCGCGCCGGGAGTGTGCCGGGCTCTTGCAGAGCAGGGTGATTGATTTTTGGACTGCCGTTTTGTACCACATTTACTCGGATCCCGTCAATAGAAAGATGGGATTGGTGTACACTCCTTAGTCACTTAGAGCCTCCGGCAGGTGTATCAGTCAGACCGAGACGCTGAAGGACTTAGTTGGGGTCGCTGGCGTCTGCCCCATCCCTCCTGGTCAGGGCGGGGGCGCGTCTATGCGGTCTCCGCCGGGGCAGAGCCCGGGCGCTCTCAAGGCGCGGAGCAGCCCTTCGCAGACCCGGGAGGAGGGCAGGGCAGCTGCGGGAGCCTTCCGGCCGGCCCCGCGTTCCGGGCTGCAGCCGAGAAGTTTGCAGGCTGTTTTCACATTAACTTTGAGGGCGCGCAAGTCTTCGCCTTCCTCCCGGCCGCCGCGAGGAGCGCCCGCCGCAGTTCCCAGCGCTTCGATGCTCAGTTCCGCGAGCCCCGCTCCGGCACCCGCCGGCTCTAGGGAGGTGGGTTGATGAGGTAAAGAAGTGGTGAAATGTAGAAGACGCCGTGAGTGGCTTATGGGATGCAGGGAAGCCGGGGCGGGTCGTTGGTCAGGAGAAGGCCGGTCCGTGGGTTTGAGGGGCGCCCCGGCGCCTGCGGAGGGGGGGCAGGGACGCCCGGGAACACCCGGAGTTGCCCGGCCGGGCGGCGCCTCGGCTGCGCGTCGCCAAGTTGGCGCGGCCCGGGGCTCGGAGCTGCGTAAACCGCCGCGGCCGGCAGGAGGCGTCGCTCGGACCCGGGTCGGCGCCCGGGTGTCGCGCGGCGGCGGGCGCGCAGAGTTTGGAGCGGGCGGTTTCCTTGGAATGTGCGACTGTCCGGCGGTGTCGGAGATGACGGGACTGCCGAGGTGAGCGGTCTCGCTGTGGGTCGCCTGCAGCGGGGGGCGGAGGAAGTGTTCTTCCAATCTTTATTTTTCTGTTATGCAAACTAATTGTGGGAGTAGGTTCTAGTGGCTTAGCCACTTCTCTAGTTCTCTGCTTCTTACTCCCAGTTTTGTTTCCGAGTTTGATGAAGGGCAATAATAACAGGAAAATTTGCACGCGCTCGTGTGTATGTACACACACGTATAAATAAAATTGGCTTAGTGTCTGTTTTGCCTTGATTAGGTGTGATAGGAGTGGTTGGTGTGTATGTGCGTGGGGGAAGGCACAGGCCGGTTTGGTGTGGTGCAGAGGGAATACCACAATCTGTGCCAATTCTGCCTTGAGGCAATAGCATGAATGATGAATAATAACGCCTGGCTTGGCTGCTTTCCACTTGATTTATGTCTCATGTCAGGTCCCTCCTTCGTGAAGCTTTCCCGAACAATGCCAGCTCAAAGTGAACTTTTTTCCTACCTTTTCCTTTTGTGCTTACATACACACTAACAGTTTGTTATATACTATGCTTCATATTTTATTTTTCTGAGTGATTATTACACACTTTTTACACACATTTATGACTTTCTCCAGTTGTATCTTTAATATTCATTTTTGGGGAGGGACTCAATTTTATCTTTCTTTTTTTGTTGACCCATAAACAACAAAGAGCTAAGCATTTAATGTGTGCCTTCAATAATTCAGCCAACAGAATATTTATGGAACCCCTACAGTGTGCATTGTGCTAGGCACTGTACTGGGCGCCTAGGATGCATACTTGATTAAGTCATGGGCTCTTGCTTGAAGGATCTCTTTTGGTCTGTTGGACAAGAGAGAAGAGGGTTTATTGCTTATCACTGTCCCTTTCTCACCTGGCACAATCTGAGTAAATATTTTTAAGTTTCAATTTTTTTTCAAGGGGTGTGATTCTTCAAAGAAAGCACTTTTTTTAGTGTCTTTCAGTAGTTCATTAGGAATCTGAAATTTGGTGTGTGTTTTATATTCTTGTGTTTTTCTTTATATGCCTTCGTTTGCCTTTTTTCAAATGCACATATATAACTTCTGAAGACGGACTTGGAGGCCCTTTATGTATTATGAAGTTGTGTTTGGTTTCTAACACAGCGTGCAGTGGTTGTTGCTGATGTGGCTTCTGTTGCCAAACACACCCTGGTATTCCTTCAGTAGTGATAATGTTTCTGGGGATTTCAAAAGTAGACCCTTAACATTCTTCAGGAATATATTAGAACTTTCTGAATATAGAAATGCTTAACAGGCTCCTGGCTTTCTCCCATAAAACATTTCAGTTGAGAGCCCCTGTTTCCTGTGTATATCCTTACACCCCAAATTCACTCACTCACTAACTTTGAAGTTTAATCTTCATTTGATGAACTTTTTTGTGCCCACAAAGAAACTAAGTTTTTGTCAACTCATGAGACAGGTGGTACATAAACAACTGTGAAGAGAACCACAAAGCTGAGTAGAGATGTGGTTTCCCTGCTGTCATCATCTAGACACAGTTATTTCTACCTCCCATCTCCCACCCTACTCTAGCCTTACAGTAAAAATTCATATCTCAGCAGAATTACAGACTCGTATGTTAGTTAAGTCCACAAATAAGTGCCAAAGGACTATTGAAAGACTCTTTCTCTCTCCTACTTTTACGGGCTGCAGGTTTTTGAATATCCTTGGTTACTATGGAGCCTTGATTTCTCAATAAAATTTAAAATTGACCTGGAAAGACTAAATATAGTACTAGAGGAAATGATTTCAGGGCTTCAATCACAGACCAAAACAAAATATTTTAATGAATGAATGTGATCCAGTTGTTTTCAGTTTGTAAGTGATCATCTTCCTTCCTTTCCTGGTAGGATTTTTAGACTCTGAGGAGCAATTGGAGCTACTCCATATCATGGAAATGGAAGCCACAGAATCTGAGCCAGACTGTGTAGTGCAGCCTCCCTCTCCTCCTGATGACTTTTCATGCCAGATGAGACTTTCTGAGAAGATCACTCCATTGAAGACTTGTTTTAAGAAAAAGCAGGATCAGAAAAGATTGGGAACTGGAACCCTGAGGTCTTTGAGGCCAATATTAAACACTTTGCTAGAATCTGGCTCACTTGATGGGGTTTTTAGATCTAGGAACCAGAGTGCAGATGAGAACAGCTTACATGAACCTATGGTGAAAAAAACCCTGGAAATCAATACATCATGCCCACCAGCAGAAAACAATATGTCTGTCCTGATTCCTGATGGGACAGATGTTGGGAGCCAGATACAGAAGCCCATCCTTCCACTGATGCTCCAGAACAAGTGGTTCCAATCCAGGATCACAGTTTTTCACCAGAAACCATCAGTGGGACGGTGGCAGGTTCTACACCAGGGCACTTCCAGACTGACCTTTTGCATCCAGTTTCAGGTGATGTTCCTACTAGTCCTGACTGCATAGACAAAGTCATGGATTATGTTCCAGGGGTTTTCCAAGATAACAGTTTTACAATCCAGTACATTTTGGACACCAGTGATAAGTTGAGTACTGAGCTCTTCCAGGACAAAAGTGAGGAGGCTTCCCTTGACCTCGTGTTTGAGCTGGTGAACCAGCTACAGTACCACACGCACCAAGAAAACGGAATTGAAATCTGCATGGACTTTCTGCAAGGCACTTGTATTTACGGCAGGGATTGTTTGAAGCACCACACAGTCTTGCCATATCATTGGCAGATCAAAAGGACAACTACTCAAAAGTGGCAGAGTGTATCCAATGATTCTCAGGAGCACTTGGAAAGATTTTACTGTAACCCAGAAAATGACAGAATGAGAATGAAGTATGGGTATGTATTTATAACAACTTGTAAAACTTTTAAAATGCTGTAGAGAAGATAAAGAAGCTAAAAGTTTAGTGTAGAATAGTTTCTTTCAGTAGTAACAGGTTTTATTCTTTTTTCCACTGTTATTCTTTGGGCTTTATGCTATCCTGATTTTTCATGGTTGTTGAATGCATGCTATTTACACAACCAAACAATGAAGGTTTTATGATTTGAACAATTCACATGTCACTCTGTTCAATATGCGTGTGGCTGAGAAGTTGCACATACACTGAATATTGTGAATCAAATATTTTAATCACACAGGAGAGCTTTTTAAAAGCAAGTCCGTGGTGACTCTTATTATAACATAAATAATGAATACCTAATTTGTCTAATTTTAAAGTTCTGCATATTGAGTAGCTGCTATTTTTTAAAAGAAAGTAATATTGTTGGAATATTTTTGTGGCCATTTTCATTTTGAATGGTATAAACACTTTTTTTGTGAATGATTCACAAGTTCCTCCCATACTTCTGAATCTTTTATTAGTTTCCTTGAAGCTTTTTACCATTAAGTTTATCTTATAGATAAAACAAATAGTTCCACAATTCAAAGTTTTTTTTTAACCTGGCATAGTCTTTTAACAATGAGTGAAGAGAGGATTTATGTTAATGGATATGTTTATTCATAAAAAAACAATTATCTTTGACTTTTGACATGCAAAATATGTATACATGTAACTCAGTTCTCTGAGCATGGATGTCTATAAGCAATATTCACTGACAGGGAACTGACATTTCCACATCCAAGTTCTTCTTTCATTGAACTTTAAAATGAAAATGATAGTTGCCACATGTAAAGTTGCTAGTGCAAAAATGGCTATATAGTAAGCATTAATCTTAATATTTCTAAGTTGTTTCTCCTATACTGTAGGAGGAGTTAAAATGTGTGGTGTTAATAGCTATTTATGTATGAACAAGAGTGAGGATTAAAATTATGAGAAAGATAAGAGCACTTCTTTTCTAAGCTACCTGTCTTGGGAGACCATGAAGACAACCTGATGGCTTCACAGATAATGAATGGCCTGGTATGGTACTGAGAGGCATGACCTATATGTGGGGGAAAATACACACTGTACCAACCTAGAAGTACAGGAGAAGAACTTCCTTGAGAGTCATC
The DNA here is from genome assembly GCA_023783475.1 of Daubentonia madagascariensis. Taxonomy (NCBI): domain Eukaryota; kingdom Metazoa; phylum Chordata; class Mammalia; order Primates; family Daubentoniidae; genus Daubentonia; species Daubentonia madagascariensis. Next base: position 22,531,430 of record JAKFHU010001670.1, read on the forward strand.
TTTGTTCATAGATAGTTGGTTTACACTACCCAGATGTCTGGAGAGTCAGCAAATGGTGGCTATAAACCAATTCTGAGTTGTCTTATTCTGTTAGTTTGATGTTGGCCTTCCGTATTCTGACTACTGCCAGAGCATTGTTGGCATTACAGAAACCTGGTCTTTTTTTTTTTTTTAAACTTCTCTTGCTCCATTTTAGTATTGGGTAAGTGGTTTTCTTTCAGGATTTCAATATTTCAGTTATAGTACACAGGTCCATGTGTCTTTGTAGCAACTTAGCTATCATGAGACTAGAACTTTGCATCTTGTGTTTCAAAGGGGAAGTGTGGAACATGAAGAGAAACAGTATAAAGCCCAAGTTCAAGGGTATTACATAGGGAACCCCCTGGGATAAAAGTAAGGTCATATCAAGAATGTAGTTTTCCTGGCTATAAATATATTATCTTGATAATATAATGCATTCAAGATTCTACCTTGCTTGGGTAGCAAAAATCTCATGATAAAACCGAGTACTCTTATTTTTTTTAAAACAGCATTGGAAGAGAGAAACACATTTTCCATTTTATTTTAAACATCTTTTAAATAAAGCATTGTCTAAAATCTCTCTTGCCCATGAGCTAGCAATTCTAATTGCTATGTCAAGGGTAATTAATTTTATATACTGTCAAAGCCACTCTAATCTTTCCAACTCCAGATTGCAAAACTCTGCAGAACAGTGGCCTTCCACTTCACTATGAAGCAAATTTCCAGTCTGCTGAGTACTTCAGCATCTTGGTACATTAAGTTTCATTCTGTTTGAATTGGTCAGGAAGAAACTAGCAGGATTACTGTCCAACATATTACATTCTGTTACTATGAGCAAGGCGAGACAGTCATTTTGATCCTAGAAAATCCAAGAACTCTTAGGTCAGCAGCATATTGAGTATTTTATCCTTTGGTAAGATGATTTTGCTGAAGAATAACCATAGATATAGGCTCATAAGCATACATTGTTGGAGCAGTTATAAAGTAGTTGCAGTTCAGTGAACTGAAACTTATCAGTTTTAGTGAAGTAAACTAATGTTTACCTGACACTTGGGAGAGGAAAAGTATGAGTGAATTATTATTATAATTACTGTTGCTGCCACTACATCGTTAGTGGTAATAAGTGGTCCTGCCCTGGTAAAATAGCAAAAAGTATTGACTGTTAAATTACTGGTAAAGTGAACTTCTCCCAGGACTACAGGAAGAAATGTTGTAATATTGTAGATAGCTAAGTGTCACAAATTAGGCTCTTGGGAAGTTGACCTGTGGTCATTGCAACCTGGTTTTCCTTGTATTCCAAAGCGATGTTGTGTTTCCTGGCAACAAGATGCAGATAACGGCATGTTGAGCCTTGCTGAGAGATTCACAAACAAGCTGGAGCAGCCCAGGTTCACATGGTTACCACATTATTTGGCTAAAGCTATTAATCTCTGTGGTCAGGCCTGTAGAGCTGGTCTATCTGCAGATTGCACATAACCAGGAAGTGTGTGTTCAGCTGTGTGTATGTCCAAGTCAGACCCAGCAGTCTTTGGATTCAGGAATAATGAATAATGAATGGCAGTTGTTTATCCCAGTGTTTTCAGTAGTTTATATGACTTGGTAAATCATTATATTCTATATCCATAACATCTTCATTGTGTGAACTTGGAGAAAGTTCATAGTTCTGGGTCTGTAGCAGAGACAAAAGCGTAGGTTCAAACTGTCCAGACAAAATTTTTTATTTTGCTTTGCAAATATATTGGATTTACCATCTAAATCTAAATTAGATGTGTAGTGTTCACTTTGTTCTAAGGAATGGAATTGGAAAGGAAGTTGAGCTAGGTATGTTAATAGGTCCTTTCCAACTCTTTAGTCATGATGCTTAGACACTAAAAACACATTAAAAAAGGATTTCAATAATAAATGCTTACTTGGTTCATTGTAATGAAATTATGATATAATCCTGCTTTGCTTTCTCATCCTGCTTTTGTATGTCTACAAATGTTTATTGCCAACATCAACTAGATACTAGTTGTGTGTACGAACTCCCCAGATATAGATACGAGGCTTCTTTTTTGTACACGGGGTGGGCCTTGGAGAATTTCCAAACTCCAAATATGCAGTTGAGAAAACAACATTAAATGTTGTGTTTTCGATTAAGAAAACACAGTCTCTAACATTAGGCACTCACCCTTAGTAGAAGATGATATTGGCTGGCAGAACTAAGCAGGTTTTTTTTGTTTTTTTGTTTTTTTTTAAAACACAGGGCAGACTTAGGAAGAACTAAGCAGTTTTAAAAGAGCCTCACTCACTGTGTGGAATACTGTTGTGGGTAATTGAAATTGTGGAGGCTGGGCAAATCTCTCTTTAGCAACCAAGATCACTGTTGGTTTCACATTACATTCATTTTAAAGTGTGCCAGAATAGTCTTCTAGTTATTGCCACCCATTGAGAAAGGACACTCTGCAAACCTTATTTTGGAGGTTACTACAGATGAAAATATGACTAATGATTATTTCTAATTCTGAATTTATCAAAAGAGGATGGAGTTGAAGAAGAAAGTTCCAAACCCTGAATCTGTGGTTAATTTTTTGGAGAGGATGGTGTTCTTTCCTCTTCTTTTGGAATTAATCCTTATTGGTAAAAGAGAGTTTTACTTCCTTAAGGCTTAAGCCTAGAATATTGTCATAGTCTTAGTTGCTGAGTGGTTTTGATTGCCAATTGCTCTAAGAAATCTTTTTTTTTTTAATGTGTCAAAGGGACAATACCATTAGATGACTTCACAGAAACTCTTGTGTAAGAAGGCAAGGAGAAATCCATATTAATGATTATAAAAAGCATATATTGTTATATTCTATATGACTTTCAGAGTGAATTATTTTAACTAGAACAAGCTCCTGACTGAACTCTACTGGAATAGTTAAATTAGCCAAGTTAGCTCTGGCCTGCACAGCTGTGATGATGTATGAACTAACTCATTATGTGTTATTGATAACACTGGAGAGAGGAGAACAGCTGAAACTTACTATGCCTTGTGACTTTTTGGTATTTCTTGAATATACACAGCTGGATGAGTTTGAATTTATTTTAAAAATTCCTTCCTAAGAGAAAGAGAGCTCCATAAGCAAGAACTATGTTTGAAGTAACTTTCAAAATGTGTGCCTTGTGTTTTAGGATAAAGCAATCCAATGAATTATTTTTGTTGGTACCTCTTTATGCTGCTATTTACATATGAAATAAAACTAATTAGCTTCTATCTATACTAATCCAGAGAAGTTACTGGATCTGTGTAGAGCTAGGAGGGGAATCAATGACAATCATTCATTTATTCCCTTTCTGGTTTTTCATCAATAAGTAGATTAGACTTTTTGAAACATCTGTCACCTGGCTTCAGGTTGGGGTCAGTCTTTTCCTGATGTATTTATGGTAATGAAAATGAACCTTGCCAAAAAGCAAAGATTTATAACTTTTAAATTAGACAGTTGGAGGAAATAGCTTAAAAGGTTATCTGGCAATCCCTAAAAATAATTGCATTATGCATTATGTCTTTTATCATTGAATTGAAAACAATACTTTTACTTTTTATTATAAGCAAGAAAAAAATGTATAGGTTGAGTATTCTTTATCCAAAATGTTTCAGGACTAGAAGTGCTTCAGATTTCAGATTTTTTTCAGATTTTGGGATGTTTGAAGTGTAACAGTTAAGCCTCCAAAATCCAAAATCTGAAATGCTCCAATGAGCATTTCCTTTGAGCATCATCTCGGTGCTCAAAAAATTTTGGATTTTGGAGCATTTTGGATTTTCAGATTAGCAATGCTCAACCTGTAGTCATAACTCCATTCAGCATTTAAAATTTCTGCACATAATGGGCATGCAAAAAAAATGCTGCTTTTGACTGGATAACTCTGCTGTGTCCCTGTAAATCTATTTCCTATTGTTGCACTAGAATTTCTAGATTCTAGATTTACAATCTTCGATAAAGCACAAGTAAATTTCATAAATTCTTCTGTGTATTTTTAATCATGGTGAGTGATCCTCAGTTTTATTCTGGGTTTTGGGGATATTTCTAAAGGGTAAAGCAGTATGTAGCCCATTCAAGCATGGACTACTCAAGGAATGCTTTGAAAATCCAGCCTTATTGAGATTATGACTGTTTTCTTATGGCCTCTTTTATTTCTTGTCCCCTGACTTGATGATGATGATTCTGGATTGCATTTAAATTAGGACCTCAGGTCCTCTTAACCTAGGCCAACAATCTTTAATAATTACCAGTCTCCTATTTGTGAGTTGTAGTTACCTTTTTGTGGAAGGAAAACTAAGTACATGTGTATATCATTTTTTAAAGGAAAAAACAAATATAGTTTAAATTGTAAGATGATTATTCTGGCACAACGTTCTGTAAGGCTAGTTCAAATTGAACACTAAGTGAAAGAAACTTTGTAAAAGTAATGGAGTTTCTCTTTTATAAATCTGGGAGTATTAAGATAAAGTGAGTGTGAATGATTTTGTATCTTTGAAAGACACCAGAATGCTGAAGGTTGAGCCATTTTCTGTTTCATTCTGGGTTTAAAATCATTGGGTACTAGCCCAAGATCTTGGGTTGAACTCTACTTTGTACCATAACCACAAACTGTACAAAGAAATAAAATACTTCCGAAGTTCACCATTTCTAGAAGCAAACAAGCCATATTTTGGATGTGAAGGAATTTCTTCAACAAAACTGAGTATTGCTTATTTTTATATTTATAAATTATTTATGGTAATGCTTTCTAGAGACCAGGAATTATGCTGCACACAAACTCACCCCTATTTAAAATTTCTCCCTGCAAGTGTTAAGCCTAACCTAGCCTAGTCTGACACATGAAATGAAAGTCTCAACTTTTTATATAGATAATTCCTTGTTATTCGGGGAATTTGAAATTACAAGTGGTAGGTTCTGAAATACATTTTGAAATTTTTGAAAATTAAGGATTTTACTTAAAGTAAATTCCACTTATTCAACTTGGTATCTTGTAGAGATTTATATTTAATCTGTGCAAAAAACAGTATTCTAGACTTGAGGTAAATATAACCAGTTATGATCAGGAACTCAGATTTTAGAAGTTGATATTAATAAACTTATAATTGTCATGTATTAAACTTCCAATTTTCCTTGTTGACCTACCCAGTTACTGTTGCTAAGACAAGCATTAGAAGAGAGTTAACTGAGTATTCCTATTTACCGTTTCCACACAACAAAATGTGTCTGTCTCCTTGATCTTTCTCTACTCTATGGTGTTTACTTACTGGTAACACCCACTTGACTAGTAAAAAACCTTTGCGTGGTCATCACAATGAAAGGATAAGCTCTTACAAGAGTGAGAATGCTAGAGTGACTGTTCCCCTTCACGTTCTACAGAAACCAGTGGTATATGTACCACAAAAAGTTGTGTAAGGAATGTATTAGAATCTCCCATGACTAAGTCGTCTGAGAAAGAGTCCAGTAAATTTGTATTCTTTATGCAAATGGAGTCCTGTTTTGGTTCTGTTGCTTCTGAGCATAAGGAAGGATTTGTGAATGGTCTTATATTGAAACATAGCACTTCTCGTAATGATTGGAAAATGTTTAATTTAGGCTTCACTTACAGGAATTTCTATTACATTAGCTTTTTTCTTTTTGGATTAATTAATGGTTTCTTAAACTCTCCTTTCTCACTTGACACATAGCCATAGAGTTTGGGGGACCTCCTTTGGTCTAAATTTTTACCAGCACTGAATAGTAAGTGAAGAATGGCACGCATGGGGGCCCAAGGGTGAACTTTGCTTGCAGTAGTACATTTGCTTTCAGAATCTTGCCTACACCCTGTGATCTTCACAGTTCCTGCAGCTGATCAGGGCGTAGAGAGGGCAAAAGGCACAAAATACTCCAAATAATTTCCTGCTGTGGTTGGTCTTTGGTTTCTGACTGTCACCTGGCTTAGCTCTTTCATTTCCAGGCATTTAGAGAGTAAAAATAAGCACAAGAGAAATACTAGGTTTGCCTTCCCGGGTTTAATTACTCATCCTAATAAAAGAAAGACATCTTTGAATCCGGGTAGAGTATGTGAAGCAGAAGGAACTTTGCTTGCTTGCTTTCTGATGTTTGGATTATCCCAATGCTGCCAGACATCAGAAGCATTGTGTAAAGTGTTGTACAATTAATTTATTACTAAAAAATAATTTAGACTGTCTTAACTAATCAATAAAATTGAATCTGTCAGAGTAACTTGGCTTTGTAGAATCCATCTGCCCCAGAAAGTTACTGATTTAAGACTGTTGAAAGATTTTGTGATCATAGTTTATAAAATCTCGACAATAGAAAAACTCTTAATGTCTTTTCTGTAGAAAATTTTTTTTCCCAGAACTATCAGGTTGATGAATTCTCTTTGTAGTTTGTATGCATTCAAATCTCTAGTCTGCTTGAAAGCTGCTTATTCATCTTTGGGTTCTCAGCACCAAATACATCATAAGCCATCAATGAGTATATTTCTAATTCTTTCATTGATTGGCTAGTTCATCCAGACTAATTGGGGGAAAAGTCAAGGCTAAATAAAAGAAAATGCTGAATAAAAACCTTTTTAAGGGAGTCATTTGTAGTTTAAAAGTCCGACCAGAAACAAAGCTAATAGATTATATCTTACTAAGGATTATTAGAGGGTATTTTTTATGATAATTATTTATGATTAGTATTTCATTTATGTATAAATGAGTCCTGAATTGTTTGAGGTTATTTTAAAGCAACTTATTTTTAAGTAATTTTAGGATTTACATATAGTATTCATTTTATATTTATGTAGAAAAACTTTATGAACAAATTTATTTTATCCCTCTTTAAATGCTGCCAAGTTTGTATCCAAAAAATTGAATTAACCAGTATTTGTGCCTTGAATACATGGCAGACATTTTTTGTTGTCTACTTTGAGGCAAGATAGAAACCGCAGTTCTAAAAGTATTTCACTCAGCAGAGGGGATGTTTAGTCATCTTCAAAAAAATCAGTAATTGCATAATTTTAAGGTAGTATATAAGGGGTGCTACACAATTTTTAAAAACTACTCTGTGCTTTCTATCTCAGCTGTTCTCATAGAAATTAAGTTTCAATTCCTTATCAGGCCATGGTTGAGAAGTATGTCTCACTTATAGGTACCTTCTGTGAGTCTCAGGGCATGTGACTGAACTTGGATCAAAGTTAAGGCTGTGTGACATTTTTGGTACCTTCAGGGTGCAAAACTTAACCCCACACCTCCATAAATAGATAACAGTGAGATCTTCTGATCTCTTAAGTGTAGTTTTTATTTATGAAAGATTCTAGACTTATCCACATCTTACTGGGAAGTTTTATGGTGTTCTTTGCTTTGATCTGTAGTGTGTAATAAAAAACAAAAAATGTCAGCATAACAGTATTTTGGTAGATTCTTTTCCTTAAGTGAATATTGTAGTTTGCTTTTAGAGGTTGTGTTGGGGCAGGGAACTTCAATGAATGGTATTATTTAATAGGGGTTTAGCAAACATTTAGACGTATTCAAATGGCCGTGTCTTAGTATCAAAGCTTTTTGAGAATAAGCTGTGGTATGGGTTTGTTTAGTTTCCCACAAACTTTTGGAGAGTATACAATTTAAAAAGCTTTAAAATGTTATTTTTTCATTTAGACAACTTGCCTGCCTCCCTTTCGTCTCCTGTCTCTTATACTCTTTTTCATTTCACCATGTTCACTTGTAGAACGACTTTAAGACCACAGATTAGATGTCTAACACTTTGTAAATCATACATGGGGTTTGGCACACAGATAAACACAATTCCAGACAGCATCCCTCTGACTAACGTGCTCCCTTCTCAGAAATATACCTTTTTCCAAGATGTTGTAGGAGAGACCAAAGGAGCAACACACAGAATTTTGCCCGATGATCACTTTTTTAAGAGTTGATCCCAAGAAATGCATTGTGTCTTAAAATGGGGAACACTTACCTACCCAAAACTCTTTTGAAGTCTTTGGAAAACCATTGGATAAATCCATGATCAAAGTTTTATATTGATAGTTTTACAGAGTGATCTAAGCCTCAGTAATGCTGCCTTGATTAGGTCAGGATCTCTTTAGAGGTGCGCAGATTTAATTCAGAGTCAACATTTGGTTCTTAGTCTGTGCATAACTACTGAGCGCCATATGCATCATAATGTAAACTCTCAGTAATCTGTGTCTATAGCTACTTCTGGATACAAAGTGAAAAATCAGTTGTTACCATGACTGATGTCATAGTCTAGAAATTAAGTATAGAATTCTAACTTCTGGTGAATATTAAAAGATGTTTCTTTGATTGTAAGCATTTATAAATAAGTTTTATTGCCTCCCCCAACAGTTCTATGCTATTTACTTGAGGCAGTGTTGGCACAAATCTTAATTAGGAACAGAATAAATGACAATTACTGTGCTTCTACGGCAGCAAGTTACTAGTATATAGTTCTCTGAAGTTTAATAACTACACTACTTTCACAAAATAATGTTGGTGTTTTATATTCCATGGCTTTGATTCTCATCACCTTGTAACATATTTGAAGGGATATAAGCTGCCAGATACTCAGCATTGCTAACTGAGTTCCTGGAAACATCAAAGCCCAGGTATCAAAAGCCAGCTATATTTTGTGCGCCTGTGAAATTTCTTTAGCAGCAGCAAACATATCCCATCTGTCATGCCTGTCTCAAGCCAGTAGCAGAAGAGCCTAAATACTCTCCCAACTGCATTTAATCTTTATCCTTCTATCATTATGACCCTCACTTTGGGAGTTATTTTCAATTTACATCATAATAATAAAATGAGAGAGCCTACTAATTATGTGTGGTTAGTCTAGTCAATTAGGGTTGGTGTTTATTAGTTTTGAGGTCACAGGTTTATTCTTGTAGAAACCAGTTAACTCTTAGAAGCAGGAAGCCAAGATTCCAAAGTCTATCTAGATCTGGTTAAAACTATACAGAGTAGAGTTCAGAAAACTTTAATTGACCTTTGCTAAAGTCTGAGTTTTATATTTTGTTTACATCTTCTTCCCACTTAAACATGTTCCGTCTCTTGTAATTTCTTTCTCTTTAATGGCACCATGATCCAATCACCCAGATCAAAAACCTGGGACACATCCTGGACTCTTTCTACTCTCTTCTGACACACACATAATCATCCTTCATGCAATTAGATTCTAACTCTTAAATACCTCTCAGATCATCCCTGCTTTGCTTCCTTAGTCCTCTGTCATCATTTGTCTTGTGCAGTTCTAATAGCTATAGATGGTTAAGCATAGAATAATAAATATTGATAAATATGCTAATAAATATTTAGCAAATGAATGCTTGTCTCTACCGCTTTCCCACCCTTCTCTGCCCAAAATAGGTAAGTAAATTATTCCTCTATACTGTTGAAGTGACCTTTATAGAGGCAAGTCTGGACCTTGTTGAAAATCCTCTGGTGATTCCTATTGCCCTATTGCAGAATCAAATCCTAACCTTTTAACCCAGCACTCAAAGCCCCAGCCAGTGTATCCAGTCCAGTCTTATCCTTTATTATCTCTCATAGACACATGCACCCTAACCTCCCACATGAACCGCATGTGCTGCTTGCACACTCTCCTCGTGCCTTGCTTGTTTAGCTTCTACACATGCAGTCACTCTGTGTGTGGTATCCTGCTTCCTATTGTCTGCCTGGTGGCTGACTGGACTTGGCTCACATTACATCCACTCTGGGACACCTCCCTTGACCACTTTTCCTGACACCTTTCCCAGCAAAGGTAGGCCATCTGCTTCTAAGTTGTTCCCGGACCATCTTTGTGCCACATTTCACACTATGCCACAAAGTTTACTCTCCCCACTAGATTGGTTCTGTGGTATGTTGCCTTTTTCATCTTCTTATTCCCAAAGCAGAGCCCAGTACCTAATCAATGAGCCTACTTAAGATTACTTTTTTTTTTTTTGGTCACATTTCCTTCTTGGTTTCAAACCCTTTATAAATAGAGAAATTGCCTAAAATGGTTATGCTCTTTACTGAGCTCCCGAATACATAAACTGAAGAGCTATTTATCTGAGAAAGAAATCATGTTCTTACTAATTTCTGTTTCATTTAGCATCCATTTCTATATTGGTTTTGGTTTTCATTCCAGCTCTGTTTATTGCTCATGCCGTAGTTCTTTTTTACTTTTTTTTTAGTATCTGAAATATACTAAGGTATTAGTAAATTTATAATATAGAGGAAATGATGTGTAGGGCATATTTTCTGACTTAGTGTGGGTGTTGGTGCTGTATGCATTGCTAATATATGTCAGAAAATGTTGGCTTAATTGCTATGTATAGATATTTGTTAAGAAGAGAACCATTGTTATAAAGCATCTAAATTATGAGAATGGGTGTCCTTTTCAGAATTTTAAATTAGTTTTGTATCTGGATTCTTATACTGGTATGTGTGGTGGTGTGTTTGTTGGCAAAACATGTGAAACAGAATTGTTAATATTTCAGCAGTTCAAGTTCATTCTTTTATAGCAAAAATCAGCAACCTTTTCACAAGTTTTTTATTTTTCTGGCTCATGACAGGGTTATATCTTAGATAAGACAAGACTGATGGATCTAGCCAGTTGACATATTTAGTAAAATATAAATCCTGAAACACAGTGGCTCTCTCTCATACTCCTTTCTGGCCATCCCTCAGTAGGGATGCCCTTAGGTTCTCATCCACAAGGATTATTATACTCTGCTTTTACAAAGACACTCCTCCCCTCTCCAAAGTCCCAAGTCTCTAGCACTGTCTCTCTTGCTCAGTTTTCACACAGCTAGTATTTACTACTTTGACTCTTTATCCTCTTCTGCTCAATACTCTAAATTCCTACCCTTACACCTTAAGGCTCTGAGACCCTGGGCTTACATCCTTAGCTCATGGCCTGACATCTCTCACAATGCCTGTTACCCCCTGGTTCACATTTCCTCATCTTTCATATACCCCTGTTTTGAAGGTCTCCTTTTCCAACTACTTGTACTGCTTCTGTCTCCACCCTTCTTCCAGAAGCAAAGTGCTGGAGACCTCTTTTTCCTTGTTCTTACACATAACCCTTTACTTACCAGTGATACTTCCTATTATTTAAACTGCTCCTGAAATTCTTTCTCTTACAGAAAGCTATCTTGGATTGGTAAAGTAAAAACCTTTTATTTTTCCTGACTTTTATCTATTCCTGGATGCCAGTAACCACCTCCTCTTCCATAATGCTGCATGTCTATTCTTTGTCCTCTTATTTCCTGAATGTACTTGCCACTGATGAATTTAGATAGGCAGATGTCCTGCTTCTTTGGTTCTACATTTTGTTAGTTATTCCTCTCTTGAAGCCCCTGGAAGACAGGGACTACATCTGCTTAATTCTTTGTGTATTGCCTAATACAGCCTACCATTACCACACACAGATGACTCATAACTGCTTTCTGATAATAGGAAACAATGGTTTGATAAAGAAGAGTGGTGGATGTTGAACATTTGGCATACGTTTTGCACACATTCATACTGATGCAGATTGTGGAGGAAAAAAACTCTTGGCTTTGGATTTTTAAAGCATTCCCTGTTTAAGGGAGAGCAGGTGGTAAAATTAATCTTATAAAAAGATAATTTAATGTTTTTCAAAGTTGTTATTTTGTCTCTGTCAAGTCTAGAAAAGCATATTGAAAATCAAATAGGGCTAAAACAGTACTTTGATACATCAATCCAAAGAACAGTTGATTGTAGTAAATTAGAATTTGTCATAGAAATTTCATAATGCCCCGAGGACTGAAATGCACAGAGAATGTAGCAAAAGCTAAGCTGCAGTTGTAGATGTCTTTCTCATGCAAATCATTATCTATAAAGTCTCCATAATACAGGCTTAAGCAGAAATTGCTAGAGTGATGTCCAGAATAAAATCTGACACTTAAACAGCAAAAGGCATTAGCTGTTTATATTATAATGCATGTTAACATAATAACTGCTGTTCTAAGAACTCCTTAAAGGAAATACTGAGGATTTGTTAACTCATAATTGGGAACAGTTGCTGGGAGGTAAGCTTAAAGGGGGAAAAATATGTTTAGAAACTTGAAATAATGTAGGTTTGTATCTCTCTTCCCAATCATAACATCAGATTATCCTAAAGTTAAGTGAAAATTCTTTAAGGCAACTTAATATGAAGTTTAATTTGGGCATAGGAGTTCTAATTTTCAGGGTTTTTTTTTTTCTTTTTCAAGGATTTCCCAGAAACATTTTTCCTTTTGAATTAAATATTTCTATTTACCATAAATCATTTTAAACACAACATAACCAAATGTGATTTTAAACTATATCTTATTGTCTTATTCCCATTTCATGCCTAATTAAAATTATGTTATTTTTAAGACCACATGCCACTACTAGTTAGTATTTTTTCTAAGCGAGAATTTGGATTTTGGGGGGGAAGATCTTTTGGAAATTTTAAAAGAACATACTGCTTTTTACAAGTTATATGCTTCCTGTCACCAGCAATTGGATATATGACTTTAGTTCTTTTTCGAAGTGTAGAACGTGATTCACAAATTGGAAACACCAGGATGGAGGATGGCAAGTAGATTTTTCTTTCCCTGACTTTTGCCAGAGGTGTATTGAGAGATGTTACTTGTATTCATGGGGGGGCAGCAAGGAAGGGAGAATATTGTCATAGGTTTGGAAGGATATTTTAAAGCCCTCATCAGGGCACTTCAGTATCTACCTTAGCTTATTAAAGGGACTGCAGAGAGGCTGCAGTAAGTAGATTGTTTAACTTCGACCAATTTTTCAAACATTAGGCTGCAAAATCCTTTGTGCACAGAATACTTATTAACAGTTCTTTAAACAAGTGTTCTAAGAGCAGAGTGTGGGAAATGTTACACTAACCAACAAAACCCATAGAGCAAAACAAATACCCTTTTCAAAATCCTAATTTACAGCAAGGAAATAAGTTAGTTATTGGGAAAATCTGTCCCAGTACCTGGATTTCACATGTACCACTCTGCCACTGGATCTGGAGTATCCCATGTGTTGTAGACGTCCATTTAGAAATCCATTGTGGTAGAAAAGGTGGGAAGTATCAAGGAATGTATTCAGGAACTTACTTACTCTGCAATATATGAGATGTTATTCTATGATATGTTTGATTTTTTATATTTTCTTAGGGAAATTTTCAAACATACACAAAAAAGAGAAAAGAGAGAATGAGTACAATGAACATTATACCAGTTACTTAAAATAATAGTTCGTGTGTTTCAAACACTAGGTGAAGTTCCATTGAAAAAGAAACATAAATGTTTTTAATTGGACCACAAGTGAGTCTGATTAATATAATGGGACTCCCCCACCCCACCCCTGCCCCCAACAGTATGGAGATGTTTGTAAAGTGCTGATTCAGCAGCAGTAGACTAGATAACAAAATGACAAAAATATTCTCATAAGTAAACCTCATAATAATCCAAACTATTTTTCTCTTCATGTTTTGCCAACGTTTTTTTCACCTGCAGGATAAAAGGCAATATTGATTTGGGGTGGATTAGTACTGGCATTGTCTGAGGTCATTTTATTTTTACTTTCTTTTCTTTTTCTGTCTTTTATCAGGCAGTATTGTGTATTCCCGTATTGGCTCAGGTAAACTGATGCCTCTGAAAAAGGGGCAAGCTTCAAGAGAACTTTTCTTTTGTTTCTCTGTCTGGTTTCTTTATCAGCTTCATTCTAAAACTGACTCCATGATTGCCTGAGACCAGAGTTTGTCTTATCCCCCTGTAGGGGGGAGTTTGGGATTATGTTGACTGGGTTAGGCCAGTGGTGCTATGGGGTTAAATCAATCCTACTATAACTCCATGGCCTGGAAATTTTGGTCTTGGTAAGAAAGGGCACATAGGGAATGGATATCCTTTTACTCCAAGTAAAGCAAGTTTTCTACAATAAGCTATACTAGATATTTTTAATGTCCAATGAGATGTTTAGATATTTTTATTTTGCAAATATATTAACTTTTTTGGGGGGGTCTTTTTCAGAGGACAAGAATTTTGGGCAGATTTGAATGCCATGAACGTGTGTGAAACAACTGAATTTGACCAACTACGAAGGCTGTCCACACCACCCTCTAGCAATGTCAACTCTATTTACCACACAGTCTGGAAATTCTTCTGTAGGGACCACTTTGGATGGAGAGAGTATCCTGAGGTAGTTACAGGTTTTTTTTTTTTCTCTTTTGGCAAGTTTACTTTTCAAATGTACTTTTTCTTTTTTTGAAAAAGTACATTTAAAATATTTTTCTCTGTTCTTTTGTTCTACCTTTCCAACAGTGACTAGGCAGAACTACTATTATCAAAGAGCTTATGAATATAAAATTGAGTCCTGTTGATACAAGTAAAATTTTCCTCTTTATTTTTCTGAAAATTTATTTCTTTCCATTAATTTGAAATCCATAAATAGGATACCAGTATTTACCAGATAAATAAAATGCTTTCCCCAGAATCTTATCTTATAGAGATGAAGTACTTAGACCTGTTGCCACCTTTGGAATGATTTTAATGAAATGAGAACTGGTGTAACTTTTGGTTATATATGGCTCCTGGGCTTATGGAGATTGGGATCATGTGTTACTCTTAGCATTTTAGAAGCCTAATGGAAACAGTCATTCTCAGGGCCATGGAAAGGAATACCTGAAAATATTTATTGAGCTGTAATCAGGCAAATCAGTTATTTAAAATTTTGTCATATGTACACTTGCATCATTGGTTTAAGATAGTAAGACTAGCTCGTCAGTCACAAAGCAAGGTTTTAAAAATGATAGTGTTTACTTTGCCTCTGAATGACAATCCTGAGTCAAGTTTAAACATCCTGAAATGGACTTCAGAGATTAATTTCACATTCCAAAGATTGGACTTCTTCAATTTGATTAAATTCATTTCTAGCCTTACAAAAAGGGAGAACTTATCCACCTTACTTCAATTTAAGACAGTAGCAATAGGAGACAACCTAGTTTGTTAATTGCTGTAAAACACAATATTAAACTAAAGTTTCTTGCTCTCTTTTAAGTAATCACTAGTATCTACCTTCCAAAGAAAATAAGAGGCTGTTTAAAACATATTCTCAGGGTACTTGGACTATTCCTGTGCTTTTCCTCTGAGAGATTTCTTGGGTTTGAACTTAATTCGTTTATTTGAACTTTATACAGCACCATCTTTAATTCCTTTTCAGAAAATGCCCTTAAGAAATATAAACCAAAAAAAAAAAAATCTCTAGGATAACATTAAGGCTCAAAATAGAATAGAGTAATTCCCTGGGCCTCACATGTTTTGTAAGGTGGAAATCCATGTTCTTATGAATAGGGAGCATCTTTCCACTCTGCATCTTTAGACGGGGAAAAAAGAAATTTAACCCATAAAAGGAATTAATTTGACTCACTGTACTTCATTGAAATTCCTCTGATGTTAACAGTGAGATTAACTATTTTTGCCTTTACATTTTCATATTTCATAGTAATTATTATTAACTTGCTTTTTTTTAAAAAACTTTTTTTCTTTGTGTTTTCTACTCCATAGTCTGTCATTCGATTGATTGAAGAAGCCAACTCTCGGGGTCTGAAAGAGGTTCGATTTATGATGTGGAATAACCACTACATCCTCCATAATTCGTTCTTCAGGAGAGAAATAAAAAGGAGACCCCTTTTCCGCTCCTGTTTTATACTGCTTCCATATTTACAGTAAGTGTCCAGTGGAAAGTCTCTTCTTTACTTTTTTTTTTTTGTATAAATGCACTACTAAATACCAGAGAGAAGATTTTAAATTGAGAGACTATCTTGGTTATTACTTCTAGAATGTGAAATTCCGACTTATTGTTTGGATTTAATTCTTCAACAAATGAGTTCAAATAAGCTACAATTAACTCAACACTGAAAGAGTGAGTATCTTATTGGATTTTTTGAACTGAAAAGCAGAGTTAACATTTTTCCATGGGTAAAAGTAATTGTGTCTGGAATAAGGCACAGAGTTTGTATTTGCCTTCTTTATGGAAAATATAATAGTTTTTCCCCTTCCGTGAGATGGGCTTCAAGAGGAGACCATTCTGTTATGGGACCACTTCCCAGCCCAGGTAAACTGCCAGAGCAAGTGAGGAGAGTTTGACAAAATAGTGTTCTTCATTCTTTTTTCTTGAGTGAATGTGAATGGGAAAAATTCACATTTTCTGAGTAAGGCACATCATCATCCTGTGATACTCACTAAAATTACTTGTTAAACTTACGAGGAATACAGTTTCTTAATAAAAGATAAGACTGAACTCACCCTTCTGAATTGCAGGTGAGCTCTTCTTCCATTTTCCCAAGAACCATTTCTTCTTCCCCCTCCAGATAACCACTGGCACATCTTTATAGATACCAAAAGGTGGGGCACATTACCATTAAAGTTAGTATCTCTGGGGAAATTATTATATACTCTAGTCAGATATACCATTTTTAGAGCCTAATATTGAAAATACTAGGTTTACTTGGTTTAATAAACTTGGGAGGTAATGGTTGGTCTCTCTTCTGCTTTGAGGTAGAGATATTGTTTTTATTTTCCTATGGTTTTTATATTTCTTCTGTTTTTATTTTAAGCCCAAACCCATGCTTTCCCAAGTCATTATAACAGAAGCTTCATGATTCTAATTCTGGAATTGCAAAGGGAACATTAAAAACAAAAACAAAATACAAATAAAAGTCTCTGAAATGGTCAGTATCCAAAAGAAATTTGGAGCAAGGCCAATTTTAGAAATATATATTGGCTTCAGTTAAGTGTGTACCTTCTTCCAAGTCCAAGTGTTAGTGTAAAAAAATTTTACCTGGCTGGGTTTTTTAAAATTAGAATTAATAAAAATACCATTTCTATGATTTCACTAGCCCAGCTGGAGATAGTGTCAGCATCCAGTAGTTAGGAATATATTGCCCTCCTGGTGAGATAGTAGAACTCATTAGTGAGACCAGCAGCTTGGCATGCTGAGCCAATCAAGCAAGGTGTAGCTTCTGTGTGAGAGTAAGAATGCTCATTGGAGTGCTACATTGTTGGGAAAGTTTTAATGAATGGTGAAAATCAATTTGTTTCAATCCTAAGACAAGTATGGGGTACTCCCTCCTCTTTTTTTCCTTTTTAAACTGAGTTTTGTTTTCTAAAAGTAGGATCTATAAAAATAATATAAGCAGTAGTAGAATTAATGCCTTCCTATACTGGCATGCCTCATTTTATTGTGCTTTGCTTTACTGCAATTGACAGATACTGCGTTTTTTACAAATTTGAAGGTTCGTGGCAACCCTACTTTGAGCAAGTCTGTCAGAACCATTTTTCCAACAGCATGTGCTTGCTTGTGTCTCTGTGTCATATTTTGGTAATTCTCACAATATTTCAAACTTTTTCATTATTATATCTGCTGTGGTGATCTGTGATCAATGATCTTTGTTACTATTGTAATTGTTTTGGGGTGCCACGAACCATGCCCATATAAGATGGTGAACTTAATAAATGTTGTATGTGTTCTGACTGCTTAACCAACTGGCCATTTTCCTGTCTTTCTCCCTCTCTTCGGGTCTCCCTATTCCCTAAGACACAACAGTATTGAAATTAGGCCAGTTAATAACCCTACAACGGCCTCAAAGTGTTCACATGAAAGGAAGAGCACACATCTCTCATTTTAAATCAAAAAGCTAGAAATGGTAAAGCTTAGTGAGGAAGACATGTTGAAAGTTGAGCTGGGCCTAAAGATAGATCTCTTGTGCCAAACACTTAGCCAAGTTTTGAATGCAAAGGAAAAGTTCTTGAAGAAAATTAAAAGGACTACTCCAGTGAACACAAATAATAAGAAAGTAAAACAGTCTTATTGCTGATATCGAGAAAGTTTGAGTGGTCTGGATAGAAGGTCAAACCATCCATAATATTGCCTTAAGCCAAAGCCTAATCCAGAACAAGGCCCTAACTCTTCAATTCTATGAAAGCTGAGGGAGGTGAGGAAGCTGCAGAAGGACAGTTTGAAGCTAGCAGAGATTGGTTCATGAGATTTAAGGAAAGAAGCTGTCTCCATCACATAAAAGTGCAAGGCGAAACAGCAGATACAAACTGCAGGAGTTATCCAGAAGATGTAGCTAAGGTAATTGATGAAGGTGGCTGCACTAAAAAACAGATTTTTCACTAAAAAACAGCCTTCTATTGGAAGAAGATGCCATCTAGGACTTTCATGGCTAGAGAGAAGTCAATGCCTGGCTTCAAAGGACAGGCTGACTCTCTTGATAGGAACTAATGCAGCTGGTGACTTTTAAGTTGAAGCCAGTGCTCATTTACCATTCCAAAAATTCTAGGATCCTTAAATTATGCTAAGTCTACTCTGCCTGTACTCTAATAAATGGAACAACAAAGCCTGGATGACAGCAGATCTGTTTACAGCATGGTTTACTGAATATTTTAAGCCTACTTTTGAGACCTACTGGTCAGAAAAATTCCTTTCAAAATATTACTGCTCATTGACAACGCACCTGGTCATGGAGGAACTCTGATATAGATGTGCATGCCTGCTAACGATATCCATTCTGTTGCCGATGGATCAAGGAGTAATTTTTATTTTCAAGTCTTATTATTTAAGAAATATATTTCATAAGGCTATAGCTGCCATAGATAGTTATTCCTCTGGATCTGGGCAAAGTGAATTGAAAATCTTCTGGGAAAGATTCATCATTCTAGATGCCATTAAGAACATTTGTGATTCATGGGAGACGGTCAGAATATCAATATTAACAGGAGTTTAGAAAAAGCTGATTCCAACTCTCCTGGATAACTTTGAGGGGTTCACGACTTGAGTGGAGGAAGTAACTGCAGACATGGTGGAAGTAGTGAGACAACTAGAATTAGAAGTAGAGTCTGAATATGTGACTGAATTGCTGCAATCTCATGATAAAACTTGAATGGATGAGGAGTTTCTGCTTATGGATGAGCCAAGGAAGTAGTTTCTTGAGATGGAATCTGTTCCTAGTAAAGATGCTGTGAATATTGTTGAAATGATGACAAAGGGTTTAGAATATTACATGAACTTAATTGATAAAGCAGTGGCAGGGTTTGAGAGGATTTGTCTCCAATTTTGAAAGAAGTTCTATTGTGGGTAAAATGCTGTCAAACAGCATTGCATGCTACAGAGAAATCTTTTGTGAAAGGAAGAGTCAATTGATGTGGCAAACTTCATCATTGTCTTATTTTAAGAAATTGCCACAGCCACCCCAACCTTCAGCAACCACCACCCGGATCAGTCAGCAGCCATCAAACCACAGGCAAGACCATCCACCAGCAAAAAGATTATGACTTGATGAAGGCTCAGATGATCATTAGCATTTTTTAGCAATAAAGTATTTTTTAATTAAGGTATAAATATTGGTATTTTAGACTTAATGCTATTACAATTTAAACTATAGTATAGTATAAACAACTTTTATGTGCACTGGGAAACAAAAAAATTTGCGTGACTTGCTTTATTGAGGTATTTGCTTTATTGCAGTGATCTGGAACTGAACCCGTAATATCTACAAGGTATGCCTATATTTATAATATAGGCTCACAAGAGAACAAAAATACTGTAATTTCTCTTACTTTTTCATTTTTTCCTTTTTTAAAATTTTTATTTATTTATTTTTTCAGAGACAGGGTCTCGCTGTGTTACCCAGGCTAGTCTCGAAACTCCTGGCTTCCATCCTCTTACCTTGGCTTCCCAGCGTGCTGGGATTATAGGTGTGAGCCACTGCACCCAACCCCTTTTTCTTTTTAAAATTTTCTGTTTTAGTCTTCCTATCTGGAACTAATAATGAGGCATAAAGTAAGAAGTCAGCAAATCAAAGAGGTTAGGCAGATGCTTAAATGAGAAAAGAGCAGAGAAACAGCCAGTTCACCAAGGTAGAATGGGTAAATGCAGCAGTCTTATCTACCCTAGAGTCTGGAGCTGAAGGATACTCAGACTGGCCTAGTGAGGAGAAAGAGGAAGGGGATTGGTTTCAAAAAGCACATTTCAGAAGTAGATTCCATAGACCATGACCTTAGCCAGGGAGAAAGTTTTATTTTGTTTTTAAGTGTTATTAAAGGCAAAGCATCAAGGAAAAACATAGGTATCAAGGAGGCCACAATTCTCAAGGAATCAGAGATGTCTAAAAATTGGGAATGCTGGGGTGGAGGTCAGGGGTGAGCCTGACTTAATGAATTTCCTGCAAATTCAGCTGTTTTTAAAAGGTTTTCCCTGCTTTTTAATGGACCTGATAAAAAGGAGCTTATTCTTTAGTCTTAGAATACTTGAGCTGAGGCTGCATAAGCAAACAAATCTCAGATTTAGGGGTTTGAGGGTTCATTTCTTTCAGCCATGTAATCACCTCATGGTCATGCAAAGGCCTAGCACAGTTTCTTTGACTCCTCCCCCAAAAGGATAAAATGAATTAATTTCTATTTCATTACTGAAGTTGGGTTAGGAAATATTTTTCAGTATGGTAAGGGGAGGGAAGGAGAGTGATAAAAAGTGACCTTGGATTCTGAAAATCCATTCTTCAGAGATCCTTGAGTACAACTGGCTGGATACCTTTTGGCTTTGCCTCTCTAAAGAAGGCTGATACAGCACTATGAAACTTGCAGTATGTCATTGGAATACCCATGAGCTGAATATAAACTCAGCATTCTCAGAAAATAAAGGCACATTTGTAACTGTACTTAGAATATATATATTAATATTAACCCATGGCAACTAGAATGTTGAAGTCCATCAGACAGGTGTGTATGTGCATTTTTATGTTTTAGTCTGGTTAGAATGTTGGCTTGTTAATAGTAAGCATCTATGGGTAGAAACGGATGCTAATTATGTATATAATCTAATTTAACATCTTAGAATGGATGAGATTTACTTACCTAGGCTTATCTACAAGCACATCTTGGTAAATAACAGACCTCCATCCCCTGCTAAAAAGGACAGGATATATTAGAAGTTTTCATTTTATAGAACTGGTTCTTAGGCAGGAGCGTTGTCAGGAAGAAAAGGAGCAGAATCTTATCTGTTGTTAGTGCCAGGTTTTCAGTACAGGGTGAGGCAGTCTAAAACCTATTTTAGGCAGAGCATTTGGGGAGAATCTCAGCTTCCTTCCTCAACCCAGGAGCTTTTGTTGGTAACTTCAACCCCTGATAATAATGGAAAACCTGGTGGGTTGGGACACTTTTTCTTTGCAGAGCAGGGACAGAGGGAAGGGCTAAAAATAAAGGGCTTATATTCTCCACTTTCCTGCCATTCCTCCAGAATAGTGGTGGCTTTTTAAGGAGTTACAGACCTTTGAGAATCTGATTAAAGCAGTGGGTCCTCTCTTCAGAAAAATGTACCAGTAAAAAATATACCATTGGACCAGAAAAATGTACCAGTACTGAGCCTCCAAAGTAATCTGTCAGGGCTCTGAGAAAATGCTCCTGAGGACAAGAACTGTTGTGCCTTCTGTCATGAAGGTTGGAGAAACCAGTACTACTTTAAATCTGCCCCTGAACTTAAAAGCACCTGGGAGATTTAGTAAGCACTGTATCCACATACCCAGGACTCTGTCTGTGTCTCACAAAGGGACTTTGAGGCACATTAAATTGAAGGCACAGGCACTTGAAGGAGGTGGAGTGAGAGAAAGCAATTGCCCCTCCATAGCTTGTTAGCTTCTTATCAAGCCATCTCTTGAAAGTAAAAAGACTTTGATGTTGTTGGAGGAGGAGGAGGAAGAGGGAGAGTCAGGTAAACCTAGGTTAGAATCCTGGTATCCCATCTATCACTTTCTAGCCTTGTTTAAAAAAAAAAAAGTGTAAATTGTAAAATATATGGAAATGGAAAGAGTGTGAGTTTAGAAACTTATCTAGATGGGCCTGTATTTAAATCCTGTCTCTCTGCTCTTTGCTAACTGTGCTGGGGCAGATTATTTAATATCTCTGAACGTCAGCTTCTTTTTTGGAAAAGTGGGGATAACCAAGCCATCTTAAAAGGGTTTACTGTGTGTAAAATGCCTAGCCCATAGTATGTGCATGGTATTAGGTGGCTATGATTAGGATGAGGGTGATGGTAAGATGTGCTCTTTGGAGATTAGATGCATGTTCACACAAAGTTACAGCCTCTGTGTCACAAAGCTCTTTTGAAAATTTCAGTTTCCTAATCCATTTTGGCAGACACTATTATTACTTCCTTGTGACTACTATGTGCCGATGAGTGTTACAGTACCCTGGCACTAAAACTGAGTCTCAGGGTCCGGATTTCCTTATTCTCTGCTTCCTCCCTTTTTCTCCATTTAAAGGCTCCATTTAAAGACCTGAATTTAAAGGCTCAAGGATGTGCATTCTGGTGTCTAGAGTTTATAATAATTAGCTCCATTTTAAACAACCCAAAACTATAAAAATTGAATAGTATCAGTAGTTTTGTTATTATATGTGATCTTGGAAAATGAAGCAAATGTCAAATATTTGTCAGCTTTCAATGCCTGTTCCAAGATTTTTGTTTTTATACAGAAATTAAAGTAAGCTTTTTTATTTTTCTCCCCATAAGCTCCCTCTTTGCTGGCTGCCCTACTTTGTCTCCCATGCTGCATAGCCTTTAGTGATGGTATCTTTTCTGCTTAGTATCAGCAAAGATTAAAGAGAGAAAGCACATAAATGATTACTACTCCCTTGAAACAAAGTTTCTTTAACTATATAGGTTAAAGAGGAGTCTAGGATTCAAAAGTAGAGATATTTATGAATTGGTTCTTGCTTGTTTGCCTTGCAGCAGTACATTCCAGAGTGTTCTCCACAGGAAGGAGGCCAGGAGGAAGCTAATAATAGGTTGTCTAGGTACAGAGTGTGTTTGCTTTAAGACTTTTTTTCTTGAATAGAATTTTTCATTTTTTAAGTAAGAATTTAAGCTATACAAGTTATAATATTAGACACTGCTTTATAGAGCACTATAATGTGAGATGTACTTATTTCTGAGTGTTTTATGTTGATGTTCCTTCCTCTCTGTTTTAGGACACTTGGTGGGGTTCCCACACAGGCTCCTTCACCTCTTGAAGCAACTTCATCATCACAAATCATCTGCCCAGATGGGGTCACCTCAGCAAACTTTTACCCTGAAACTTGGATTTATATGCATCCATCTCAGGACTTCATCCAAGTGCCTGTTTCTGTAGAGGACAAAAGTTATCGGATCATTTACAATCTTTTTCATAAGACTGTACCTGAGTTCAAATATAGAATTTTGCAGATACTGAGAGTCCAAAACCAGTTTCTTTGGGAGAAATATAAAAGGTGAGTCAGAGATATAAAAATCTCAAGACCTTTTCTTAATGTAGCTAATGTCAAATGCAGAACATAATAGTAAACACTTGCATAGAATTTAATATGTTTTCCATATATTAATTCACATATAATACTCAGACCTATGAATAGGATTATTCCGGCATTTTACAGAGAGGAAACTCAGTTACAGAAAAGTTTGCTTGCTTGCCACAGGTCTTGCAGCTAATTTACGTATGGTGCTAGAATTTGAACTCAGGCCGTCTAGCATCAGAGGCCTTGCTCTTAATCACTCTGCAATGCTGTCTCTCAAGTCAACAAACTAATGTAGTACAAAGGGAATACCTGCAGATTGAGGAATCTTGGAATTAAGGGACACTCAGAGTGGAGGAATTAGACACGGAAGGCATCCTGAGGAAGACAAGACATGAGAACTAGATTTAAGATGAAAGAGAAAGCAAGCAAATGGTTGATAGAGAAAGAAGGTAAAGGCTTGTCTGCAGTGGAAAAATTTAAACTTTTAATATGATCTTTGATGGCTTTTTGCCCTTGATAGCTACTTTAATATTTCCACCCCATTGAAACCATAAAGAGAAATTTATGACTACATCCTGCCTGTTACATTGATCTATATTTCCTCCTTCTGAATTTCCAACCCACTCTTTGCATTAGGAAAAAGGAATATATGAACAGGAAAATGTTTGGCCGTGACAGAATAATAAACGAGAGACATTTATTTCATGGAACATCCCAGGACGTGGTAGATGGAATCTGCAAGCACAACTTTGACCCTCGAGTCTGTGGAAAGCATGCTACGATGTTTGGACAAGGCAGTTATTTTGCAAAGAAGGCAAGCTACTCTCATAACTTTTCTAAGAAGTCCTCTAAGGGAGTCCATTTCATGTTTCTGGCCAAAGTGCTGACTGGCAGATACACAATGGGCAGTCATGGCATGAGAAGGCCCCCTCCAGTCAATCCTGGCAGTGTCACAAGTGACCTCTATGACTCTTGTGTGGATAATTTCTTTGAGCCTCAGATTTTTGTCATTTTTAATGATGACCAGAGTTACCCTTATTTTGTTATTCAATATGAAGAAGTCAGTAACACTGTTTCCATTTAAAAAATCTTGGTACTGCTAAATTATTTGATATGAACTCAATCCAGCATTTGTAGCAGGTTTTGAATGGGTGGGGCTGGGTGGGGAACAGCATTGGACATTAATAGGGCACTTTTCAGACCCATTTTTTAAAGTGCTAGAAAGCATAAATTTTTTTTTAAGAAAAATATGTTTTGAAATGACCACTTATTCTTTATTTACTAATTATTGTTAGTGTACTCATTTGGAAAAGACTACAGATTGCATACTCTTTTCATTCACATGTATGTATAGGCAGCAATATTATTAGAAGCATTAAAAAAGAAACAAAACAAAACGGAACAGCCTAACTAATTAAATGTGGCTTGGGCCTGGTAGATGTTTGGCCAGATGGAATGAAGGCTATGAGCAAAGTGAGAATTCTGTTTGTTTATTTACATTGATAAAACTGACTGGAACTTGTACTACCAAGCTTATTCCCTGTCCAAAGCATCACTGCTTTGGTATAGTGTAAGTTCATGAAATTCTGGTAGGTGGAAATAAATTATTTCTATCAGCAGGACTGAAATATATCACCCAACCAGAGAACCTCAATGACTTTAACTGTTCTGCAGGGTTTGCCTGAGAATTCAGAATTCTATTTAGAGAAAGCTTTTTTTTAAAAAAAAAAAAAAAAACGATTTGAAAAAATTTTGTCACCAGCAAAATTTTTCACTAACTAGTTATAGCACATGTGATTCTTGTGTTAAGCTTCAGCTTTGGAAAACTCAGTCTCTTCCATTATCATATACCCCAACTTGAAGGCATTGAGCAGCTAATTTGGTTAAAGCCAGACTTGAGGATTTAGAAATTCTACTTTCTTTTGGAGTTCCATACTTAGGCCATGACTGAAGGTTTTAGAGAAGGCAGAACATCTGCAGCCAGCGTGATAAGGTTTATTACCATGCTTTGCACAAAGTAGATTCTCAAAAATATTCGCTGGAATTATTGGTGGATGACAATCCCACCCCATACCTGCTTTGTCAGATACAGCTGGGTTCCCTGGCTGACTATGTACCTTACTTCACACTACTTGCTTAATAGAAACACAAACTTGGAAATTGTGCCACTGGCCCAGCTGGAGTACTAGTAGGTGAATATGCTGTGCCTCAGTTCAGAGAGGTAGCAGCTAGGTATACTGTATCTCCTTAAGCAAAGCAAATACCTGGATTTATGAAAGTGGAAGTGGTTGTTCACAAAAGAATTCACCATAGAATTCCTTCAGATATCAAGTTCTCCTGGTATGTTTGTGGTTATTTCATTAACACAAAACTTTTCAGGAACTTCTGTGTTGTTTAAAGCAAGATATATCTATACTGATGTCTCAGTGAATCAGTCTGTTTAAGCACTTATCAGGGCTTCCACACAGTTAATTTATTTTGCCCTAGTTGATCCTGTTGTTTGCTGCCATTGGCGTAAAATGGCCAACTGTGGCTGTTACAGCTCTGTCATTCAATTGTAACTTGTAAACCAGTGATTCCCAATCTTTTTCAAGTTAAGACACCATGCCATTGCTTATTTGATTTTATGAAACTTGTTCCTTTTTTCTCTCTAAAGAAAAAGAAAGCTTTATGACGTATTTATTTTTTTAATAAAACTAAGCAAAAATAAAAGTTATGGTAATACTTTAAAACTTTTGTTATTGTTTTGGTTCCATTTAAGATAACTGAATTCAACACATAGTTGATGGTCTATGTATAAATGCTGGCTGGTTGGTTGGATGAATGTGTGATTGAATTACTGACTAAACAGATCTGACCAGAACATGCTGCTTAAACTTTTATACCCAGGGAATCCACAGAAAGTACATTATCTAGCAGTCAACTTTAAGTCACAAGAGAATGCATATTTTATTTTGCAGGTAGGTATTTGGAGGGAAGGGACAAATTTTATACAGATTAATTATCCCTAATCTGAAAATCCAAAATGCTCCCAAATCTGAGACTTTTTCAGTGCCAACGTAACGCTCAAAGGACATGTTCATTGGAGCATTTCAGATTTCAGATTTTTGAATTGGGGATACTCAGCTGGTAAGTATAATACAAATATTCCAAAATCTGAAAAAATCCAAAATCTGAAACACTCTGGTCCCAAGTGTTTCCGATAAGGGATACTCAGCCTGTATCAGCAAACATATAGAGATAGAGAAAAAACATGAGCAGGTTGTCACAGGTGTGAAGGAAATATAAAAAGAAATTGTGGAAGTCTTGTCAGCAATCAAGCACCTTAGATTTCAGCCCACTAAAAGTCGTCTGACTGGTGTATATGAGCATCTCTAACAGTTCTTTGCCCCTAGTGTAAAGCTTTTTAAATCCCTGTAATAGTATATTGTTTTAACTAAGCAATAACTATAGAGTCAGTCTAAAATTTGTAGTAGTTCCATGGATTTAAAACATACTAAAAGACATTCAGTAGCTTTCTTCCTACAGCTGTAATGTACACCATTTCAGAAAGCTGGAACTTACTCTTTTAAACTATGGTTAAGATTTTCAGAAAGAGAGAGTCTACATACTCCCTGAGATATTTCAGTATCATATAATCCTATAGGCAGGAAGTTTTTTTATGTGTGCAAAGTTTGTAAATATTGGATCCCTTGGAATTATGAATCTAATATTTAATTCTTTACCTTTTGTTACAAACCTGTTTGTTTTAGTAAACAATTATTTAGTTATAAAAATAATCACTAGGGCCTGAAATACTAAACTTCAAAGAAAAATTATTATACAAGATCTGAAGATGACTAAATTGAAAAGAAGAATATATTCAGCATCCAATACTGTACTGTCATTAAATCAGAGAGATTTTTTTCTCCTTCATTTAAGGAAAGCAAAATGACTACAAAATATTTCCAGTTTTCCTTAATCAGAATCCAACAGTCAAAATGCACTTTAGAAAATTCTGCATAGCACTTTCCTAGAATCTAATCCACACCACATACGTTGTTGCCATTACTATGATTTTTTAAGAAAATAACTTAAATTTTTCTAGCTCAGTGGTTCCTAGACTGTAATATAACTGTAATCTTGGACAAATCACTTAACCTTTCACATGGTTAAGTTTTCTCATCTTTGGAATAGACTTTAATTAAAGACTACAAATAAGAACACTCCAACTTTGAAACCCTACAATGCAAAAATTTTTTGTAGAGTGCTATACAAACAACTTATAGCATTTACTTAAAAATTAAAAGCCATATACATTTTCCTTAGAAAAAATAGTGTTGAGTTTTTAAAACAGTCCCATCTAGTTTATTGATTTAAGTACTCTTGTAAATAAGTTAAAGAAATGAAATTAAACAATGCTTTCTACCTTCTTGCTCACCTTACTCATAAGCTATCATTGTAGAAAGAAAAACATGCTATTGAAAGGTTTCATTAGCATTAATTAGTTGGTCTTATTGCTTAACTCACTGCTTCACATATCTTTTGGAAGACTTAACTCTTGTATAGAATGGTCAGCTAGCAGCTCTTTTGAAGCTTTAATCTTACATGAATGGAAATGTTTGTGTGTTAGAAGTGTTTCATGGACACTTGCTAAATTCTTCAAGCTAGAGGGAGTAGTATGCAACCATTTTAAGTATGTCAGAATTTCATGGACTCTCATGATAGTACTTAATTGTACTTAAGTACCTGATTTATAAAATGCAGAATGACCAAAACTGGGAATTCAATGATTCTTTTTAAGTAAATTTGCATTATTCATCATTACCATATATATCTATATTTGATATGTAGGATATACTTAGTCTACAGAGATTTATATTGGTGCTCAAATGAATTAATGGCTTCCTTATAATGATTCCCATGTGCTGCTGTGGTTCATAGTAGTCTAGGAACCACTGGGCTAGACTATTTCTGTATTCAAGTTTAAATAATTTCCTTTTATAACAAGGTGTATCTCCTTAAAATAGCCTTAATCAAGTCAGATAGCCAACAGGCTCTTGAACACTAGGTTCAGGCTAGTGTTCAAGAGCCTCTGACCCTTCTAATGCTTATCAAGTCTTAGATGCCAAATTGTCATTTGGTAGGCCTCAGGTTAGATACATAAGAGCTGCATTGTATAGTATGTTAAGGACTGCATTTGATAGATTTGAGTGGCAAGTGTACACTGAACAGGTGCTTCTCAACTACATGATAATGTGGTAATCTTCAATATTAGAAGAAATTCTTATGCAACCATCAGTTAATAAATTGTTTTTTGCACAGCAGTGATGGATTTTGGGCATTAACCCACACTTTCCTGACAAAGGTCTCACTTGCAAGTTACACATTTTATATTATCTTGGTCAAGGGTTTAAGTCACAGTTCCTAAGCTGTGTACAATTAACTTTTTTTTGTTTCATTTAGGGGTAGCAACCATAAGTCTAATTAGCATTGGTCTCAGTGATCTAAGGTAACTGGACCCAGTGTTTATAGCTTTAGTTCCAGCCACTCATAAATGTACCTGGATTTCTTCTAAATGCAGATTTCTACCCATATGTCTATAGATTTATGACTACATTTTTCTACAGTTACAAGTTTGCAGGCTTAGCTTGTAGGCATATGGAAGTCAGTGCTCAACAGGAGTGGGAATGCAACAGTATTGTGAATTATTACTCAAATTTGTGATAAATTACTGTTATTTACTTACCAGAAAGCAATGGCTTAGTCAACAGGCCTGTCCTCTACACAATTTTAGTGTGTGGCTTATGGACTAATTGAGACAAAGAGTGTAAAATGGTTAAAATGGTGCCTGGCTCATAAAAATCAGATTTTAGCCAGTGGTAGTAATAGTAGTAGTAGTAGCAGCCGCAGCAGCAGCAGCAGGAGTAGGAAGTAATGTGGTAGGCTGAATAATGGCCCCCAAAGGTATCCTAATCCCAAGAACCTGTCAATGTATTACCTAATATGGCAAGAAGGACTTTACATTCTGATTACATTAAGAATCCTGAGAAAGGAAGGTTATCCTGGATTATCCCAGTGGGCCCAATGTAATCACGAGGGCCTTATAAGAAGGAGACAGATTGGAAGATGTTATACTGCTGGCTTTGAAGACAGAGGTTGAGGCCATGAGCCAAGGAATGCAGGTGGCCTCTAGAAGCTAGGAGAGGTAAGGAAACAGATTTTCCCCTAGAGCCTCCAGAAGGAACGCAGTCCTGCCAACACCTTGATTTTAGGACTTTGACCTCCAGAACTGTAAGAATAAATTTGTGTTGTTTCAAGTCACTATATTTGTGGTGATTTGTACCAATAGCAATAGGAAACTAATACAAGTAGTAAAAATAATAGTAATGATATTATTTAGAGAATCATCAGAGAACTGTTCCAATATAAATTAGTAATTAAAAAGAGCACTACAAATGTGAAATATTCCCAATGCTTGTTGAAAATGTAAAAGGTTATATGAAATTCCAAGAGAGCAAACTACCAGTGGCTTTCCAAGAATGGTGTATCTACATGCCAAAGACAAACCTCACTTAAAATAAGATTTCTTCAAAGCGGTATTTAAATACTGAATAATGGCAAGCACTACAGTTAGATAGCCCAGTCCAATGGATCACTCATGAAAGATGGGGGAGAAGGCAAATTGCTTAAGAAAACTGGTTGATGAAAAAGATGTAGGTTGGAAAATTTTAACATTGAGGTTGTCTAATAGTAGATTTACTTTGCAGATTCAAGCTTCCTTTAGGTGATCTTTTGTTTTTAGCTAGGGAAGGGGTACCAAGCTATTTAGAAAAGCATTTATTGATTAGCTCCTAGAGCCCAGGGAATTCCTTCTTGAAAGAGCATTGTGTTCCAGGTTATGAAGTAGCTTCCTTAAGCTTAGCAAAGTACAGGGTTTTTTTCAGCCCCTTGTTAAAGAATATTGTCTTCTGTAGAGACCTTGTTAATGTCTCAAATCTTATTAAAAATAACTCCAGTCCTAAGCAGCTTATTGTTTATAATCTGGAACTTCTTACTAGACCTCATTTGGAGCTTTGCTTTGAAGGATGGGACATCCACTCAGCTTTGTTCTCTATTATACCTTCCTCCGAAAAGTCTTGTGGAGAGGGTCAAGGTGATAAGGTTGTTTTGGTAAAGATACATAAAAGTGTCTTAAATCATAATATAATGAATTCTTTCTCTCTCATAATAGAAATCCAGAGGAGGTTATTCCAAGATTGAGCAATTCAAAGGTACAGCATTTCCAGGGATTCTGTATGATTCTCTTGGTTCTCCTCTCATGATTGCAAGATGACTGCTCTGGCCCCAAATTCCTCATCTCATTTGCAACATCCAAATGTAGGATGGGATGATCCTCATGTAATACCTTTTTATTTTCTTATAAGAGTTAGAAAAACCTTACAATAGCACCCTAGTGGACTTCCACTTATTTCTTACTGTCCTGGGTTGCATCATGAGAACATGCCTATATCAATCCCTGGCAAGGGGGACAGAATTATTATGAATGCTTTGAACTAACCAACATTCACTCCCTAGGGCATGGGGGTGATCCATTAAGCAAGTGGTCACCCATACCTGACAAAATTGGGGTTCTGTTAGCAAGAGAAAAAGAAAAGACTGTACAATTTAGCCTATGAGCCGTCATTTGCCAACTCCTAGCACAGCAATTCACAACTTCCCTGAGCCACCTTAGGACCACCTGGGAGTGTGTGAAAAACACAGATTCCAGACCCTTTCTCAAACCTGAATTTTGACAAGCATCTTAGATGATTCTTAGAGCAGACAAATTAAGGACACTGTCCCCTGTGTGGCCCTATAAAAGTCTCAGGATGTGTGAAGTAAAGGCTAGAGGAGCCCTCCACAACAAAGTAGATGTTTGGGCTCTTTCTTATCTAGACATGGGCTCACAAGAACACTACTGTGTTCTAAAAAGCCAAGTGGCATAACTGGAACAGTTTTCTGGATAACAGAATGCATAGGTGCCAGACCCTGTTCTAAGTACTGTTCATTCATTAACCATTTTAAGCCTCATAACTTTGTGTACTGTTATTATCCCCACTTTACAGATGGACAAATTAAGACTCCAAGAGGTTAAGTAACTTAACCAAGGTCACATAATAAATAGATAGAGGAACCAAGTTTAAACCCAGGCAGTTTGGTTCTAGAATTTATACTTATGATCACTATAGCTTGCTGCCACTTATCCTATTAATATATACTACTCTCATTCAATCTGGATTATCGAACTAAAAGTTAGTTTATTTGATTTGTTACTTGAGATATACAGCTACTATTTCAAATTTTTGCTTCAAGTTCCTACTATAGAGGTGCTCTTAACCCTAGGGAAAGCATTATTACTTTTTAAAATATGATTTCCCTCCCCTCTCTGTCCTATGTTAAGTCCTGTACAGTTCAAAAAGAAAATTAAAAGCCTTTAGGAAGGCTATACCTTCGTGGCCAATGTTATTTGTGAAGACGTGCCACATGGTTATATTTTCCATGCTGGAGCAGTGGCGGGTCATGAAGCTACTGTGAGAAAGCTTCTACCATTGCACTAACACACCCTCCAGTTGAAGGGCAATCCTGTCCCTGCTGTTCAGGTTCAATAGAAACCTACCATCAGGAAGTAGAGTAGATGGGAAGCCAACTGGCTCCAAGAGTGGCAGATGGCCAGTCTCTTACTGGGGTATCAAGTGGTTGGAAAACTTCTGACTTTGAAGTTTTAGGAGCCAGTAAAGGCAAGGGGTCACTTAATTCCCATCCCCCTTTTTCAAGAGTTAGAGTTGTCTGAATAGGGCTAGATCCAAGAAATAGAGCAGGGAGTTTTCTCTGGAAACAAAGGGAGACAACAGGATGGAGAGGGTAGAAACAATATTACAGAACCATAACCACATGCTTAACAAGTCTCAGGAACACTCCCAAATCTGAGAGGTCGCTGTCAGAGCCTATAGTTAGGCTGTGTGGAAGCAAGAGATGAGGACTAGGATGTGGGTTTTGTTCTATCCTTCTCTGCAGAAGTAGGGGGAAAGGATATCTGGTGAGCAAAAAAAAAAAGGTTGGAAGTAGACAGCTGGCAAACATGCCTATAGATTTCCCAAGATAGAGAACTCTAGAGTGCTTGGGCAGCTTTTCGTAGAATTGCCACAGGGCCTCAGAACAGCCAACAAGGAGGGAGTGATAGCTATGGTGATGGTGATATTGATTACTGAGGGTGATGATGGTGGTCATTTATGTTGATGGTGATTGTGATGATGATGGTAGTGATGATGATACAGTTGACTCCTGAAGAACATGAGGAATAGGGTCACCAATCCCCTGTGCAGTCAAAGAAAGATCCACATACGACTTTTGACTACACAAAAATTTAACTATTAATAGCCTATTGATGACCAGAATCCTTACTGGTAACATAAACAGTTGAGTTACACATACTTCGTATATTATATGTATTATATACTGTATTCTTAAAGTAAGCTAGAGAAAAGAATGTTATTAAGAAAATCATAAGAAAGAGGAAATATGTTTACTATTCTTTAAGTGGAAGTGGATCATGATAAAGGTCTTCATCCTTGTAATCTTCATATTGAGAAGGCTGAGGAGGATGAGGAGGGGTTGGTCTTGCTGTCTCAAGGGTAGCAGAGGTAGAAGAAAATCTGCATGTAAGTGGACTTGTGCAGTTCAAACCTGTGTTGTTCAAGGGTCAACGGTACAATGGTGATGGAGATGGTACTGTGGTGATGGTAATGGCTGTGGTGGTAGTGGGGATGGTGGTGTTCATGGTCAAGGTGGTCATGTAGGTCATGATGGTGGTGATGGTGATAATACTATTGTTGCTACTAGTAGTGGTGATGGTGGAAAGGGAGAGAAATAAAGACTGCTAGGGCTTGATACAAAAAGAGAAAGTGGGGGTAATCTTTTTTTATTATTGCCCCAGCTCCATCATGTAGACTCTTGTAGGAGAAGAGAAGTTCAAAAAATTTTGACCTTGATCTCTACCTAAAAATTCAGTCTGATAACTTTGGAGTCAGGACAGAAAAACAGTAAATTCAAAAGCTTCTATTAATTGTTTGTTGAAAGAGAGAGAGCACGCGTACGTGCACGAGCCACCTACAGAACCATAACCACATGCTTAACAAGTCTCAGGAACAGTCCCAAATCTGAGAGGTCGCTGTCAGAGCTTTCTTTAGGAAGCTCTGTTAATAGGCTTCTTAATCTTGAAAATGAAGTTTTTGCATTCACCCCACCATTGTTGATGAAAAGGATCAGGGCTACCTTACTGTACAACCCGAGGAAGCACTATTCACTTGTCAGTGTGAGTGGCACCCTGGAGAAGTTTAGTGCCTAGACTACAGTCGTACTCAGGGCCCCAGCACAACAGACCAGCCTGCAGTGGTTGAGAAACTGAGTTGGACCTTGAATTCAGGGAAGATCTAAGAAGGCAGAAGAAAGTTTTCTGAATGAAAAGAATAGTGCCAACAGCAGGGAGACAGGCCAGTCCCAACACTGGACAGAATCAGTAAGACATTCCCAGCAATGGGCAGCACTCTGGAACTTAGGAAGGACATTGTCCGATGCCTAAATTTTAAGTTCTTTCCAGTTCTGAACTGTATTTACTCTGTGTTATCCACAGTCTTAAGTGAAGTCTTACAACAGCCACTCTTGGGGTCATGCAGATAAAGGATAAAACTGAAGCCTGCAGGTACTAGAGAACTGAGTCAGGAGAGGGATGTGAGGCAACCATCAGGAAAATGTAACTACTGGAAGAATTTAAGCACTGCTGTGGACTGAATGTTTATGCTTTCCGAAAATTCATATGTTAAAACCTAGTCCCGAAAATGATGGTATTTGGAGGTAGGGCCTTTGGGAGGTGATTAGGTTGTGAAGGCCGAGCACTCATTAGTGGGATTAGTACCCTTATAAAAGAGAACCCAGGGAGCTCCTTTGTCCCTTCTGCCATGTGAGAACACAGAAGGACTATGGCTGTCCTGTGAACTAGGAAGTAGGCAGGCCCTCACCAAATCTTCCAGCACTTTGATCTTGTATTTCCCAACCTCCAGAACTGTGAGAAATAAATTTCTGTTGTTTATAAGCCACCAGTCTATGGTAGTTTGTTATAGCGGCTTGAATGGACTATGACAGCACCTTCTACAAAAATTCAGGAATATATACTGGCCTTCCCATAAATAGGTGGGATGGGAGGAGTTGAGTTATTTCATTGAAATATTAAAGAAAAGGGTGACCTTGGAAGGCTGGAGAACTTGGAGCTATTTAGGTACAGTAATAATATTTACTGATATTTATTGAACATTAACTATGTGCTAGGCTCTGTACTAAGCGCCTTTTGTGCCTTGTCTCAATTTATAGTTAAGAAAATAAGGCATACAATACATTATTTTAATCAAGAAAATATAGCAAGTGACAGAGCCCTATTTAAACCTAAGTCTGCTAAATTCCAAGTTCACACTCCAAATCACTGGTCTCTGAACATTATGATAATACATTCCTATCATTGAAAACTTCAGGACCATCCACCCCAATGTATTTTTATTTATTTATTTATAAATTTTATATATATATCTCTTCCCTACTGATAAATTATATACATTATAAAACACAAAAATAGAAATAAAATGAGTAAGAAAAAGATGAATAAATAATATAAAAAAAAGATAAAAAGATTTTTTAAATGTTGGTGTTTTTATATTTATTAAGTGTACACAAAATATTTTTTATTCTCACTAAAAAATAATAGTAGGTGGAAAAATAACATCACAAACATACATATAAATTGAAGAAGTCCAGCACTGGCTAAGCTTACTAAATCATGATACTCATTTTTCATTTTTAACCTGTTTAAGCAAAGATTTCTACTGAAATAGAGCTAGCAAATATTCATATTTCCAGGTATCAATCAGTTATTCTTGCAGACTAATAGGAAGGGTTATTTTTATATTTTTAATATACGGCTCTAAATTCCACTGAAACTCTTCATTTAGATAGTTTTTAAACAGGAAAATTCTTCTTCCAAGTGTTTCTAAGAACACAGATGTGGACATTGTTATGTGATAACAATATTTTTTATAAACAGAATCACATAAATGGAAACATATCAAAATATTATTTTTCAAAATACTCCCTCCATAGCAGGTTTTTCGTGAAATACATAAGCATTTCTCACTCATTGTTTAAAAATGTCCTTTTACCTTGAAAAGACAATTTAAATTGTGTATCTTTATTTTTTTCCAAAAATATCTTATAGGTCACTAGAGTCAGCTACTTGTCATCAGAAAAAAAAGTCAGCAACTTTGAGATGTGTGTTTTCATTAAATAAAAAGCTCGTCTTTAAACTATATCATTCTTTTAAGACCTTTGTTGTGAGCCAACCAGTAAACTTAGGCGTGATATAAAGATTTTTTCATGGTTACAATCCTCCTTCCCCCCAATCTTATCAAATTTTACAAAAATTGAACTATTTAGGACAGGGTTTGGCAAATGTTTCCTGCAATGGGTTTGACTGTAAATATTTTAGGTTTTTCAGAACATACAGTCTCTGTCACAACTACTTAGCTCTGCCGTTGTCGTCTGAATGCAGCCATAGACGATACACAAATGAATGAACATGGCTGTGTTCCAACAGAACTTTATTTGCAAAAACACACAGCAGGCCACATTTGGCTCACGGGCCATAGTGTGCCAACCCCTGATTTCCTAAATCCACTCAACCAAGTACAAGGAAACTGCAATATGTTACAATACTCTGAAAGGGAAAAGAGTATGGATACCTCCCTCTGCTCTGGGAACCTCTCCTTTCCTGAGTGTACCATGCCTACTGTATTTGATATGTGCACATCCAACAGATGGACCTAATGAGGGTACCAGTGTTAAAAGTTGGGGAAACGATATTTTTCCTTAATTTTTTTAGATAAAAAATGGATATAAGTAGATGTTCCAATATTTCCATCCTTCATTTCAATTGATCATTATATGTACCCCATTTTTGAGATACTGGCTTAAAGCTACTGCAACACCTGCCTGCAAAAGCAGGTCATTGGGATAAAAATGGAGGAGTGGGTATGTGGGGCCTTGACTGTCTTTAACACTAGCCAACTTTAACGTGTGGGGCACCAATGTGATGGCTATCTTCAAGGGCGAAGTTCAAGAGGTACAGAGATGAATTAATGAAAGCAGAAACAGAACAGGACTTGTGGCTCTTGGACAGACTTTCTAATCACTATCCAAACAAAGTCCATTATGTTCTTACCACACATCACATTGTCATTTATTTTAAAGGTATGTCTTTACAACTAGACTGTAAGCTCCTTGAGGGTATCTTTGTCTTTGGTGTCTTTTTTAGAAACCAGATGTTTCTAAAAAATAATAAATAATGTTTCCTGAGTGAATGACTGCAGAGGCACACCAGCGAGGTATAGAAGATTTGGGACTCATTCTTAAGGATTAAGGTTAATTTAAGATTAACTAAGACACATAACAACAAGGCAGTATATATCCCTGAAAGTGTCACTGTGCATCACAGACACTCTCCAAGGAGGGAGGAAATCACTCTGACTCAGCAGATAGTTTATTTCACCATCACCAGGAGATGTGTTACACAAGGAGATGTAAGTTAAGGCACCAGATTTTTTTAATTGTGTTTTTTCACAGATAGTTGGTTTGATCAAGATACACTGCCAGACTGGAAAATTCTGGTAAAACATGACCTACTTCATGCCAAATTACATGGTTTGTTTAGATTTATTGAACTGGAAAATGCCAAATTTCTTTTCCCTTGGCATCGCATGAGTATTGCGTACAATGATTAAGTGCAGAATCCCAGACCAAATCAAGACATCAGCCAGCTAATGAACCATAGTCCTTACGCAGCCATGGCTTTTCTGAAAGACAAAGGTTAACTCTATTGTCTGTATGTGGTATGTTTGAGCTGGGGTCAGTTTATGTCTCAAGTGTTTGTAAATATGGAAATTATCTGTCAATTAAGATTTCTTTGATCTTAACTGACAAATAAGTAAGCCCTTATATATGGTCTCTCTCTCTCTTTCTCCCGCCGCCCCCCCCCCCGACCCCCTCTCCATCTCTCTCGCTTCTCTGGAAATTCCTGCTGAATCAACATATTCCATTTTCTTTGGTACAGGGAAATGGACCACACAGTTTGAAACAAAATGAATAGAAGTGTGAGCAGCATATAAGAGTGGGAAATTAATATTACTTTTCAAGTAGTAACGGGCTCTGCTTGGAGAAAGAAACCTTGAATTCTAGTCCCAGCTCTTCTGAGAGTTTAACCAAGTCACTTAACCCCTCTAGGTCTCAGTTTCCTCATCTGTAAAATAAAGGGTCAGATCTTTACTGTTCCTTCCAACTCTATGATTCTAAGACAAATTAAGAAATACTAAATCTATAGCTTGAATTGCTAACAGTAAATACCTTGACCTCAGAGACATAATAAGCTTCACGAAGAAAGTCATCTCATTCCAACTGAGTGACCCCAAAGAGGGATCTCAAAAATAGAAGGTGGAAAATACAAGTCAAAATTCAAGATTATTCACACTTGTCACATTGATCTTCACAGGATTCTCAGACATACTTGCTGCCTGTAATAGAGTGCTTTCCCCCTGGAATGGAGCCAATTTCAGAGCCTTGAGTTCTAGAGTTCTGTCTGAATTATTCTCTATCTCTCTTTCTCTGTCTCTCTCTCAGGTTTTTCTCTCCCCACCTCTGCTACCCAGTGCTCACACCACACCCCTTTTCTCTCCTTCCCCCAAGAATACCAGAAGGTGTGTGTTGTCAAGGGCCACAAAAACAAAAGCCTTCCCTGAAACCTGATCATGAAGACAAGGGACCCTGATCTGGAATTAGCCCAGCTCTCTCCACTGACCCACTTTTTAATAACTTCCTTCCCTAAGATCAGGTTCTGTCGGCACAGATAACAGGCCTGAGTCTGGAAAGGCCTCCTGCAATATTGACTCTGGCTTTCTCCCCTGGGGCACATGCTGCAGTGGAAGACTAATGGCCTGTGAGCTGGCGTTCGGAGACACCTTTCGTCTGTACCCGGCTTCACAGAGTGGGTAGACTCTGCCAACAATTGATGGCATTCAGTTCTCGAATGGAGCATTCAAAGTTACTGTCCCCGCGCTGGTGATGAGCAGTTTCTGTCCTCTTTGCCCCTCTTTGGTCAGGTTGTGCTCCCTGACTCAGCTCCCCATGCAGCTGTTCTCTGGGGTGTTACCACGGAGTTGTCTAATGAGCCACCTCTCCTTCCTGCAGCTCCACTGGGACTCAACCCACAGGCCACTCTGCCAATTCCCCAAGCTCTGCCCCTATGTGAATTCTCACATCCACCTTACAGCTGGTGGAAATTTTTACTACAAGCAAGTTAATTCCCCACAATTCCACTAGATACATATTTCGTGCATTTTAAAAATAGATACTGAATATCATTTCCATGGCTATTTCAGATTGTCAATGGCAAATTTTCTTTTAAATAAAATTTTTGTATGCATAAATGCTTTATTTAACATGGGACAGATTTTATTCCCATGAGGAGTAGAAGTTACAAGTATTATTTGCTGTCCTTCCCTGGCACAGCATTGTAGGAAACCACAGAGATTTTGCTTAAAATACACACATCTGAAAAACATTTGATTTCCATCATATTTCTTAAAATTTTACTGGTAGCTGAAGGCTCTTGTCAGTCCATAATCATAAATGGTCCAGCACATGAAATAGCTGTGAGCGCTGAGAAAAGCATTTCTGCTGGAACAAATTCGTTCTTAGAAAGCAAGGCCTATTCCGACTGAGAAGAGGGAAAATTATAATATTGTATATGCAATGGAAAGTATTTTTCAAGAAAAGTCCTCTTTTTTCAATTCTGTATCTGAACATTGGTCATGTTCCTGTTCAAATCTTTCAGTGGATTAGAAATGAGTGTGCTGTCTTCCAAAGATGATATCCATCCTAAGAGAAAATGCCTTTCCTGAAATGTTTCTTGAACTCCATCTTATAAAGACCACACTCAAGCCCTGGCTGAAAAATGCCCACTGATCCAGCCAGGAAAGTGACTACACGACTGATTTTAGGAGCTTTTCTACTTTTAACATTTAAAATTCATTCCATCTGGAACTGTGATGTATAAGTACGCATGAAAATAACTTTGTATGAAAGTTACATATATAATTATTTATACTACAGTGCTTTATTTTTCAAAACATTTGTTTTGAATATCTAAATAGCTAATATACACACAAGTAAGAAATATGAAAGTTACAAAAGAATGTATAGCGTTTTTCTAATTCTCCCTTCATCCCTGCTGATTCAAAAACTGTTATCAGTTTTAATATATCCTTCCAAAGATAATATGTGTGTATGTATATTTTCAAAGATGATAGCATATTAAACACATAGTTCTTGCACCTTGCTTTTTTTTCACTCAACAATTTATCTTGGAGCTCATCCTCCTTCTTTTTAACAGCTTCAAGTGTTCTCTCATATGCATGTTCCATAATTTACTTAACCAATCCCCTACTGATGAATTTTTGGGTTGTTCCCAGTATATAGCTATTATAAGATATGCTTGGTGAAAATCCTTGTACATATATCTTCATGCATATGTACCATTATTGCTATAGATTAAATTCCTAGAGGTAGGGTTGTTGGATCAAAGGACTGTACATTTTAAATTGATAGATATTGCAATGTTACCCACCTTAGGGCCTGAACCAATTTACCAGCATTCCCCAAATACCTCTGTCCCCCCCCAAAAAAAATAGTGTGCGAGGACAATAGTCTTCTAATTAATCTCTGCTTTATTTGAGTTTATGTCTTTGTGAGATTGCTTTAAAAATAGAAAAGTATATCTAACAGAATGTGATGCAATTAGCATAATTTTATCATTCAGGTCTCAACTCAAATGCAAAACCTCCCTGACTACCTGAACACACACATCCCAGTCACTCTGTAGGCCGTTATCCTCTGTACTGTCTTAATATCACTTGTCACTATCAGCAATGATTTTGCTTCTTTGTTTATTGCTTATTTTCTCCCCCTACCCAGCCACCCCCCACTAGAAGGTAAGCCTTGGGAAAGCAGGAAGCATCTATATTGTTCACCCAGCGTTTTGAACAATACTTGGCACTAATCTGCACTCAATAAATGTGTGTTGAATGAAACCTTGGGTCCAAAGTTCACCTTGGTACCCAAAGATGTGAGTTTGCTCTGTAATAACTTTCTGGAGCCCTCCAAGGAAGGCACAAAGCTGTGGGCTCAGAGGAGTTTCTCATACATTCTGGGAGGATTCTACTGGCTTTGGGGAGAAAATGAGGCTGACATTAATTTCAAGGAAAACTCTCCACTCCTTTGATTTGGGCCTGAAGAAAAATAAACTGCATATTCTTGGTCTGAGCAAACTATGGGTCAAAATGAAATATAAATTAATATTTGTAAAGTGGTTTGAAGAGCAACGTTTTTAAATGAAGAACAAACCAGAGGTCTTTGACTTTTAGTCTAGGAAGCACTGTGTTTTGAGGAAGTTCTGTCAGGTGGTATCCGTAGCAGAGTGATTCACTGAATACAGGTAATAATAAATGAGTGTTTGTTGAAGGGGTGTTTCTAAATCCTTATGTAAGGGTTATTCGGCTGGGTCCCAGGGTGTGGCTGGCAGGTTTTGCTAGGCCTAATTAATTGGATTCAGCACTGTGGGAAACTTTAGTAATGACTGTTGGTATAAACACTTCGTGCTGCCCATTCACTGGCTTGGCACCAAGGAAGACATGAAAATGTCATTTGAGCTTTCTAGACATTATATATTCTAGGAGATACAGGCAACACCATGTGACTTTTCCCATTGGAAAATATTTCTCAGTCTTCATTAATTAAATATTTGAATCAGATTCCTCTTAATTGCCAAAGAATGTGCATTTCTCAGAATTGTTAGGGGAGGCTGCTGCTCAGGTTCTTGTGTAGAAATTGCACCTAGGCAATGCATCAGTGCCATGCCAAAGAGTGGCTTTTGGGACTTTAGACCTGCTTTATCCTCATCAGGGTCACCACCTCCAATTCTTTATATGAACAGTTGGTGTGTTCTCAGCTTCCCACTTCCAGCTGTATTGCTGTTCCTAAACACCCCTATAAGGAAATTCTCAAGTCACCCCTGGGCATGGTCATCTAGATTTGAAGGCACAGGAGAAAGCAGCCAACACAGGGCTGTCTTTCCAAAAGCCTTTCATAGGCTTTTCTGCTCTAACCTCTGAGAGCCTGGGACCTAAGTGAACTTCTGACTCTGTGGAAGAATGTGGCGGGACTGGGTTATCCTGTATGGTACAGACCAGCAGCACCTGATTCAGGAGAACTTCTCAAAGTCTGCTGAGTTGTTTCTTCTCAGGCCCAGGCTCTGCAAGTAGAAACTTCCAAATATTAACACTTAGCAGAAGGGCCTGATAGTCACT
This sequence comes from Daubentonia madagascariensis, assembly GCA_023783475.1. Taxonomy (NCBI): domain Eukaryota; kingdom Metazoa; phylum Chordata; class Mammalia; order Primates; family Daubentoniidae; genus Daubentonia; species Daubentonia madagascariensis. Next base: position 22,573,240 of record JAKFHU010001670.1, read on the forward strand.
CTAAGGGCTGTGCAAGGCTCTGACCACTCTAGACCTGGGCACTTGAGCAGGTGCCCTTTCTGAAGCTGGGAAGAAAATACAATGCAGAATTGGGGGTGACCAGAGGCATTCAGGGTTTGTTTGAATCACAGGATTTCTAAGCTGTAAGGACTAAAGTTGATCTGAAGGGTTCCAGATACTCCTCCTTAACATAGCATATATTTTCCAGTCCTTTTGTAAAATACCCTTCAAAGAAAAATGGACTATATATTTGCATTTAAGAAATGTACAAGACTTTGAAAAGAGGTAATGCTAGAATTCTATCCCATGTGAGTTTCCCCAATATATTTTCTTACAGGTAATCAAACATCCATGTCCCTGCCTTAGATTTTCTACCCAGGAAGAATTTTCCCACAACTAACTTAAGTTGCCTAAAGGAAAAGAGAGAGAGAAACACATACTTCCCAGCATGTTGAATGGGGAGTGCTGTTACGATTCCCATTCATACAATCCACCAAGATTGTTTCTGAAACAAAATGCCCTCTAATTAAGAGAGCTGCCCCTTAGAAAGGCTCATTTTGCCAAGCCTGGCTTAGAGTCTTCACAGTGCCTGCCCTTCAAATGAGTACCTAACAGGAAGCTGGGTTATCAACTCAGTTTTCCAAGGCTGAGGGCACAATGGTGAGGACAGGGCTTTCTCTGTAGTTTCTAAATCCCCTACATAGCTGTTCAATCCAGGACCTGTGGACAGCCAGCGTGGCTACAGCTATAGCCTAACCCTGAGGCAAAGCTATATCAGAAAAGCCAGTGTGGGGTATCAAGTCAGGACATCTGAGATTTTTCCCAGCTAAGAGAGCACGAACAAATCAGCTGACCTCTATATATTTGTATTTCCTCGTATGTGGCACAGAGCCCATTCTAGATCTGATCTTCTGTGATTTCTTCAGAGAAGTTCAGTTTAGAAGCCGATTTTCTCACTAAGGTGGGTGAGAGCAGCACAGGCCTCACTAAGGTGCCAGCTGGCAAGGTCCAGCGGTTTGCCCCAAAGCCTAAGAGAGTGCAGTCAAGATCCACTCATCATTTACCTAATACTTATGAGTCTCTACTGGTCTGAACCAGGCACAGGTCTAGTCACTGGAATGCAGCAGCCAAGAAAACCTCAACACTCCCCACCTTCACGAAGCTCTGTTTGCATATTGCCCTGAAAAGCTAGCCCTCAATGATTCTGATGCAGACCTAGAGCCTTTGGAAAGCTAAGGTGCTAGCACTCAACCAGAGCTGCATTTTTCAAATTTGTATTAATGCCTTTTCCCTGTCAAGCTTGCAAGATATCACAAGAGTACGTGCTGTCCACAGGAAGCAGAGCCGCCCAGGGTGGGAGAGGGATGTGAGCACAGCCCCAAGAGTACCGGTTGGCCCTGTGACTGACACACCTGGTTGTGTGGCCCTGGACCAGGAGCTTCCACCTTGTGCCCATTTCTCTGTTGACAAAGTAGGGATGATGCTATGTGCCTGTCTCCTAGGGATGTGTGTGAGTCACTCTCCAGTCAGTGTTTGCAAAGTCCATTTCAGATGGAAGGGCAAGTAAATGAAATGAGCTTTGCAACCTGCCTCCACGCCGCTAACTCGCTGCTCACCTTTCAGGAGACCCGCGTGTAAACACAGGACCGTGTAATTAACCTGATGTCAACACCAGCTGTACAAAGGCATGAGGCTAAGGGGTGCCAGGTGGCCCAGGAGTAAGGCAATCGGCAGGCTTTAGGAGAGAAGGAGTCCTTTTTTCTGGCTCTTTCTTCAGATCCCTTCAAGGGAGGGAGACGTACCAAGTGTGGGCAAACAGTTTCCAGGACTGGTGAGTTTCATTCACACAGAAACAAACAAAAACTTAACCCTGGGAGGCATTTCTTTTCCGAGAAGCCATGGGCAGCTAGCGGCTGTGGGCACGTTTCCAGGTACCCAGGTGGAAGCCTGAATTGTCCCCAGCAAATTATTTGATACGGTGATGTCTGCGGGGCTAAGCTGGGCTAAATAGGGCATGGAAGACGCACTGGGTTTGGTCCTGGTGGCTGCTGAGTTGGGGGAGAGGTGGTATTTAAGGGATCCTGCATTTTGCCCAACATTTTTCTTCATTTGGGAAAACTTAGATATTTTGATGGGATGATTTATAACGAATAGAGCAACTTTAAAGTTGAAGAAGTGAGAAAGCCATGTTGTCATTATAGTGAGAAAAAGTGTAAAGGTGAACTCAATGTAAGGTTAAGACGAAGCACTCTGGAGACTGTCAGGGCAGGGTGTGGCGTTGCTGAGGGATTCTCATCTCCACAGTCTAAAGGAAAACTCTTTTTAATCAACTTGTTACTCCCCCTCAGAAGGAATGAAAAGCTTATCCTAAGAAAGGTAAAGCATCCTAGCAAAGGAGGAAATGTGTTCCGTTCAAGCTAATATAGATTAGGAGCCGGGCCTCTTGCTTATTGGTGACTATGGCCTGATGCCCACCCTTCCTTCCTTCCCTCCTCTCCTTTCTTTCCTGCCTTTCCCCTGCTCCCTGCCTCTAATCACGATTGACAGGTTGTAGCCGGTTAAGTAAAAATCAGCAACTTTTTGACCTCTCTGTCCTCTGAGGTGTTCAAGTGCGTCACATGACTAAAAAGTACCAAGACAGAGTTCCAGGTCCGGCCCTGGGAGATAAGTGTCACCACTGTGCAGTCGCAGGGCATTGTTTCAGGGATTATCAGCGTCCAGGAAGGGAGCTGGGTGGGCAGGCAAGTGACCTGGCAGGAATGCGAGCGTGTGGCCACAGTGCTCTCCGTTGGTTCCACAGTAGGCACCCCTGTGGGAAAGCCACCCCTCCCGCAGGCCTGGGGCGAGGGGTCAGCGGGGATCAGTGCTGCCCTGGCTGCTTGGGGTGTCTGACTTGCAGGGTGAAATTTCCTTAGGAGTTTCCTGGCGAATTCCTGAGGGTGAGAACAAAACAACAAAACCAAACACTGCTGCCATGAATTTGAGCTCTTTCGCCACGTTTTCGTCAGTCCCAGACTTCCTGCAACTTCAGCCGGTGCCTTAGAATCTGAGCAGCACAGCCCTGAGGAGGGCCTTCAGCCCTGGATTCACAGACTGAGGACTAAATGAAGATGAATCCTGATTTCTATTCCGAACAGTCAGCAGAGCTGAACTCTGAACTACACCAGGCAGTTGCGTGGGGTTTTTTTCTCCCTTTTCCTATTTTGTTTGTTCGGGCTAGGGTCATTCTTTGTGAGGCTGATCCGTTTTCCATTCAATGGTTAACTCATGAACAAACACACACTGGGAGCTGTGAGTTCTCACTGGGAATTATTAGTACATCACAGTGATGATTTAAAAACAATGAGCCTTAGAAACAGCTAAAGACAAGGACCACATGTCACCCTGTCACGGTGCTAGCACTCACAAGGTCTGTTGGGAAGGGAGAAGGGAAGGGATAAGTCACAAATGAATGTCCTTTGACTGAGCACATCAGGTGGGGGATTTCAGCCTCATCAGCGCTTCCTTCATTCTGAGCGGAGCTTCTCCTACACACAGGTTTCTGCACGCAATGTGCAGTTGGCTGTAGGGATGGCTGGACGTGAATCCACCATATGGTTTTTCCAGTTATCACACTGTTGCTGTGCTCAGACCAGCAAGGTCCTTCTGCTGTTTTCGAAAACACATCTGTTGGAGTTGGAGTTAACCCTACAATACCACTGATAGCATGTTATCACAGCTATTCTGGTTCAGGAAGTGGACTTGTTTGTGGACACCCTGTGCGGACCTAAGAGACTGAGTTGGGATGAATTTTGTATGGTCACAACTTTGTCCAGGTTAAAGTCACTACCGCTTATTGGGGTGCTGACTTACACTGAGTGTTTTTAGTATATTTTTTTCCCCTTCCCAAAAAAGGTAGCACCATCTTTCAGAAGGTTTAAAAATTATTAAGCATAGAGTACCACAGGAATTGTTACATTTCTTACCATTTAAAAAAATTGAACAGAATTGCAAGAAGGCAGGGCAATACGTTGATCCTTGTAGAAGCTAGGTAATAGCTATGTGGAGGGCTATTATACTATCTTCTATACCAGCGGTCCCCAAACTTTTTGGCACCAGGGACCAGTTTCATGGAAGACAATTTTTTCACGGGCCCGGGTGGGGGATGGGTATGGTTTTGGGATGATTCAAGCACATTATGTTTATTGTGCACCTTATTATTATTACATTGTAATATATGATGAAATAATTATTCAACTCATCATAATGCAGAATCTAATGCTGCCACTGATCTGACAGGAGGCGGAGCATATGCGGTGATATGAGCGATGGGGAGCGGCTGTACATACAGATGAAGCTTCGCTGACTCACCTGCTGCTCACCTCCTGCTGCACGGCCGGTTCCTAAGAGGCCATGGACCAGTACCAGTCCGTGGCCTGGGGCTTGAGGACCACAGTTCTATACTTGTATGTATGTTTAAAACCATTTAAATAAGTTTTTTGTAAACCAAAGACTCTGCACACCTGTTTGAAATGATATAAAGACAATTTCTTTATTCAACTCAACTATTAAGAACTATCAGGCCTGGGGCAGTGGTGTGGGCCTGTAGTCGCAGCTACTTAGGAGGCTGAGGTGGGAGGATCGCTTGAAGCCAGGAGTTTGAGGCTGCAGTGCACTATGATGGCACCTGTGAATAGCCACTGCACTCCAGCCTGAGCAACATGGTGAGACCCTCATCTTTAAAAAAAAAAAAAAAATTAAAGAATTATCATCAACTGAGCACCTGGTGCCAGGCCTTTATATGCATGATTTCTAAGCCTCACAACAACTCTGCAAAAACAGGATAATTAATCCCATTCACAGGCAACATTCATGGAAGCTAAATGATTAGCTCAACCTACTTTTCCAGTAGCAGAGTGAAGAATCAAACCCAGATCTGTCTTTCTAGAAGAAGCACATCTTTCCACAACTCTATGCTACCTTCACCTTTGTGTGGATGCAGAGTAGGTGATCGCCTAGACCAGTGATTCCCAAGCTCAGCTGGTACAAGAATGATGCAGAACACAGACTTCTAGTTTCCTCTCCTAGAGAGCAAAGGTTGGAAGCAAGGCTGGGGAGCAGAGAACTTAGGAAATACAAGTACTCCAATTCTCCTTGATTTGCTGGCTCTCGTATGTCCCCTCCCCCCCACGAAGAAAGAAACTTGCTCTTCCAAAGTGTCCCCATCTTTAGAGGTTGTCTTTTAAAATATATTGCTTCTGGGCAACGTAAAACATTACAACACAGTCCTACTTCTTTTTCCTTTGAATTAATTTATTGCATAGCTTTTTTCCGTATTGGGAGAGGATATCCTGAGAGCATGGAACATCTGGTTCAGGGGAATCATTAAAAGATAGTGAAAGGTTGCACAAAGGAGGGTGGGGAAATCTAAGGTTCTTTCCTTTGCAATTTTGTCTAGGACCAGCCAGCGCCACATGCTTATGGGTGTATATTTGATCTTTGTACATTGTAGTCTGAAAATAAATCTCTTTGAAATAGAACATCATGCCCTCAGTTCCTATGGAGGTTTTGAATCTGGTTAATCAGTTCTATTTTTCAAAGGCCAATTTGATATCTGGATTTTTGTCCTCTCGACCTGTTCCTTGCCTAGCACAGTGTTTGCTGAATGGATCAGTCCCAGGCTGGAAAGAACAACGAATGTATTAGAATTGCCAAGGGTCAGAAACTGGAGCATTTCATATCATAGGTCTGAGTTCCAGAAAACCATGAAGTTCCCGAGCTCTTTGGAGACACTGGCATTCAAAGAGGGTTGGATTATCTCAGCTTCCTTTCAGGTCTCGGGAGATTGCATTGGGTTGTGAAAATCTGCAAGAATGAACACCTTCACACACCCCACCTATGAAAACCCTGCATTCTCAGTGACTCCTGGCAGTATCCTTCACAATACCATATCCACCCCACTGAGAGGGATCCAGAAGGGCCTCTTAATACACCACTATGAGAGAAGAAAACACACACTGGGTTTTTCCCCCATTTGTTTGCTTGTCAAGGCTAAGAAAACATTCAAGCCGATGGCTTCTTTCGACCAGTTGAACCAAGGGCAGAATGAGAGCAAATAAGCTCTGCATTGACCTCAAGTCCAAAGACAATGACCTTCTTCAAAGAAAGACTTATTTGAATGTGTCTGTATAACCTTGAGACAGGGAAAAGGGCAGCTGAGGACTGTGGGCACCCAGAGTTGGAGCAGGTCTTGTGTCCTTCCAGCCAGGATGCCAGGCTGGCCACGGAAATGCAGCTGTAGGAATCAGACATACCATGGAGGTGCTGGAGCCATATCAGCAATCACTCTGAGACTGCATGGTCCACTGCTGCCACACACTTCCCCCCCTGGGCCCCGATGGGACTCTGGAGGCATCCAACAGGAACAGTGGCTTTTCCACTAGACAACCCCCTCAGAACCACTTATAAAGTTATATGACTGTGGAGGCCCAGTCCTCCAAGCAGATAGACTCTTAGGCCTGGAAGTTACCCTAGAGCCACCTCTTTGTTGTGCCTGGTCATAGGAAAAGATAGATTTCATAAGTGAACTTTCCACTTATCCCTTTAAGCTCTAAAATGTCTCTGTTAAGCTACTTTTGAAGGAAGTATTTCTAAACTATGTTATCTACTAATCCGTTTTATTGAACAGATGTTAAACATAATTCAACTGTTTCTTAATAAACTTGATATCACCCTCAAGCTTCAGTTTTCCCATCTATGAAATGGGGAAAACAATAGCCCTGACCTTATAGAGTTATTTGTCAGGACTGAATGAGACATGACATATAAGGTGCTCAGCACAGTGCCTTACCCACCATCAGTTTTAAATAAATAGTGGCAGGAACCAGAACACCATAGCAGTTACAGCAAGTCAAGCCATCAGGTTTTATCTCTGCTGGCAACACAGTGACAGTCTCCAACAGCTCCCTGCCAAAATCCCATTCATATTGTTGTTTCTTATCTACTATGTACTGGGGAAAAATCAAACATGTCCAGAACTATGTTTATATGTTCAATTAGAATCAATGCAAATCCAAGGGAACACTTAAGTGTATAGCTGTGTGTGTGTTATAACTGATCTGCAGAGAATTCCCACCCAGGAATAGAGTCTGTGTTTTGAAGGGTTGAATATATCATAAATCAGCTCTCCCGAGTCTAGATGAGTAAGCTGTTACTGTACTTATTACTCCCTGCATATACAAGGTCATATTTCTCTTTAATAAAGTACTTTTAATCATATATCTTTAAGATCTTGCTGGGAAGTTACTCTTTCCACCTCCTGGCTGAGAAACACACTAGAGGACACTGGAAGTGATGTCATCAACATAAACCAAAGCCATGGCTCCTTGGAGGACCATCTAGGCATAGAGATACCAGATGCATGTGAAGCCAGGAGAAATCTCTAATCTTAGCTATGCAAAACAAATCTCACAGAAGGATAAGCTTACTGCTGGCTCTGTAAGAAGGGTAATGGAAAACAGTGATGTGTTTCTGGGCTGGACATTTGGCATTGGCTGTCTTCATCCTAAGGGGATCAGTGTGATATCATGTAAGTGTCTGTTATGAAACAAGACAGATATGGATGTGCTTTTGTAGTGAACTGTGGTTGATTTTTTCCCGCTTAGGACAATTTGCCCTTCTTTTTGGGAACAGTACTCCAGTTCAGAAATGGGCATATGACTTAAGCCTGGCCAATCAGAGCAGCATATCCTAAAGGGATCAGAGGGATTGGTTCAGATATAAATATTTTAGTCAATGAAAGCCCTATTGGGATTTTTTTTGGTGCTAACAGGAAAGAGTCTCTTTCTAAACTGGAGATGCAGGATGTGGCCATCTTGCTACCACAAAAAGAAAGCAGATCTGAACACAAGACAGAACACTGAGGACATCATTTAAGCTCCTTTATCCAATAATATCAAGACTTTTCAGTTATATATGCTAGTTCTCTTTTATGTGATTTTTTCTTGAGCCAGTTTGAGTTGGGTTTTGGTCAGTTGCAACTGACAGATTTCTGATAATACAGTCTGATAATATGCAGTTATTAGTTCTATGTGACCTCATGTTAGCCAGTCTCCAAGATGACCCCAAATGAACTTTACCTACTAGTATTCATATGCTCGAGTAGTCTCCTCCCACAGACTGAACTAGGGCTGGTCTGTGTGACTATAGAATACAGAAGCAGTAATGATGTGTGACTTCCAAGGGTGGATAAAAAAATGCATTGAAATTTCTACCTTGGCCACTTGAAGTGCTCATACTGGGGGAAGTTAGCCAGTGTTGTGAGAACACTCAAGAGGCCCATGTGAAGAAGTCCACATTGAGAGAATTGAGGCCTCTTACCAATAGCCAATGTCAAGCAGCCAGCCATATGAGTGAGCCACCTTGGAAGTGGATCCTCGAGCTCCAGTCAACCCTTCCAAACAACCTGTGGTCATGACTGCAACCTTGTGAGACAGCCTGAGCTAGAACAACCCTACCAATTTGATTCCAAATTCCTGACCTGCTGTGAGAGACAATAAATAAATATTGTTGTTTTAAGTCACTAGGTTTTAGAGTAATTTGTTACACCTTAGATAACTAACAGACTTCTGCTACTTCTTATCTCCTGCCCCTGGTGGGAAAAACAGGACACTGTAATGAGTACTTCCCAGGCTCTTGTCCCTCAGAGTCTCACTCAGTTTTCAAGAGTTTCCAGAAGGGAGGTGATGGCCACAGTGGAATCCCTCCCCCCACGTGCCATCACCTTCCTTGAGTATCACCATCCCCTCTCTAGGCACTGCCATCACTTCCCCAGGGTCAGTGCCTCTGCCCAGTCACTGGGCTGTCCCCTGGCCCCAAAGCCTCCTCCATGGCAGCCCTCAAGGTCCCGAAGCAGAGCTCCAGCTTCACAGACTTTTGTGAGTTCAGGGCTCACCGTGTCCCCTGCAGAAATGGGGCTGCTTCTCTCTCTCTTTCTGTTATATCACTTTAACCTTTGACCTGCCCATGAAGCTTGGAATGTGTAATTTTGTACATACCAAATGATTTCTCAGAAGTCCATGGCTGGGCCATTTTCTCTTCCATCATTGGAACAAATAGCTTTTTCTTTGAAACAGAGCTGCCTAATAGAATTTTTTGTAAAGATGGAAATGTTCTATATCTTCACTATTCAATACAGTAGCCACTAGCCCCATGTGATTACTGAGCACTTGTAATGGGACTAGTGTGATATACGAGTTGAATTTTCGATTATACTTAAGTAGCCACATGTGACTAGCAGCCTCTGCATTAGACAGCCCAGCTTTAGTTGCAGTGATTGGCAAGCAAAAGACATTTTCTCTTGACCAGAGAGTTTGTGCTAAGATGAATGTGACTCAAGAGCAATGCTTTAACACCAGCATCTTACCCAAGTTTAGTGGAAGTATCTCTTTCGGTACCTCCTCCCGTCTTCCCCTCAGGACTCGGACAGGAGCCTGGGGCTGACCAATCCCACCATCCTCCCAACTTGTCCACCCACAACTGAACCCCAGTGATGGGTGCGGCCCTCTTTCAAAGGGCTACTTGCTACGATCAAACCTGGAACCTCAGGGTGGGAAAGGATGTGGAAGCTTATCTAGTCCAAACGTCCACAAGCTACTCACTGCTTATGACTATGTAAGTGTTAACTAAGCAGTCCCAACTCACTGGGTTATAAACACAAAATGGCTCTAATTTTTCCAATCGTTATCTTCCAGTTTGATTTGCTCCTAACAAATCAAAAACAAAAAGCTTTTCCCTTAGCACATCGTGGGCAGATTCCTTTACTCTCTTTCATTTTCAAACACTAAACTTATGTCGGTCCACTTTAAAACCTCATTCTCATAGCTAATGCAGGGTGCTCTCTGGCCTACTTCCCTCAGTTACTTTTGAGATCCTCTAGGTTGCTGGAGTGGGAAGGTGTAGGGAAGAAGGAGCCACACCATTCCCTGATGGGGGAGATCCAGTTTGGAAGGACCTCCTCCGCCACCTCTCAGCAGCGCCCTGGTGGAACACCACACAACCTCTTGCTTCTGGGTCCCCCTGTCAGTGGGCAGCACTCTTGGGTGGACCCTGGCAAGACAGCTCAGGACCAGCTGTTTCTGCAGGCGCAGAGCCCCTGGCACCCCCACCCCCGGCTGCCCAGTCCACTTCCTCCTGCCTGGGTAGGCAAAAGGGGAGACCTGCAAGTCCACAGCTTAAGCAGATGTCCACTGGGGAGTAAGGTGCCACTCTCCCCTTCTTGCAGCCCCTCCCCTATTTATTTTGCCTTGGAGCAGGAGGGGACAGTGGAGATAGGGAAGGAATCCCTTCGTACTGTGAACCCTGCCCAAGGCTGGGCATGACTCCTTTCTGCTCCTCTCCATATAGAAGGAGCAGTGGGATGGTAGGGATAGGAGTGGGGTTGATTGTGGAACTTAATCTGTTGCCTAGGAAAGCGCCAGGGAGGCAGTACCTGGCCCTGGCTTCCTGTAGCTCTCTCTTGAACATGAGGCATTTAGCACCTCTTCTTTTCAGCTGGGACCCCAGATGCCAGGTCCAGAGCAACAGAAAAACTCTCATTCCACCAACCCAACTTCCTTGTTGTCTTGGGCTGGAAGTGTGGATCTTGATGAGCTGCTTGGTGGTCTTGGGTGAGCTTCTGGCAGAAAGGCGGTAGGCTGTAGGCAGAAGCCGGCCTTTGACAGAGACCCCAGCACGAGGAGTAGTCCCTGGCTTTTCAGGCAATGTCACCCCTGTTCTGAGGTCCTCACATTGGGCAGGGACTGCCCTGCTCCCTTGCCAGGCCAGGCACAAGGGCTTCCAGAGCATTGGCCCAGGCCTGAGGGTAAAGCTTTTGGCTTTCTCTGTTGACTCACAAGTGGGCAGTGGGGAAAGTTCCAGCCTAAGTGTCCTGACCCCTTGGGATCAAAATGCCACTTGCAAGGCACAGACAGGGTGGCTCAGGGACCAGGGGCAGTCAAATCTCCCTGGTGAAGCAAACCTTAAAGGTGGGGTCTGGGGGGCAGAGAAGGAGGCTCTGCTGGGACTGCCGCCGTGGAGTCCTGATGCAGCTGGCAGTTCACAGTGTTTCTTGGGAGCAGATGATTCTCCAGCATCACACTCAGTCTCTGGCCCTCACATATTATCAGGCCAAACATCAAGCTATTGCCATTCTTGGTAACCTGCACATTCAGTCTGTGTCCACAGATACCTGCGGAGGCCCATGCGAGTGATGGCTCAGGCCAGGTTCCAGAATCTACCTGCCTGCCCTTGATCTAAACCACTATGCTGTCCCAGATACATGAACCCTGCTCCCATCCTCCCAGGAGGAGAACAGCTCTTCTGCATTTCTTCCCATTTTTCTCTCTCCTTCTTTTCTTTTTTAAACCCAGGAAAGAAGGGACAACTCACTCCATACCTACCATTCCCAGGGAAGCCTGCTGCATTGATTCAAAGGTGGTAGAAGTATCTTGCACTTTTCTCAGTAAAGAACAGAAAAGAAAAAAAATACAAATTAAATCTCTAGGACATGGCTCTGACAGAGTACCAGCTCCCCATATGCACTTGAGTCAGAGAAAGAAAAAGCACCATCGCTCTTAAAGCATTAACCTCAAATCGGCTCTTGGCAGTCTTGTCGCCGCCTGAATATGTCCCTGTTCTCAATACCATCTGTTCTCACACACCTGCAACCTTTAAATAGGCCAAATGTTCCTACGACAGGTGAAAGATTTCTATAAGCAACATAGCCCATACAGGAAATGTGGTTTCTTTAAACTCACTAGATTCTGAAACTTATTTATAATTTATAGGGAAAACATTCAAAATGAATGTGCAACAAAAGTTATAAAACATGATTGCCTTGTCTCTTTATTAAAAGGAGGATATAGAGCTGAAAGCTGGGTCAGTCTTTTTTCCCTTCTCAACTGAATTGCTTTTTCCTTGTGGTTTGGCTTTCGGAAGACTTTCTTTTTTTCTAAAAAAAAAATTCTATTGGTTGTTAAAGATGAGAAGGTTTTGCTCACTGCACACTCAAGGTTACATCTTAATTAGAATTGTGATAGTATTTCAGATTGTTCACTTTCTCACAACAGAGCCATGAAATAGTATTGTTCCATTTTATTATGAGAATACTAAGGCATGAAAATTTAGGAAAATTTCCCCAAGGTCAGATTAACTGACATGAGATTTTAAGTCATCATGCTGTCCTAGATATTTAATCAGTTCTGCCACTATTGACTTTCCAATCAGGTGCAATATTTTCCTTTAGTTCTTAATGCCCACTCCTTGAGCAATGTTATAATTTTAAGTTCCCTTGTGGTAGGTTTAGATTGATAAGCATATTAACTGGAAGTGTCTCAATTTTTTTTATAGTTGCTTAAGGAAATACATAGGTAAAATGTGCTCAGAGTTTTGTCTCAATTTCTACATATTATTTCAGTATTTATCTTAGTGGCAAATCATATTTCTAATGCTTCTATTTTAAATGAGAGACCTTACTAGCTTCCTGGAGGAAACCTAGGAAGGGGTAAGGATCTTAAGTTACTCACCACCTAGAGTCCTCTAAATGTCTATCTTCTATAGGAAGGGATCTTCTTTTATACTGTGCTTTTGTGTATATTAACACTTGGTCTACGTAAATTCTTTTCTTAGTTTGTTGTCTTTGTTCCCCCTGGAACTACCCAGACCAGATCCCCCTGTTTTTCTACAGATGCGTAGCCAAATGGCCTTTCTCTTTGTTTTTTGCATTTTTTTTTTTCTTAATCTGTAGCGTGTGCTTTATAACAGAATCAGGGGATTTAGAAAACCACATTTTTGGCCTCTGGTCACAAGCAGCACCAACACAACACTTCCAGAGTGTAAACATTTGTACTCTTCAAGTGCTTGAAGGTCTCAAATATTTTGACCAGCAATGTAGGTGGGAGCTGGTCATTCTTGGTCACAGGACTAGCAAGCTAAGCTGGTCCTCAGTGCCCCTGTATGGGGCAGCTCTGGGAAGCACTCCTAGGCATATCTGCTCCCCTGGAAACTGGCAGAAATCTTTTCTTCCCTTTCACTAGAAGCTTCTTTGTGTGGCTACTAGGATGTGCCACTCAGCAATGTAGCGCTTTACCTCACCTACTTGCTGTCCTTTGACACAACCTGTGAGTGCTTGCCATTGCCTGGCTTCTATGAGCCTCCATTTCACTCTTTTAAATAAAGAAGCTACTTTAAAAGTTACCAAATTGCCCATCCCTTTTAGGCTATGAAAGGTTTAGACCTGTGGTCCCCAACCCCCGGGCCTTGGACTGGTAGCTGTCTGTGGCCTGTTAGGAACCGGGCCTCACAGCAGGAGGTGAGCAGGTGGCAAGCAAGTGAAGCTTCATCTGTATTTACAGCTGCTCCCCATCACTCGCATCACCACCTGAGTGCGAACCCTACTGTAAACTGTGCATGCGAGGGATCTAGGTTGTGAGCTCCTTGTGAGAATCTAAATGTCTGATGATCTGAGGTGGAGCTGAGGCGGTGATGGGGAACAGCTACAAATACAGATTATCATTAGCAGAGAGGTTTGACTGCACAGAGACCATAATAAATCAATTGCTTGTAGACTCATATCAAAACCCTATCAGTGAGTGGCAAGTGACAATGTAATAATAATAGAAATAAAGTGCACAATAAATGTAATGTGCTTGAATCATCCCGAAACCATCCCTCTCCAGCCACCACCTCCCCCAGTCCGTGGAAAAACTGTCTGCCATGGAACCAGTCCTGGTGCCAAAAAGGTTGGGGACAACTGGTTTAGACCACAGCCTGGAGAGATAGGGAGTGGCCTAAAGCCATGTGGATCACCTGGAAAGCACAGATGCTTTGGCAAGTTAAGTGCAAGCCAGTGCGGATGGTGGAATGGTGGAAAAACCTGGCATTTGGAGAGAGAAAAAACAAACTTTAGGATTGAAAAGGATGTAGAACCCATCAACTCCAGTGGTTCCCAAAAGCTTGTCTCAGCACTTTAAGAAAGGGATACACTGCTATCTTAAAATGCCTAGTGGAAGGGAGTGGTAGAAAAAGGGGGCCTTGCCAAAAATGTATTTCTGGTCTCCAGGTTTATGAACCACTAGAAATTTGGCCATCTCTCCAATCTGCATTTTGCAGAGGAAGCCCAGAACAGGGACATGACTATTCCAACATCTATGACCAATTAGTGGTAGAACTGGAACACAAATTCCCCCAGCTTACCAGTCCATTTCTCCTGCTAGTAAAACACAGAAATAATGTACTAGAACTGTGGTTAGAGGGGAAAAGGTGTTCTGTTCGATGTAAAAGTCAAAAGAGGCAAGCGAGCGTAGGGATATTCCAGGTCCATCACCTGGAACACTGTAGAGGTTCCACCACGCGCTCCTCACAGGCAAGTCTGAGTTTATATACACACTCAAAAACACTGAGGCCAGGCATGTCACACCGATAAGAATAACATGGTCCAGATCTGGGAGATTATTGCCCCAAGAATGTTTACAGCCCCTGTTTCCTCCTCCCAGCTCTTAGGGAAAACTTCCAGCTGGGGCTGGTCCTGGGGTATAGAGTTTGGTGGATTCTCTGTGAAAATTTAGAGGCCCAGAGCCAAGGAGATCATTACAACTCCTGTGTTCCCAGTACAGAAGTGAGAGTAGGAATGTACTAGGCAGTTTTTTTCTTTGTGTTTTTTTTAAAGGCCTGGGAGTACCTGAAGGAAAGAACGTTTTAGGTCAAATATTAGGGAAACTTGCTAAAACTCAGAGATTTTTCTCTGATGCTATGGGGAGCTTCCTTCCCTGTCACATTCAGATCTCAATTTTTTCACAGCAATGTCATAAGACAGAAACTATCATAATGCAGAACAAGTTCAGGTTGATCTTTTGGGTTGTCTATCTTGCTTTTGTGCTTTAAGAAATTTGCTCAGTAAAATAGCAGACAAGCAGCATGACTGGCCTTTTCCCTAGTTCGAGTAAGCCCCAAGCATCACTGCTAGTAAGGAAAAGGATCTTTTTTTTAACCCTTCAGATGGCACCAGGGAAAATTCCACAGTGCATTCATGAGTCAAGGGACAGTATCTCTGGCATGGAGATGTCTGGCCAGCTGGAATTTCTGGATGGCTTTTCCCACTGTAGGGATTTAAGCAAACCATTGTAATTCTTCCCTCTCTGGTAAGAGAAAGGAAAATCCCAGCCCTTAGAGCATTAGTTCTGGCTCAAGAACATGGGTTTTTTCCTGGAAACAGGGACTGGTTCAGTGAGATGCCCCAGAGTTGGTGCTCTGTGTTGCTAAGATGCCTGCTTCTGGCAAGCAGAAGTGGGGAAAGGGGCCACTTGAGAGAGTCTTGATGCCCCTCAAAGTGACACAAAACCTTCGTTATCTAATAGTTATTTGACATCAGAGAAATTTTGCCCTAGAAAAAGGCTGAACTTAGATGACTTCACTAATCAGAGTATTTTAAGATTTATAAACAGAAGTCAGATCACATTAAATAGTGCACTTCTAAGCTGAGTACAAGTTAAATTGCCTACCAGGCTGCATAGAGAAACAAAGAAGTTAGTTGTGGATTTGTAGTGTTTTGAATGTGTCTGTAACTGGCAGCACATGCACCAGGTGAGCCAATTTCCTGTGACCTCTGGCCCGAGGCCTCACAGAGCCTCAGCACCTGGAGACTCCCTAGACTCCTCTGTCAACAGCCCCATGTGCTGGCAACCACTGAGGCAATAGCGACATCCACCCACACATCAGAGCCAGAACCATGATGCAGCACAGAATTCAGGCTTTTCCAGGCCCCTGCAATAACCATTTTGTATCCATAACTTCTCCTAAGGGGTTTCATTTACTGAGTAATCACCTACTGTAGCAGTTCTCAAAGATCCCTAGGGAGCCCAAGCCTAATTCAGGTGGTCCATTAGGTCAAAACTATTTCCATAATAATACTGAAATGCTATTTACCTTTTTCATTGTGTTGACACCTGCACTGATGATGTCAGAGCAATGGTGGAGAAAATTCTGATGCCTTGGCACAAATCAAGGCCATAGCACCAAACTGTGTTAATAGCTATTGTAGTCTTTGTTGCCACACATTCACAGCACCAAAATAACACCCTGCTAGTTTCATTCGAGAATGTCTTTGATAAAGCTGTGAAAACCACTTACTTTAGTAAATCTCAACCCTTAAGTACATATTTTTTTAATATTCTATGTGAAGAGGAAACATGCATAAGCACATCTGTACGCTGAAGTACAATGTTCATCTGAAAGAAAAGCACTTGGCAGTTGTTTGAATTACAAGCTAAACTAGCCACTTTTGTCATGGAATACCAGCTTTACCTGAAATGATGGCTGAGAGACAAATTACAGTCACTCAGACTTAGGTATTTGGCAGAAATTTTCTCAAAAATGAACTAAGCCTGTCACTTCAAAAAGAATAACTGACAGTCTTTGTTGCCAATGGTAAAATTTAAGCCTTTAAGCAAAAAGTAGAATTTTGAAAAACTTGCATCGCCCGCCATCAGCTCGACAGCTCATCAATATTTAAAGACTTTACTGACAAGGTCAATGGTGATATTGACAAAATGTAATTTTTGATATGGTATAATGTAATGTGTCAACATTTTGAAGATCTGCATAACTCAGTAATATAAGATTTTCTAAATGACCAATGCTTGATGTTAAAAACAAACTATGTAGGGGTAAAATAACCCTTCAAAGCACAAGATAGACCAATAGATTTTAATGCAACAGAGATAAAACTCATTCATATGGCTTCAAGTTCCACCTTGCAACTAACCTTTAAGAAACTACTACTTGTACAGTTTTGGTGTAGGATCAAGGAATGTACACAATTATCTGAAAAAGTTCATAAAATACTCCTCCTTTTTCCAAGGACTTATCTGTGTGAAGTTAGATTTTCTTTGTGTACTTCAACCAAAACGATATATCACAACAGACTGGGTGCAGAAGCAGATAGAATCCAGCTGTCTTCTACTAAAGCATATTAAACAGATTTGCAAAAAAAGTAGAACAATGTCACTCTTCTATTTTGTATAATTTTAGAAAATAGTTATTTTTTATAAAAATGTGTTACTTATGTTATCATGAAATGGGTTAATATTATTTTTAAATGAATTAAATAAACAAATTTCTGTTTTAATTTTTTATGGTAAATATCTATAGATATAATCCAAATAAAAACTTTTTTGGGGTCCTCAAAATTTGTAAAAGAATAAAGTGGTCCTGAGTCCAAAAATTTGAGAAATGTTGATCAAGTAAAACCTCACATAATAAGGCTATTGTAACCAGTAAGCATGGAAGAGAAGAAAGAACATGTGCTTTGGAGCCTGTCAGACCCAGGTTCAAATTCTGACTTCACCACCTAGTAGCTATTTCACTTAACAAATCACTTCATTCTTCCAAGCTTCAGTTTCCTCATCTGTAAAATGGGAATAACAATACCCACCTTATAGATTGTTTAAGGGTTCGAGATAATATTTATAATTCACTTAGCATAAGGCATAATAGTAGGTGGTCAAATATTTATTGATTGAATAAATATAGTAAGATGTTCAGTATATCAATGAATACTTTTGGTTGCAAGGAACAAAAATAGCTTCAACAACAGTAAGAAAATTACCTTCCCTAACAAGAAGTCCAAAGACAGCAAGTCCAACAATGCCATAAGACCCAAGTCCTTTCCATCTCCTGCTCTAATCCCTCAGTGTTGGCTTTCTTCTTTAGGCAGGTAGCAAGGTGGCAGCAGCATTTCCAAGGCATCACATTCAGGCAGGACAGTGTCCTGAAGAAGAATTTTTTTCCCCCCTGTGACTACCTCTTAGGAAAGAACAAACTTTTTCTAGATTGCTTCCAGCAGACTCACATTTCATTGACCTGAATTTGGCCACATGACCATTCCTAAACCAATCCCTTGGAATGGATGTTCCTTTGACCAATGAGGCCCATTTGTGGAGCTGGAGGTGGGGTCCAACTTCTCTGAGGCACAAGTCTGGTGGGTGAAGGGCTAATCACCCTTCAAAACAAAATCAGGGCTTTATTAGGAAGGAAAAGTTAGGATAGAAGGAACCAGTAGGCAATTACACAGGGTCTACTACATTCAGTAAATAAAGTTCTAGAACAGTGGGTCCCCAATCCTGGTAGGCAGACTGGCCACACAAAAATCATCTGAGAGCTTTTTAAAAAATATATAGCTCAAACCATAATGTGCATGTGAATTGCCTGGGGATCTTGTTAAAATAAGGATTCTAAATTTGTACCAAAGTCTCAGATAAGGTAGCTGCTGCTGGTATGTGGACCACACTTTGAGTAGCAAAGATATATACCTCACACCTCCAAATTACTGACTCAGAATCTCCCAGGGGATCCTGGCTTGAGAACTGGGTTCAATGTGGTAAACATCAACAAGGTACAAGATTAGCCTTCATTCATGCATTCATTCAATAAGCATTCATAGGAACCTATACCCTTCCAAGCCCTGTGCTTATTGCTGAAACTACAAAGGGTCCACATTCTGTTGGGGACAGGGAGCAGGCCAACCTACATGCAGATGTCTTCAGTGTGATATGAGAGGTGCTGCAGGAGAGATATGTACAGAGTGCTCTGGGATCAAGGAGCCAGGGGTGCTGTGGTAGCAAAGGGGTAGTAAAAGTGGGATTGACAGGGAAGTTTTCACAGAGGAGAGGGCACTGGAACTGGGCTTTCCTCTGGGACCCAGACTGAGACAATGCGTGTGAGAGGAAGCCTGGAAATATGAATGAACCAAGTATATTCAGAGCACAGTGAGAATGTCTCTGCGGCTTATATATATACAGGCTTAGATGGGGTGGGGGAAGAAAAGCTCAAAAAGGTAGGCTGGGGCTAGATTACAAGAGGCTTTGAATGCTGTGTTAAGTCACTCTATAGCTGTTCTCAACCTTGACTGCATTATAGAATCACCTGGAGAGCTTTTAAACATCCTGACACCCAGGCCACACCTCGATCAATTAAATTCTACTTCCTTAGGGGGAAGAGGTGGAGGGAAAGCAGGCATCAGTACATTTTAGAGCAGGTGATGCACTGTGCTGCCAAAGCTGAGAACCACGGCTCGTCAAGAGCTAGTGCCTGCCCAACCTGTTTGCATAGAGCATGCACTTAAATGTGAATAGAGCCCACCCTTCTTAAATGAACTTTTCATTTCAATTTGATAATCAAAGTCAAAATTATTAAAAAGCTTTTATGCCCCAGAGGCCATGTGATAGGCATTGGAATGGACCTCCCCCTACACAGGGGACTGTGGAGTGCAGGCAGATGAAGCCCGCCCTTTGTTCCCCTGCCAGCACTGCTGAAAGCTGAGCCCTGTGAAGCCACTGTTGCTGGGCAGAGGGCACCTCTTTCTCTCACTAGCCTAGACCACAGGGATCTTTGACTAGAAAAATTTGCAAAGTATTTGCCGAATAAGAACACATTTCCCCACCCCACCCTCTTTTACTAACTGAATGTCTATTCAAGAATTTGGGTGTATTTTTACTTGATAAGATGAAAAGACGAACTGTCCACACGTGAAGGCTGACAGTTATCTTTTTGTAGGTGCTTCACAATATGACTTTGGAATGCCTGCTCTTGGTTTTGATCTCTGTACTCAGCTGCTGAAATGTTATAGTTAAGAAAAGTTGTTCCTTCTCTCATTTATCACCGTTAAATTTCCTGAAATAATCTTTAAAGTGTCCAAATGTTGCTATGAAACATTCCTAGTTGTTATTCCCTTAAGTTGCTGAATTTCTGGAGTGTTCTGAATTTGCTGATTTGTGCAACTGCCACAGCCCAGCAGGTACCTGGGAACGCATGCCCGACTTTGGGCAAACTTTGGTGTGGCCTTAATGATTATTTTGACTGTGTCCTGTTTTACAGTTCCCACCCAACACATGGGAGGTGAAGTGCTGCTTTGTTTTCAGAATTAAACTGTCTTCCAGGAAGTCTTCTGGGGTCCCCTTTGCTTTTGCTGAGAGAGGCCCCAGATGAGAGGCATCAGATGAGAGATATGCCATTGTTCCTCTAGTGCGACATACAGGCTTTCTTTTCAAATAATTCACCTAATCTCTTCCCTTCACAAAAGCCCAGGATTTCCCCACAATCAAATGATGAGACCTGAAAAGAAAAAATAAAACAAACACTTATCTGAAGCTCTGATTCAAAGGGCTAGGTTCTATGGAAATTACAGGCTTTTGCTCTGGCTGTGCAGATGTGACTAGGAATCCACACCATTGCTAACACAGAAAAGGAGCTGGCCTCCATGTGCACTGGCATGCCAGTGTGTGGGTGGCCTGGGGAGAAGCCAGCCCCTCCTAGACAGACCTCGACTGGGTTTGAGTCCCTGAGCAGGAGCAGTCCCTGATGCCTGACCACTTACAACGTG
The DNA here is from genome assembly GCA_023783475.1 of Daubentonia madagascariensis. Taxonomy (NCBI): domain Eukaryota; kingdom Metazoa; phylum Chordata; class Mammalia; order Primates; family Daubentoniidae; genus Daubentonia; species Daubentonia madagascariensis. Next base: position 22,593,632 of record JAKFHU010001670.1, read on the forward strand.
AATATGTAATTAGCAAACAAAACCTAAACAGCCCCCTCAACCAAGCCTGCATCCCCACAGCCCCGGCTGTGCCCAGCAGCCTTGGCTGTGCAGTGGCCTCCTATTCCTGTGGGCCACTCCAACTGAGCTTGGCTCACCCAAGACCCTGCTTGGATACTGACAAGCTGGCCTTTCATGACAGGAAGGGAATGGAACTTCCCTCAATGTCGGGGTTTTAATCTTGGTTCTGGGGGACATTACCTCCCTCTTTGTGGATCACTGATTGCTTTCAAAATACCAGGAATCATTATTTTACCTTACAGGGCTATTATGTGCTATGATTAATTTAGCTAAGGCTCTTAGAAAACAGTAAACGCTGAGCGACCTTATTAGTCCTCATTTTACAGAGCACTTTAATATCCCCTGGCAGCTGGTTCGATGAGAAGTGCTACTTACAATGACCCACATGCACGGTCTTTTTTCTTTTTTCTTTTTCTTTTTAAATTCCAGAATATTATGGGGGTACAAACTTTGGTTACATATATTGCCTATGCACTGCCGAAGTCAGAGCTACAAGCATGCCCATCCCCCAAACAGTGTGCCCCGCACCCATTAGGTGTGAGTTTTCCCATCCCCTCCACTCCCCTCCCAACTGCCCAACACCCAATGAATACTACTTCCCTGTGTGCACATAAGTATTGATCAGTTAGTACTTTGATGGTGAGTACCAGTGGTGCTTGTTTTTCCATTCTTGTGATACTTCACTTCGATGAATGGGCTTCAGCTCCATCCAGGATAATACCAGAGGAATTAATTCACCATTGTTTTTTATGACTGAGTAGTACTCCATGGTATACATATACTACATTTTCTTAATCCACTCATGTGTTGATGGGCACTTGGGTTGTTTCCACATCTTTGCAGTTGTGAATTGTGCTGCTATAAACATTCGAGTGCAGAGGTCTTCATTACAGAATGTCTTTTTTTCCTTTGGGTAAATACCCAGTAGTGGGATTGCTGGATCAAATGGTAGTTCTACTTTTGGTTCTTTGAGGTATCTCCATACTACTTTCCATAGAGGTTGTACTAATTTGCAGTCCCACCAGCCGTGTATGAGTGTTCCTGTCTCTCCGCATCCATGCCAACATTTGCTGTTTTGGGATTTTTTGATATAAGCCAATCTCACTGGAGTTAAGTGATATCTCATTGTGGTTTTGATTTGCATTTCCCTGATGATTAGAGAAGGTGAGCAATTTTTATATGTTTGTTGGCCATTATTCTGTCTTCTTGTGAAAAGTTTCTGTTCATGTCCTTTGCCCACTTTCTAATGGGGTTGTTTAATTTTTTTCTTGTTGATTTTCCTAAGTTCTATATAGATTATGGTTATCAGCCCTTTATCAGATATGTAGCATGCAGATATTTTCTCCCATTCTGTAGGTTTTATGTTTGCTGTAATGATAGTTTCCTTGGCTGTGCAGAAGTTTTTTAATTTGATCGGGTCCCATTTATTTGTTTTTGTTGCTGCTGTGATTGTTTTGGGGGTCTTCTTCATAAATTCTTTGCCTAGGCCAATGTCTATAAGAGTTTTCCGATGTTTTCTTCTAGAATTCTTACGGTTTACTGTCTTAGGTTTAAGTCTGTTATCCATCATGAGTTGATTTTTGTGAGAGGTGAGAGGTGTGGATCTAGTTTCAGTCTTCTACATGTGGCTATCCAATTTTCCCACCACCATTTATTGAATAGGGATTCTTTTCTTCAGTGTATGTTTTTGTCTACTTTGTCAAAGATCAGATGACAATATGAGGATGGTTTTATATCTGGGTTCTCAGTCCTGTTCCATTGGTCTGTGTCTCTGTTCTTGTGCCAGTACCATGCTGTTTTGGTTACTATAGCCTTGTGTATAGTTTGAAGTCTGATAGATTGTTGCCTCCCAATTTGTTCTTTTTGCTTAAGATTGCTTTGGCTATATGGGGTCTTCTCTGGTTCCATATGAAGCATAGAATTATTTTTTCTAGATCTGTGAAAAATGATTTTGGTATTTTGATAGGGACTGCATTGATTCTGTAAATCACTTTAGGTAGTATAGACATTTTAACAATGTTGATTCTACTGATGCAAGAGCATGGTAGGGTTTTCCATCTGTTTACATCCTCTAAAATTTCTTTTCTCAGTGTTTTGTAGTTCTCCCTATATAGGTCTTTCACCTCCTTAGTTAAATATCTTCCTAAATATTTAATTTTCTCCCTCTGATGAAAATGCACTGCTTCCAAATGAATCCAATAAAAATTAAGCAGGGATGTTAATTTTATCTTTAATAAAAATTGAACAATTTCTAATGAAGGAAAAGAAGAAATAATTTCATGCTAATTAGGAGGGAGACACAGCTGTATTTTGGAGATAAATAGGGCAAGGGTTAAGGTTTAACTGGAAAAAGTCTGTCTCAAAGGAAAACTCAATTTGAAAAACTTGCTCACAGCCTAGGGATCCTACTCAAGCCATTCTTGCCCTTTCCCCTTCCCTTTCCTTCCTCCCACCCACTTCAATGCCAAACTGCACAGGCAATGGAATAAGTCTTTACAAGACACATTAGTACATCTTGGGTGATGCAGAAAGGCAGGGATTATAAAGGCATGGGACAGTTTGGCAGTGGGAAGGACATGCCTCACTCCAGTTCTGTGGATTCCACATTCTCCCCTGGGGGGAGCAGCTGTGGTTGCTGCAAGCCCATACTGACAGCAGCCAGGGGGTCAGCAAGTGCCCTGAGAGCTGAAGGGTCCAATCTCTGCCTCTGTCTCTGGGGATGCACCAGGATGTGCCAAACTCATCCCGTTTGGCAGTTTTTAAATTGCCCTTTACATGTGTTTTTAATTTTTATGTAATAAAAGAACAAATGCTTTATAATTAAAGACCAGTTGGTGATTAAAATCAGTTTTGTTGATGGCTAACAAACACAAGTAAAGGCTGATATAAATCTTTGTGAGATCTGTGAGGCCCACATCTGTGACAATTCCTCCTCTCCCAACCATGTTTTCTCTGAAGCAGCATGTCTCTCCACTTTCCCCCAACTTTGTTTTGGCCTAGTAATTCTATCTTGCTTACACAATTGCTCATCCTTTATCCTCCTGTTTTTGATTACCAACTGGTGTTTATTTTAAATGTAGTTACTGGCCAATTAAATAGAAATTAGCTACATTTAGAGGCAGAGTTCCTGATTATACTTCTTCCTTTGACAACTATTCATTCTTCTTTTGGCTATCCTGACAGCAGAAATCCCAAAGGCAAAGTTCAGCACTGCTTTGCCAGGGCCCCTTAGGGCATCGACCTGTTAGATCCAGAGTTGAAGGAAGTAGGGATGAGATGCTCTATTCACCCAGTGGGACCTGCAGCAAGCTGGGCTGGAACTGGAGCTGTTTCCTGTTGTGATTCAGTTAAACCATTTCTGATTCAAGACAGACTTTCCTACTAGAAGGTCAGGCTTATTTCACCGAAGAAGAAGAAAAATAAAAAAAAATCTACTTTTCTTTGTTTTTAGAGCAGCTGGAATGTGTCTTCCTTTCCACCCAAACACTGACCTCCGCTTGGTTGAGTGAAGGAGAGACTCCCTTCCTGGGCTGGGTGAACCACATAGGCTAAATCAGTCCTTGTTGTCAGGGAACAACCAAGCTGTAGGCTTCCTATTTTCAAATCAAATTCATTGTGCTAATCACCTAGATAATCTGATATGGGTAATATTTATTCTAAAATGAGAACAAGAAAAACATCTGTGACAGAATTCATTAGTGTAAGCCTTTTTTGCTCCCAACATGTGCTCTACAGATTGCATGGAGTGTGTATAAAGTCTATAGGATGTGTCCCTATTTATATTGCCTCTTCATCAGGAAATGTCTTCTATTGCTGTGGTTTGAATATTTAACCTCTCCAAATCTCATGTTGAAATTTGATCCCCAGTTTTGGAGGTGGGGCCTAATGGGGAGGAGTTTGGGTCATGGGGGCAGATCCTTTATGAATGGTCTGGTGTTGTCCTCAAGGTAATGAATGAGTTCTCACTCAGTTAGTTTACATGAGAGCTGATTGTTAAAAAGAGTCTGGCATCTCCCCTCCCTTTTGCTTCTACTCTCTTGCCATGTGATCTCTACACACCAGCTCCCCTTTGCCTTCCACTGTGAGTGGAAGCAGCCTGAAACCCTCACCAGAAGCAGATGTTGGCACCACATTTCTGGTACAGCCTGCAGAACTGTAAGCCAGATAAATCTCTTTTCTTTATAGATTGCCCAGCCTTAGATATACCTTTATAGCAACACAAATGTCCTTTCCCCATTGTGTGTTCTTGGCACCTTTTTCAAAGTTCAACTGACTGTAATGCATGGATTTATTTCTGGGCTCTCTATTCTGTTCCATTGGTCTATATGTCTGTTTTGATGCCAATACCATGCTGTTTTGATTATTATAGATTTGTAGTAGATTTTGAAATAGGTAGTATGATGCATCCAGCTGTAATTTTATTCCTCAAAAGTGCTTTATCTATTCAAGATCATTTGTGATTTTATGCAAATTTTAGAATTTTTTTTTCTATTTCTGTGAAAAGTGCCACTTGAATTTTTGATAGGAATTGCATTGAATCTATGGATTGTGTTGAGTAGTATGGCCATTTTAACAATATTAATTCCTCTAATCCATGAACATGAGATAGCTTTCCATTTATTTATATCTTCTTTAATTTTCTTCATCAATGTTTTATAGTTTTCAGTGTACAGAACTTTCACCTCCTTGGTTAAATTTTTTCTGAAGTTTTTTTTTATGCTAATGTAAATAATATTATTTTCTTGATTTCATTTTTGGATAGTTTGTTTTTAGTATATAGAAATGCTACCGATTTTTATGTTAATTTTGTGTTCTGCAACTGTACTGAATTTTTTTTTTAGTTCTAACAGTGTTTTGATAGATTCTTTACACAGATAGATCTATATATAAGATCAAGTAATCTGCAAACAGAGACCATTTTACTTACGTTCTGATTTAGATGACTTTTATTTATTTTTCTTGCCTAATTGCTCTGACTAGCACTTCTAGTCTCATGTTGAATAGAAGTGGTGAGAGTGGGCATCCTTGTCTTGTTCCTGATCTTAGAGGAAAGTTGAAAGTGGGGTATTGAAGTCTCCTACAATTATTGTATTGCTGTCCATTTATCCCTTAGTTCTGCTAATATTTGCTTTATATATTTAGATGCTTCAATGTTGGGTGCATATATATTTGCAGTTATTATATCTTGATGAATTGAACACTTTATATAATGACCTTCTTTGTCTCTTGTGACAGTTTTTGACTTAAAGTCCATTTTATCTAAGTGTTGTCACCCCTGCTCTCTTTTGGTTACCATTTGCATGGAATATCTTTTTTCATGCCTTCACTTTCAGCCTGTGTGTGTCCTTAAAGCTAAAGTGAGTCTCTGGTAGGCAGCATATAGTTGGATCTTGGTTTTTTAACCAGGTGTAGCTATTCAGCCACTCTATATCTTTTTATTGGATAATTTAATCCATTTACATTTAAAGTAATTACTAAAAGTAAAAATAAAATAATTACTGATAGGTAAGAACTTACTATTGCCATTTTGTTAATTGTTTTCTGACTATTTTGTAATTCCTTTGTTCCATTTTGATTTTCTTACTGTCTTCCTTTGTAATTTGATGATTTTTAATAGTGATATGCTTGATTCTTTTCTCTTTACCTTTTGTATCTACTATAGGTATTTTCTTTGTGGTTACCATAACACATACATAAAACATCTTGTAACAGTTGATTTTGAGCTGATAACAACTTAATGTCAACTACATTAAGAAATTTACACTTTATCTTCTCCTCCCACATATTATGTTATTGATGTCACAAATCTTTTATTATATATATTGTGTATCCATTAACAAGCTATTGTAGCTATAGTTATTTTTAATATTTTTGTTATTTAGCTTTTATATTAGAGCTAAAAGTGATTTATAAACCACCATTACAGAATTAAAGCATTCTGAATTTGACTATATGGTTCACTTACAGTGAGTTTTATATTTTCGTATGTTTTCATTTATTTGTTAGAATCCTTTCCTTTTAACTGAATAGTAAGGTAGGTCTAGTGGTGATGAACTCCCATAGCTTTTGTTTGTCTTGGGAAGACCTTATCTCCCCTTCATTCCTTAAGGACAACATTACTGAGTATTCTTGGTTGGCAGGGTTTTTTTGTGTGTGCGTCTTTTGTCACTTTGAGTGTATTATCCCACTCCCTCCTGGCCTGCAAGATTTCTGCTAAGAAATCTACTGGATAATTTTATGATGGTTCCCTTAGATATGACAAGTTACTTTTCTCTTGCTGCTTTAAAAATTCTCGCTTTGTCTTTTGAGAATTTGATTATAAATTTTCTCAGTGAAGATACCTTTATATTTAATCTATTTGGTGTTCTTTGGGCTACATTAATCTGGATGTTCATTTTGCTCTCCAGGTTTTGGAAGTTTTCGGTAATTATATCTTTAAATAAACTTTCTACCCCTCTCTCTTTCTCTATTCCTTCTGGAACATCCATAATACATATATTGGTTTGCTTAATGGTATTCCATAAGTTTCATAAGCTTTCTTTATCCCTTTTCTTTTTCTTTTTACTCCTCTGACTGGGTAATTTCAAGTGACTTGTCTTCAAGCTCTCTGATTCTTTATTCTACTTGATTGAGTCTGCTGTTAAAAGTCTTGATGGAATATTTTCAGTTATTGTGTTCTTTAGCTCAAGAATTTTTGTTTGGTTCTTTTTTTACAGTTTCTATCACTGTTGATCTTCTAATTTTGTTTGGGTATTGGTTTCCTGTTTGTTTTGTTTTGTTTTCTGTGTCCTCTTATATAGCTCACTGAGCTTTGTTAAGATGATTATTTTGAATTCTTTGTTAGGCAGTTTGTGTCCATTTCCTTAAGGTCTGTTACTGCTACGTTATTTTGCTCCTTTGATCGTATCATATTTCCATGCTTATTTGTGATTTTTGTAGCCTTGTGCTGGTGCCTGTACATTTTAAGAGGTAGACACCTATTCCAATCTTTACAAAGTGGCTTGGCAGGGAAAACACCACCAGTCAACCTGTCCAGAAATTGTAGGTGGGCCATCTAGCAGGGTCCATGGGTGAGCTAGCTGCTGGAGTCCTCAGGCTGGCCTGCCTGGTGCCTGGGTCAGCAGATGGGTGGACCTGGTCCCTGGGTCCATAGAGGCTGGCTTGGTGCCCACATCCATGAGGTCAGGCCTGGAGCCTGGATCTACTTGGGCAGATCTGCAGCTTGTAGTTGTGGGGGATGGTCTGAAGCCTGGGTCTGTGGGTACTGGCTTGGTGCCTAGGTCCATGGGGCTGGCCTGAAGCCAGGGTCCATGGGGGCCAACTTGGCACGAGGCAGGTCTTGAGCCTGAGTCCACAGGGATGAGTCTGAGTCTTTGCTATGTGAGGGCTGGACAACCTAAAGCCTGGGTCAACTGGAGCAGTCCTGGAGCCTGGGTCCTAATGGGGCCTGGTGCAGAACCAGGGTCTGCTGGAGCATGGGCCATGGGGGATGGCCTAGTGCCTGGGGCTGTGGGAGCCAGCCTGGAAGTAGGGTCCATAGATATTGGCCTGGCACTAAGGTGGGCCTGAAGTCTGGGGACACATGGGATGACCTGGTCTTAGGAAATCTTGGTGGCTTTGTCCACAATTGACAATCCGGAGCCTGGGGCCATGGGGGCTGGCCTGGCACCAGATTCCACTGAGGCAGGCCTAGTGGTATTTTCCAAATTTACTTAGGTCAGCTTATTTCTTCCCTATCCCTTTCAGCATGGTTATGTGATTAATTTGTAACACAGTAAAATGCATTTATCACAATGTGCATTCAATCTCTTCTCCAACATCCTGATTTATTTTAAAAAATTTACATATAGTAAAATTCACTTTTGTGGTATACAGGTCTATCAATGTTGGCAAATGCTTAGAATAGTATTAGGAACAACCATAGTTCTATACATGACACCATTACCACAAAGTTTCCTTGTGCTGCTCCTTTATGGACAACACACCCCCCTAACCCCTGATCTATCAACTACTCATCTGTTTTCCTCCCTATAGTTTTGCTTTTTCCAGAGTGCCATGTGAATAGAATCAAACAATTCTGGGTCTGGCCTCTTTCACTTTTCAAAATGCAGGTAAATGTTATCTATGTTGTTTTGTGAATCAATAATTCAGTACATTTTGTTGCTGGTGGCTTTCCATTACACATATGTATCATAATTTGTGGTACATCTACATCGTTTCTAATTTTTAAACCAGCTGTGAATATTTGCTTATAGGTTTTTCCATTGTAGGAGACCAGAATATGCCACCCCAAAATATGCTTCTTTGGCATAAAGACTATCTTGAGCTGATTATTTTGAGAAGCTATAGACACAGGAGATCTGAAAACAGAGTACAAGTTATCATTTTGTAAAAGAAATTTACATCTATAAAGGAAATCTCCTTTTGGAAGGGTGTCTCCCTCTCTGTACCAGGAAGAGAAGGATGACTTTAAATCACTAGAGACTCTTGTCAATGGAGAAGGCACCACTTAAACCTGTGTAAGAAATATCACCCTTGTTTACCTTGCTTGTCCTAGGCATCTCCTTATAATTGGCCTTCCCCACATCCTTCTTTTTTCATTCCAGCAGACAATCGTATTTAAACCTGAATTCAAAGCCACACCTTTAAGACTTACTCATTTCTCTGGGTATCTCCTATGTATACATGAGGTATACATGTTATTGAACTTCTGTTTATTTTTCTCTTGTTAAACTGTCTTTTGTTACAGGAGTCTGTCCCAACTAAAAACTCTTAAGGGTAGAGAGAAAGTTATTTTTTCCTTTCCTACAGTTTGAACATCTTTTCTTTTCTTTTGGAAACATCTGGGAGTGAGGTTGCTGGGTCATGTGGTAGAAACTGCCCAACTGCTTCCCAAAGTGGCTGCACCACTTTGCATTCTTGCCATTTTGCATTCCTAGCAGCAATGTGTAGGAATTCCAATTGCTCCACATTCTCACCAGCACTTGGGTTGTCAGGTTTTTAAATTATAGATATTCAAATAGGCATGTTGTGGTATCTTGTGGTTTTAATTTGCATTTCCCTAATGATTACTGATGTTGAACATTATTTCTTGTGTTTATTTTGCATCTGAATATGTTCTTTGGCAAAGAATCTGTTCAGTTTTTTGGCCTGTTTTTAAAAATTGGGTTGTTTGTGTTCTGATTGTTGAGTTTATGAGTTCTTTATCTATTGGATACAAGTCCTTTGATAGATGTAATTTTAAAATATTTTCTCCTAGTTTGTGACTTGTCTTTTCATTCCCTTAATCAAAAAGCCAGTTTTTTCAGAGCAAAAGTTTTTTGTTTTAATACAGTTTAATTTATCAATTTTTTCTTTCACAGGTCATGCTTTTGGTGTCATGTCTAAAAACTCTTTGCCTAACTCAGGGTTTCTGAACAGAAGTGCTATTGATGTTCAAGGTAATTCTTTGTTGTAGAGGCCTGTCCTGTGCACATTGCAGAATGTACATTCCTAGCCTCTACTCATTTCTGGCCTATACCCATAGATGCTTACAAAACACACACACACACACACACACACACACAGGCCCCAATCATGACAATTAAAAATGTTCCACACCTTGTCAAATGTCCTCTGAAGTATAAAGTTGATACCTGTTCAGATTCACTGGCCTAACCCAAGGTCATACACATCACTTTCTCCTGTGTTTTCTCTGAGAAGTTTTATGGTTTTAGTCTTTATGTTTAGGTCTATGATCCATTTTTAGTTAATTTTGTATGAGGTATGAGATATAAACTGAGGTTCTTTGGGTTTTGGTTTTTTTTTTTTTAACATATGGACTGCTGTGGTCTAAATGTTTATGTTTGCCCTCAAATTAATTTCTATGTTGAAGTCCTAACCCCCAGGATGATGGTATTCGGAAGTAGGGCTGTTGAGAGAGGATTAGGTCAGGAGGGCAATGTCCTCGTAAATGGGATTTCTACTATGCAAAGATACAGTGAAATATTGCTGTCTATGAACTAGGAGGCCCCCACTAGACACTGAATCTGCCAGCACCTTGATCTTGGACTTCCCAGATTATAGAACTGTGGCCAATAAATTTCTGTTGTTTATGAGCCACCCAGTCTGTGGTATTTTGATATAATAGCCTGAATGAACTAAGATGTGGACATTCAGTTGTTCCTACACCATTTGTTTAATGAGACTCTCTTCTATTGAATTGTATTTGCATCATTATCAAAAATCAGTTGACTATTTATGTGGGTTTATTTCTGGTTTCTCTCTTCTGTTTCATTGATCCATGTATCTATCCTTTCTCTATTGCACTTGAAATTAGGTAGAGAGTCTTCCAACTTTTTTTCAAGATGTTTTGGCAATTCTAGTTCCTTTGCCTTTCCATATAAATTTTTAAACCAGTAGTCAGTAACTACATAAAAGGCTGCTGGAATTCTGATTGGAATCTCACTTAATCTATATAACAAATTGAGGTAAATTAACATTTTAACAATACTGAATCTTCTAATCTATGAACATGGTGTATTTCTCCACTTATTTGGATCATCTTAGGTTTTTTTCTTCAGTGTGTTGTACTTTTCAGCATATAGATCCCACATAGTTTGTTTTAGATTTATACCTGTTATTTTTTGTGCTATTATAAATGGTATTGTTATTTGAATTTGAAATTCCAATTTTACAGTGCTAGTATGTAGAAATACCATTGATTTGCATGCATTGACTTTGTATCCTGAGACTTTATTGAACTCATTTATTAGTTCTAGGAGCTTTTGTGTAGTTTTTTTAGGAATATCTACATAGGTAGTTATCTGTGAATAGAGGTGACATCCCTTTTATTTCCATGTTTTGCCTTATTGGAAGAGCTAGTATTTTCAGGGTGATGTTAAATGGAGGTTGTGAAAGAGGATATCCTCACCTTGTTTCCCATCTTCGGGTAAAAGTATTCAGTCTCTTACCATTAAGTGTGATGTTAGCTATAGGTGTTTTGCAGATATCTTTTCTTATGTTAAGGATATTTCCTTTTATTTCTACTTTGCTGAGAATTTTTATCATGAATGCATGTGAAATTTTGTCAAATGCATTTTCTGCATCTATTTTCTTTTTTAATCTGTTAATATAGTGCCTTACATTGATTGCTTTTATAAAGTTGAACCAATATTACATTCCTTAGATCAATGCCATTTGGTCATGGTGTACAATTCTTTTTATATATTCCATTTTAAATTTAAAAATTAAAATATACATATAGTTATAGAAATACTGATATATAGATATATGTATGTGCATGAGTTAGTATGTATACCTGCACACACACATCCATATCTATATATCTCTGTTTATATCTCCTGGCTCTATTCACTGAGAGGGGTTAGAGACAATAATATCTCAGTGAAAAGAAGAACACCTAACTCCCAGTGATATTGATTTCTAAATACTATCCTCCAATAAAAAGAATCAGGGATCCTTGGGGAGCTATCTGATTCCAGGGCTGGGGCAGTAGAAATGAAAGAGAACCTGGAGACCTTGTGGTATTTAAATGTAAGGAAATTCTTTTTAAAAAAATTGTGTGTGTATAGGAACCAATCTGAAAGAGCTCCCAATAAAGCTGGAACAATTTGAGCAACAAAATAAATATGAAGAGTACACTATTAGATTATAACTAAAAGAATAAAGTAAACATGCATGAGTCTGTATTTATATGAATAAATGATTAAATAAATAAATAAGTGGGGAAAAAGAGACAGCTCTTCCTTGGAGAAGAATCCCAGTTAGCGTAAATTTAGAAGGTCTGAGGGAAATAGAAAAGTGCCATTGAGCCCCACAGTAACCATTGCTGCAGGCAAGATCCAGCACGGGTGCTAAAAAGAGTAGGTGAATGTTTAAGTAGAAACAGGATTTTTGCATAGTCTCCAAGTATCTCTGTACTATTCTTTGCAACTCTTCCTTAAGTCTAAAACTATTTCTAAATAAAAGTAAAAAAATAATAATAAAGGAGAGAATACTTAGTGACATGGAAAGATGTTTATGATCTATTACATTTTTAAAAACTGTAAGATTCCAATTTTTGTGCACTTACACCCACCCACACACAGAAAAAAAAAAATTTTTAAATTGTTTTAAAACAATTTAGACCAAAATGTAAGACATTGTTATCACTTAGTGGTAGCAATAGTGGTGATTTCAGTTTTATGTCATTATTATTATTATTATTATTGCTTATCAGTATTTTCTAAAACTTTCTACCATGATCATGCATTAATATTAGAATTTAAAAATACATTTTAAATAGTCCTTGAAGGATGTATCTCATGTCTTCTGTGTTCTGTGTTGTGTTGAAAACAATAATGGGTGGGTCAAAGTGAATTGCTGAATCCTTTTGCAAAATAGATAACCATCCCCTTAATTTATATTTGTATTCAGCACCTATCTTAGTGCTTTGCACAGAATACGCAGTAATAGTTGAGTTATAAATATACATTTTGTTGTATTTAAATTAGTATAAAGTGAAGTACAACTGAAAAAATAACATGTATACTATCTGATAAATAGAAATTACTGAAAACAATTAGAGCACTAAGCACTTTACATATGTTAATTTATTCAACCTTCACTACAACTCAAAGGAGGAGTTACTACTATTACCTCCATTTTACAGATGAAGAAACCAAGGCACAGAGATTAAGTAATTTGCACAAGGTCACACAGCTACAGCAAGTAGCAAGCAGTGATATACAGCACTTCTATGTTCACTGTCATTTAACTTCTCACAGCAACTCACTGAGTTAGGTATCATTACCCCCAATTGTCAGATGTATAAACTGCAGCTCAGAGAAATAAGTGACTGGCCTTGCTAAAAGTGGCGGGGCTGGGACATTTGACCTCAAAACCCTTGCTCTTTCTGCTCTAGCATGCTGCCTCATGCATTAACATGAAGTGGGCAACCCAAAACAGGAAATTACCAGAGAGCTGTCAAAACACATCTCCAGTGGAAAACTCCACATGTGGATTAGTTCTTTCCCAAGGCTGCTTAAATTTCACACTATCCACCTGCATGTTTTTTTCTTCCCTACCAGCTGAGAATGGTGACATTTCTTGTTCTCTGGTTTAAACTGGAGAAGCTTGCAGTACTACAATAACCAAAGAAGCTAGCTTACAGAGATTTTTTTTTCCTTCTCTTTAAATTAAAGAGGCAGTAAAAAAGGTACAATCTTGCTTCCATTTCTAGGCCTTTGAGAAAGTAATTGTGGGCATTCTCAGGCAAAAAAAAAAAAAGTAACTTCATTTTTAGAGAGCAAATACCCTGTTGACAAGTTGGCAGGGCTGCCTTGTTTGGAAAAGAATGTGCAGAAAACCCAAAAGATAATTAGTGTGTGGTAACCTAACAGCATGCAGCAGGGCTGTAGCGTGCCTGGCAGAGGCAGATGTGGCCACACAGTTCATTAACGCTGTATAGTTTGTTTAATTCCAGTTGGGGTAATTAGAGAAGGCTCTAGAACCTGCATAGAGCTTCAAAATAGACTCTCTGATCTCAGCAGCAGTGGGGTGGATCTAAGCCACCACCGTGGGCCCCAGGAGATTAGAAGACTAGAATTCCTCACAAACCCATTTGCTTTTCTTTTACAATCATGTCTGCGTTGACCATTGTGATGGAGGAGAGCAATAGCATGATGGTCACAGTAAAGCAGAAGTTTAAAACTGGCTTTAAAGTGCACTCTACAATGATTCTATTGTACCTCTTATATTTTGCTTAAGTGTCAATTACAATTGACAGGAATTTCTCATTTTTACGGAGTAAATAAAGTGTAGTAATATTGCTTATGAAGTTTTTGTATTAATGTAACTTTATTTTCTAACGATTTCTTTTAATTTTCTTAAGAAAATTAAAAGAAATCATTAGAGAAAAAAGTAGCTAGGTAATATTGAATATTTTATATTTAAAAATTCTTGACACCACTTTGAGAATGTTCATTAACTTCCTGATCCTTTTCCTATCCCTATTTTCTTTTTTCTCCCTTCCCTTACTAGTACTTTTCCTCAAACCATGGAAATCTCACCTGTGCCCAAGATCCTCTGTCTCCACATTTACAACTCTTGAAATCCAGCTCTAATAGATCTCTTTCTGCCTGTGTATTTATAGTGTTCAACAGAGCTAGGATGCACTATCACATATAGCCAATAGGTGCTGCTCTAAAATATGAGGGGGCTCCCCACCTGATGTATCCACTTAATAATTCTCTTGTGCAAATGGGTGCTGCATTTTATAAGTTCATTAGTGTTAAAAATCTGTCAGATGAATTTGTTTACAATGCCACACTTGCAATGTGTACTCTCTGATCCTAGCAACTGATGGTGAGGGAAGCAATCCAGCTATGCTGAGCAAATAGGGAAAGCCAAGCTGCTGCTAGCTATTTTCTAAAAGTATTCCTCTATATGGTTAATTGGCCAACAGATAGTTGAGTAGCTTCGAGTCTTTTTAAAAAAATTAAATACGAACAGATTTTTTCTAGGCCGCATGTATAGCCTGTCAGAGCAACATAGAACTATTTGCCAAAGCCTGTAGCCCCTGTCTTTAGCAGAAGAAAGAAAACATGTGTGGCTTTTGTTTATAGCTGTGGGTCAGTGTGGGGTGTCACTGATGTGACCAGTGCTACTGTGTGCCCTGGGCATGACTCCAGCCTGCCAGCAAAGGATTGCTGTATCTTGCTGGGATTTTGTATTGAGATATTACTTATATTCTCTTTCTGTCTTTTTACCTGCCTTTCCCAGACTTCCTAGAAGGAGTAAACTGGCCTCACCTACCCATCTATCCACTCCTTTACATTCACACATCTACTTTTCTATGGAGAAAGGCAAAAAACATTGTGAGACCTCTCTCCTGCTCCTTTATAGGAGTGGGGACCAACATCCCCAACATAAAGCTTATTGCTGGTACCATGACCCATCTGGCTTCTTACTCCTAGTCAAACTGAGTAGCTCAGTGAGAATGAGACATTACCCAAAGCCAGCTCCATTCAGCAAATGGCGTAGGCTCCCTGCCTTCATTGCCTCGGCTCTGGAGTTCATCACGCCATAAACCACAGGGACTTTGTAGGCATGTTATTGTATTAGCACCATATGGAGAATACTCATGGAACTCACATGCAGAATGTGTGATGTCAGACCAGTTTACAGGAGTCCAAATTTTGTGCAGCTGTTAGACTCAGATGTTTCATTTCATTTTTTATGTCAGCACCATCCCAATAAATCCACTGATCCTGAAATTCAAAAGTAAAGAGAGCTCTGTGTGCTCACATGTGTTTAAGAGCCAGGAAGCTCTGCACCACTTCTGTGTAGATCTGCACTCACTACCAGGGGTCACACAGAGCCGTGGCCGGTACTCACTGAAGGACAAGCATAGCTGTGGAAATCAATAGAAATGCAAATGAAAAGGACAGCAGCCCTCACACAGATGAGAAACTATTACCTACGATCAGATGTGCTCTTTGAAATAGATTCCTGCAAAGGAAATTTCAGGATAGACATTGCAGTTTCTTTAGAAGGCATTTGACAAAAAACCATCCGTCAAAACTAATTGGCTTCTGAGAAGGAAAAGTGTTGGCTAATGAGTATCTCTGACTCTACCTCTCAGAGAATCAGCAAGCCTGTCTTGGGTTTGCCTTTGTCAGGGCAAGATGAATCACTGTCTTTCACTAGTGAAAGAAAACCTTCAAAGGTTGCCACTGAAATAATGCTGATATTAAAAAATAAATAGCTCTCAATGCTTCCTTGGAATTAAGGGTAGGAGGCTACACGTATTTTTTTAAAATGCCTGGATTTTTAGATTTATGTATGCTATTTATGACTCTCCATAATATGACTAGATGTGTTATTTAAAAATCAGTGCTGAGAACTGTGGATTTTCTGTGATTCATTTTGGATAGGTAGTGGTTCTTTATGGTTTGGTAAAGAAACAGAACTTTGGGGATTAAAAAAAGAAGGCAAATTCTCTGCTTTTCTGGACTGGTGTGGGCACAGTTTCTGAGCCTAAATTAAGACTTGGTTTCAGGTTTATTTTCTTCCTTTTCCCCCTCCTTATCACCTCAGTTCAGGGACTTTTACAGGCTCAACTCCTTGCCTTGTGAGACGGCAGAGTAAAGCTTTACACACACACTGCCTGTCTGAAAGTGGTTCGTGCACAAGAAACATTGTAGAATGGTTTATTCAACTTGTCTCCCTTCCCCATCATGTTTTGTTGTACAGGTTTTTGAAAATCAGAGAAAACAAAACTACTCCAGCTTATCTTCTGAAGAAGATAGGAAACATTCAGCTACAACATACTGTGAACATTTTAGGGCTTGTTTCTCATTTCAGATGCATGGCGTGCCTAGCTACTTAAGACGGAAACTTCCCTGCCACATTCTCTAGGCAGGCACATTGAGCAGACTTTGTGAGATCCTGGGCTCAGTTTAGGCTCTGGCCCTTAATGCTCAGTCATTAAAACTGCTATAGGAGATGTAAGCCTATTGGGTGTTTTGGGGAAGATCCACTGAGTGGGATCTTCATAAATATGGCAGGGAGAAGGAATCGATTTCAATTTAACAACAAGGACAGGAGTGTGCTTGGAATGAAGCTTAATCAAATTGATTTGAAAGATACTGTTCTTTGAACAGAAAGCTTTGCTCCATTGCACCATCAACTTCAGAGATTCCTGAAACTCTCTGGACCTGGTGAAAGATGCTAAAGGGCTCAGGGTCCTTTTTGAGTACAGCGCTGGCTAGATGTTATAACTCAGGCCAGGGAAGTCACATGGTAGCACGTGGCTGACAAGCAACTGCTGAAAGTTCTCATCTAGGAAAATCAGAATATTTGCATGAAGGTCTCGTGGCAATCAGGGCAATTACAAAAACGCCTCAAGTTGTGAAAGCTAAACCTTGTGAAAGGCTCAGCTCTTGGTGAATGAGACCCTTTTGAATTTTTTTTATTCATTTTTTTCATGACTCACACCTCTTAGGACTAAGCTGTCATCATCTATTAACAGTCATATTGTTTTCCCTATGATAAGTATATATCCATTCAATGAGGACACGTAAGAATTTGCAGCATAAAACAAATCTTATTGTAAAAAAAAATTGTGTACTGTATGCCCGATTTCTGGAGGTGGTTTTATTCTTATATTATTGGTATTTTCTATATCCTTTACTTTCAACCCCTTATGCCCTGAAAAGATTACTCATCTTTTGAATTTAAATAATCCATTAACTCTTTCATTGGAGGAAATCCTCCAAGCTGTTCCTACCAAGAGATTGAGATATTTAACGATCAGATATTCAAACACACATTATGAAAATACATAAAATTTGTAGGTGAATTAACAAATCTCCTTTTTAAAGCCACCATTGACTTTATACTCAATAGGCAGTTTATATGTCTGATAATATAATTCACCAGGACAATATTTACTTCCAATATTTGATCGTATTTTTTGTTCTTTTCTTCCAGTATTTCAATATGCATATGTTACCCCTTTTGATATTATTCATGGTCCTTCAACATTCTGGGTTTTTCAAACTCTTTTTCTCTTTGTGTTTCAATTTGGGAAGTTTCTATTTGAACTAGCTTCAAATTCACTGATTCTTTCTTTGGCCATGTCCAATAGATGAACCTGTTGAAGACATTCTTCATTTCTGTTGCAATTTTTCAATTCTAGTATTTCCTTTTGATTCTTATAGTTTCCATCTATCTGCTGACATTACCCATTTGGTGTTACATGCTGTTTATTTTTTCATTTAAGCCTTTAACATATAAATCAGTTATTTTAAATTCCTTGTCTGATAATTCCAACATCTGTGCTGACTCTGGTTCTGATGATCACTCTGTCCCTTCAGACTGTGGTTTTTCTTATCTATTAGTATGCCTTGTATTTTTTTTTTTTTTTTTTTGAGAGCCAGACATTGTGTATCTGTAATAGGTACTGAGGTAAACAGGACTTTGGTGTGAGGATTTATGTTAATCTGGCCTGGAGTTAGGCTATGTTTAATGTTTGTTGTAGCTATAAGTTCCAGACGCTTCAAATTCCTCTAGTATCTTTGTTTTTGTCTCCTCTCTTGGTGTTGGGGCTCCCTTTGTATGTACAGCCACTCAGGAAGAGTCTGGGTCTTGCAGTTCTTTCAGCTGTAATCCACTAAAGGTTTGTTGGTATGGTGGTAAAGTGTGGAAGAGAGGAAGTGTTCTAGAATCTTCTGATTAAGTCTCAGTCTTTTAGTGGGCCTGTGTCTCAGAGCCCTTCACAAGTGTTTCTGGCCATCCCTCCTGAGTATAGGACCCCACATGATCCAAGGCTCCCGCCCATATCCCCACACATAACATATCCGTTCCTAGTGCCCTGTTGACTATGTTTGTTTTTGTTTTGGGTTTTGTTTCTTTTAGATAAGACAGAAAGGCTAGGTCTGGAGTAGAATGGAAATCCCCTGACCCAGGTGGGATAAGGTTTCAGTATTGCCTTATACAGGACTCCCGCCTTATCCAAGACCCCCAGTGGATGCCTGAAACTTCAGATACCAAACCCTACATATACTATGTTTTTTATGCATACATACCTATGATAAAGTTTAATTTATAAATTAGACACAGTAAGAGTTTAACAACAATAACTAATGATAGAACAATTATAACAATATACTGTAATAAAAGTTAAGTGAATGTGATATATCTCTGTCTCTCTCTCTCTCTCAAAATATCTTATTGTACTGTACCACAGGTAACTGAAACCATGAAAAGTAAAACTGTGGATAAGGGGGGAACCATTGCAGTGAAGTCTTACTGTTGGAGAGTAGGCTTTTGTTCTGGAGAAGAATCTGGAAAAGTTACACTATTGCTACTCTTCCCATCTCCCTGCCAGGGTCACAAGGGGATGTTTTTCAGCTCCTCACCCTGAGAACCTGATGGGGTTTGGTGGGGAAGACCTCAAGATTGTGGGAGGAGTCTGTGTATGATTGGAGCCCCAGGTATTTCTCACTGTCATATTAGTCCACACAGCTTCCAGCAATTCATCACAATTACTAGTGAAGTAAGTGGTGCCACTCTTATTACTCTAGTGGCTTCTGCTGTATCTCTCTGTATGCACCTGTCTCCAGATTTTAGGGTGTGGTTTATTCTGAAACTCCAAATCTCTGATAGATCCAGGAAAAGTCACTGATTTTTAGTTTTTCAGCTTTTTCTTATCGTAGGGATAGGAATGGTGACTTCCAAGCTTTTTACATGTGTCAAAAGACAAAAACAACAAATTTAGTTGACTTTTATTTGCAATTCATGAATCAAGGAAGATTCCATTCTATAAAATAGGATGACAGGTCCCACTGGGGAATGGCAGAACAGTGGGTTTTGTAAGGTGGGGACGAAGAAACAGAACTATAGGAAAAAAAAGCTGATTGGTTAATGTCAGTTTACTTCAGGTTACTTTTTTTGGTAAGGGTTAAAACAGAGGAGACTTCCTTATTACACTGACTCATGTAGACTGGAATCTCCTGTTTTCATGAAGAAACTGGTCTGTTTGGGGATCTATCTGCTTCCTTAAAATTTCAGTTTGATTATGTGGCATTTAGCATAAGTGACTCCATTTGGGTTTGGTCTGGTTTGTTGGGGCCTAATGTAGGAGTTTGATTTAAAACAATGGCTGTCATAATTTTTAACACATGTCGGAGTGGAAACCAGAGTCCTCAAACTAAAATAAAATCCTGTGTTTTGGCTTTCAGGCTGACAAACATTAAGAATGATAATTTTCAGTATTAGGGAGGGAGGGAGGAAATGGGCCTTCTCAAGTTGTGCTTGTGGGAACCTAAATTGGGTGTTACCTTTCTTGAAGGCAATTTCACATTATCAAAGTTTATAATGCACAACCCCTTTGACCTATTAATTCCATTTCCAAGGTTCTATTCTACAGATAAACTCACACAAATATGAAAATATATATGTATAAGGGTATTTACTAAATAATTGTCTATAATAGCAATAAATTGGAAATAATCTAAAGTTCTATCAGAAGAATGTTTTAAAAAACAAACTATGATTTATTTATTCCATGGCTATTGTGCAGTCTACTAATAAAGTAGATAAATATGCTAAAATGGTAACATATCCATGATATATTGCTGTGTTAAAAATCAAGTTATAGAACAGTATGTAAATATGATAATACCTTTGTAAAAACAAAACAAGCAAAACACTATGTATGCATGGGGCGTGGGTATTCAGAGACGTGTATTGGTATCTGCTTGGAAAAAAGTCTGGAAGTACAGACATAAAATTCTAGCAGTTAATAGCTTCTCTAGCAAAGAGGAGAAGCTTCCCATTTGAAAGGAGATTAATACATTTTAAAGCAAGCATGCATTATTTTTGTAATTAAAAACATGCACACACAAAGCAAGCAGGTCCCATTCTTCAATTAAGAGAAAGCTGTCTGGGAAAAGATGGCAATAACCTTTAATTTATATTTCTAAGCAATTCCAGGAATCTTAAACAAGTTGCATTTTTGTCTGAGTAAAAGACCTCTTGGGAATGTAGCAGGGAAAGAAAGTCACTCCACTGCCAGTGAAATGGGTTGGTTAATCTTGGCTGTGCAAGAGTAAGGGCGTAGACTATGTCCATTTTACTTATCTTGGTCACACCAGTGTCTACACCGTGTCAAGAACTTAGCAGGGTCTCAGTATGTACTGGTTGAATTAATAAATTATATGAAAAAAATGATAGTGCCTCTGTGACAAGTTATTGTACCATGTACAACAGGGAAATCTGGCAAGCAGCTGATAGGAAGTTTCTCTGTTCTTAATGAGTATTCTAGAATTTAAATACTGAAGTTACTAGCATCATAGCAATGTTGAAGAAATTAACCAGACCCAGAAAGAATGCTGCTCACTGACTGAGAATCTTTCTCATACTGAAATGGCAGCAGAAGTTTCCTGGGCAATTTTCTCTCTGCCAGCTCATAAAAAGGATCACAGACTCAGGAAATGACATAAAAGTATAACATTTTAGTTTTAATTTTTGCATTCAAAAAATAATGTAGCTAATGGGGCCAGAATTAGGATTTCTTGGGGATTTTAGTGGGTTATAGTGCATGACCACAAGATATTAAGATAAAAAGACAGAGAGGAGACCAACTTTTATTGAGAACCTCCTATTCACTGAGGCACTGGGTTAGTCATTCAACACATGGCATCTCATTAAATGTCACAACAAGCTTGTGAAGTGTTGTCATCATTTTATAGATGAGGAAACTGGGACTTGGAGGGCTCGGATAACTTGTCCCAGGACACACAGCCAGAAAGTGACAGAGCTGGGATTTGAACACAGATGGGCCTGGCTCCAAACCCCGTGCTCGCCTCTCAGGCCACTGGACTCTGTCCTGGTTGGCTTTGACACGCCTCATTCATGACATTAACATGAGAGCAGTCCCTGCAGAAAACTCCTAAGGGCTGGGTTACTAGGAACTGACTGGATTGGACCATCACATCCGTAGAACTAATCCAAAGATTTTACACCCATATGTAAGATCCCCACCCCATCTTCCACTTCTACAAGCCATGGGGAAATGACTCAGTATTACCGAACAGGACTCTAAAAATCTTGAATAAACACAGTTGTACTGTACCTCCCCCGAGCCCATCCCAGGATGCAGACACCCCCATACTGAGGCAAATGACAGTTCCTGAAGAACTGCTTACAAGGTCATCAGTGATGTGGAGACAGTCACTTGTTATAAATACCCTCATGGAAGAAAGTTCTTTGTTTACTTTTCCATAATATTTGCTAACTCAGGCAAAATGGTTTTCATCTTAATTTTCACCACAGAAGTTAACATGTCAGAGTGCTGGAGCTTTCAGCATGTTCCTGCCACATTTGAGACCTTCTATCATGTATTTTATGCCTAGGGTTTGGCTTCTGTTTAGAGTATGTTAGGTGCTGCATCTATTTCCTTGACACACTTGCGTGGACCTCTAAATGTTGGAGGGCCTCATTTTTCTCCTCCTCCTGCCTCGTCTTCTCCCATAGCTTTATGTATCTTTTATATACCAATCACACCCACTCTGATTTCTCCAGGCTTCCTATCTCCAGCCAGATGTCCAAAAGAAGTTTTACATGGAGCAGAGCTGCAAGGAAGAATTCTTGATTCCTACTTTCATCTTAAACCTACTCCTCCCCTCCACCATGAATTCAATTCTCTGTCTCAGTAAACAACATCACCAGACCTAAACATTTTCCTGTTTTCCTACCTTTCCCTCACCCCCATATCTAATTCTTCAGCAAGTTTGGAGGTTCTGCCTCCAAAACATCTCAAATCCATCCACTTTTACTTCATGTCACTGCCAACATTAAGCCACCAATCTCTTGCCTCAGTTACACTGAGCTGGTCTTCCTGGTTCCATCTGTCCCCTGTAAGCAGCCAGAATGATAAATTTAAAACATAAGTAATATCGATCTCTTGCTTGAAATCATTCAGTGATTTATTAAAAGGATTTGTTCTGTAAAATTTGGACCCAGTCAAAAGGCCATACTCAAAGATCTAGAAGGCCACATGTGGCCCCGAGGCCGCAGGTTATGGTTCTTCCGTGAGTACCACCCTAAAGGAGTGATCCTTTACTTTGCCAGTCAGTCTCTATCACAACATCCTATTTTAGTTTCTTCCTAGCACTTCTAATGATATAAAGTTATTTTGTTCAGTTACTTATTTGCCTGTTCATTATCTGTTTCCCCTTGTAGAATGACATTTCCATATGAGCAGGGAACTTTTCTCATTTATTCAGGACTGTGTCTCCAGAGGTAAAATCTTTTTTTTTTTTTTTTTTTTTTAACTGAAATAGGAGTAGAAGTTGCCTGGGTAGTTTTCTCTCTGCCAGCCCACAGAATAATAGATCACTAATTCAGGAAATAACCTAAAAGTGTACAATTTTAGTTTTAATTTTTGCATTAAAAAATAACATAGTGAGTAGAGACAGAATTAGGATTCTGAGTCAGAATCAGACTAGCACTCAGTAGGTATTCAATAAAAGCTTGTTGACTGTGGAGTGCACAGTTGCTTGAACATGATTACAAAGAAGTGAAATGCTGCCCTTAACTAACCTGAGGCTATGATTATGATCAAAGAACACTATATACTCATTTTAAGCATCATTTTAATTAAGTGACAAATTCTGGCTTGTGTTAAAAATTTACATTGCATTGTGTCATGACTTACTGGATCATTTATCATATCAGTTGGACATTGTGAAACATTCTCCACTTGAATTCATCCAAAGAAGAATAATATGGGGGAAATCTGCTTTCCTAATAGTGACCAGCTGCCCTTACTGAACATTCGTGTTTGATTTTCATCACTTTGGATGTTTAACATCATTTCTAAAGTGCTGAGATGGCCAAATATGGGCTGCCCTGATTACTGACCTCCATCTCCCCTTCAAAACAATCCCTCCCAGTTACTTAAACTGGACCCTGGCAGTCCTGGCTCCCAGCCAATGAGCCAGTAGGAAAGAGGACTGATTGCCTTTGAACACCACCTCTTCTCAGCGGAGGTCCCTGGTAAGAATTCTGATCCCTCTTGATAGGGGTGGTGGCACTGGCATCAGTTTTGCTCCTTCTCTTGCCTCTTTCAGACAGTAATATATTATTTATTCTCATCACTACTCACAAAACATTGTCTGAAAGCAAAGATGCAGAATGCCAAAACACGATAGACACTTGAGGTTTCCTTTTGCCTCCTAAGGAGAACTTCTAAATAGAGGCATTTTATAAACAGCTGCATGTTCTTTTAGAGAGGAAATTGGAGGCATTGGCTGGCTGAAAGAAAATGAAACATGGAGCTGTATGAAAGCCTTTTCTTCTGATAAATTATGTGTAAACCTAAAGGAACGAGGAAGGGAGACAGTGGTCCTTTCATTATCTGCAAACTGAGCCCAGGACATGTGGTATGGCCCAGAGTGACTTCTCCAAATTGAAGTAGATATTCTTTAACCCTAGCCTAGAAAACAACAACAGCAACATAAAATTAAAAACAGTCTTGATAAGTTGCAAGAAGAAGTCATTCATTTCCATTAGATTTGTCCTGGCTAGGTTGTGTGGATGAGCTACACTGGGCAAAGTTGTTTTTTGCAGGTTGCAAATCTCAATAGAAGGACTGAAGAGATTTATTTCAGAAGTCTATGTCAACAAAGAGTGCAAAATGAGTTCAAGTCAGATTCCACACAGATTTGGAGGAAGGAGAACATACATCATAATGAATGAAATAGGGAAAGATTTCCTGAGGAGTCACAGCAGTTAAATTCTTTGGGTTATTTTTTTTTAATCTGGCAAGGAGAATGCAAGATGACACACACCTGCAAGGGAGTTAGGGCATGCTGTTAGTTCTTGAGACTCGGGGAAGCCAAAAGCTAATTTCAGCTTAGTAGAGATTTCTGTATATATTAAGACTAAAACATGTAAATTCATGGAAATTCAGAGTTAGAGAGAGCTTTGGGGATCTTCTACTCAATTTATAGATGAGGACACAGGTCTAGAAAGATTTCTGTCCCAAATATGAAAAGTGAAGTCAATTTTGGGCTCCCAGCACTCTCCTCTTAATCTCTTCTCTATCTCTCTCTCTTCTTCGGCTTGGAAATTCTAAACCTATTTGAAACTGTCTTGTCAGAAGACACCTTAGAAAAGGATAATGGGCTGGACCTCATTTCATAGTTGGAAACACATCTTCAATTACAAAATGAAAAACAATTAGGAAGACAAATCTCAATAGAAGGACTTATTTCTACTTAGACAAATTTTCATGTATCAAGGTATTCCGTTATTTTCCAGAACTTTCCAAATGAAGAGTGAAAAGAACTTTGGTATGATTTGATGATGGTGGTTTAAGCTGACTTTAACTTCTATTCCTTAAACCTCAGCCACTCTACCCCCAAAGTCCAGTTCCACCTGTTTGCATTCTGCCTCTGTGTACTCAAAGAGAAGCTGGAGAAAATGAAAGTTCAGGCATGTAGATCTACTGCCTCTGGAATACGTGGACATTGGCACCTTGATTTGCAAGTCATTAGGGAGATATTTCAAATTATTGTGAGTCAAATTATGTCCTTGCCTTCTAAAATCATGATGACTCCAGAAGTATCCCCTAGGACTTAGGGTCACCGTCACTGACACCAACTGAGAAGAATATAAATTCCTTTTTTTACTAACTCATACTCTATCCTTCTCTTAAGAAAAAGAAAAAATAATGAATCTCTTTACAATAAGAGTGCTCTCTTGCATTAATTATAATAGTGAACATCGGAAACTATCTTAATATCCAACAATAAAGTAGCAATTAAGTAAATCATGGCATATAACCTGCAAAAAATATTGTGTAAATATCAAAAGGGATAATTATGGAAACTGCAGAAATATGTAAATGCTTATTTAATAATTATGCACTGAGTATCTACTGTGTTCCAGGACTCTCCTGGGCAATGGAAATAAAGGAGTACCTCAAATAGCTTACAGTGTAGTAGAGGAATCAGACATGAATAAGCATTTCAGGAAGAAAAGATGGTGAGGACAAAGGCCTAGAGGTGTCTTCTGGGAACTCTAAGCCGTTCGGTATGACTGGGATGACAGAGCTGGCGGGGAGATGGAACTGGAGAAGCAGGCAGGGGCCAGATTGAAGTGGCCTTTGGATTTATTCTGTATATAAAGAGGTACAATTATAAGTTTGAACAGGCTATAATACATGACTATTATATGTATATAGCTATGTTTTCCTTAATTCATTGAATACATTCATAGTCATGCATTCATTAATTCATTTGTTCATTTGTTAGTTCAAGGGTCAGTTATTGACTGTGTACTTACTGTGATAGGCACATGTTCTATATAGATAAATGAAATACGATCTCTACCTCTGAGAGGCTAACAACCTCTCAGAGTGTTGGGACACTATCATCTAAGAAAATAGTAATATAAGCTGATAAGCACTTCAAAGGAGCCCTCTACAAGGTGCACAAAAACAAATGCTTTGGCAGGGAGGGAGTAGACAAAATGGTCCAGATAGTATTAACCGAGGATGACTATCGGTCAGGAAAATAAAAAATACATTAAGAATTTCAACAGAAAAAGTTTAATATAGGGAATTGGTTAACCAGATCTTGGAGAATTGAAAAGGCACAATGGGAACAGTGAGGTTTCAGGAGCAGTAACTTCAGGAAGCAGCGGCACCTGCAGGTTATCAGAGTTTAGAAGCTTGAAGGTGGAACTCAGACCTCAAGGGAGGAAGGTGGGATGAAGCTGGTTCTGGGAGTGGTAAAGAAGCTGGACAATGGAAAAAACTGCTTCTGTCAGGATGAAGGGTCCTTGCTGGGTGACAACCACAGGAACAACAAGCACATAGGAAGGAACAAGTCTCTTCATCCTCTCATGCCTTTGGGTCTCCCTTTAGTGCCCCCCCCATTGTCAGAAATCAAAAGGAATCCCGCTGGCAAAAGTGAAAGGGTGGTCTGCCTAGTCCCAGCCCCAGTATCACAAGCAGGGGCTTTGGAGTTGACAGAAAATAGCTTAATCTCCAGCACAAGAGTTTAAATCTTGTCAAATGAGGAGGCAGGCTTAGAGCAAGGGCATTTCAGGCAGAAGGAAACCACATGTGCAAAGACATGATGCTATCCAAGTGCTTGGTGCTTTTGGGAAAGTACTGAAGTCAGTTGTAGCTGGAATATGAAATAAATTTGGAAAGGGTCAAGAAGTGCAATTGGAATGATAGAAAGGGACCTTGTGTCCTGAAGGGCAGGGAATTCCATGTTAAAGAGGAGAGCAGGATAATATTTTTAAACATCTCTTGTTGTGTTTTTCCTTTTCAGCAATTCAGAATATTTTCACCCTTACAGCCATTAAAAATAGACTGACTCTGAGGCTTATTGTCATAGGGAAGGGGAGTATTCGATACAGCATAGAACAAAGAGGTCATTGCTTGGATTTTCGAGTTTCAAAATAGTTTTTTAAGTCCTTAGGGAAACAAAATACCCTGAGGGCAAACCCTTTTGATTTGCAAAAGTCTGGCTTTTTGAGACAGAAAAAGATTGACTCAAACTCCAAAAGTTTTATGGAAACCATAGTTTATTTTAAGTAGTCATAGAGTAGGAATACACAGGATAGGATATAAGGTAAGTTCCTGTCTCACAGGACAAAAGAAAAGCCTTCAGGAGCAGAGGAGGAGCCAACCACAATGTGGGATTCAGGTGTTCTCACTGTGTTCACTCATTCGCCCCACCTCTGAGTCAAACCTGGGCAGGGTGAAGGAGTGTGTGGAAGGATGTGAGAACTTCCTGAGACATTTAGCAGAACGTCCCGAACAAAAAGTTTGTTCCTCAATTCCCCGGCTGCAACCTGTTCAAACTGCTTGTCCCTCAGAGACGGCCTGTGTTGACGTGGCATCACAATGGTACCCTAAGATAAGCCTAGGATAGTCTACCCCCAAACAATACAATGTATAGTTTTCTTGCTTTTGAGCTTTACAAATTTGGTATCATACTGTATGTATGGGACTTGATTGTCCCTGTTGTTGCATGTAACTGCAGTTCATTCATTTACTCTTAGATGCAATGTGTTGTGAGAATATTCTATGATTTGTTAATTCATTTTCCAGTCAATGGATTTTTGTGTTGTTTCTAGTTTTTATTATTATGAACAGTGAGGCTGTGAACATGGCATCCATTTCCTTAGTGTATATATCAGGGATGCAATTACTGGGTTATAGGCTATATATGATTGGTCAATTTTATAAGATAATGCTAAAGAGTTTTCCAAATTGGTATATCAATTAGAATTCTCAGCAGTAGTTTTAAGAGTTTCTGTTGACTGCATCCTTCCCAATACCTGCTATTGTCAGACTTTTAAATTTTGTAAATCTAGTGGATGTAAAATGTCATCCCATTAGCATCCTAATTTCCATTTTCTTGATTATTAAAAAGGTTGAATGTCTTTTCATTTGTCTACTTGCCTTTAAGGATCTCTCTTCTGTGAAATTCCTTTGTACGTCCTTTGGCTTTTCTATGAAGTCACTTGTCTTTTGATATTGATTTGTAGAAGATTTTTAGATATTCTGGATTCTGATCTTTTGTTGGTTACAGTTGTTACAATTATCTCCTCCTATCCTAGCTTGTGGTTTGAGTTTTCCCTTTCTTGATGGTGTCTTTTGAAGAACAAGTATTCTTAATTTTATGTAGTCAAATTTATCAATCTTTTCTTTAATGGTTAGAACTTTATGTAACTTGTTTAAGAAATCCTTCTCTACCCTGAGATCGTAAAACTTTCTTTTAATAGTTTTAAATTTTGCCCTTCAGTTTTACATTCTGAATCCATATGCAATCAATATTTCAGGACGGTGTGAGGTAGGGATCCCATTTTACTCTTTCCATATGGATAACCAGTCATGCCATTTATTGAATAATCTGCCATGCATTCTGTCCATTTATCAATGTTCTATAACTACTTTAGATTTTTAACAAGTCTTGAGATTTGATATGAAAAATCCCCAATTGTTCTTTAAGAATGATTTGGCTATTCTTTGCCCTTTACTTTTCTATATGCATTTTAGAATCAGCTTGTCAATTTTAAAGAAATATCCTATTTGGATTTTTACTGGAATTGCATTGAATCCATTCAGTCTCAACCCACTTCATTTTGGCTTCAATTGCTAGGACTCCACTGAAATTGATCTTGTTGAAGTCACCAAAAATCTTCATATTGTCAAATCCAGTGGCTTTTTCTTTATTCTCATTTTACTTCACCTGTTTGCAGCATGCAGCACAGATGAGAATGCTTTCCTTTTTTTTGACTCACTTTATGCTCTAGGCTGGGGAAACATCCCACTGTCCTGATTTTCTTCCTAACCCACTGAACTCTTCTCAGTTTTTATAGCTGGCTCTTTCACCTCTGCCTGACTTTTGAAAGTTGGAATGCCACATGACCTGGTTTTCAATTCTTTTCTCTATATCACTCTCTCCTTAGTTGTTTTCTTCTGGTCCCATGGTTTTAAATGTTACTACATGCTAATGACTCCCAAATATATATATATATTTGTGTGTGTGTATGTGTGTGTGTATATATGTGTGTGTGTGTGTGTATATAAACTGACCTGAGCTTCAGGCTCTTGTATGCAATTGCATCCCTGACGTTTCCAGTTGGACTTCACATAGGCATTGCAGACAATGTACATAAAAAAGAACTCTTGAGTTCTGTCCTAAATGTGATTCTCTCCCAGTCTAAGTAAATAACTCCGTCATACACCCAGTTGCTTAAGCCCCCAAAAACTAAGATCCCAAATCAGTTTGGATTCTTCCCTTTCCCTTATCCTCCACATCTAATCCATTAGCAAGTTTGTAGGTGCTACCTCCAAAATACATTTTGAATCTGTCTACTTTATTCTATCTCCTCTGCCATCCTCCTAGTCTAAGCTACCATCCCCTCTTGCTTTGACTAACTTCGATAGCCTTCTAATTGGTATCTCTGCTTCTGTTCTTGCCTTACTATAATTCACTTTCCACTAGGTGAACAGAGTAACCTAACAGGACAGAACATGTGCTGCCCCTGCTTAAAATTTTCCAAAAGCTTCTTATATACGTAGAATGACATCTAAACTCCAGACTATGGCCTACAAGGCCCTACTAAGCTGACTTGCCTGCCACTTGGGTCCTTGCTCACCAGATCCATCCCCATGGGCCGCCCCTTCCTCCTCATATGTGCTGAGCTCTTTCCCACTTCAAGGCCTATGCATGCGCTGTTCATGATGCTCTCGGTGCACTGCATGACTTTTACCTCCTCATCATTCTGCCATCAGCTCAAATATCCTCAAAGGGGCCTTTCCTGACCTCCCACTCATGCCAGTTACCACAAAAAGTTTGGAATTATTTTGTTTATTTACTGGTTTGCCTACTTATTCCTGACTGGAATTAAGTTCTTTGAGGGCTGGGCCTTATATATCTTGTTTATCATTGTATCCCCAGTATCTGGAACAATGCCTGGCATGTAAGAGGTACTCAGTACATATTTAGTGAATGTATAAAAGCTTCTCCCAGAGGGAGTGTGTACTGTGATGAGAAAAAGGACAGATGACTGAGGCTTGTAGAGCATCTGGCTTTTTTTCGGAAACCACTATGCAAAAATGGTCATGCAAAGGGACTTGGTATAGAAAGGAGCAAAGAAAATGAAAACAACTGATGTGTTAGGGTATGAAAGTTAATGGTATTTCTTTCCTTCTATTATTGTTGTTTTACTATTTGTGTAATAAATCAAATTAGTAGAGAAAATTAACTTTGAGTTTATAAATTCTCATAATGAAATGGGCCATAGTCAGCTTATGAAGACAGTTTATATTTATGATTTTGGGAGAAGAAATAAAACTACAAAGGAAAGCTCATCTGGGTGTTGTTTTTCACAATCCAATTTATGCCCAAAACACTAAACTTACACATTTGTTTTAAAATCTTAAATAATACTCTATCTCTACTGCCTTCATCATAGAGCTCTTTAATTTAATAAATATATTTTTCATGTCTAATATATTTGGAGGAGAGATTTAAACAATTCTCAATATTTATATTATTTTTCTCTCAGCTTTAATTATTATTTTAGTAATATTGTAGTTGGATGTATAAGTGACTATGGCTAATATAACACTCTACTTAATACACAGAATATACTAGAATAGTCAGTAAATGAAAATAAATATGTGCCCATGCAATGGACTGAATCTTTATATCCCCTAACAATTCATATGTTGAAATCCTAATCCAAATATGATGGTACGTGGAGGTGGGGCCTTGGATTAGGTCATGAGGGTGGAGCCCTCATGAATGGGATTTGTGCTCTTTTAAGAAAAGACCAGAGAGCTAGCTTGCCCTCTTTCCACCACGTGAGGATATAAGAAGTCAGCAGTCTATAGTCCAGAAGAGAGCCCTCCCTGGAACCTGACCATGCTGGCCCTCTGATCTTGGGCTTCCAGCCTCCAGAACTGTGAGAAATAAATTTTTGTTGTTTATAAGCCACCTAGTCTATGGTACTTTGTTATAGCAGCCCACACTGACAGCTTGTATTTTTTACTTACTTAATAAATCTATACACAGTGCTTACTATGTGCCAGGCCCTGTAAGTGCCTTAAAATACGAACCCATTTTATTCAATTCTCATCAAAACCCTATGACATAGGTACTATTATTATGCCCATTTTATAGATGAAGAAACTGATACACAGAGAAGTTAAATAGAATTCTCAAAGCTCACACAGCTAGTAGTAGAAGTCAAAGCTGGAATTCAAATCCAGGCAGTTCTTACTGCTGGGCATTCACTATAACTGTATGTTATATTGGTTGAAATTTGGTTAAGTAAGTGAAAATATATTTTTTTAATCCAGTTGAAGTAATTTTGTCTGTGCTTATTATTTTGAATAGTTGCTTATTCTGAAATACCATGAGAAGACCCATACCACAAGCAGACTGGGGAGGTACCATTTAGCACACATGGTAATCTGAAAGATAACATTAATATTCCTGTGGTCAGGGTCACTAGGGACCATTTTGCAACTTATGCTGTGCAGAACTCTGGAGGGCACCACCCACATAGACTCAATGTAACTGTCACCCCTAGAGTTGTTTAGGGTCTAACATCTGTAGTAGCCCTGCCAGTGGCCTAAAGATTTATTGGCTATCTCAGAGTATGACTTTCAACTGGGAGATTCTTCTCTCTACATAGGCCATTTTTAGTTACACAACCATTAAAATGTATTACTCAGAGAGTATATTAAAATACCACTCTGTATACTCGATAATTGTCATATCTTTTTTCCATTTTCAGCATACTAGAAAGAAAAAATGCTTAAATGTTTAAACATCTCCATATCTGGTGCACTATAGAGATTTTTTTTTTTCCCTATGTGAAATGTTGCCTTTCTGAGTACTTTCGGAGAGGGCAACAAATCTAAACCAATATTACATGAAAGGCCAAATTCATTCCTTGGTCCACTTGCCTTTAGATAGTTTTGAGAACACCCTGTTAAATTCTCAATTTAGTTCACTGGCAATCAGCTGATTTGGCATTCTTGGTCCACTGAGCTTAACCCCAAAAGGTAGGTGCTGTCATTCCCAGAAGAGGCATAGCTAGGGGAGTCATGGGTATGTGGGACCTGAGTGGCCCTCTAACCTAATTTTTCTTTAGACAGATAAAAAGCCTGTGGTACAGAGAGTTGATAGAAGTAGTTTAAGCACACACAGATGGTTGGTGGCAGAAACAATACTGAACCTAAGGTTCCAAGCTCTTATTTTTTGTTTTTCTCTGTTACATCTCACTACATGTACCTCTGTTGAAAACACAGACTTTATCTTGTGTGAACAGTTTAAACTACTCTGTCCCAACTTTGTTATTTGCCCTTGTCCACATTTACTAGGTCAATCAGTAGAGTTCTTTGAGCACTGAATGCATCTTCAGTCAGGGAAAACCACTTCTAGCTCAGAAATACAAATACTGATCATCACTCATGAGTCTGGGCTCCCCCACTAATTGTGTGAATTAATTAATTGGTTAATTAACTTCTATGGGCTTTCTCCAATATGAAATGAGAGTATTGGACAAGTGGCCTGCCATGTGCTTTCCAGCTATTTGTATTCCAGGTTTCTAGGAACTCATTGTGACTTCCAATTATCTTGTCCTTAAGGTGCATTTGGAACACATAATCATCCTTTTAGGTCTTGATTAAATGAGGTAGTGTTTTTTAGTAGCTTAGTCAATTTTGCTCCCTTATTTTTCACGTTACTTTCAGTGCTTAGTATTCTAACTCTCTAATGTTGTTCTTTTCCTCCAAATTACCACTAAACATATGGTGACCTGTCATCCTGTTCTAGTCTTACTTTTTGTTTTTTTTTTGCTTAGGAAGAGGGTTATTGCTAAAATAAAGTAGAGAAGAAAGTCTCCCACGTGGACTCTTCAGAGTCCCAGGGACCAAGTCAAGGGTTGTCACACTTAGGACAATATGACTCTGGTTAATCCAGGGGTTGGTGCCTGGTTCAAAGGTCCCATGAATTCTTATGGGGGACCTCATTTGAGAACTTAGCCAAAAGAGATGCTTAGGACCTGACAGTGACTCACAGACTCAAACTGATCCTCTTTCTTGGAGCCTTTAGAGTCACAAAAGGTAGGCCGCAGGCAAAAGAGAGCAGCAGAGCCCCAGAGGCGTGCTGTGGAAAGGCTCAAAGCAGAAGCAGTGAGGTAGTGGAAGCCACGAAGCAGAGAAAAGCTGGAAAAGAAAGGAAAATAAGCGAAGATAGAGAGCGGCTGAGTCCCAGTAATAGTGGACTTACCAGAGCAAGGATAAATAAACCTGAGGTAATGACCAGAACTCTTGTATCATGAGGGCTTCAGAGGATACTGCTGCATACTGTACCATGTTCTATTCCCTGTGAGACTGGGCTGCCTACAAGCTGCTCTTGTAGCTCCAGAGTTCCCCATCTGTCTAACAATTCCCATCTCCTGAAGTAACCTGAGTATGCCTCTGTACCTTGCCAAGTGAAAGAACCTAAATAACATGGTGTCTTTGTCAAATCCAAACTCTAAGTTCTTGGAATTTCTGCATGTTGCATAGTAGTAAGTACACATACAGGAAGCCAGAAGACAGTAAGCACTCAGTAAAGTTTCCTGAATGAATCTGAGAAGTATGGGATTATTCTGGGAAGGATTGAATCCATCTCAGACTCGTGAAAGAGTAGTTCCATATATAGATTAAGGTGTATCCAAAGTTATCTGAAAACTTGTGGGCTGTAGCAGAATGAGGCCTTGTGAGTAGATGAAGGAATAAGTGATTTAAGTAGCAAGATTACCAAGAAGGGCCTCAACCCCAAATATTTTTGCCTCCAACTTGCCACACTGCCTGAAATTCAGACTGGAAGATCCACTTCTTCAATGGAAGGCAATGGCTCTCTAAGTACCCACTTACAAAGTATTTACGTTCAGAGGCAGGATTAACACATAAATCTGTTATCAGTATTTTATCTTAGTGTGCATTCTTCCAGCAAACCCATCCTGGATAGTTTTTTGTCTTCAGGGACTGAGGAAATGGAAGTTTTGATAGTGTCAGAGCATGCAGCACTGCTGAAGGAAATTGGGATGATCATGTGGAACAACACAAATTATGGTTACTCATGGTAAAGGGAAGAATGAAAGAAATGGTAGGGATGAAGCCAGATGTCAAATTCTTCCAGTCTCCATTGTAGATGATCCCAACTACCAAATACAGTACAAAAAGGGTAACCTTCAAGGATGACATATGTTGTATGACAAAGATTCTAGGCTTTAGGGTAAGAAGATCTGAGCTTCATTCTCTACTGCGATTTAATATATGTATAACTTGGGGGTCTCTGGGCTTCAGTTTCCCCGTCTATAAAATGGGAGATAATAATATATAATTCTTCAGAGGGAGGTGGTAAGGACCATCTGAGAGAATGGTGATCAAATGACTTTGGGAATTGCAAACTGCATATGTTGCTAAAATAGTTCAATCTGGGAGCTGAAGGAAAGGGAGGTAAGGATGGCCTTGGTTGAGAATGGGCCATCACTGCTGCTAAGGCCCCCCCAGCTCCACCTAGGCCTAGGGTACATGGATTAACTTTTCTCCCACTTCACACTACTATGGTGCTACTCATCACTTTAAGACATTTTTTTTCTCATCATTTTCTCATTTTTTCTTTTATAAGTCTTTTCCAACAGATATGTATGGCAGTTAAGAAGCTTTGGTTGCAAATCATAGAAAACCTGAATCAAGCTAGTTTAAGTAATATTGGAGAGTTAATGGTTTATATTACTAAATAGTCCAGAGACAGATCTTCAGGCAAAGCTTGATTCAGCAGCAAAATGATGACATCTGGGGCCTGGTTTCCTTCAGTTTCTCTCTTCTACCCTTCATAGTATTTGCTTTATTTTAAGGCTGATCTTCATAATGATCCTAATATGACTGACTGTCAACTGCTTCAATGTTCTTGTCTATGAGGAAAGAACACATGACTTTTTCCCAGCAAAAACCTTGAGGTTTACTTTGATTGGATGAGCTTAGGTTACATGCCCCCTTTGAACAATTCTCTGGCCTGAGGAGATAATACATTGAGTAGTTTAACTTAAGTCACATCCTCCATTCCTGGGGATGGAGGTAGATTCATTGTTCCAGAACTCCATGGATTCCTAGATAGTTTCTGGGCTGATAAGGAAGTGAATGGGGAGAAATGGATGCTGAGGAGACCACTAACAGAAGGCCACTATAACAGTTTAGAAGAAGATGCTATCCTTATATGAAAAGCTGCAGTGGCCAAATGCTTAAAGACTTTCCCATTTGAAAACTAGAGCACATGCTGTTCAAGCCAAATTTGATGTGTCTAATGTGATACAAATGGACTTTCATCAATAGGCATGAAAAGCAATCATTAACCTTTAGATTTTGTGATTTTTATAAGGCATTGGATTTTATACTTCAGTGCTCTCATGAGGGAAGTTTTTTTGTTTATGCATTTTAGCCATTTTCAATATCCTCTAAGTTGAAACAGAGAATGTATTTTTCTTCCTTCTAGTGTAAAATCGAATAAGCAACAGCGCACTGCAGGAAGTCAGTCTAGCCACAGCAAATCTGTACTTGTTTTTGTCAGAGAGGATAGGAAGAATGAATATTTGCCCTGTGGCATCAATTTCCTGTT
Organism: Daubentonia madagascariensis; assembly: GCA_023783475.1. Classification (NCBI taxonomy): domain Eukaryota; kingdom Metazoa; phylum Chordata; class Mammalia; order Primates; family Daubentoniidae; genus Daubentonia; species Daubentonia madagascariensis. The sequence goes on from JAKFHU010001670.1 coordinate 22,629,394, forward strand.
TAATGTTCTCCAAGAGGCATTTGGAAAATGCCCAGCAACACAGATGTACGTAAATGCCATACATAACTTGTTTTTGTGAGTGGGAAGAGGAGTCTATAAAATTATGACAAGGCTGGTTTACCCTCACCTCCTGGTAGTTGGTGAGTCACTCCACCTTTAACTTAATGAATTGGAGGATGGATTATTCCAGAGTTTGGCACTGGAAGGACAAGAAGTGTAGGAAGAGCATGGCATTTGGCTTCTTAGACCAAGTTCTTATTCATTTAAGGCGACTTTTATCCAAAAGTTTTCGTGTTCCTGCCAGAGATTTCCTTCAGATTGCCTGTAAGAAATGTGTACATACCAGGACAGTTTTCTAAAGAAAACAAACAAATAATCCCCCCCCAAACATAAACCCATCTATAAGATTTGCAGACACAAATTTGTTTTTAAACCACAGAAAAACGTACGCACATACTGCATCGCATCTCTTAGGTGTGGGCAGATGTGTTCTCAGTTCTGTAGAGTCATATTACCCCAGACGACTCACACACCGTTTTTAGACATCTTATTCAAAAGGTCATGGTTTGGTGGGAGAACCAAACTCCTATTTTTGTTTCAGCAGCTAACCTGTGAGGTTACTATAGAATTTAAGACCTTGACACACAAAAGAAGATTCAGATATAAAGAATCTGTCCTCTAGTGTACACTTTTGAGCTACTTCTTCACATAAGACAAGAGGAGAAATAATAATTATGCTCTATTAAGCACCTACTATGTGCAAGAAAGGCCTTTCTATATCCCAGAGCTAATCCTCACCACACCCCACTATTTGTTCCATATCCCCTCATCTTATAGATGAGAAAATTGACACTTAGAGAAGGTAAATAACAGCCCAAGGTCACTCTAGTAGCTGGTGGAGACAGCATTCAAACCCAGGTCTGTCTGGCCCTATAGCCCATGATCTTTTCTCAAATTTAGAATTTGTCGATCTGGGATTCATAAATGCATTTCAGAAGATTCTCAAGAGCCTAAAATTAAATGCAAAACTGTAATTATATGTATATATGCATTTTTTCTGGGGAGAAAGTCTAAAACTTTTAACAGAATTATTGGCTGTATTTCCAGAGCCAATCACAGTCTTGATATAGTAGGCACATAATAAACATTTGTTCTATGGCTAATATGGGTCCATGACATAAAAAAGGTTAAGAACCACTGCTTTTACTATATGTCTCTGTATTGCTGTAGTTTGTCCCATTATCTATGCTATGGTTTAATAGATTTGAATTTCCGGTACAAGTGGCTTTGTTTTGTATACATACATTCATTCTCTTTTTTTAAAAGAAGATTTAAAATGTAGAATTTAGTTGATAAGCCATTTAAAACTATTTGATATTTATATAAAAAGATTAAACATTTTTAGACACTCTTGTCCGAGGATGATTTTTCTTAAACAGAGCACACCAGTGCAAAGGACTGGAACTATTTAGACTAGCACTGCAGAATAGAAATATAATGTGAGCTAAAAATGCAAGCCACATTTGCAATTTTAAACTTTCTAGTACCCACATTTTAAAAAGTAAAGAGAAAAAGGTAAAACTAATTTTAATTATTTATTTTATTTAACTCAATATATCCAAAATGTTATCATTTCAACCTGTAAGCAACATCAAAGTTTACTGGGTTATTTTACATTCTTTTTTTCATACTTAGTCTTGGAAATCCAGTGCATATTTTACAGTCAATTCAGAGGGCTCCCTTTCTCATGCTCGGTGGCCACATTGGCTCGTGGCTGCCATACTGGACAGTGCACATGAAGACTCAGGTGGTTGAAAAGGTGGGCAAGGTTGATGAAGGCTGCAAGAAAGTAGGAAGAAAATGCAGCAGGTTTTGGCATGTGGGGAGACACTTCGATGATCCAAGATACAATGAAGTTAGATCAGGCTGCCAGCTCATGTTGCCAAAATTGCAGCTTTGTAGGTGATTATTAAGATGGGCTTGAGAAAACAGCATAATAGTCAGCATTTCAGCAGAATTTTTTTCCTATTCCCACTGTCCTCTTTTCTTGGAAACATTCGTGCAGATCCACAGAGACACACATGTAGGGGAAGATGTGATGCAGAGTGACTAAAGTTACTCCCAGTAATTATAATAATTTTGTTTTTTTAACCACACCTAGAGCAAAGGATCTGTGAGTTTTATAGTGCAGAGCTTAGTCAGTCTCTGGCCCCTTGGGGGAGAAAGGCAGAGTAGAAGTCCTGGACTTGCATTCCTTTAGTTCACAGATAGCAAGGAAGCAGGCTGCAGAGAGCCTGAGGGCATAGACTGCAAGAACAGACCATGCCTTAAGAGTCCAGGAAATTTTGTTCTGCACCCTGCCTAAGCTTTACTCATACTTCTTTTAAGTGCTTTTTGGGGCCCTACGAAGGCTTTTTCACAGGCTTGTCCTACTCTCCGCTCTGGCTTGCCTCTTCTAAGGCCTGACATTCAGCACACTTAAAACACCTTCTGCCACTAGGCAGGGCAGTTTTGTGATATAGAAACACATAGATATAAAGGATCTTTTGGAACTACATTTTTTCTTCTAAATTTTTCAGTTACTCAACATGACAATATTGATAATACTGTCTTCCTCCATAAGATACTTATAGTTTGGTTAGCATGAGTACCACACCTAGAATTAACCACAATTGAGAAATTATCTGAATCCATATTACATGGTTTCATTTTATCCCTGGAGCCTTAAATTGAAAGCATTTGTTTTGGACCTAAGGGCAGATGTTTTAAACTTTAAAAGACAAAAAACAAAAACAAAAAAAACCCATACGAAGACCTATATACCACTTGAGGAAAACAGAGATACTATTTATTTGGGAACCCTTCATTTTCACAAGCTCATAGTATCTTGATAAATTATGAAACACTGATAAGATTAATTCAGATTGTCAGAGCGTAGAGAGAGTAGAATGAAATCCTACACCCACACAAGCATTTGCTTGGTGAGGTTCCACAAGGTTGGGAAAAAGTCTCTCCACCATCAGTTATCCACCACTACTGTTACCAATACCATCACCAACACCATCACTAGCGTTACTACTACCATCATTGCTGCCGTTACAATCGGCCCTTCATACCTGCAGGCTCCACATTGGTGGATTCAACCAACTGCTGATGGGAAAATAAATACATTTTTTATTAAAAAAAAAAACACAAATAAAAAAAACCATACAGTATAACAACTATTTATGTAGCATTTACATTGTGTTAGGTATTACAAGTAATCTAGAGAGGAGTTAAAGTGTTCAGGAGGATGCGTGTAGGTTATATGCAAACACTATATCATTTTATATAAGGGACTTGAGCATCCTAAATTTTGGTGTCAGTGGGGGCTCCTGGAACCAATGCCTTGTGGATACCGAGGGACAACTGTACCACCATCATTGCCACCACCACAAACGTGCCTCTCCTTCCATTAATCTGCTGCCAGTGGTTGGGAAAAGGACCTAGGAAAATGATGTTTTACAGGGAGTTTCTGCTGCACTTAGGGCCATATGTTCCCAGCAGGTTACGGGTTCATGGAGTGGTATGAATTGGAAAGTGCAGCATTTGTAGACCAATCCATAATCCAAACAATTTCTTGCTGTTCTATAATGATGCAAAGTTACTTGCTGAGCTACTAGCAAAATAGAAAAGTCTAAGAAAGTCATTAACTAGGAGGGTGAAAATACAAGTCAGAGATGACTGCAGCTGAAAATCCATGGGGAGTAACGAGATAAGAATTCTTAGCACTTAATTCTCGAGGGAGAGAGTCAGAATGTGGAGGAGCGAATGGGTAGCAGTGACTCATGTTCCCTGCACAGGGTACAGCCTCAAAATAATGAGCCTGATCCTACAGGCATATGTGAAAACCAGTCTTAGAACTGCAGTCACTAGTGATGGATGATCATGGAGTGTGCTGGTTAATTTCTAAGATTGCTTTTGTAGTAGAGCGGTGCCCTGCTCACAGCCAGTTTATAAGCAGAGGCAGCTGAGGAGGCTGGTTCTTTAACATGTGTGATCTGGAGCAAGTTTCCTAATTCTCTGAACCTCAGTGTCTTCCTCTACAAAATGGGTATATAATGCAGTATAAATTAATTACATGGGATTTTCAATATTTATTAGGAATGATGATGATAATGTGGACCTTGTTTACTAAGAGAATGCTTGCCTTATCTCTATTAATCCTGTCTACAACCCTAGGAAATAGGTACTATTATTATTTCCATTTTACAAATGAGGAAACTAAGGCTTAACAATGTTAAGTTACGCAGCTTGCAGAAAGATTTCTTCTACTATACAACTAGATTTCTTTAACATGTAAACTGTGTAATTTGCAATAGTTTAAAGGTTAATGGAAGATGAAAATTATCCAAACCCAAAATATAAATACATATAGAAAAACTCACTAATCTGGACCAACTGGGCCATTTCAAAGGAAATGCAGTTTTATTACTTTCAAGGACATACAGTAATAAGAAAAATGACTAACAAGTGTTGGCAGTTCAGGCCCAGATTTAGTAAATAGGTAAAAATGATTAGCATATCTAAGAAGTTCTGGTCTTGCCTACACTTTGAATAGAGTGTTTTATAAATAAAAGAAACTTCAAGTGTTGGAAAACAAATTATTCTCTTTGGTAAGTAAATGCTTCTTTTCAAATATTATTTATGCTATTCATTTACTTACTAAGCCATTTTTTGATAGATAGCATAAAAGTGCACTTCAACTCAATCCCTGCACAAATGATAAAAAATTAGAGGTTAAAAATGTCCAAATTAAAAAGGTTTATTGTAAATGTTAAATTTTCTAATCAGCTTAATTTATTTGTCTTTTAATTCTTTAGAATATAATGTTCTGAATAAATATAAATTTTGAAAGTGTTTTTCAAATCTTATAGTTATCCAATCTTCACAAAAAAGATTCATTCTGGTATTTAATATGAAAACACAGTATCAGCTATGTCCTTTGTTACCTTACAGAGTTTTTGAGAAATGCGATCTTTTCTAAAATGAAATATTTGTGTCATTTTTGAGTACTCTTTATAATAGAAAATGGAAAGATAGAGAAGAAAGTGTTCAGACTATGGGCTTTGACAACACTGGTGGTAAGTCCACCCTCAGTCATGGACCTGCGACTTCCATTCACTTTGGTGTACCAGACATGGTCCAATTTGGGTGCAGAATCTTTTAGCTATTGCTGTTAATCCATGGAAAATATTTTACTATAATGTGGTCCCCTTAAAAGTTAATGAATTATTACAAAAAGAATATTGGGATTTATTAAATATGGCAGTCCTAAACGATGCCAAATATTTTGTGGTTTTGTGAGAATACAGCAAAGGTAGTTACTGGTATTGAAATAAATGAGGGTCTCAGTAAGTCCCAGCTGTTGAACACATGATCATTTCTTGGGAGGACAAACAGCAATATTTTTCCATCCCTAGAGTACATCCTGCTCTTGATACGACTGCATAACTACAGTGAACAATTAGTGGGAGTTACATACAGAGAAAGGAGACTAAAGGACTACATTTCTTTTTTGTTGCCTAAATGAAACTTCATTTGTTTGATATCTGTCTAGAGTTAGACTTTCCATATCACACAAATGCTGTGTTAGTAATTTAATTCCATTTTGATGGATGTCTTTCTTTATAAAAGCCAACCAAACATCTGTAATAAATTTTTTATTATGTATTTGGTTTTTATTGCATATTTGTGGATATAACTAAGTTTAATGTTCAACAAACAAGTTTTAAGCACCGGCTTTATGCCCAGCACTATAACCTGTGCAAGCAAAGGAAAAGCATCAGGCACTGCCCTTCAAGAACTTTAAGTCTGCGTAGGCAGATAAAACATATTTACTCAGAATCATAGATATGTAGAGTTAGGAGGGACCTTTGGAGATAGGTCATTAAATATGAAATGTTCGATTTTGAATTGAAAATTTAGTTTATTATATCTCAAACAAGAGGCAGTACAATTAATCACAGTATGTGCCTAAACTATCGACACAGTTTTGTCATCTTAACAGTAGCTTGTTTATGCCAGCAGCAAAGAAGCCTGGAGAGTGAGTGGTGATGAAATCGCAAAAGGCATTTCCACAGCTTGTTGAGAATTGAAAATTTTTCCTTGCAAGAAGTGGTCCAAAGCCTGGAAGAAGTGGTAGTCAGTTGGTGCAAGGTCTGGTGAATATGGTGGATAGCAGAGAGTTCCCAAGTCCAGCTTCTGTAGTTTGGCAGCATTGTTTATGCCACATGTGGTCAAGCATTGTCTTGGAAGAGGATTGTCTCTATTGACAAATCTCGGCTGCTTAATCACAAACATTCTCATCATTTCATCCAGTTGGTTGCAGTAGACATCCATTGTAATTGACTGACCAGGTTTCATGAAGCTGTAGTGGATAATACCAGTGCTAGACCACTGAACAGACACCATTAGACCATTAGCTTTTTTTGATGAGTACTCAGTTTTGGACTGTGTTTCGGCGCTTTGTCTTTATCCAACCATCGTGCCCAACAATTGCAATTGTCAAAAAGAGTCCATTTTTCATCACAAGTAACAATACAGTGTAGAAATGGTTCACCTTTATATCATGCCAACAAAAGAAGGCAAGCTTTGAGACGATTTCTCTTCTGATGCTCTTTTAATTCATGTGGAACCCATCTATCCAGCTTCTTTACCTTGCCCATTTGTTTCAAGTGATCCAATACTGTTGGAATAGTAACTTCAAACCTTGCTGGTAAGTCACGCGTAGGTTGAGATGGATTCACTTCCACTACGGCTTTCAGCTCATCATTATCCACCTTGGTCTCAGGTTGCCTACGTGGCTCATTTTCAAGATTAAAATCACCAGAATGGAACTTCTCAAACTATGGACATACTGTGCATTCATTAGCCACCTCCTTCCCAATCACTTTGTTGATATTTCAAGCTCTCTACGCAGCACTGTTTCCACAACAGAACTCATATTTGAAAATAACATGAATTTTTGACTTATCCATGGTTTCACAAAAATTGTTCTAAAAAAAACCTTGAAATATAATTCCAAGCCAAAACATGCATTTGTAAGACTGAGAATGTACCTTCATAATAAACATAAAACAAGAAATGTCAAAGTGAAATGTCAGAGATACCAACTGACATTTAACTCAGTACTGAAACTTAAACTTCGTACTTAAGGAAATCGGACATTTCATACTTAATAACCTAATACTATAGTCATGGGGTCATATATTCAAACTCCAACAGAGGGTTAACAGAAATAAGTGAAGCAACCAGACAGGTTGAGCATCATGTCATGTCAGTGTCCCTATGCAATGTGAAGGGACAGCTGCTTTCCTTCTCAAGTGAGTTTTCTGCCACACAGAAATGTGGATCTCTTGTTGCCTGATCTTCTGATTTTTTTCAGAGAGGGTAGAATTCCAAGCTTTTCAAAATTTCCCAATTTTTAAACATTTCTAACTAATTTGAGTTTTACTAAGGCCAAATGAAATACCTCTGTGGGCCTTATCCAATCTGTGGCCTGCCATTTTGCAACCTCTGGTCTAGATTAACCCTTCCAACTTACAGATGTTGAAAATGGTCTGTCCACAGTCTAGAACTGTTATCCAGGACTCCCAGTCCAAAGCTTTCATCACATTACTATTCATTCTCTCACCAACAAAAAAAAATCAGATGACTTAAAAAGAAAACCATTGTAGTTATAAAGCAACACATTAAAAAAATGTTTTTAAAGCACAAGATAATATAATGAAAACTATAGGTGTAAACCCTGTGGGGAGGAGAAGTAATACAGTGTTCATGGCAGGAAGGACTTAAGAAGGCTTTTGCAAGTGGCCTTTGAGCCAAATCTTGAAGGAAGTGACTGATAGAAATTGACAAAAAGGAACAGTAAAGGGAATTCAGTAGAGGGCAACAGAATGAATAAAACACACGTCTAAGAATGGGCAAATAAATATGCAAGACAGCATAGAGGATTACTTGGCTTAATCAGGGAGTAAAAATTATGTCACCATAATTCATTCCGCAAATATTTCTTGAGATGTGTGTGCCAGGCACTGTTCTAAGCCTTAGGGATACAATAGTGAACAAGAGAGCCAAATTCCAGACACAGGCAGATAATAACAAAGTGAAAAATAATATGAAGTACTATGAATAAAATAAAACTAGGAAATGTGACAGTAGCAGCTGTGAGTGTACAATATTAGACAGGATGGTCAGGGAAGGCCTCACTGAGGAGATAGCATTTGTACTGAGTGCCAAATGAAGAGAAAAAGCTAGTCATGCAATGATCTGTGTGAAGAGCTGTCAAGGCAGAAGGAAAAGCTAGTGCAAAAGGCCTTGGGTGGGAAGGAACAGAAAGAACCCGAGCATGGCTATAGCAGAGTGAGTTGTGGTGAGGGTAGTAGGAAATGAGGTCAGAAAGACAGGCGGACACCTCTTAGGCCTGGGTAAGGAATTTGGGATGAAATGAGGTTTCCTATAGGGAAGCAGTATTACGTTTATCATAAATGGAGAGTTTCCAACAAGGAAGTAGCATCATTTGATAAGAAAAGGAGGTAGGTAATAGAGGTTCTTGAATTGAAGATCATGGAATACAGTCAATGTCTGGGAGATGCTATAGATTCCAGTGGGCAAAACAATGATGAAAACGATGAGAGTCTATTCTCTCTGCTGAGTGCAGGGTGGGTTAGGGTCAGGTGCTCTGGGTGAAGGCTGTTGTACAAACCCAGGTATAAAGGAGGAATGGAGGAAAAGAAGAGAAGGAAGGAAGTATCATGAACACTAAATAGGATGAATGGATGGAAGTCAGAACAAATGAAAGAGAAAAACTGTTGGGAGAAACTTGCAAGTTTCAGTGCTAGGAGGCCATTTTGAAAGTAGCCATGGTGACTAGGATGAGAGAGAACGATCAAGATGTTAACTTTCAGGGAATCACGGGACATGTATTACAGGCAATTAGAAATACAGAATTAGAGGGGTCTATGGGGTGACAGATCAGGGCAGGAGAGAGGTTTGGAACTACTCTTTGTGTCAGTGTAAATGGAGGTTAACGAAAAGCTGAACTCTGAGAAGGTTATGTAAAGAAGAAAGAGAAACAGGCCAAAAAACCAAACCTTAAATATATCCACAGCAAGGTTGAGAGTTCAGTGTAACTAGGTGTTTGTTCTGTTTTGTTTTTTAAATTGATCTGTTCAGTCAAGGAAAAAAGTACAAAGCCCCTTTGTGAACTCAGGTTTGAAAAAAATAGTTTGCTTGAAACAGGCAGCTATTCTTTTTATCAATGCAATAAACACTAATATTCTTTATTATAAGAAATGTTTTTGAAACAAAATTTAAAGACACAAAATTTAGATTCAGTTGAATGGCTTCCCTTGAATGTTTACTTGCTACTGGTGATGACCTAATGTTTGAATGTAACCCTGAGTCTTCTCCTGGGTTTTCTAGCCCCCCTATACACTCTGAGGCTGGTAGTCCTGAACTTGAAGGCTCTGAGTTTGCAAACTAAACAAAACTTCAGGCAGACTTTTAACACAGCTCTTTACTTTAACCATGGCAAAGCATTAATTTTATCTTCCAACAAAAATAAAATTTGATAAGATCTTTGATAGTAGAGGAATAACTGTTATAGCATAGCACAGAGCAGGAGATAATTTAAAGAATAAGCAGCTGATTGTTTTGTAGGAAGACCCTTGACTATCGTCAGTGCCTCTTGAAAAGAAGAACCACCATTGTAAAATGAGTGTAGAGGAAAAGAGAAAGGACAAATTTTACCATTCAAAATGCCACATTGTACCTTCCCTGAGGAAATTGTGAGAAAGGCCATTCAGGAAAATTCTAAGGGAATTTTTTTTCAACTATTTTAAGAATGCTTCAATTTTTTGGAGGGGGATTGTTTTTGGGAAAATTACTAGTATTGTTTCTGGAAACATTAAATATGTTCATCAATGCTCATCATGAAGAATTAAAACAATACAAATCTGAACATGAAAAAAATTATCTCACTTTATACCACATGATATTATCATTATTAAGAGTAGAAAAACATTATCCAGATGCTTTCTCTGCATATAGACAGATGAGAAGATAGGTAGATAGAAGGATAAAAAAGTAGTAGGGAGATAGAGAAATACTTTTAAGAAAGTTAGGGTCCTGTGTTGCTATTTTTAATAAAATGTATTACATTTAATTTGACCTGAATTTCAATGGAAGAGAAGGAAAAAGAAAAGGGCAAAAGTTAGAGGGAGAAAAAGATAGAATAAAGCACTGGAAAATATGCAAAGCCATTGTAGCCTCTACTGCCATTTAACTGTGTATGAGGTATGCTAATATTTGTGATTTAGTAGACATTTATTAGCCTTATTTATGTTATGTTAAGGTACATGTTTAACACTTCATTTTGATATATTACCTATTAACCTTTCATGTTTAATCCATTCAGTTATAATATATAGAATAGCTTTCTATCACAAGAACATATTTTCCATTGATACATGCTAAAAACTAAAAAAGATAATACAGTACAGACAGTCCTCTCTTTGCACAGTTCTGATATGCATGAATTTCAGCTACTACATTTTAATTAAGTAACACCAGTTCCCCACTAACACACTTCAAGTTTCAGTTACTACAGTATATCAACCGAGTAATCCTATAAAGTACAAACTTCGCTGCTAGCTCTTCACTATACAAATCACTCTGTAAATAACAGACACGTATCATAATCCATGACTAACACATCACTTCCTTCAAAGACAGTTGGTGACTGGTCACTGGGCATCTGTTATTCAGTTCACCCTCAGAGCGCAAAGTGTGCTGCTGTACTGCCTTCTTGTCTCCCAGTGATAAACTCCTGTAACATTTTGTGAAAATTGGTAATCAAAAGAGTGAATTGACTAACAAAGATGGAAGTATAGCAAAGAAATGAAAAAGAGCCAATGTTGGAAGTGAAATTAGAATCCGCCATAAATGGAATTACAGAAGAAATAGCTGACTGTGACAATGTTGACACTGCTGGAGTTTGAGAGCCTTTAAATATGCAGTCAGAGGAACTTATCAACATCAGTGAGGCAAGCGGTTGTGATGAAAAGAATGCCAATGTCCCCGAGGAACTGACTCCAGGAAAATACTTCACATTAAAGAAACTCAAGGAGATATTTCATGACATTAAAAGTGCAAAGGATAAAATGTTGGAAGCTGATCTAAGCCTAGAAAGGAATATGAAATTTTCCAAGGCATAGGGAAGATGCATAATAAGTTATATGATGAGAAGAAGGCAAGTACTCTTTTGAGTTTTTCACAAAGAAGTAAAATACTTTAATCATCAAAGTTGCTAATGTTTTAAGTTATGTGTACTAAATAAATGAAAGTTGACTAACTACTATTTCTTCATTTTCTCATACATTTGTAACTGACTGTAAGAGAGTTTTTAATGTTTTCATAAAAATGTTTAAAGGCCATGGAATAGTCATTTCCCACTGATTATTAAGATCATGTCCCATGGCTTCTGCTTGCACAGTCATTTTCGTGGTCCTGCACTATGCAAAGTGAGCTCTGCCAGTACTTAATTATATTGTGCAAATTAGCACTTACATATATTTTGTCCTCATTTCATGTATCTTGACTGCCCAACTGGATTTTAAACTAATTAATTGCAGAATTAAGGCAACCTCTAACAACTTCTACATTGCCTACTCCACCTAGCATAGCACTAAATATTTGGTAAGTGCTTACTTAGTACTTATTGATTTACTAGTTATTCTTATGTTGAATGACAGGGTATTGATAAAATGTAAAGCCATAATAATAAATATTGTTTCTTTCATCAAAGTATAAGCTTTACCCATTCTATTTTCTACTGTTAGGGCTACAAGGTATGACCCCCCAGATTGTGCCCTGCTTGCTCTGGGGTACACTGTTCCCATGGATGATGATGGAAATGGTGGCCTGTGATTTGCTTTGTGTACAACCTGTATAATCCCACAGGCAGCCCTGATGCCCATCCCTAGCACCTAGAATGATGTCTGCCATCCAAAGGCACATAAGAAATATTTATTGAATGGATTTAATTAATAATAATGGCTATGACTATGCATTGCACATTACTTTGTGCCAGATGTTTTATATACATTATCTCATTTTATCCTTACAAAAATAATTCTGTGGCCCCATTTTATAGATGAGAAAAGCTTGGCTCAGAGAAACTAAGTGACTCACCCAGCAAGGACACGTTAGAGTTGGAATTTGAATCCAGAGCTGCATGATTCTAATGTGTCTCAGCCACTCTACTGATGATAAACTGACTTCAGTGCAAACAAATGATATGGAAATGGATTATAGAGAAAGATGATGCAATTTAAAATCTCCTCAAATTCATTTATTTTTTTAATCACAGACCTATTTTGACAAAAAGAGTACTTCTCATCAAATTTATTTTTGCATAATTTTCCATTTATAATTTACTTTATGATATTCTCTTTTTAAAAACTAATTTTTAAAAAGAATCACAAAAATATGTTTCCTAAATATTAGCTTTAGACAGAAATGGTCAAAAATCATATTTTGATTATCTGGAATAGTCTATATTTATAGGTCACTTTATAAAGCTCTTCTGTGGTATAAAGGTGTACGTGTGTAACACTTGTTACATTTTTACAAGTAACCGTAGTAGTATACAAATAATTTCTGTTTATTTTAATTTCTTGCCCTAGTAGCAGCACATGAGATCAACCACAGTAGACCCTTCGCGGAAAGTACCACATAGCACACGAAACTTGAAGAGGCCATCATGGACATAAGAGGCTGTGATGGGACTGGCAAACCCATTATTATTGGAGGGCTGTTATCACTGTTAACTTGGCAAATGCCACTGCTTCACACTTGTTTTCTTTTTCTTTGTATATAATAAAATATGCTTTTGATTACTCTTCTCCCCAGCGAATATCTGTATATATGCTATTTGGTGGAAGTCTTAATTTGAATCTACTGCTGGACAGAATGTGTCTTACTATTTTTTTTCTCTCTCTTTGGCCCCATGCCCATTCCCTTTTCTCTCTGAGGATTCTGTGTTAAAACTGTTTTTTAAAATCAGGGTTTTAGTCTTTGAATTTCTTTCTTTGATATTTGTTCTACTTTTAGACCTCTTGCTGTGTGCTATTCACCATCCTTTTTCCTAGTAGTTCACTTTGCCTTCTTTCAGATCTTCACAGTTGTTTTCCTTCTCTTTAAACTGGAAGATCAATTCATTTAGATCAATTACATTTAGTAAAGGCTCAGGTAGTGTGATACCTTGGCCTGTGTTTGGGACCTGAAATGACTGATTCTATCAATGGTGGTCAGTAAATGGGGCTCTTCTGTTGACATTCTCTCTCTCAGGTATCTCACTCTCCCTGGGGTATGAATCACATTACCTCTGTGCAGATTCAATCATTCAACAAATATTTGTTGAGCACCTGCTACGTGCCAGGCCTGGAGATACGGTGGTGACAAATAATCCTCTTACCTTCATTGAGCTTATGTTTCAGTGGGAAAGAGATTGAACAAAACAGTAAGTAAAAGAATAAGCAATACAAGTTCTAATAGAATGCTGATACAGTGCTACTGCAGGGGAGGAAAACTTTTCCTCTGCTCTCTTAGGTTCTATGCCTAAAACCTGTGAATTAAACTGACAAAAAACAGATTAACAAGAGAAAAGCACAAAAATTTTATTATGTTAATAGTTATACACAGTATGGGGGGGTCTCATAGGAAAAAAGTGAAAACCCCAAAGAAGAAGTTAGATTCAGGGTCTTACATACCATTTTAACAAAAGGCAATAAATTGTGGAGAAGTGACTAGACAAAGAAAAGCGGTTTTGGCTTCTAGGGATGGTAAATTGTGAGACCATGATTAGGAAATATATGGGTGAAACTAATAGAATTTAAGGGTTATTTAGTAGGCTTATCTCACCATTGACTCCTCATCGCTGGTGACAAGAATGTTCTCTTCTTGTGCCAGGAAGGCATCTTTCTCACAGGAAATTTATGCCTTGCTTTTATGCAGAAAGGGTGAGAGCATCTGCTGTTTCTCGATTGCTTCAGCTCGAATAATCAGTATGCGTAAGCAGCATATTTTGGAGTGGCATACTCTGATACCCTTCACTGTGAAGGCAATAAACAGGTACTATGATGGGGTGGGAATGCACTACTTTAAATAGGGTGATTAGGGAAGGTTTTTCTTAGGAAATGACATTTTCTCTGAGAACTGAAGGTGATATCTTGGGCAATCAGCCCAAAATCCCGAGAAAGTCATTTGCAGGCAAAGAGAACATTGCTACCCTGAGGCAGCAAAGAGCCTGTCCTGCTTGAAGAGGAAAAGGCCAGCGTAGCTGAAAAGGGAAGAGTAAGTACGAGTGTGGAGGAGCTGCAGTCAGGGACTGATCAGGGGCTGGATCCTGTGAGGCCTTTGTAGACCATGGGAAGGAATTTGGGTTTTATTCCAAATGTAATGGGGGAATCTCTGGAGGATTTAAATAGGAGGGAGGCATAAGCCAATGTATATTTTTAAAAGCTCATTCAGAACATGTGTGGAAAATGGATTTTAGGAGGTAGGATGGTAAGTATTAGAAGACTAGTTGGGAGGTGAATGGTGTCTTGGACTAGGTGATAGCAATAGAGATGGGAAAAAGTGGATAGTGTTAGAATATACTTTGGAAGTAGCACCATCATGAATTGCTGATGAAGTAGATAGAGGAGAAAGAGGAAAGGAAGAAATAAAAAAAAAGACTATTAGGATTTTGACTTGACAGCTGTCGTGTGTTTACTGAGACAGGGAAGACCAGGGGAAGAACAGGTTGGGGGTGGGGAATGAGGCATCCTGTTTGAACACGTTCAAGGTGAGATGCCTATTAGATATCCCAGGGAGATGTGTAGAGTAGAGCTTGGACTTCAGGGGAGGTTGGCATCTTGCTCCCAGTTTTAAAGAAAAGAAAAGTTAAAGAGCAAATAGTTTAAGAGAAAAGTACATCTTTCTTGAAATTAGATTTGTACATTCACTTATTAATGTTTGGGCCAACTGCTGCATTTTGGGAAACAAAATGACTGATGACAGTAGGTTGATACTACAGGGCACTTTTGACATTTGCTGTCAATTCAATGTAGACAGTATTCTCAGAGCAGCATTTTCAAAGTGCACATCTAAGAATGTTCCAAACAATTTCCCAGTGGATTCTGAAGATAGACTTACTGGATTTAAAAATCCCAACTACTCCATCACTTACTAACTTTGTGTTTGTGGCAAGTTATTAGATTCTCCATGTCTGTTTCCTTGTGTGTGAAATGAAGATAAGAGTGACCTCATCAGAGGTCAGATAAGAGTAGATTCATCAGAGGCCTCTTACAGTTTTATGTGGAAATTTTGTGGAGGGAGACCTGAGAGTAGTGAAGGCTACATTGCCTGTGGCTCCCAAAGCTGACCTAGACCTGAGCTGGATTGGCCCAAGGGGAGCCAGCTAAGGTGCTCAATTCAGCACCACAGGAAGAACTGAGCCCTTTCCATGGTTCCCTCCTCCTTGAGATGTACTATAAAGACAGTGAGGCCTGGCTAGCCAAGGAGGGTGTGGAGCTGATCCCAGTCTTAGCCTTGGTCTATTAAGACTTGCCTTAAGCAAGAGACACATGTTTGTTGTTCAGACTGATGCCCCTAATGAAGTGGTTCTCAAACTTAAGCGTGCATCAGAAACTCCTGGAGGGCTTGTTAAAGAGTAGGTTGCTGGGCCCCATTCCCAGAATTTTAAACTCAGTAGGTATTGGATGAGGCCCAAGAATTTGCTTTCCAAGTTTCCAGGTGATGTTGATGCTCCAAGGACCACATTTAATAAAATCACTGCCCTAATGCATCCTAGAGACCTAGGCGTGACTGACCTCAAAATCTGTACCTGTCATAGGCAGGAGTTATCCATGTTGGCAACAACATTCTCAAACTATGGGGAAAACCCACCTCTAAATACAATGTCTTTCAGCTCCAGAGAGAAAATCAGAATCCTGGCTTTCAACATCAATTAGATCAGAAACACACTTGACATGAAGAACATAAAAAAAGTAGAAAACAGGTCTAAAAAACATGTTTCCTTGTGTTATACACTAATCCAGGGCTTGGCCTCCCTAGTTGGGACCATTGCATCCTCCACAGATTGCATTTAACCACAGGAATTGGGCCCAAGCAGTGGGCTGACCTGAATTACTACAACTCCCATGCTGTGTCTAAAATGGCACTCTTCCTCATAGAGATTTGTGTGGGATACCTTAAGAATTTCATCTGGGGCTTTCAATCATACCTCAGGCAGTTGAACTTGGTCCAGAGGAAAGTAAAGGCTTGGAGTTTCTCTAAGTTCTAGCCCCCAAAGACTATGTCATTTCTACTTTACAGACAACTAAGAATAAGGTACTTTTGTTTTTCAACTCAGCCTGAATTGTGTCATTTTTCTCCTTGTCTTAGTCTGTTTGGGCTTCTGTTTATATAAACACCATAGACTGGGTGGCTTATGAACAACAGAAATTTATTTCTTATAGTTCTTGAGGCTGGAAGTCCAAGATGAGGGTGCCAATATCATCGCATTCTGGTGAGCTCACTCTTCTGGCTTGTAGACTGCTGCCTTCTTATATCCTCACATGGCAGAGAGTGGAGAGTAGCAAACTCTCTCATGACTCTTATAAAGACATTAATCCCATTCATGAGGGCTCTGCTGTCTTGATCTCATCTAATCCTAACTACTTCCCAAAGGTCTCACCACCTAATAGCATCACATTGGGGAGAAGGGTTTCAACATATGAATTTGGGGGAACATATTTAGTTCATAACACTACCCTCCTATTTCCTGAAGGAAAGTTAGTATTTCCTGAGGGAAAGGTTTGTTCCATTTGGATCCTCTGGTCTTAAATCTTCCTGCCAGATCCTGTATTGCTCCCTTTGAGGCTTTCTTGATGTCTGATTAGCACCTAACTCTCCTGTCTCATTATGCCACAATCTCCTTGAATGTTTTTTCCCCTCCCAAACATCCCTACTGCCCCTTTCCCTCTGCTTTCTAGAATTAATGGCTGTATCAGTCAGGTCAAGCTAAGGCATGCTGCAATAACAAGTGACCTTTATATTTTAGTGGTTCACAACAAAAGTTGTTTTCTCATTTATGTCAATTTCTCATTCATGTTAATAGCAGGTCAGCTTCAGTCCTGTTCCATTCCACTCATTTCTTTTTCCCCTGTCTCTCAAGCCATTATTAGTTTCTTTGGACTCTACAAGTGATCTGAAGCCATCTTTGATTGAGAGATCTAGAAAAGGAAGAAAAAAGTGAAACAGGGAGAAAGAAGAAAAGAAGCTCCTTTCTTTTTAAGAACCTTAAACCAGTGTATTTCCATAGATATCAACAAAACTGTGCTTCAGAAGAAAAGTTCATCTGTCCTGCTCAGCATAGACTAATGACATTACCAATTGGTGGTTATTTTAGTCATTGGCCATGTTTGCTATGATTGTGCATAGATTTGGGTGTACTTTATGAACACTCTTGACTCACTCCTTTGTGTCCAGAAAGTGCAAAGGCTGTAAGACTGTTGTAAGAGTTAGTAAGAGGATGCATATGGCTATGATGGAAACAAAAGTAGAGACAATAAACATTTTAAATGAAGAGAAAACGATGACAGTTGCATGTGTGTAAGGGATGAATTGTTTCACAGAAGGAACAGTTCTGAAGGACAAAGAGAATCAGGCAGCAATTGAAGAGCTGGGCTTTTGCAATCAAGAATAATCAGCAAGAGATGAGGCAAAGTGATTAACAAAATGGAAAGCCTGGCCCATAGAATTAGACGATCGGAATCAACACAGATGTCCTTTAGCCTGTGTTAACTCAGGAGAAGGCCAAGAGTTTGTTTGAGAACTTAAAGGATAAATAAGTTTGTGGTAGACCAAGGCCAGGCCTGCCTGAAAAATAAGTGGAAAACTCCTACACCCTGCTGCCCAGGTGTAGATAAGGAGAGACTGCCCCAGGCTGGGCACAGCAAGCATTTCAAGGTCTGGAATCTGGACATTAGCCTGAATGAAGCAGCTTGCTGAGTAACTAAATTTTTGCCTTATTTGATAGCATAAGTTGTTTCTGGTTGCTGATGTTGCTGGAGGTATGAAAAATAGTGAGCCCATACTTCTGGGCTCCCCTGACCTCCCAGACATCTCACTCTCTTCAGGCTGCCAAGGCCACCAAATTTATGGTGTCTCTGTGGAAAACAAAGGAGGCAATGGACAGCTGCATCTACCTTACCTCATGTCTGTCCTTTGCACTGCCTACATGGAGTTTTGGAAGTACTTAAATCAAAGTAAAGCATCTTTGAACTGAACTCAAAATGTCATTCTTGCCCATTCTTTCACCTAGACCAGGCTCCACAGTCTGACTGCACGGGGTGAAAGTGCTGCTGGGGTAGCTCTTGCTAAAAGCCATGAGTGGTCCTTTATTTAGTTCAAGACCTGGCCCCATCTAAGTAGTTTCAAATAAGTGGTAAGTGTGTATATTATATGTGCTGAGGTCAAGGGATTACTGCCTCAGTGGATTTTCAGTTATCTATTTTGGTGGAGAAAATGCCCAATAGTACATATATATCAGTAGAGAGGAGACAAGTACCTCTAATTTAAAAGTTTCAAGAACCATCTAACTCCTATTAGGTAGAAATGTGTTCATTTATTATAAGCCTAAGCTCCTCTCAGTCACATTAGACTGTAGCAACAGGACCCAAATCCCAACAGCTTGGCCTCTCCCTTTGCCTCTAAGAGTCTCTCCCTGGGCATCTTTACAAACTTCCAGAGGGTTCCTTACAACACAGTATGAATTGCCCCACCTAATGTGATGTTAGTAAGTTATAGTCCAAACTGGGACCCTTTTGAGTATGAAAATGGAGCTTTATTAGTAATTATGCACACACATAATGGGGACTGTCCTGGGAAAACAGAGATTATATTTGACATTATAGATATGCTGATCCAAATATTTGCCTATCCAAGGCTCCTCCCAGAGACCCTGCTCTGTTAAGAGCCCCTGCTAGACAGACATCCCCAGGCTCATGCTGACCCAGAGCCACTGGACTGGACTCTAGTTGAGCGTGTGACCCAAAGCTGGTAATAACCCTGCGCTAGTGGCTCTGGGAGATCCTGAGAAGGATTGGCTTGACATGACAAGAGTCATCAAGCAGATTCTCTCTTTGATGAATTGAAAATACTAACTAAAAGAAGCCATGGGGACAGTGATTCTATTTTTTCTGCCTCCACACTGTTCACATGTGGAACACACACTTCCATTGCCAGTATTATCTGTCATTAACACTGCAACATTCTCAACTGTTAGGGAGTGGGGAGAGGAAGTGGCAATATACAAATCTCCAGCAATGTCTACCAAAACTACAAATGTACACACCCTTGACCAAGTAATCCCAAGTCTAGAAATTTATCCTACAGACATACTTTCATACTTGGAAAAAAATTTCTAAATGTTGATCAACAGGAAACCAGTTCAATAAATTATGGTATGTCCATAAAATGTAAAAAATGAATGTTTTAAAATGATTTTCAAGATATATTAAGTGAAAAAAGGCATTAAGAACAAAACAATTTGGAAAGGGGGATCCACTGATTCAATATTAACCATCATGAGAATCTGCTGGAACCTGAGGCATACCCACGTTTTTCATGTGCTTTCATAACTATGTAATAGCTTTGGTGTTTATTAAATAAAATTTTACTCCACAACTCCAAAATATCTGGTTGAACTCTTTCTGTTATTCCTTTTGTTTAAACATACTTATGTAGTGAACAGAATTATCACCATGCACAAAAACATGGAGAATCTGTCCTGCACACACAGGAAAAAAGTTATTGTTTTGAGGATTTAACAAGTTACAAATATTTTATTCGTTTGTTTCCTTATTGACTTAAAACAATTGTCAAGAAGCCTGTATGCTTTTAGGCTGGGAGCCTGCTTTAAATGCTGGTATATATTCTTTAATATTTCAAGTATGATTTGTATGGCTCAACAGTTTTTTAAATGAACTGCAAACATGTCAGAATACAACTATAATTGGAACAACTTCTGGGGGGTTCTTTGATTATAAGTAGAAATGGTTCAAATATGATAGTGTACAATTTCTTAATCACTCTTTTTTATTTTTATGAAATGCTTCAATCTGATCTATGATGTTCTGTTATAACTTTACTATTGTTGCCTACACACTACTACTTCTACTACTACTGCTACTTCTTAGGACATTTCTAAGATGATTTTTTTTTTCCCTGGGGGAACATGAGACTTAAATGTTGAAAGGGGAAGGAAATATTATGGGATCTTGGCTAGAATGATAGAATATTTGTTCTGGAATGGCTTTAGAGAACATTTGTCCAAAGACTTCATTTTATAGATAAGGAAACTGAGACCCAGAAAGGCAAAGTTACATACTTAAGGTCACACAGCTGGATGGTCACAGAGGCAGGACTGGAATCCATTTTTCCTGACTCTCAGGTTGAGATATGGCAGATTCATCAGAGGGAGCAAGCCTTAAAACAATTTATGGAAAAGGTGCCCCTTCGAAAAGACATTCCTTTGCTCCTAGCTACCCTCTGCTCCTTCCTCAGTTTCTTTATCAATACTTTCGGTTGAAACTTACAGCCTAGACTTTTCTGTGCCTTTTACCTGCCTTCGACTTTACGTTTCTCTTTCCCCCACTCTAATTCTTAAGTGTGCTGCTGCTTATTCCTAGTGAGAAAGTATTTTACAAACTTGCTCAAAATTCAGAGGAGGTCCATGGGAGAGGGACTGCTTAATGCAAAAGATATTTCATGGTAGAAATGTAGACAGCAATGGAGGAGAGGCTTTTATTTTTTTAAATTAAATTAAGTAATATTGGTTGGAAGAGGGGAGAGCTTAGTTGGTAGAGTAATTCTCAGCCTTTAAATAATAATCATCTAGGCTACTATTAGCCACCTAACTCTTCAACCACCTGTGTGTAAAGTCAAGCTTAACATCTATAATAAAAGTGAGAACAGGATTGCCTTTTAAACCTGTAAAACAACTAACATTTTTATAGTTCTTTACAGTTTACAAAGCACTTGCACATCCATTATCTTCTTTGGGCCTTAAACAACCATGTGAACTCAATAAGACAATCTGTGTTGTTAGAGGAAAAAACAGAGATTCAAAATTACAGATTTTGAATAGTAGACTCAAATCTAGGTTTTCTATACTACAAATCTCATGCTCTTTCCACTTCACCACTTTGTCTACCAAAAGCCCAACACCTGACCTTCACAGTTTTAGAAATTATGGAAATTGAGCCAAAGCTGTTTAGAAGGTAACGTTGATGTTATTTTAAGACACTATTTCTTGGGTGCTGTGGCACATGGGGTCAGAGTGTGAGACACAGTGTGCATACTGGATAGAACTCTGCTGGTTTTAGGTGGTTCAAATATGATAGTACACAGTTGCTTATTTACTTTTATTTTTTATGAAATGCTTCTCTCTTACACACATACACATAGAGATTTTATTGATGAGAAAGCTGATATCTGTGGGAAAGTGGGCTTCCTAATTTTCAAACCCTAGTATGAGACTTGTCTACTGGATTACAAGATCTGAAGAGGCCTCCTTCTGCCCCTGTTCTCCTTAATACCTAGAAGAGCAAAGCTGAACAAATGTTCCCTTTTGTTTCTGGTTCCAGCTCCTCCATTAACTGTGATTCAGGGCAAGAGACCACATCTATCTTGTTCACTGCTGAACCTTCAGACTAATACTGGTGCCTTGCATAGTACCTGCAATAATAATAGTAGTTTTTTGAATAAGTTAATTACCCTTTCTGAATTTGTTTCTTCATCCATAAAATGAGGAATTTGATCTTGATGACATTATTTCTTCTTTCCTCTAATAATCTAATTCTATAATAGGGAGACTCAGCAAGTCTGATACACCTCTGCAGTTTTTTTGGTTTTTAAAAAAGACAAAAGGATTTGCTGCCAGCATTGGCATTTAGCCTTAAATATGGAATTCCAGTATTCAGAAAGGGCAGTTCACTTAGAATAGCGACATATTTTTAATTCTCCAATAATGTTAGAGTTAGTTAATTTTTCTCTACCTCCCAAATATGCTGGTCAATTTTAGTAATAGTGCTAGCATTTTCTTCCATTCCTTACAATTTCTTTTTAAAACTTTCATTTTGGAGTGATAAAAAGCTTATCTCTATGAGTCAAGTGTCCACAGATACACTACTATAAGGTCTTTTCACTTTAATAGTTTACGATTTTTAGGGAATAAATTCAAGGTTACCAGGCATTCAGATAATTGTTTTAGAAAATAACTTCTCTCTCTCTCACTGAGCCAAAATCAAAACCATTCTCCAATTGTTACCGTATTAGAGATGAGAAAACAGGCATAGATGGTAATAAGACAAGGCCATGAAGCTAGCAAATTGCCTAGCATCGTCCAGGGCACTTTTTAAGGTGCCTTTGCATCTTATTAAGAAGTAGTTACCTATAATCATGGGCCCCATTGTTCACTATGCCGCTACGAAGTTAACGTACTTCAAAAAAGGGCATGCACAAAATATAGAATTTAGAACTTTTTCATTAGAAAACATAAAATTTTTACTTACATTTGAACAGATTTGCCAACAAAAGGCAAATATACTATATCTAAAATGAAGCGCCTCAAAAGGCACAATAAAAAATACTGCATTAGTACTTCTGAATTCAGTAACTCTGAAAACAAAGATTCTTCAAGACTCAGACCTCCTTTAGGACCTGCTGTTTCAGTTTGGAGTCTAAAAGACTATCTACTTTGTGTCTGACTTATTTTCCTATCAGACAGGAACTGGAATTTGAACTTTGCTCTCCAAAAGCCAAAGGCCAACTAATTTAGAAGAAGACTCTCAAAATCAATGATGGTTTCTTCTAGTTTCATTAGTTCTGTCTAAAGTGATTAAAGGATTTGACTCCCAGATAACCATGATCCTTATTGCTATTTTTACAAATCACATTAATTTCTATCCTTAGTTCTAATCACTCGTAGCATTCCTGAGGCAAGTCTGGATTCATGTAACATTCCAACCCTGAGTGCCTTTTCAAGTCTCCAACAGAATCCTGTGCTGGTGAGTGATGATACCTTTATCGTAGTAGCCTCAAGGTGTGGAAGTTGTTTCCTGTGGCTTAGACTCAGCCTAGCCCCTCCAGTTGTTGTAACATCTGCAAATACTTTGTTCATTTCAGAGACATCTGACCACAGCGAATCTCCCATCCAGGTTGCCTCCTTTTCCCTTACTGCTCATGTAAAGCATCAATAACCTGGGAAGGCTTTCAGCAAGAGAGAAACAGGGAGGGTCTAAGGATTAGGTGGAGCACTTGGAGGTGAGTTCTTAGGGTTTTCTCTCATATACATTCATTATTGATTCATTCAACCATCACCACTTATTGGGTGGTAGTAGCAATGCAAATATCAACAGATGAACAATCTATTGCATGCTACATTTATTGCCTCAAGATGGGGGATTATATTCATCAGTTTAGAGTAATAAATCCTATTTACTATGTTGTCTTCTGTGTGTAAAGCTCCACAATTGCTTTAATTCTCTCATTTTTGGTAGAAATAGAGTTTATGGAATACTTTACTTAACCTTTTAAATCTGTTTCCCCACCTTGAAACCACATAAAATTGAAAGCAACGCTCTCAAAAGGCTTTTGTAAATAATAATCATTAATTAATTTTAAAAATACCATAGAAATTATTACTTGATTAGTGAAATGATAAATTGTGTAGTACAGAGTAATAAGATTCCTTCATTTGCTTTAGGTCTATATGTTAAGTTACAAAACTAACCACTTAACTATTGTTATAATAGAAAGAAAATATATTATAAAAGGTGTTAATCCAGTTGGATCATTTTCATGCTCTTATATGACATTAATTCCAAATTTGTTTTATATATTTATATTATGCACACATTTGCACATTTTAATAAGTTACATTTAAACTGTTATTTTATGATAATCAAATCGTACAAAGATCTAATTAACTCTGTCTCTGGAGTTGTTAAGCAATAATTGTACCTTCAAAGTATCAGGAGATTTATGGTGCATGCAGGGTGTGGCCCATCCACCCAGAATTTCAAAACCACGTGGTTCTTCAGGTCCTGTTGGGGCTCATCTACTTGCACGTCTCCCCTGCAGGAGTTTGGACTAACCAGGTCACTACATCCTGACAGGGCAGTCTCTACCACTCACTGTTTGCAACATGACACAATGTCAATAGACCACAGAAGTTAGCAACAGGAAAGGAAAAAACGCTTTAATCCCAAGTCCGTCCCCAGGGTTCAGCAGGACATATATCCTATATCAAATCATCTGATATCAAATCCTACAAATGAGCTCTGCCAAAAGGTTGAGCTGTCTGATTGTATCATGTTTGCCAGGTGCAGTGCAAGACTGAGGTAACCTGTTGTGAGCCGATGGTTCTTCCAGTTTGCTAAAACTGAAAAGGCAGGTTGTTGTTCTATCATTGTTTTCTTTTAGCTGCAGAACATTTCACACAGCATCTTCATGCCTCAGCTAGTCTTCATTTATATAGATATTTAATTAGACATCTTGGAAGCTGATAGGGGTTGGTTCACTTCTCTTTCAGTCTTGGCTTCTCCTGGTCCCCCAGTGTTCCCTGTCTGTTAATTCATAGGACAGCAATACTACATGTCAAGGGGCAGATGGGAGCTATTTGCCTGAGAACTCTGAGGAACAAAGAGAGCTACTGAGGCCCTGTGGTGCCTTTGTTCAAATTAGAAAAAAAGTGCCCTTCCTAGGATGTGACACTAGCACACCTTGGCAGGTGAAGGTAGGTATGGAGTTCAATGCCTACCCACCTTCTTCACCAGGCACCACCATGCAGTCAGCACACTGCACAAGTGTATAGGACCCTGGCAAAAATGGCACATGTAGCCTTAAAGAGATGGCAGAGGGCAATAAGAAAGATGAGGACAAATTTTATAGGGAGAATGATGAAAAGCAGAGTATTGTATGCTTTTATGATTTTCTAAATAGGAAGGACTGATGAAAAACTGGTATTTGCCTTCTAAATCCAGTTAAAACTGTCTACCACCATCCTATCCTGAACTACCTTTCCAGAGAGCCCCTCCATCATGACTTTTCCTTTCCCTCTGAAGGGCCCTCTATGAACAGGAAGGGGATTTATATTTACACAAAGCTATGTGCAATGCATTGCTATTCCTAAAGTGATCCACATTTAAAGAGAGTCCAAAAACATTTAAATATTAAGTAATCAGCCTGTTTACCGCTCTATCGCCACCACCTAAAACAATGCCTGACACATAGTGGGTCTTTTTGTATGTTGCTTGAGTAAATCTCTAATTCTAGACTTTCAGCCATTCAGCAACAGATAATTACACCAAGAAGGTCCCTCCCCTTCAAGATTCTACATTGTCAAGAAAAGAGTTATCAAAAATTAGTTTTCTCCTAGGTTTTTCATAGAACAGAGGTTTCAGCTGTCTTAGAAAATACCATTTTTTTTTTTTTTTTTTTTTTTTTTTTTTTTTTTTTTTTTTTTTTTTTTTTTTTTTTTTTTTTTTTTTTTTTTTTTTTTTTTTTTTTTTTTTTTTTTTTTTTTTTTGTAATTTTTTTGTATACGTTGTCACAACAGTGGTGTATTATTTATAATAACTGAATATACCATCTTCCTCCAAGGATCTCAAAGCCACCTGTGGTGAGTGAGGAATAACTAGCTCCACACCTCTGGTGAGGTTAAGTTATTTCTACCATATCAGGATCACACATGAGTCAGTGGCAGGGCTGGCACTACTCACTCATGACACTTTAGTTCAGAGCTCTAAACATTAGAGGGTATTGCCTACCCAATAATTCATTCACTTATTCCTTCCTTCAAAATATGAATTTGATGCAGTTTGCTAGGTACTTGGGCTCAAGTCCCTATTTCCTTACTGAACTCAAATCATATGGACATTACAATCTGTAAAAGAAAAAAAATCTGATAAAAATTTAAAATTCAGAGCATAGATTTTTCTGCACGTGATTAATCCTGTTTTATAGTGACATACCTACCAGTGAGTCACATATATACTAAGGAAATGACTGAAATATAAAAATTTGAAAGATATACTGCTCCCTTATGTTATGCTTCTATAACTCAAGACTTTTGATGTTTGCCTGCACAGCTAAATACTTGCGTTTTCTGTGTCTAATTAGAAGTTTCCGCTGGGTATTATTGTGGAGTTGGTACAAGATGTTCAAGACCATGAAAAGATGAATGTAATAGTTTCCTCGTGTCATGGACTGAAATTTTTTTTAAGTTTATTTGTCCTTTTAAGTAATGATTGTACCCTGACTCTTACTGAATTCACAATTATTCCTCTTGCCAAACTATGCTTCCAGACTTGACTGTATAAATTAAATTTCATGCACGCATATGCAAGCCGTGTGTACTGCCTGTTAACAAAGTAATAACAACAAACTGAAGGCACATTTTAATGACCTTTGAGTTCAGTGTTACAGTGGTTTTTTAAACAGTCACCTACCTACCGGGCAAAGTGTAAGAGACTGATTTACCGAGGTGATTTTCAGTGTGCTTCTGGAAAGCCTATTTGCTCACAGAATCCAGCCCCCAAGCGTGCAAGCAGCATTTTGTATGGTTTTCTTCTCCAGCTCCCTACCCCCTCGATGCCCCTAGAAATATTCTGACGCCCCCACCAGGGACCGCCTGGAAGGGGCTGATCCACTCCCAGCTCACTCGGCTGGAGCCTGCGCGCGGGGTGGCCGCGGCCACCCGGGCAGAGCCGGCGCCTGGCCGAGGCAGCGGCTGCGTGACTGGCTGCATTTCCCAGCCCCGACGCTGTGGTTGTTCAAACTGATCTCATTTCCAGTCGTCACGACACGCGCTTCCCCTCGCCTGCACGCGGCGTAGCGTGAGAGGGGCCCGGCAGCCGGCGGGCCCATCCCTGTCCTTCGTGCGGACGCGCCCCGCCGGGCCTTCCGAGGCCCATGATGGAGAAGGCGCACCCTATTTGTAATAATGCCCCCATTCTCATTGTTCAAAAGACGACCCTTCCACCCCGCCAATACACAAAATTAGCCAGACGTGGTGGCGCGCGCCTGTAGTCCCAGCTACTCGGGAGGTTGAGGCAGGAGGAGCGCTTGAGCCCAGGAGTTTGAGGTTGCAGTGAGCTGTGATGACGCCACTGCACTCTAGCCCAGGCGACAGAGGGGGACCCTGTCTCTTTAAATTAAAAAAAAATAATAATGAACTAAAAGACGGCCCCCAGACGTGAACAAAGAATCCAACCTCCCCGGCGCCGGCCGTCGCTCTGTTCAGCCTCAGCGGGCCCCGCCCCTCAGTGACCCCGCCCCTCCCCCACAGTGGGCGCCCCGTCGCTAGGGTCAGTGGCCGGGCAACGAAACGCGCCTCCCGCGCGTCAAAGCACACCGGCTCCGGACTCCAAGCAGTAGGGTTGTGACAGAGCGCCCCGGAGGCCGCCCGCCTGGGGCCCCTTGCCGGGTTTCCTAGCCCCAGGCGGCCGCCCCCGCCTCTGCTGGCGCAACCCTGGCAGGGCGCAAGGCCGCCCGACGGAGCGCTCAGCCACTGCAGGCGGCGAGCAAGCGCCGAGGAACCCAAGGAGGCTGAGAGAGTCCGGGGGGAGGCCGATCCCCCGCCTGCTTTCCCCTTGTCCCTCGTTCCGCAGCCTGAGGTGTTCGCTGTACAATATCAGGAATGGAAACTTTTCGGCGTTAACATGACGGCATCAGTCACTCGGGCTAAAATCGGCGAAGGGCGTCGGGGGCAGGCGGGATCTGGGATTCCTCACCGGATTACGCGGCCGAGTTGGCACGCGAGGCAAGCTCCGGGCTCGCCAGGAAGCCCGAGTGTGCACGAAAGCGGCGAAAGCAGGCGGCGGGGGCGGGGCCGGCCGGCTGCCGGCACGCAGGCGGCGGGACCGCCCCGGGTTGCGTGACCTGCTCGGCCGCGGTCGCACGCACTTCGTGCTCCGGGCGGCCCTCGCCCGGCGGAGGCGCAGGTGCTGGAGGGCGGCGCCCGGCTTCCACTTTCACAACCCCGGCGGGGAGGGCAGTCACGCTATTTCTGGGACAGGGAGTGAGTTCACGAGGGAAGGACACGGTGTCCCCTTGATATCAGAACGTGGGTAACATTCGGTAATAAAACCCGCTCAGACAGGATGTACTTATTAAACGAATTGGGAACCAGAGCTGCTCCATCAATAAGCAATCAAACTGGGGAAACTTTCCAAGGAAAACTTTAAATTGAGGCACAGAGCACAAGTGTGGTTCGTGTGACATGCTTACACAGAAAGGAACTGGGGCAAAGAGGGCAGCTTTGGGACGCAAGCTTTATCCACTGTGCTCAGAAACTCACAACAGAGTCGTGATTCTGTGCATGCTGTCATTCCTCTGAATAGCTTGCTTTCCAGTGTTTTATTTTAAAATCCGAGGTGCCTGATCTCCCTGGCGTGCCAACTGGGGGAGACCTCTTTCGTATAGTCACCCAAAAGCCCCAGGGACAAAAAAAAAAGTGCCACCTTATGAGATGCTAGAATCTCAGTTGCTTCTCAAGGTCATGTGAACAAAATGGCTCCCCCCCCACCGCCACCCCCACCCCCCGCCCAGATATCTATTTACATAATTCAAATGTTTGTAGATTTGCAGATAAATCAAGCTTGGAGGGCAAAACAAAAAAATGTTAATGCCAAAGACAGTTTAACACACAAAACCACCCCAGTCAACTGAAAGCTTGGGAAACTCCGTATTAGTTTATTTTCCACTTACTTAAACTTTGATTTGGTGGATGTATGTACTCTTATTTCCCTATTATGACCCTTTGGCCTATGGTGCCTGGTTACACACACACTTATTTTTGTTATATATGAAACACATTATAGAAGAGGGAGATTCTCCAGGGTTAAGACATATAAAATAAACTCCTAGGAAGTTTTCTCAAAAATATTCTCCTCTCAAGTTACAAATGTAGGAAGAAAGAGCAAGATTCATTGTTTATTTTTAAAATCTTCTTCCAGCTAACAACTCTGATTCTTATTTAAGTATATGTAGGGAATGGTTATTTTGTCCATCCAGCACACTTCCTTTCTTCCGGGACACAACTGCCCCTCCTTCCAGGATTATGCTTCTGCCTGTACTCTTCTAGAGATGTAACTAGAAGGGGATGTGTCATTGTGCGTGGCCTTGTCTGCATGGCCCCCACAGCTGGCCAAGAGGCAAGTACCTGAGTCAAGCTGAGCCAACTGCCTACAGTACCTGATTCCTCCAAGCCTCAGTGATTTGGTCAAGAGATATGCATATAATTCAAGGTGTGCCAAAGAGAGTCATTTCCTAGCATTTTGTAACTGGAGGGTGGGACTAGAAATGCCCCCTCTTCCTTTTGGTGTCAAAACTGGACTGTTAGCCACCACTGCTCTGCCATGTGCAGAGACTGCCAGCAGTAAAAGAATGGAACCAACTTCCATTAAGTGGTAGATTCAAAGGGCTGGGCCTCTCTATGGCTTTCTAGAGTTCCAGAATCCATACCTGAGGTCCTCAAAGCAGTTCTGGTTCCTGCTTTCCTGAAGCTTGGTTATTTACCACTTCTGTTGATTCTGTGAGGTACCCTGGCATTCTAATAAAATATATATTTATAGAAAGAATAAAATATACATTTAGAATGCTATTTAGAATACTTAAAAATATTTATAATACCATTTTTAACTTGCTTTTTTCACAGAACAATCTACTGGGACATTGTACCACATCACCAAAGAACCACATCATCATTTCTAATAGCTGCGCAATCTTGTTTGAATGAATCAATTTATTTCACATCTTGGTATTTCCTATTTTTAAACATTATAAATAAGACTGTGATGAACACTGAATATACGTGCTAATAAGAAAGAACTTTCCCAAAGCTTCCAACAACCTTCTCTTGGAGCCTCTTTGGTCAGAATTGGGTCATACTCGAGTTCCTGATTTACTCACTGATAAAGGGGAAGGGGCTAACATAAATGATCTAATCTGAACTCATTCCAGGACTTGGGCTGATTCACATGTGCTTGGGGGAAGGGCAGAGGGTGGGGGTACATAGGTCTGAATTCCTGAACAAAAGGAAGAAGAAAAATCAAGTGTCCACTGTAATAGTTTTGAACATTTTAAGGGGTTTAAAACATAATAAATGGTCTAATTTTTGACCCTAACAGCAATGTTTAAGAGTGCTAGTTGCTCTACACCCTTCCAAACCAGGGCTACTATAATTATTTTAATCTTTTTCATCCATTTGATAGATCTAATAAAATGCTTGATATTTTCTATCAACAGTTCACAAGAAAATATCTTTAAGATGATTTGCAACTCCTTATTGAATGGCATTAAAATTTTCTATTAATGGAGATGTAACAAAATGACAGGAAAATTGAGTTTCCGGTAAGTTCAGTAGCTACCTAAAATTACAGGTATAGAAACATGAGCTTCATCTCTACAAAGGGAGGATGAAATCACTTCTGCCAATCACTTATCAAAACAAATGTAAATTAGATTCTAAGATTCTTCATTAGAATCCTATGGAAATCTCAGAAATCAAAAAGCAATAATTCCACTAAACAAGCAGATAATAAATTCTACGAAAGTTATTTTTTAAATGCATAAGGCAATTATCAGTTTTCAGTCTTTGAATTCATTGACATTTACTAAGTGCTTATTATAGGCCAGACATTGGATGCTAAGAGTTTAATAAAAGGAATTTGGGTAATTTACATTAAAGAATAATCTCTTCAAGAGCTATCAGTGCTATATTTTTGAGCATCAAATACATTATGAGTGTTAAATTAGTGCCATTACAGCTTTATTCTTTTTGTGTTTTAAAATATATTCATGTAACAAATATTAAGTTGTATTTGGTACATAGTACATTTTTAGATAAAGCTCTTATCAGTAGTGAACAGGCCACAAGGAAATACATTTACAGTCATCAAAGGTTTTGCTGTAGTGCTTGATTTACTTTTAATATCTAAGAGTAGACATCATTTAAAGGCCTGATTTGTTTTTACCAGAAATTTTGTTCAATAATCATATTCTCAGGGCTAAAAAGAATTCAGTAAACAATTTATTCCTGCATAGATGACAAAGCATTTGAACTTCTGGAGAGAAATGCTATTTAAACACGTGACATTTTATTAGGTACTAAAGTTTACACTGTAAATATGATGGATTCAAAAAGATACAGAGCATAAATCCACAAATATCTAAGCCACCTCCAGACTAATTTTGTTATCTAAGCCACCTCCAGACTAGAGTAATTTTGTTATCTAAGCCACCTCCAGACTAGAGTAATTTGGGGTCCAAAATATGAAAAGCATCTTTATAAAGCAGTCTAAAACTTTAAATGTTGATAGCAGTTTAGTTAAAAAAAATCACATTAGGAAAGAAAACCTAATCCACATTGTAGTGGGAAGAAAATGTGTTGAGATAAGTAAAACAAATCCAATGGTCCCTTGTAGCTGACTTTTTTGGAAACTGGAAGCTGTATCAGAAAGGTTATGAAGAAAGTTAAGTGTAAGACAAAGTTAAGTTTACGGAATTAAATATTTTTTGAATATTTACATGTTACTAATCCACTGTAGGCTGATGCCCCATGGGTACTAGCTGGTTGGCAGAGTCAACTAACATGCTATATGAGGCCCAGGTGCTTCCACTTATACTCACATCCGGTCCAAGTACACTTCTGTGATCACATGTTGGGCGATGCCCTCAGTCACTTCCATTATTTGGGTAAAAGTAAACAATAGGTAGGACCTTACTGAGTTATATTTGGAAGGGTTCTCAATTAAATGAGACATTGTGTATGAAGTGCCTGGCAAATAGAAAGAGCCCAGTAAATGTTAGCTTTTCAAAAATATTACCTTTTTTTCCTGCATTGGACGGAACCCTGAAATAGCAGTGAAAGTGTGGTTGTGTCCAACCTGGGAGGCCTGTTTTCATCTGTTTTATTCATACTTTTGAGGGGATAGAGTTGTACTATGTTCTGCTTCACAGGATGAAAATAAAGTTGGGGCTAAATGTAATTTTGCTATGCTCCCTTTGTACAGTTCTGAGCTCACTTTAAAATTAGCAATCTTGGGTAGACTTCCTGACATTTTTATCAGAATTGCAGACAAAGTACCTATTCTCTTACATACTTTTCCTGGGGTAGAGGGGAGGGTGAAGAGCAGGGAGGATAAAACTACTGTCCAAAATGGATGGGATGAATGACAATGCCCTGCTGGATAAATATCTTAGGTAAATTCCTAACAGTAACAAAAGCGTACACACTGTGTTCTTATAAACCAACACAAAGGTCTGCAGACCATGTAGAAAGCCCTACTTTAGTCACTTTACAGAGACTCTATTACAAAAACAAAAACTAGAGAGCGCTTTTCTCCCTGACTTATAGGGCAAAAAAATAACAAAGGGTCATAAAAGAAGTTAAAAGGAATTTAATTTGGTTATTACTGAATTATTTTTAAAAGTCACAGTAGAAAGTACAACTTAACTCATTTAAAAATTAAGAAAATGGGATAACAAAAAACTTTATTCAACATGCTCAGTGATTGGAATATTTTACATAACACTTCAGTTCTAGTATGGCCTATTATGGGATGGGAAAAAGGATCAGGGAGAACAAGAGAGAAACCTAGGGCGAGACAGACTGAGACCAAGAGAGACAAGAAAACACCAACAGAGGACAGGCTTGGTGGCTTTTTTTAAAAAAAACCTATTTTGTAATACACTGTCACAACATTTCATCTGCACTGGCACTGTCTTCTTCAGGAATAACGCTTTTTACTGCTATCCTTTTAAAAAGGCTATTCTTCATAACTTACCTGCTTTTTTTCCCCTTAAAATTCTTACTGGGTCTATCGTGTCCAACTTTCTACAATGATAAAAATGTTCTGTTAATATATCTGTGCTGTCTTATATAGTAGCCACATGTGACTACTGAGCACTTGAAATGTGGCTAGGGCAATATAGCAATGGAATTTTGAAATTTACTTCATTTTAACTAGATTAAATAATCACATGTGGCTACCTTATTGGACAGTGCAGTTCTACGGGAAATTTACAGTGGAAAGGAAATTGGTCTCAAAGGAAATGTGCAGATGAATAAACACAGACGAAATTAAACCAGAGTGTATTACAGCCTTTTTACTGGATGCTCCCCCATCCTTAAAGTACTGCCTTTCCTTATGATACACACAAGGTACTCAATAAATATTATTATTGCTCGTAATACTACTACTAGCAAAACTAGCCTTAGAACAGAGTGATCTTGCTTTAGGTGTGCATTCCTGCTTCAGATAAGGCACTCCATTATATTTGGATGAACTGTTTTTTGTGCCCTATATCTAAACCTCCATTGTTACAAAATGGGAACAGTTCTACCTTCACTGTCCTTCAAAGAAACATGATGAGGATGAATAGATCTTAAAGTTCTTTGTGCTTCTCATAAGCATGCTGTACTTAATCATTTGGTTGGTTGTCCTCTGGGCCACTTAATCCTTTCTTCAATCCTTCAGTTATTGCTTATTTTTCCCAGATGAGGAATTCTCTTTGAGGGAGTGTAAACAGAAAATCAATAGTAGGTGTTTGGACAGAAATACCAGTCAGGTTAAGTGTACAGGGTACATCTATCTCTTAGACTTTTAGTGCCCTAAAGAACAAGGCTTTTAGAAAGTGTTCAGTACTTCATGCTGTCATTTTCATTAATAGCTATCAATAAGCAGTCAGACTAGTATACCAGCACTGCTCTGCAGCATCTAATCACTTCTTTAAATTTACAGGTTTCATTAGTTTTCTTTGTATTTACTTAACCTCATTTTATGCAATAGTAATCAGTCTCTTTCCCTGCGTGTGAGCTGTGAATATTTCCTTTGGTTCTGGAAGAACTGTACTTTGGAGCGACCTTATATAATCCTCAAAAAGGGGAGATCTGGCTACAAATGACTCACATGCTAATCATACCAATGGCTGCTCCTGCCTGGATTAGTTAGAGTATCACCCTATCCCAGGATGCAGTGCTTGTCGTGTAGGAGGTCATCAATAAACACTTACTTTATGAATGAATGTATGAATGAAGGGAAGTCAGTCGCGTGTAAGGGTGGATAGCCTTGTATAAATAAAGTGTGGACTGGGGGGGTCTCAAAATACTTCTTGAACTTAGCCCTTCATCTCGACTACTTGTGGACTAGAATGAAAATTTCACAATGCCTTTCCAATTAATTTGCTCTCGCCGCAATGTCTGAGACCAGAGCTTCCCCTTACACCCATGACCTCTACAGACATCTCTTCTTCCTCTAATCAAGAACAGTAATAGCGCACAGCTGTGTTGGCTACACAGGCCCTGGAGGCAGGTGTGAGAAATAGGACTACGACCCCCCCCACCCCCGGCAGCGCCTCTCCAACCTCCACAGGACTGGGACGGTCTTCCTTCACTTCAACAGCAGCTACCAAGCCTCCAGCCCGCCCTCCCCAGCCTCACCCCTCAATCCCCTTCCCTCCCTCTCACAGCACTCCGCGTAAGACGAGCCCTTTCTTCCAACCCCCTCCTTCGAGCTTTCCCGCTTCCGCCGGAGGCTCGGGGCGGTGCAGGGGAGCTCTGTTTCCGCGTCGGCGAGAGGCGTGGGCCTTGACGTCGCCGCGCCCTGACGTCAGACCGACGTGCAGCGCGGTCGCTCGGGAGACCGGGAAAACCGTTTCGCACTCGGCGGAGTCGAGGTCTAGGTGAGACACAATGGCTTCACTCAGCCCCCGGATGACCAGTTTCCCCGGGATGCAGTTCCGGAGCGGAAGCGTGCTCGCACCTGGGGAGAGGGCCAGAGAGCTGAGCTGCAGCGCCCCGGTGAGGGGATGGGGAGCCGCGCTTCCCTGCGGCCCTTGCCTGGTCTCCGCAAGCCCGCCCGGCCCAGGCACCGCCCCCGGCCCACCCCCTGTCCCCGACCCCCGACCCTTACCCCCCCCCACCCTCCGCTTTCGCCTCCAGGAATGCGCGGCTCTGTTTTCTCACTCCCGCACCCTCCTCCTTTTCTTCCGGCCTCGGCAAGTCCAGAGTGAACGGGGTTAGAAAGGGACAGATTTCAAAGCCCTTCCAGCAGTTTTATCTGGCCTTGCAGTTGGTTTATATTTGGAAAATCGCGCTGCTTTAGTAAAGTCTAAGGACGTGAACTCCTGCCTTCACCTGTCCCGGACTTGTGGGTGATTCACGCCAAGGGAATGGTTCTTTACGTAAGAGTGCGAAAGCTGAACGCGACTTAATGGCCCTACGTGACACTGGCGTGAAAAGGACGTTTCTGCGTTTTAAAAAAAAAATCTTACGTTCTTGTTAGAGAGCAAATTCACAAACGCCTCAGTATCTACAGCCAGTTATCACCGCACATCTTGCAAAAGGGCAGTCTACACGTGTGTAATGTGAAAGTTAAAGGGATTTGTTTGAAAAAACACGCAAAATAATGTTAAGAGTAAATTAAAAATTACAAATTTTCCCTGTTGTCAAAAGGGAGAGAGACCCTTCTTTTTATTGAGAAACCTAATATTTGTGCCTGCTTCCTCTGTTTCTGTAATATGTATGCAAATCTTTGTAAAGACCCAGTAATCCTTTTTTTGAGGGCCTGGAAGCCATTTCTTTAAAATGTAAACGTCAATCTCATTATCACTTTGGGAGTTTAGGCGTCTTACTCCTAGTTGTAACCACCTGCTTAGTTACAGAGATATGAATTTTTTAGGACAAAGGCAATTAGCTAACACAGATGGCCGCCCCAAATACTGAGTGAATTTAAGATGAACAATAAGAGAACGTACAGCAAACTGTGTTAAGTCCTCTTACATGAGAAGTTACCAGTTTTCTTGAGAATATGTATGTAATGGATTGTGTCTCCTTGGCTGTAATAGAGTGGGATTTCCTTTTTTGTGATCTCATTAGCAGATTCGCTGTGAAGTCTAGTTAAATGCTTAGTTACTAATAAAATTGTTATCTTTCTGCATTGTGGAGAGTTTTCTGGGTTGGCAGGATATTTTATTTTTAATTTTCCCTCAATAATAAGAACCTACCAATTCCTCTTCTCAGTATAATAAGAAGGCCATAAAGTTGGATTAGATTCACAATGAAGGTACTAAATAAAAACTGTTCTTTTGGTGCCTTGTTTATACTGTCACTCAGATCCATGCTCTCAAATAATTTTATGGGTGAAACTTTAAAAGGAGATTTAGTTGGCAATTTTAGGAAAAATTCTACTCCCAGTATAGTTGAAGATGAAAGCATTTTATTTTACTGATGGCAAATCCACTGTAAAATGGCAGAAATGAGAATAATGAGCATTCTGGGCTCTTGCCACGTGACTGTGACAGTCTGCCAAACATCAGATTATGTACTTGGCCATTTGGGTTTATGCTGACATAGTTAACTTTACCCCATAATTGACCAGTTAATTTTAACTTCCCCTCACCCCGTGTCATGTTATGTTTTATATGGGAAGACATAAAGCTCATTAGTTATTTGTTTTAAATAACAACTCATTGAAATAAGTATTTGTGTTAACATGGGATGAGGAATCCTCTCTTCCACCAATGGTTGCACAGTTTACAAGAATAATGCCACTATAGGACTTTTTGTCAACTAAAATTTTCCTGTCACCTTGCTGTGGCTGGGGTTGCTCTTTCTGATAGAGTACTGTGCATTTCTAGTCTCTCTTTGTCAAAATCCTGCCATGATCAAATGTAAACCTCAGGAAGCCTTCACCCACCCCCATACTAAACATAAGACATTTTTCTTTCTTGAACTCTTAGACTGCTCTTGTCTATAACTCATGGCCCTCAGGCCTTCTTCCCTGCTATGGGATTATGCCTGTATTATCTGACTCTGCTCCCCCTCTCCTGCCGGGGCCTCTCCTCCGTCCCCCTGAATCCTTAGATATATATAAATATCCCCTGAAACTAGACTATTCTTTTTGCATATTTGGGAAGGATTAAAAAAAAAGAACCCAAGCGCTTCTCCATTCGTTGTCTGTGGTTTTAAGAAAATAGTGATGGAGTTTTATATTGAATTGCTTTTATTGGAAAAAGAAAATCTGTTAAAAGTAAAATATCTGCATAAAATTATATAAATGTCCATCTTAGATAAAATTGGCACTTGGCTTCTAATGATTTGACCACTCTTCTTCTGTTCAGTGGGTGCATATCATATTTAATCTGGTAACTCTAAATGTTTTTTTTCTGTAGTTCATCATTTAAACCAGTATTCATTACACAATTGCTGTTCTTATCATCTGCTGAACTAAAATATCATATTTAGGTTTTTTCTAGCAGCTTTTCTGAAAAAACTTGATGATTTTTAAAAATATACTGAAACATCTATTTAAAATTTTACAGTTATTCTGTATTTGCAAAATAAATAATTAGTAGTAAACCACAACAGAAATTACTATTAGACTATAAAGTTCTAACAAAAGAGAAAATATAATTTCTAACTCAGCAGTTTCTTTCTATAGTTCTTCCCTATTCTGTTGACCTAATAACTGAGAAAACCCCAATTGTACCTTCTAACATTGAGTTGATAAAACAACTGTTGAAACAGTTATCCCCATTCATTCCCAAATACTAAGAATTTATAAAACATATTAATTTGAATTTTCCTTACAACATTTCAATTCTGACTGTTACCGTCAATGTTTTTAGATTGTTTTGCTTCAGAGCTCTCAGCATATTTTGGGAAATTATGGATCGTCACATTCCCATGCATGCTTTACCTGAAGAAATCCAAAAGGTATGGTATTACATTGCATTATTACCACATAACAGTAGGAGCATTTTAGCAGTTAGATAATTCTAAAACCTATGGGAGTGAATTCAGAGGGTTTATGTTTATTTTGGTCACAGGATCTGAATGAATTGGTGGAGTGGGAGAGGGAAATCATCATGATGGGCAGAGTTGTAGAATTCAGTGTAAAGAATTTTGTTCCTATGGAAGAAGACAAATATATAGTTCCACTACCGTATTTGGCCAGGTAGTTGTAGAGCCCTCGTGAAAAGAAGGCCCCAGAAATGTCCATGTTTGTAAGTTTTATGAAGCTAGATTTCTAAGTCTCTGTATAATGCAATTTCACCTACATTAATTCTTGCCACTTTCTGTGTGCCAGGCACTGTTTTTTAAGCCCTGTCATATATGGTTGATCCTTGAGCAACACAGATTTGAACTGCACAGGTCTAATTATACACAAATGTTTTTCAATAAATATATTGGAAAATTTTTTGAGATTTGCAACAATTCAATAAAACAGACGAACCATGTGGCTTAGAAATATTGAAAAAATTAGGAAAAAGATATGTTATGAATGCATAAAAATATGTAGATACTAGTCTTTTGTATCAACTGCTCTAAAATATGCACAAATCTATTATAAAAAGTTACAGTTCATCAAAACTTAAGCACACAAATAGAGACCATACTTGGTGCCATTCACAGTCAAGAGAAATGTAAACAAATGTAAAGATATAGTATTAAATCATAACTGCATAAAATTAACAGTACTGTATGCTGTACTACTGTAATAATTTCATAGCAACCTCCTGTTGCTATTACGGTGAGCTCAATTGTTAAGACTTATCTGCTTAAAATGTCATGTGACACTAATCATCTCCACGTGTTCGTCTTTCTAGTAAAAAGTTATCTCCCACTGTTCTTGTGTATTTTTCATCATGTTTAGTGCAATACCGTAAGCCTTGAATATCACCAGGGGACCCATATAAAGTGCCACTAGTGATGCTAGAAGTACTTTCAGAAGCAAAGAAAAGTCATGAAATTACAAGAAAAAGTTGAATTGTTTGATATGTACTGTAGAGTGAGGTTTGCAGGTGTGGTTACCCACCATTTCAAGATAAATGAATCCAGTGTAAGGACGATTGTGAAAAAAGAAAAAGAAATTTGTGATGCCATAGCTGTAGCTACACCAGCAGGTGCAAAAACCTTGCACTTTTTCAGAAATACTTTTTTTAAATCTCATATTGAAAGTGCAGTTTTTATGTGGGTACAGGATTGCTATAAGAAAGTCATACCTATAGACTCTAATATGATTTCAGAAAAAGTGAAGTCATTATATGACAACTTAAAGCAAAAGGAAGGTGAAGGATCTAAAGCTGGAAAATTTAATGCCAGCAAAGGATGGTTTGATAATTTTAGAAAGAGGTTTGGCTTAAAAAATGTCAATATAACAGGAGAAGCAGCTTCTGCTGACTGGGAGACAGCAGACGAATTCCCAGGTGCCATCAAGAAAATCATTGAGGAGAAACAATATCTGCCTGAACAGGTTTTTAATGCAGATGAAAGTGCCCTATACTGGAAAAAAATGCCACAAAGGACATTTATTAATAAGGAAGAGAAGAGAACACCAGGATTTAAGGTAGGAAGGGATAGGCTAACTCTAATGTTTCGTGCAAATGCAGTCAGGTTTATGATCAGAACTTCCCTGATCTATAAAGCTGCTAACTCCCCAGCCTTGAAGAGAAAAGAGAAACACCAGCTTCCAGTCTTTTGGTTGTACAACAAGAAGGCCTGCACAGCGAGAACCCTTTTTCTGGATTGGTTCCATCGATGCTTTGTCCCTGAAGTCAGGCAGTACCTTGCCAGTAAGGGACTCTCTTTTAAAGTTCTTTTGATTTTGGACATTGCCCCCAGCCAGCCAGAACTCCATGAGTTCAACACTTGTGTGGAAGTGGTCTACTTGCCCCCAAACACAATGTCAGGTAATTCAGCCACGAGATCAGAGGACCTTTAAGGCTCATTACACACAATACACAATACTCCATGGAAGGGATTGTCAATGCTGTGGAAGAGAACCCTGATAGAGAGAACATCATAAAAATCTGGAAGGATTATGCCACTGAAGATGCCATCATTATTGAAAAAACTGTGAAAATCATCAAGCCCAGAATGATAAATTTCTGCTGGAGAAAACTGTGTCCAGATGTTGTGCATGACTTCACAGGATTTACAACAGGGCCAAGCAAGGAAATCATGAAGGAGATTGTGGATATGGCAAAAAAGGTGGGGGGTGAAGTGTTTTAAGATACTGATCTTGGAGAAATTCAAGAGCTAATAGACACCACACCAGAGGAATTAACAGAAGACGGCAATGGTGGAGATGAATGCTGCCAAACCAGTGCCAGACGATGAGGAAGAAGACATAGAAGAAACAGTGCTAGAAGACAATTGACATTAGATGTTCTGGCAGAAGCGGTCCGATTATTCAAGACTGCTTCTGACTTCTTTTATGGCATGGACCCTTCTATAATACGGGCACTGCAACAAAAGCAAACGTTGGAAGAAGTATTTGTACCATATAGAAACATTTTAAAAGAAAGGAAAAAGCAAAAAAGTCAGAAATTATGTATTTCCTCAAAGTTACACCAAGTGTGCCTGTCTCTTCTGCCTCCCCTTCCACCTCCTCTGTCCCTGCCACCTCTGAGACAACAAGACCAACCCTACCTCTTCCTACTCTTCCTCAGACTATACTCAACGTGACGACAAGGATGAAGACCTTTATGATGATCCACTTCCACTTAATGAATAGTGAATATATTTTCTCTTCCTTATGATTTTCTTAACAACATTTTCTTTTCTCTAGCTTACTTTATTGTAGGAATACAGTATGTAAAATATATAACATACAAAATATGGGTTAATTGACTTTATTATTGTCAGTAAGGCTTCTGGTCAACAGTAGCTATTAGTAGTTAAGTTTTTGGGAAGTCAAAAGTTATACATGGATTTTTGACTGTGTGGGGGGTTGGTGCCCCTAACCCCCATGTTGTTCAAGAGTCAACTATCAACCCATTTAATCTGGTTAACAATCAGTTCTTCACAGTTTCTATGCTACTCTCCTCCCTGTTAGTTCACATCTGCCCTCAGGCAAAAGCATTTCTCCCATATTTAGTTTGGCAATCCATACAGTGTTAATAGTATAATTTTAAAAATATCTCTTTGAAGATGATTGACTTAAATTGTGAGTTAAAACCTCAAATCTTAGCTATCATTAATCATTCAGGTTTTACAGTAAATCTACACTCAACTCTTAATTAACCTCCAATCCACTATATTTTAATTAGAAATTGCAGTCAACTCTCAGATACACTTTTGTCCATTGTGCATGTTGCTTTGGGCTGCCTGTTGGCATTAATCATGCCGTTGATTTAACTTGATGCTTACTCTTGCTGCCTGTCCTTCAGACTTATGTAAACTGCAACCTAGCAGGAACTGGAAGGGAAGTCTAGTTACCAGAAAAGACCTTTAAATCATTGAATTCAATTCTCTTCACCTTTTAATTTAGGTTTAAAAGAGAGCTCAGCTATGCTTATGTTCACCCGAGAAATGGCACTTACATTGTTTGAAGACATGGAATGTCCTTTCTCTTACCCTGAACTGAATTCCTCCATGCACTAGCCTAGATGTGGTAGAGATTAGAATAAACAAAGTGAATGAAAACAAAAAAATCTACAAGAAACAGTACCCAGGCTTCAGGCCTTAATCACCTGTCAGGAAGAGAATATATAATGACATGAAAAAAAAAATCCTCTGTAAGACAGTGTATGATTTAAGTGCCATCTAAGGTAATGTCTGCTGTGAGAATGGAGAAGGTGGGGAGAGGAATCCTGCATATTTGGATGGTCAAAGGGGAGCTTTATGCAGGAGGAAGTGGAGTTGGTTTTTGAGGACCAAGTATTTCTATAGACAGCAGGTAAGGCATCCCAGGCCAAAGGAATAGAAGCTTTCTGATGAGAAAATGCTGGCCAAGTTAGAGAATGTTTATCAACTTCAATGTTTTGAAAACATAAAATATGTATTTATTTTGATAAGGTTTTTATGAGAGTTGTAGAGTGTGTTTCCTCATGTTTGAGGTACTTTATAAGTAAATTGTTTAAAAAATGCTAAAACCAAGCATTTCGTAAAGCCATGGCCAGAGTCTGAAGCAGGAATGGGAGGCAGCTGTCCAGGCAGTGCAGAGAAGTGGGGACACCAGGGGAGGCTCAGCTGTCTAAGGTCTTGGACAAGCATGTTGGTTGTAGCCCTTGGCCTGCCCAATGTTTAGAATGTAAAGTACAGCTTTGCACTTTTTCAGACCTTAATTAGATACACTTATACAACAAATATTTACTATGCCTATTATGTGCCAGATGCTGTTCTGAGTGCTTGATTATAAAGTAACAAAAATATGTATATGCATCCCAAAATCTATAAAGCACAGTCATTTAAAATAAATATTTGTCTTCCATAACTTCTTACCTATATTTGATTTATTTAGATTTTGTCCATAATTTAACTTAATTACCTAGTGACTGGGCAGCCTGTCTAGTGAGTTTGCATATATCATTCTATATAGAATAGTGTTAGAGATGTAGATGTATAGCTTATGGTAGTAACAGGAATAGTTCAGATTAGAACCATTTCAATTTTAAGATGAAGAAAACAAATTTTTTTTTTCATAATGGCTTGGAAATTGTGCTCCATTTCTTTATTGGAGAAAAAAAGGACTTGAGGTGGGTGGGTCAGTGTGCAGTGACAGAGAGGTCTTTCAAAAGCTTTTTTTTCTTCCTTGTTCTTCTGTTAACATTTTGTGTTGCTTTTTATGCTGGCTCCTCTTTCTAGAGAAGTCCCTGCTGTGTTTCCTTTTTTTTCTGTGTATAGGCAAGGAAGGATAGTATAGAAATCAGGGGAAAAAAGGTAAGGGGAGAGTCTTCCTATTTCTTTCTTTCTGTACTTTTGTTATGTGATATGGAAATGGATGGTTGATAAATTAGAACATGAAAATGACTGCACTATGCTGTACTAATAATAGCAAAATGAGTAAAAGTAGAAAAAGGAGAGTTGTAAGAAAATGTAACAGTGGTGGGGGAGATGGCCACAGAAGAAAAGGTGTGGAGAAGAAGGATGATGATAATAAGCTATAGTAAGAGAATCTATTGCCTGATTAGAAGGCTAAGATTGTTAAATCACCTTCCCCTGGTCTCATCTCCTCAGGGAATCTTAGGGAAAAAGGAATAAAATCTTTGACTCTCATTCCCAGGTCTTTTTGCTTTTTATCACAATTTCTGACTGAGCATAGAACACTTCTCAGACTTCCATCTCCTTAAGTGGCAGAAAATGTGAAAGAGGCCTATGGCTGGCCACCAAGATCACATTTGTCCCCTTTGTCTACTGCTGGACTCTACAGTTTACTTCTGTGTGTACTTGGACAATATCTCTAAATCTCCTTGCTCTCTAGGCTGAGCTGACTCCTACCTGTCTCTGACCTCAGATAACCAGCAGCATTGCTAGAATTTTCATACAGTATTCTGAAAGCAGAATGCATTTGTAATGATAATACAGTTCTGGGTTTAGGATTTTATTGCCACAATTTAAAACTGAAACAACACTTATATATAGATTAGCAAGGTAATGCTGGAATATCTGTAATGCTGTATGTCTCTTCCCCTGGTGATTGTCAATCCATTTTAGAGACATATGGACTCCTCTTTTTAGAAAAGAGCAATGAACAATTTTCCTTTTGCTGTTTTTGCTAGGGGACATATGCAGAAGTCAAAACAATAGCAACAAGTGAGTGGAAAAAATCAGTTTGCAAAAGTGAAACTGATCTCTTGTTTTTTAAAATGGTGACAAAAATGAATACTTGTAATAGGATTTTAGTTTCAGGAGATCTTTATTAACACAAGGTACAAAGTAAAATAAAGAGATCAGAGTTGTTTATTTTACAAAACAGAAGTGGCTGTGCAAGGGCTGGAGAGCACACTGTTCTTTCTGGGGTAACAATCCCTTTCCCCAGCAGTAACAGCTCATTTTGTCCTGTTTCAGTAAAGTAATTTTAGTACTTTGGAACTTTGAAATTTATTCAGAATAACAGTTTTATATTTCCAAGCACAGATTGTCATTGCCAGAAAAAAAAAAACAACTTAATTTTCCAGGTCATTTTGGGCCACTGTGACTAGGTTCAGATTTTGTGTTGAGTTTAAGTAGAAGAAAAGGAAAAGAAAATGGTCTTAGAAATATTAGACCTAGCATTCTGGAAAATTTGTGATGTGTGTATCCATGTGTGTGTGTAGTGTATTTTTAAGCAATTGCAATTTTAAAACCTTATGACAAAAGGAATAGGAAGCAGTATAATTTTTGGAGCGACTATTCACTTAATATCGTGAC
This sequence comes from Daubentonia madagascariensis, assembly GCA_023783475.1. NCBI lineage: Eukaryota > Metazoa > Chordata > Mammalia > Primates > Daubentoniidae > Daubentonia > Daubentonia madagascariensis. The sequence goes on from JAKFHU010001670.1 coordinate 22,673,687, forward strand.
CTAATGTGGTTCATTAGGAAAAACAGTTTTTTTCAAAGTATGACTATGAATCTTGAAAAATCTGAATTTGTCAATTTGCAGTCAAAAATACTTTGGCTTACTGGCTATAGAAGGTCATAGAGTTTACAAAGGTGAGGTTTCCCAGTGGAAAGATAGATATTGGAGGAAATATACCTCCAAGTATATTTAGATAGACATAGATATATCATGTATGATTTATATTTTATAAAGCAAACGTTCCTGATATCACTCAATAAAATGTCTTTATAGATTTATCTCTAGTATTTTAGTGCCAGATTGATTTATTTTTGTTATTTTAAAATTAAACTTATTATTTTGAGATATTGTAGATTCACATGCAGTTGTAAGAAATAACACCACAAAATCCCATATATCCTTCACCCAGCTTTGCCCAATGGTAACATCTGGTAAAACTAAAGTACAATATCATAACCAGGATATTGGCAATTGATACAGTCAAGATACAGAACAGTTGCATCACAACAAAGATTCCTCGTGTTGCCCTGTAATAGCAACATTCACCTTAACTTTCCCAATCTCTTCCCTCTTTCCAATCTATGACCCCTGGCAACCATTGATCTGGTCTCCAATAATTTTATTATTTCAAGAATGTTATATAAATGGAATCATGCAGTGGGTAACCTTTTGAGATTAGCTTTTTTCACTCTAATTCTCTGGAGCTTCATTCAGGTTATTGTGTGTATCAGTAGTTTATTGCTGAGTAGTATTCCACAGTTTGAATGTACTAGTTATTTAACCATTCACCTACCTGTTGAAGGGCATCTGGGTTTTACCCAGTTTTTGGGTATTACATATGAAGCTGCTATAAACATTTGTTTATGTGAACATATGTTTTCATTTTCCTGGGATAAGTGCCCATGAGTACAATTACTAGGTTTTATGGTAATTACATGTTTAGTTTTTTAAGATACTGCTAAACTGTTTTCCAGAGTGGCTGTTCCATTTTACATTCTCGCCTGCAATATACGAGTGATCCAGTTTCTTCACATCTTTGTCAGCATTTAATATTGTCATTGGTGTGTAGTGATATCTCATTGTGGTTTTAATTTGCATTTTCCTAATGGCTAATGATGTTGAATGTCTTTTCATGTGCTTATTTGGCATCTGTATATCCTCTTAGGTGAAATGTCTCCATGTCTTTTGCTCATTTTCTAATTTTTTTTTTGTTAAGTTTTTAGAATTATTTATAATCTAGATACTAGTCAGATATGTGGTTTGCAAATATTTTCTCCTGGTCTGTAGCTTATCTTTTCATCCTGTTTACAGGGTCTTTTGCAGAGCAAAAGTTTTTAATTTTGATGAAATACAGGTTATCAAATTTTCCATTTATGGATCATATTTTTGGTATAAAGTATAAAAAATATTGGCCTAGATCCTGAAGATTTTCTCCTGTCATTTTTTAAATCATATTTTTATGTTTTACATTTAAGTCCATGGTTATAGAAAGTGTGAGGTTTAGGTTGAGGTTCTTTTTTTTTTTTTTAGCCTATGGATATCCAATTGTACCAGCACCATTTGTTGAAAAGGCTATGTTTTCTTCATTGAATTGCTTTTACACCTTTGTCAAAATCAGTTTGGCATATTTATGTAGGTCTATTTCTGGGTTCTCTATTCTGTTCTATTGAGTTATGTGTCATTCCTTCTACCAGTGCCTTCTAATTTTGATTAGTAACTCAGTATGTCTTAAAATCAGGTAGAATGATTCCTCCCACTTTATTCTTCTTTTTCAGGATTGTTTTAGCTATTGTAGTTACTTTGGCTTTCTATTATATATAAATTTGGGAACAATCCTGTCTATATCTATAAAATATCTTGCTGGGAGTTTGATAGGAATCGCAATATCCCAATTTAGGGAGAATTGATATCTTTACTATTTTGAGTCTTCCAAACCATAAACATAGCATGTCTTTCCATTTATTTTAGATCTTCTTCAGTTTATTTCATCAGCGTTTTATAGTTTTCAGCATGCAAATCCTGTACATGTTTTATTATATCTATATGTAAGTATTTAATTTTTTTGATCAACCGTAATTGGTATTGGGTTTTTTTTTTTTGGTATTGTATTTTTAATTTCAGTGTCCATGTGCTCACTGGGAGTATATAGAAATACAGTTTATTACAGTTTATTTTTCTGTGTGTATCTTGAATCACGCAACCTTACTGAATTTATTATTTCTAGGAGTTTTATTGTAGATTTCTTGGGATTTTCTATGTAGACAATTATGTCATCTCAAATAGGGACAGTTTTATTTCTTCCTTCTAAATGTATAACTTTTATAATATTTTCTCTTCTTACCTTATTGCTCTGTCTAGATATTCTAGCATTATTGAATAAGGGCAGTGAGAGTGGACATCCTTGCTTTTTTCTCAGCCTTAAGGAAAAAGCACTCAGTCTTTTACTATTAAGTGTAATAAAGCTGTAGGTGTTTTTGCAGATGCCCTTTACCAAATTGACTTTTAAATTAGTAGTACAGCAAGTTGACTTAATGATGAGGAAGGGTACTGATGGCCTTATGAAGTGGACAGGTGGTCTGTGTGACTAATAACTTGAAGTGTCCACTGTCCTAGCTCAAAATTTTTCTCCTAACCTGAATAAAATTTACTTAGACACCCACTGTTTTGAGTAAAGGCATCTTTTTGAATGTAAAACCTCTTAGAAGGATTGACATTTTATACTGCTGTTACTTTTACCTTTGTGGACTAATTTATCTATTTCTTTTCTCCTTGTCTAAGCACAAAAAAGCATGGGATGGGTGAAAAAGAAAGAAGCACAATTTTTGGAGCAGAGAATGCCATAGTTGGGCAGCAGGAGGGTACTGAGTGCCTTTTCTAGTTAAAGTATAGGCAGGAACTCTGAAAGGGATCTGAAGCCTAATTTAAACTTTTTTAAAATTTACACCATTTTGATATTAAATAACTATAATTTTAAAAGTACAAACACTGCATTTGAGAATTTTGTTTTGTAATTTGTTTTCAAATGGCTCTACATTTGTTTAATATACTCCATTTGTTAATGTCTCCTCCAAAGTGAATCTTGTAGAAAGCAAAAATATCCTGCTAATGATAGCCCTTTTGTCAAGAATGACAGCATGTCATTATTTTACTTTCAAAATGAGAAGATGATATAACACAAGTTATAAGAGTGAAGCACAAATTATATTTCACAAAAACCCAGATAACTTTTACTTACTTTGTTTGGGAACATAATTACAGTATTTCATATTTTCTCAAGTTTCAAAAAAATGCCCTAATTAGCACATACAGACACTAAGAATTTGAAAGGGTTATTACATTTTTTTAATGTTATAGTTTGTTTACAGAAATTATTTACAATTTAATAGCATTGAAAACTTTTGTGTAATATACTTATTTACAGTCATTCAGATTGTACTAGGTGAAGTCAAGAGACAGCTCTTGTGGACCTATTATTTTATAATTTCCTAGATCATAAAGAATATCATGTTTTCTCTTTCTTTGCTGAACTTCTGGAAGACATACTTTCTAAAATGTATTACTTTACTTATTTCAGCTTTTCCTCCCTTGACTGCTATGATGAAATAACATTCTAATAGCTTTTACAATGTAAAGTTTATAGTAGTTCTGTTTTGTGCATCAGGCTGCAAATATTATATACTCATCAAGAGTTTTCTTTAGAAAAAGGATAGTGTGCTTTGCCAGGAAGGGAAAAAACTGATTTAATAAGCAAAGGTTAAGGATGAAAATATCTTGGAGTAAGCAATATACTTTTCAAATTAACACGAAGGAACCAAAACTCAAGATGGGCAAAAGGATTTTAAGAAAATACCCATCTGCTCTGAACTAGTTCTGGTCTTTTGGCCTAGATAAATTATATTTCTGGGGACTGGTAGTATCTTTGAATGGGATTGCAGAGCCACTCTTGGTTACCTTTGAGGACATGTAGAAAGTAAGAGGATAATGTAAAAATGCCATTCTATGTATAAAATGGCCATAAATTACAACCTGTGAACTTTATTTCAACCGTTGACAAGATTTTAGAATGTATTATTAAAGGGTGGTTTGTGAGGATATATTAGAGAAAACAATACCCCTTGGATCAATTTTATGTTCACTAAGAGCTAGCATGTAGGCCTTGCCATTTCATTTTGTATAGGGTTACTAGACCCAGTAACTGATTAGGCATAGAATATATGGACCTTATGAAGGCATTTGACAATCTGTCATAATGTTCGTGAAGACAGTATAAGTAAACAGAGGCTGGTTACAATGACAATTGGGTAGTTCAATAACAAGATAAAGAGTCGTACCTGAAATATACTGAGTAATGGATTAGTGTCAACCAAGGTAAAGGTGATATGACATGCTGTGGAGTTTTGTCCTCAACTTTGTCATATTCAGCATTTTAAAATCAGTGAGTTAGATGGATAAAATGACTTATAAGGATCAAATTTGCAAAAGACACAAAGCTTAGAATTTCCTGGATACAAAAGGTAATAGTTAAAGGCTGAGCCTAAGACATATATACATATATATATCTTCAATCTTCATATATGTATATCTTCATATATATATGTCTAAAATAATATAAGATATATATTTACATTTACATTTGTAGTTCTGCACTTGGATCTGAAAAGCCAAATGTTCACATAATAGAATGGAAAATATTGGTTGCAAGGAATAGGTAGCTTAAGGGAGAAGAGAGAAAACAGTGGAGGAAGATTGGGCATGGATCCTAAAGGACAATCAGGGCAGCTAGATCTCAAGAGGGACTGAAGTGAGGAACTGGAAGGTCATCGAGTATAAGCCAGTGACTGATTCCATTTTTTCTCTCTCTCGAGCTACAGTGTCTTTGTCTAAGCTTCTCTCTGTGTGTCTACTCATTCTTCTCTCTCTTTCCAGTAATGTGGCTTACTCTTTATCTTACACATGACCCTTTTCTCTTATGGCTGCCTCAGAGATGACCTACATGCCTGGATCTTCAACTTTACAGGCCCAGTTGCCTCATCCCGGTTTAGGGCTTGGTGCTTCTGTGTCCAATATTCAATCCTGGTCCACTAATCAGCCATGGCTAGGATAGATGGATAGAGGACGTCATAGTCACCAAACACAGCAGCCACGGCTCTGGAAAGTAGATTCTTTAAAAGGAGGACATAGGTGAGAAAGAAATGCTTGGTATATTCAGTATAATGAGACATGGGTTTTCACTGCAGTATTTTTTTATTTAATATAAAATCCAGTTATAGTATATAATAGCAGCATATAATTGCTAAAAATACGAAAGACCAATGTGGTCTAAGGTTGCATTAGAAGATATTAATACTACTAATGAGATAGAATGTGAGAAGTTTGAGTCCTCTCTTACTCTGTTTTAGTGAAACCAGCCAAGCTGAACTATTCAATTCTGGGCACCATACTTTGAAACACACATTGAACACTGGAACAAGTTCAGAGAAATCTAGAATGAGGAAGAAATTCAGCTGAAGGAATGGGAAGTGTTGAACTGGAGAATAGAAAACATGGAGTGTTTCTGATGGCTGTCTTTAAATATTAAAAAGACGTGTGTGTGAAAGAGGCCTGGGGTTGGTCCACATGGACCAATAGGACCAATGGACACTCCAGGGAGGCAGATTTGGGATGAGCATGAGAAGGAATTTCCTAAGAGACAAAGTGGCAGAAGATGAAACAGGCTGCTTTAGAAAGTAGTTTCCCATCATTTGGGATGTTAATATAGAGGCTGAACAACAACATACCTAGGTTGGAATAGACTCAATGAACCCATCTAGGGCTTGAACCAGGTTATCTTTTGATTTCTTTCAAACTTCGTGTTTTATGGATCTATAAATTTGATATCAGTGGCAATTGGATGACTGATGTAGTCATTCGTCTATATCCCACGGTATTGTATTATGGTTTTAATTTACAATTTTTATTATTAAAGTTTAAATGAACCAAATTTTACTTTGTAACAATTTGTTATTTCTTCCAGCCAACATTTGTATAATGGCATTGATAGGCAGATATGGTGGCAACCACTCTTAGTTACAGGAGCAGTTTTTACATTCTCAAGGGAGACTGTATTAAGTGTAAATACTCCTTGAATAACCCAAGAATTGATTTCAATGTAGTTCCCTGGAGCAAGTATTTTATGAAGCTGTCTCTTATCCTTTGTGAACAGCAAACAAGCAGAGGCTGCTTGAGTAATATTTATACTTGAGAAAGAAAAAAGAACTATCTCTCTCTTAATTTTGCTGAAATTCCGTTTTTCACTGCCCGTATGCTGGCCTAAGTCATATGACACTTTATCTGAAGGAAATAAGAAGATTTAGCTGACATACACCTGGTAGATAAATATAATACAAATGGTTAAAGGCGTAGGTGCTGGTTTTAAAAAGACCTGAGTTTTAGTCCCAACTTCTCCACATAGCAGTGGGTTATTTAACTTCAGTAGTCTCAGGTTTTTAAAAAAATCTATAATATGGGTATAACCATACCTACTAAGAGAAAAGAACTGATTTAGGGGGAAGAGATTATGTTCAAAGTGTTTTTCCTACTTGTAGGTTTATGATAGAATGTTAAATTCTTTAAAAATCATAAAATGTTGAGACTGACAGGAACTTAGAGTTCGTTTGGTCCAATGCCATAATTTTACAAATGAGGAAAATAAGATCTGAAAAAGCCAAGAGGCATCTCCAGGATCACAGATAATTGGCAATGAAGGGCCAGAGATTTCCTCCCACTTCATGGAAAACTCATCGTAAAACAAGAATTGTAAAGATGTTTTCACCATTTTAAGTTTTATTTTATGGAAAGTATTTGAAGAGTAAATCTTTCTCAGAGATACCATGGAGAAATAATTACTCTGAAAGACTCTTCTCTAATTCCAAGATTTTGTGTCAGAGTCAATATGCCAGTTTTAAGAATATTATACAGATGTAGGCAACGTCATAATTACTGCTCCATGGCATAGTACACTATATATTTACTTCATTTGACCACCATGGGTGCAGTAACATTTTATGTTGAACTTTATTTTTCAGATTTAAAAAATATCATTTTAGTAAGTGTATGTTCTATTTCCTAGATGTCGCCCGAAGAAAAAGTTTGTAAGTACTGTGGAGTCAGCTATTTAATTCTTCACGAATTTAAGGCTATGGAAGAAAAAGTGAAAGCAATGGAAGAAGAGATGAAATTTTATCAAGGAAGTGTAGAACGTGAAAAGACACTTCAAGAAAAACTACAGTGTCTTAGCCAAGATTTTGAACAGTACAAAATTGACAATGAATCCAAAACAGAAAGGTGGAGTTTGTTTTTCTTGTCTCTCATTTATTTAGTTTGAAAGAAAACTACAGAAAATAGACATTGAATGTTTTTCTAGAATTTCTTTATATCAGGCATAATTTATTCTTTAATATATTTGAGTGTGTTCATTAGTTATATTAATAATTACTAAATATAATTGTTATAGTTTGAAGCTTTCTTTTGAGGCATATATTTATTATCTGAATAATTAGAAGCCAATTAATTCAGTAAGTATAAATTGAGATGGATCAAGTTTTTCCCCCAGATAGATATCTTACTTTTTATTAATAGAAAGATTTATCTATTAAAAATCAGGTGAATTTTAGTGTTTTTTTTTTTTTTTTCTTTTTAAAGAGACAAGATCTCACTCTGTTGCCCAGGCTGGAATATGGTGGCGTGATCTTAGTTCACTGTAACCTCGAACTCCTGGGCCCAAGCGATCCTCCTGCCTCAGCCTCCCAAAGTGCTGGGACTACAGGCTGCGCCACCACACCTGGCTAATTTTTTGTATTTGTTGTAGAGATGGGGTCTTGCTATATTGCTCAGGCTGGTCTCAAACTCCTGGCCTCAAGCGATCCTCTCACCTCGGCCTCCCAGAGTGCTAGGATTACAGGCATGAGCTACCACACCACACCCAGCCACTAGCATTTATTTTTAAATGGCTTTGTATTTTTAGATTTATAGAATAGTCTTTCATGTTTTGAAAAGGATGCCAAGACATTAAAATTAGTGGATGATTTTAAATGATTGAAATTGGAGTAAAATTAAGAATGGGTTCCTAATGCTGTAGGATCTAAACAGCAATTTAGTCTGCCTGAAGACACTTCAGTAAGCCTATACAGACACTTCTATAGAGGGTTTCTGCTGGTGTTTTATGATTTTTCCTTTTTCCTATGAATGAAATTTTTCGATTTAAAGTATCAACAGTAAATGTTAGTAACCTTGAGCTAATGAATTGAATGAATATCATAGGTATGCAAAAGTAGAAACTTTCTTAAACCTCTTAGGATTACTTTTATTAAATTTTATATAAAGTATATAATTACATTAATTCCAGTTGAGCCAGATATTTCTTAGTCCTTCACACAGAAATTTTGTCGTCATAGTTTCTTCAATTTTAAATCTGAATAATAAAGTATTTTATAATATTTGCCTGGAAAAACTTAAAATTTGAAGTATTTTTTAAAGTTTTTAATTTGGAAGATTTTTGCCTATAAGGGATTCTTTTGTTTGGTGTTAATCACACTTTACTTTCTTTAATAAAATATATAATACGTGAAGTAAAAGAAGTATATAGAATAAAGCCAAGAAAGTCCCTTTCTACCCTGCTGATTGTCTTCTTACTGGAGGTAACACACTTTTAATGGTTTGGTGTATATCTTGCTAGATCTTTCATTGTGCCTTTACATTTATTATATATGGATTTCCTTAATATATGTAGTTTTACATCTTCTGTTTTTTGACTTATGTTTGCCACTTAACTATATTCATTGGAAATTGTTCCATGTTAATGCATGTAGATCTACCTTGTACTTTACTGCAGCAATATTTTCCTTACTAAGAATATGCCATAATTTACTTAAGCATTCTTCTTTTCAATGTTTATAATATTTCCAATTCTTGTTATTATATATTTATATGTATATTCTTATGAACATATGTTTTTCTATAGGATAAATTCCCAGAAGTGAAATCGCTGAATTTAAAGCAAATACCAATTTAAAATTTTGATAGGTATTATACTAAATTGTCTTTTGAAAAGAGGTTCAGTATTAATTTTTATTTTTGGCTCTGGAAAGTAGATTCTTTAAAAGGAGGACATAGGTGAGAAAGAAATGCTTGGTATATTCAGTATAATGAGACATGGGTTTTCACTGCAGTATTTTTTTATTTAATATAAAATCCAGTTATAGTATATAATAGCAGCATATAATTGCTAAAAATACGAAAGACCAATGTGGTCTAAGGTTGCATTAGAAGATATTAATACTACTAATGAGATAGAATGTGAGAAGTTTGAGTCCTCTCTTACTCTGTTTTAGTGAAACCAGCCAAGCTGAACTATTCAATTCTGGGCACCATACTTTGAAACACACATTGAACACTGGAACAAGTTCAGAGAAATCTAGAATGAGGAAGAAATTCAGCTGAAGGAATGGGAAGTGTTGAACTGGAGAATAGAAAACATGGAGTGTTTCTGATGGCTGTCTTTAAATATTAAAAAGACGTGTGTGTGAAAGAGGCCTGGGGTTGGTCCGCATGGACCAATAGGACCAATGGACACTCCAGGGAGGCAGATTTGGGATGAGCATGAGAAGGAATTTCCTAAGAGACAAAGTGGCAGAAGATGAAACAGGCTGCTTTAGAAAGTAGTTTCCCATCATTTGGGATGTTAATATAGAGGCTGAACAACAACATACCTAGGTTGGAATAGACTCAATGAACCCATCTAGGGCTTGAACCAGGTTATCTTTTGATTTCTTTCAAACTTCGTGTTTTATGGATCTATAAATTTGATATCAGTGGCAATTGGATGACTGATGTAGTCATTCGTCTATATCCCACGGTATTGTATTATGGTTTTAATTTACAATTTTTATTATTAAAGTTTAAATGAACCAAATTTTACTTTGTAACAATTTGTTATTTCTTCCAGCCAACATTTGTATAATGGCATTGATAGGCAGATATGGTGGCAACCACTCTTAGTTACAGGAGCAGTTTTTACATTCTCAAGGGAGACTGTATTAAGTGTAAATACTCCTTGAATAACCCAAGAATTGATTTCAATGTAGTTCCCTGGAGCAAGTATTTTATGAAGCTGTCTCTTATCCTTTGTGAACAGCAAAACAAGCAGAGGCTGCTTGAGTAATATTTATACTTGAGAAAGAAAAAAGAACTATCTCTCTCTTAATTTTGCTGAAATTCCGTTTTTCACTGCCCGTATGCTGGCCTAAGTCATATGACACTTTATCTGAAGGAAATAAGAAGATTTAGCTGACATACACCTGGTAGATAAATATAATACAAATGGTTAAAGGCGTAGGTGCTGGTTTTAAATAGACCTGAGTTTTAGTCCCAACTTCTCCACATAGCAGTGGGTTATTTAACTTCAGTAGTCTCAGGTTTTTAAAAAAATCTATAATATGGGTATAACCATACCTACTAAGAGAAAAGAACTGATTTAGGGGGAAGAGATTATGTTCAAAGTGTTTTTCCTACTTGTAGGTTTATGATAGAATGTTAAATTCTTTAAAAATCATAAAATGTTGAGACTGAACAGGAACTTAGAGTTCGTTTGGTCCAATGCCATAATTTTACAAATGAGGAAAATAAGATCTGAAAAAGCCAAGAGGCATCTCCAGGATCACAGATAATTGGCAATGAAGGGCCAGAGATTTCCTCCCACTTCATGGAAAACTCATCGTAAAACAAGAATTGTAAAGATGTTTTCACCATTTTAAGTTTTATTTTATGGAAAGTATTTGAAGAGTAAATCTTTCTCAGAGATACCATGGAGAAATAATTACTCTGAAAGACTCTTCTCTAATTCCAAGATTTTGTGTCAGAGTCAATATGCCAGTTTTAAGAATATTATACAGATGTAGGCAACGTCATAATTACTGCTCCATGGCATAGTACACTATATATTTACTTCATTTGACCACCATGGGTGCAGTAACATTTTATGTTGAACTTTATTTTTCAGATTTAAAAAAATATCATTTTAGTAAGTGTATGTTCTATTTCCTAGATGTCGCCCGAAGAAAAAGTTTGTAAGTACTGTGGAGTCAGCTATTTAATTCTTCACGAATTTAAGGCTATGGAAGAAAAAGTGAAAGCAATGGAAGAAGAGATGAAATTTTATCAAGGAAGTGTAGAACGTGAAAAGACACTTCAAGAAAAACTACAGTGTCTTAGCCAAGATTTTGAACAGTACAAAATTGACAATGAATCCAAAACAGAAAGGTGGAGTTTGTTTTTCTTGTCTCTCATTTATTTAGTTTGAAAGAAAACTACAGAAAATAGACATTGAATGTTTTTCTAGAATTTCTTTATATCAGGCATAATTTATTCTTTAATATATTTGAGTGTGTTCATTAGTTATATTAATAATTACTAAATATAATTGTTATAGTTTGAAGCTTTCTTTTGAGGCATATATTTATTATCTGAATAATTAGAAGCCAATTAATTCAGTAAGTATAAATTGAGATGGATCAAGTTTTTCCCCCAGATAGATATCTTACTTTTTATTAATAGAAAGATTTATCTATTAAAAATCAGGTGAATTTTAGTGTTTTTTTTTTTTTTTTCTTTTTAAAGAGACAAGATCTCACTCTGTTGCCCAGGCTGGAATATGGTGGCGTGATCTTAGTTCACTGTAACCTCGAACTCCTGGGCCCAAGCGATCCTCCTGCCTCAGCCTCCCAAAGTGCTGGGACTACAGGCTGCGCCACCACACCTGGCTAATTTTTTGTATTTGTTGTAGAGATGGGGTCTTGCTATATTGCTCAGGCTGGTCTCAAACTCCTGGCCTCAAGCGATCCTCTCACCTCGGCCTCCCAGAGTGCTAGGATTACAGGCATGAGCTACCACACCACACCCAGCCACTAGCATTTATTTTTAAATGGCTTTGTATTTTTAGATTTATAGAATAAGTCTTTCATGTTTTGAAAAGGATGCCAAGACATTAAAATTAGTGGATGATTTTAAATGATTGAAATTGGAGTAAAATTAAAGAATGGGTTCCTAATGCTGTAGGATCTAAACAGCAATTTAGTCTGCCTGAAGACACTTCAGTAAGCCTATACAGACACTTCTATAGAAGGGTTTCTGCTGGTGTTTTATGATTTTTCCTTTTTCCTATGAATGAAAATTTTTCGATTTAAAGTATCAACAGTAAATGTTAGTAAACCTTGAGCTAATGAATTGAATGAATATCATAGGTATGCAAAAGTAGAAACTTTCTTAAACCTCTTAGGATTACTTTTATTAAATTTTATATAAAAGTATATAATTACATTAAATTCCAGTTGAGCCAGATATTTCTTAGTCCTTCACACAGAAAATTTTGTCGTCATAGTTTCTTCAATTTTAAATCTGAATAATAAAGTATTTTATAATATTTGCCTGGAAAAACTTAAAAATTTGAAGTATTTTTTAAAGTTTTTAATTTGGAAGATTTTTGCCTATAAGGGATTCTTTTGTTTGGTGTTAATCACACTTTACTTTCTTTAATAAAATATATAAATACGTGAAGTAAAAGAAGTATATAGAATAAAAGCCAAGAAAGTCCCTTTCTACCCTGCTGATTGTCTTCTTACTGGAGGTAACACACTTTTAATGGTTTGGTGTATATCTTGCTAGATCTTTCATTGTGCCTTTACATTTATTATATATGGATTTCCTTAATATATGTAGTTTTACATCTTTACCTTTAATAGGCTAGTTTTTAATATAAGCAATATATTAAATATATTGTTCTGTGACTTATGTTTGCCACTTAACTATATTCATTGGAAATTGTTCCATGTTAATGCATGTAGATCTACCTTGTACTTTACTGCAGCAATATTTTCCTTACTAAGAATATGCCATAATTTACTTAAGCATTCTTCTTTTCAATGTTTATAATATTTCCAATTCTTGTTATTATATATTTATATGTATATTCTTATGAACATATGTTTTTCTATAGGATAAATTCCCAGAAGTGAAATCGCTGAATTTAAAGCAAATACCAATTTAAAATTTTGATAGGTATTATACTAAATTGTCTTTTGAAAAGATAGTATTAATTTTTATTTTTTCAGTAGTTTATGAAGTGGTCATTTTCCTACATTTTGTTAATATTGGAATCTTCTTAATTTTTCTAAATCTCTTCAGTGAAAAAATGTTGCCTGATGGTTATCTAATTTGTATTTCTTTTTTGCTCATGAGGCTGAACATTTTTTCATGCTTATTAGACATTTATATTTCTTCCTCTATTGATTACCTATATATACATATATTGCCCAGTTTTAATGGGTTATTTGTTTTTGTTTATTTGTAGGAGTTTTTAATATAATTTTGGCATTATACTTTATATCTGTTGTTAATATTTTCTCATGGTTGCTTGTCTTTTTACTTTGTTGTATTTTTTGCATGCGTGCTTGCTCTCTCTCTACATATATTTTTAAAATAACATTCTGTGCCAAATTCTGGTTAGTTAGGGTCCTATATTAAGTTCTTTGGGTTGCAAATGACAGAAACTTACTCTAACACTAACATTAATGCAAAAAGGAATTTATTGGAAGAGCATGAGGTGGTAGCTCATTGAAAGAAAGGAAAAGCTTAAGTACCCTGGCTTTGGACATGGACAGGAAACAGAGCTTGTTCAGGGATCTGGGGAAGTCTCTTTGGGGTGAATTAGCTCAACATTTTCTTCCTTGCATCATTCCCTTTAAGATTCAAATCCCAGAAGAGAGAGTCTCATTGTCATCATTTCAGTTACATGACCACCCCCCACCTACACCTCCTTAGCCTGAGGAAGAGGGGAACCTTGATTGACAGTTCTATCAAGATTTCACACAATGAAGGAAAAGGTATTCACTAAAGGAAATTATTGTATCAGAAGGTGGGAAGATCGCTTGAGGCCAGGAGTTTGAGACCAGTCTGGGCAGCATAGCTAGATCCTGTCTCTATAAAAAAAATTAAAAAAAAAATTAGAAATGTAGCCAGGAGTGGTGGCAGGTGCCTGTAGTCCCAGCTATTTGGAAGGGAGGCTCAGGCAGGAGCATCACTTGAGCCCAGGAGTTTGAGGTTGCAGTGAGCTATGACTGTGCCACTGTATTCCAGCCTGGGCAACAGAGTGAGACCCTGTCTCAAAACAAAAACAAAAACAAGAAGGGAGAATAGATTCAGGCAAGTAAAAGTAACAACATATGTTTAAAACTTATGGTATTATTGTTTTAGAATTAGCTTTTAAATCTGTTTGAAAGTTAATTTTTGTATATAATAGTTTGTGCTATTATATAATATATATAAAATTATATAAATATATATATTTATATATATAAATAATATATAAAAATTATATAATATATAATTTTTGAGGTGGATTTATAATTTCATATTTGTTGTTATCTTCCAAATGTCTGGCTTTTTGTCCCAATATCATTTGTTAAATCCTTCATCCTTTCTCCCCTGAAATGTCACCTAATATTAATAATTACTCTTCTAGTCTATTTCTGGATGCTCTATTTTGTACTATTGATCTGTTGTCTATCAATGGGTCAGTATCACAATTTTAGCTACTTTAGCTTTATAATATGTTTTGATATTTTATAGGGCAAGTCTTTGTTTTGCTTTTTAGGTTATCCTGGCTTTTCTAGTATATTTTGTTTTTTGGATGGACTCTAGAATCAGCTTGTCAGAGTCCATAAAACATTCTGTGTCATGATTTAGAGTAGGGTTGTGTTTACTTTCTACAGCAATTAAATATCTTGAGAATTGACATCTTTATAATCTTGAGTTGTCCTATCCTAGAACACAGTATTTCCCCACATATATTCTGATGTTTTTTAAATCACTCAATGAGATTTTATAATTTTCTTACACATTCTGTATTAGTTTAATCCCTGAACATATACTTTTATTGCTATTGGGAATAGAATCTTTTTCTTCATTACATTTGCTAATTTTTCTGAATGCTATTGATTTTTGTATATTGATTTTGTATCTAGCTCCTTTATTGAATTCTTTTATTAGTCGTATGTGTTTTTTAGTTGATTCTCCTGAATATTTACTATATATATTCATAATACTCACACATAAAACAGTCACATCATATTCAAATAGTACCTGTCTTATCTTTTTATTCCCAATAGTTATACCTTTTTCCCGCTTATTAAATTGGATTAGACCTATAGAACAATGTTGAATAATAAACTTGTAGAGTGCATCTTTGTTTTTATTTCTAATTTAATGTGAACTTCTCCAGGGTGTTTCTGTGTTAAATAGGTTGTTTGCTATAGGTTTCTTAAAGATACCTTTTATCAATTTAAGGAATTCCTCTTTTTTCCTTGGCTCTTTAAGGTTTATTTTTTAATCAGAAATGGTTACAGAATTTTAATAAGTGCTTTTCCAACTTCTTTTGGGATGATCATATGATTTTTCTCCTTTAATCTGTTAATGTATTATAGTAAATAAGACTAATAGATTTTCTAATATGAAGCTATACTTACATTTTTGGTATAAAGCCATTTTCATCGTGGTATATATTTTAGGGTTCCCTAAATTTTATGTATTTGCTTACCTTCTTCATGATTCTTGCCACAGCTATAAGTACTCTGTACTATTTTTCTATAAATACTCCCTTAAATATGTGTATTTTTATGAATATATTAAGTGGAAACACATTATCACTTGCCATAAATAGTAGTATAAAAAATAAAAATATAATCGTAGGTTGAGTATTACTTATACAAAATGCTTGGGACCAGAAATGTTTTGGATTTTTGGATTTTTTTCAGATTTTGGAATATTTGCAGTATACATACCTTTTGAGCATCTCTAATCCAGAAATTTGAAACCTGAAATGCTACAAGAATGTTTCCTTTGAATGTCATATTGACACTCAAAAAATTTTTGATTTTAGAGGATTTTTTAATTAAAATAAAAGTATCTCTGTAATACTAAAATAATTGTCCATACTACTAGTTATGTGTGAAACAGTTAATGAAGAGCATTGTTCTTTTAATATAGTGCTGGATTAATTTGCTAATATTTTACATATATATTTGCATCTATGTTCACAGGTAAGTTTGGCCTATAGTTTTCTTTTTTAATGGTATAAAGACTGGCTTAATCAGTCTTTTATAGTAAGTTAAGAAGCCTTCCATCTTTTGTGTGCACCAGACATTTCTAATAACATGTGAGTTGCCTGTTCCTGCAACTTTGGTAAATCTTCATAAAAAATGTCTTTTATCTTTTTTGGGGGTAAAATTTTGCTGACTCATTATGTTTTCTCTGTAATTATTGGTTTATTTATGGATTTTTATCTCTTCTTGAGTCAGTTTCGGAAATTGGTATTTTCCTAGGCAATCAAGCATTTCACTTGGCATTTCAAATTTCTTGATATTGAGTATTATATAGTATCCTCTTATTTAAAAGTTTTCCTCTGTATCTGTTATGACCTTCTCTCTCTTTCCTTGGGTTGACTATTTTGTTTGATTGAAAAAGAGACAAGAGAGGATGGGGGAGAGAGAGAGGGAGAAAGAACTTTTTTCCTAGGAAAATATACAGATTTGTCTGTTTTATTGGCCTTCTCAAAGAACCAGATTTTGGTTTAATTAATCAAATATGTTTCTTTTCTGTTTTTTTCTATTTAATTAACTTATGCTCTTATTTGTATTTGTTTATTTCTTATCCTTTTTAAAGTTTCTAGTTCTTTTACTAGTTACTTAAGTTGAAGTCTTGGTTAATCTGTTTTCAGTCACTTTTTCTAATAAATACATTTTAAAGCCATCAAGTTTCCCTGTGGTGATAAACTCTGGCAACAACAAACCTTTTGATAGTAGCACTACATTTTCATTTACTTCCAAATAATATGTAAGTTTAGTTTTCATTTCATTTTTAATCCAAGAAACACTTGGAAGAATATTTTTAAGTTTCTACCTGAATAGATTTGTTTTTTGCTATCCTTTTATTTATCTCTATTTTTATTCCATTGTGGACAGAAAATGTAACCTCTTTAGGAGAACTTAAGAGTTTAATAAACAATATGTTTTTAGAAATATTTCATAGTTACTTGAAAAGGGTGCATATTTTGTGTTTTATTGATATAACTTTCTAATAGAGCCATTAAATTACACTGGTTAATTACACTATTCAAATTCTATATATCTTTACTTAGTTTTATCTATTTCATTTGACAAACCATAAAGAAATGTTGAAGTTTTCCAAAGTAAATGTGGATTTAACAGTTTATATGTCAAAATTAAGTTGATGGGGTATATAAAACCTTTTTGGATTA
Source organism: Daubentonia madagascariensis (assembly GCA_023783475.1). Lineage (NCBI taxonomy): Eukaryota > Metazoa > Chordata > Mammalia > Primates > Daubentoniidae > Daubentonia > Daubentonia madagascariensis. Next base: position 22,691,028 of record JAKFHU010001670.1, read on the forward strand.
CATATATTTTGTTAGTATGGAATATCCTTCTTGACCTACTTAGATTTTTCTAACACTGATGTTTAAAATTATAGTTTGTATCTTTTCAATTAACAAATGTTTTATATTGACTTTTTAATAAATTAATGAACTTTATTTTTTAGAGGAGTTTTAACTTCGCAGCAAAATTGAGCAGAACAGATTTCCCACATACCCTGGTTCCCCCCTCCTCTCACAAACTTCCCTACCATGGATATCCCACACCACAATGATCACAATGATAGATTTGTTACAATTGATAAAGCTACATTGACACTTCCTTATCACCCAAAGTGCATAGTTTATACTAGGGTTATACAGTATACTCTTGGTGTTATACAGTCTATGGCAGTGGTCACCAACCTTTTTGTTTTTGGCACCAGGGACCGGTTTGGTGGAAGACAGTTTTTTCCCTGGAGGTGGTAGGGGGGAGGCAGGGCGGAGCTCAGGTGGTGATGTGCAAACCTTGGGGAGGAGAGCAGCTGTAAATACAATTGAAGCTTCATTTGCTTGTCTGCCTCTCACCTCCTGCTCTGTGGTCTCCCCTCCTAATTTTCATGGAAGACAATTTTTCCATGGATGGGGGTGGGGGTGTGTGGGAGGGGTTGGCCAGAGCTCTGCAGCCGGGTCCCTAACAGGCCGCAGATCGGTAGCAGTCCTGGGCAGGGGTTGGGGATTTGACAAATGTGTAACGACATGTATCCACCATTGTAGTATCATACAGAATAGTTTCACTGCCCTAAAAATCCTCTGTGCTCCACCTATTCATCCTTCCTTCCCCACTAACACCTGGCAACCACTGATGCATACTGTCATGTATCTATTACTGTCTCCATAGTTTTGCTTTGTATCAGAATATCATATAGTTGGAATCACGTAGTATGTAGCCTTCTCAGATCAGCTTCTTTCTATAATATGCATTTATGTTTCCTGCATGTCTTTTCATGGCTGATAGCTCATTTCTTTTCAGTGCTGAATAATATTCCACTGTCTATATTTTACACAGTTTATTTATACATTCTTTGTCCCCCAGTTTATTTATTCCATTGTCTTGATTACTTCCAAGTTTTAGTAACATAAATAAAGCAGCTATAAACATCTATGTCCAGGTTTTTGTGTGGAAATACATTTTCAGTTAATTTGGATAAATACAAAGGAGTATGATTGCTGGATCACATGGTATGTTTAGTTTTGTAAGAAACTGCCAAACTTTCCTCTAAAATGGCTGTACTACTTTGCATCCATCCCCATCAGCAATGAATAAAAATTCTTTTTGCCCCATATCCTTGCCAGCAGTGGGTGTTCTCGGTATTTTGGATTTTGTTCATTCTAATAGGTACATAGTAGTATCTCACTGTTGTTTTAATTTGCAATTCCCTAATGACATATAATGTTGAACATCTTTTCATATGCTTGCCATCTGTATACCTTATTTGGTAAGTTGTTTGCTCATGTGTTTTGCCCATTTTTTAATCAGGTTTTTTTTTAATTACTGAGTTTTATGAGTTTTTTGATATATTTTAGATAATAGCCCTTTATCCGATGTGTCTTCTGCAAATATTTTCTCTCAGTCTGTGGCTTATGTTCTCCTTCTCTTGACATGGTCTTTTGCAGAGCATAAGTTTTTAATTTTAATGAAGTCCAGCTTATTGAAGGTATTGGTTTAAGCTTATGATACTCACACACTAGCAGGCAAGAATGACATATCTAGTAAATTATACTTTTTGCAGTCACAGAGTGGCACACTGATCACAGCTGTGTGTTTATTTTAGAAAATTGAAAAGCCACAATGGCAGGTTATTGGACAGAAATATTTGTGTTTAGGATTAATTTTTAAAATTTAACTTTTAATTTTGAGATAATTGTAGACTCCCAAGCATTTGTAAGAAAGAATAGAGATCTTGTATACCCTTTACCCAGTTCCCCTAATGGTAACAACTCATAAAACTATAGTACAGTATCACAACCAGGATACTAACATTGATATGGTCAAGGTGCAGAACAGTTCCATCATAGTAAAACTTTGTCATGTTGCTCCTTTATAGTGACAACCAACCTTCTCCCTCCCCTGCCTCTGCCCCCTGGAAACCACCATTCTATAATTTTGTCCTTTCAAGAATGCTATATAAACAGAATCATAGGGTATGTAGTCTCTTGGGATACGCTTTTCACTCAGCATAATTCCCTGAAGATTCATCCAAGTTCTTGTGTATATAAGTAGTTCATTTTTTCTTATTGCTGAGTAGTATTCTGTGGTATGAATGTGCCACATTTTGTTTCACTGTTTGCCTTAACCATCCACAGAAGGGCATATGGGTTGTTTTTAGTTTTTTACAATTACAAATCAAGCTGCTATGAATATTTGTATATAGGTTTTTGTGTGAATGTAAATTTTTGTTTCTCTGGGATAGATGCTCAGAGTATAATAGATGGGTTGTATGGGAGTTGCATGTGTAGTTATATGAGAAACTTCCAAATAGTGTTCCAGAGTGACTGCACCATTTTGTATTCTGTTGGCAATGTAGGAGTCATCCTGTTTCTCCTTATCCTCACCAACATTTAATACTGGTACCTCATTTAATTGGTACCTCATTCAACATTTAATATTGGTTTTAATTTGCATTTCTCTGATGGCTAATGATGTTAAACATCTTTTCGTGTGTAGATTAGTCTACTAGGGCTGCCATAACAAAACACCATGGACTGGGTGGCTTACACAACAGAAATTTATTTCCTCGCAGTTCTGGTGGCTAGAAGTCTTAGATCGAGGTCTCAGGAAATTCGGCATCTGGTAAGGCCTCACCTCCCAGCCTGTAGGTGCCTGTCTTCTTGTTTTGTCCACACATGACCTCTTCTTTGTGTATGAGCGGAGAGAGAGATCTCAGGTATCCTTTCCTCTTCTTGTGAGGACACCAGTCCTGTTGGATTTTGGCCCCATCCTAATGACCTCATTTATCATTTGATCTTAATTATCTCCTTAAGGCCCTATCTCCAAATACAGTCACATTGGGGATTAGGGCTTCAACATGTGAATTTTGTGGGGAACACAATTCACTCAATAACAATTTTCTTATTTGCTATCTGTCTCTTTGGTGAAATGTCTGTTCATATCATTTGCCCACTTTCTAAGTGAATTTTTTTTTTACTGAGTTTTGAGAATTCTTTTATTCTTTTTATATTCTAGGTACTAGTCCTTTTTTTGAAATGTAGTTTGTAAATATTTTCTCCCAGTCTGTTGCTTATCTTTTCATCTTTACAGGGTCTTTTGCAAAGCAAAAGTTTTTACGTTTTGTGAGATTCAGTTTATCAATTTTCCTTTCCACGGATCATGCTTTTGTTACCAAGTCTGAGAACTCTTTGCCTAGCTATAGATCCTAAAGATTTTCTTCTATGCTTTTTCTAAAAGTTTTATACTTTTATGTCTTACATTTAAGACTATAATTCATTTGAGTTAATTTTTTTATAAGACGTGAGACTTTGGTTGAGATTCATTAAAATTTTTTTTTCCATTGATACATATTAGATGTACATATTTTCAGGGTACATGTGATAATTTGATATTCATATAATCAAATCAGGGTAATAGGGATATCCATCACCTTAAATATTTATCTTTATGCTAGGAACATTCAAATTATTCTCTCCTAGCTATTTTGAAATGTACATTTTTTTGCCTATAGATATCCAAGTGCTCCAGCACCATTTGTTAAAGACTACTTTTCCTCTATTGAATTGCTTTTGCACAATGTCAATCAGTTGGTAATTATGTGAATTATTCGTTTCTCTATTATGTCCCATTGATCTATGTATCTCTCCTTCCACCGATACCACACAGCTTTGATATTGTACTATATAGTTGGCCTATATAAAGTAAGTGTTACTCCTTTATCTTTTCAAGATTGTTAGCTCTGGTTCCTTGCCTTCCTTGTAAATTTATAATAACTTTTAGTTACACCACTGCTGGGATTGATATGAATTGCATTAACCTGTGTACATTTGGAGAGAATCGTGTTACTAGTGAGTCTTCAATTTATGACATGATATACTCCATTGTTAGTCTTGATTCTTTCATCAGCATTTAATTATCAGCAGAGGATCTGTATTGTTTGTTAATTTATACTAGTATTAATTCTTTGGAGATGTAAATGTACTGTGTTTAATATGTTTCAGTTCATGTTATATGAATCAGTGATTTTGTGTTTATCTCATATCTTGTGGCCTTGCTGAACTCATTTATTAGTTCTAGGAGTATTTTTGCAGATTCCTTTGGACTTTCTGCACAATTATGTCACCTACAAGTATGAATGCTTTTCTTTCTTCCTGATAATTTTATTTCTTTTCCTTGCCTTGTCACAGTGGGTAGAACTTGCAGTAATATGTTGAATAAATGTAGTGAGAATGGATGTACTTGCTTTGTTCCCTATTTTAGAGAGAATTCATTCAGTCTTTCATTGCATTAAGTATGTCATTTGTAGGTTTTTTGCAAGTTGAGGAAGTTCCTCTCTAGTCTTAGTTTGCTAAGAGTTTTTATCATGAAGGAGTGTTGCATTTTTTTAAATGCATGTTCTGTGTCCTTTGATACAATCATATGATTTTTCTCTTAATTCTGTGGATATGGTAGAATATATTAATTTTAAAGTGTTGAACCAGACTTGCATACTTAGAATAAATTCACTTGTGGTGTATCGTATACATTTCTGGATTAGATTTCCTAATATTTTGTTGAGGGTTTCTGTATCTAAATTAGTGAGAGATATTGGTAGGTAGTTTTCTTTTTCTGTAATATCTCTGTCTGGTTTTGGTATCATGATAATAACAGCCTCATAGAATGAGTTGTGAAGTAGTGCCTCCTCTTCTGTTTTCTGGAAGAGATAGTATAAAATCGATGTTAATTTATCTTTAAGTGTTTGGTAGAATTCTCAAGTGAAACCATCTGGGCTTGGAAATTTTTTTTGGAAGCTGTTCAATTACAAATTCAATGTTTTTAATGGTTATAAGACCATTCATTCAAGTTATCTATCTTGGTTGAGCTTTGGTAGTTTGTGGTTTCCAAGTAATTGTTCTATTTCTTCTAAGTTGTCAAGTTTAAGATGGTAATGTTTCTTGTATTCACTTATTATTCTTTTAATGGCTGCAGGTATCTATAGTGATATTTCCTGTTTCATTCTTGATACTGGTGTTCTGGTGATCTCCTTTAATCCTTTTCATTCTTGCTATAGGTTTATAAATTTGTTGGTTATTTTGAAGAGCTAGCCTTTTGTTTTATTGGTTTTTCTCTATTGTTTTCCTGTTTTCAATTTAATTGATTTCTTGTCTTATTTTTTGGTATTTGTTTTCTTTTCCTTGTTTGGGGTTTATTTTGGTCTTCTTTTTCTAGTTTCTTGAGGTAGGAACTTAGAATATTTACTTGAAACTTTTCTTTTTCTAATGGAAGCATTCAATGCTATAATTTTACTCTCTTCACTGCTTTAGATATGTTGTATGTATTCTGATACATTGTATTTCCATTTTTCTCCAGTTCTCTGTGTGTGTATAATTTTTAAAATTTCCCTTGAGACTTCTTTAACCCATGGATAATTTAGAAGTGTAGTCTTTAGTTTCCAAGTGTTTGTAGATTTTCCTATTATCTTTCTGTTATTGATTTCTAGTTTGATCCCATTATGGTCAGAGAACATACTCTGTATGATTTCATTTTTCCTGTTGGTTTCTTGAACATTTTTTAGAATAATACCTTGGTTTGTTTATAGTGATTTTGAGTATATCACTGTGTATAAGTTTCTTAGTGGTTTGTCTAGGTATTACAATATAGGTATATAATTTGTCACAATCTGTGATTTAATTATGATGTATCTTGGCATGATTTTCTTTGGGTTTATCTTCTTTGGGTTTTTCTTGTATTGTAGAAAAGAAAACAGCTTGTTGGACCTTAGGTTTATATCTCTTGCCATATTTAGGAAGTTTTCAGCCATTATTTCTTTGAATACTCTTTAGTCCTACTCCTCTCTCTCTTTTCCTTTTTGGACTCTGATTATGTGACTATTAGCTCTTTTGTTAATTGTCCAGCAGGTCCCTGAGATTCTGTTAATTTTTTTCCTATTTTCTCTCTGTTGTTCAGAATGGGTAAATTCTATTGATTTGTCTTAAAGTTTACTGATTCTATCCTCTGTTATTCCCTTCTGCTATTTCATCCAGTGAATTTTTAAATTTCAGTTATTATTTTTTTACTTCTGTAATTTCTATTTGGTTATTTTTTGTAATTTCTATTTCTATGTTGAGAGTTTTGACTTTTTCTTTTGTTTCAAGACAATTTGTAATTGCTTTTTAAAGCATTTTTGTGATGGTTATGTTATAATCCTTGTCAGATAATTCCAACACCTCCTTCATCGTGATGTTAAGTCTGTTGATTGCCTTTTCTCATGTCATGATTTTCCTGATTCTGGTTTGATGAGTGATTTTCAGTTGTATTCTGATTATTTTGGAGGTTATACTGTGAGACTCTGGATCCTATCTAATCTTTTTTTTTAGTAAGCATTCCTCCTGTTGAAGTTTAGTGTGATAGCAAGGTGGCTGTGTATAATGGTTAATTTTGTGTCAATTTAACTGGGCTAACTGGGCTAAGGGATGCTCAGATAGCTGGTAAAACATTATTTCTGGGTGTGCCTGTGAGGGTGTTTCTGGAGGAGATTAGCCTTTGAATTGGTAGACTGAATAAAGCAGATTGCCCTCATTAGTGTGGGTGGGCATCATGCAGTCTGTTGAGGGCCTGAATAGAGCAAGAAGGAGGGAGAAGGGTAAATTTGCTCTCTCTTCTTGAGCTGTGGTGTCCATCTTCTCCTGCCCTCAAACATTGGTGCTTCTGGTTCTCAGGGCCTTCAGACTTGGACTGGGACTTACACCATTGGCTCCCCTGGTTCTCAGGCTTTTGGGCTTAGACTGGAACTATACCACGGGCTTTCCTGGGCCTTCAACTTGCAGATGGCACAACATGGGACTTTTCAGCTTCCATAATCACATGAGCTAATCCTTCATAATAAATATTTCTGCATATCTATATGTACCCTGTTATTTCTATTTCTCTAGGGAAGTTTGACTAATACAGTATGTAAGTTCAACTTCCCTCTGGGCCTGCAGACACTATTCCAAGAAAAATGGGGCCCACACTCACGCTGCCTTATATCAGTCATGCCTTTCCGGCAAAAGTAAATCACTAACTTGCACCACCTGTGTCTCTGTATGAGGACATAAGATCAGCTCTTTGTTGATAAACTTACTGTCACAAGGAAGAAGAGAATCAGAGGGTTGACTTATATTGCTTTGTTGCTGTAGGGTAGGTGCAGAATCTTGGCTCCCCTCTGTACCCCTGTGACACAAGGGATGGGAGAGGTAGAAGCAGAGTGCCAACTAGCCCTGCCTCCAACCACTTAATCATCCGTCTTCTTGATGCTAGCTGGAAGTGGAGGCTCACCTCCCTGCTTGTCCCACTGACACCAGAGGATAGGGAAGCAGAGTGTTGATAACCATGTTCACACCACCTCATTGATGCTGTGTGGGGCTGGAGGCTCCCCACTGAGACATGCTAGCACTGGAAGGTGGGGTGGAGGTAGGAATAGGAGTGCTCCTGATTTCACTGCTTCATTCAGTCTCTTTGCTGCTAGGTGGTTATGGAGGTTTATTTCTGCACTAGGCCTCACTGACACCAGGAGTGGAAGGAAAGTGGAGTGCTTATAACCACCAACTTGCACCACCTTGTTTAGTCTCAGTGCAGGGTGGGGATGGAGGTTCACCTCCCCACTAGCCCACTGACATTACCCTGGAGGGGAATTGGAGCCTCACTTACTTCTGTAAGAGGGGATTGGAAGATCAGCTCCCAGCTCAGCCCCAGTGACATTACACAAGTGGAGGAATTGGAGTGCAACACCTGCTTCCATGGAATGGGGGGTGGTGGTATGGAAGATAACTCCCCAGCTAAGCCCCACTGAAACTGTAGAGTGGGGAGGTACAGTTTTTTAATTGGTATTTGGCTGGAATAGGGCACATATTGCCAAGAATGTTTTCTGTTGTTTAGTCGCCCTTTTCTTGGTCAGCAAGTGGATCAGATTTTTCTTGGAGCTCTTTATTATCTGTGGCTATTGGTGATTCTGGGTTGGAGACTTCTGTAGCACCTTGTCTGGCATATATGCAAGGTAATAAGGAAACTCGGGGACTTTATTGTGTTGGTATTGCTCAAGTCCCAAGGTCCCTGGGCCATCTGTCTTCTTCTTCCCTCCTTTTAGAGTCTTCCTATGCTTTTTGTTGTGTTATGTCTGGGGTTTTTTAGTTGTAAGGGGGAGGACCTGGGAACAGTGGGACTACTCCATCTTGGTGGAAACCTTGGGTTGACTTTTTTAGTCAAATTAAATATTTCTTTGAGCAATTTAGAACATTTTTTAAAAAAGTCATTGGTTAAATTCCCACAAATGCCAGTAGCTTACAGAAGTTAGTAGTTATATAAATGTATCTCTACATGCCTGATAAACATTTCTTCTTTAATTTCTCTTCTGCTCATGTCCAATAGACACTGTCATATCAAGAGTTAAGACACAGTAGGAGACGCCTGTCCATGAGGGACAAAACTTAAGAGTTCTGTTGATCACAGTTGGCAGTTATCATGTTAGGTGAGCCAGGTAAGTCTAGAGCAGGCAGCCCATGGAAATGGCTGATGTAGGTACCAAATGTAGGTACCAAAGGTGAAAAGAGCCAGATTGAGTCCACAATTTGGGACCAAAATAATACAGAGCGTGTATCTGAGTTTACAAATGGAGAGAGTTGGAGGGAATAAGTGTACCTTGTCAGAGTAGAGGGCAATGAGGCAAACAAAGCAGATTTTGTTAGTCGTTATCTTCCCCTGCCAAACCCACCTCCCAGCTAGACTGGTTCTATCAGTTAGGAATGCATTCTGTAGCAAGTGGCTTAAATGGACAAAGGTTTATTTCTTGAAGCAAGAAGAAAGGGTATAAGCAGCTCAGTGATGTCAACAGCAACCCATACCTTTTCTCTCGCTCACGCTGTCTTCCTCAGTGAGTAGGCCTTCGGCCTCATGCTGGTCTCCTTATGATTTCAAGGTGGCTTCTGTACTACCAGACATCATATCCAATCTCTAGGCAGGAATATGAAGGAAGAGCAGTCAGGGGAAACACCTGTATTAGGAAATTAAAAACTTTCCCAGAAAGCTTCAGCTTATATGTTATTGGCCATGACTGCAGGGTATTGGCTCATTGCTCCCTGAAACAATATCATGTTCTGTTATAAGGAAGAAGGAGAAACATACTTGCAGGGTCTGCCTCACTGGACCATTACATTTTTCTCCAGAACATAACATGTGCTTGCTTACTTTAGTTCTTTGACAGGAAGAAAAATAGTATCTCAAGAAAAGAAATAATGTCAAGCACTCAGGGAAAAAAGGTTGAGTACCATTGTAGAAATGCATTTATTCTTTTTCAGGCCACTAAAATGGCACAAATAGATGGAGGGCTGTTAACAAATAATTAAACCTAGAAGTTCATATCACATTTTTTAAGTCTAAATGTATAGATATGAATGTATTATATTCATATTTTTGCTATGTATTACTTGAACTTTGAGGAAGCTAAACAAGTTTTATTCATACCATGTAGTTCTAAGATTAATCCTTTTATTATCTTTTCATTTTTCTCCCACACCAGCAATAGATTGTGTTCTAGACCAAAGTCCTTAGGTGTAGAGCGTACTGTTTTCCTTTATTCCTTCTCTCTGCAGACACATGCAAACAGTAAACAGAAATTACCACGTGTTTTTACGATTGGTGTAAATAATGTTTACTTGGTTTTCCTCATTACTAGATCTGGCAAGGTTATAGAGATTGATATTTATTCAACAATATTGATAGACCTATGTATACATGTATATCTTTTATTACCAGTATAATTTTGAAAGCCCTTCTGTGTATCATTATGATGTTGCTGTAGCAACATGGTTACCAAAATAAGGTACATTTTTTCTGCTTTGTCTTTTTAAAGACATTCTTTCCCTCCCTACCCCCAAGCTTTTTAATCAGCAATGTAGAGTTTCAGGCCCAGTCATTCGTCGTTCTTTCTATTCATCTTTCCACCTTGAATTTCCCTTACTTAAAATTATTTGCTATTATAACAAATAAAATACAATTTTTATTGGGCTAAATCCTAGTGGGAATTATAAGTATGAATTAGAAGGGAAGCAGTGTGTGGTATAAACAATATAAGCTCTGCTATTACCTAGTTTTATGAACTTTCCTCTTAATCCTTCTGTGCCTTGGTTTCTTCATCTGTGAAATGGTCAGAGAAAGAGCTACTTTACAGGGATGGGGTGCCTGTTAGACGTTCATTTCCCTTTCACTTCTCTCACCTTCCTCTTTTCCCTTTCCGTGTTTGTTAACTAAGGTTAATAGTATACTATTTTCCCCTGTAGATACATTCCCACCTACCTTGTGTATCTAAACATGGACTAATATTGCAAAGGAAGTTCTTGGGTCTAGGAAATATTCTAATCTTAGCCCTTGCACAATTAATTCCAGTTTAATTGGTGTTTTAAAATGTGTAGCCCAACTTTGATTTGGTTCACAGCCTGTGTTTCTGCTCAGTAGAGGAGAGATTTTATAGAAAGCATAACTTTAGAACTTAATTATTAGTTTTATTTATTGCAATTTTTTTCTTCCAAAAAAGGATATGAGGTGATTTAAAAGGACATAATAACATTAACGACATAGGTAGAAAAAGGAAGGGAGATGTTGGACAAAAACCAAGAAACCAAATATATCAACCTCAAGGGTCAAAAGTTAAATTCAGCTTTCCTGTAAACACTTTTACCTGAGCTCCAGGGATTTTTATACTCATAGCCTTTTTGTAGGAGTAGGAGTGGAGCAGGGGTTGGGCAGGTAGGTTTTTGTTTATTATATGTTTAAGCAAGGCTGACTTAACACTAGAAGAAATCCCCAAGAGGTCTAAGGGAGATAATTCAGGAGAGCAGGTAGACCTTTGTGAGAACTTCCACTATCTGTGTATCTCAAGCCAGCACTAATAGGCAATAGGTGGCCACCCCCTCTAATGCTGGACTCCATTCTGCTGTTCATCAAGGAAGCAGCAAAACTATTCTAAAGAACACAGTCCTGGCTTGTTTTTCTGTTAGCTCAATCTTCATCCCTCCGCCTACCTCCTTACTGCCTCACTTACACCAGGCCTGAACAAACAAGTCAGATCATGTTATTTTAGCTTAAGAATAGAATGATTTAAAAAAAAAAAATTTTTTTTTTAAAGACAGGGTCTTGCTCTTTTGCTCAGGCTGGAGTGCAGTGGTACGATCATAGCTTACTGCAGCCTTGAACTCCTGGGTTCAAGTATCCTCCTGCCTCAGCCTAGGGACTACAATTGCTCACCACAATGCCTGGCTAAGTTTTTTTGTTTTGTTTTGTTTTTTTATCTTTTTGTAAAGATGAGGGTCTCACTTTGTTGTCCAGGCTGGTCTTGAACTCCTGGCCTCAAGTGATCCTCCTGCCTTGGCCTCCCAAAGTGCTGGGATTACAGGCATGAGCCACCATGCCCAGCCAGGAATAGAATGATTTTCATTTGTTGTAGATTTAAATTAATGCATCTTGAAAAAAGTGTACAATTTGTTTTCTTCTCAGATTCTTTACATACTGTTAAAATAATTACATATTTCTAAATGGGAATAGTTGTCAAATTGGAGAAAAACGAATTAACTCATTGACTAAGGTATGATCAGCAACTCCTGTTATATCCATTTTACATATGGCTAAGCAGCCACAAAGAGAATAAATAGCAGTGTTCACACAGCTGGTTAAATTCTTTGTCATTCTCTTTTCTGTAATATCACTATTCAGATTTGTTGTAGAAACCAAACAAATATGGCTATGGCAAGCTATGGCAGATTGAAGATACTGTCATTGGAGGCCTATTCTAAAGGGACAGGACATACCAGATCTTGAGCCTTATTTTCTTGGACTAAAAAAAACCAAGTTGTACAAAAAGCCATCCAGTGTTAGCAAGAGACAGTGGTTGGTTTAGTTGGCAGAGCTATTAGGGAAGCTGTCCATAGAAACAATGTGAAGAATTCAACAAGAAATCTTCATGCATTATTGGCTTTATTTTAAAGTAAACTGAAGATATGGTGAAAGTGGAAAATTCTTTTCATCAGCCAAAGTGGCTCCACATCTGAAATCACTAATTTAGACATTCCATTCTTTGTTTAGTGTCTTATCACCCAACTTGGTCAGTTTCATTGAGTCCTGAAGTCTGCTGATGCCTCTGCCTTCTCTCTGTCTCTGTTACCACTTTCTTTCCTCTCCACCTTAGATTCCATGTTCTCTATGTCAATCATTCCTTTCACAGTATCTTAAAGTCTAATTTTGCATTACCCTTCCATCGTATCAGCCCAGAAAACTCCTAATGTGGATGACTCCAACTAAATACACTTTTTGTACCAGTACCGTGGCTGCCAGGAACCTGGCACTACCTATTATTTCCTCTTTCTATAGTGTCTTCATCTTCTCTTTCTCTACAAAGTCCTTTCTTTCTAGCAGTATTTCCTCAGGACTCCATAAGCAAACAAATGAAACCTTCACTCAGTCTGAGGCTTCTTCCAGCTACTGTCTTAGCTCTCTCTTCCTTTTCATGCCAGTCTTATTGAATAAATTACCTGGATTTACTGCCTTCATTTTCTCACACGCATGTATCCCTAAGTTCACTTTAATCTGGCTTCACGCATCACATTGTCATTTAAAAAAAATGTTCTAATTCAGGTCACCATTTATTTCCATGTTATTAAATGTAAAAAATATACTAGTTCTTTATCTTTCCTGACTTCTTAGCAGCATTTGACACAGTATTTTACCCCTTCAATCCAAAGCACTCTCTTATTTTACGTCCATGTTATCATATTATTCTTGTTTGTATGTGGTCTCTCATGATACTTATTGCTTCTCATTATTCTTTCTGGGCTTCTCCACTTCTTGCTGCTATGTAAATACTAGAGCCTTTTGGGGCTACGTCCACAACTCTCTTCTATTTTTACTCTACATTCTCTCTTCAATTTCCAGTTGATCTTATTCAATGCTTTAGTTATCCTCTTTGTGTTGTAGGCTTCTGAATCTCCACTTCAACTTCTATCACTTCTCTTCTGAGCGCCAGACAATTTGAACTCTCTATTCAACGTCTTCACCTGGCTGCATCACAGGCTTCAGCATGCCCCAAGTGAACTGGCCATCCTCCTTCCACACCTGCTACTGTTGTGTTTCTAACTTTAGAAAGTGTTATCCCTATCATCACTGTGCAGCATTAACGTAATATTGAGAGTCTGAGCTCTGCAGTCAGACTGATTGGGTTTGAATCCTGGCTCTAACAGTTGTTAGTGGTGTGGACCTGGGCAAATTACTTAAATACTCTTTCCCTTAGTTTCCTAGTCTGTAAAATGGGAGTAATAATACTACCTTTGTCACAGCATTATTCTGAATATTAAATGGGGTTGTGTGAGGTTTATATCTCTATATATTTAATACAATATGTGAATTACTTATATAACATGCTATAATTATGATTATCATCCTCCATCCTGGGCATCATCTTTGATTCTCTCTATTTTATCACCTTCCTCTTGAGTATTTCTTGAATCTGTCCATATGTTTATCAATCCGTACAGCCACTATGCTAGTCTGTCCTGTGTTTGGACAATTACAGTCATCTTCCCACACAACCTATTGCCCATTTTTAATTCATTCTCTATTCTGCAACCCAGGTGGTTTTGTCAAAATGCACATCTAATCATTGCAATCCACAGTTTTACCTGCCACAGTTCACATTGTCCTTAGAATAAGGTCCAAGATCCTCTCTATGGCTTGAGATCTCTGGCCCTTCTTATCCCTCCAGCCTCACTCTCCCTGTTCCAGTCAGTCACCTTAGCCTTTTTTTCATTTTCTAAGAGTTAACATATTCTGACCTCTGACCCTTTGAATGTACTGTCCCATCTGCTCAGGACTTTTCCCCCTCCCACCACCTTTTTGTTACCCGCTTTTTCAGGGCTTAGCTGAGATGTCAGATCCTCAGAAAGGTATTGACTGACCCCTAATGGGGTTCCTGTGACATTCTTTGTTTTCCCTTTTATAATGCTTTTTAATTACAATCATTTATTTAACGTTTGCATTCCTGGCTATAAGTTCCATGAAAACCAGTCTTATTCTTTGCTTTATCTATGCCTAGCACATAACACAGTGTCTGGCACATAGTAATGTTCCAAAAGTATTTGTTGAATTGATTCATTTATGAGCAGATATGAAAAGTGTATGATTTTTGTGTTTGAGAATTCTCCATTGTCTAATTCTTGTGGGCATTAGAGCTGAGCTTTCCCTGTAGATGCTGGAAAGGCCACTCACTTTCCAAGACTACCTTGCAATTAAAGGTGACTTTCTATGAAGGTTTGGTCGAATGACACATAAGTGAAAACTTGCTGGGGGATTCTGCAAAATTTTGCACCTCCTCTCCCCTTTGTTGCTTCCTTCTTCTTCTTCCTACCAAAAATTCAGAGGAAAGGTTGGAGACAGATTAGGCTTCTTGTGAAGGTGATGTTCCTGTGAGGATGAGCATGACACTTTAAGAAATACAGAAGGAGCCTGAGTTATTGATGACATCTTGGTGCCCTTCTACCAGCCCTGACGTGCCTCTCTTCAGACTTCTAATTGTGTGAGAACAATTAGCCACTATATGGTTAATATGCTGTAGTCTGATTTCTGTTATATATAGCCAAATGCAATCCCTGATGCATGCACTTACTGTGTACATCACACTAGTATATGCTGTGATTTTGGTCAATGGATGGATGGCTTGATGGGTGGGTGGGTGGATGGGTGGATGGATAGATGAGTGGGTGGATGGATAGATGAGTGGGTGGATGGATAGCAACCAGAAGATTATAAACTGCTAGAGAATAGAGACCATGTCTTGTATTTTTTGTATCCCCCTTACCCACACCCAACTTTAAGCACCCTGAGCACTGTCCTACGTATAGTAGATGCCTAACAAACATTTATTGACGATGATGTTTATTGAGGTTTGAAGAGAATATTTCATTAAGGAGGGCTCTGAGTTACAGGTTTAATTTGGATTCTAAAAATAAAATCCCCTAAGCGGGCAGCCTCTGGTCTCTCATAATTTAAAGAAACTTACAAACATTTGGGTCAATCTGTGGTATATCCCTGATAATGTAGAAAACCAAGTACTTTATAAAAGTCAGAATCAAGGTTATATTTTGGCAAATGTACTTCCCAATGATATGTAAAACAAAATAATCTTTATTGAATGACAGGATGTCAAGTAGTATAATTCTCTGCTGAGATACCTCATTATAAGTAAGGTGACCATAAAATTTATAGTCCAAATTGAAACTTTTTGAGAGTAAAAGGGGATGCCATCAATAAATATTCTTGAACAATAAATGCAAACTGGAACTGTCCCAAGACTTATGACTAATATTAAGAAAATAACTCATTTCTATATGTCAAAAAACTCTATAATTTTGATATAGAGTTAAGGTATGAAACTCTCTGAGCCATTCTCATTTCGGTATATTTGTACATGTTTTTTCGCCTAGCCAAAATAAGCTACCTATTTCATTTCTTTCTTTGTGGTTAACTTGCTTTTATCCTTCAGGATCCTTCTTTTTCAGGATGTTACTTCCACTTTTCCCAGCCCACATTGATCTCTTTTTGATCTTAGATAGCATTTAAGTTTTAAAACAGTTTAGCAGTTGACTATATACTGTCTTTTATCTTTTTGTTGGTGTTTGTTCTTAAGTATTGCCTTTTTAATATGTCAAAATCCTTAAGAACAGAAACTGCTTTTTCTTCCTTTGTGTTACCCACAGGACCTAGCACAGTGGTGGGTACATGGTAGGCGCGTGGTAGGTGTTTACTAATTTGCTGAGAGATTAAAATGTATGAAATGAATCATGAAGCCAGGAGTTTCATGTTACATTTCATTTTTATTTTACCATTGTACGTAAATAGGAATGTTTACATACTTCATGGAAGGTACTCAGGTTTATGTGTTGTTCTATATTACAAATGATTTCCATGTCAAGAAAGGAGAAATGGAAACAGTATATCTCTTCTTGCCACCTCTGTTTTCTATTAACAACAAATGCATATATACCTATAGATGGCTCTCTGCCATGAACTGTATAATTTACATTGGCTTTTAATATAACTTCCGGCATTTCAGTTTCTTTTCTCAGCATGCAACCTCACTCATACTGAATCCTCTAATATTTGTACTGAGATAAATACTTAGAGAGCTGTGAAAAATGTTTCTTGCTTTGATTCTATGTAGTTTCAGATGAATGTCAATGACATTGGAAAGTGTATCATTCAAATATAATTTAAAAGATTGAATCATAATAATTTCCTAGAATTTATATTCCATTTTTCTGTTAATGGATGTGAGTTTCTATATTGAGTTTTATCAACTGTATATGATTGCTCCTGGGTTCTGTTGTTGTCTGCCCTCAGGAGAGGAGGGATATAATGTTTTTGCTGCCAGCCGGCTGGTACCTTGTAGAATGCCTGTGCCTGAACTCAGAAAGGGACACAAAGAAACAGAGAGAGAGGAAAAATGGAAAATAATTCATTAACACTTTCCTTGCACAAATTGGGAGTGGGGTGTGACAAGGAGGCAGGGAAGAAGGGAAATGCCTTCTAAAAGTGAGAATTAGCTTTTAGTAAGTCAAGGCTCAGAGGAGGAAAAAAAATTTTACTTTGTAATAATTATAAATTTTTGTTGTGTCCATAATTATGTAGATAAGCTTAGAAACAGTTTTTAGGACCCTTTGTTCGAAAGACTCATACTGTAAATGACATAAAGGTGAAAAAAATCACATTTGCTACTGTATTTTCATAGAGAACTTTCTTTTTTTTTTACAAATTTCATATTAGTAAAATAGTAGATAATTTTTCTTTCAGGGAATGTGACTTCATATTTAGAAACATGTGTTCATAAATATTATGAACTATTTTTTAGATGTTCTGTTTGCCATCAGAATGGTGTTTTGAATTCTGAATTCTCTATTGAAAAATATTTGAATGATTGATTTGTACATTCTGATGTGCATATTGATGTACATATTGATACTCTCAGGAAAGAGCAATCAAACAGGAACTCATATAATCATATGAGTTTTAATCCTATAGTTGATCTAACTTAGAATTATTTTTGTTTATTAGAAATTTTAAAAATTAAAAAGGGGACATAATTATTGTGTTAAGGTTCTGGGATCAAGGTAATCTTTCTGCACCTTCCTCCAAAATTTGAAAAAATTTCATAAAAATTTAGATTAACTCATTCATTCATTCATTTATGAATGACTCATTTTCTAATTATTTTCGGGTGGTATATGTTGAGAAAGACATTAGAATATTTATATATTATTTGAATATATATGTTTATATATTCATCTATAACATATCATGATATGTTTTGTATCATCATGTTATTATTTTACCAAACTCAAGAGAGTTGTTTAGTCCATATTCTATCATTAATATGTAGATAAAATCATGATACAAGGAACATAATGATAGATATTAGGAAATGGAAAGAACATCTCCCTTTTCAATATGTAATTCTGTCTAATATGCAGTCTAAATTTATGTATCTATTTGCTATGTCTAATGAAGCCATCCAATTGAATGTGACTGCATAAGAGATGGTCAAAGAAGAGTAGGAGTGGGGAGAGGGTTGGGTTAGGGAAGAGACAAAAAAGTGAAACAAGGCAGCTGATCAATCCTTAGCAAGTGTATGGTTGGGAGAAGCAGTAGTGTTTATGACCAATCTCAACAGTAGAATATATTTCAGACTCAAGCTTAGACTGGAAGTAGAACGTTACCAACTAAAAGAACAAATGTCAAATCCACAACATTCTCAGACTGAGCCATACCTACGTCTGTGATTTAAGTTTTCCTTAGCCTTTTCTTAATAACTTTTTTTTTGCAAAATAATTAATTTTGTGAAATGAAGTTAATGGCTTTCTTCTGATATTAAGCCAGGAGACTTTGGAGAGGCAGAAGTGGAAACAGAAACAAAAGGATTGAAAACGCCAAGTTAGAATTGCTCAGCAGATTTGGGGGCTGCGAATCTGAAGAAAGAGAAAGTATTGAACGCGCCATGTTCTACTGCTCCTTTTATTTGCTCGTGTTTGTCTGTCTTCTCTTTCCCTAACCTATTGCTTTTAGCTCGTCACTATTTTTTAAGTTGTCTGTTAAAAGCAGCATTTTCCTGGGATATTTGTCATCATCATTCTTCTGTGTCAGACTTTGTCCAGTGTTCTTAAGTTCTTCTCCCAGCTTGAATTAGAATATGAGCCAGAAAACAAAACATATTGTGTTAATGCCTTTGAAAAATTAACTTTAGCATAACCTGTTTTATAGTTCTTATTTTCTAAAAAGGAAATTTATTTTCTTGCAAATTCTAAATCATAGATTTCTTTATTAATAATCTTATTTTCTTTGGCTAGATATTTTATGCACTCATAATGCTTATGTCTAAGAGAATAGGAAATTTTCTCCATTTCCTATCGTCTTTTAAAGGAAAAAAGTTGGCTACTAAAGTAAAACTCAAAATTGTCACTGAGTTAGAAGATAGTCACTTAGTACTTCATTTACACTATAATATTGGCCTGGTGTTTTATGCTATTGTGAGAAGGAAGACTGAAACTAGAAAGCTTTTTAGGGTTGATAGCAAGAATTATACTAAAAAGTTATGTTTCACATAATTATAAGCATGTTTTGTTTGTTACAGTTTTCAAAAAAAAGCAACAGCAACAACCACCCCTGTGCCTCCTTTTTTCTGTAATGCTTTTCTCTCTTTTGTCCAAATCTGAAGTCAGTTTGGAGACAGAAGGAGATGAAAGCGATTTGCTGTGGAAGCTAGAATATTAAGTGGTCTGGCAAGCATTTGGATTTCTCTCTCAGGAGGAAAGGAGAAACATGCCAAATCCTTACCATGCTGAAAGACAGAGACTAACTGGGGTTGATTCTGAAAACATTTTATGCCCATGAAAACAAATGTTCGTGAGAATTACCACTGAACTCTTTTCTCTCTGTAAAACCCTTGGGTTTTGCAAGAAGGGATTTTAAAAAACATATATTTGGGAATATGTGTAAAATTAATCTCCTGCTTAACTTTTCTTCATGGCCATGACGTTCATGGTGTTTAGCAGCTGCTCACTTCCTTTTCTTGGTAATGCCATCCTCCACTCTTCAATTCCTGTCAATCCCTGTTAAGCATTAGTTTAATCAAGATAGAATTCTAAGTACAGTATGCAAGGCAAAATCCATCTTTTAAAACGATATGCAAAGAAATAATCAAAAGGTACAAAATTAGAACAAAGTACTGTCCACCTAAACATTAATAGCAGGATAAGAGTCAGGCTTCCTAGGTTCAAATCCTAACTCAGTCACTTGTCAGTTGTGTGGCCTTGTTTGTTCACCTTGCTTACTTCTCTGTCTCTCCATTTCCATATCTGTCAAATGGGGCTGATGTGCGTCTATGAATATTGTGATGTTTAAATATAATATCTCATGTAAATTGTTAAGTGCAGTGCCTGGCATTTGGTAAATGCTCAAGACAGTTTTATTTTTGTTTTGTTTTATTTTACTATTATCATTGTTATGAAAGTTTTCTTAACTGTAGGAAAATATGATTTTGAAAAATGAACATTTTAGTATCAGTAAAATGTCATCATACAAAGAGTAGCATGCTGAACTAACTCATTTATTTAAATGCCAAAATGAATAAAAGTGAAATCTGAAAAGTTACAACACAATTGACCCAATATATATTGTATAACTTCACAATTAAAAGTTGTTTGCTAAGAGCAATCTAAATCAATAAATGTCTAAATGATAGAATATTTTATAAATCTCGGTTTTAATTCATTTAAATACATATAATTAATAAAACCAGGACAACATTGTGTGATTTAATACTTCATGGATTTACTTTAATAAACTCTTAAACCTAATGTTATAATTTTTAATTATTTCTAAATATAAATAGTTCATATTGTTTTTCTGAAGTTTATAAGCAGAAATTATATTAATATCTCCATTGCAAATAATGCAAACTTCAGCCTAGCCTTTTGTTACAGCTATTAGAAATTCCCTGTTGGTGTATGTGGAATCAGTCAATTGTTACCTAGCATCGTATTTACCAGACAACTCTAAAGCCTCTCTGTGCTGTTGACTGACATGAGTGTGATCAGCCTACCCCAAAGTAATGCTGAAGCAGCATTGCTTTGACAGAGGGTGGATGAGAAAAGAGGCAAGAACCTTGGATATGGGCAGTTGTTTTCTAAAAGCCGTGCTTCTTTTAACAAAGAGAACTGAAGGATTTATGGGAAACTAAATAAGCATCTTTGTGTTTGCTTACACTGTTACATTTCAGGAGAATTTTAATTTTGAAAAATACTATCCAAGATTACTTAAGTGTAAGAAAAAAGTATATACATTTGCCTTTTGGGGTTATATGAATCCATACTTAATAAATTATTAATACTATCTAGTTTCCAAGAGTGGAAGAATTGATGAATTTATTAATCTTTTTAATCTGGATAAGAGAAGGAAAGACTTAAAGGGTTAGTTTAAAAGGCTAATAAGGGAGAAGCATAGGTGATTGTTTTATGGTATGCAACATAAGATTAAGTATCAGTCAGCCTGAGGGGCCAGGTTATCATCTGAGAGAACAGTTAGAATTAATTATACTTGTCACCTCCCCTAACTCACTGAACATGGTTCTGTTTCTTATGGCAAGTACATACTGAAGGGACTAGGATCTGGAATTACACCCATCCATTGGCTAGAACAGGTGCTGAGGAAAAGAGCCTAAGTCTTAAGTACTATATAGGTATTGTCTTCCACCCTATGCTTCCATCCCCACCTCCACCCACACCCCTCAGATTTCCAAGAGGGTTGATGCATCTAGACGAGTAGTTAACAAGAAAAGTTCAAGGCAAAGTATTAATAAGTTGTCCCAACAAATGGCAGGGCTCATGCTGGGGAATCTAAAAGTCTAATCACTCAGTCAGTGACAATTAGAGAAAGTAAATTGCAAGACTGTGGTCCTGGCCTGAAAAGAGCGTATTAGGGATCTAGTCTCAAATTCGGTTACTAATAGAAGACAAGGTTACAAGAAACCAAGTTATAAGCCTACTTATTAAAGGAGGGCAAAATAATCAGCAACAAGAATGAATTGGTGCAGAGAGTTGGACAGTGGCTGTTGAAGTCAGGCCTGAAGTCAGGATTGGATTTAACAAGGAGGGGAGAGGGGAAGGGAAGGAGAAAGGTAGGAGGGCAGGAGGTCTCTAAATGGGGGAGTCATATGGCCATAAGCTGTGAAGTAGAATAAGCACTGCCATAGTGAGAGTAGATAACTGATGTTATCAATCAATGAGAGCATCTGTAAGTTGAGCTTTATAGAGGAGTCAAGTTTCTGAAGGAGAAGACTCAATGGGAGGTCAGATTGCTGGATGGGGGAGGTCTCAAGTGATACAAATTCTGGTAGAATGATCTTTCTAGAATGCAAATCTGATTCCTGTTTTAAATCCTCCAGGGGACCCATAGCACTGAGGAAAAATGCAAATTTCATAACATGACACACATGGTCTCCAGTTTGCCTTTGATTCTTGTCACTACACGTGAACCACTATGAATTAACCAGACTGTGCTATCTTCTGTCAATCTACTGTGCTTTGGCTAGTACCTTTCTGAAATTTCTTGCTTGTTTTGCCCTCCTCTGCTTCTCACTGACCCTAACTCATCCTTTGCCATTCAGCTTCCTTGACTGAGTCCTCCTTTGTGTTTGCATAACATTCTGTGCATACCTGCTGTTACAGTACTTACTCTTAGTGCTGGTTGACCAACCAACTACTCTTCTGCATTAACTGAAGTTCTTTGATGAATGAATAGATGCTTGACTCAGATGAGACTTTGAGAGGAAAGAATTATGGCTAAGATTTACTGCAGTTTGATGGTTAGCTTGCTTGAAGTGCTTTAAGCCTACTAATGATAACTTCCTGTTTGCAATGAAGAAGCCATCCAGAAACTTTCAAGAGATCATCCTTAGCTGGCATCTGTTTCTCCATAGAGCCCTTTCTGGAATACTGGAGCCTTGTAAGGTCAGGATATATAGGAGAATCTCTGTTCTTGAGGGGCTCTGGAATTCTAATTATGCCTTTGCTGTCAAGGAAGGTTTTGGGTTCTATATTTTGGAGAGTGGAGAAATGTAAAAGAAATAATGTAGCCTCTGTCTTCAAATCCCAGGTGGAGGAATGGCACTGGGTGAGATTTTTATCCATGGCTCTTGGAGTTCATGGTGGGCTACTTAGTAGATATCTGAAGATCGAATAAGTCAGATTCTGTGGATTTGACAATATGATGAGTTATGGGTATGAGAAAACACTATTTATTCATTAGCTCTCTAGATGTATCTTTGTGGATTGGCCTTAATGGTCATTTACAAGAAAGATATTGGCATTCAACTTCACCAATATTATAGAAACAACATCTTTAGGTGTGGGGCTGTCAGTCTTCTCCCATGTCAGAGAAACTGGCTACGCTGGGGACAGAAAATTGGTTTGGGAGTAATGAACATGCACCAACTGTCTTTTCCAAGTTGGGAACAGGATGGGGCACATTGGCCTGCCCAAGGAGTCTTTCAAGTCTAAAGCAGTGGATCAAGGGTGAACTTAGAGACAGAAGTAAAGGGTTAGGAGGTAGAAACCAGTTTGATGGTCAAGAAAGTTTGTAGGGCAGTGCCTAAAACAATCCCCTAAAACAGCATGTGGAAGAAAGAAGTCTTTGATGGCGTAGACTCCATCCCAGACAGGAGTATCCTCTGAAAGGGGTGGCTCATGTGGACAGATAAAGCCTACAGGACTCGCGAGGAAAAGAGTAATCTGTTTTGCGGGGGGAGTATCTGCTATCCACTCAACTTTCCCTCTTTTGATGATACTTTCTGATACGCTATTGAAGTGAACAACTAAATAAAAGAAATCACATAGAATGATTATAAAATTAATGCTAAAAAATAAAGCATTGCTTCTCAATGTATATTCCAATGGATTCCTAGGGAATATCATTGAAAAAGTATTCTGTGGTCAAATTTTATATATGGAATATACTCTTCACCTATCTTCTCTGGGTGATTCATTCTGCATATTAGCGTAGTATTGTGATCTGAATGTTTGTGTGCCCCTAAAATTCATGTGTTGAAATCCTAACCCCCAAGGTGATGGTATTAGGAGACGGGGTCTTTAGGAGGTGATTATGTCTTTAGGGCTCTGCACTCATAAATGACATTAGTGCATTTATAAAAGAATCCCCAGAGAGATCCCTTACCCTTTCTACCATGTGAGGTTACAGTGAGAAAATGGCCATCTATGAACCAGGAGCAGGCCCTCACTAGACACCAATTCTGCTGGCACCTTGATCTTGGACTTCTCAGCCTCTGGAGCTATGAGAAATTTCTGTTTATAAGCCACCCAGTCTCTGATATTTTTGTTATAGCAGCCCAAACCTACTAAGGCACATAGTAAAAGCTCTGAGAAGTCTTACAGGAAAGAAACCTATTATTTCCAATTTTAATTTACTGTGAAACTATTTTTGGGGTGTGGTAGGGAGTTTACTGTAGAACACACTTTGACAACACTAAAATAAGGGTTAAAAATATTAATAAAGCATTTGTTTTGGCAAGGAAACTGCTAGAAAACAGGCAAAATCCCTTGATTGGAACCAAAAGGAAATTGAGAAGCTGGAGCTAGGATTCCTCAAAAGGTTTAAATGAAAATGCATCTGTAAAGTATATTGCATAGGGCCTTTTGCATAGTTGATGCTGAATTATTTGTTGCTGCTGCTGTTACTGTTTTTATTGTTTATTGTGGAAGGAGACCAAAAAAAGGCCTATTCTTGCCAGCTGTGTGAGAGACAAGTTGCTGTCAATGGAGTAGACATCAGCTAATTCCTCAACTAAGGAACCACTGCAGTTTTGGAGCAGTCATGGTTTTTCCCCACCACCTCCAAGTTTCAAGTTTCAAGTTTTAGTATCTTGTTAACTATCGTATAAATTCAAACTTTTCCCTATGGTTTTCACCATTCTTTGTCTCTCTGTTATCTCTGTCTACGTATTATTTTAATTATGCAAAATAAAACTAGAATTCATTTATTCTAAAGAATTCCTTAAGTGAATGGCAGGCAGCTACCCTTTGTAATTATCAGAGAAAAAATATTTTGGATAGCTAAAGGCTCTTTCAGATGGGCTTTAAATGGGTTTTAAAGACATCTAAAATCCAGCTAGTGAATTTTAGAATTAAGTGGTATGGCAAACTCAAATGCCTATGGGATATCCAGAATAAATGAGTGAAACAAGCAGGGTGGGAACTACAGTAAACAAAAAAAATGCATATTCATTAAAGGGGGCAGATGCTCCAGGAGACTGTTTTTGGGGGGAGAATGTAGGCCCATTGTGTTTGAATTACTTGATTTTTGAAGAGAATCAAGGAATATGGATCTTTATGTAAAATCTCTCAAAGTTCAAATGTTGGTGCTCATTAGGAAAAAGACAATACTCTTCAAGTCAAATAAAACATGTCCAAGGACCAGTTTGCGATTTGTAAATTTGGCAAACATCAGACTGCACGTAGCACAACCCAGGCGAGTCTTCATACCAGCTCCGTTCTGGGTCCTGTTTATCACAGAACCTTTTACAAAGAAACTAGTGTAATGATGTTCCTAGACAGCCTCATGACTAAAATGGTTTTTGTGACCCTCATAAGCATATGCTTAAAATTAACTTGAGACTACAATATTATTATTTGATGATCTAAAAAAAATCACATTACATTTCCTAATGGCATTGCTAGTAGATGTGAAACGTTCAGTGTAAGAATATAGGATTTGAGTTAGAAAATATTTAGTAAAACACTATCAGTGTTCTGCTATCAGCAGAAAAACTGGCCAAATGTAAAATATGTTTCTTAACTGTTTGCAAGAGTATTTTGACTATTATATTTTTATGTGATTTAATAATTTGTAGTGGAAGCATATTTTCCTCAGCGAATGGCAGGCAATCAAATGGTGAAATGAAGAGTATGCTATATCTTGTTGAGTGATTCTTTGGGCATTTTTAAATGTCACTGCAGTATTAATGAAACTCTTTGATCTTTGATTTGGAAGTAACCATAGTAACTCACATTTTTTCTTGATTATTAAATATTTTGAGAAGAAAATAAAAGTCTTTCTAACAAACTTTCTTTTCTTTCCTTCATTATCCCTAAACAATCTCCTCCTTCCTTCCCTCTCCCCTCCCTCCTTGCCTATTTTCAACAGCACTAACGGTACAAGCAGAGACTTCTCTAATCAGGAAGTTCTTCATTCTTTCCAGAACACACAAAGGAACAGCTGGTTACTTTGCCTCTCTCTGCTTCCTCCCTTACCATCTTTATTACTCTGTAATGTAACAATCTTCGTTTTTATACTGTCCCACACCTAAGCATGAGCTACTTGAGAAAAGGTACCAGTCCTTTGTTTCTGAATGCTTAATTGTGCTTGGTATGGTATCATGCACATAGTAAACATGTAATACATATTTTTGAGTGAATAATTTTTGGTTTTCCTTTTTTTCCATAGTATAATTACAATTTTATCAGAAGATAAAAATAGTGACCCGGAGCTGTCACATATTCTCTTTTCCTTTTATTGAAACAATTACTGTTGCTTCAAATCCAAAAATGGAAAGAAAAGGAAATCTCAAATTTTAATGACTTTTTTTCCTTACAATTCTCTGCATTATTTCTAGAAGCTCACATATCTTGAGCTCTTGAATCTTTTCAAAGAAAAACAGATACATAGACCAGTGTTTAAAACAATACATGTAATTCAGTGATATTTTGGGATGCATTAACAAATAGGTTTTCATATTGTTTCAGGTGCACTCATTTTTTAATAGTTTCAAACATGAATTTATTAACTATTTGCTGATCTATTATCTATTCTTTAACAAAAATTAAATCTCTTGCTTTCATTGTATGCATTATGGAATATTTGGAGAATAGAAAGTAGATGAAAAAGATTGCCCATAATATTACTTCCTAAGATAACTGATATTAACTTTTTGGAGTCAGTTTCTTCTTTTAAAATGTGTCATTATATTGCCCAGTGAACCTCAAAAATTATATTTTTAAAAGTATATTTCAACGGGAAAAATATTTAGAAGCTGAGAGTTTCACAATCAAAATAAATTATTTTTTTCTATAAGAATTTTAATAAAAGTTTTAAATAATTTTTATAGATATTTTATTATTGCAGGGTAAAAATAATAAACATATTTGGCTGAGGGAAAATATATACCTGAATATCACTGCGGACATCCTAAACATCATGTAAGACTACTAAAATTAGGTTTCTAGAAATTGTTATACATTTCATAACCACCTACAGTAAAGAAAGGAGGCAAGGCCAACTGAGCAGACAGCCCCTGAAACAGAGTAGCTGTGTGTTCATATATTTGGAGAATAACAGCTTTTTTTTCCCTTTCCTTAGGGTGCTAGTTCCTGGTAGAGATCAACTTTTCACTAATAGCAGTACTCAGAATGCAAATTCTGTTCCCTATTAACCTATGAATAATATCTAGCTTATATTATAAAAACTTTCATAGAGAAATGCTTGAATTATTTTTATTGTATGTATAGTTTTAAAAACATTTAATTATACAGTTTAATATCTTGATTTTTAAAAATCTATCACCATAAGTAAGCATTTTTCTGTGTTATTTTACACCCACTATAAACATTATTTTTAATGACAACTATTGCATTGACTAAATCAATCAATCATTTTCTTACTGAGCATTTGCATTACTCCCAAATTTTTTGCTATTACAAATTACTGCAGTGATTAGCTTTCTTAAAGCCAAAGCAAACAAAAATGTTTTCTATATTTAGATCTATTTCCTTAGGTTAGATTCCCAGCAGTGGAACTCCTGGGTTAAAGAATATGAACAATTTTAAGCTGCTTGATGCATAGTTACAAAAACAGTTTATAAAAATTTATACTCCTACAAATGATGTAAAAGAATGTGGTTTTATGGTAATTTGCCAAAATTGAGTATACTCATTTTTGTTAAATCTTTGTTAATTTATTAGATTAAAATATTAGTTTCAGTTTCCACTTCTCTGACTTTTAGTGATATATTTTTTTTCAGTTTTTTACTCGGAGTATCTTTTCTGTTAACTGCCTATGTATTGTCATTTGCTTATTTAACTATGTTTTCCGTTCCTAGAGATTGGTAGAAGCATCCAGTCTTCAAACTAACCTCTTATAAGTTAATTTTAAAGTTGCTATATGATAGATCCTGGGCCATACACTATTAGTTATGACTCTTGGTTGTAAGTGACTAAAATTTAGCTTGAACTGGCTTAGGCAAAAAGTGTTTAATGGATGACAGATTTCAAGGAAAAACTGAACCATGGGAAGGGCCTACATATGTAGGCCTCAGGAATAACCTGAACAAAGGACATTGCCACCTCTAAGATTTTCCTTTTGTATTTCATCTCTGCTTTTCTTTGTTTGTTGGCTTTATTCTCTTAAACTGCAAATCAACTTTCTCCTAGAAGGAAAAGTGGTTGCCCGTAGTTCCTAACTTTTACTTCTTACATCTACTGCTAACTGAAAGGGACTGCCTGCTGTTTTCTCTAGTCCCAAGAAAAGAATCCTAGAGAAGAGCTCTGATTAACAGTTTGGGGGAGATGTTTTGTCCACTTAGCCAGTTGGGTTGGGTAATAGAACATGGAAACTTCTGTGGCAGTCTTATGATTGATTGGACCTAGAAGAGTGGGATGGAAAGAAACAATTCCTTGAATTAAGAGTTGATAATTCCCAAAAGAAAGGTAATTATATTGGGTGGACAAAACAGTAGGAAGGCACCACATGAAAAAGAGAGATTATCCAAGGATTTTATTTGCTTTTCCATCTTTTAGAATTAATCAATAGAAGAATATTTGTCAATGCCTACTGTGTTACCAGAACTGGAAGAGGATAATAGGGAAAGTAAGAAACATAAGTTTTTCCACAAAGAATAAACAATGTGATTTTATTAAGAGTACTTTAAAATGATGGTAGCAATACTTAAAACAATGTTTTGTATAAACAACATTATTTTATTAAGAGCACTTTAAAATGATGGAGATTTCAGTTTTTCTCCAAATTGTCTTCCATCCCCTTACCTTCAAGAAAAATACAGTAAAACATTTCACCTCCATTTTGTGAAATTATATATCAACCCTATAATACAGAATTATGTGTTTGATTTTTTAAGTCAGGGTTAATATTTTTAACTTCTGCTTCTGTACTAAGCTTAAGAGTATTTATATTTAGTCAAAGAAAGATCTATTATTTTAATAAACTATCTGCATGTTGAAAGGAGAAATAAGTGAATAATCAAAGACTGAATAAAGCTCAGATTACGTTAATTAAATGAGGTTAATTTATTATTTAATTATTTTATTTTTATAGATCTAGTAGACACAAATGCAGTTTTGTTGCATGGATAAATTGCGTAGTGGTGAAGTCTGGGCTTTTAGTGTACCCATCACCTGAATAGTGCACATTGTACCCAATAGGTATTTTTTCATCCCTCACCCTCCTCCCACTCTCCCACCTTTTGAAGTCTCCAGTGTCTGTTATTCTACTCTGTACATCCGTGTGTACCCGTTGTTTAGCTCCCACTTATAAGTGAGAACATACGGTATTTGCTTTCTGTTTCTGAGTTATTTCACTTAGGATAATTTAAAAAACTACATTGATTTGGTCCAATGTAAGGTACCTTTCTCCTGCCTTTTTAGGAGAGGATGGAGAGAGAGAATGAATATGAATGTGTGGTATTCAAAGTCAAGATAATAATGGCTTCAGAAGATAATGTTAGAATTTTGATGCCTCTACCTGTTAGCAAAGGTAGATATTTCCGGTCCTTAACTCAACAGGGCAAGCGCCCTTCAGAAGGAGTCAAACTGTTAAGGAGTACATTTATTACTGAAAATACGTTGATAATGTACAGGATAATGATTCTTTGGTATAAAATTAAGACTGCCTTAACAAAAGGATGTATTTTAGTAACTAAGAATTTTGTAGGAAGATATACATGCGTGTCGTGTTAATTTTCTAAATAAAAACAATAGAATACCACTCAACAGGAAATTAAATATTTGTATTCACAAATAATTTTGTTTTGAACATTCCTCCTATTCTGTAAACTTGTATGAGTAACATTTCTGGTCCTGTACATTCTCCTGTTGACATTTTTGAAGTTGTCATAGCTCCTGATAATAAGTAAAGTGGTTTGGTTTCTGCCTGTAGGGTTTCAGAAAGTGCTTATGACTTCTCTCAAAATAAGAGCTTTTTTCTGGTTTTATTGACTCCTAAGTGATTATCTATCTATAATACTTAGACTTCCCACCCCCTATTCTCTACTTTCTTAAAGAAAGTAATTTAATTTTCTGAATGTATTTAGGTAGTGGTTAATTCCAAAGAAGCAGTTACAGAAGCCACTTCTCATAATTGGCAGTTGTATGTCAATTTCTGAAATCCATTTCCCAGGAACCCCTGAAGTACTACCTTGTTTTGAGTGATTTCTTTGTTGCAGTCCTAATTTTCCCCTTGATATTTGGATGCCTTTGCCTGTCAGACCGTGGTAGGCTGTAATCCTGAAAATTCCCCTCTTTGTGTTTTCAGACACTGAACTTCCATTTCTCATCTTTGATTGCTGCAAAACCAGTTTGAGGGAAATACTAAAAATAAATTAATCTTTAGAACCAGGAGCTTGATAAGGAAAAGAGTATAAATTACAGGTGGTAAAATCCCCAGTGATGTAACTAGCTTTCTTGTTGTTTTTCCTAAAGTGTTTCATTATGGAGTGGAGGAAAGTTAAAAAGTTGTTTTAAAGTAGTTTCCTTTAGAATATTTTCGTTATGAGTAATATTGATAATCAAGATGAAAATCATTAAGAAAGGACTATAATACCTTTCTCATTTGTTTTACAACTCAGTGATTTTCACACAATCCATTTTAATCAAATTAACTAAGAAAAACTGGGAAATAGATAAGGGTAATAAATATGCTTGTTCTTATGATTGCATTGGCAAGAGGGTTATAATACAAGTCATCTAACTCCCAGGACAGGACTCTCTCCACTGGAACATGCTGTTAGTCTCCACTGTTTTCAGGAACACCCTCTGACTAGACAACATCATGTCCTTACATCAACATAATGTTCAAATTCTGTGCAGAATTATGACTCTTAGAACATACTGTGTACTAGCACAGTACATACTGTCTTGTAGTATTTTGTGAATTATTTTATAAAATTGATACATTATATACAGTAAAAGTGAACATTTGTGCTTTTCCAGGCATGTCATTTTTAACCATATCAGTTTGATTTAGAAGAGGTAAAGTAAACTGGCATTTCCAAAGCAGAATGAACTAATGTGACCAAATTTGTCAGGGAATATAGTTAGAGGGCTTGAGATGCTGTTTATATGTAACATTCATTTGGGAAATATATTAAAATAAGCGACCTTGAAAAGTTTTAATGTGCGTGTTTTTTTAATTATAAAAAGGAAAATGTTTTATGAAACAATTCTTTTCTCATAATTTAATATTGGAGTAGGTTGTATTAAGGAATATTTAATACACGTGTTTAATCTTATCATTCAGCAATGTACCTTTAAATTTCTTTCTAATATTTCTAGATTTTTTCCCATTTATAAACCTGAGATATGTTTACGTACACATAAAGAGACTGTCTAGGTTTTTTTTAAAAAAATTCTAATTTTAGATTTTTAACCAACATATAAATACATCTTCATTGTAAATAATTTAAATATTGTAGAAAAAACTAAGATTCCCTTGACCAGACTTCCCAATCCTAGCTCTCTCAGTAGAGGTAACCCTGTTTTAGAAGGTTGTTCATCCTTTTTCTGAAGTTTTAAATACATATCTATATATACAGAACTATCATGAAAATACATGGTTTCATACTTACTGATCTCTATAAGTTATAGCTTGCTTTTTTTCCCCCCTTGATAATAAGTCTTGGCATTCTTTCCATGCCAGGACATAGAGATCTACTTTATTTTATTTATTTTTTTATTTTTTGTATAGTATTCCAGAGACCCATAGGTTATTTAACTGTTCCTCTAATACTGACCATGTATTGGCATATACTTACCATAAATGTTGTTTCCTTTTGTTTTTGCTATTAAAACAGTATTGTATAACTTCCAAAATTTAAAATACACCCACCCTTTTACACCACAATTTGTAGTACAGATACATTTGACATGTACAAATTACTCATTGTGTATGTACAGGTCATTCTTTTTTTAAGTTTTTATTTTGAAATAAGTTTAGATTTATACAAAATTGCAAAGATAGTGCAGAGAGTTTCCAGACACCCAGCTTTCCGCAACGTTAACACTTTACATAACTGTGGTACAATTATAAAAACTATAATTATAAAAACTAATTATAAAAACAAACCAATTAGCATTGGTTTGTACCAATGTACTGTTAACTAACCTGCAGACTTTATTTGATTTTTTCATCTTTTTCTACTAATGTCTTTTTTTCTTGTCCAGAATTCAATCTGGAATTCCACATTGCATTTAGAGTTCATAGTCTTAGTTATCTTTGATCTGTGACAGTTCCTTAATCTTCCTTTGTCTTTCATGATCTTGAGGCTTTTGGAGAGTACTGGTCAGTTATTTTATAGAATAGCCCTCGATTTGGGTTTGTCTGATTTTTGCTCATAATTATATTGAGATTATTTATTTTTTACTTAGTTTTGGACATTAGGAGTTCCCTCAGGTCTCAGCTGTGGCCTTTTAACTTGCCCCCATCTTCTGTTGAAGCTCTTCTTACTTTATGGCACCACAAAACATTCTAGGCTCATCTTGAATTTTTCATGCCCCAGCCCGAGAATCAATCAGTTCTCCAAGATGCTCTGATTTCTTTTATTGGAGAATGGTATTTAGAAATCAGGATCTGGGTATTGGGTATGCTTATTGCTACTGAGATATTCTTGCTTCTGAGCATTCATTGTTTTTGTCATGAGTATCTTTCTCTTGGATCATGACAATCAAAATATTCATTTGTTGTTTTTTTAATAAATGCATTTAAGGCTATACATTTTCCTCTTAGTACTTTGATATATAGTATTTCCATCATTATTTATTTCTAAATAGTTTATAATTTCCAGTTTTGTTTCCTCTTTGGCCCAAGGATTATTAGATGTATGTTTACATTTCCATGTATACAGATTTTTTGACTACCCTTTTGTTGTTAATTTTTCATGTAATCTTATTGTGGGCAATAAATGTACATATATGACTTTTTTTTCTTTTTAAGAATATGTTAAGATTTCAACTGTGGCCAATGACATGATCAATTTTTTGTGATTATACCATATATTTTGGAAAAATTATTATTAGATATAAGATTCCAATTATATCCATATATCAATCTTCTTAATTTTGTTATTTAAATCTTGAGTATCTTTGTCTATTTTTCATGTTATTATGACCTTTTCCATTTCTGTGAGAAAAGTGTTAATACTTCCCATTATAATTATTAATTTGTTCTCATTATATTTTTAACAGATTTTTCTTTATATATTTTGCAGCTATGTTATCATTTTTCTTGGTGATTGGGCTTTTTATCAAAATTAAAGGTTCTTCTATTTAATGCTCTTGCTAATTATTAATATTAACATATATATTTTATCATCTTTTAAAGCATCTGTCTGGTATATACTTTTATAACCTTTTATTTTCTACATTCCTCTGTCAATTTTTTTTAAAGATGTGACTTCTAAAAACAACATTTGGCTGACTTTTTTCTCTTAGTATGTTAAGAGAAATACTTGCCAAGGTATGAAGAGGGACTGAAAATAAGAGCATTCATTTAAAATCTTTTAAAGGTGCATTTAGGCTTCCAGATCCTCTTTCCCACCCCATCTCCCCCAAGACATGTAATTACCTTTGCCTGACCCTGGCAGAAGACTGGGTGTTTGTCCCCTGGTCTCAGTGACACTAGGCATAGCTATGGATGGAGAGTGGTGGAAGAGAGGTGGTGAAATGAAAACAGGGAGATTAAGTTAACGTTGATTTTTGGAACAGTGACATCCCCTGCCACAGCCCAGGTACCTTCCCTTACTTCCCACAACTTTGTCAAGAGCTTGGGAGAATGACTGGATAGGGAGGAAAGATCTATGCTGTCAGCATAGCTGGTTTCCCACCTAACCTGCCCACAGTGAAGCCCGTCATTTAACAATCCTCCCTTCCCCTGGCCACACACACACACACACACACACACACACACACACAAGCTTACAGGCAGCATTTCAGTTCCTTATTCTTTAGCTTTTTAGGAGAAAATGGTAAAGTAAATACTCATTAACACAGATTTTTTAAATTATGAAGATTTTATCGTGTTTGTTTTATCAGTTCCTTTTTTTCTTTGCTGAAGTATTTTAATGCAAATCCTATCTGCATGCTGTTTTATCCATTTTATCCCTGCATGCTACTTGATCCATGTTATTTTATCCTTCAGTGTGATATGACTTTTTTTTTTACATAGCCACAATATTATTTTTCCAAAGTTAGCAACAGTTCCTTGGTATTATCTAATTCCCAGTCCATAATCTAATTTCTTCAATTCTTAAAGAAAATTTTTTTACAGTTTGTTTTAATCAGGTTCTATACAAGGTCCACAGGTCACTTTTGGTTCTCTTTTACCTAGAAAGGTCCTGCCTCCTTTTCTCCCTTTGTCCTCATTAGCTTGTCCTACAAACCAGGCCACTTGTCCTGTAAGTACCTCATTCTTAAATACCAATAGACAACAAAGCATCACCAGACTTTTGAGGGAAGCCTCAAACATGAAAGACAAAAAGCAAAACAAAGAAAAAAAAAAACAGAAGCAATGCAGCAAGGTGAAGAAACTTCAAAAGCATGTTATAATTGATATCCGCAAAGAATTGTATCCATGAAACAAGAATAAGGGGTCATAAAAAAGAGCCTTTTGGAGAGCAAGAAAGAATTCTTGGTAGTTAGAATATGGTAGCAGAAATTAAAATTTAATAGGCAGGATGAACGATAATGAAAGTAGAACAAAAAGTCAAAAGTGGTAAATGACAGAGAAAGGGTAAGAAAATTAGAAGATCTGTCCAGGAGATCCCACAATCAAAGTAATAGAAAGATGCTCCAGAAAGAAACATCTTTTTAGGAGTGGACAGGAAGGAATCATTCTTCCTAGGGGAAAATTTCTGAAACTGAAGAACATTAGTTTCTAAAGCAAGTACTCACCAAGTGCCCAGCACAGAGAATGACAAAAGACTAATATGATGACATATTGTAATCAAATTGAAGAATCTCAAGTGAAAAGAGAAAAATTTTCTTTACGAAAAAGCTTCTGAAGTGTGGGGAAGAAAGATGTGTTAGTCCATTTCTACTGCTATAAAGGAAATACCTGAGGCTGGGTAATTTATAAAGAAAAGATGTTTATTTGGCTCACAGTTCTGCAGACTGTACAAGCATGGTGCCACCGTCTGCTTCTGGTGAGGGCTCCAGGAGCTTCTAATCAAGGTGGAAGGTAAAGGGGGAGCAGGTGGGTCACATGGTGTGAGAAGGAGCAAGGGAGGGTGAAGGTGGTGCCAGGCTCCTTGAAACAACCAGCTCTCACATGAACTAATAAAGTGAGAACTCATTGTTGCAGGGAGGGCAGCAAGCCACTAATGAGGGATCTGTCCTCATAACCCAAATACTTCCCACCAGGCCCCAAATGAGATTTGGAAGGGCCAAACATCCAAACTGTTAGAATGCTGAGGGAGGAATGCACAAGGCGAAGATGAAGGAAAAGAAAGTTTATTATTACATCTGCGTACAAATGAGCTGAGGCCCAGATGGCATCAGCCCTGAAAGGGCAGGCTTCTAGGGTTTTTATGGGTAGGTTTTTTGGTGGGCCCTCAAAGGGCTGGAGTTTGAGTGGGCCTTCAAAGGGGGTGGGGGTCTTAAAGGCAAAGTTCCCATGAAACTTCCCACTAGCCTATGGGTACAGCCTAACACAAACCATATCAAAAGGGGAACCTACCATGTATCACACAAAGAAGTAGGAATGAGAATATCATTGGACTTCTCAGCAGCAGCACTAGAAGTTAGGAAACACTGGAACAGTGCCCTAATTTTCTGCTGAATATATTTTTAATCTATGATTCTATATTCAGCCAAACTGTTCAGTCTGAGATAAAATAATGACATTTTCAGATATTCAGAGTCTCAAACTTACCACCCCATGCACAGAAAATTCCTTATTTTAGCTCAGACTAAAAGGAGTAAACCAAGAAGGAAGAAAATTTCAGAACCAGAGTATAGGAGAATTGATATGAAAGCAATTCGAGGACAATTCCTGAAAAGATAGGGAACAGAAGTCCCAGGATGACAGCCATGTAGTCAAACCAGAGCATAATCAGACTAGAGCAGGGGAATGGAGAGCTATAGGAAGACTGCCTCCTGGAAAAGAAATAATTTGGGAAGATCATCTGCTATATCTGAAGGTATTGAGTGGAGAATTACACCTTTGCTAAAGTTGGAAAGATGGTGATAGGTACACAGAAAACTTAGAAAGAAAAGGAGTTAGTTTTTAATTTCAGAGACAACAAAAAGTTGTACAAGAAAAGAAATATAATCATGACCTTGTGTGTGGCTCACCACATATAATGAAGAAAAATGTAAATACTGAATATAAGTTAATAAAAAAGGTTGATTTAACTATATTGGAGGATGATGGGAAAAAGGAAGGTGGCATATAAGTGTGTGTAAGAGGGTCAGTTCTTATTAGCTGCCTGCCCCAACATTCATTTTTCCTTCTAGCTTAGTAATAGAATTACAAATATATTTGGGAGCTAATCTTCCCAGTTAAAGGACTGTACCTTCCAGCTTCACTTGCAGCTGAGTGTGGCCATGTGTCTAAGTTCAGTACAAATGTTCAGTGGTACTTGGAGGAGATTGACTTAAAAGGAATGGAGTAGGCCATTATTATTCTTGTGCTGCTATTCTGGAATGTAATGGTGGGAACTTCCACCACCACCATGGACTATGAGAATAAAGTACACACACCAAAAATGGTAGGCCAGAGATTTGGAGGGATCTGGGGCCCTGATGACATTATAAAGCTATTGTTTCATCATTGGATTGGTTGGCAATGCATTTATTTTATGTGAGATTATATGTATATATGCCATCATATTCAGGTCTCAGTTATATGTAGGAGAACTATATCTTAACTGACTTGTGATTCATTAGATAGTATCTAAAATGAAATATTAGGAAAGATCAGTGTAAATGTGTTATTTAGTAATATGAAGGTAAATACTAGAAGAAACAGAAGAAAGTTGAAAGTAGTTGCCTTTGGCAGTTGAAATTGGGATAAAGGCAAATGTTTACTATTTGTTCTTCTAATCTTTTTAGTAATTTCAATGGTTTGGATGTGGTTTGTCCCTGCCAAAACTCATGTTGAAATTTGATCCCCAATGTGACAGTGTTGGGAGATGGGGTCTAGTGGGAGGTGTTTGGGTCATGGGGGCCCAATCTCCCATGAATAGATTAATGCCCTCCGTGGGGGTTAAGTTCTCACTCTTGTGGGGATAGATTAGTTCTGGTGAGAGCATGTATTTAAAAAGAATCTGGCTTCCTTGGTCTCTCTCTCTCTTGCTTCTTCCCTCACCGTGTGATCTGTTTACACATGCCTGCTCTCCTTCCACTTCCCACTATGAATGGAAGCAGCATGAGGCCCTCACCACTGCAGCTGCCCAGTCTTGAGCTTTCCAGTCGCGAGAATTGTGAGCAAAATAGACCTTTTTTTCTTTATAAATTACACAGCCTCAAGAATTCTGTTATAGCAACACAAAATGGACTAAAACAGTAATATTTGACATTTTAAATTATGTACATGTATTAGTTTAATAAATATTAAATTAATATTTTAGTTACATTGTAATTAATATTTACGTATACATGTTTATTATAAAAATGTGAACAAAACAAAAGAATATAGACTAAAAGTTCTGCCTTTTTTCAATATTCTTTACTTTTCTTCCCTGCCCATAATTTTCACTGTCCTCCCCACAGATAATGGCTATTTGGTGTGTGTCTCTCCATGTTTTCTCTGTATATTCATATAGCATATATATAAAAAGGCATAGTTTTCTTCTACTTATTTTTATTTAAAGTATAAATTTTAATTTTAAAATAGTAATTAGGAGAGAATATTTAAACTTGTAATAGATGTTGTTTGCTTATATTTTTAGAATTCAAGATGCAAACATGCAGTTAAAAAGTCAACAAAAGGAATTTCAGAGAGTACAAAAAGAATTGAGTCATTTGCAACATGAGTTAAAAATTAAACATAGACAATCACAAGTCTTCAGGTAAGATTATCTTTAAAGAATTGAAAATTCTAAAGGCTGAAAAGGCACATTTAATACTAACTTTATAAACATTCACATACATTTTAGTAATATGGTTTCTATATCCAGTGTGAGAAAAGTGTAAACAGCATCACATTTTCTTTATTCTTTTTTTAGCTATTATCTTAGCTGAATAGTTTAACTAATAAAATTTAGATCAGGCAAACACCTTTTTCTATTAACACCTTTTTCTTGTTCTTATTTTGTATGACATTTAGAATGAAAGCACAGTAGCTAATCTATTTTCCTCCTCACCAGTAGTTCTTGGTGCATTTGATCCCCTGATTAATAGTCCACTGACCTGAAAAGTAATAGAATAGGGAAATTTTCTAAATGATAGTAATGGACCCCTTAAATTTAGAAATCTTCAATGTAAAGCATGTTAATTCTGCTTTCATATAATCTTTGGAGGGTTTATAATACCTAAAGGTAAAATCCAATATCATAAAGAAACTATGAAGTACATTTTCTTTTCTAAAAGTAGAATTGGGCCAGGGGCAATGGTTCACGCTTGTAATCCCAGCACTTTGGGAGGCTGAGGTGGAAGGATCACTTGAGGCCAGGAGTTCAAGACCATCCTGGACAATAGCAAGACCCCATCTCTACAAAAAAATTTTTTTTTACATCCAGGAGCGGTGGCATGTGCCTGTAGTCCCAGCTACTCAGAAGGGAGGCTGAGGCAGGAGGATCACTTGAGCCCAGAAGTTTGGGGTTGCAGTGAGCTATGATAACACCACTGCACTCTACCTGGGGCAACAGAGCAAGACCCTGTCTCAAAAAAAAAATTAGAATCAAATATATTGAGAATGTTATGAGAAAAAAAAAGATTCCCTTTTGAACTGAGCAACTTTTAGCTCTTAGAAAAGGGAAATAAGTTAAATAAACATGGCAAATGACACAGGTTCAGGATGACTGAAATACTATGCTGGGTGAGTATTTTGAATGTTGGTTTTTTGTTTTTAATCTACTAATTATTACCAGAAATCTTCTGTTTAAAAAATTGTCTGGGCTACTAATACTTTTATGCATTATCTCGTGATAACCTACTGGCCATCTACCTTTCATAAATGCCTTGCACACAACTGATGCTCAATAAACAATTTTTGAATAAATGAGTGAATGAAATCTACTCACAAAATAGATGACCATTTTTGTCATCAGAAATCCTTTTGGCCCTTTCCTAGGAATCTGGCATTGAACCGGCAGGATAATACCACCCAGGTGACCCCAACTCTTCTATTTTAATCAGGACCATCAGTATTCATTCTTGGCTTCTATAATAGCTTCAGACCACATCTCCTAGGGAAATCTCATCTGTTTTATCTGCCAATACCATCGTGGGTGGTAGGATTGACTAAATTTTAAAGGTTATACTGGGAATAGATCAAATAATTACTGCTGCTTCAGAATATTATGGGACTGATACAATTGATCCTCATTATTCACATTTTTACATATCATTTTCAGTATTTTAAATTTTTGAAGAAACTCAGACATATATATTGAAATGTTATTTTTATTCTATATTCTAATTTTCTTGTCATTTTGAGTTATACTTTTAACTGCTTATTTTGTTCACATGTTTTCAATAGATCTGTGATTTTTGTTTATTTTTAGCTAAAAGATCACAAATTAGGAGTCTGGGATCTGACTTATATAAAAAATTAGCACATGCTAAAAGCAATTTGGGAAATAACCATCCAACTAGACACTTAGTACAAATTAAAGTTTGTGATAGGTAAACAGAATAATTACTGGTTTCATTTATCTTCTCACTAGTAAATACATTCCATAGAAAAAGGTATATTGGTAAAAATAAAATCAAACCAAAGGTTGCAGAGTTCAATGACTTTTGTTACATCACTAAAAGCTGATTTTAAACGAGTTTATTGATTATTTTAAAAATATCTATTAGACTGGGCATAATGCCTCTAGTCCCAGCTAGTCAGGAGGCTGAGGCAGAGCACTTGAGCCTAGGAGTTTGAGGCAAGCCTGGGCAACATAGCGAGATACCAGTCTCTAAAAAAAAAAAATCTATTAGAACATAAAATGTAGTGATTTCTCTGGATAAAAAAAAGGAGCTTATAATCTTCACTGTTAAAGAGGTAAGGGAAAGAAGCATGAGCTTTCTACTCAGATGTAATCATCTTTATTTATGGAGCCCTAAAGGAACTTTCCATATATCAATGAATTGTGTTTAGGGGTCACATTGCTCCTTTAAAATTATTCTCCCATTTGTTTAATTACAGTTGGGCTTAATCACCTATTCTCCAGCAAAATGTTCTTCATGTTCTATATTTTCCCTGACATCATTTCCAACCTGTCTCTTGGTAGACAGTGATCAAGAGTAGGTATGGTATGCCTCAGTTGGCTCAGCACATCCGCTATTCAGAATAAAGTGTCTTTTGAAAATGGAAATGAACTTTAGAAGGCCTATAAAATAGATATTAAAAACCAGAATGGAATATAGTTATACTTCACTTCATATAAAGTTATATATAAGTCCAATATTCCAAATCAGGCCACATTTGAAATATTCTAGCAGTGTTTACTTTTAGAGGATTCCTGGTGTGAATCTTTCATAAATTGTTTGAAATATAAAGTAATTATCCTTTAATTTTTTTTATTTGTAGATCTAGACCATGTCATCTCTGAAATTTTCAATGCTAGCTCCAAAAATCTCTCCTCCTGGCTCTCTCACTTTCACTTAAATTCATCAGCCTCATTAAGGCTGTCAGTATTTTTTCTCGTTTTCCCAATCATACTCTGGCTTTACTTTGTTTACTAGCCTCAATCCCATGGTTTATTACCCCACATCTTTTTAAAAAGAGCTTCATTGAGATATAATTTACATACCACAAATTCACCAATATTAAGTGGACAATTTAATGACTTTTAATAAACCTACAGAGTTGTGCAACCTTTACCACCACCAATATTAGAACATTTGAATCATTCCAAAAAGACCCTCATGCCATTTTCAATCAATCTCTATTCGCACTCCCAGTTCTAAGCAACTACTAACCTTTCTGTTTCTATAGATTTGCATTTTTCTTGACATTTCAGATATATGGGATCATACAATATGTAGTGTTTACACCATGATTGTTTCACTAATTATGTTTTTGAGGTTCATCCATTTTGTGGCATTTATCAGTACTTTGTTCCTTTTTATTGCTTAATAGTATGTGTATGGATATATGACATTTTCTAATCCATTTACCAGTTGATGGACATTTGGGTTGTTTATACTTGTTGGTGCTTATGAATAATGCTGCTGTAAACATTCATATGCAAGTCTGTCTGGGCGTATGTTTTCATTTCTTTGGGGAAGATACCTAAGTGTAGAATTATTGGGTCATATGATTAATCTATATTTAACTTTTTAAGAAACTGCCCAGACTGTTTTCCAAAGTGGCTACACCATTTTACATTCCCACCATGAATAAGGATTCTAGTTTCTCCTTGTTCTCATCAACCTTTGTTATTGTCTGTCTTTTTTATTTTAATTGCTCTAGTGGGTGTGAAATAGTATCTCATTGTGGCTTTGATTTGTGTTTCCCAAATGACTAATCATGTTGAGCATCTCTTCATATACTTATTAACCATTTGTATATCTTATTTGGTGAAATATCTATTCAAATTTTTTGTCCATTTAATTGGTTTGTTTTCTTATAATGGGATTGTAAGAGTTCCTTATATATTCTGGGTATAAGTCCTTTATATTAAATATGATTTGCAAATACTTTCTCCAAATCTGTGGATTATCTTTTCAGTGTCTTAATGGTGTCTTTTGAAGAGTAAAAGTTATTATTTTTGGTGAAATACAATTTATCTGTTTTCTTTTATGGGATTGTTCTTATGGTGATGTATCTAAGAACTCTGCCTAAGCTAGTGTCACAAAATTTTCTCCTGTAGTTTCTTCTAAAAGTTTTTATAGTTTTAGCTTTTACATTTAGATATGTGTTATGCATTTGACTTAACTTTTGTGTACGATGTTAGATAAAGATCTAACTTTATGTTTTTTCCTGTGGATATTCAATTGTTACAGCACCATGTGTTGAAAAGACTATTTTTTCCCTATTGAATTGTCTTGGCACCTTTACCTAAAATCAATTCATTATGAATGTAAAAGATTATTTCTGAATACTCTATTCTATTCCCTTAATCTATATGTCTTTTCTTATGTCAGTACCATACTCTCTTGAATAGTAGTTGTTAGTAAATTTTGAAATCAAGAAATGTAAGTCCTTCAGCTTTCTTCTTTGCTTTCAAGATTGTTTTGACTATTCTGGGTCTCTTGCATTTCCATATGAATTTTAGGATCAGCTTGTCAATTATAGCCAAGTAGTCTGCTAGGATTTTGTTAGGTATAGCATTGAATCTATAGATCAATTTGGGGAGAATTGCCACCTTGAAAGTATTGAATCTTTCAATTCATGAACATGATTTGTCTTTCTATGGACATTTTTAGTTCTCTCAGAAACGTTTTGT
Organism: Daubentonia madagascariensis; assembly: GCA_023783475.1. Taxonomy (NCBI): domain Eukaryota; kingdom Metazoa; phylum Chordata; class Mammalia; order Primates; family Daubentoniidae; genus Daubentonia; species Daubentonia madagascariensis. Next base: position 22,733,159 of record JAKFHU010001670.1, read on the forward strand.
TTTCTTGTACTTCTTTTATTGAATTTATTTCTAACTGTATTATTCTTTTTATGTTATTGTGAATGGGATTGCTTGCTTAATTTTATTTTAAGGATTGGTATTGCTAATGCACAGAAATATTAACAAAATTGTTTTTTGTGTATGGATCTCATATCCTGTGACCTTAATGAACCCTTTATTAGTGCTAGTATTTGTGTGTGTGTGTGTATTCTTTAGGATTTTCTACACAGAGGAGTTTACCAATACTCCAAGTTATTTTACCTCTACTCATTTAGTTGTATTTACCCATAAAACCCTCAATCTTTATTCCTACTTCCTTTATTCCTACTTAACCTAAGTGGTTAAACTCTAGGCCCTTAGTGAGGTATCCTCACTATTCTGCTTAGGCTCATCGGTGCTGTTCATCTCTCAGTGGCTGTGCGTCTTGCCTCATATATCATAGAGAAAGTTAAGGTTACCAATACAGGCAGATTTACTGTGAACTAGATGATGCGTAAGTTTCAGAGTCCTCACTCAAGACTTTCTTCCAAGGTTCTGGGAGGGCTCCTGATGATAGTGATGGTTTAGTTGTAATTAGTTAAAAATTCTCTTCCCACTCTGGTTTTCCCTCTGTCTCACTTCTGATGTCAGTTTACCATTGGAGTAGCCACAGGCATTTGGGGGATCCAAGTAAGGGAAAGTTGACTTGGGAGTACACTATTATGATTGCCATTTGGAAAGACGTTTTAGAATGCTTCAATAAAACAAGCAATAAATTATACTGATTAATTTGGATGTGTATGCATTTTTTAGAATTAATAGACTAAAAGCAATAAGATGAACAAATTAAGCAATAGAAATTATTGTGGCATAAAGAAGCAAATTGTAACAATTTTTTAGATTACATCAAAGGAAATTTATTAATAGAGATAAATTTTTAATAAAAGTTCTTGGATTATTTGATAATCCAATGAAGAGGAGTTAATTATTCAAATGCATTGGAGAAAGACTTGTTTCTTACTGATTTGACAAAACTACTAACATCATTGAATATAAAATAAAAATCATAATATACCAATTCAAGGAGGACACCTAAGATAAACTGGTTCATGAGTTTCGTTATTTCAAAGGCAATTTAAGATTATTCACTTTCCAAGAAAACTTGAAATGCCAAGATCCTATAATCATATATGAGAAAAATTTGATAAGGATTTCTCCAAACCCACAGTGCTAAATATTTACATGGCATTACTAATAAAGACCTATGAAGCCAAAAGATCTTTCTAGACTATTATATTAATAATAAAAAATGGCCACACTAGGTGAAAAGCTGTATATTATATTCTCTCCACATAAAGTAATATTATAAAATGATTCTCATATGAAGAGGTGATTATAGAGTAAGTAGCCAAAAATTGTTGGCAAAAAAGTATTGTAGAGCTGTTACTTATTAAAAAGTTATATTGTTTTTCTGTATTTTGATATTAGTGGAATTTATCAACTTTAAAAATTTTATTTGTAGTGATTTTTCTCATTCTATAAATAATTACAAACTTTTTAATCTAAATTTTATAATAATCATTTTTGTATTTTTTTTTTGAGAAAACATAGATTTAGGTCCCACAAAACTTGGATCTGCTCTTAGCTAACAAGCTTGAACTTTCTATTTCTTGCCTTTCTCCCCTACAGAGGCATCTACATGTACATCCAGTCTTTTCTTCTGTTAAATATCCCCATCTGTTAAATAGGCCCTATCCCCATGTATGCAGCTTGATTTCAGCAGCTGCCTCACACTGGGCCCCTTAGCCCCTTAACTCGACCTAGTTCTTGGCCCTTGTCTCCCTGCCTTATTGGGGTCTTCCTGGCTCTACATCAGGCTTTCCATCCTCACTTTTGGTTCCTTTGCTTTAGTGACCCTATTTGGACTCTTTCTGCTTTCTGAAATCAACATCCCCTTAGCTCCCAGCTCTGCATGCTGATTGAGTCATCCTTAGCACTTCTCACTTACTCATTCCTCCACCTGAGAAGGAATCTATTTTATGCACTCCTTCATTCATTCATCAATATCTGTTGAGCACATACTATGTGGTCAGCACTGTGCTAGATGCTAGCAAGATTGTGATGAGTAAGACAGATATAACCTCTGCATTATAGATCTTAGTCTACTCAGGGACATAAATATTGACCAAATAATTACACTCTCATGCCTTCAGTCACCTCTTCACTGATAACTCCCAAATTAATGTCTGTATCTTGCTTGATTATTAAGGAAATTATAACCAGGATATCTGAAGTAATAAAAATCACTGAGGTGACAAAAAGCATGTGATTACTTTAAGCTGTGGGATTTGATGAAGCAAAACACTGGATCAGTCACTTTGAATGGTTTTATTATTACCCCCAAATTTTACACTGCTTGTGGAACCGTCATATGTGGGAAGAATGTTGTCTAAGAATCTAAGATTCTCATTTAGGCTCTGACTAAATTGCTCTGACCTAATTTTCTTCACTAAATGTTTGCTGTTGAATTAATTTTAAAAAAAGATTAGTAGAATAAATGTGTATGAAGATAATTAGCTATCTTTCTTTGTAGTTGAAATGGCAAAATGGAAATGAGTTAGAGTGACCATATAACTTAGTCTACCTGAGATATTCCCAGTTTATATCTGTTGTCTCAGCATATGAATAGCACCTTCTTTTGCTTTCAAAATTGTCTCCAACTAGACAGTAGGTTATATGGTCACTCTAAAACCATTTTTTAAGAAATATTTTTTGTTATGCCTACTGTACAGTTTTTAAAAATCCAATTTTTTTTTTTTACTACTTTACAGTCAAAGATTGTCGGACTACAAATATTTCTGGAATAAGACTCTTTCATTACTTACTTTTACTAAAAGAGAACTAACCAGTATTAAAAATGAAGTATATGATAATTTTCAAAACTGGACTTCACTGAAAGGAGAAGTTTTTCTACAAATTAAATCTATAAGTGAAACAGCCTTGGCAGGTTTGTTATACATATTTAGAACATAATTGTCCTTTTTTGGTAAATGGTACATCATAAGTAATAATGATATGTTTTGGGAATCAGGATTAACTTTTTAAACCTGTTATCAGTTGGTAGACTAGATAACCATTAAGATCTATTCCAACCCTGAAATTCAGTAGTTATAGGCTGATCTAAGATAAGCTATGGTACATCTATCTTGAGCTATGGACGAGTCTGGTTATTACTATTAAATATACCAATTTGTATTTTTAAAACTTTTCTTCTCTTAATGGCTGAGTAGCTCATTAGATCAGTATTCCCACAGATAACAACTATAAATTCTGGGCAAAATTGCTACCTAAAAATATTTGAGAGTGACCCAAACCAAGCACATAATGGAGGGAATATCGAAAATTAAAAGGAGGCATATTACTAAGTGAAAGATGCCAATCTGAAAAGGTTACATACTGTATTATTCCAACTATACAACATTCTGGAAAAGACTAAACTATATAACAGTTGAAAGATCAGTGGCTGTAAGGAGTTCTGGGCCAGGAAAGATAAATAAGTGGAACATGGAGGATTTTTAGGGCAGTGAAACTACTTTGTATACTACTACAATTGTGGATACGTATCATTACATATTTGTCAAAATCCATAAAATACACGACACCAAGAGTTAGCTCTAATGTAAGCTATGAATTTTTGGTGGTAATAATATGTTAATGCTGATTCATCAATTGTAGCAAATGTACTACCTAGTGCAGGGTGTCACTAGCAAGGGAGGTCATGCATATGGGGATGGGGATATATGGGAATTTTCTATACTTTCTGCTGAATTTTCCTGTGAATCTAAAACTGCTCTAAAAAATAGCCTATTAAAAATTTTTTAGAACACTGAAAGACAGACATGACAGTAGGTAAATTCCTTTTTAATTTTTTTTAAGACTGTTGGACTGAGGGCAGGGTACAGTTTGTTTCATGCAGGGAAGCTGATATTCTGATGGAAATCTGTAGTCTTTTTGGTCTGAAGACTGGAGGACAGAAATCAAGGCAGCCTCAGCCTCTGAGAAGTAAGGGGATATCCCATGAAAGTGATAGCCAGAGAGGGAGAGGGCAAATTTTGCATATAAATTCTTTCCAAATCTCTGGCTTATCCCTGAAATATATGTGCACAAGGAAGATTCCAAGCAGCCCATTGAAAACTAAAATAATTGATATTTTAGCTATCATCTACCCCAGGGGAAACAGGAAAGAGATTTAGCAGTTTGAGTTTGGCCAAATTAACTGCTGATTAAAACAAAACAAAACAAAGCAAAAAGTCAATACTTGTTGGAGGAACATAACAGAATCCAGAGTCTCCATAACCCAATATCTACAATGTTCAGGATACAATCCAAAATTACTTCACCTGGGAAGAAACAGGAAAATATCTCCCATACCCAAAAGAATAGACAGTCAATAAGAGACCAACTCCAAGTTGACCCAGATGGTATAATTAACTGATCAGGATTTTAAATCAACTGTTGTAACTGTGCTCAAGGACATAAAGGAAAATATGCTAGTAATGAATAAAGAGAGAAAATCTCAGTGAAAAACTATTAAAAATGGGAAATTCAAAAATTAAAAAATATAGTATAGAAATAATTCAGTGGATGGACTTTTATAGCATATTGCATCTACAGAAAAAAGAATCAGTGAATTTTAAGATAGATCAATAGAAATTATTCAGTTTGATGGAAAAACAAGCACCACTGGTACTCACCATCAAATTGGTACTAACTGATCAACACTTACATCACACAGGGCAATAATATTCATCAGGGGCGGGCAGGCGGGAGGCGGGTGGAGGGGATGGGAAAAACTCTCACTGAATGGATGCGGGGAGCACGGTTTGGGGGATGACCACGATTGTAGCTCTGACATGGGCAGTGCATGGGCAATATATATAGCCAAAGTGTTGTACCCCCATAATATTCTGAAATAAAAAAAAAAGAAATTATTCAGTTTGAAGAAAAGAGATAAAGTAAACATTGAAAAAAATGAACAGAGCCCCAGGGGCCTTAAGAAAGAATAAAATGCACCATCAGTGACAAATATGGGTAAATTTAAGACTCTTTTTTCCTTTGAATTTAAAAAGAACTTACATGCTTATTTAAAGCAAAAAGTATTATATCGTGGAGCTTATAAACTATGTTAATGTGTCATATGTCATATGTTAATGTTAATGTGTCATATGTCATATGTCATATGTGACATATGACAAGTAGAGCATAAAAGATGGGGGGTAAATGGATCCTTTTGGTTGTACTCTTTTTGTATTTTATGTGACATGGTAGAATATTTAATTTATTTAGACAAAAAAGTTAAGGATGTATAGTGTAATTCCTAAAGCAACCACTAAAAAAATAAATACAAAGATAGGTAACTAAAAAGCTAATAAATAAATTAAAAGATAGCTCTTGGCCGGGGGTAGTAGCTCACACCTGTAATCCTAGCACTCTGGGAGGCCGAGGCGGGAGGATTGCTTGAGCTCTGGAGTTCAAGACCAGCCTGAGCAAGAGCGAGACCCCATCTCTACAAAAAATAGAAAAATTAGCCAGCATGGTGGCATGCGCCTATAGCCCCAGCTACTTGGGAGGCTGAGGCAAGAGGATTGCTTGAGCCAAGGAGTTTAAGGTTGTGGTGAGCTTTGATGACGCCACTGCACTCTACCCAGGGCGACAAAGCAAGACACTATCTCAAAAAAAAAAATTAAAATTAAAAAGAAATTTAAAAATATAACTCTTTAAAAAGTATTCAAATAATCCAAAAGATGGAGGATTAAAGTCACCTGACTCTAAGATTTATTATAAACCTACAGTAATCAAATCAGTATAGTACTGGCATGTGGATCAATAAAAGGTCAATGGAATAAAATAGCCTGGTAAATGACCTCTACTTACATGATCATTTGACTTTTGACAAAAAGCACCAAAACAATCCAGTGGGAAAAAGAAAGTCTTTCAACAAATTGTGCTGAAACAACTCAATACCCATATGGGAAAATAAAAATATACCTCAACTCCTACATCATACATAAAAATTAATTCAAGACAAATCATCAAGCTAAATGTAAAAGATAAAACTATAAAACTACTAGAAGAAACATAGCAAAACATTTTCATGACTTGATGGTAAATGATGGTTTCTTGGTTAGGACACAGAAGTAAGAACTATAAAAGAACAAAAATTAATAAATTAGACCTCAAGATTAAAAACATCTGCTCATCAAAATATGCCATTAAGAAAATAAACAGGTAAATCACAAGAAAAATATTTACAAAATGTGACAAAGGATTGTTGTGCAAGTTACGATAAAGAATGCCTACAAATCAATAATAAAAGGACAAACAGTCCCATCAAAAATGGCCAAAAGATTTGAACAGATACTTTAAAGGGAGGATATACAAATAGCCTGTAAAGACAAGAAAAAGTGTTCAACATTATTAGCCCACTTGATTGGTTAAAATGAAAAAAGACAACAGCAGATGTTAGTGAGGAAGTGGAGCAACTGGAATCCTCATACAATTTGGTGAGAGTGTAAAATGCTACAGCCACTTTGAAAAAAGATTTGACAGTTTCTTATTAAACTAAAGGTACATCTATCCAATGACCCTGAAATTCTACTCTTTGGAATATACCCAGATGTTTTCCACAAAGTACTTGTATGAGACTAATTGCAACTTTATTCTAGTTGAATTCAAAATATTCTAAAACTGGAAAGAGCCCAGGAGTATATCAATAGGAGAATGGATTATCAAAAAAAACAACTGAACATATATAATGGAATGTGTAAGGAACTGCAGATAATGCAGTAACTTGGATAAACTTCAAAAATATTATGCTGCCTGAAAGTAACCTTACATAAATAATGCACATTGAATGTTTACATATATATGATGTTCTAGAATAGGCAAAACTAATCTATGGTGAGAAAAAAGCAGAACAGTGATTGCCTTGGCGGGCAGGATTGACTGGAAAAGCACAAGGGCATTTTCTATGGTGATAGTAATGCTCTGTTTTGATAGGGGTTTGGTTTACACAGCTGGATGCATTTGTCAAAACTCATCTATTGGCACAATTGAGATTTGTGCATTTCTTTGTATGTAAATTTTACTTGAAAATAAAAAGAAATACATACAAATATTGAACTTCTAATGATCTGTATGCTGAAGTATTTAGGAGAGAAGTATATTTATGTCTGCTCCATAGAAGTCCATAGAAGAACGTTGAAGGTCCAAAGGATATGGGTAGTGCAATGATGATGTCTCCTATAATTAATAATATAGGTATACTTTACATAATGTATTTCATCATACAAATATACTCTATGCATCATTTCCATTATTTGAACATTCATATATGTCTTTTTGTGGATATATGTTTTTGTTTCTTTTTGGTGAATAGCTAGGAATGGAATGGCTGGGTCATATGGCAGGTTATATTTAACTTTTTAAGAAACTACCCAAGTTTTTTTTGTTTTGTTTTGTTTTGTTTTGTTTATTTCAGAATATTATGGGGGTACAACACTTTGGCTATATGTATTGCCCATGCACTGCCCGTGTCAGAGCTACAATCATGAAACTACCCAAGTTTTTCAAAGTGATTGTTCCTTTCATATTTCTACCAGCAGTGTACAAGAGCTCTATTTGCTCCACATTCTTGCTAACACTTAGTATTGTCAGTCTCTTTAATTGTAGTCATTTATTGCAGTATGTATAAAAGATATTAATCCATATTTCAAATTATCTTCTTTATAATTTTCTCATTTTTGAGTGCCTGTCACATCTTTTTAAGGAATATTTACCTCATAATATCAGTAATGATGAACTCAATACTACTAGAATAGAAGAGGCATCAGCTCTACCAATTTTTGTTTTCATTTGTGTTGCATTATTAATATTTTCTGTAATTCATGTTTTCTTTTCAGGAATCTTTTAAGCCAATTGTCCATTATTTTTATTAAACAGCATAGCCAGGAACACACAGAGCAATATGTCACAAACACAGAAAAGGAAAGAACAAGTAAGGAGACACTGACAACCCCTCTGTGTGGAGGAACAACACTCCTCCCTCAGTAAACTTCACTCACTTTATTCTCCCTGAAAATGACCCATGGCCACAACTGTGTGATATATGGAAAGAGGGAGGCACTTCAGGTTCCTGAAGGGGAAATGGGCTAATGGTCTCCCAGAACAAGTAACTGCCCCTTCTTGTGATTTAGGTCTCAGTTCAGATGTCACTAAAAAGATCTTTGCTGACCACCCTAGTTAAAGTTGTCTTCCCTTATGCTTCCTCTCTATCCCAATTTTCTCTTTCATTTTCAATAATATTTATCACTGTCAGAAATATTCTTATCCATTTATTGATTTATATGTTTATTGTTAGTTTCCTCCTACTAATGTCCCTGGGGACGGGAATTTTGACTGCTTTGCTAAATGCTGTATTCCTAGTGTTTTAAGAGAATTGTGCGTGTCACATAGTAGGTAGTCAGTGAACTTTGTGGAACTGAAATAGAAGTAAAAGTACACCCAAATTTTAATAGTGAGGTTTCTGATAATCTTTATATTCTTTTTTGAAACCTCTGAGTATTTTCTAAGGTTTTTTGGGTAATGTTTTTGTATTACTTCTATAATCTGGGAAGAGAGGAGAGGCTTCATTCATGAGCCACACTTGCCTGAAAGCCAGGAACACATTTTATGTGGGTTATTATCAGTAGTACAATTCTTAATCAGATTTTTTTTTTTTGAGACAGGGTCTTACTCTGTGGCCAGGGCTAGAGTATAGTGCATCATTATAGGTCACTGTAACCTCATACTCCTGGGCTCAAGTGATCCTCCCCTGTCAGCCTCCCAAAGTGCTGGAATTATAGGTGTGAGCCACCCTGCTCGGCCACAGCTAAGAACCTAAAAAGCATATAGACCTTCACTGTCCAGTAGGTTAGCCAGCAGCCACAGATGGTTGATGCACTTGAAATGTGGCTATAGCCTCTTTTTAAAATGATAACATTTTAGATATGGGGAGTTAAAAAAAAATACACTGTTAAAGTTAATTTTACATGTTTATTTTTATATTTTAAAAATTGTATTTATTTTTAAAATTTTTACATTTTTAATATGGCTACTAGAAATTTAAAATTACAAATGTGGCTTGCATTATATATATATTACTATCAGACATTACCGGTATGGGTGTAAAGCTTGTAGCTTTTCTCCTAAAAAAGGGAAAAAAGTTAATGTTTTTCACTTATAATTTTCAAAAAAATCTGTGTAATGGGACTCAAAAATAAACTCAATGGATTTTTGACAAGTGTACACAAGCAACTCAATGGAGGAAGGATAGTCTTTTCAACAAATAGTGCTAGAACAATTTGGTATCCTTAGGCCAAAAGAGAAAAGAAAAAGAACCTTGACCTAAACCTCACATTTTATACAAAACAACTCAAAATGGATTGATCAAGACTTAAATGTAAAATATAAAAGTTTTAGGAAAAAAAAGAAAATCTTTGGGACCTAGGATTAGACAAAGAGTTCTTAGATTTAAACTAAAAGTATGATACCTAAAAGGAAAAATTGATAAATTGGATCTCTGCAAAATTAAGAACTTTTTCTCTGTGAGAGACCCTGTTAAAAGGATGAACAGAAAAGCTACAGACTGGGAGAAAATAGTTGCAAGCCACATATCCAACAAAGCATTTGTATGTAGAATATAAAAAGAACTCTCAAAACTCTACATTAAAAAAAATCCAATCAGAAAATAGGCAAAAGATATGAGCAGAAATTTCACCAAAGATGATACATAGATGGCAAATAAGTACATAAAAAAATGTTCAGCATCATTAGCCATCAGGGAAATGCAAAATAAAACCATAATGAAATAGTGCTACACATCTATTAGAATGTCTAAAATTAAAAAGACTGACCATACCAAGTGTTGACAAGGATCAGAGAAACCAGATTACTCAACATTGCTAGTAGAAATGTAAAATGGTACAGCCGTTCTAGAAAATAATTTTGCAATTTCTTCTAAAACTAAAAATGCATTTACCACATGACCCAGCATTTGCATTCTTGGGTATTTATCCTAGAGAAATGAAAACCTGTGTTCACAAAAAAAACTTGCCTGTGTATATTCTTAGCAGTTTTATACATAGTAGCCTCAAACTGGAAATAACCCAAATGTCCTTCAGTGGATGAAGGACAAACTGTGCTATATCCATTCCATTTACTACGACTTAGCAACAGAAAGGAACACGGTATTAATACATGCAACAACTTGAATGAACCTCAGGGAAATTATGCTGAGTGAAAACAGCCAATCTCCAAAGCTTACAAAACGTATGATTCCATTTATATAGAATTCTTTAAATAACAAAATTAAAGATGTAGAGAACAGATTAGTGATAGCCAGGGATTAGGGATGAGTGGGGATAGTGGTAGGTTTGCCTATAAAGGGGTAGCAGTAGTCAGCTTTGTGGTAATAGAACAATTCTGTATTTTGATTGTGGTAGTAGTTATATGAAGCTACACTTGTGATAAAATTGCATGAAACTATGCACACACACACTCACACAACTGATGAAATCTGAATAAATTTTATGGCTTGTACCAATGTCAGTTTCCTAGTTTTGATGGTGTATTACAGTTACACAAAATGTCAACATGAGGAGAAGTATAGTTAAGGGGGGACAGGACCTCCTGTACATATCTTTGCAACTTCTTGTATATCTATAATTATTTTAAAAGAAAAAGTTTTTTAAGAAGCTGTGTAGTGTTTTTTGATTCCTTCATTTAATAAATCTAGTCACTGAGGCTTTTTTCCTATTATTGTAATAAAACTATGTAAAGTCACGTGAGTTAATGATCACACTATGTTTGTAACATCAGAATGCCTTGATAGTAAGGTTAGAGAGGTTTCCTAATAATGTAATGACCTAACATAATTTTAAATTCACTTGACTAAGATCACAGGACTAAAAGCAACAGAAAAATTTTTATCAAGGTAAAGAAATTGATTGCATAAGATTAATACTAATAATCGTACTTGCACTAGCTTGTGAATTACATAATAGCACTTATTCTTAAAGCTAAAAACATGTATTGGCTATAAACTTTGACAATATTGCAAACATTTAAATAAAAATATTCTAAAATATAGTGTGATGGGCTGAATTGTGTCCCCCCAACTCATATGTTGAAGTGTTGAAGTCCTAACCCCCAGTACCTTAGAATGTAACTGAATTTGGAGATAGGGTTTTTAAAGAGGTGACTAAATTAAAATGAGATCATTAGGGTGGGCCTCATCCAATCTGACTGGTGTCATAAGAAGAGGAAATTTGTACTCAGACACCTACAGACACCATGTGAAGACACGGTGAGAAGGCAGCCATCTACAAGCCAAGGAGAGAGACCTAGAACAGATCCTTTCTTCACTGCCCTCAGAAGGAACCAATCTTGCTGACACCTTGATCTCAAACTTCTAGCCTCCAGAACTGTGAGAAAATGTTAATAAATTTTTGTCGTTTAAGCCACCCAAACTGTGGTACTTTCTTACAGCAGTCCTAGCAAGCTAATAAATAAAGTAAATCCCGTACACATTTTACAATATTATTCAGCTACTTTAAAAGAGTTGCACGTTAAAATTAAGTTATGTTTTAAAATCAAAGTCCAAAACAGAAATAATATTCCTAGAAAAAGGCATTGCTTAATATTTTCTTGCTGATAATGTATGCTGAATATTGAATAGCAGATATGATTGAAGTATTTCCTATTCTTCTAGTAAATGAATATTGTTTTATGTAATCAATATTTTTAAATTTAAATGCTTATAGATTAGATTTTCTTAAACCAGAGCATACTTATTTTAATAAAAAATTTCAGATTACGAATTTTTTACCAAGGCAGAATATTTATCAAGTGAAAAATCAAATTTACTTCCACTCCCAAACTACTATTGACTAAATGGCTCTTGAACTTTTAAAATCCAAATCTAGAATTAGGCTTAGAAGTGTAGTCCACATTTTTCACAAAATTGATGGAATTAGGGATAGAATAGGCCTATTTGCTTATCCTATTAAAATGTTTCTTTCTTTTGGATGTATGTTTTAACTGTCTAACCTACTCTGACAGTAAAAAATATGGGGCTCAAAATGCCTGCCTCTGAAATGAAGGCTGGGATGAACACATATTCAGGACCTTCAACTAGTGGTATATTAGAACTGATTTAGAAGCTTTGCTCAACAATGCCTTTACTCATTTAGTAGATATTTGTTGAGCTCCTCTTAATTCTAGGACATTGTGGTAGAAATTATGGGGGGAATGAAAACGAGTAAGATATTATGTCTAGCCTAAAGTAATTTATAGTCTAGTAGTAGAGTACATGTATGCATATGATCAGTGCAGTACAAATGGTGCAAATTGTTGTGAGTTCCAGGAAGATCAAGGTCATGTCCAGATCAGGTCAGAAAAGATTTCTACCCGGAGGCAGCATTTGAGCTGCGGTAGGCTGAATGTATGAGGATAGGAGTACCTTTCTCATGTAGTGATGTTGAGACAGGGAAGGCCCAAGGAGGGTACAATGACAAGTACAGGTTGACCTGGTGTGGATTATAACTTCTGAACCCTAAACTGGGACACATGATTGACAAGTATGAAATTGTATAAAGGCAAAGGCAGAATTGAATCTTTGACATCAGGAGTACCACAGGTACAGGAATGTTTAGTTTGCCAAGGGTAAGTTAATTCACTTCCATTGAGTTTACTTTTTCCTTACTCCATGTTAGGAATGTTGTAGCTCCTCTTAGTTTTGAAATCTTGCTGTACTTTTCCATGTGTTAGAATATATTTTACAAATAAGTTTGTATTGCAGATTTTTATTCTTTTAATGTCAGATAGAAAGTCACATTGACATAAGTAGTTATTTTAGAGTATAGTGTACATTAACAGAGTCAGCTTGCTAACCTAAGCAGTGTCATTTTGGCAAACGATAAATAGGTGACAGCATGTGTGTGCTGCTCTGCAGTGTCATTCTGACTTAAACACAGACATATGGGTATGGTATGGTACAGTTTATTCAGCCATAAGAAGTCACCTTTATGGCTACAGAAATGCCCAGAAAGACTTCTTAGATGTGAAGGGAAACTGCAACCTTATTTTCTTTAACTACATTTTCTAAAAAAACTTTAGCATATAAATATTTTTAGGGAAAAAAATTCCCACATCACTTGACTATAGTCGACCCCCACTTATTTGGTCCCTGCCAAATTATTTCTTTAGGTTTTCCATTTTCAGCAGGAACTAAAAGTGAAGAAGGTGCCAGACCCCTTGTGCTCATGCCCGAGGTCTGTCATAAATGCCACTTTTTCTCCCAGACATACTTTCTACCCACGAAAAGACATCTTGCTTTTCTCTCCTTGGACCTCATTCCTGATCTGCTCATCACCATCTCTTAAGTCATGCTCTTTTTTTGTGCCCCATTCTAGCTCACTGCTTTACTTCTCCTGTAACCATTTGCTGGCCTTATTGCCTCTGCTGCCATGTCTGTCCTATGTATCTTCACATCTGGTCTTCACTGACCCATGTGGCTGCTATTTCTGCTCTGGTGGCTCCAAGAGCAATAAACCAAGTCGACCTCTTTTGACATCCAATCATATGCTGAACCCATTACACAGCCCAGGTGGGATGGGCTAACCAAAGAACGGAATGTCAAGTGAACCCTCTGGAAAAGCAAACTATCTAGATTTTCATGTAGATCACATCATCATCAATTCAATTAATTGTGGTTGTACAGATTTTATAGTATTTTATCATTGTTGTGTATGTGTTCTTGTAACTTAATGGTAGTTTAAAACAGCAGTGCAGAAAAGACTGATGAAGGGGGAGCTTGATAATTATCATTCTGAAGGATAATGTACACTATGCATTTCTCACAAAATTATATAAAATTAGCACATTTAAATCTAAGTACAGTTGTGAAGACATTTTTATGAAACTTAATCTAAGTAGATAGAATAATGACAAATAATTGCTATGATGAATTCTGGTCTTATTTTGGGAGGACAGACTCATTAAGATATATTAACTAATGCTTTCTGCCCATAAATTTATTAGTTTTAGACCCTGCATTCTTCTAGCCCTCTCTACTCCTACCACCTTTCTTCGTAATTTGTATAGAATGTATCCTAGTTACTCTCTTACAAATGCTACCCAACCAGCTCATGCTAGCACATTTAAGTTTACTTTTCTGATACATGTTGCCAAGGAAACAATGTAATTTCAATAAAACCCAGACCATTACACAGATAACATGTTTTTCATTTATGTGAGTGTTTAAAAACAGGTTATATTACCATTTAATGCAATTTAAAGGCTAAAAAAATTACTAAAAAATTTCATGCATCGTTAAGCAATACAACCCTTTTTCTCATTTCTATTTCAGAATGGTTACTGGGTTTAAATTTTGGTTAGGTGTCATTATAATCTCAGAAAACTCATCTTAGCTTTTAATTACTAATTTCCTAAAAGAAACTAATCAATTTTTGGAGAAATGTTTTATGATTCAACGTTGCCTATTTGTAAACTTTGAATTTTCTTTACAGAAATAGACATACTAAATAAAAGTTTGACAGTATCCCAGAAAAATAGGCTATGTCTTGAAGAGGAAATGAAAAATCTGAAATTGTTGTCAGATGCAGCCATATTGAAGTCTCAGCAGATTCAGACATCCAAACAACAGGAAGTAAACTTGCAAACCAGATGCTATGATTTGCAAAAAGAAGTACTAGGTAAGAAAATTCCTTTTTGCTGTTGTTAGCAACTAGCTTTATAGTAGCTACATAAGGCGATGTCTAAATTTTTTCTTATAATCACAACAAAATCTTGATTTATTTTGTGTTTGCAAATATGCCTAATTATTAGTAACTATGGTAATAACTGTGTCTGTGATCAATGTTTGCTCTTATTCCTCCCAATTTTGCCATTTAGAGTGATAAGATTTAAGTGGATATATGAAATACATTTCAACTGCAAAGTAAGATTTCAGAAAAACAATGGAATTTACTTTGGTATATCTATGTTTCCCTATACTTCCTTCTAAAGGCGAATCCAAATTTTTAGGCAATCCTTCATTTTCCCAAATTAAAAGATTAAAAATTGTGTTTGGGGCACCCTGAGCAAAGTTTTTAAATGTGTCTCTATCTCAGAGGAATAAGTGTCTTGGCAGTAAGTCTAAAGAGTTTATACTTTTACCTGAAAACATTAAGTAATCTTGAAAATTGGTAATCAGGAAAATGATACCGTAAAAACAGTGTTTTAGAAAAATTAATCTGTTAGCAATGAATGGAGGTGTTTCGAGCATCAAGAGATTAGAGCCAAGTAGTCATTTAGAAAATATCTTTGCCAGTAACCCAATCCCAAGGCTAACCATAAGAAACTGAAGTGGGGAAGGGAACTCACATTTTTTAGGTCCTAAGTGTTTCACTTTCTGTTTCTGGCTTATTTCATTTAACATAATGCCCTCCATTATATGCAGTTCCATCCATGTTGCTGTGAATAACAGGATTTCATTCTTTTTTGTGGCTGAATAATATCCCATTGTGTATATATACCACATTTTGTTTATTCCTTGATAATTTTTAGGAGCATTTTGTATATTATAGATGTTAATTATATTTAATATTCAATTTTCTCTAATGTGTAATTTATCTATTAACTTTTTAATGGTAAATTTTATGATATCAAAGTTTTTCATTTTGGTGTGATCAAATTATCTTTCATTGTTTGTAGTTAGTCTTGGTTAAAACAATCCCATTCCTAGATAATACATACAGTTCTGTTTTTTCTTTCATTTAAGTCGTTAATACATATGTTATAGAATTTATTTTTAATATGGTATGAGATGTAGGGGTCCAGATTTATTCTTTTCCAAATGGACTGCCAGTTGTATCAGTATTATGTATTAAATAATCCATCCTTTTCCCACTAAATAGAACTACTATTTGTCATATGTTAAAATTTTATATATACAGATGCTCTTTGACTTACAATGGGGTTACATCTCAATAAACTCATCCTAAGTTGAAAACATCTAAGGCAAAAATGCATCTAAGGCTAACAACAGAGCAGAGAGTCCTCAACTTAACATGGTTCAACTTAAAATTTTTCAACTTTATAGTGGTGTGAAAGCGATATCCATTCAGTAGAAACCATAACCCCATCATAAGTCATAAGGAGCTCCTCAACTTATGATGGGGTTACATCCTGATAAACCCATCATAAGGCAAAAAAAATAAGTCAAGCCATCATAAATCAGAAACTATCTGGACTAGCAACTGTTACTCTATTACTACTCTTTTCTGTTCCACTATTCTTACTTTTTAAAAAAATTTTTTTGATACCACTATACAAACAAAGATGTTCTTATTTTTAAATATATATTTGCAGACAGTTATTCTTCCATTTCAACTTTAAGATAGTTTTATTTACCACTGATCCAAAGGCTCTGAGAGGTACCTAGTAAAGTTTTTCTGTCTCTAATCTTTATAGCTTTCTTACATATTCATAGGCAGTTATTCTTCTACATAAACTTTAATTTCATTCAATTCTAATCCCAACAGGGATTGTAATTGTAATTGCATTATGTTTATATACTAATTTTTGAAGAGTTGACATTTTCAGTAATATTAAGTCTTTTTAATATTGTAAAAGTCTTCTCATTCAAGAATATGTTTTGTCATTCCATTTTTCTGTGTTTTTGTTCTTTAACAAAATTCTATAGTTTTATTAAACATTTTGTCATTCTTGTTAAATTTATTATCATTTGCCTCTACCGTGAATAAACTATTTTTCCTATTTCAATTTCTTTGTGTTTGTTGATAGAATAGATAAAAGCTATTGAATTTTGTGTATTTGTTTTATATCCATCCACTTTACAAAGTTCTCATATTTATTCTACAGTATATGTTTTTTATTAGTGACTCATGGATTTTCTAATTATACAGTTATACCACCAGTGACCACACTCCCAAAAAAGAGCTCTTCTATTCTTTTCCAATGTTTATATATTTTTTTATTATCTTGTCTTGTTCATATCTTATTAAATTCATTTGAATATCTGAGACTCTGTTAAATAATAATGGTGACAGTGAGCATCCACATCTAGTTCCCGATTTTAGTTGAAATTATTTGGTGTTTTGCCACTTGGAATTATATTTGATGTTTGGTTTTTTTGGTAAATATTATTTATTTTTCTTCCATTGCTCTTTTACTTAGATGTTTTATTAGAAGTGCTTTTGGATTTTGCCAAATGCCTTTTCAGCATGTATTGATGTATAGTGTGCATTTCTTAATAATGGGGATACATTCTGATAAATGCATCTTTAGACGATTTCATTATTGTGTGAACATCATAGAATGTACTTACACAAACCTAGATTATATAGCCTACTACACACCTAGACTATATGGTATAGTCTATTGTTCCTAGGTACAAACCTGTACAGCATGTTACTGTACTGTTTACTGTAGGCAATTTTAAGACAATGGTATTTTTGTATCTAAACATATCTAAATAAAGAAAAGGTACTGTAAAAATACAATATAAAAGATAAAAGAATGGTACATCTGTAAAGGGTGCCTACACTGAATGGACCATGCAGGACTAGAAGTTGCTCTGGGTGAGTCAGTGATTGAGTGGTGAGTGAATGGGAAAGTTTAGGACATAATGGTACACTACTGTAGACTGTAGAAGCACTGTACACTTAGGCTACACTAAATTTATTGAAAAATATATTTCTTTATTTAATAATAAGTTAACCTTGGCTTACTTAACTTTTTCACTTTATAAACTTTTAAAATTTTTAATAAACTTTTTGACTCTGTAATAACATTTAGCTTAAAACACAAACACATTGTACAGCTGTACAAAAATATTTTTTCTTTATGTATCTATTCTATACATTAGCCTAGGCCTACACAGGGTTAGGATCATCAATATCACTGTGTTTCACCTCCATGTCTTGTCCCACTGGAAGGTCTTCAGGGGCAATAACATTCATGGAGGTGTCATTTCCTATGACAATGCCTTCTTCTGGGATAATTCCTGAAGGACCTGCCTGAGGCTGCTTTATAGTTAACTTTTTTTTTTAACAAGTAGAAGGAGTACACTGTAAAATAACAATTCAAGTATAATATAGTAAATACATAACCCAGTCACATAGTCATTTATTATTGTTATGTATTATTATTATACCATACATAATTATATATGCTATACATTTATAAGATTGGCAGAGCAGTAGGTCTGTTTACTCTAGCATCACCACAAACATGTGAGTAATATGCTATGCTAGGATGGCTACAATTTCACTAGGTGACAGGAATTTTTCAGCTCCATTATAATCTTATGAAACCATTGTCACATATGCAGTCTGTTGACTGAAACATTGTTATGCAGCACATGACTATAATAGCATTTTTTTTTGTCTTTCAACCAACTTGTAAGATAGATTAGTGTTGATAAATTTCCTAATAATATAAAGCATCTTTGCTTGCATGGCATAAACCCTACATTATTTCCTTTTTTATATACTGTTTTGTACATGATTATATTTTATTTATAAATTCAGTACTATATTCATAAGTGAGATTGGGCTATAAAATTTTTTTGAGGGGCACTAATTTTGTCAGACTTTTGTATTAAAATTAAGTAAACTTTTCAAAATAAATAGGTTAAATAACATTGGATTATCTGTTCTTTAAAAGTTAGATAAAACTTGACTATGACCCAGTGTCCTTAGGTAAAATTCAGTTTATGAACTCATCTGATTCATGCCTCTTTCAATGGGAGTTATAACATTTAATATTTCCAAAGTTTTCTGTGGTAATGTAGCTATTTAAGTTTCACTTCTCAGATTAGTTTTGATTATTTTTATTTTGATAGGAAATCATTTTTCATAAATTTAAACTTTGTAGCCATAAAGTAGTATGTAATACATGCTTTTATTTTTTTAAATATCTCCTCTATCTATGGTTATACCTGATTTCTGATTTTTGATCTTGTGTATTTTTGTTTTATCTTTTATTATTAATGAGGCTTGCAAGACCTTTTTTTTTTTTTTTTGGTCTTTTTTCAGAGGCCTAGCTTTTGGGTTTTATGTTTTCTGCAACTTTTATTTTTGATAATATTACTTTTCACTTCTGTATTTATTAATTCCCTTTTCTCAGTTTCTTTTGGTATGTTGTTTTTATTTTTTAGACTTCTGAAGATGAATATTTATTTATTTCTCATCTTTTTTTAAATAATAGAGGCATTTAAGGGTATAAATTTTCCTATGAGTAATACTTTCTCTGTCTCATAGCTTTTAATGTGAATTTTTCTCCTTTTGAATGCTCTGTAAATAATCTGTTTCTCATTTTTTTCTTTGACTAAAGGGTTATCTAGCAGTATATTTCTTAATTTCTAAGTAAATTGTTTTGGAGATTTATTTATTTATTTAATGGGGGTGTTCTGATTAAAGAATGAGTTTGTTAAGCTTTTCTTTATGTTGAGTACATGATCAAGTTTTGTAAACGTTCCTTCAGAATACTAAATGATATAATTTTCTACTTGATGGATAAAATGGTGTCTTAGCTGCATGTAGAGTTCTTGGGGTCTTTTCTTTCAGAAAACTGTAAATGCTAATGCATTGGCTTTTAGCTTACAGTGTTACAGATGAGAAGTCTATACAGCTCTGATTCTTTTTCATTTAAAAGTAACTCTTTCTTGTACCTGGAAGCTTGTTAGATTTCTCAATCTCTTTTTTCTTTTTTCCTCTGGTTTTCACTGGACTTCAGGAGCATTCAATTGGATCACTCATAATCCTTGGTTCATGACAACTCTCAGGCACTGGCTGGGACTTCTATGCAATGTTGAATAGATTGATGATAGTGGGTATCCTTGTCTCATTTACAGTTTTACAAAAACATGGTGCTAAGTAATTTTTGGGTTTAAACAGAAATTCTAATGAAAATGTAAAAGCATCTAGAACTGAATGATAGTAAAAATACTATATATCAAAACTTGTGGGATGTAGGCAAAGTAGTGCCTTGAGGGAAATGTACAGCCTTCAATACTTATATAAGAAGAAAAGAATAAACTCAAAGAACATAGAAGGAAAAATATAACAAAAATAAGAGCAGCAGTCAGTGAAATAGAAAATGATACAATAAAGATCAACAAAACAAAACATAGATTTTTTTTTAACCAACAAAATAGACAAAGCTCTGGCAAGATTGATCATGAGAATAAAGAAGACACAAATGAACAATATAAGTAATGAAAGAGGAGCAATGACTACAGATAAAGTAAAGAGTGAAAAATAAGAAAAGAGAATTCTCTGAGCAACCTCTGTCAACAACTTTGAAATCTTGGATGAAATGGACATATTATTCGAAAAATATATCTTACTAAGACTAACTCAAAAAATCAAAAGGTCCTATAACTATTAAATAAATTGAAGCAGTGTCTTCCTGCAAAGAAAAGGTCAGATGATTTTATAAGCAAATTCTACCAAATTTTCAAGGAACAGAGGATCCTAATTCTATACAATATTTTTGAAACAACCAAATATTGGGGTGCATTTCTCGACTCATTCTGCAAGGCCAGAGTAACCCTGTTAACCAAAATCTGACAAAGATATTAAAAGAAATGAATATAATAGGTCTGTTTATATTATGAATATTGATGTGGCAATTCTCAACTAAATAGTACACTGAAACCAACAGCTTTTCTTTATGCTGAGTACATGATCAATTTTTGTAAATGTTCCTTTGAAATATGAAGTAAAATATAATTCTCTACTTGGGAATTCTTACAAAAACTCTATAAAGTAGGAACTATTATTATATCCATTCTGTAAATAAGGAAACTAAGGCCAGAGAAGTTAAATAACTTTTCCAAGGTCACACAGCTAGTAAATATTGAAGCCAGGCTTTGTACCTAGGCGGTCCAATTCCAAAGCTCACTCTCTTTTCCACCATGCTATATCACAATAGTTGCTGACATTTACTGAATACTGGCTATTTGCCAGGCACTGTGCTAATTACTGACATACATTATCTCATTTACTTCTCAAATAGCCCAATGGGGTAAGTCCCATTATTATCCTTATACTGTAAGTGAAGAAATCCAGCCTTAGTCAAGTTAAATAACTTGCTTTAGTTTACAAAGCTAGAAAGCAACAAAGATACGATACACCTTAACCATGACAAAACCTAGATTAAAGGAATTAAATGTCCTATTTTGATATTTAGTCTATAAGTAAAGCCTTGTGTGCACTGTTGAATGCTCTTTCCAATCAAAATTGGCATATTGGAATCTGGAAATCATTTATCTGAGGACTTTTAAGGAAACCGGAAATGTGTAATATTTATAAGAAAAGGTACCACTGTTTTTCTCTGCCATGTAGAGAAGAGAATAAATTTAGTCTGTTTCTTTCCAGCCAGCACAATTAGAATGAGGAAGCTAAAGTTTTAGGTAAGCATATTTTAGAAAATAACTTTGTCTTAATAAAGCTATTTAACAATATTGGCCTGCCTTATAAAGAAGGGAGCTGAGTCTGGATGGTCATCTTTCAGATATGTTATAAAAGGATTTCCAGGTTTGGTGGAAAGTTAAACTAGGTAGCTTAGAATTCTAAGATTCTAATGCTTCAAATGGATTTTTGCTAGTGGGTATAGTATAAGGAATGAGCAAATCAGTTTTTAACCTTTGAGCATATGAAAGTTGTATTCAAATAAATTCCTTATACATATGACCTGAAATACGTCAACATGGTATATGGAGTTTTGATTTTATGAACTAGAAAAAGCAGGGAATTAATGTAGCAAGTTCTATCTAAAGGCACTCTGGCATTCCTCAGAAAATTGAAATTCTTTTCTCATATCCTGGATTTTCCTCTTGACGTGGAATAGTTGCTATGGGATGGCCCCCAGGTTGTAGATTTCTGGAGACTTTTTAGAACTAGAAGCTGTTTCTAGCTAGACGGAGGCACATTGAAAACATGTAAGAGTAAGTACCAGCAAAAATAAATTTGTGGAATTTATTACATTAGGAGCTGTTAATGCTAAATCCATGTGAAATTCCTTAATGTATGAATAACAGATTCTCAAGGAAACTGTGACGTTTTGGAGTTTAGCTTTGACCTTTTTTCCCTTGAAACAAAGCACTGTCAAAACTAAATATTTCTCATATTTATAAGATCAGTGAAAAATAAAACTACTAAGTTATCGATTTTCATGTATCAGATTAACAAAACCCAAAAGTGTGATAGCAAATTGGGTTGGTGAGGCAATCTCATATATTGCTAGGGGGACTGTAAACTGGTACAGCTGCTACAGAGGATAGCTTGCAATATCTGAAATACAAATGCACCCCTCTTTGACCCTGCAATTCCATTTCTAGGAATTAACATATAGAGATGCCTCCTTATAAGTGAAATAACAGATGCCCAAAGTTATTCACTGAAGCATGGTAATATTAAAAGATTGCAAGCAACCTAAAAAATTATAATAGATGACTAGTTAAATAAACTGTTCAATATTCAAACAGTAGATTCCATGTAGCTATAAAAAAATAGCAAATTCCTTGTGTATTGATATGGAGAGATCTCCAAACTATATTGTCAAATAACGAAAGCAAGACACATAATATTGCATATATACCATAATACAATTTGTGCAAAAAAGAAGTGAAATATATGTGTATTCATATTTACTTGTAGTGTATATAAATTTTTAACATCTTTGGATGTGTATATATAAGAAACTAATAACAGTGTTTACCTATTTGGGGACAATAGGAATTGTGTAAATGAGAGAGAAGTGAGGCAAATATTTTTTTAAAAGTAAGCTTTATTTTTTACAGCAGTTTGAGATTTACAGAAAAAATGAGAAGGTAATACAGAGAGTTCTCATGTCCCACCCCTCCCCCACAATTTCCCTTATTGTTAACATTATAAATTAGTATGGTACATTTGTTACAATAAATGAACCAATATTGACAAATTATTATTAACTAAATTGCACAGTTTATTCAGATTTCCTTAGTTTTTGCCTAATGTCCTTTTTCTGTTCCCAGAGCTCATCCGGAATACCACATTACATTTAGTTGTCATGTGTTCTTAGGCTCCTCTTTACTGTTACAGTTTCTCAAACATCTCTTTGTTTTTGATGTCCTTGAAGGTTTGAAGGTGTATTGGTCAGGTATATTGTAGGATGCTCCTCTACTAGATCTGTGCAGCCCAGACTTGAGTAGGAGGTTATGCTCTCCCTTCTCTAGGAAGGATTAGCTACATAAATTATTTGGAATTCTTCTGCATGTGATATTTGCCTCTTTTCCCCATTTATTAATTTATTATTTATATGAGTATAGACTCATGGATATTTACTTTCTACTTTGATTATAATGCAATACCACGTATTTCGGGGGTTTTTTGGCTCAAATTTTCCAACTTTGACCATTAGAAGTACTTTTAATTGGTTCCTGTGTTCCTTGGACATATCCTCGTCAAGTGGGGTGAGTGTTGGCTTTTTAAAATACTTCCTGACTTTCTGGCACTACAAGAAAAGCTCATCTTGTATATTTCCTGCCCCAGTCCTAGAATTAGCTATTTCTCTAAAGAGCCCTGATTCCTTTTATTGGAAAATCATATTCAAGATCTGGGTTCTAGGTGTATTTATTAATATTGGGGTTGTTATTTCTTTTAAGCTCTCTCAGTTGACAGAGAAAAGACATATATATGTATATACTAACCTGTGTATATACACATATCTATAAATATTTCTGTATGTAACCATCTGTAACTATATTAAGCTAAACATGAGTTCTTACTGATATTAGAACTCTAATCTATTACCACATGGATCATTCTAGTCTGCTCAAGGGGAGAATTTTTACTATATACTTCATATTTTAAAAACTATTTTGAACTACTTAAATGTATTATCTATTTATAAAATTAAATAAATTTATAAATAAAATAAAACTCTGAATAGGCCATGTTATTTATTTTAGACTTAAGAGGACAATTTGGGACAGATATGCTAAAATACACATTCTACACTTAAAGCAGTTTTCCCATAATACAATTCTTCCCTCAGATCAAGGTATATTCTTGTTTCCCTTCTATTTAATCTTTTTAATCTAGCTTATAAATTAAGCAGTTTCCTTGAATATTGTTGTTTCTTACAAGAACAGTAAAACATCAGAGGACATGGTACAGTATCTTATATTGCAGAAACAGATAAGGGTTAAGTAATAACCTTTCCATATTTGAAAAAAGAAGTGATGGTATGCATGGGATTTGTGGAAATAATGAATAATGACAAGAAGAGAAGACAAGACATTTTCACCCTGGGACTCTGCTCCCACCCCTGTGCCAGTCATTTGACTAGCACTAAGCATTTGATTAGTTTTCTGTCATCTGATCCTCATATTATCCTTATGTGGAAGCTTGTATTATTCCTGTCAGACATAGAGAAGTAGTCCATGGTCACCCAGCTGAGATTCAAACCCAGCTCTTTGTCAGGCCAAAGCCTGTGTTGGCTCATTAACAGTTTCAATGAATTCCAAAAAGGCACATGAAAACACTGCCCTCCTATTTCTTAACCAAAAAAAAATAAGGGGGGGAGGTGGAGAATTTCTCCCTGACAAAGACAGACCATTTACCTAGCAAATCTTCTAAGAATTTAAGCTAGGGCAGTTAGCGCAGTGTTTTCCAAAATTGCTGTTTGACCACAAGAACATCTGGGGTTGTGAGTATTCAAGGGGAGGGTATGGATGGGTGGGAACGGGAAGGCTGAGTAAGTGTAGAGATTCATTAAAAATGTGCATTCTTGTACATCTGTCCAGACATACTGAACTAGATTCTTCAAGACTCTTTATTTTTGATAAGTAGTTCTTATGACCGGGCAAATTTGGTACTAGCTTAAAAAAATAATAAGGAATGTAGAAAAATGATATTCACACTATAGCATAGTAAAAAAAAAAAGAAAGAAAGAAAATAGAAGTAGCTTACATTTTCAAAAAGAAGTGCATTTGTGAATTTTCTTAGTTGCAAGCAGCCAAAACTAACTCTAATTCAAACAGCAAAGGAATTTATTGAAAGGATATTATTTCGATATTCAGAATCTCTGAGAAGGTGGAAGAATCAGACTTGGAAAGTGGTTAGGAACTCAGTAAAGCAAGGCTGCCAGATTCATAGCCAATATCATGCCACAAAGAAATATCTAGTGAGGATGCAGGTGCTGTGTCCTTAAGACATTGGACACTTACCTGACCTGCCTCTTCCTCTGGTCCTGAATACCAGTTGATCCCGGAATAAATTCTCTACTGCTTCAGCTTCTTGGTGTCAGTTGTTCTTGGAACAGATCTCGGGAAAACTATATATTTTTAAATAGCCTATAAAGGAAGAACCATGTTTGGCCACCTAGGCCTAGCATATTTAGACTGTGTTATTACAGGGATGTGTTGCTGCTGTAAAAATGGCAATATATATCTTTAGAACAGAGTAGCATATCCAGAAGTAGAATGAGATTTTAATATAATGACCATTAACAATAGGAAAAAGCAAAATTACATAATAAGTGGTATAGAGATAACTAAAGCAAATAAACCAAGTACACCAAAATAAACCTCAAATTACATAAGGAAAAACAACAGGAAAGCTAGCACACACAAAAAAGATACAGAATGTATTCTAATTATGGAGGGATAAAGCAGCACTTTAAAAATTGCAAAGGGTAAGATTGACAGATTTTGCCTATTAAAAAAAGGTAGAATTCTTGAATTAAAAAACTGCCAAACAACCTGAATATAGCAGACTGACAAAAAGTATTTGTATCATATATGATTTGCAAAGGGTTAAAAGCCATACCATATAAAGGACTTATTCAACTTCAGGAAAACTCCAGGACCCCAAGAAACAGACCATTAACACAGGAAAAACACATAATAAAAAACACAAAATGTTTAATTATTAATAACTAACTAAACAAAACTCAAGCTTTTAAATTAGTACAAAGAATTTAATGGTAAGGTTTTCCTTCATTTGGTAATATAAATGGATATATATATTTTTTTTAACCCATGGAAATGTTTGTGATCAAGTAATCTCGAGAATTTGTGCTTAGGGAACAATCAGAAGAAAAGTATTTTTTATGTGGAAAGTTTATAATAGTGAACGATTAGAACTAATTTTATGCCCAACACTAATGAAATGAGTAGTAAATTATCACATACCAAAATTTGGAACATATGCAGACTTAAAAATGACAGTATGAACACTGGGCATCAACATAGGAACATGCTTATGATCATGTTACATAGTAAAAAACTCCATAAAATTGTATGTATCTTATCATTATAATTATGTCAAAATAGGTATATTTGTTAATAGAAACCAGAGGAAACATGAAGATATGAAAATAAATTTTAGGGTGATGGAAAAGAGTGATATTTTTCCCTTTTTAACTTTTTTCTGATGTTAACAATAAACTTTCTTCAAAAAAGAAAAAAAAAAACACCACCCTACACATCTTTCAAGATTTAGCCCCTGCAGTAAAAAACCTCCCCCAAACAATATAGCACTAATTAGCCACAGTTTTTATACTCATTAAGTCCTCACCTTCATTAAGTGCAGTCTATATTCAAATCAAAAGTACAGGTGAAGACGGATCTATTCAGTCTTTGTGCAGAGGGTTGTGAAGTTAAAGATGGAAACAGACCCTTCTGAAGGGCAGTGTAATTGCAGAGCAAAGAGCCATATAATTTCAAGACTAAATTAGGGTTTAATTTTTGCTGCTGGTGTTGAATAGATTCACTCCGTAGGTAACACCCAAATTATGTTAACAGAAAAAACGTTTTAAAAGGCTATCTGTTACATTTCTCTTGGTTGAAACCATTTAAAACTGGTGGGTCACGGTGACAGGATTATTAGAGCTAGTCTCAACTAGAGATAAAAAGTACCACTTCCTATGTACCTATCTGTGAAGGGTACCAGTTGCTTTTTCTTTTTTTTTAAAACTAATAACAATCTTACTCATTCCCACATCAGAGTCTCAGTATAGAAATTGTCAAAGTATTTAGAAACATGTTCTAAAGATAAAGGTACCTCTTGCTTTATCCGCAAATACCTTTCTGGTGAACTGATTGCACCAACATATCGTTTCTTTCTAATTCATTTTGCAAAAGTGTTTACAGTGGTTTAGGAAGGCTATAGAACTACAAATTCAGGAAAGGCAGCAAAGTTTCTATCTCAAGTTTTGCAGGGTTGTATCTCAAACTGGTTATACCTTCCTCTTCCCGCTAGGGTCCATGGGGGACTTTCCCAGGTGTTCCCACCTCCAGTGCTCCAAGCCTGTCCCTTTACCCACCCCCCCACTACCTGTTTTCTACTTGTTGTATTCTGATTTTATCTCTGCCCATTATCCATTAACCTATTTGCTAGCCTCTTAGCGCAACTCATCTGTTCCCACCTATCGGCCCTGGTCTGCCTGTGTCCCGGGACTGATTTCATTTTTTCAGCAAGTAATTTGTTGGACATCTACCGCATGCCAGCCAATGGGCCTCGTCTTCACTTTGACTTCTGGTGTGTAGGTGTTCTCCAACTCTTCATGGATCTTCATGGGACTTCTCACTTCCTAGCTTCACATGGGTTGTGTGTACGGGTGCTCTTAACTTTAGCAATTTTTGGCAGTGTTTTTGAAGAATATTCTGTGAATTTCTGTAACTCCAATTATGTTGCCATTCAAACTTTTTTGTTTAGTTTTACTTTTTCTACCATTTTATGACATTTATTTTCGTAATTTTCATGAACGTCAACCATCTTCTTAAATCTGCTTTATTTTAAATGCATGCCTAATTTCTGTTACTAGCCAATTAATATCTAAATTTTTCTATTATCTTGATAATCATTTATAGTTTTTCCAGATTATTAATGTCTTTTCAGAAATCGTGTCAACCTTTGAGAAGAGGGAAAACCAATATGCTACAGTGAATGTCTTCTCTGCAGATAAATCACTGGATTAATTAACCTAATGGGCATAGTATTTTTTTCTTTGGGCAAATCAAAATCAAAAGGGCAGACTGATATACTACTCTTTCTCTTCTTTCTTGTGTCTTGTTTTTAAGAGCATAATTTTTTAAAAGAATATAATAGAAAATATTTAAATTCACTTTTTGATATGAACTTTGTAAAAGGCTTATTTTAATTAATAATCTTAAATCCAATTCTAAGCATTTGCATTTTTATACTCCTTCCAACAAGCCATTTTCCCAGCTTCTCCACAGTTATAGAACCAGCTTTAAGTGTTAATTATCTATTTTGTGCAACTTTATAAAGTCCTGAAATTCTTACAAATTGCTTTTAATGATTACAGAAATGTTTTAAAAGTATGATATCTTCTCCAATTCACTCCCCTTGTAAAAATTTTGTTCTGAACTTTCTACTACTTTCAAATGTTTTTAGGGGAGATGGGGCATATGTTCATTTAAATTATCTTCTTACTTCAGTTGACCGTGCTGGATTCTTTTTTCAATAAAACAAATTTTTCCTTTGATATAAAAAAGTGTTAATTATCACAATAAGGCTTCCTTTCTAGTACTAATTGAACATCTTCCCTTCTATTTTCCTGGCTTACTTTTCTGTCCCATCCTCTGTCCTCCCGCTCCTTTTTTCCTTCTGAGAATTCAAACTCTATACTATCTATTTCCCCTGTATCTTACAGCATCTTCAGTCATCTCACTTGAATTTCTATACTATGGCCTCGTATTACCCATGCTCTTAGTTGTTCCTTATTCTTTTAGGTTCTCTCTCTTAATAAATGAGTTAACATGTTACACTTTGACTAACATGAAATGTATTTTTATACTCTGAATTTTTAAACCTGTGCAGAATATTATATCATTATTGTGTTTCCTTATAAATACATTTTAAAAGTTGTTCTAATATTTTATATTCCCATAATTTTTACTTTAGGATTCACTTTTAGAAAAAACTTCATCATTCTCCATTTTAAACTATGTAACCATCTCTCTGCTGTGTCTTCTAGCCCCTGACCCCATATTCTCCACCAGTGTGGTATTAATTGAAAGCATTCTAGGCCAAGAATCAGAAGATGATGGCTCTCCAACAATTAGCCAGGCGACTCTGACATGCCATTTATCCTCAATGAATACGTGTGCACACCTATAGGCAATGAATGGGTAGGACTAAGACCTCAGAAGCCCCTTTGGGCTCTGATATGCTGTGATTCTAACTCTGATGACTTTTGTTTGTTTCCAAAGTTAAATATTCATATTTTTACATTCATTACTTTTTTCTTTTAAATCACCATTGAACAATTTCAATTTTGATTCAAGTAATAGTTTTTATGAGCATTACTTTTCTACATAAAAACTTTTAACTTTGTTTTTCCCATACTTTCCCTTTATTTATCTTTTAAAATATGGATGCCACAAATTTAAATGCATGTGTTAATTCTGGTCCATATAATTAATAGTGGTTTAAGAGTAAATAATAGGCTGTGAATAACAACCTAACTCTTAATGCAAAAATTTAATTTTTTCATAGGAAAGTCAAGATATAAAATAAAATTTTGAAGAGTAAATTCTTGGTTCCCTTTTTAAAGATTTATTTACGTGTGTTTTGTAATTTTATGTTTAGCTCAGACTAATATAACTTCCACAACGCACAATTTATCTCAGTTGATAATACTCCTCTTAGAGGTCATTTTGACCCACAAATCAGTTCACTTAAATGATTTTCCTTCCACCTGGTAGAATAAAGTATCCTTTACTTTTTGTTAGCAGTCACAAATACTGGAAGATAGAGTTCAGATAAATCACTTCAGCATTAATATCCTTCCTTAAATTTATTTGACCAACTTTCAAATTTATTCCCAGCGAAGAAATTTTTGACTTTTTTCTTTCAGAAGCTGTTTGGCATAATAAATAACATGAATAATTTAATGAAATTATTTTGCATATAATACTTTAATATCCCAATTTAATTTTTTAAAAACAGCCTTATTGAGATATAATTTACAAATCATAAAATTCACCCACTTTAAGTGTACAATTCATTGTTTTTTTAGGATATTTACAGAATTGTGTGACAAACAGTGCAATCTAATTTTAAAGCATTTCTGTCACCGCAAAAAGAAACCTTGTGGCTATTATCAGTCACTTCCTTTACACTCCTTCCCCTCCCCTACCAATCCTTAATCTACTTTCTGTTTCTGTAGATTTGCCTATTCTGGACATTTCCTACAAATAGAACCATATATGTGGTCCTTGGCGTGTGGCTTCTTTCACTTACCGTAATGTTTGTGAGTGTCACCCATGTTGTAGCATGTATAAGTACTGAATTCTGTAATTAGTTGCTTCTTTAGTAAAGTGAAAGTCAAAATGAGTGATGTGGTTCAGTTGAAAAAAATACTTATTTAAGATTCAAACACTTCTGCTTTCTGGTCCTGTTTATGCCTTTTACAGGCCCTTTGGACAAGTTATTAATTTCTTTGACTCATTTACTTCATCTATAAAATGGGACTATGGTAGCTTTTCTTATTTACCTTAAAGTGTTAGGGGAATAAACAAGACAGAATGAGCACCTAAAGAACTATATTAATACAGAGCATTAAACTGCCTTTTAAAGTCATTTTCCTGGTGATAGAAAACCAAATGATTATATTTAGGATTAAAAGTATTAGAATTTCCTTACATACAACTTTAATCACAAAGGAAAACTATAATTTTAATTTCTCTTTGCCCAAAAGTCTATTTGCATCCACTAATTTATCTTCCAGTCAACCTTGGTTAGCTGTAACAGTAGTCTGCCTGCTCTTAGAACAGGTTGCTGAAGAAGGGAGTGCCTCTGATTCACTCAGGAATCACCTATTGTATAGCAGATGGAGAAGTCTATGAACAGAGTTCCACTATGACCTTACCTGCAAGGTATGATTTTCAGAGGGAGCTGATTGTAGTGACTTGACCAGCCTTTGTGATGCCTTTTCACCTGGGCCCCAGTTGGAATAATGTAAACAGCTTCTAATAAAAGGGGGAAAGTGCTGATTTTATAAACAAAAAAGCAGGAGGTTTGCAGTGATGCTTAGTTATACTAAATCCAACAGGCCTTAAAATAGACCAGCTTGATATTGGGACACTGCATGCTGCTTCTATGTCCAAAAGTGGGACAACACAAAAAATACAGTTTCTCTGGGTCTCTAAACAAGTTGCAAGCCAGATCGTACTAACTGGAATCATGAGAATTCTTTTTTAGAACCAGGTCACGATTAAAGGATAGAGTCTAATTACTGGGTCCCCTGTGAAAGCCATTTGGTCTTTGATCACTGGAACCTTCCAAGATTATCTTTGTTTCCTTGCTGTTTCATTTGACCCAACATTGAACTTTCATCTAGAGAGTACCACTATTTTATTTTTTATCTCTGTTTCATGAATGTTTGAATCTTAGAGGAATTTTTCTATAATGATCATGGGCGTCAGTTCTCAGGATGGATGTCTCTCTTCTGAGACTCCTTTCTCTCCATAGCAATAGTGGTAATTTTGGTTTATTCTCTGCTCACTCTTCCACATTGCCTCTGCAACCTTTTCTCCTCGTTCTTCACCTCCAACGTTGCGTTCCTCTTCTAAGGCTAGGTCTTAGTCTCACCACTTTCTTTGCCTTTTCTTTGACTGCACCATACTCCTTAAGGCCTTGGGGGTAAATTTTAGACCTAGCGTTTTTTTAATTCTACAGGCTCTGTCTTTTCCTTCATTTCCTAAATCCACCTTGGTCCGACAGATTTGCGCCTTCCGTTCTTTCTCCCGTTCTACGCTTGTGGCATAATGTGAATGCATCCCCCCACCCTACCCCAGTGTAAGTTCTTTTCTTCTCCTGCTATTCAGACACCAATCTCCAATTTATTTGGTCATTCAGCAATATTAATTAGGCATCTATCATGTGATTAACACTAGGCTTTATCAGGAACAAAAGTGGTAGATGTTCTGTCTTCTCTGTCATATGAGGCTTCTGCACTAAGCTTGATATGTCCTCAGGGCAACTCCAGCTAAGTTGCAGGGGTGGGAGGGAGGAGCTTTAATCTGTTTCTTCTCTAACACCTACAGGGGCACACTCCTGCCTACACGCACAGATACTCTTTCACACATGGACTCCCCCAGGCACAGAACATAGACATTTACAGATCATCCACATTTATGGGCCAATAGCATGAGTAATAATGACACTGTCTTAATGGAAAATAAATGACCTCCTCTCCCCATCCTCTCACCCCCTTGTCCAATGTCTCTTACCTCTTGTCAGCATCTCCAACATCTCTCTCCCACTAGTTAATCGCTAATACTGTCCTTACATCATTTTTTAAAAATCATTCTTATGAGTTCAGGTAAATTTCCTACTATAAGTAGCAGCTAATATTCACGAAGCACTTACCACATGTCAGGCACTGTGCAGCCACAGGTACCCACTTACTGTCACCCTCCCGGGTTAAGCACTTTTATTATCTCCAGTTTACAAATGAGATTACTGAGACCTGGAGGAATTGAGTCATTTGCCCAAGACCACATAGCTACTAATCAGTGGAAATGGAACCTGATTCCAGAACTGTGCTGCCAAAACTTGAACTCTTAACCTCTGATCTCCACTGCCTGTGAGCATCAAAGCATATATATTGTTATCATTGATTTATACTTCCGAGTGAGCTACTGTACCAGGCCACTTCCAATGTGACTGGTAGGAAATGTAAGTTTCTATATGGGAAAGGCAGAAGAGGTTCAAAGGAAAGTAGATACCTGATGATGGGTTACAAAAACCATCAATGGGTTATGAGATAGATATATTACATGGTTTAGTGTTAGGCTACTTAAAATGATTTTTTTGTTTCCTTATACCAAAATAAGCCATGTTCACTATTGATTAGGAAATTCCAACATTCAGATAGAGTTATAAACATTTATTGTGTATTCTTCTAGACTTAATTTTATTTTTTTCTCTTTTTTTGTTTTCTTTTTTTTCTTTTTAAGAGACGTGGTCTTACCCTGTCACCCAGCCTGGAGTACAGTGGTGTGCCCACAGTTCACTGCAACCTAAAACTCCTAGGCTCAAGCAATCCTCCTGCCTCAGTCTCCTGAGTAGCTAGGACTACAGGTGCACACCACCACACCAGGATAATTTTTAAATTTCTTTTGTAGAGACAGGGTCTCGCTATGTTGCCCAGTCTGGTCTCAAACTCCTGTCCTCAAGCGGTCCTCCTGCCTCAGCCCCCCAAAGTGCTGGGATTACAGGTGTGCACCACCATGCCCAACCTTAAGTATATATTTTTTATAAAAATAAGATAAAAGAGTTTTTATAATCTCTATCCCCCATTTCTGATATTATGAAATCTTTCCATGTCAAAAATATTCATAATATTCTGTCATTTGGATGAATCATAATTTACTTAATCTTACCCTATTGTTGGACAGTTATTTTCACTATTTTTTCTGTTAAAATGGTATTATGATAAACATCCTCATTGCTAAATTTTTTTACATATCTGTGCATATTGCTTTAGGATCTCTTTGGTCTTAAAACTATTAAAAATTTTTGTTTCTTTTTTTGCTTTTTACTTTTATATTATGTAATTGTGTGGTTGATTTTTTTTTTTTTTAGAATGCAATTAGTTCAAAGCAGTTTTGTAGCATGAAAATACTCTTTTGAAGAATTTCTTGTCCTGTGCATATTTTACTGGCATCCCAGCATAGAGAGAAAGGATGCAGAAAGAAGAATCAGTACTCTGTGTGGATGCACTTTATCTCTTCACAGGTTTGCATGACTTAGTCCTGCATATGGGAATCTCTGTAAGCATTCTGATCATGAAACACACTGATTCATTAAAGGAAGTTGATGTTTATATGGTTATGTAACTCCATTGGAAAATGTCTTAAATATTTCTAGATCTAAACTTTTCTGTCTTCCATTTATTCATTTACTTTGTTATCAACCCTGTTTTTTTTCTTTTTTCATCCCATAAATGTTTTAATGTTACTACATCTGTACTGAATTGCATCTTTTAAACTGTGTATCCACACCTGTTCTAGCATCTGATGTATAAAAATCTCCAAATGTTATTTCAGTCCCTTCTGGCATAATGCAGAAAATGTTAAATATACTTCACAAATACTTGTTTCAAAATAGATGTGAATCAAACCTCTGCAATACAAACCCTAAAATGAACTTAATTCTCTAAGTGGCTATATCACCATCTGAACTTCGTAGGGTGTTTGCTAAAGTTAAAATATGTTAATTTGAAATTGACACAGTCAGACACTCACTAAAGAACTTCTGTTATTGGTATATATTTTTACATGTGTAAAGGTTTCTTCTGTGAATGCTTATTATAGAAAATTTAAATGAGATATTAGTTTTGTAAAGGGCTAAGATCTCACCAAACTGTTATACGATAATATAAACATATAAATTATATCTAATGTAGCAGACTGATTTTGTTCGTTTAGATCAGTTATATCTGATCAGAAATCTCAGTTTCAACCACATAACTAACATCTAACTAAATAATTTAAAATGGTGAAAAAATAAAACAGACTTTAGTTTAAAGGAGTTATTGATTTGTCATTTAAAACATTAATTTATCATTCACAAACACCAAATGAGACACTTGATTGTAATTTATTTAAGAACAAGGGAATATATCTTGTTGATGTTTATACACTGAATCTGACTAGCATGGAACCTAGCTATAAATAGGGTAGGTTCTCAATAAGTGTCTATTGAAATAAAATAACATACTTATAAGAGAGTTGCATTTTAATGCTAAGATACATACCAGATAATATCAGTGAAAACTATACAACTATTTCCATTCCATGTACTGTGTTTTAACCTTAGCTACTTAATTTTAAACATATTTGCTGGCATTCTTATTTCTAAAGTCTTTAAAGTTTTATTCATTTTTTCAATGATTATTTTTAAAGCAGCTCTCACGTCTCAGGCACTATGAATATAACAGATAAGGTTTCTGCTCTCAAGGAACTCACATACTAGTAAGTTTATATTATAAAGATTTAATGAGTGTAAAGCACTTAGGATATAGTGCCTGGCACATAGTAAGTACTCCATATTTATTAGCTGTGATGATGGTGATGGAATACACCCATATATAGATGCTCTTCAAAGCTATGAAACTAGATGAGATCGCCTTGGGAGATAACGCAGGGAGAGGAAGAGGCTAAGGACTGAGCCTTGGTGCTACCCAACACTTAGAGTAGATCTAAGAATCAGAATCATCAATAGACACTGAGAAGCAATAGTCAGAGTATTGCCAAGAGGGAGTACTGCGTCAAATGCTGCATAAAGTTTGAATTCTGTAAGAACAAAGAATTAAATTTTGCAATTAATTTTGCAATTAATAATTGCCAATATAGAAGGTCATTCACGACCTTGAAAAGAGCTGTTTCTATGGGAAGTGAAGAAGAAAGCTTGATTGGAGTTGATAGAAAACAGACCGGGGAGAAGTCAAATCATGAAAAGAGAATCATGAATGGCTAAGAAGTATAAGGTGAGATACTCAGCTTCAACCGTAAGCAGAGAACTGCCAATTAAACCCACAGTAAGACACTACTTTATCCTCTTTAGATTGGCAAAAATTAGAAAAATAGCTATTTGTAATGAGTATTATGAAAGCAGGAAGCTGCATTCAGTGAGATGGGAGTGTAAGCTAGAGCCTCCATTCTGAAAACCATTTGGCAGTATTTATGTGTATGCCTGTGACCTCATACTTATACCTAATATTACTCTGGAGACATACTGCAGACAAGCTCTCCCATAAAGTACACAAGAAGATGTGTAAAAAATTTTTGTTTCAGGATTATTTTTGGTGACAGAAAGTTTCAGGTAACACAGGTTCCATCACTATAGGACTGGGTAAATAAAATGTATGTGCACATGTTGAAATATATACCAGTCAGAAAAGAATGAATCATATCTATATAGAGCTACATGGATAGGTCTCAAAAACACATTGTTAACTGAAAAAAGTAAGAGTTAAAATGAGATTTGTAGTTTAACGTGATTTGTGCAATTTTTTTAAATACCTGTAAAAAGTACAATTTTTTCCACACATAAGATGCAGGTCAGAAGGCATACATTAAATTTGCAAGTGTGGATGCCCTCTAGAATGGATCATTCCCAAATGCAAATGAACATGTCTCAATATCATGCATTTTAAAAGCGAAACAAAGCAAACAGCCCTCCTTGTTACCACATCCCCCTCCAGCTACAATGGAATTTTTCTATTCCCTATTCTTTCATTGCTGTTTCAAATTCATCTCCTCCCTCTACCCATGTCCCTCAACAGGTTTTCTTCCCCTTTTTGGTTTCCTTTTGTACCTTGGACACACAGAACAGAGTTGATTAGATTCCTTAGTACAGAACATGCTGTCATCCTTGACCTGTGCAAGCTAGTCCCCTCTCTAAATAATATATCTATAAATTTTTTCTAACACAGAAAAATACAGAGAATAATATAACAAATGGGTATGAATCCATCACCCATATTTAACAAGTTTTAACATTTGGCCATAGTTGCTCTATAGATTTGTTAAAGGAAAAAAAAAAAAAAAAACACAGTTAAGACCCCTGTTTTTGCTCTTCCCCACACAAAGACAACCGCTGGCAACACCAGGCCCAGGTGGAAGAGCAAGGTCCTCAGGTGAGGAGTATGAGAGTTGACGCAGAAGTGGAGGAGGGGCCTTAACACTGCTCCTAACTACAGTGTGGAGGTGGTGCTCCCCTTGAGCCTGCCACTGTTCCTCTTCTTTACATAGATTAAGTAATTTAACTCTCAGAACAGTCCCATGCAGTGGTGACCATTTTACAGGTAAGGAAACTGGAATGCCTGAAGTCATACAGTTAGTAGGAAGCAGGGCCAGGATTTGAAATTAGGTAGTCTGGCTTTAGAGCTCAGCCCAACACCTCTATATGATCGTATCTTAGACGCTGTATTGACGATGTGTTGAGATTTCGTTTTTCCTTGTCATCAATGTTCTCTCTACCATTAAAAAAAAATACGGCTTTCAATTTCTCATTAAGAATAAATTTCCTTTGATCTCTGGGTGCCAATTCTTCTGCCTGCTTGTTCTTCCGCCTGCTTGGTCTTCCATCCTGCTGCTTTAACCCGGAATCATTTTCCTCCGTATAGTACTTTGAACCAGTTCTTAAAATTTTTGGTGTTTTCTTTATCCAGGAAGTTTTACGCCTGAAATATCTTTCCACTATAAAGCTTTTATTTATTGTTTTCTAAAACATTGTACTAACTTAATATCTGCTCCAAGTGACTATAAAGTTTTGTATCATCCTATAAAATAGCTAACTATGAATACCTTTTATATTTGTAATTTCTAGAAACCTTTTAGAATAACAAGATTCTCTTAAATGTCTAATTACCCCAAATCTGATGCCTGTGTAATGCTATCCAGCAAGCAGCTGGCTTCATATGAAGAGAGGCTAAGAGCTCTTTTTTGTCTTGTTCATTTAAAATCATTTGCTTCTTATTTAATATCTCCAAAGAACACTGTCACATAGTAGAATTTGCTGTTGTAAATTTTGGATTGTTTCCATGGGTTCCGCCTTACATCTGCATGGTGTTTAAAGCCAATGCTTTCTTTCTTTTTGTAGGCATTTAGGGCCTTTTGCCTCATAATCCAATGTCATGCTGAATAACAGAAAATTGAAGTTGAATTTATTTAACTATAGAGAAGGACTGCACAGAACAATACACTTATTTAAGAACTCCTTGCCTCAGAAACTGAAGGAGCTGTTTTGTGCAGGTGGCTTAATCTCTTTGCTGCTTATCCTAACTATGTTCCTTTATTTATTAAGGACAGGAACTGGGCACTCTGCTTCTGAATACAAAAGGACCCTCCTAGTCTACCAGAACCTATAATAAACCAGTAGGATGCTTATACTTCATTCAGAACAGCAAAGACATATCCTATGCTTTTAAAAAATAACTCTTAGCACTTCTTGATCAGAGAAAATACAACAAAAGTTTTTTAAAAAGCCATTAAAATATATTAATCACTCCTAATTATACACTAGTGGCCTTTTTACATTATGGATTATTTATAATAAATCTTTTTTCCTCAAGTCTATGTGGTATCTCCTCTGTTTATATAAAATGGGTTTTTTGTTGATATTACTTATATTTTCTGTTTCTGTTTACTTCATAAGTCAGCCTTCAGAGGCTCCTGTTTTTTAAGTAAAACATTTATTTACTTTCCCAATTTTTACTCAGAGATGTTGTAAAATACATAGGAAATAATCTTGGAGGAAGTAGCTTCTCTACTGACTGTGAATTAAAAGCTAAGCTATCTATGTTATAGGGAGAAAGGGAGATTTATGTGGATAGGGTGAGAGAATAATACCAGAAAGTAGAATAGCTTTTTCTTTCTTCTTGAGTTAGGTCATGACTGTATAGCTGATTTACTTTAAGCCTGGTAAATTCTGGAACTATGATGCACATGCATATTCAAATGTAAGCCTAAGAATAATTTTCAATGCAATATAAATGGGCTGTGAATTAGCTGCCATTTTTACTGTCTGATATTCTACTAATTCTCAGGTAATTGAGAATTAATTGAATAAAATTCACATATCAATTCCCAATTCTTTGGAGTTTATTTTTAAGATAATAATTCTTCCTTTTAACTGTAGCTACATTTAGAAGTAATAACATAAAATTTACCATATAGGCTCAGACCCATGGTTCATCTAGTTTAGGATTATATCCTTACAAAAGCACCAAGGGACATTTAATAGGAACGCATAATTGTTCTCTCTGATGTCAGTCTCATAAAATCAGTCACAATGACAACATATTTGTCTTAATATCTTTCATCAATTATATTAATTTTTAAACTTTCAAAAATTAAAATCTAAACCACCTTTTGAAGTTTGAAATTCTACCAGTTTACTACATATTTCATGTAAAATAATATTTTTCATTTGTCTTAAATATACCTCTTTAAAGATTCTGGGAATATGGTAACAGATTTGTTGTCTTGCTAACCACATTTTTGTGGACAAATATTGTATTCCGTTGCAGCTTTTATATGTCGAGAGTCAGTGTGTGAGAGAGAAGGGCTTTGGCATCAGGCAGACCTGAGTTTAAATCACAGGATCACTTCTAAATAGCTATGTGACCTTTGATAATTGAATTACTCTGATCTTTAGAGTCTTCACCTGTAAAGATAAAATGTGTACCTGTTTTTCGTGGTAGCTGTGACTACAAATGAAATGATATAGGAGAAAGCACTCTGCACAGTGCCTGGTCATAGACCACCATCAACAAGTATCAACTTCCTTCCCTCCTCATTCTTGAGAGTATGTGTTGAAATCTTGTAATCTATGGTTGTGCCTATGTAAATAGAACTCCTCTGCAAGCCCACTTGAGTTTATTAACAAAGCAACTCATAAAGAAATTCTCTGTGTTTTCTCACTTCTTCAATAGAGTGATATCACTAGATAAATGGAAAAGATGTACCCCACAAATATTATTTATCAAGTCCATATTGAATCTTGTTTTGAGGGGCCACACTCAAACGGATCCCCTCAGCAGAGTTTAAAATCTTCAATCAGTTTGACTCTCTGCTAATTCATTTGCTGATTGTAATACACTGATTGTAATTCACACAGGTGAATCAAAGAGGATACCATCTTTTCCCTTCTGAAAAGTTGCCTACAAGCACCCACATGGCAGTGTGAGGGATAAAATTAAATAATGGATGTAAGGAGATGTTGATGAAAGCACACGAAATTTCACTTAGGTGGAATGGGTTCAAGAGATCTGTTGTACAACAGAGTAACAATAGTTAATAACAATGTATTATAGTCTTCAAAATCTCTAAGTAAATTTTAAGCATCCTCACCATAAAAAATAAGGGAGATAATGCACATTTTAATTAGCTCAATTTAGCCATTCCACAATGTATACAAATTTCAATGCATCATGTTGTAGATGATAAATATATAAAATTTTTATGTTAATTAAAAATTAATTTAAAAATAATGTACATGAAAGTACTAGATAAACATAAAGGTTTATGCAAATGTCTGGTAAATTCTAATTAAAACATTTGTTTAAAGTGAATTTATTTTCTGATTTAAGGAACTAGCTCTTCATAAAACAAAGTTAAGGAAGCAGGTTGAAGACATATAGTTATATGTATTTGTATGGATGCATAAAGATTTCAAAGTTTACTATTAAAACATGTCATTGTCGTTAAAACCCCTGAGCAGATGGAACACAGAAGTTTTATAATTCCAGTGTTTTGAATTATTTTTCCTGTAGAAACAAACCAGTTAGACTATTTGTGTTCATTTTCCACCTTAACTTATTCCCAAAAAGAGTACCAGCAAGGGCTGTCATTGGGGCTACAGTTCAGATCACAGTTCCCACACACAGGCCAATGGCAGGACTTAGACAGTTCAAGCCATTTGTTCTTTCTGCTTTAGTTTCAGTTCTGCATCCCCACACATGTTAGATATGGCTGCTTGAATAATCTTCCTCAAATACTGCTTAAATTCCCCAGTTCAAGACTGTGGAAGCCAATTTCCTGCTTGTATTCTCTTGGCTTTGAAAGTCATTAAAATGCCTCTTGGATGCTACCCAGAGTTAAAAAAAAGTTCTTTACTGTGAGCCTGGCACATGATTTGTCTGTTTCAGTTCTACCAAGAGGACTCAGCAATGCTTCTCAGTTCCAGACCACAAAAGTGAGTTCAGGCAATCAAGTGTTTCAGAAGTGAGCCACATGATCAGAAATTCATATGTGTGTTGGCTACATAAATTTCCTTTGAAAACATTAGTAAAATTTAGCCTACCAGCTGTTTGAAAAGCAGCATGATGGTAGGGGCAGAAAGAGGCCAACAAATCAGGTCTGTCGAAATCCATTAATTCTGTGGGGTGTTAGGGTAGGGAGGGCTGGATAGTTGACAGCGAGTTGCGTGTGGTCATACAGACAAAGCAGAATAAACAGCTGCATTATTCTTCAGGAGCCGAGTGTCAACTTTAAAAGAATATGGTTTACTGTACGAAAATATCTGGATACTTAAAATGTTCTAATGAGATGAATACATTGTGTCATTTCAGATTTACAATGTCAAGTAGAGGCACTTGGCTTAAAACTTCAGAAAGCAGTGACAGAGATGGACAACTATAAAGAAATGCTCGTGTAAGATGGTGAACATTAAACAACTTGTAAGATAACAGCTCTGTAGATGTGTCACAAAATGACAAGAAGTAGAAAGACCCCAGTACGTTCTCTGTGACTCTTCTGACAGTGATTCAGTTATGTGGGTCATAGTCTACTGTTGCTTTTCTTGGCTGCTTTGCTGGCCTAGATTGTCTATTGAGGAACCTGTAAATATTTTTAAATACATGAAGGGTTTCCTTTCTTCAATAAGAAACTTACCTATCCATATAGTAAAGCTTTCCCTGTTTGTTCAAATGCAGTGACTTAATGTGAAATAGTCTCTGAACTTTTTTCTTATCTCTATATTATCTGTCCACAAGAAACAATATTGAAGTTGTTTCTTAAAATTACCAATTTTTGGTTCAAAGTGAGAGTTGAGTACTTTTGAAATGCTGGAGTACTTATGCTTTATATAAGTAAGAAAGAAAATATTGAAAAACGAATGATGAGAAAATGGCCTCATAAAATCAAGCACATTATTTTAAAAATTAGTTTTATTTCAGAAATTTAAAAAATTACTTTACAGTGTAAACATAATACATCTATAATTAACTAAAATAGAATGTATATAATCTTTGAAAAGTAACTATTTTCTTTTACTTTATGGTATATAATCAGGTAGTTCTGGTTTTCAGTTCCTGTATTTTAGAAGGATGAACCTCATAAAAAATATAAATATCTAGAATGCTTAGCAACCAAATGTTTGTGTAAACTATGAACTACTCCTAAGAACAATGTGTTTAATAAAATACTGAACAACACAAAGAGGAAAAAATTCCAAAAATGCCCTATCAGATTAATGTATACTTGCATTATTTATAGCAAAATAGTTTGTTTCTGAAAAACCAAATATTCATGCTTTAAAATACTATGGTTAATAGTACAGTAAGTACAGTAGTTCAGCTGTCTGTGTACGATGCCTGAGGTTGAAGGAATGAGTGGACAGGGGGTCCTTAGAAGAGCCCCTCGGCCCAGGGAGTAACTTTCTAGGAGATGAGAAACATGAAAAAGAAACAAAATGATGGGTTCTAGAAAAAAAATCATTGCCTTTCCTCTAATAACGACAGGGAGGGCTTTGGCCATATGGGTGTCTCAAGTGGAGAGCAGCCTAGTCAGGCCATAACTAATGTGTGACGTTTGCTCCTTGGAGCTCAAGAAGTGAAGAGGGCACAGTCTAGGAATAGGGAGGTGGTGCTGGCACATGACTAAGCTGAGAG
The DNA here is from genome assembly GCA_023783475.1 of Daubentonia madagascariensis. Classification (NCBI taxonomy): domain Eukaryota; kingdom Metazoa; phylum Chordata; class Mammalia; order Primates; family Daubentoniidae; genus Daubentonia; species Daubentonia madagascariensis. Next base: position 22,775,684 of record JAKFHU010001670.1, read on the forward strand.
GGAATTCGTGGAAACACCAAGACAGCATATAGAGTGGAGTTCTGGAAGCTAACTATAGAAATAATCATATTGAAGAAAAGGAATAAAGCTTATAGGTTGTGACATGAATTGATTTTTTACAGGAGTTTGCACAGAATTCTTTGTATACATAGTCATGTGCCATATAATGACATTTTGGTCAATGACAGACCACATATATTATGGTGGTCCCGTAAGACTATAATACCGTATTTTTGCTGTAACTTTTCTATGTTTAGATACACAAATACTTCACAATGTTTTACAGTTGCCTACAGTATTCAGTACATAACATGCTGGATGGGTTTGTAGCCTAAGAACAATAGCTATACCATATATCCTAGGTGTATAGTAGACTATACCATCTAGGTTTCTGTAAGTACACTCTATGATGTTCACACGATGACAAAATGGCCTAACAATACCTTTCTTGGAATGTATTCCCAATGTAAAGCAATGCATGACTGTACAGGGAGCCTGCCCATTTAATATTAACACATGCTTTGTGGTATATTTTTAACATAATTTGTGATGTAAGTGCTGACAGTGATAAGAATCAGGGCAGATTGGAGTTGGAGGGAGAAACACACCACCTCACTGAAGTCCATCAAACTAATTACCTGTAGTAAATCACTGTACAATTACAGAAATGCTGGTGCTGATGTATCAGTTTATAAAAATGGTGCTTCCTACCTATAGAAGACCTTCTTAAAATTAAGAATTTTTAGAAAATGTGAATTATGAAAGATAGAGTCACTTAAATGGCCCCAAGTGCCAGAGACCTGTCTCTAGCTCTTACATCTATACTCCATCTACTACTCTCCTTCACTGCTAGGATTAAGTTGGGTAGTGGGGACATTTAGGATCAGTGCCTGGGACTGCTCAAGCCTCAGGTTGCTCAGAGGTCAGGAGGTCCCCAGTAGTATATAAATACAATTATATTTATAGGTTAGAGTCACATTTGTGCCTTGGTCATTTTTTTAATGATAAATTAAGTTTGAAGTCAAAATAATTCACTCAAAAAATTTGACATACAACTTGTTAATAAATTGTAGATTTACTGTACACATCAAAACCTCTCTGGTCTTCCAGAAATTGGAATAGCTATGAAATCAGGTTTCTTTAAATTTTTAATCCTTACCCTTTTGGGGGGCTTGGAATAGGAGTAGTTTTTACCCATTCAACTTAAGGTTATTCTTTAGTTGTTTAAAGATTTTTAAATATTTGGATATAAGTTTTGTGGATTTTGACATAAGGGGAAGAGGCAGCTTATAAATGGATGAAATTAGAGTTCTTTTTTCTAAGGTTCTTAAGAAAATATTTTCCAAGGTTTATAAGAACATTGTTATGTATTTGAAAACAGAGAGTTTATCAGTTAGAATGCTTTGGGCTACAAGTAACAGAGGTAGGGTAGTGTTAGTTTTAATTGATCGGAAGCTCAGGAAGATCACCAAGGATCTGATGTTCTTTCTGTCTCCATCCTGCTGTCCTTAGCACTGGATTCAGCACAAAGCTAGGTCCCTTGTGATCACAAGATGGCTGAGTTCCAGGTGAGGCCACCAAATGAGGCCACCCCAGAAGCAAGAAGGGCCTGTGGAAAGTTGTCTCCTTAGAAATGAGAAAAAAAAAATTACCAGAAGCTACCAAACAGCTCTCTCCTTGCATATGTCTGGCTAGAAGTCTTTACATACCCTCTCCTAAATGAATCACTGGCAAGGGGAACAGGGCTGCCATAATAAACTTAGACCAAGCAGGATTTATCCTTAGAGCAGATGATAACTGGGACTCTGATGGCCAGGAAGAAAGCTGTAGTGAATGTCCAGAAGGTAACCAGTAGTGTTTGCTAAAGACATAGAGCATTAATGATGCTCTGAAAGGTTGGTGATGAAATTTTCACAAATTTTATTTTTAAGTATTGTAATATCTAGATTAATTAAGGGAAGACTTCCCTGAAATAATGAAAAGTATGAAGGCTTATGAGCAGTTTTATTACTTAAAAATATATATGTGGGTATAAAACATACTTTTATTACTTCCAAATATGTGGGTTTTATATATATATGTGTGTGTGTGTATGTGTGTGTGTGTGTGTGTGTGTATATATATATATATATATGGCAGGATAAAGATAGATAAATAAGGCTAACAAGAAAGACTAGAAGGTGAGAAATTTTTAGGAATTTATGAAAGATATTAATAATATATAGAAAGGATAGTAAGACGGACTGACTCTATGGAGGAATAAACCAGAGGAAAACCATTTGTGTGGTGTTGGTGGTGGTGGTGATGGGCATGTAATAGGCAAGACCTTTCTCTGAATCAAAACAAAGACTAGGGAGTGGGACCTGGCAAATCGTTGAAATAGTGGTTCTCAAACTCCAATCTGCATAAGAATCCTGGGGAACTCGTTAAAACTATATATTACAACATGACCTTCGCCACAAAGCCAACCCCAGGACCCGATTTCTGGGCTCCATTTCCACAGATATTTTGATTTTACATTTGGATCTAGGGGGGCTCCAAGCAGGCACATTTTTAATGCACTCCCTACATGATTCTGATGCAGGTGGTCCAATGAAGCCTACTCTGAGGAATCACATTTGGATATTTAAGACACTGGCCCCTCACCAAACCCCCTCCAATCAATCAGCCATGTGTGAAGCAGCATTTGCTGAGGCATCTATACCCAGACTAAAGCAATGAGTGTGCAGACTGGAGCTAGAAAGACTGGAAGCTGCTGAACCCCAGGAGAGCCTGGGGTCCCCACAGCCCAAGACAGACCTCCAGTGCCCCTACCAGGTAGCACACCTGCCCCTTTACCAAACCTCCAAAAACAACCTAGGGCAAAAAGAAACAGCAAAGCAGACAAGTAAACAGAAAATCTTAAAGCTGAGGATGAACACACAACCAAAAATACCCGAGTGTGTCAGAGAAAACTTTCTCTAAGCCCCCCAAAAATTGGCTATGAACTCACACAGAAAAACTTTAACACCCTAGGAAATTGTTAAATAGCAGACAGAAGACATTAAAATAAGTATATTGATATCCCCCAAAGTATGTCCAGGATTGTACCCATAAAAGAACAGACGTTATGAAAAAGAAGCTATTAGGAATTTGGTGGCAGGCTTTATAGCGGCAAGTGAGTTGATGTACTTCAATTGTATAGCTGCATCTGGTGGCAGGCTTTAAGTCAGAATCTGACACTTATTTTAGTCTGTGCGTGGCCCGCCCATTATTTTATTTACCACTTCCATCCAAGCCTCTTTCCCACACTGCGCACTTGTCTCAGTCACAGTTTTGGTAAGGCCACAAGCTAACCCTAGCAAAAATGAGTAAAAACAAATGTCGCTGGAGAGCTTCTTTGAAAAGGGGGAAAGACCCAATGATGAGACAGCAGAAGACTCTAAGACTGCCAACAAAATGAAAGCTGCATTTAAAAGAAAATACCAAGAGTCCTACTTAATTTACGGGTTCATTGCAGCAGGTGATTCACATTCTCCAAGCCCACTTTGTATAATATGTGGCGACCAGCTATCCAACAAAGCCATGAAACTTTCCAAACTGCTTCGCCACATGGAGACCAAGCACCTTGCATTAAAAGACAAGGCTTTGGAGTTTTTCAAAAGAAAAAAACGTGAATAAGAAGAACAGAAGCAATTATTGAAGGCCACCACTTCATCCAATGTGTCTGCACTGACAGCATCATTCTTAGTGGCTAACCACATGCCTAAAGCTAAGAAGCCCTTTATTATTGGTGAAGAGTTGACCCTATCTGCTGCTAAGGACATTTGCCATAAACTTTTAGGAGAGGCTGCAGTTCAAAAGTTGGCACATGTTCCTCTTTCAGCTAGCACCGTACCTAGATGAATTGATGAAATAGCAGAGGATATTGAGGCACAATTGTTAGAGAGGATTAATGGGTCACCGTGGTACACCATCCAGGTTGATGAGTCTACCAATGTTGACAACAAGGCAACAATGCTTGTTTTTATGCGATATATTTTCAGGAGGATGTGCATGAGGATATGTTATGTGCACTTTTGTTGCCAACCAACACCACAGCTGCAGAACTATTTAGTCTTTGAATGATTACATATCAGGAAAACTGAATTGGTCATTTGTGTCAGTATATGCATGGACGGAGCGGCTGCCATGACTGGACGGCTTTCTAGTTTCACTACTCAGGTCAAGGAGGTCGCTTCTGAATGAGTCTACGCACTGTGTCATCCATAGAGAAATGCTAGCTAGGTGAAAAATGTCACTTGAACTAAACAACATTTTGCAGGATGTGATTAAAATTATCAACCACATTAAAGTTACATGCTCCTTAACTCACGTCTGTTCGCGTAGCACAGTGAGGAGATGGATGCAGAGCACACACATCTTCTCTTATACGCAGAAATGAGATGGCTTTCTACAGGTAGATCACTGGCCAGAGTGTTTGAGTTACAGGAGACACTCCAGAGATTTCTTTTAGAGAAATAGTCACCACTGGCAGCACATTTCAGTGACACAGAATGGGTCGCGAAACTAGCCTACTTGTGTGACATATTCAACCTGCTCAACGAGCTCAATCTGTCATTTCAGAGGAGAACGACAACTGTGTTTAAGTCAGCAGATAAAGTGGCTGCATTCAAAGCCAAATTGGAATTATGGGGGCGATGAGTGAACACATTGGCATTTTTGACATGTTTCAAACATTAGCAGAGATTTTGAAAGAGACTGAGCCAGGGCCTTCTTTCTCCCAGCTGGTGCATGATCACCTATCTCAGCTTTCAAAAGAGTTTGAGGATTACTTCCCAACCACAAAAGACCCCCAAACTGGGAAGGAGTGGATCCGTGACCCATTTGTGAATAAGCCAGGTGAACTGACTTTGTCCGTGCTAGAAGAGGATCAGGTGCTTGAGATTGCAAATGATGGTGGCCTTAAAAGTATGTTTGAGACAAATCTCCATACGTTCTGGATTAAAATCAAGGTAGAATGTCCCGAGATTGACACAAAAGCACTGAAAAGCCTGCTTCCATTTCCAACATCCTATCTTTGTGATGCAGGGTTTTTTGCAGTGACAGCAACCAAAATGAGATTACGGAGTAGACTGGACATAAGCAACACACTTTCGGTGTCATTGTCTCCCATCACCCCCAGATGGGACTGTCTAGTTGTAGGAAAACAAGCTCAGGGCTCCCACTGATTCTGCATTATGGTGAGTTGTATAATTATTTCATTATATATTACAATATATTAATAATAGAAATAAAGTGCACAATAAATGTAATGAGCTTGAATCATCCCAAAACCATCCCCTGCCACTCCCAAGTCCGTGGAAAAATTGTCCTCCATGAAACTGGTCCCTGGTGCCAAAAAGGTTGGGGATCGCTGCTTTAGACAGCTAAAGGGACTTTGCAGGTATGATTAAGTTAAGGATTTTGAGATGGGGAGATTATCCTGGATTATGCAGGCAGACCCAATGTAATCACAAGGGTCCTTATAAGAGGGAAGCAAGAGGGTCAAAGTCATAAAAGTAGACGTGAGGGTGGAAGCAGAGGTTGCAGTGATATGATTTGAAGATGGAGGAAGAGGCCACAAGTCAAGAAATGCAGATAGTCTCTAAAAGCTAGGAAAGGCAAGGAAATGTGTTCTCCCCTGGAGCTTCCAGAAGGAACACAGCCGTGGTAACATCTTGATTTTAGGACTCTGACCTCCAGAACCATGAAATAATAAATTGTGTTGCTTTAAATGCTAAGCTTGTGATCATTTGTTACAGTGGCAATAAGAAATTAATCTACCAGTGTGTCCAGAGGAATGTGTGAGGAGTTTGGATTTATTAGGAGAGCACTGGGAAGCCTGGGGAGAATTCTAGGCAAGAGAGTGATCTCATCTGTGTTTTAAAAGGTCACTACGGTGGTTACTCAGAGAATGGACTAGACAAAAGAGCAATCAAGGGAGAGTGAGTGGCAGGCTGCACATCCACGCGAGTGAGAAGTGACTGTGGTTTAGCCCAGCGTGGAGACGGGGAGATGGGGAGACATATATGCTGAAGGTCAATCTGGCAGGATTTACTGATGGAGCAATTGTGGCTGGGGAGGATGGAGACTGGAAATTAAAGGAAAGAATAAAACATGGGTTTGAGGCTTTGCAGCATCAGGGTAGACAGTTAAGAGGCAGCACAGTATGGTGACTAAGAGCCCATACTACAGATCCAGACTGCTGGGGTTCATATCCCAGCACTACTACTTAGTAGCTGTATCACCTTGGGCAAACTTCTTATATCTTTGGTTTCAGTTCTCTCAACTGTAAAATGGGAATGGGAGCTACTTTGAGGAATGCGTGGGATATATAAGGTGTTACCTATTAGTGTCATTATCGTGTTGGTTCCATTTATTGAAGTGGGAAAATCTGTGAAAGAAATAGATATGGGGAGTGGGGGAATCAAAATCAACGCTTCTTTCTGATCTGTTAACAGTTGAGATGCCTTTTAGACAGCAAAGTGGAAATATCAAGGAGGCAGTTTAAGAATGGCTATTTCATATAAAAGAGTGGAATGGTATGGACCATCACCTTTCAACATTGGGGAAAATATCCAATTATTTGATCTTGTTTCCTTTGCTTTGATTGGCAGAAGCAGCAGGGGCTTTTCTGAAGGTTTATTCGTAACAGTTGAAGAGAGGATTAACACTATTTGCCGAGAGTAAAAGAAGGAATGCAGTGCTTAAAGAGATGTAGGCATTCTTTCTATTCCTTCCAATTCCTCCATCATAATGAAGGTGAAGATAACAATTGGGTAATGCAGAGCAGACATAGAAAGAGTGGCTTAACCGGCTTGCGGGGTGGGAAGAGGCCATGGTGAGGGGAGTTCTTGAGATGGTAGGTTCTCTAGGGAGCAGGGCTTAAAACAAAAAATTGCAGCCCAGATCGATTATCTACATACTTAGTAAAATAACCACTAAAAGGAATTCTACTGTCCCTGCTTCTACATTTGGAAAAGTGTGTATAAGAGCCTGAACATATAGTGAAAATTATGGTGGGCTTCTGAATCTCAAGGCATTTGTAAAAGCAACATTTTTGTTTGATTCCAAAGCAAATGTATAAAACTTGGAAAATACAGTGATATACAAAAAAAGACAGAGTTGTATTTTGATAGATCTTTCTAGTCCATTTTTCTAAGTAATATATTTTTAACATAATTGGAAATATACTTTGTGTACTGTTTTGTAAATTTTTTTGCTTAGTGATATATCCTGGACATTTTTGCACATCATTATTTGATATATTCATAGATAATTATTAATGGCTACATAGTATTCCAGTCTATGGATGAAATATAATTTATTTACTAATCTCTTGCTTTTAGAACATCCAAATTTTTCATTTGTACAAGGTACTTTGAAAATTCATATAGATAAATCTTTCTACTTACAATTTTTTTAGGATAATTTTTGCCAGAATCAAACTTGAATATTTTTAAGGCTTTTAATACATAATAGCTCATTGCCCTCCAATAAGATCATACTGATTTATAATCTCAGCAGTGTTTGTAAATACCCATTTCTCTACTTCCTAGCCAAAACTGGGTATTATAACTTTAAAAAATTGTACTCCTGCATTTCTGGCTCCTTGTATTTTTTCCTTTGTGACTGACCTGAGCATAGCTTTTGCCCACTTTTCTAATAGTATTTTAATCTTTTTTTATTCCTTCTTTTCTAATGTTTTATTTGGAAATAACTTCAAACTTATAAAAAATTATAAAAATAATAGTTCACAGAGCACCCAAATAGTCTTTACCCAGATTCACCCATTTTTAACATTCTAATCCATTTGCTTCCTGTCTATCCCTCTTTCTCTCTCTCCTAGCCCTCTCTTCCTCTCCGTCTCTCCCTCCCTCTCCCTGTCTCTCTCTTACACACACACACACATATTCATACATATATTTGGGTTGTCAAACTGCAGGTGGGTTTCAGTCTAGGTCCAGTTGTTCATCATACAAAGATCTCATTATTGAGACAACGAGGATTGCCAAGGAAGAAAGGAATTTTTTAATACAGCAGACATCTTGTTGGGAGAACAGGAGAAGCTGCCTCAAATCCTATATCCCTCTGACCTATATCCCCTTTTTAAAGAGGGGACACGTGCCTTGGGGCAGGTTGAGGGGTATGGGGAGTCCTGGCATCAGGAAGTCTGCTCTGGGGGCTTCAGAATCTCAACTCCTTTGTCTTGAAGAAAATTCATCATTTCTGGGAAATAATTCTAAAGGTCAAGAAGTTAGTTAAGTGAGATGATTATAATAAAACATCTAGGGGTCATTGGAATTTGTTCATGGAGCTAGTTACATATATGTGTGTATATATATATTTTTTTTTTCATGAACAATTTTGAGGATTTGTTACATACAACATGGCCCTTTACCTCTAGATACTTCAGCCTGCCTTTCCTCAGGACAGTATATTTTACATAACCACAGTCAAGTCATCAGTATCATAAATTTACATGCAAACATTACTTTAATCTACCATCCATATTTCAATTTTGCCAGCTGGCCTAATGGTGTCCTTTATAACATTTTCTCTTCTAGTACAGGATCCAGTCTAGAGTCAGTCTACTTGGATGTAGCCTCTTTTAATCTGGGATATTTCCATAGTATGCTTTTGACTTTTAATGACATCGACATTTTTAATGAATACAGAACCCCTCACACTTTTTTAAAATAAAAATTTTCTCATTTTGTATTGGTCTGATGTTTCCTCTTGATTGGAATAATGATATGTATTCTCAGCCAGAAAACCATATGGGTGGTGATGTGAGGGCATCACATCTGGAGGCACAGGATAACCACCTGCCCCTCAATAGTGAAGTTGACTTTGATCACCTGGTCAAGGTGTTGCTCAATTTTTCTACTATATAATTACTGAGGGGTTTTGTTCTCTTTCAATTGGTAAGTTTGTGAGATACACTTTAAATAAATGCAGATATCTTGCTCCTCACCAAAATTTATCTCTAGGTATAGCATCCATTAATGATTCTTATCTAATCTAATCTTTACTATAGTGGTTCCTAAATACTGATTTTCTAACTCTAGACCATCTTCCCCATTTATTAGTCAGCCCTCAGCATTCTACTGTAAGTAAGAGCCTTACTTCTTCCATTTATTTATTTATTGCACAGACTTAACAATTGCCATTTTTCAATGGTTTATAATTTATTACTGTACTTAATTATTTTGGTACTCAGATTGTCCTAGGCTCAGTGAGTGGGAGCCCTTTCAAACTGGCTCATCTGACACTGGAACATGACCCCATCATCTTTTATAAGTACTTCTGGCATAACAAGATACTTCAGAATATACTGACTCTGCCCCAGTCTTGAAATCAGCCATTTCTCTGAGTAGTTCTGGTTCCTTTTAATGGGAAATAGTGTTAGAAACCAAGATCTGGGCTCTGAGTGTGCTCATGTGCTACTTAATTGTGGTGATGCTTTCATGTGCATATACATATGTCAAACTTATCAAACTATACACTTTAAAGATGTACAGTTTATTATATGTCAGTACAATACCTTAATAGAGCCATTTCACAAAAAGAGAGTAACAGAGGAAATAACATAATTTTAAAAGGCATTAAAATAAAAGCAAAATTAAAATATATGTTCAGGGATAAGACTTAGATAATAAAGCTCCAAAAAAATTAGTAATTGCAATAAAATTCATGAGAATGGTTACTTTTAGGGAGGAGGGAGTTGGCTATGATTGAGACCAGGGACATGAAGAGCTTCTAGAGTAGCTGGTAAGGTTTTATTTTTGGACCTGGATGGTGGTTACCAGAGTATTCTCTTTATAACAATTCATTATACTGTACATTTGTTCTATGCAGTTTTCTATATCTTACAGTTTTGTTATATTTTACAATTAAAAGGGTTTAAAAATAAATGAATGTTGTGCATGTTCATAATGATTTTTACATTATCATTTATTAGAATTTAAAGTTATTCTGCAAGGAGGGAAGACCCATTGATAATCTAACATATTTCATTGTGCAAAATTAAAATATAGTGTTCAGGGATAAATAACTTATAAGATATTTTGAGGTGTATTCAGATAATGACTTAACTTATTAATTAGCAGTGTAAATAAATTTAAATTGGAATATTAATCTTTCTTAATATATTAACCTTTTGAGTATTGTTACAAGACCCAATCTTATAATATCAAGGCAAATGTTTATTTCAGTTTTAGAATTTCCATTTTGTTTTTTTTAATGGTTTTTATTTCTCTGCTGATATTTCTCATCTTTTTATTAATTAGAACAGATTTTCCTGTATGTCTTCAAGCAGAGTTATGATTACTCCTTCAAAAACCTTCATCTGGCCCGATGTCTATGAGTTTTTCCAACATTTTATTCTAGAATTCTTATGGTTTCATACCTTAGGTTTAAGTATGTTATCCATCGTGAGTTGATTTTTGCGAGAGGTGAGAGGTGTGGATCTAGATTCAGTCTTCTACATGTGGCTATCCAATTTTCCCCACACCATTTGTTGAATAAGGATTCTTTTCCCCAGTGTATGGTTTTGTCTGCTTTGTCAAAGATTAGATGGCTATATGCGGATGGATTTATATCTGGGTTCTTAGTCCTGTTCCATTGGTCTATGTCTCTGTTATTGTGCCAGTACCATGCTGTTGTGGTTACTATAGCCTTATAGTATAGGCTTGAAATCTGGTAAATTGATGCCTCCCAATTTGTTCTTTTTGCTTCAGGTTGCTTTGGCTATACAGGGTCTTCTCTTGTTCCGTACGAAGCATAGAATAATTTTTTCTAGGTCTGTGAAAAATTATGTTGGTATTTTAATAGGGATTGTGTTGAATCTGTAGGTTACTTTGGGTAGTATAGACATTTTAACAATGTTAATTCTGCTGATCTATAAGCATGGTATAGTTTTCCATCTGTTTACATCCTCTGCTATTTCCTTCCTCAGTGTTTTGTAGTTCTCCCTGTAGAGGTCTTTCACCTCCTTAGTTAAATATATTTCTAGGTATATCATTTTCTTTGTTGCTATTGTGAAAGGTATTGAGTCCTTGATTTCATTCTCAGTTTGACTGTTGTTGGTGTATATGAATGCTACTGATTTGTGTACATTGATTTGGTAACCTGAGACTTTGCTTGTATTATCCTGGATGGAGCTGGAGCCCATTCTTCTAAGTGAAATATCACAAGAATGGAAAAACAAACACCACATGTATTCACCATTAAATTGGTACTAATCGATCAAAACTTATATGCACATATGGAAGTAACATTCACTGGGTGTTGGGCAGGTGGGGGGGAGAAGGGGATGGGTAAGCTCACACCTAATAGGTGCAGTGAGCACTGTCTCGGGGATGGGCACGCTTGTAACTTTGACTCAGGCGGTGCAAAGGCAATTTATGTAACCAAAGCATTTGTACCCCTGTAATACTCTGAAATAAAAAATAAATAATTAAATAAATAATAAAAAACCCTTCATCTGCTAATTTCAGTATTGGGGTCATTTCAGTCAGTCCCTATTATCTCTCTTTCTCTTAAAAATGAGTCACACTTTTCTGTTTCTTTATGTGTTGAATAATGTTTTCCTATATTCTGGACATTGTGAATGTTATGTTATGGAGATTATGGGTTCTATTATATTCTTCCAAAAAATGTTGTTTTTGTTGTTGATGATAATGGGGTGGTGTTGCTTTAAACAGGCAATTAACTTGGCTTCAAACTGCAAACTCTATCTAGGGCAGCAGCTCAATCTCAGTTCAGTTTTTTTTCTCTAACTAAACTGCTTGGTATCTGCTCTGTTCATGTGCATTTCAGGGCTCAGCCAGAAATGTGGGCAGAATTTGGGACTCTCTCCCTCTGGCTCTGTCCTATTCAGCAATCTTCTTTCACTTTCTAGCAGCTGTGGTTGCCCTGAATACTGTCCTCTGCTTCTTCAGGCCAGAAAGACTGGAGTTTTCTGCCAGAGTTTTAGTTCTCCTCCATGGTGCTCGCTGGGACCTGCCCTCAGGCTTAAAATCATTTTTAAAAACTGGACCTCATGCTATCACCTCATTCCATATGTCAGCTTCCCTCTGGAATATCCCTGCTTTTGGTCACTTTTCAATGCCTTCACATAGGTTTTTTTTTTTAATTTTATTTTGTATTTTAATGTTGTCCAAAGGTTGTACTTTTTATTTAAATGCAGATCAGTTTGATAGGAGCTTACTTGGTCATTATAGAAGTGGACTAAATGTTTATTTCTCGAAACAAATAATAATATGAAGATGTTAAGAAATTCTTTCTATGGATGAGTAAAATAATGATATAGAAAAACACTTATACTTTAACTATTTTGAAATAATATATTTGAACCTCTTTTTTATTATTTAGGAATAAATCTAATGAAGCTGATGACTATCAAAGAGAACTTAGAAAACTGAAGTTTGAATCCATTATTTCTGAGTCACGGTATACATTGCAAATTTTTAAATTTGTATTCTTAATAATTGAATTTGAAACCATATTTAAATGACTTTTTTTTTAAAATTACTTAGCTTTTCTTATTTTCTTGTTTACATATACAATACCTAATTCAAGCTTATAATGTCTTGCAATTGTTTATTGCTTTTGCCTCTGCCTAGATGGGAAAATTTTAACATCACAGAACTACCCATTTTATTAACACCTTTAATTTTTTGAAGTTACAGTTATATTCTATAATTTCAAATGAGCTTTTTATATATCTTTGATAAATATAAAATGTAGTATCTAATGAACATTTGTGGGGCTTTTTTCTGTTCATTTTTAGGTACACTAGGCTGCTTAAAGAAAAAGAAGACTCTTTAATGACTTGTCAACAAATATATAAAACTTTACAGGAAGAGCTAACTACAAAAGAAAGGCAAGAAGAAGACATAAAAAGAAGAATTAACCTTGCAGAAAATGAACTAAAGATAACCAAAACTCTTCTGAATCAGACAAAGGAAGAGGTTTTCACACTGAAAAATGAAAGGTGCAGTCAAGAATAATTTTTTACAAAAATATTTTATGTTTAAGTCAATATTCCATTTATATTTAAAACATCAATGTTCTGCATATTGTAATAACAGTGAAATTACAGTATTAAAGATATATTTCTTCTGCAAGGTTATTGCATCCCACCACCTCATTTTACATGTAATTACACTGAAGCATAAATTTGTTAAAGGACTTTGCTTAAAGTCACACAGTTAGTGAAAGTAGGAAAGGAACCCAAGTTTCATTTGGTGTCAGATTTTTATTGAAGAAAAAATCAGATCATGTGTGATATTTGTACTACTAAATTTCACCTGGGTCACTGATTGGTGGATTCTATCATTTTCCAACAGAAAAACATCTTTTTATATCACTTTTCCCTTTTATTGGCTCCTACTTTTCCCCTGTTCTCATTCTGTTAGCACTTCTCATTGAGGGCTTATCACAGCAAAGATACATCCCTTAGGTGGTATCAAGGATACTAAGAAGCATATTGGTCCAGTCTTCCAAAATATTTTTGTTCAGTTAATTTGTCTTTAACCTTATCCATAATTAATATCTCAACCATGCTTTCTTCTTTTTGTTTTCATTGCCTGCCATATCTTTGCTCATTCTTTCTGAATCATTTTGCTTTAAATGTATATGTAATATATAGCACAAATTTTGTTTTTTTATTGTTTTAAAAATCTGGGAGTCTTTAATTTAAGAAATGATTCCATTTACATTTATTGATGTAATTACTATATCCCATAAGAACACAAGTTCCATTAAGACAGGAACTTTTGTTTTGTCTTATTTTCTGTGCACAGAAGGTACATGATAGACTATTTGTTTTTCATTCTTCCTATCATTTTTATCTTTTACTTTATTTTTATTTTATTCATTTTGTTTTATGAATATAATTTAGAAGATTTACGGTCTTTTTTTTTTAGTTCTTCTTTATACAGGCAAGTATTTGCTAAGGAAGAGTCTGGGAGTGGGGCCAGGGGAGGGAGTAGCAGTTAGCTTAGAATTAGGTTCATTGTCTTAGAATTCCTTCTCACCAACACTGTGCCCTGGGCATCTCATCTGTTTCTATTCCAGGTTAGCAGGAGGTCTGTGTAGTTCGTAGAGAAACAAGGCTTGTCTCCCATCCTTCCTGGGATGGTTTTACATTTACTTCTCTTTGATTGAATAAGATGAACAACTGCAGAGATGATTGCCACCCACCATTTCTTCTTCATCTGGCAACACTAATAACTTCCTTCTTACAAAGATGGTGTACGTACATGACTCTTAATTCTATCCCACCTCCTCTGCCATTTCATGATTATGTAGTTGTTCAGCCATAGCATATTAGAAGTAGCAATTTTATAACCAGGAAAAATTATCAGAGCCAGGCTTATTAATTAAAAAAAGGAATAACAGCTGAAAAATTGAGCATACATAAAGAGAAAAACTATATATACAGACATATATAGTCAGAAAGATTAAAATCAGTTATATATTCTATGTAAAAGGCACCACATCAGACATATTCAAAAAGATACCATGAAATAAATAAAATTTTTAAAAGTCTTTGGTTATATGAATAATTCCTGTATTATCTAGAATACCCCATTTCCAATGATGCCAGATTAATTAGGTTTAACTGTTTATTCAGATGAGTGCTGTCTCCTTCAATGTAGTCATTGAGAAAGTCCTATCTTTGTTCAAATGTTTCCAGAACTCTTCTCTGAGGATTGGCTTAAGTACACATGTTTTAGACAATCATCAGCATGATGGATCTTTACCCTTTAGGAATAAAGTTGAGGAAACAATCTCAAGTAGGTCCAGTGAAAGTAGGTCCAGTGAAAGTAAACCCAGTGAATATGATGGGAAATCAATCTGGGAAATACCATTTTGGATAAAAAATAAAGTAAAACATTTTCTTTCTTCCCTATGCTTAATCAATTATCTCTGGCTATAATTTGAAAAAGGGATTTTTATGAATGTTTTGAGGATTGGTAATATCAATAGATGAATATAGAGCTTTCTTGGAGGATTGCTTTGAAATAGCACACTCACTTGGATGTATATGTTTTGCCATGTTTTAAAAAAATTTATTATGATTATAATCTTACATTTGTTATAAGTATTGAATAAGAAAGACAATTTCTATCAGCTTTCAGAAAATAGCGACATTACTGAACTACCTGCTACTCTTCTTCTTTTCCCTTCTTTATCTTTCTTGTGTCCTTGTCCTTGTTCCTTCTTTGCTCTCTGTGCTTTAGTCCATCCAGAAGCAAACATGATATTACCTTGTCATTTGGTAGCACTAAGTTTATTGACATGATGTCTGTCACATAATAAAAACAAAAATGTATTTATGGACCAGTAAGTTATCATATAATCATAGGGTTACTCCTAGACATAAGCATTGCACTTTTTCTTTGTTCTAGGCTACTCTCAGATTTTGCTGCTTTATCTTCTAACTGTATCCCCAGGGCCTGGTATATATATCTACTCAATAAATATTTGTTGAATGAGTGAATGAATGAATCATTTGCTTTGGGTAATTCAAGCCAATCAGTCAAGTATGTGCTGAGCATTTATTACATGCCAGGTACTACATACCCTGGGGATACAATAGTGAATCTTAAATATCCCTTACCTCATAAAGCTTATATTCTAATGAGAGAGACAAATAGTAGAGAACTGACTAGAATAATTATAGATTATGATAATGGATATAGAGTAAGTGAAGGGGGATTATAGTAGAGACTGATAGAAGGGGTGCCTGCTTTGGATAGGATGGTCATAAAAGTGACTTCTAAGATGATACACAAAGGAAGACAAGACAAAATTACCAGGCCAAGAGCCAGGGAAGAGCTTTACAAGCAAAGAACAAGCTTGGTGAGTTCTAGGAAATGACAGGAGGGCAGTATGGCTGGTGTGAGTGAAGCAGGCAGGGGCCAAATCATGCAGGACCTCACAGGCCTTTGGGAGTTTGGGTGTTATATTCAGCACAATGAAAAAAAACCATTGAGGGGATTTAAGCACAGAAGTGACACTATAGAAAGATCATTCTGGCAGCTGGGTGGAGAAGGTATTGGTAATGGGTGTATGTCAGGACATTTGGTGTTTTGATAAAGGATTTTATATATAGTCAAGCCTAAGAGGCATGAGAAAAGTGAGAATCTCCAGCTCCCACCTCCTGCTAGTTTCTCTTGGGTTATTTAAGTGTCTGTATTAAGTGGATGGTAGCAAAATAGCCAGAGCTTAACTCCCTGGTAAGCCTAAGAGTTAAAAAGACATCCTGAAGAACAAATGACCTTTTGGAAGCTTTTGACATCACTATTCAAACTTGCCTTGAAATGGTCTCCTTTTGGCTCCAGAGCAACCTGTTATTCTGCCGCTTTCCTATCTCCTTTTGGTTCTTTCCCCTTCTTTCCTGTATCACCTGACAATAGATATTCCTTAAAATTCACACTTGAACTTGACTTTCTTCTTGTTATTTCCTTTCCTTCAGTAATTTGACCCTGTATCTCAGCTGAGTGAGTTTGCTCTTGAAACTTTGATTTGAAACACTAGTGGGACCTTAGTCTAAATACAGTTTCCTTAAGCAGTTAGAAATATGAACATCCCTCCAAAAGAGAAGTGGGGCTCAGGAAACACTTTTAATATAGAGATGCTTGATGATACCCGAGGAGATTCTGGTTCAGTAGGTCTGGGTGGTACCTGGGAATCTGCTACATGGCAAGGTTCCAAACCATTGTCATGGAAGTAGTAAAAGGTTATTAAGTATGACATATCCAATTTCCTTAAGTACTAAGTTTGATATCTCTGACATTTCACTTTGACACTTGTTTTGTGTTTATTGTGAAGGTACATCCTCAGTCTTACAAACACACGTTTTAGCTTGTGATTATCTTTCACATTTTTTTAAGAGCAATTTTTGTGAAAGCACGTATAAGTAAAAAATTCGTATTATTTTCTAATACGAATTCTGTCATAGAACCAATGCAGTGCAGACAGCTCGAAATACCAACGAAGTGTTTGGGAAGGATGTGGCTAATGAACGCATAGTATGTTGATGGTTTGAGAAGTTCCATTCTGATGATTTTAATATTGAAAATGAGCCACATGGACGACGTGGATAATGAGACCAAGGTGGATAATGATGAGCTGAAAGCTGTAGTGGAAGCAAATCCCTCTCAACCTATGTGTGAATTACCAGCAAGGTTTGATGTTACTATTCCAACAATATTAGACCATTTGAAACAAATTGGCAAGGTAAAGAACCTGAATAGATGGGTTCCACATGAATTAAATGAGCATCATAAGAGAAATTGTCTCGAAGCTTGCCTTTCTTTGCTGTCACGATATAAAGGGCAAACCATTTCTACGCTGTATTGTTACGTGTGATGTAAAATGGATTCTTTTTGACTATCGCAAGTGTTCAGCACAATAGTTGGATAAAGATGAACACAGTCCAAAACCGTATATTCATCAAAAAAAGCTAATGGTGTCTGTTTGGTGGTCCAGTGCTGGTATTATCCACTACAGCTTCATGAAACCTGATCAGTCAATTATAGCAGACGTCTACTACAACCAATTGGATGAAATGATGAAGATGCTTGCAATTTAGCAGCTGAGATTGGTCAATAGAGACAGGCCAATCCTCTTGTAAGTCAATGCTCAACCACATGTGGCACAAACAACACTGCTCAAACTACCGAAGCTGGGCTTGGAAACTGTCATCCATCGTATTCACCAGACCTTGCACCAACTGACTATCACTTCTTCCAGGCTTTGGACCACTTCTTGCAAGGAAAAATATTCAATTCTCAACAAGCTATGGAAAACACCTTTCATGATTTCATCGCCACTCACTATCCAAGCTTCTTCACTGCTGGCACAAACAAGCTACCATTAAAATGGCAAAACTGTGTTGATAGTTTAGGCACATACTATGATTAATTGTACTGCTTCTTGTTTGAGATATAATAAACTACCCTTTTGATTCAAAATCAAACATTTCATATTTCATGACCTTAATACAACCAACCAGGCTATCAGATGTGTTCACCAAAGGCCAGAGCCCAACTCACTCCCAGTGACAGTGTGTGCTTTTATAAATCCAGGCAGTCTCAGATACATACCACCCTTCCTCTCAGAGCCCTGAAGACAGCAGAACCCTTGCTGAAGTCACAAAATATGTACTTTAGAGGCTATATAGTTTCAGAAGAGGAGAAAAAGATGTAAAAAGCCAGAACTGACCCTAGAAAAAAACTGACTCCTGAATTTGGAGCAGGAAGGGAGTTAAGTGACTAGGAAATAGTTCAATCTTAGTATAAATCTATTTAATTATGCATTGCTTTCTCCCCTACTCTTAGCTGAGAAAGCACTAGTTAGAAGAGGCTTCAATGAAAGGAAGAGAAATAGGTGTTTTTGAATCATGGAATTCTGCAGGTGGGGATGATCTGGCCGGCTTTGTCACAGAAATATTGGGACTGATGAGAAGGGCCTCTTTTGTGGATGGGGAGCAATGTAGCAAGGCATAGGGATGGTGCCAGACAAAAGTATTTTTAAAAATTCTGTGTAAAGACAGCCTTCAGCTCCCATCCTCCTGTAGTACACAAGGTCTCTGTGGCCAGGGCCAGAACTCTGCCCAGAACCGTGAATGTGCGACACCATTTCAGGCATGTTGTGGGTTAAACAGCGTTCTGTGGTCTGGCACGGAGACCTAATTCCATTTTTACGGAAAACTATTTCTATTGTTAAAATATGTTCTAAATTCCCTATAACAAACTTACAAATATATTTTATAAGGACATATGTGTTTAAGTTTGAAGACTGCCTACATATAGCACTTAGAGAAATTCACTTACACACTAGCATGTGGCCTACAACCATACAGTCGGAATACACATTATTTATAACAGCTCTCATACCCTTTGCATTCTCAAATGCTGTATTATCCCCATCTTGGTAAATTCCAAGAAAAAATGTAGAAAAAGACTTGCTTTGATCTATTTTCCCATAACATGATGGGAATAGTGGAGAGTATTGTTAGAGGAACAGCTTAGTTGTAATTAAAGTTAGGTACAAGTTGCTTATGGGTAAATTATTCTGTGAGCTAAATAATATATGTCTGTATGTGTTTGTCCCTCATTTATCTATCTTAAACATAGTTTACTTAATTGCTCCCTGTTCCCCCTTGAAGATATTTTTATCTATTTCCCTCATCCCCACCTGCATTATATTAACTTCTCTTTTGTCTTCTGCTTTCTCTGTCATTTTTTAAAATTGAAAGCTATGACCCCTCACTCCAGAGAAATACACACAAAATCTAGCAAATTATTTCAGGAGGTTCATGGAGTTTCCTGTTTTCTGATACATGGCGGGACCCCGTGATTCAATATACCTGCTTTCTCATTTTTTCTCTCTCCCTCCTCCTTCTCATTCCTCCTCCCTCTCTCCCTTTTTCTCTCCTCCCCCTTCCCCTTTCTCTCCTCCCCCTTCCCCTTTCTCTCTCTCAAGCTCTCTCACACACAATCCACAGGTTTCACAGTGAGAAGGCCTCTAAATGCTTCTATGGACATTATCTTGTCTTGTCTTCACATCACCCTGTGCAAGATGCTGTGCACCATTGTGTGGGGCTCAATGTAAGGTCTAAGGGGGCTGGAAACCAGCCTGGGCTCTGCTCTCCTAGCCACTTGCCAGAGGAAGGGGTTCATTTTTCTTGCATGAGTTTGCCATCCTCCTTGCCAAGCCCTGTGTCCATAGATCTGCACCCAAACAGAGGGAGCACTTTTTCTGACTCACCATCCCAGAGGGGAAGCCATTTTCAAATTTGCACAAAGGTACTGGCTAGCAGACATGTGGCCCTCTCCTATGAAGCAGGTGTCATTTTCCACATTTTACATATGAGGACACTAAGGTTAACCGAGGCTAAATTTCTTGCCCAAGGTCACACAATTGGCAAAGACAGAAATCAAGCTGTGTTGTGTCTGACCTTATAACTCGTGTTCCCTTCCCTACAGTTTGCACAATTCTCTCAGTGTTTGTCTTGAAGGGCTGATTTTGTCAGCTTCTGTCAGTGTGACTTCTCTTTCTCAACCGTGTTGTAACACTGAGTCTTTAGGGGACTTGGCTCTGCAGAAAGCAGTGTCCCCTTTGTGTCCCCTCTTCCCTCCTCTTGGTTTCTTGCCCACCCTTACCCCCTCAGGATTCTTCTATTCACTCAATAAATATGAGATGGTGTCCTCTGCTCTCTAGTGTCTTAGCAAAATCAGAAGTATGCTATATCCTTAGATTTAAAATAAAATAAAAACATTTCACAACCACATTCTAAAAGAAGAAAAGCTTAGTGTTCAGTTACTTCAGTGAGGTTTGTCATGTTTTCATAAAGGCTAGAAGCAATGAGAAGTGATTAGATATGTTTAGGATTAGATGTAAAAAAGCATTCAGAAGCAATGCAAGAGTTCTGTTATCTTGTGGTAGTGCAGCTTAATATAAAAAGAATAGACTTTAGAGTTCGGCAAACACAGATTTAAATCCCAACTTGACCAGTGTCATGCTTGGGCAATTAAACCACTTTAAGGCTTCTTTTCTTTGTCTGTAAAATGGGCATATTAATCATAGCTATCTTCTGTGAATATTAAAGCATCTAGTATTATACCTGGTAGGTTGTAGATGCTGGGAAAGTATTAGTTCCTTCTCTTTCATCTTTCTTTAGGCTGCTAACCCCTTAAAGCGTCATATATTATTAATATTTATACCCTGCACTGGCCATCTTGAATTAAATGTCTGTTGAATTCAATATTATTTGCTTTACTCTTGCAGTTATAAAGATTAACCCTTGGAGTGATTCAGTTTGGATGCTATCCTATTAGTTTAAAGCATTATGAAATGAAGTGTTCTAAGTAATATTGTAAAATAATAAAACTTCTCAGGTTTTTTTCCCAAGACTCACCTCTTTCTCTGATTTCCTATCCATCAACAGCTCTCAGAACAAGAGGCTTGCCAAACTTCTTATGATATCACACACTCACTGCTTTTAACGGAGGCAGGAGTTGTGGCAAAATCAAAATTATCTCTTTGATTGACAATGTGAAGACATCTCTAAAAGAACAACTTGTGAAACCGAATATAAAGCTGTCATTTTGGCATTATGGTTTGACATTTGTTTGCAGTTATGTTTTTAACTACAATTAAGGGAATCTAGATTTGCATGTATATAAGAAATTAGATTCTCTTTTTTTTTTTTGGTCTAAGAATTTAATAGTTAAATTATTAAAAAAATACTCTTAATTGTGAGTAGGTCCTAATTTGCCTATTGTGCCAACTCCAAAAATGTTATTTTTAAAAAATATTTGATGAAATTGTAAGGTAGGATGTCACAGACAGCCATACCTCCCTCTGAGATATGCAAAGCAAAGGCAGCATGACGTACTGCAGAGAGCCCTGGTCTGGCATAAGTTTGAGCTAGTTTTGTCACTTGTGAATCATGTCACCTTAGATAGGCACTTACCACTCAGGTCTTCATTTCTTCTAAAAATGATGGAATTGTAATAACATATTTCTAAAGAATGACAAGAAAGAACCACTGTATTCCCAGAGACTAAAACAGTTCCTGACACACAGTAGACACCCAATAAATATTTTCTGAATGAATGGATGGGAATTAATTTAATTCCAATCAAACAATTGATCACAGGTTTTAAAACTGGGAAACTTCAGTTTTTCTTTCAGGCTCAGAAAGCTTCTGACTTACCAAAAATCAGACCTGGGAGTGCAATGCAAATTTTCGGATTTTAGTGGTAATCTTCTTTATTAGATTCTTAGTAAAATTCAAATTTAGGACCTAAGTTTGTGTTGTGTCTATAATTCTAAAGCATCAGCATCTGTAGAAGTTGTTCTGAAGGGGAAGTGGATACCTAAACAGCTGCACATTTTCAGCCTTTTATAACATGGAAAAATATGGACTATGCCTATATAATTAAGGTTTTATTTCTCATAATTTATCTAGATTTCTAGCAAAAAGTTCCACTAGAGTCAGAGTTGGTCCTTTATAGTTTCTTTCAACACAAGATGGTTTCTCTTTATCAATGTCTTAAGATGGTTTTGTAAAAACGTGCAAACCCTTCCATGGGTGTACTGTTTAAGTGTGGTTTTTATTTTTGAAATCAGGATTATCTTTTTCACACATATAATCACCTCTGTATACCTTACACACTGCCCATTCCATTCTAATCAAGGATAGTGAGTGCTTATAACATCATGTATAATTATCCTTTTTGCCTTATGCCTTTAAAGAGTCTCACTGAAGATTTCTCAGAGTCAGGAACAGAGGCTCAGCAGGGAAGCAAAGAAGTATAAAAGTCTTTCTCATTTCTTTAACCATAATATCAGGCAAAATTATCATCACAGATGCAAATTTATATTTGTATAGCAATTTACTCGAAACACCTTATACTTTGTGGAAATGTCATAAAGAACTTCATAATTTCTTGAAAAATCAGTGAATAATCATCACTTCATTAACATTATTTGAACCCTAGCCTACTATATTTTAGCTGCTATAATCTACTAGACTTTTAAAGGTTTTTTTCTATAATAAAAAGATGTGTATAACAGGGGTGCCTTGTACTGGGTCCATCAGAGGAATGCATATGGAAGAGATTCTACTTTTCATAGTATCAAAATTATAACTATCTCCAGGGAGACTGAAATTCAAGCATCCCAAATATTCAGTACCATCTACTTTATAGTACAGGTAATTTCAAAGGCACCATCTGGAAATGCTCACTGGAATTTTCTAAACAGTAGGAAGACCTCTTTTCAAACAAGAAACCTATTCTAAGAAATTAGGTGGATCAAATTGCCAGGACTCTGCTGTCTGGCCATTAACAAGCACATGGCCAGCTACATCCATTCTGTGATCCTGGCATTTTGAAAACCAGGTTACAAGGAGAAGTAGACAAATTCACAATTATAGTTAGAGATTTCAATAGCCCTCTCTTAATATTTGATAAAACAGGTTGATGGAAAAATCAGGCTATAGAAGACTTGAACATTGTAATCAACCAACTTAACCTAATTGACGTTTGTACAACATTTTACCCAACAACAGCAGAATACACATTTTTCCCCCAAGCTTATATAGATTATTCACCAAGATAGACCATATAATTGGGACATGAAACAAAGCCAAAGAAATTTCAAAGGATTCAAATCATACAAAGTACTGTATGTTCTCTGGTCACAGTGTAATTAACTTAGAAATTGAATACAGAAAAGTATCTGGACAGTCCCCTAAATATTCGTAAACTCTATAAACCAATTCTAAATAAGACATTGGTCAAATAAAATATCAAAAGGGAAATTAGAAAGTATTTTGAACTAAAGGAAAATGAAAACATCAAAATTTATGGGATGTTACTAAAACAAAACTTAGGGGCAAATTTATAGCACTAAATATCTTTGTGAAAAAAGAAAAAAGGTTTCAGCTTCCACCTTAAGAAACTAGAAAAAGAAGAGAGGAAAAAAAAAATCCCAAGATAAGCAGAAGAAAGTAAAAAAGATCAGAGCAGTAATCAGTAAAAAAAACAGAAAAACAAGAGAGAATATTAGTGAAACAAAAATCTGTTGTTTTTTTTTTTTGAGGAGATCAATAAAATTAATAAACCTCAAGCCAGACTGATGAGGAAAATAGAGAAGTCAGAAATTATCAATATCAGAAATGAGAGAAGTGATACTTGTACAGATTCCTCAGATATTAAAACAGTAATAGAGAAATGTTATGAACAGCTTTATGCCATTAATTTTGACAACTCTGATGAAATGGACAAAATTTTTGAAACTTAAACTACTAAAGCTCACTAAAGAAGAAATAGATGGCCTGAATAGCCCTATATCTTTTAAAAAGATCAAATTTGTAGTTTAAAATCTTCCCACAGAGAAAACTTCAAGCCCCAGAAACTTTTTCTGTGAATTTTACCAAGCATTTAATGAAGAAATAATACTATTTCTACACAAACTCTTCTGGAAAATTGAATAAGAAAGATTACTTCCTGATTTAATTTATGAAGCCAGCATT
The DNA here is from genome assembly GCA_023783475.1 of Daubentonia madagascariensis. Taxonomy (NCBI): domain Eukaryota; kingdom Metazoa; phylum Chordata; class Mammalia; order Primates; family Daubentoniidae; genus Daubentonia; species Daubentonia madagascariensis. The sequence continues at coordinate 22,799,772 of JAKFHU010001670.1, forward strand.
ACTCTGATAACAAAACCTGACAAAGACATTACAAGAAAATTAACAGACCAACACCCCTCATGAGCATAGATGCAAAAATTCTAAACAAAATATTAGCAAATTGAATTCAGTAACATATAAAAAGTAAATAAATCATGAATAAAGTGGAGTTTATCACAAGAACATAGGATTGATTTAACATTTAAAAATCAATGATATTTAATATATTGACAAATCAAAGAAAGAAAAACTATATGATTATATCAATAGAAGCAAAAAAGCTTTTGAGAAAATATATCATCCATTACTGATTTTTTTTAAAATAAGCAAAGTAGGAATGGAGGGGAGCTTCATCTAACTGATAAAGGCAGATACAAAAACCTACAGATAACATCATACTTAATATGAAAGACTAAATGTTTTCATCCTAAGATCAGGACCAAGAAAAGGATATCCACCGTCGACACTTCTATTCAACATTGTGCTGAAATGTACAGTACAATCAGGTAAGAAAAAGAAATATGGCTGGGAATGGTGGCTCAAGCCTATACTCCTAGTACTTTGGGAGGTGAGGCGGGAGGATCGCTTGTGGCCAGGAGTTCAAGACCAGCCTGAGCAACATAGCAAGACCCCATCTCTACAAAAAATTGAAAAAAATTAGCTGGGCATGGTGGCACACACCTGTAGTCCCAGCTACTTAGGAGGCTGAGGCAAGAGGATCAGTTGAGCCCAGGAGTTTGAGGTTGCAGTGAGCTATGATGACACCACTGTACTCTACCCTGGGCAATAAAGTGAGGCCCTGTCTCAAAAAAAAAAAAAAGAAAAGAAAAAAAAAAGCAAAAGAAAAAAAGAAATAAAAGGCATCAAATTGGAAAGGAAGAAATAAAACTGTCTTTATTCATAGATGTCATATTTGCTAACATAGAAAATCCTATGGAATCTACAAAAGAAGTTACTAGAACTAGTAAGTTTAACAAGGTTTCAGGATACAAGATCAACATCCAAAAGTCAATTTAATTTCTATATATTTGCAAAGAACAATTGCAAATTGAAATTAAAAAGCAATATTTACAAAAATATTTCAAAAAACAAGAAAAACTTAGGGATGAATCTGACAAAAGATGTGCAAGACCTATACACTGAAAACTGCAAAACATTTGCTGAGAGAAATAAAAGAGGACCTAAATAAATGGAGAGATATAAACGGTCATGGAACAGAAGACTCAATATTGTTAAAATGACAATTATTTCCACATTAATTTATAGATTCATTTTAATCAAAATCTCAGCAATCCCAGTTAAAATCCTAGCAGACTTTTTTTTTTTAGAAAATAACAAGCTAATTCTAAAATTTATATGTAAATTCAAAGGACCTAGAATAACCAAAACAACTTCAAAAAAAACTTTTAATAGTCAAAAGATCAAAGTCATTACCTGACTTCAAGACTTATTGTAAAGCTACAAATAATCCAGACAGTGTGATGGTAGGATCAAGATAAACAAAAAGATCAATGGAACAGAATAGAGAATCCAGAAATAGACAAACATATACATGGTCAATTGATTTTCTACATGGGTGCCAAAGTAATTCGTTGGAGAAAGGATAGTTTGGGATTTTTTTAACCAATGGTACTGGAACGATTGGATATCCATATGCAAAAAATGAACTATGGTCATACTTTGAAACATACAAAAAATTAACTCAAAATATGTCATAGATCTAAATATCAAGCCTAAAACCATAAAGTTTCTAGAAGAAAATATAGGAGAAAATCTTTGTGACCTTGGGTTAGGCAAAGATTTCTTAGATTCAACACCAAAAGCACAATCCATTAAAAAAAAACTGATAAATTATGACTTCATCAAAATGAAAACCTTGTTCCTTTGTTCTTCAAAAGACACTGTTGAGATAGTGAAAAGAAAAGACTGGAATTATATATTTACAAAGGATATATGTAATAAAGGACTTATTTCTAGAATATATAAAGAACTTTAGAAACTCAGTTATATGAACATAAACATTCTAATAAGGAATTAACAAAAGATTTGAATAGACACTCACCAAAAAAGATATACAAAAAAGATGGCCAATAAGCACATCAAAACATGCTCAATATCATTAGTCATTAGAAGAATGCAAATTAAAACTGCAATGAAATATTATTACACACTTTTAGAATGTCTAAAATTAAAAAGCCTGAAAATATAAAGTGTTAGTGAAGATATGGAGGAACTGGAACTCTCATACCCAGCTGGTGGGAATGTAAAATGGTACTTCTTTGGAAAACAGTTTGAAGTCTCTTAAAAAGTTGAGAAACTATCCTTACCTTGTTACCCAGCCATTTCATTCCTACATATTCACCCAAGAGAAATGAAAGCATACATCCCTACAAAAACTTGTACACAGATATTGATAGCAAATTTATTTGTAATAGCCAAAATCTGTGCAACATCCTAAATGTTCAACAACAGGTGAATGGATGAGCAAATTATAGTATATCCATCCATTTCTGTATTGGCAAATTAAAAAAAAATTATAGTATATCTGTACAATGAAATACTACACAGGAATAAAAATGAATGAACTATCCATGTAACCTAAAACATTTGTACCCCCTTAATATTTTGAAATTAAAAAAATGAATGAACTATTGATACAAGGTACAACATGGATGAATCTAAAATTAATTATGCTGAGTAAAATATGACAGACAAAAAAAGAATATACTGTATGATTTCATATATATGCTCTGAAAATGCAAACTAATCTATAGTGACAGAAACTAAACCATTGATTGCCTGGAGGTGAGAGGGGGTAGGAGTGGGGGATTACAAAGGAGCACACCCCACCACCACCATCTTTTACAGACCCAAAGGTAGTTGAGAAAGTTACTTGTTTCCCAGTGGGGCAAACTCTCTAATGGTCTCTTCTAATGTGGCCAAGCTGGATAATGCAAAAGAAGCACAACTCAGAGAGGAAAGCTAGCAGCTATGGCAAAAACTGGACTGAGAACTTACTCCCAGGAGGAAGAACCATAGTCCAAGTAAGGAATGTTCCCCACCTTCAGGGTAGACTTCTTATGGGATTTCAGAGTTGTGATGGAGTCCACTGGTGCCAGCCAGATGACTTCCAGTGCACCTCCCAGTAAGAGGACTATACTATCTACACCTGACTACTCTCAGACTTGGCCATTTGACTTGTCCTTGCCATTGAAATGTGAAAGAAGTGATATACATCAATCCTAAGCAGAAGCTTTAAGAGATCCCATGTTTTGGCAATTTTTCTTTTCTGTCTGCCACAAAAACAGCATTCCCAGGGAAGAGTTGCTCCCTGGGATACATCCTGGAACAAAACACGTGCAGCAGAGCAGCAAGTGACATATAATATGTGCAAAAAATAAACTTTGGTATTGTAAAACACTGAGATTGCAGAAATGTTAAATTTGAGATGTAGAAATAAAGTAGAATAGTCAAGTGGAGAGTTGTACATGAGTCAGATACTCAGAGAACAGATCTGAACTAGAGATAAAATTTGGCAGCTGTCAGCAGCTAGATTGCATTAGAAGAACATGAGTCTGCAAAGGAGACAAGAATGGCCAGATATTTGGAAGAAAGCCACAAGTAAAGGTTTTAATGTAATTCCACTTTTGCTGTCCTTACTCTTTATTCCTTTTGCTTCACTTCCTTTTCTCCAGCCTAGAGACTGCTCTGCAAGCATCAGAACCTGGTGAGTCTGCCTCACACTTTAAAAGATAAATCTTCATTACATATTTGCTGGGTTTTGAGCACAATTTGGACAGCGGCTCTACCTTCTTAATTCACTTCTGTATCAAGCGATACAGGTGAATGACACTGTTCATAGAGGACAGTAAACCCCACCATGCAGGAGAAAAGACCCACTACTCACCTGCTCATTTCTTCACCTTGGTTTTTACCTTGAATTCTCTCTCCTCCACATACCCATTCTTCTCTGTGCTCAGGCTTTATCAATAATTGTTTATAAATATTGAGTAGATATATAGAAGGTTTATATAGGTATAAAGAACTACCATACAATGAACATCTGTGTATCAACCACTCAGTTTAGGAAAAATAACCTTACCATTAGCTTTGAACATCCTTTCTGCTTCTCCCCAATTCCATCCCATTCTCTCCTTCCTCAGAGATAACCACCAGCCTGCATTTTGTAGTTCTCAGCAAACTAGGAATAGAAGGGAACTTCCTCAAACTGATAGAGATCATCTGCAGAAACCTACAGATAACATCTGTTGTGCTCTTCTCTTTATAATTTTACCAAGTATGTTTATATTCCAAAAAATGTAATGTTAGATTTTACATATATTTTATCATCATAGAGATAAAATCATACTGTATGCATTATTCTGTGATTTGTTCTTTGTGCTCAATATGTTGTTCCTGGGATTTGTTCATGAAGTTGCATGTAGCTGAGGATTATTCATTTCTTTATCTGTATTGTATTCTAAGGAATACCACAATTTATTTATCCATTCTGCTTTAGCTTTATTCCATAAGTTTTGATATGTAGCAATTTCATTAAATCAAAAATTGTGATTTTTTTATGTGAGCCATGAGTTATTTAGAAATGCATTTTTAATAATCTTCAAATGTATGGAGATATTTTATTTATCTTTTGTTACTGACATTTCTTTGTTTTCACAGAATATAGATTATAATAGTGCTGTTCTCAGCAGTCCCCAACCTTTTTGGCACCAGGGACCAGTTTGATGGAAGATGATTTTTTCATGGTTGGGTGGCGGGGAGAGGGGGAGACAGAGCTCAGGTGGTGATACCAGTGATGGGGAGGGGAGTGGCTGTAAACACAGACGGAGCTTCGCTCACTCAACCACCGCTTACCTCCCGCTCTGTGCACCGCCCCCCTAAGTTTCATGGAGGACAATTTTTCCACGGACAGGCATGGGGGGTGGGTGGTGTTGGTGGAGCTCTGCAGCCCAGTCCCTAACAGGCTGCAGACCAGTATCAGTCCATGGCCTGGGGGTTGGGGACTGCAGGTCACATATGTAATTTAAACACTTTTAGTTGCCACATTAAAAGACTAAAAATAAACAGGCAAAATCAAATTTAATAATATATTTTATTTAACCGAATATATCCAAAATATTACCATTTAAATATGTAATCATCTTAAAACTTTATCACAAGTATTTTAGATTTTTTTGTACTAAATTTTCAAATCTGGTACATATTTTACACTTACAGCACATCTCAATTTGGAACCTGCGGCCTCAAGGTCACATGTGGCCCTCCAGATCCCTAAGTGCGGCCCCTAGGCCAAATCCAAATTTTATGGAATGGATTCGGTCTAGGGGCCGCAGTCGAGGATCCCCCATCTCTGGACTAGGCACATTTTAAGTGCTCAATAGCTACATGAGGCTAGTGGCTACCATATTGAAGAATGCAGGTTTTTAGTATAACATTTGTATGAAATTTGCTGAAATTTACTTTCTGGCCTAGTAAGTGGTCAGTTCCATATAAGCTGGAAAATAATTGTGTATTTTTCCACTAATTGTGTACAAGGTTCTATATATGAACCTTAAATCTATCTACATGAACCTTAAATTAAATCTTCTGTATATTTACTGAATTATTTCTCTGCTTGACCCTGGGTTATTATATTACACAACTACAGGAGATCCATTTACATAACAATCTGGAGTTATGCAGTTTATACTTCCATTGCCATATGTGGTGGTCCTGCATTGACTTATCTATAACTGAGGAAGCTGTGGTGTATCCTACCACTGTGGTATGGATTTGACAATTTCTCCTTATAGTTATAACAAGTTTTACCTTATATATTTTGAGGCTATTTTATTTAATAGGTGTATGTAAGTTTAGACTATTCAGAATAAATTAAACCTATTAGCATTATCAGCTCTGAATAATGACTTTTGTCTTAAAGTCTACTTTGCTGATATTAACATAGTTACGCACTTCCTTTTCTTTAATATATCCCTGCTATATCTTTTCCAAACTTTTCCTTTCAATCTTTCCATGTCCTTATGTTTTAGGAATGTCTCTTATAAAGAGCATATAGCTAGAGTTTCTTTGTTTGTTTGTATCAAGTCTGTTTCTCTCTTAACTTATGAGTTTAGTTTATTTAACATTATTGTGATTATTACTTTAAGCTTTCTATTTCTCCCTCATTTTCTGCATTATTTTCTACTTTGGGTCTTTTTGCAGGGAGGATTGTTGGACTTCTGTTTATTTCCTTAGTGCATTTTTTCACTAATAGTATATCTTATTTCTATTCTTTTAGTGGTTACTCTTGAAATTTTACCATGCATACTTAATGAAGTCTAAAATTAATATCTTAAACTCCTTTCAAATAATAAAAGGACCAAAGAACACTTGAGCTGTGATAGCTACCCTCCTGACATATATCTACATTTTTGTCCCGTGTTCTAGTTCTTTCTTTTTGTTAGTCCCACTAATTACACATAAATAAAATTATTATTTTATACAGAATACAGACAATATTTGTTTATACTTACCTGCAGGGCTAGCTATGCTTCTGGAAAGGGAAGTCTGGGAGTTTTTATTTTTTTCAATCAATTTTCCTCAAATGATATTCATATCTGGATTACCAAGTCAACTGTGTCTTCTTATATTTGTCATTAAAATTTTTTAGCCTAGAAATGTAGGCACTATTTTTATTATGGTAAAAATGTTTAATAATATTATAAGAGGGAGACTAGAATAGAGATCAAAAGATTAAGAGTCTATTACAAAACTCTAGGTGAGAAGTAAAGTCAAGAAACTTAACAAAGCTTTTTGTCATGAGAAAGGAAAGGAGGAACTACTTTGAGGGACACCAAGGAAGCAGAATATATAGAACTTGTTATTGAATGGTTGTGGTAGAACAGGGAGAGGGAAGCATCAGAGGTGACTCAGGGATTTCAAGCCAAAGGTTTTCACCACTGAAGGTTTTCAGAAGTCAGGAGGAAAGGAAAGATTGCAGGAGATGATGGTGAATTTGGTTCTTGATGTGTGGACTCTTTGGTGTTGATGGATCATTAGGGTGGAGATGTCCAACAAGCAGTTATAAATGAAAGTCTCAAGTCTGAGAAAAGGAGTCAAAGCTAAAAGGAAGAGAGTGATGATGGAAAACAAAGCGATTAGAAGAAGGAATAAGCAGTAGAGAAGTTATTATGTACATAGAAAATGAAAAGAGTCATGGTGATTATGCAAGTGGGAAGGAGCCCTGATCAACAAGCATGCTTTTGCTGCTGCTAGTAGTATTCTATGTCTTAATTTCAGTGCCCTTATGAAGTTTTCTCATGAATCTCCTCCTGTTTTTACTTCTACCCAGAGGATCACAAACTAAGCATTGAGATCCAAGCTAAGGATTAAAATATTAAAGTGTTCTTTATGTTTTCTTTTCTAATTTTAATATGTTTTGTACTGTACCACATCCCTGACATTACCTTCTGCTTAATTTAGTTTGTTCCTATCAGTATTTGAGATTAGCAAAAGAAAAATAAATTTCTCAGGAACTGCTAACATGTATTAACTTTATGGCATATCCCAACATGTCTGGTGTTTGAACCCAACTCATAACATTTTGTTATATTTGAGACTCTACATATGTTGTTACTCTTTAATGCAAAAATAATAACTTATTACTTATTAAGCAAAAATTAAGATGGGGAAAATACTTACTATGTATGCAGTATTTGTAAATTTCTGTTAACAGTTAAAATAGTATGTAGTAGCAGTGTATATATTGCTAAAGAGAATAAACAGACTAAGCTGTGAAATAATATTCTCTGAGCCACAAACTGCAATTTAGGAATAGTGTTAGGGGTGAGTCTTACTTGTTCATTTGTCGTGTTTATGATTTTCAGGGAATTGATGCTGATTTCACATCAGAAAAGCATCGAGCAGCTGCAGGAAACCCTTAGACAGAAGCTGATGAATGATGATAACTGGAAGGAGAAGGTAATGGGAGTGTGGCCTTCATCAGTATATGTCCTACTGGCTTTTTAAAATTCTGTCCATTTGCCAGAAGACTATTCCACATAGATTTCTTTGCTTCTATGCACATTTTGTATTCCTTCTGGAATTTCCTAGACCAGACATGGTTATGGTGTGTGTCTTTTCTAAAATAATGGACAACATAATAGGAAATAAAAAAGTAAGAACAGATTTTGAAATCTTGTAAGATTAACATAGCCCTTGGTTCTCATGGAAAAGCATAATTTTTACTTTTAAGTATTTATCTTTATTTCCTCATTAAGTGTCAGAATCTGCATTTGATCATGTTCTAAAACCAGGGAAATAGTAATTCTTACAACTTCTCTGCTTCTATTTAATTATAAGAAGATAATATAAGAGAATGGAAAATGACTTGAAATTATTCAGTTATGAACTTTTGACATATTTACCCTGGCAAAGTGAAATGAATAAGGATTTAGCTTGCCATTGTTTACAAAGAAATTTTTGTTCCTAGATTATGAAAAAAAAATTGCCTTGATTTTGGTCTTTGGACTTTTCTATAGTTTTCAAAGTTTCAACAATGAATATATATTACTTTCATAATTTTAAATAATACAAGTAATATTTTTAAGATTGTTAATCCCTACCTTCTCAGGCCATGCACAGCCATTATCTCCCTGCCATAAACTTCTAATATGTCGATTGATCCCTGGGGCCCTATCCTGCATACTGAGCAAAAGCATTCCCCACTCATTGTCTTCCCCAGCTGCTTTCTATGCCTAGCCCTGGCCTTTCACCTTAGTTTTCTTATTATGTCTTAAGTTTTCCTCTAGAATTGGAGCCAGCTACTGAAATTCAGATTGTTATACTGAAGTCCTGACAACCTGTTTAGTTATTATCAGATTCTTCTCCTTGGGGACTGTACCCCATAACTTGTAACCTCAAGCAACAAGCAGCGGCCACCTTCAAACTAGCACCTCCACCAGGAATCCCCTACTCTGCCATCCAGAGTAAAGCCCTTTAGGTATTGTTGCTGGCTCAGATCAATTCTAAATGTGTTGCTTCCATTTCCAGTCTTCAGACAGATGGCCATACTTAGCCAGTACTAGCCCTCTAAAAATAACCACTCCTTACCTTGTCCCTCAGGGTGCAGAGTCATGCTATAATAAAAATGATCACTGTAACAACAGTTTCAAAAGGGCAAAAACAAAATTTGAGAATATGGAATAAAGTTGTTATAAGTATCTCACTCTTGTTTTATAGCACAAGCCTTTTATTTTCTTTCTTCTCTAAGGCCCAACTTCTTTAATTCTTTCTAATTTTTATTAGCCTAGTGTATTCAATTGGCTGGTCTGTTCTTACTCACTTCTTTTATCCTTACCAATCCAAAATTGTTTGGATTAAAAACAATGTTTTTAATGTTTAAAAATTCAAAAATAAGGTGATCAACATAATAGTCCAAAATATACAAATTAAAATAATGAGAGTTTTTTTACCTATCCAACTGGTAGAATAGTTTTAACACTGTGGTGAAGGTCTAGTGAGATAGTCTCTCATATCTACTCTTTAAGAGAGTAGAAATTAAAGCAACCTTTTTGGAGAGGAGTTTTTCCATATGTGTCAAGAGATATTGTAAACGTCCCATCTTTTGACTCAGAAATTTCACTAATGGAATTAACAAAGATAGAGATTCAGAGAGCCCTCCCTTTCCTCAAACTCCTGAACTCCTTCTCTTGGACTGATGGAGTAAACTTTCCTGCCTTTGCTTACGTGGAAGTTCCCATCTCCACACTCATACCATACTAGGGGTTTTCAGATACACTTCACTCTAGAGTAAGGGTCTCTGTGTTTATGATCCAGTCTAGTTCTTATGCTCACTGTACCCCATCCCTGAGTTGTTAACACAGAGAATAGAACAAGTTAGCATTAGCAGCTGACCATACAAAAGCATTTATGTTCTTGCTTTATGCTGTTTAGTTAATTCGATAGTGAAAATAATCCTATGTAACATTCTCTAAGTTCTTACTGAGACCATAATATTTTTCTAATAAATTAATTATATCACAGCTGTATTTTGGCATGTATAATTTTTTATAGGATAAATGGACATTTCATGTTGTTTAGAGGACATGACTTCCTGTTAATAAATGTTATCATTTAGCTAACAGCAAATTGAGATTCAGAGCAGTAAAGCCAAGGAACGATAATTACGTCTTGGCTATGTTAGCTATTGAGACTATGAATAAAAAGTTCCCTAAAAGTCCTCTCATAAGAAAGGAGAGTTGCTAATATGACATTGTCATCTCTTTCTTGGGTCACTGTGCCTTTGCGTAGGAATGAAATGTTCCTTTTACAAATGTATAATACACATATTAAAATAAACTTCATAACTTAAATGCTTTTAACATTCAAAAAAAGTAGATAGCAATTTGTGCCTGTGCTTAATTATTTTAGAGTATGTAAAAAGCACATAATAGGATCAATAGTTGCTATGCAACAAGGATGGCACATTTTAAAATAACTACATATTTATTAATTGTCATGGATTTTTGTTTATTTCAGGTATTGCTTTGCTGTGAAGAAAGAAAATTAATGTGTATGCTGAACCTTTAAAATTGGTTTTAAGTGCACAAAGTTGTTACTATTCAGTTAAAATTTTGTAATTAAAAAATATCCTACAGCCATATTGCTTACATAATCAACTCATATCACTTATTGACTAACATTTTTTAGTATAATAAACAAATTCCAACCAAATATTTTCTTAGATTATTATCAAGATATCACATTTAGGAACATTTTAGAATTGCACTATTAACCTCATTGTAAATAGTATATAGAGCTTTTAAAAACCAATAGTTAAACAAACAAATAAAACATTACTTCCTGGCTGAAGCAACAAAATTGGTAGTAAAAATGCAGGGGAGAAAAGTTTATCTCAAAAAATAGTCAATTCCAATTTTGATGGGAGGCAAAAAAAAAAAATCTCAAATTCTTTTTCAAAATGGAAGAGCCAAATGACCTAATAATTCCTAAGGTGTTTTAGTGTACTATTAATAAAATTAAGACAAATAACTTATAAAATACAAAATTTGACAGGGATGAAGTTGTTATTTATAAAATATCAATTTTCAGTTATGCATGATATATATGGCTAAAAAGAATATTGAGGACACTTTAATTTAAAAATTTTTTTAAATGTAATTTAAAAATAGAATTAATAAAATCTCAAAAATTTAGATCTGCAAAATCTGGCCTGCAAAGATCATCTGATATAAATCATTAATGTAGATAATAAAAATATTCTCCATTATTATAGTATTTACCATATGACAGGCTTTGTCCTGAGTGCTTTCCATAAATACAATTTTAGTCATTGTGACATTATTATTCCCATTTTCACATAAAAAAAATTAGACTCAGAGAAGTTAGGTAATTTGCCAAGGTTATAAAGCCAGGAAATGAGCTGAGAATTAACCTCCATGTACCTAAATACAAAGTTCAAAACTTTGCATTTAGCCAAGATGGAGTAACAAGGACCACATTTACTCTCCCACCTGAAACAAATAAAACCTGGAGAAAAGACAGAAAACAATGGTTTCAAGATATCAGGCAAAAAAGGACAATGATTTTTGGAGACAGGAGACAAACAAGATGAGCCCTGTGATTACTGTAACTTCGTGCCTTGGAAGAAATTTCAGGCCATGCTGCAGAGAGTGGGAATTCAGGTTGGCAGATTCTTTGAGTTGAAGGCACCTTGCAGAGAGTCCAGGGAAATCAAGGCAGGTAGAGTTCATAAGATAGTGTTCACAGGAGAGAGCTGCACAGATCTGAAGATCTACAGAGTCCCCTTGTTTAAAAGCAACCAGAGGGAAAAAAAGACATATTATGTAGAGGAACAAAGATGATAATGAGAGCAGATTTTTTATCAGAAACAATGCAGGGCCAGGTGCAGTAGCTCACGTATGTAATCCTAGCACTTTGGGAGGTCGAGGCGGGAGGATCGTTTGAGGTCAGGAGTTTGAGACCAGCCTGAGCAAGAGCGAGACCCTGTCTCTACAAAAAAAAAAAAGAAAGAAAGAAACAATGCAAGTAAGAAGATAGTAGGACTGAAAGTATTATACTAAAAGAAGAGGGCTGGAGTGGGGCAGAAAGCTGTTGACCTAAAACTCTATGCCAAGTGAAAATATCTTTCAAAAATGAGGGTAAAATAAAGACCTTTTTCAGAAAAAGCTGAAAAAAAAATTACCAGCAGACCCACACTATAAGACATGTTAAAAGAAGTCCTTTAGTCAGAAGGAAAAGTATACCAGATGGAAATATGGATCTACACAAAGGAATGTAGAACACCAGAAATGGTAACAATGTGGATAAAGATATAAGTTTCTTTATTATTATTTAAATTTCTTTAAAGGAGATAAAATTGAATGAAAAATACTCAATCCTAAAGAAGACAGAAAAATAAGAAAAAGAAAAAAGACGAGCTGACCAAATAGAAAACACACAGCAAGATAATAGATTTAAAACTAATCATATCAATAATCACATTAAATGTAAATGGTCTAAACCCAGGGGTCAACAAACTTTTTCTATAAAGTTTCAGTTAGTAAATATTTTTGGTTTTGTGGGACATACAGTTTCTGTCACAACCATTCAGTTCTGCTATTGTAGCATAAAAACAGCCATAGACAATATGGAAATGAATGGTCATGGCTGAATTTAGTCTGTGAGCCACAGTTTGCTAAGCCTTGGTCTAAATATCCCCATTAAAAAGGCAGATTTTCATGTTGGATAAAAATTCAAGATCCTACTATATGTTGCCTATAAGAAATGCACCTTAGGATGTGAGGGTGATCTGGCTGCATCTGTCATCTCATTTATCACCAGAGTTGATTTGGCTGATCTGGCTGGCTAGGTGGCGTGTCACCTTCCTCCCTCACCACTCCATGTGGGTCCCGAAGTTGCATGATCAGTGGAAGAAGACAACCTTTCCTGATAGAGGATGACTATTCTTTGGTGAAGGGTATATGAGTAGCTGTGCGCTCCTCCTAGAACCCCCAAACAAGCTCTTAAGAAAAACACTTTAATACAAAGATACAAATAAGTTAAAAGTAAAGGATGGAAAAAGATATAACAGGCTAACACAAATCAAAATAAAGCTGAAGTAGCTATGTTACTATTAGACAAAGTAGATTTCAGATCAAAGAAATCAGAATATTTAAAATATTGCCAGGGATAAAGAAGGTCATTTCAAAATGATAATGGAGTCAGTTCACCAGGAGTACATAATAACCCTAAATGTTTATTCACCTAGTAAAAGAGCTTGAAAATACATGAAGCAAAATCTGATAGAACTGCAAAGAGATATAAATCTACAATTAGAGTATTGATAGAAAAATAGCCAGAAAATCAGTAAGGATATGTACTATGGAAAGTAGTATAATAATTGATATTTAAGAGATATATTAAATACTGTTAACAAATTTGACCTAATTGATATTTGTAGAATTATCCACTTAGCAGCAGAATACATGTTCTTCTCAAGTGTACATGAAATGTTTATCAAAATAGACCGTATTTGGGGTTATAAATAAGTCTTACTAAATTTAAAAGGATTCAAATCATACAAAGTTTTTTCTCTGACCATAATGGAATTAAATTAGAAATGACTGACAAAAAGTTATCTGGAAAATCCCCAAATATTTTTAAACTAAATAAATACCAAGTCCATGCTCTCACCTACTATGCTGTGCAGATGTGTGTGGAGGCAGGTTACATGGGAAAACTAAACAGGCTGAGATATGGAGTGCACCAGAAACACCTGCGTGTACACAGCCTCTCCACCTTGTAGTAGCTTCTTGTTCCTTTCTGAGTGCCCCTGAAGCTTCCCTTGTCTTTAGCAGTCTGCGAGCAGTCCAACCAAATAATTCTATAATGTTCCTAAAAGATCATCAGTAGTCTTTTACCTAGACAATCCAGAAATTTGTTTTGAGAGAGCCAAAATAACTCCTTGCAATGAGTACTGTATAATTACATTGCCTGGGGCAAATGCTCCAATGCTATATCAAGTGCAATAAAACCAATTGACCCTACACTGAAGCTAGTCTTCTATCTACATTTTATTTAATTTAAAGGGCTTCCTATAAACTTTCTTAGCAATACTTCTGTGTCCTGTTACTCTGTTTCAATTTTCCCTTGAGAAATTTATGTTGCCCTCTTTTCTTCTCTTGGTGGCCTGAATCAAATGTCATAGTCAGGTCTGACAGTTTTCCCCCAATTTACCTGGCATTTGCTCCTTCTTAGAGCTTATAATCATGGTACAGTGTAAATCTAGAGCCAGCCTGTCATTGGGATCCCTTCTCTAATCTCACTAGATGAACTCCCGGGAGTGATTGACTCTGATACTCATAGACTTGTTCTCTCTCTTGCTCCAGTAGGCAAAGCCAAAACCACTGGCTAAAAACTATATGGAGAGAGATGTTGGCTCAATGACAGGAAAAACTGCTTAATGCTTAACACTGTCTGAAAATGGAAATGCCTGCTGGGGAAGGAATGGGTTATGGTTTCTGGAGCTGTGAGGCACACAGCAGATAGTCATTTAGTGTAGATTTGTAGTAGAGACTGAAAGGTCAGAGCATGGAAGTAATCTCCACTGACTATAGAATTTCTGCTCATGCTAGAGCTTTATACAGATGCTTCACCTCATTTAATCCTCATAACAACCCCTAAGGGAACTAGTTATAGCCCCATCAGGAGAGGTTATGGTCATAAACTTAAGATCACTCAGTTAGCAAGTGTGGCAGAGCCAGGATTTAGAACCAGGATTTAAACTCAATTCCACCTCCACCCAAAGTCTTTGTTTATTCTTTCCATAATTCATGGAAGCATGAGAGGTTGAACTAGGGGATTTCTAAGGTCCCTTCCAGCACTATGATTCTGAATCAAAATATGGATACAGACACTCTTTGACTTACAATGGGGTTACCTCCAATAAATGCACAGTAATTTGAAGATACCATAAATCAAAAAATGGGCATTTTGTAGACATACTGGGATGCAAAAACACAAAACACAGAATCCTCAAAACGTTGGCAATACAGGTACGTACGCTGTAGAGTATAGGTTGTTTACCCTCGTGATTGCATGGCTGACTGGGAGCTGCAGCTGCCCAGCATCCCGAGAGAGTTGTGGTATCTCATATAGATAGCCTGGGAAAAGATCAAAATTCAAAATTCAAAATACAGTTTCTACTGAGTGCTTATTGCTTTCAAACCATCATAAAGTCAAAAAGCAAAGGTCAAACCATTTTAAGTAGGGGACCATCTGTACAGGCATCACTATGTTTTCCTTTAATCATCTTTCCAGCTTCAGTCACATTAAAATGACAGTCTGTGACTCCAAAACTTTCCATGACCTCCATCAAGAAAGGGCCATTTGAAAAATCAACAGTTGTACTTTGTATCCCCTCTGAGTTTTCAGCAGAACTTAGTCTAAGGGCCTCAAAATCTGGTTTTTTTTTTTTAATTTTCTCTTATGAGTTACTGGCAAAGACTGAGTTTACGATATAGATGAACAGATGCCTAAGCTTTTAGTATTTCTGAAAACTGTCATAATATATAGCTCTAACTTCTCTATTAATTTTTCAGGTCTTAGAAGGTCTTAGAAGGTGTTGGAATATTTGGCCCAAGTTCTAAGTCGGATGTTTTTAATACTAAAATTTTTTAAATAGTTTAATTAAAAATTTAATGTTAAAATTTTTGAAAAATTAGTCTGAAAATAAGCCAACTGTACTTATTTCAAGACAAAATGGTTTTATATGTGTGTTAAATGCTATTTTGTAGATTGAAGCTGAACTCGCCAAGGAAAGAGCCCGACATTTAGTTGAATTTGAGGAGCAAGCTCTTCTCTTTAAGGAAGAAGCAAAACTGGAACTTGATATTGAAAAAGAAAAACATGAAGAAATAATCCAAAAGTATAAGAAAGAACAAGAGGAACTACAAATGAAGGTTTATAATTATGATATTCATCATTATTTAATGAGTTTGAAACTGCAGATGTTGATTATCCTCCTAAGAACACTACAGTATTTATACCTCTCCTCATGGTCACTGTGCCTTAGTTTTAGCCATACAGGTAAAATGGTTTGGCTATCCTCAAGAATGAATAACTGAGATAAATTATACAGGCACACAATCCAGCTATATATGGAATGTTTTCTACTAAAATAAACAATTTGAAAATAGCATAAATTATATGACTAATAATTATCATGGCTAGATATTCCAATACCTCAAATATCTAACATCAAAACATAATGAGGTGTTTTACATAATTAAAAATTTCCCAACACCTAAAGTATATCCCCTCTAATTGCAAATATTTTTAATTCTAAAAACATTTTTGAATGAAGAGAAATATTTTTAAAATGTTATCATACCTTCTTAATTTCTTAAACAGTGTGTTCTAAATATAATTTAAGGTTTTGTTAAGGTTTCCCTGTTTTTATAGGACTTGAGTGTAGTGTGTGTGTGTGTGTTTGTGTATTAATGAAGAACCAGTGGGGAAATCATATTTTGAATAAACTCATTAAGAGTCCGTGTTAATTAAGCTTCCAATGAGACCTAATGGCCTCTACATTTGTATACAGGAGATGTGGTACAGCTATTTCAGTAGTTCATTGTGAACAGTAGGTAGGACCAACTACCTGAGTGTATGACCAGTGCCATAGCACAGGGCCCCACACTCAGAAAGGCCTCATGCTTTGGATTTCATACTCTGCAGATGCTGCCTTAATTTTATCTTTGAATTTGTGTTTTGTAAGTGAAAAACACTTTTCAGACAATGGAGCTTGGAACCTTAGTTCCTCCAAGCTTCCACCTCCCCTAGATGGGTCTTGGCCCTGGCACCCCAGCCTCTACTAAGTCTCCCCCTCCCTTCTTCCTCTCACATTGTGACTGCTATTGCAGTTCCAGTGGCTCAGGATCCCATCATCAGCAGGCCAATGCAGACAGGCAGGCTGGAACTTGCCAGATGTTACCGTTTCTCAAAAGAAGTCATAAATCCAGATTTTGTAAGTGAAATCTCCTGAGTTTTAAATGTTGACTCTCTTTTTAAAAAATCAAAACATATTTGTGATTATGTGATCCTCCTCTCCCAAGGATAACCTGCTGTACTTCAGTGTCAGCTCTCCTCAGGGTGATGGAAACCACTATTTAGATGTAGCAGTGACCCTCTTCCCTCCTGGATTAATTGACGATAATGGAATATTAATTTACAAAATTACTAATTGTGAATAGATTTCTTACAAAAGTTATTCTTTATGTAAATTTAACATTTGAAACAAATTTTGGATACATAATTCTTTTTAAGTAATAGTTCACAAAGTCCTTGGAATTTTGGCCAATGAATGTTTTCCAGATTCTTCGTGGGCTAGTTTCTTGTGCTAATATTTATAATATGATAATATTTGTAGCATAAGTAATAAGGATATGTTTCATCAGAAGAGCTCTGCTCCTCCTTATTTGTTTTTTGTTCTTTGCTTTGTTTTTTTAAGGAGAAAGAAAACAAGCAATCTTTTCCATTCTAAAGACTTTCATGCAATGAAGAAAAGCTTCTCCAAGTTATTCCCTCATTTATTTACCTAGAGGTACTACTTTGAGAAGCAGTATATTTTCAAAGTATCCTGGTATTCTCTAGAATTGCGCTGTCTTATGGTAGCCACATGTGGCTACTTAAATTTCAGTTAAATTAATTAAAATTAATTAAAATTTAAAATCAGTTCCTTGGTTACATTAGCCACATTTCAAGTGTTCAATAGCCAGTACTGGCTTTTGAGAGCTTATCATGTGCATCTCTTCCCAACTTAGTGATCAATGATATCATGTTGTTAAGCATGGTGAGAGTATTTACACCATGGAAATTAGATACAAATCTGGCTCTTTATTTTTGGGGTGGGGGGAGTCAGTTAAACATTTACCAGCATACCATTGTCAATAGCCACATGTGGCTAGTGGCTACCATACTGGATAGCATAGAATATTTCTGTCATCACAAAAGTTCTATTGGGCAATGCTTTTCTAGAAAGTATAGTGTCTGGAGTACCTCCAGCCATCATATACAAGAAAGAAAAAAAAATCATGTCAAAAGAAAACTTATTGGTATGGTATGAGTAGTGTATAACTATGGTGCTTTCTTCCTTGCATCCCCAAACATCAGTCATTTCAAGGTCCCAAAACCAACCTAGTTAAATCCAGATAGGCCCCTGATCTGCTTGTCAAGACTTGAGCTATCGTCGTAGCTCAATACAGTCACAGAGATTATATATTTCCAAGGGTGATTAATGTGATACTATTTTAGGTGGAAAAATAAAAGTTTTAGTCTTAACTTTTAAAAAGAAAGTCTTGAAGGCCTGTGTATGTCATAGGATTTATTTTCATCTGATCAGAAGAGTATACGGATTAATTAGAATAAACCTCTTAAAAACCATAAAAGAACTCTGTGGTTACCTAAAAACTATTGCTTACAAACTAATATGAGACTTATCTTACAGATATCTGACTTAATCACAAGGGCTACAAGAGATCTAAAGCTGGAAGTGACCACTCTTGAAGAAAAACTCCGTGAATCCCATATTCGATACACTGAAGAATCTGAGTCAAAGGAAAAAGAAATAGAAAACCTTAAAAATTTGGTTGCAGAATTTGAATCTCGCTTGAAGAAGGAAATTGACTGCAATGATTCAGTTTCAGAAGACTTGAGGAAGGAAATGAAACAGAAGTCAGATGAACTGGAAAGAGTAATGCTGGCACAAACACAACTGATACGGCAATTTAACCAGTCCCAGGAAGAGGTAGGAAACAGATGATGGTACCTTTGCAATTAGTGAAAGAGCACATGTTCTTTCAACAAAAAAACAAACAAACAAAAACATGAAAAGCAGCTTGGCATCATAGAAAGATTCCTGGACTGTTAGTCAGGGACCTGAGATCACAGCTTCACTATGTCCTTAACTAAGCAGTCACTTAACTTCTCTGGACCTGGCTTTCATATCTGTAAGATGAATACATTGAACTATGTAATCTCTAAAGTTTCCTCAATGCCCAGTTCTTTGTTGCAAATGACTATTTAAAACCTCTAAAACTAGGAATCTTTATATAATTATGTCTTACTTGTTTTAACATTGAATCTTTGCCAAAGAAACTAAAAGTTTTAGTTTAGACCACTAAAACTGCTTAAGTTCAAAAAGTATTTGGACAATATATTTTAAATATAATTTCACTTTAGGATTTTACCTTCCTGTCAACCTAAACTTATAAGGTAATTTATATGCACTGGTCTTCTTTTCTTATGTATGCGTGATTATTTTAGCAGTGTTTTTATTTAAACTGGAGTAGACTTATTTCGATTTGAAAACTTTTTTTCAAACAAAGTCTTATTTCTGAACTGCTAAGAAATTTAAAAGTAGTGGACAATTAATCCATTTTCTAGTCACCAATGTTATGTCACATTACTATATTTGATCCCATTTATGACAGTATAGCAAATAAAGGCAAATGGAGGAAGATTCTGAATGTTAGTGAGAAGTAATATTTTTGTTGGTCTTATTGGCATCATAATAAAGGAAAAAAAGGAAAATGCTAGTAGTAATATTGATTATTAACAATTAAATATACCGTGTTCTTGCTATATTTAAATTACCAACCAAAACAGAAAGTTTATATCATTATAATTATGAAGTGAACCTATTGCAAAGAATTTATAAATAGAAGATAAAACATGGGATGGACAGAAACTAGATCAAGAATAATGCCTAAGACAACCCTGTAAAGTAGAAATTATTTACATTTTACAGTTGAGGAAGTGACTGAAGAAGGTTGAATAATTTCCATAAGGTCACAACATAGTTTGGTGGAGCTAAGATTCAAATTTGAATCTCCATGGTGTGATGTTTCCTCTTTCAGGAAACCTGAGTTCTTGTTATTCTGCTTCTAAATTTCAAGATGACCTCAGGCTTAGCACTCAACATCTCCGGACTTCCATTGTTTTTTGGTTTTTTTACTTTTAAAATGAAAACAAAACAAAACAATAAACACACTACTTACTCCTCCAGATGGCTAGGGGGTCAGATGATTGAGTGTCTCCTGTTGGAACACAGCAGCACAACCTCCCCAGTAAAGGGAGCCGCCCCACCAGTTCAGGCAGGAGTAAGGAGGGAGAGTGCTCATGGACTCAGCTCCACTGGACAAACCCTGAGGAAGAGAGAGGTGATGCTCACTTGAAGCTCTAGAGGAGGGACAGAAGGTTAAAGGAGGGAAGGTCAAGGCAACTAGACTAGGAGGTTTTCTAACTCTTAAATCCCCAAAGAAATGGCAATATAGAAAGTGAGGAGTAACTTATAAACTAGGTCAAATAGGAAAAGGCAAAAGGATCAAATTCAGTAAATATATATTAGCTGTCTAGGTGCCAGGCACTATGATGGTAAGCACTGGTGATGTATTTAATAATTATGAATAAGACTGACAAACTGCTACTTCCTGCTCTCAAAGAGGAATTTAAAGAAAATCTTACATGAGTAATTAAATTAACATCCAGAGGAAAGAATGACCTGAACAGAAATTTATTGTTTAAAATGCATAGACTGAAAGCTAGAAAATTTGCCTTAAGAGCCTGTATTAGTTATCTATTGCTATGTGACAAATTACCCCCAAGTCTAGTGGCTTCAAACAGCAATCATTTATTATCTCATAGCTTCTGTGGGTCAGGAAACTGAGCGTGGCTTAGTTGGGTTCCTCTAGCTCAAGGTGTCTCAGGGGGTTGGTGTCAGGGTGTCCACTGAGGCCTGTAGTCCCATCTAAAGGTTCTACTAGGGAAGGATTGGCTTCCAGGCTCACGTATATGGTTGTTGGCAGGATTTATTTCCTCACAGACTGTTGCACTGAGGGCCTCAGTTCCTCGCTAGCTGTTGGCCAGAGGCTTCCCTCAGCTCTTTGCCACATGGACGTCTCCACAGAAGAGCTCATAGCATATTAGCTGGCTTCCCTCAGGGCAAGCGAGTAACCAAGAATGAGAGAGACAGGGTGCCAAGACAGAAGCCATAGTCATTTTATAACCTAATCTCAGAAGTAACATCCCATTGCTTTTCCTGTGTTTCATTCTTACAAATGAGTTAATAAGTCCAACCCACATTCCAGGTGAAAGGATTGCACAAGGGTGTGAATGTCAGGAGGGTAAGTATCATTGAGAGCCATTTTAAAGGTTTCCAATCACAGAGCTTCTGGATGTGATTTCAGCAAGAGAAACTAGACTAAAAGTGAAGAGTGAATTTCTTTGTCAAACAAAAGGAGCTACATTTAGAACTCTTCCTGCTCATTAGTTGTGAAAGGAAGCCACTTAAGATTGAAGTTTTTTAAATTTTTTAATGTGGACTGAAAGATTTAAGACATTGGGTTGGTATATAAATGATCATGGATCATTACTAGATATGAGAAAAGGATCATCCCAAAAGTAAAGAAAAACTAATTAAGGATATGCTTGGGGGGCAATTTTCTTTGGTGAAGGTAGGGAGGGTAGAACAGATTTTCTATTAGAAGTTACCAAAATATCACCTCAAAGTTAAGTAATTAGAACTGAACTGTAAGAGTAAATAATTAAGACTGCTTCTTTGGCAAAGCATGCCAAAGTCCAGAATATGCTTATAAAAATAGGAAATGAGCCAATAAAAGGGATAAGACTTATGAGCCAGAAAGAATAGAGGCTGTGGCATGTAAAATGAAAAGCACTATTTTTTTTTTGATCATGCATTCCAGACACTTGAAATTTCTCAGATTCTGGAGAAATAAATCTGCATTTAAGTAGAGAATAAATTCCCATTAGGATGAAAATAAATTAATGGTCTAATAAGGAGGGTAACTAAGGGGAGGAAAGCCCTATTCTCTTTCAAGAGACCAAAGAGTGGGTAGACTTTGTTTTTAATTGTACAAGGAAAGTTCTCAAGGATGGGAGGAAAGGCAAAGCCTCTAAAGGGCAAAATGGGCCTTCCTAAGTGGAGCAGGGATTATTGAGGCACGTCCACAGAAACAGCAAGGGTCACAAGGTGGAGCAACAAAAGGTGCAAGCCAATAAAAGGAGAAAAAATGGAAAATAAAGCTATTTTGGAAATGTGAATGTGAACAAAGGAGCCCCTGAAAATTCTTGCTGGGAAAAAGACACACACATTAAAAAATCAGAACATAAAAAAAAGAAAGAAAAACAAAAAGGAAGTAGAAAGTGAGAAGAGAAAGTTAGTATGTTAGAGAATAGCACCTTATTGTCAAAACCAAGTCAAAATGGACACATTCTTCTTGATGGCAGTTTTCCTTCCCACTATTTCCATGTACCTGTAGTCAAGAGAGTGTGGCCCCACTGTTAGGGACCTTGTTGTGATCCAGAAGAAGAATGTGGTAAATTCAAATAAACAGCTCACATACAACCACTGAAGGAAAACCAGTACAGAGAGTTCAATATATTTGTTGTTTTAAGGCCATAGATAAGGGGGAAAAGGGGGCAGAAGTTTTAAATTCTATAGTTTCTGTAGCCATATAATGAAGACGAAAGGTACTGAAAAATATAAAATAATGTTTTTGGTTAAACATGGAAAACTGAATACATATGTTTATCTCTACTTCATGTCATTGCCACTAAAATGACAATAAATTAATAAAAAGTGAGTAAGTCCATGAGGACAAAGAGAACAAGAGAGGAGTTGACACTACATGAAAAATATGTTGACAAAATTTTGGAAAATGGAAAGCAAGTGGCTGAGAGGTAACTGACGTAGCAGAGTATAAATATTGAAACCTAATGCCTGTGAGGAGTGAGGATGGGAGATCCAACAGGAAGCAAACCTGATTATGTGACACAACACTGGCGAGGCTCAGAAATTGGAGAAACTAGATACAGCCATAACTCATTTTATTGTGCTTTGTTTTATTGCACTTTACAGATACTGTGTTTTTTACAAATTGCAAATTTGTGGCAAACCTGCATCAAACAAGTCTACCAGCACCATTTTTCCAACATCATGTGCTCACTTCATGTCTCTGTGTCACATTTTGGTGATTCTAAGCAATGTTTTAAACTTTTTCATTATTATTATATCTGCTGTGTTAATCTGTGACCAGTGATCTTTGATGTTATTGTTGTAATTTGGGGGGGCACCAAGAATGGTGCTCATATAGGACAGCAAACTTTAATCAATAAATGTGTGTCTTCTGACTGCTCTGCTCAACCGACCAGCCATTCCCCCATCTCTCTCTCTTTCCTCAGTCCTCCCTATTTGCTGAGACAAAACAATACTGAAATTAGGCCAATTATTAACTCTACAATAGCCTCTAAGTGTTCACATGAAGGAAAGAGTTGCACGTCTCTCACTTTAAATCAAAAGCTAGAAATGAGTAAGCTTAATGAGGAAGGCATGTAGAAGGCTGAGATAGGCCAAAAGCTAGGCCTTTTGTGTGAAGCAGTTAGCCAGGCTGTGAATGCAAAGGAAAAGTTCTTGATGGAAATTAAAAATGCTACTCCAGTGAACACAGGAATGATAACAAAGTAAAACATCCTTATTGCTTATAGGGAGAAAGTTTGAGTGGTCTGGATAGAAGATCAAACCAGCTGCAACATTCCCCTAAGCCAAAACCTAATCCAGAGCAAGGCCCTAACTCTCTTCAATTAATTCCATGAAGGCTGAGAGAAGTGAGGAAGCTGCAGAAGAAAAGTTTGAAGCTAGCAGAGGTTGGTGCATGAGATAAGGAAAGAAGCCACCTCCATAACATAAAAGTTCAAAGTGAAGCAGCAAATTCTGATGTAGAAGCTGCAGCAAGTTATCCAGATCTAGCTAAGATGATTGATGGAAGTGGCTACACTAAATGACAGATTTTCAGCATAGATGGAATAGCCCTGTATTAGAAGAAGAGGTCATCTAGGACTTTTATAGCTAGTGAGGAAAAGTCAATGCCTGGCTTCAAAACTTCAAAGGACAGACTGACTTTCTTGTTAGAGGCTAATGCACCTGGTGACTTTAAATTGAAGCCAGTGCTCATTTACCATTCTGAAAATCCTAAGGCCCTTAAGAATTATGCTAAATCTACTCTGCCTGTACTCCATAAATGGAACAACAAAGCCTGGATGACAGCACATCTGTTTACAGCATGGGTTACTGAATATTTTAAGCCCACTGTTGAGAACTACTGCTAAGAAAAAAAGATTCCTTTCAAAATACTACTGTTCATTCACAATACACCTGGTCACCCAAGGCTCTGATGGAGATGTACAACGAGATTCATGTTGTTTTCATGCCAGCTAACACAAAATCCATTCTGCAGCCCATGCATCAAGGAGTAATTTTGACATTCAAGTCTTATTTTTTAAGAAATACATTTCATAAGACTATAGCTGCCTTAGTTAGTGATTCCTCTGATGAATCTGGGCAAAGTAAATTGAAAACCTTCAAAGGATTCACCATTCTAGATGACATTAAGAACACTTGTGATTCATAAGAGGTCAAAACATGAACATTACCAGGAGTTTGGAAGAAGTTGATTCCAATCCTCCTGGATGACTTGGAGGGGTTCAAGACTTGAGTGGAAGAAGTATCTGCAGATTTAGTGGAAATAGCAAGAGAACTAGAACTAGAAGTGGAGGCTGAAGATGTGACTTAATTGCTGTAATCTTGTGATAAAACTTGAACAGATGAGGAGTTGCTTCTTATGGATGAGCAAAGAAAGCACTTTCTTAAAATGAAATATACTCCTCGTGAAGATGCTATGAACATTGTTGAAATGACAAGAAAGGGTTTAGAATGTTATATCAACTTAGTTGATAAAGCAGAAACAGAGTCTGAGAGGATTGACTCCAATTTTGATAGAAGTTCTACTGTGGGTAAGATGCTATCAAACAGCATCACATGCTACAGACAAATCTTTCATGAAAAGAAGAGTCAATTAATACAGCAAACATTATTGTTGTCTTATTTTAAGAAATTGCCACAGCCACGGCAACAACCACTACCCTAATCAGTCAGCCATCAACGTTGAGGCAAGACTCTCCACAGCAGAAAGACTGAGACTCACTGAAGGTTTAGAATGATAGTTAGCATTTTTAGCAATAAAGTATTTTTAAGGTATGAATATTTTTAAGGTATGAATATTATTTTTAGGCATAATGCTATTGCACACTTAATAGACTGCAGTATAGTATAAACATAACTTTTATATGCACTGGAAAAACCAAAAATTTTATGTGACTCACTTTATTGTGAATTTTACTTCATTCCGGTGGTCTGAACTGGCAATATCTCCAAGTTATGCCTGTGTCTCTAAAAGAAGAACAGAAGAGTGGGGCTGGAAACAAGACTGTTTGAAAGATTACAAAAGGAGCAAATAGAATCGTCAGATGTCCTCCCAATCCCCAAGCAGCCCCTATGCACCATCCTGGCAAGATACCAGAGGTTCACTCTTCAGCAAAACCGAATGAAAGAGGCACTGCCCCTGATGACAAAAGACAGCAGAATATGGGATAAAGCAACAGCTAGATGGAAAGTCTGTATATTAAATGGTGAGGGCTCCCAGACTCCTTCACATACTCACTTCCCAGAACACAGGCAACCAGGCTTATATATTAATATTAATAGCCAAGGAATTGGAAAAGCCATCTCTGGAGAAATGAGCTGCCTTATAAGAAAAGAACTGTTGATACTGACAGTTAGGGTATCCCAGTGAAATGGCTATATCCATGTCCAGTCTACCTACTCAGAAGTATGACAGCCAATAACCACATCGAGGCACCCAGAGCTTCTGGTAACATTTTGGGGACTCACTTTTAAACGTGAGTAGCCAAGGATCACCAAATACTTGAGGAACATCTCTAATATGAAGGACAGAAACCAGAAACAAACAAATAAGCAAAAAAGAACTTAGGAGAAACAGGTACAAAACAATACAGTGAGCAAAAGAGAACTTCAGGAAAAAAAGTGTAATTAATATCCTCAGAGAGAAAAGAGATCATATTGTGTCCATTAAACTTGAACAAGTGGCCATGAAAAAAAGAATGACAGTATGAAAATGTAAGAACTGAAGCAGAAAAAAAAGAAAACCAATATTTGGGTTAGATGATAAAAATGAGAAATCTCCCAGAAATTAGAAGGAAAAAGCAGAGAGATGGAGAGAAGAAAAGAAAATTAGAGGATCAATCCAGGATATCTAATACCCCACTAATAGAAGTTCCAAAAAGAGAGAACAGAAAAAATGGAAGGGAAGAAACTATCCAAGAACTAATTCAAGGATATTTCCAAGAACTGAAAGGTCCACTGAGCACACAGCATAATGAATGGCAAAGCGACCCCACCAAGGCACTTCATCCTGAAATGTCAATACTCTCAGGATAAATACAAGCACTTAAAAACTTTTTGGGGATAGGGGGAAGTGGGTCACTTAAAAAGGATCAGGAGTCTAAATGGCATAAGAATTCTTAATAACCACAGAAAATAGAAGACAATGCCTTCCAAATTCCAAAGGAAAATTATTTCCAGCCTACAATTTTATATCCTGCCAAATGATCCATCAAGTATAATTGGCAAATAAGGATATTTTCAGAATTAGGGTTCTCAAAAATGATACTTCCCTTGCAGCCTTTCTTGGGAAACTGTTACAGGCTATATGACACCACAATGAGGGAGTAACTAAGAAAGGAGAAGATACAGGAATCAGGAAATAAGGGTTCCAACACAGGAGAGAGATGGAGAGCATCCCCAGGATGATGGGAGGACGAAGTGCTAGGATTATAGCAGTGCATCAGATTTAGAGAACAGCCAGGCCATGCTGAGCAGAAGAATGGAGGGTTGTACGTATGTAAGTATGTCTCCAAGAACAAAGAGAAGCTAATAGCTTACATGGGGTGTTTGAACATGTTGAGAGGATATTTACACTTCTGTGAGTTTGGTGAAAAATTAGTAATCAACACCTAGAAAACTAAGCAGATAAATAATGAGGCAATAACTCTGGAGGGAAGCTGCTCAAGAAAGAAAATATAATCATAGTACATCACATGGCTCAGGTGTGCATAATGTTTATATACTATAATCATATAAAGAAGAATATAGATTTGGCTAAAAATTGTGATAGAAATATGAGGACAGGGGAAGGCGAAGCATCTGCTGGGAATTGGTATAGGAAGCTAAACCCTCATCTTCTATTCCATGAAGTCAATCAGTAATGTTTAAAATTGAAAAACCATGAGATAGCTGTATAATGATGTTATTTTGAAATATGGAGGTAAATATCAGAAGAAACAGCTTAAAAATCTGAAAATGGTTATTCCTGGGAGGCAGGACTTGGAAGTGTGAAGGAATTTTTTTTTCATTATAAGTTTTATGGTATTTTACTTTTTAACTATATGTAATGTATTACTTTAATTTTTTAAAATTTAAAATAATGGAAAGGAATAAAGTATAAAAAGGACCTGATAGAGAATGCGGCAGAAGTGGGGGTAAAGGTCGAAGATATAGAAGAAAAATCAGGAAAGTTATAAGTAAAGTAAATAAGCAACAGAACATGAACCTTAAGGATATCTTTCTTTAAAATTATGAGAACTAAAAACATTAAGAGAAAGCAGATTCTAGCTTAAGCATTAGTAACGGGCACCTGGCATACTTCTATTTATTCCACCAGTCTGAATGCGAGGAGAGCTTGTCCATGAAGCCATAAAATCCCAGAGGCAAGCTTAGGCGTATACCTGTGCTCCTACTGCAGTCGTTTATACATTCATTTAATAGGTGAATGGTTTTGTTCTTGTTTTTTAATAGATGCTTAAAAAATTAAATAAAGTAGGGTAAAAGGGATACTTTCTGAAGGAGGGGTGCTATATTAGATGGGGTGGTCAGAGCACTCTGAGGAAATAATATTCAAGCAGACCTAAAGTGAGGGGAAGAACATTCCAGGCAGAGGGAATAGTAAGTGTAATGAGCCTGCAGCTAGGAGTATCCTGGGAACCTTCAAGAAACCACAGGGAAGTCAGCAAGCATTCCTGGAGCTTAGTGAGCAAGGAGAATAGTGATAGAAATCAAGGTTGAAGGGGCCAGTTCAGGTGGAGTCTTGGTAGGGTATGGTAAGGACTTTGGATTCTTTTCTAAGTGTGATAGAAAGCCACCTAGGAATTTTGAACAAGGAAGTGACAGGATCTGAATTATTTTTAGAGGATAACTCTGACTTCTGTGTAGAAAATAGGTTGAAGGGGGCAAAATGAAAGCAAGGACACCTGTTAACAAGGCTTTTGATGAGGTCTAGACAAGCATTAATGATCATCGTTGTGAAAAAGGTGAGGAGTGGCCAGATTTGGGATCTATTTTAAAGGTAGAATTTGTGCAGAAGAATGGGCTCAGTAAATAAATAAATAAAATAAAATAGATGTAGAGGCAACAGAAGTTGCTGATGGATTAGATGATGTAAAAGCGTAAGAGGAGTCAAGGATAACTCCAAAGTTTGGAATCTCAGCAACTGAGTGAAAGTACCATTTACTGAGATGGGAAATGATAGGAAAGGAATACAATTGAGGAGAAATATCGAGGATTTTATTTGGGACATGTTAATCTTAATATGCCTATTAGATACCCAAATGGAGATGTTGAATAGGCACTGTGTCCACTGGAAGGGCTAGTGGGAGATACTGATTTTAGAGACATCCATGTGCAGCTGATACTTAAGCCTTGAGACAGAATGAGATCACCCAGGGAATGAGGTAATAGAGAAGAGAATTGAGAACAGGCACTCCAGCTTTTAGGGGCTGGGAAGAGGAAGAGAATCTAGCAGCAGTGACAGAGAAGGAACTTCTAATGAGATAGGAAGAAAACCAGAAGAGAATACTATCAAAGACTCAAAACAAAGTATTGAAAGAAGGGAACATGCAATGTATGCAGGTCCACAATCCCTTATCTGAAAACTTTGGGTTCAGATATGTATGGAATTCAAACTATTTTGAATTTTAGAAAGTTAGTACAGTGCATATGCCCCTAGAGACCTAGGGCAGTGCCCTCATGCAATGACGTTAATATTTCTGCAGTAAACATCTGAATGTTCATACTAAATGGGATAACTAAATAATATAATTAGCCTCCTATCAGTCCAGTCAGATTTTATCACCAAAGGTAATGTTACAAAATTTTTTTCTTTTCAGAGCTTTTTGGATGTCAAAAGTGTGGCTAAAGGACTGTAGATCTGTGTTTGCTTTTATTACAACAGCTATTTTTGTTGTTTATATTGGTTCACCTGACCACCTCTTGGTGTCTTGGATCTGTTTTTGTTTAAAAAACAAAAAAGGACAGTACATGTGTATCTCTTTAGGGTTACAGATACAGACAAATGATAGGAAAAATTCAAGGAAGGATTTGCCTCCAAACTATTAACAGGTTACCATTGGGGGTAGGAAGAGATAGGCATGAGTTTCACTTCTTATATACTTTTTAAAAATATGGAGATCATAGATGATTTTTGGTGTTTTTGAATAGTTTTCCAATGTAAAATCTATTTTTTAGAAAACGAAATAAAGAAACTCTATTTATATAAGGAAGTTTATTAATAAATCTGGCAAGAATAAATTTATATAAACTCTAATATTAAATTTTAGGAATATATGGTATTTACAGGCACAAATAGCTTATTTGCAAGAGGGATTTTCTTAGTTTTAAGATGTGCATTTATTGTGTTTGTATATTTAATCAATATAGAGAAAATGGCACACACTTCTCTAGTAATTCCGTCTGTGAGAATGGAGAAACCTAAGTACCAGTTAGTAAATTACCAAATGAGTGGTTCTCAACTTTGGGACATAATAAATTAGAACGTCTGTGTCTTTTCCAGAGAGCAAGGTGGTAAAGACAGGTTCTCCAACCTCTGGCCCTACAGGGAGCAGGAGGAAGATGAGGAAAGCTTTTAGGAGACAGGGACAATTCCCAGGCTTGGCTGGCAGGGAGGATGAGTGAACTGAGAACCTGAGGTCCTTAGCCTTGGGGCAGAAGGGCACTCAGACTGGGAGTCTCCAACTGCGGAGAAGGAGACGCCAGAAAATTGACAGAGTGAGAAGAAATATGGAGCCATGTTTTGTGTGTTTAATTAATACTAATTAAATCTTAGTTGAAGTTGGATTATTGTCTTAGAAAAGTAAATCCTGAATACATTCCCTTCGTGGGCTCTTCCTCCCTATCCTGAAAATCTGCTCTTGAAACATATCAGTCTGAGGAATTATTGCTCTTTGTTTCTACAACTTTTGTTTTGATATGCCTGCCATAGTTGGTTTTATTATGTTTGCAAGCATGGAAACATAATTTTGAAAACAACCGATCTGACATCCGTCTTACTTCTTTCCTGGAAATTTTTTCAGATTCTCATTCCTGTCTTACCAAAAGGCAATTTCCACTGCTTTTCTGCAGTGTTTTGGGCTGATTAGATTAGTTAAACAGAAGCCTTTGCTAACTCCTACTCATCTTTCTGGTTTCCACACCTTTTCCACAGAATTTCCTTTTGCCTCATCCCCCCACCCACACATGCCCTGGGATATTTCCAGTTAGGGTTGCAGAAACTGTGTAATCTGATCATTCCATGACTGGTTCCGGACCTTACTGGGTATAAAGCGTGAACCAAAGCCACCTATCTGTGCTTATTATTCACTGAGGACTTGCTTTCCTGGCATATTTTCCAAAATTATGCCAAATACAGCTAATTCCCATGACAGACAGGATTCTCAACTTCAGAACAATCGAGTTACCCAGTAAAGCCTTCTCTTGCTTCTTCCACTGTTTTTGGAATTGAAAGCAACCCAGCTGTCTCTTAGGATAAAAATGAAAACAAACATAAAAATAAACCACTCTTACATTGCAAAGAGTGGGAGAAATTGGCCATTTTTTAATATAAGTTTCAAACAGATGGTGAGCTAATTTGTATTTTCATTTTGACATTTACCTACTCAGTAGGAGTGCAATTAAGCCATATTTTAAGCCTATTCAAAGTGGCCTTCTTCTGAAAATGTTGTAGAGATATCTGTAGATAATGCTTGCCACCAATTGGTGGAGGTTAAGGATCCAAGAACTCTAGTCCTCCCTCCCCTAGACCACCCTAACTAAGGTAGGTTACCTCCTCCATAAAAACTTCAGGCTCCTACTGTCCTCCCTGCCTGTCATCCTGCCTAACGCTAGGCTGATTGCCACAGAGCCAGCAAAGGGATTTTCCTTTCGTACAGATTTGACCGTGCCAGCCCACTGCTTGAAATAAACCTTTCAGTTACTCCACATGAACCTCAGAATTAAATCATAACCCTGGTATTAACACGTTGGCAAATTCCCTCTTGATCTGACCCTGCTCACTCTGCCCTACCTCAATCCTGGTCTCTCCTCCCCTGTGCACCTGCCCTTGAGTGGTATCAAGCCATGTTTTGTCCCAAGGTGTGCCTTTTCTCTCACTGCCAGGCATTTGCACTCACTGCCACTCCGCCTGGAAAACCCTAGCGCCCCTTCCTCACCTGGCTCATGGCTTCCTTTTCATTTTGACTTCCAGTTTAGTTGCAATCTAATGATACTATTTTTACCATGCTAAAATATGCCCAAAGATAATTTCATCTAAAATGTAGAATGCTATGCAAGATTTTCAATCTTACTGAACATATTCCATCTTGCACGTTTTTCCATGTTGCTCAATGAAAACACATATTAGAATTCTGCAAAAACTCAATCTTCCTCTTGCCTAAATTGCTGAAAACAATCTAACCACAAGTAGATGATTCTTTTCATGTATGATGGACTTGTCCACTAATGTGTGTATTGACTCTAGCCATATCCACATGTCCTCTAGTCATGCCCTGTCACACTCCACCCCTGAAGTAGCAGTCCCCTGAACTTCCAGTGTTGTATTTCCATTTTTTTCACCCCATGATTGAATAAATTATAACATCTGAATTGCCTATTGGATAAAACTGAGTTATAATCTCAATTTTAGAGGAGGAAGGAGGTACTGGTAGCAGAGGGTATGAAGATATTATGAGATTCACCTAAGATTTCATAGTATTTTGGCACAGTCCCAATTTCGGACTGTGTTTTTAGTTCAGAGGTTCTCCTGGTTTGGGAAATAATAAAAGAAAGAGAGTTAATCCTTTGTCCTGAAAGCTAACAGCCTTGAAGAAGGATGAGTTCCAGAACAGTGGGCTCTAGACTGAGATAGCCAGCAGCCCTTCCCCCACCCAGCTGGCTGGCTGTCCACTCACTCTGGAATATATCCAGTTAGGGTGGCAGAAGCTGTGCAATCTGATCATTCCATGACATTTCAGATCTCACTGGGTATAAAGCATTGGTATATAGTTCAACCTGTAATCTGCTGGCACTTTGCTCCCATTGCACTTGCTACGAGGATATCTTTTGGTTCACTCTATCTTCGTGTTCTCCTGTAGTGAAGTGTCACTTGTCTGAAATAGCGTTTATGTGACTTGCTTTATGGATGTTTTCTGTAGAGCACTACTCCTTTCCTTTGAGACTGTAATTTTATTAAATTGATTGAATTTTATTTTTCTTTTAATGATAGCTCTTGTCATCATATCCTCCATATCCTTCCATATTGTTTTGCCTGTTATTCATGTCACCAATCTGTTGGCCTCTATGTTCATTGCTATCCATTTTTTTCTTTTACATATTCAAATAAAATTAACTTTATCATAGCTTTCTTAATCAAGGGTATTTTTATACTAATTTATTGAAAACCACTTAAATCTAATCACTTCACATTTTTCCAACTTACTCTACTAGTAGATAATAAACATAATGCATTGGTTTTTCTTTTTCCTTTTAAAAGATAGTTTAATAGAGTTTAGAAAACCTAGGCAAAACCAGATGAAAATGTCTTACTGCTTTTTATTACTTCAATGTCCTAGGAACAAAATGACCCCATGCGTGCTTGATGTAATGAATTAGACCACTAATTTAGGTGCAGGCAGCATAGAGGAGGGCTCTGGAGGTGGGCAGGGCTCCACCACTTCAGAGCTGGGTTGCTCTCAGCAAGTTACAGAGCCGGTCTGAGCTTCACTGTCTTTCTTTGTCAAATATAATTGTTGGGAGCAGTAAATGAGATGCCACCTAATGTAGCACCTTATTAATCTTCCTCTCCAGTCCTTCCTCCCCCACCTTCTCAACAAGTGTTTCAGGTAGAGTTAATGAGAACCAGGTAATAAAGCCACAAACACCATCCTTGCTCTCCAGTTCCTCCAAAAAAATAAAAATAACTGGAAGCAAGTGATTAATTCATGATTTTTTAAAAGTGGATGGATCATGTATGGATGTAAATAGTATATGTAAATTATGAGGCTTTGTTTGACCCAGATATGCAGCCGATTTTGTAGAAAATTACTGTGCAACTGGTTAATCTGGAATTGCTCCATATTCTTCTATTCTGATTACCAAATTTGGAATTGAATAGAGTTCTGGTCCATAATCACAAGAAACTCAAATACAGGCAGATGCTCCTTTCCCTGGTGCTTTGTTATTTAGTTCTACTGACAGCAGATTAATCAGTCACCCCTTAGGGAGGATTTTTTTCCACTAAAAGTTAGACTTGGGAATGCCTTGGCTATTTTTACAAACAAGCTAACCTGATGGAAATTCATTTTGAGTTGATGAATCCTATGGAATAATCATTTTAATTGTGTTTACTTATTAGAACACCACTTCAAATTGCTTTGCTTACTTTTCAACTCTTTTTTTTTTTTTTTTTCTTTTTTGAGACAGTGTCTCGCTCTGTCTCCTCGGCTAGAGTGCAGTGGCCATCATAGCTCACTGGATCCTCCAACTCCTGGGCTCAAGCGATCCTTCTGCCTGGGACTACAGGCACACTCTTCACCACACCCAGCTAATTTTTTCTATTTTTAGTAGAGACAAGGTCTTGCTCTTGCTCAGGCTGTTCTCGAACTTCCGAGCTCAAGGGATCCTCCCGCCTCGGCCTCCCAGAGTGCTAGGATTACAGGCGGGAGCCACCATGCCCAGCCTCAACCTCTTTTTTGACATTCTGCAGACATGAATGTCAGGACATTGTGGAGATCCAAGACCTAATTCTTACCATGGGCCTTGAAGTAATTTTGATGAACTCCATAGTTGAAAAATGGGTAATTCCTCAACTAGAAATGTAGGATCTCAGAATTTTAAAGGGCCTTAATGATCTCTGCTCCAGTCATACATTTGAAGCTTCAATTTGCTCCAGTACATCCCTGCCAAGTGAGATTCAACTCTTCAGTGCCCTCCAGACAGCTCTATTAAAAAGTTCTTTATCTTAAACCCCACAGCTTCCACCCTTGGGTCCAGATGCATAAAAAGCAGTTCTGCTCAAACTGCTTGAGGGCAGGGACTGTATCCACTACAGCTACTAGTAACTTGATAAATGATTGCAGAATGGAGTTAAAAGCAGAAGATGTTCTTTATTTGGGGATATTATCTTACAGAATGGCAAATGATCAGTATATTTAAGTTCCATTGAGAAAGCA
This sequence comes from Daubentonia madagascariensis, assembly GCA_023783475.1. Lineage (NCBI taxonomy): Eukaryota > Metazoa > Chordata > Mammalia > Primates > Daubentoniidae > Daubentonia > Daubentonia madagascariensis. The sequence continues at coordinate 22,834,260 of JAKFHU010001670.1, forward strand.
TCATATAAATAACTGATATTATTGTTTAAATGCTATAGCTGATATATTTTGTTATTCTTTCAATCTTATAATTCAAGCAGTTTTACCTGTTTATCTTATATATCATAGTACTTTTACTATAAAACAACCTATTTCATGACTCTGCAGATATTAACTATTAGGCATCACATGTCTGAGACTTGAGGCAGAGAAGTTGAAACCCTACTGTAGTAGGCATTAGAAGTCCTGGGTTCTAGCCCCAGCCCCACCACTGCCATCTAAGTGACCCTGGACAGGTCACTCAAGCTCTCCAGTTCTTGATTCCTCTTCCACAAACTGCAAGGGTTGAACCAAATGCTTTCTTCAAGTTCTTTCCACCTTCACAAATTTTTTATGTTTTTGACTTGTCTATCCCATGTGGTAGAGTATTGTAGAAACAATCAAAGAACATAGACCTCTTATTTCCAGTTCAGTTCTCAATTTATATCATCAATAACTATCCACTTATGTACACTATTTAAAGCTGGGGTGCTTTTTTCCCTTTCTTTTTTCAGAACACTTTTCTTCAGGAAACAGTGCGTAGAGAGTGTGAAGAACGCTTTGAGCTGACAGAGGCTTTGAGTCAAGCCAGAGAACAGCTCCTGAAGCTCAGGAAGCACAGTGGAAGTTTACCACTGTCACCGTGTTCCCTCAGCAAGGGCAGCCTAACCTCACCTGCTACAGCGGTCAGTAATCACGGAGAGAGAAGCCTCGCAAGACTGAACTCCGAAAAAGGAATCAAAATCCCCAGCCTGCACGGAGTGTCAAAACCCACCACTTCCCCAGCCTCCGATAAGCCCAAGAGGGTCAGCAGCTCAGGTTTGCCCGTTCTCCCCCAGCCACATCCTCCCAGGGGTGGAGCATCTTCAGCAAATGAGACCAGACAGAGACTGGCTGCCATTCTTCGGAGGAGGCTAAGTCAGCAGTGATTGTCCAAAGTCAGGAGCATGCTCTTTCACAGAGTGCCAGAAACTCACTGTAGCTAAGGATGACAAGGATCAAATTATTTTCACAGATCAAGAATGCTTGTCTATAGATATACTTAAAAAAATGTAGCAAGCTAGAAAATTGTGAACCCACAATTGTAACAGATAATTAAGTTGTTGGCATTCCAGAAGGTCAATTTCTGTATTTCTGTATTGTGTATGTTTAGACATGTGCTATGAATATGCCCTTTTAGAGATCACTGGTAAAATTTTTCACCCATAGCATCTTTTCTATTTTTTTGGACCATTACAAAGAAGATATGTTTCCACAAAAAATAGATTGTATTGGTTTTGTTGGTGTTTATTTGTTTGTTTCTTTGTTTGTTGCACTGAATAGGTTAAGTAGATGTAATACGTATTCCAAATAGGAAAAAAAAAGGACTTTAATCCTTAATCAGATAATTTCCAAAATGCTGAGTTCAAATATTCACAAAACTTATCATCCTAATCAAAAGCTTCTTTTCTTCACCCTGCAATCTAGTTGGCTAATCTAATTTCTTTAGGCTGCATCAGAGAATGACACATAACCTTCAGGAAGACAGTCTTCCCTGAGTGTCTGGGGACCTTCTAGAAAAAGGGATGGTAATTCCAATTCAAGGAAAAGGTGTTTACTTCTCAAATTATAAAGATTATTTTAGTAAACAAAACAAGCCTGACCATATTGTTAGGTATTTTCTACATTGAATGCTTTTGGGTACTCAGAGTTAGGTTTTAATTTGAACATGTATTCTCAAGCCATTGGGAACAGAACCAATTCAAGACAGTTTAGCAAAGGCATGTAGAGCTAATGTAGATTCAAATTTTATTACCCCTGAAAATGGGCAACTGGTTAACATGTTTTCTATTTTCAGAGTGAGAAAGTAAAACCTGAAACCAGATCAGCTATCTTAAAGTTTCAGGCTCCTCCTATTCCTTAAAACACAATTTTTTACCTTAGGCTAGTGTTTGTCCATCTTTTTTGCCATCTAATAAAAGTGTATTTTTCTTCAAAAACTAACTTTACTTAAATTCTCCATCTGACTACATCATGGACATCCATCCTTCCTACTCCCATATTAGAATAATAGTAGCATGTAAAATATGGCACATAAAATTCTCTGCTATTTGGCTACCTTATTGGTGAGAATCTAAAGGCACTTAGGATCCCTCCCGTGTACAAAAATGTAAAATTACTAAGCAAAATCAACTTTATCTCCCATCTTCCAAAGGATTAACCTAATCTACCAGTAGAGTGTTTCAGTCTCAAAAAAATTCCACATTAAGTCCACTTGTGTTAAGAGTTGGAATGCTTATTTTTGTTTTTCAGAGATTGACATCCCTTGTAATGGCATTTGACAAGAGAGCACAACATCATGGAAGGTGGCACTGGGCTGGATCTTAGAGGTCACCCCAACCATCACTGAACAGATAAAGAACAGATACCCAAAGAGATTGTGACTTGGCTAAGGTGGTGCAGCTAGTTAGTGACAGAGGTGGAACCAGAACCACTGTCACCTGACCCCAACCCTTCCACCTCACCAGAGCTTCCCAAGCCTCCATCATGATTTTTGTCAATAGCACCTGCACTGTACTTAGTTAATATTTTTAGCTAAAGACAATATTAGTTAAAGACAATATTTTTCTTTAAATGTACTTTTTAAACTAAAATATATATAAAAAGGAAATGACACAAGGAATAATAACTATAAAGTAATGAATTTGATTTGCTATTTTTTATAATACACTTTAAAATAAATGTGTATCTATTAAAATAAGAAATGTTAGTCGGTGTACCCTCTAAAATCATCTTGTGCAATGCCAGCAGGGGACCACTGCACTAGGCCTTCTGGTCTCTGATCTGTTGTTTTCATGTTTAAATTACAAGTACTCATGACATAAGAAAGATGGCAAAAGCTAGTGAAAGCTTTAGTGAAAGCACAAGAGAACACTTGGGGAACAGTCTTTGTTATAGGGTTATACATACTTTGTAGTCTTGCAATTTCAGCTTTCTCTTCAGGAACCATGGGGATACAATGGGTTTCTTCATTTTCCCTAAATTATGAACATATTTAGATTTGTAAAGAAAGACACATATAAGCTTTTCTAAAGTGCTGTAAAGACTATCAGTGCAAAACCTGGTTTCTCAGTTTGTTGTTACACTCTTGCTTTACAATGAATAATTCTGTAAATAATCACTCTGAGAATAGAATCATGATCTTCAGTGAGGTTGCATTATATTCCACAAATATGTCAGAGAAGTAATTTTATGGATAAATAGAAAGACATTGTTTACATTTATTTCAATGTAGACCATTTGAATGGTACAGACTAAGCTATATGCTTATGTCTTTTGAATAAAGATGTTTAAAAAAAGAAAAGCATTAGAGTATGTAACCTAGAGGTTAAGAACACATTCAGACTTTCCATGATTTTCCCACTGATGAATGAACTCCTGGCATAAACAGTTATTAGGAATGTTAAGAAAGTAGTGCGTATTATGGCAAAATAAGGCTCTCAAATGCATATAATGTCTGTTAAGTCTAATACTTTTAATTTCTCTATAGACAGATGTTTTCTGTGACCTCAGTGGAAGGATTTATACGTGATAAGAGAAAAGAATATTATAGAAAATATTCCTTAGAGAATCACAACCCTCTGTTTTTCTTCTTAAATTTGTATGGGTGGACAAAGATGAAAGAATTCTTCTAAGTTAACATAGATTTCTCAAGCAGTTTTTAAAAGTTTTGTTGAATTATATTACTATATTTGTAGTTGGTCAAAACTGCTTAAAAGTTATATTTTCTGGCAATAGAATTGACTGGAAAAGATATTAATAGTGAAAATTATGTAAGCCTAAGATCTTTTAAGGTTCTATTAGTCTTAAAAATTTTTTGTAATATTTTAGATTAATTATAGCTAATTTCTTTGATTATGGAGCAAGTTTTCACAAGCTCTTTTAAAATTCTTATGACTTTTACAATATTGCAGTGATAGATCAATCTAGTATCCTAAAAGTGCTAATATACTACAGCTAAAAATTCCTAACCATCGTGCTATAGTTTATGGAGCACAGGAAATCAATTTGAAATGTGCCCAAAGTTCACAAATCCTATAATGATTATGGATTATTGAACTTTTTCATTTTCATATTTTAGGTAAATAATTAATGTACACAGTATCTTGCACAGAACACCCTTAATGGACCTCAAACCATGATAGACAATTATGGTATCGTTCCTAAGGTGGTGTCTATGGTATTTTAAGGAAGAAACTTTACTTTTCTGCTTGAAAATATTAACCCTGTGGAGTAGCAAGTTGTGAAGCCAATGTTAAGTTGCACTTTTAGAATACTAAATATAAATTATATCATCTTTGTATATTCTGAATTTCACAGATAGAATTTTCCTAACAATACAGTGGTTGAATCTGGAATACACTTTCCTATGACAATGTTTACCATAATCTAGTAAATCACAAGACTTCTCTCTTCTCCAACACTTATATAGCATAGTGCTTTATATCCATTAAGTGAGTAAAAAAATTACTAGGCATCCCTTACCCTCCAAGAAAATATATAAGAGAATACCAAGTCACAGAGATTAAGTAATTTGCCCAAAATAAGTAATAGATAGGACTAATAAATAATTTTAAACTTCTGCAGTTTCTGAGCATCTTGATCCATAGATTAATACTAAAGCTATATTATTCATTCACTCATTTCTTCAACAGATATGGAGAACTGAAAAAGCACTGTGAGAGCTATAAAGATAACTAAGACATACTACAGATTCCCAAGAATTGTATAGTAGGAGGCAGAGAAAAAGCATATACAGAAATTATAATACAGGGCAGCGCATTGAGTAAAAAGAGCATCAAGAGCAAGGTGTTATGTCAGTTCAACTTCTTTTTTTTTTTTTTTGCTGCTTAGTAATGTTTGTGGGTTTTTTTATTTTTAAATTTCAGAGTATTATGGGGTTACAAACACTTTGGTTACATATATTGCCTTTGCACCGCCCAAGTCAGAGCTACCAGCATGCCCATCCCCCAGACAGTGTGCTCCACACCCATTAGGTGTGAGTATTCCCATCCCCTCCACTCCCCTCCCACCTGCCTGATACCTGATGAATATTACTTCCATGTGTGCACATAAGTATTGATCAGTTAGTACCAATTTGATGGTGAGTACCAGTGGTGCTTGTTTTTCCATTCTTGTGATACTTCGCGTCAAAGAATGGGTTCTAGCTCCAAACAGGATAATACCAGATGTGTTAATTCACCATTGTTTTTTATGGCTGAGTAGTACTCCATGGTCTACATATACCACATTTTATTAATCCAATCATGTATTGATGGGCACTTGGGTTGTTTCCACATCTTTGCAATTGTGAATTGTGCTGCTATTAACATTCAAGTGCAGATGTTTTTATTACAGAATGTCTTTTTTTCCTTTGGGTAAATACCCCATAGTAGGATTGCTGGATCAAATGGTAGTTCTACTTTTTTAGTTCTTTGAGGTATCTCCATATTACTTTCCATAGAGGTTGTACTAATTTGCAGTCCCACCAACGGTGTATGAGTGTTCCTATCTCTCCGCATGCACACCAAAATTTGTTGTTTTGGGGACCTTTTGATAAAAGCCAGTCTCACTGGAGTTAAGTAATATCTCGTTGTGGTTTTGATTTGCATTTCCCTGATGATTAAAGATGTTGAGCAATTTTTTATATGTTTCTTGGCCATTATTCTATCTTCTTTTGAAAAGTTTCTGTTCATGTCCTCTGCCCACCTTTTAATGGGGTTGTTTGATTTTTTCTTGTTGATTTTCCTAAATTCTATATAGAGTCTAGTTATTAGCCCTTTATCAGATGTGTAGCATGCAAATATTTTCTCCCATTCTGTAGGTTGTCTGTTCATTCTGCTGATAGTTTCCTTGGCTGTGCACAAGCTTTTTAATTTGATCAAACCATAATAGCCAGGGACTTCAACACCCCACTGACAGAACTGGACAGATCCTCCAAGCAGAAAATAAGCCAAGAAACAATGGACTTAAACAGAACTCTAGAACAATTGGGCACAACAGACATCTACAGGACATTCCACCCACACAACACTGAATATACGTTCTTCTCATCAGCTCATGGAACTTTCTCTAAAATTGATCACATCATAGGCCACAAAACAGATCAAACAAATTTAAAAAAATAGAAATTATACCATGTATCTTCTCAGACCATAGTGGAATAAAATTAGGAATCAATTCCAACAGAAACACTCATCTCTATACAAAAACATGGAAATTAAACAATCTATTGCTGAATGACTATTGGGTCAAGGAGGAGATTCAGATGGAAATCAAAAGATTCTTCGAGCTAAATGATAATGGGGACACAAGTTATCAAAATCTGTGGGATACAGCAAAAGCAGTCCTGAGAGGAAAACTCATAGCCTTAAATGCCCACATCCAAAAGACAGAAAGATCACAAATCAGCAAACTAATGAACCATCTCAAAGAACTGGAAAAGGAAGAACAAACCAGTCCTAAACCCAGCAGAAGAAATGAAATCACCAAGATCAGAGCAGAACTGAGTGAAATAGAGAACAAAAGAACTATATAGAAAATTAATAAAATAAAAAGTTGATTATTTGAAAAGATAAACAAAATAGACAGGCCTCTTGCTAGGTTGACCAGAAGCAGAAAGGAAAGAAATCTAAGCTCAATTAGAAATGAAAAAGGATATCATGGAAATACAAAACATCATCTTTGAATACTATAAAAATCTCTATGCCCCAAAACTTAAAAACATGGAGGAAGTGGACAAATTCTTAGAAACACACAACCTCCCTAGGCTCAATCAGGAAGAAATAGAATTCCTGAACAGACCAATATCAAGCACTGAAATTGCAGCAATAAAAAATCTTCAAATAAAAAAAAGTCCCAGACCAGACAGGTTCACACCTGAGTTCTACCAAACCTACAAAGAAGAACTGGTACCTATACTGCAGAAATCATTCCACAACATTGAGAAGGATGGAATCCTCCCCAACTCATTCTATGAAGCCAATATCATCTTGATACCAAAGCCAGGAAAGGACACAAGAAAAGAAAACTACAGACCAATATCCCTTATGAATATAAATGCAAAAATTCTCAATAAAATACTAGCAAACCAAATTCAACTGCACATCAAAAAAATAATTCATCATGACCAGGTGAGCTTCATCTAAGAGATGCAAGGATGATTCAACATATGCAAATCTATAAATATAATTCACCATATAAACAAAAGCAAGAACAAAGACCATATGATCCTCTCAATAGATGCAGAAAAGGCATTTGACAAAATTCAGCACCCTTTTATGGTAAGAACTCTTAACGAAATAGGCATAGATGGCTCATACCTCAAAATTATTAAAGCCATATACGATAAACCCACAGCCAATAGCATACAGAATGGGGAAAAATTGAAAGCATTGCTGCTTAGAACTGGAACCAGACAAGGTTGCCCACTATCTCCACTTCTATTCAACATAGTTCTGGAAGTCCTTGCCAGAGCAGTCAAACAAGAGAGGGGAATCAAGGGGATCCAAATGGAGGCAGAAGAGGTCAAGCTTTCACTCTTTGCTGATGGTATGACATTATATCTAGAAAACCCCACAGATTCAACGAAGAGACTCCTGGAATTGATAAATGAAGTCAGCAAAGTCTCAGGATACAAAATCAATGCACATAAATCAGTAGCTTTCATATACACCAATAACAGTCAAGATGAGAATCAAATCAAAGGTGAAATACCTTTCACAATAGCATCAAAGAAAATTAAATACTTAGGAATATATTTAACTAAGGAGGTGAGAGACTTAAATAGGGAGAACTATGAAACACTGAGAAAAGAAATTTCAGAGGATATAAACATATGGAAAACCCTACCATGCTCTTGGATCAGTAGAATCAATATTGTTAAAATGTCCATACTACCTAAAGTGTTCTACAGAATCAATGCAATCCTTATCAAAATACCAACAGCATTTTATGCAGATCTAGAAAAAATAATTCTGTGCTTCATATGGAACCAGAGAAGACCCCATATAGCCAAAGCAATCTTAAGCAAAAAGAACAAATTGGGAGGCATCAATCTACCAGACTTCAAGCTATACTACAAGGTTATAATAACCAAAACAGCATGGTACTGGCACAAGAACAGATATATAGACCAGTGGAACAGGACTGAGAACCCAGATGTAAAACCATCCTCATACTGTCATCTGATCTTTGACAAAACAGAAAAAAAAATACATTGGGGGAAAGAATCCCTATTCAATAAATGGTGCTGGGAAAATTGGGTAGCCACATGTAGAAGACTGAAAGAAGATCCGTACCTCACCTCTCACAAAAATCAGCTCACGATGGATACCAGACTTAAACCTAAGACATGAAACCATAAAAATTCTAGAAGAAAATGTTGGAAAAACTCTTATAGACATTGGCCTAGGCAAAGAATTTATGAAGAAGACCCGCAAAGCAATCACAGCAGCAACAAAAATAAATAAATGAGACCTGATCAAATCAACTTCTTTCTGGAAGAATCAAAGAATACTTTAAGCAAGAATTGGCATTTACAGTGGGTCTTGAAGAATGGGTAGGATTTTATGGAAGAAGGTATACCAGGCAGAGGAAATGTATAAAAAGAGTCAAGATGTGTGAAGTGTAGAAAACACTTGGTGAAGGGAAGTAGTGGGAACCTGAAAAAGGTAGGTTGACCCCATTGCATGAAGGTATTGAGAAAGGGCCCAATGCAGGCTTTTGACTGGAAGTGGCAGCGCTTTGCTGAAATTTGGGAACGTTGCTCTGGCAGGGCTGTATTGGAGTAATTATGGAATAGAAAGGCTTGAGATGGAACACCAGTTGGTGGACTGGTATAGTAGTCCAGACAAGAGTTAATGAAATTCTGAAATAAACAGGAGGAAACTGATTCAAATTCTATTCAGAGAAGGGAAAGGATTTATTCCCTGTTAAATGCAATTTAAAACCATTACCAGCCATTGCTACCTTAGCAGGGGTGCATTTTATGAGATTGGCTGCAATTAAAGGATCACCTCCTATTTAAGGATATTACAGCTTCTCTGAAAATGTGAAAGAATAGGAGCTACATTTTCATTTAGACAACAATTAACCCCACAGACTCAGTATTCATTAAGAAATCCCCTTAAAGGAAAATACAAATCTGAATAGTGTTCTAAGACTTATGGAGGAAGAGTATGGAAACAGACACTAAAAAGAAATAACTATCATCTTGGCTCAAAGAATGCAAAGTACAACTAAACAGGGAGCTTTGGGAGTAATACAGTACAATAAAACTACTTTCATTCTGATTTTCACTAACCGTTTATGAGAGAAAATATAGAAGACAGTAGCTAGAATAAAAGTAAGTGTTATCTAAAAAATCTATAAATTTTGTAGCTCTGGAGGGGCCTGCTGCATCATCTGGTCCAAACCCATAATTTTATAGGAGACAATAGGTTCCTTAGACTCTAAATAATTTTCCATTTACATAGCTGCTTAACAGCAGACTTGATGCGAGAAAGCCTGTGCCTCCAACTTCTGGCCTACCCATCTCATTTCTAGACAGGAAATACAGTAGTAGTGCTATTACTTTTTGATATTTAAAGTGGTCCAGCAGGATCAGTGTCTCCTGGGAGCTTGTTAGAAAGGCAGAATATCAGGCCTCACGCTTGAACCTTCTGACTGGAATCTGGTTTTGATGAGATACTCAGGTGATTCATATACTTGTTGAAGTATGAGAAACACTGTGTATGGTGTTACCATTGGCCCTGACGGATTCCACATTTAAGAGGTAGGCATTAATATTGCTATACTCAGTTCCCTTGTGCCCCACCGAAACCAGTGGTGCACTGAGACCTGCCCCCATAGGTTGACCCATTTAACACCCTGGCTCCCAGCACACTCAAATTCTACTTCTCCACCCATTGATCAGGAATCTATAACTCTCCAAGAAAACTACTGAATTAAAGGAAATCAATATTCATTCATAAAAATCCTTAAATATCTTATACCAACACCCAAGGCTCTGAGCTAGTATATTTTTTTTTAATAAAATCTAATAGAAGCACTTTGGTTTTGATTATTGGCAACTCATCAAATAATAGTAAATTTAAATCTCATAACAGCATATATTTAGATATCTGATTCCTAAAAGAAAATTTGGTAATTCTGGTTGTTTTTTAAGGCTTGTGAAACATAGAATGCTTAGATAATTTTTTTGAATTATGAAGGAAATATTACAGTACCATTATTCCCCCTGAAAGTAGTTCTAAATCACTCAAATATAACACTGTAACTTGCAGTGTTGCACCTAAATCAATTTATTTTAAAGGTAGAACTAACAGTGGCTGAATGGTAATAGATTCAGATTCTCAATTTCATAATCTGTATTTAACACAATGAAGCACTATGCTCGCTTGTCTGTGAGTGTTAGGTCAGCCCATCTCATGATGCCACAGGGTGGCCACCTTCTTTAAATTTTTTGAATTCAGAAAATAATGAAAGGGATTGATTTCATTTGCCATTAAAAAGTTTTTAAATATCTTTTATTAACATATTCAGTGCTATTTAGCTTGTATGGTTATCTGTTATTACCATTAATAATTCCTATAGTTAAATAATAATTCAAACTCAAGAATTAGTCAGATATATAATTTAGAATATTGAAGCGTTTTTAAATAGAGGCTTTCATAGGACATTTGTGTAAAAAGACATAACACTGGAAATATATTTGCTGGAAAATAGGAACATCTGGCTTTGCATTGTGCACCATTGCCAGATAGATCTACCTTTCTCCCGAGTGAGCTTGACACGGTCTAGCACATTAATCTAAAGAGATATCTTCTGTCTCCTTAAAGTGAATGAGTTTTACAGTTGTAATTTTCTATCCAGAACCATAAATTTCTAGGGAATTAAGGTTTCTGCCAAGATTCAAGTGACTACTTTTTTTCACTGATTTAAAGCAGGATTTCCTAAAACCCCAAGCAGCCAAGTTTCCAGTCATTATTACCAGACTTTTAAAATGGTATAGTTGAGGTTTAAGGTGGGATCTCATAGTTTCTCAAAACTGGAATCGTTTTGTTTTTCCAAGTGGTACACGGTGCTCAGTATAGAAACTGAGAAATATATTTTTGGTGATATTAGGGAGAAAAGAATCTACTACCTCATTTAATAGCAGTGACTGACTCAATCACGCAAGGACTGACTCCACATGTTCCGTGCTCCAGAATTATAAGTCAGTGTTTTTCTAATGTACCCCCCCAATTTTTTTAAACTATGTATCTTTTGCACATTTTTAGGTTGATATCTAAAATACTTCATCCTAAGTTTAAATAGATGTGAAGAATATTGTAAATATAACCAGTATGTCATGAACATTGGTATTTACAAAATAAATGTTACTTTAAGATTTGTAGAACTTTTATTGATATATTGTATTAAATTACTATGAAAACATGTGCATAACTTTATAAAATTCTCTGGATTGAGTTACTATTGCAGTTATTATTGCTATACTATTTTAAACAATATATTACAAAGTTTGATTAAGTAATCATTAAACATGAAAGTTAAATCTTGTTGGCAATGCATTTCTTGATGAAATAAATCAATGTCTAATTTTTTCTTTACATTTAATGAAAAAGAAAGATAGATGCAGTCCAAACTAGTTGGTCTTTACATAGAATCTTATTTAATTTTTATTAATAGAAAAAAATTAACATTTTAAAATCTGGATTTTATTGTATTGTAATAAGCATTTCAAAAAGTATCTGATAAAATTATTTTAACTACTTTATTTGAATAATAAACACCAAGGGGAGAGATCTAATAGAACTTTTATCTAGTATATCTCCAATAATCTAGATAAAAATTTATTGATTAAAAATTTTATCCATAAATTTGGAGAGTTTAAGAAAACATTCTAATTACATTTAAAAGAATTAGTGACACTAACCTTTACTGCATTGGCTATTTAAAGATTCTTTTCTTTCCAGCTAATGATGTGTCCTAGGGATAAATATCAAGAAAAGCTTAAAAAAGCTGTTTATGTTTGAATGCATTGTGGGAGGGGGCATTTTCAGCAGTAAACATTTCTTAGTAATGTTATTTTTTGGCTTGCTTTCATGAAACTGTCCTTCAAATGCGTACTTTGACAAAGCCAGGACGTAGAAGAGGAGAATCATTAGTTCAAAATTGTCTTCCTTCCATCACTGCACTCTACCTTGTATCTGAACTCAAAATTCCAACATAAACTAATGTGTCACATTTCTAGCACTACATTTTAACAGGAATATTTATGTCAGGGAAATATCAGAAGCCCAGTGAACTTACAATCATCAATCATCAACCCTTCAAGTACTCCTGGGGTACATGTACTTCATATTAAAAACCACCATTCAAAGTTATCATGTCAGGTCAACCAGAATCTTGTATGCATCAGAGCATTAGACCTTCTGGGCAAAACCAAGTAGAGTACCTCAGGCCCAGGGGTTGGGCCCCCAGAGCTCAGATCTTAGAGAGAGGCTGCACCCCCTTCTCTCAGCCTACCTCCACCCAGGAGTTCAGAATATCTGCAAGAGGACCCTGAGAGCCACTGCATGCCTCATCTGGCCTTGAGCCACAGATCACAGAAGAGGAAAATCTCTGAGTGCAGCATTGGTGGTGTCCCTGTGGTTCTCTGTGACTGTGTCCCTGTGAAACTTCTTATAATACTCTTAACCAGAAGGACCCCACAACTGACCAAGCCCATCCACCTTATGGAGTGTAAGTGGGGGGGCCTGCAATCACCAAGAAGAAAGTTCTCCTTCAATTTCCAGCCCCTGGCAGCAGTAAGAGAAGTAGTGAAGAGGATTGTGAGCCATAAAGATTGAGTTTGGGGTCAGGGAGAGCTTTAGTTCTTTGTAACTAATGTGGTTGGAACCCTGAGCCAATAATTACTAATATCATCAAATTCTGAATGTCTACACAACTCATTGACTTGGGGGAAAAGAGATAATACTTATTTTTACCATTCATGCCCTGGACATAGTGCATTGGTAGGAAGAGATGGCCCTATTTGATGAAAAGAAATCTTTTTTCCATGTTTTGATAATGTTGTTGATGACTCAGATATAGTCATACAACTAATATTAGAGTTTGTTTTGATTATGTATTGAAGGCCTTTGAAAATACCTTCATCTATAATTTGTAATTTGGTGCTTTAAATTGGTCATGATGTATTTCAGTAGCATATATGTGTAGAGTCTATGATACTCTCCTTAATTTAGTTACTGATGTCCTAAAAGTTTCTTATGCTAACTTCATAGACACACTCTTAATTGCTCATGGTCCTCAGATACCCATGGCTTCTACAATCATCTCCACCCACCCCGGGAATTACCATAGCTGTGGGAAGGGCACAGGGAAGGGTGTCCAGCTGGGTCTGAGGGCACATACCCTAATCCTGACTGCATTCCAACCGCACAATCTTTATGAAATGTTCATTGTTTTATTATTTATGTGTCTTCTGGCCTCATTTGTATAAAAGCAGCTAAACTTTTAATGAAGAGAACTTTTTATTCATATACTATTGAAATTCAGCCATTAAAGGCTTATCATAAAACTTTTTTCCAAATTTAATACCATGGGTTTCAGCATGCAGATCTTCTCATAAAGGTTCTGAATTTTCCTAGAAATATGGTAAGGATATTGTCTCAGCAATTTTCCTTAGCCATCTATGGATTTCATCTTAGCCCTCCTAAGAGCATAATTTAGCCTCAACTCTTCTAACTTATCTTAATATATATAAAATGGGGCAATTATACTCCCTTTGCCAACTCACATTAGTATTAGGGTCTCACTGCAGGTCACCGAGGGATTTTCCTTCATTACCAAAAAGTCATGAATGAGAAAGGCAGCCTCCTTGCCTGGTGAAGGGCTGAGTCTCCACAGGCATCAGGCTTCCTTCCCAGTTTGTGCTCCCAGTTTAAAAGTAGTTAACTACAGTGCCAGTGTAAGATGGTGTGGCATCTGGCTAACAGGCCTTGGGGCAGCCCCTTCCAATATCCCATTAAAATCCCCAGATGAAAAAGAAGAGGGTCAAAGACGCAGCACAAAGGCCACACAGTAACAACAAGAAACTGAACCCCCTTGGTCATGCCACATGGGTGCTCCCCCTCAAGGCCACTTTGCTGGAACATTGTGAGATGGCAGATTCTAAAAAAGACTGAGAGGAAGCTTATGTGAGTGGCAGTGAGGAGGGAGAGATGGGCAGTGGTGTGTTATATCCTGAGAAGTGGACTTCTCTCTGGGAGTGCAGCACTGGTTCAGGATATCAGCAGACCAGGCAGCATGGGTGGAGAAGTGCACTGTGTCACAAGAGTCCAGTCGCACTATAGGAGTAGTACAATAGCAGCAGCAGCAATGTAGTAATAACAATAACATAATAGTAGCTGATATTTATTATTTACGATGGGCAATGTATGGTGCTGAGGGCTTTAAACACATTTACTTTAATCCTCACAAGAACCCTGCGAGGTTGGCATGTTTATTAGCTTCCTTTAACAGATGAGAAAAATTGAGCTATTGAGAGGTCAGCAACTCACCCAAAGTCCCAGAGCTAAGAAGTGGCAAAACCTGGATTGGATTAGACAAATAGGCACTGAAAACTGGGAATTGGACGAGGGGCTGTGCATATCCCCTTGCCCTCCAGTTGTGACTCTGAGAAGGAATGTGATGCTCAACCCAGAGCAAACTTGAAAACATCTCTGTACCCTATTAACATAAAGATCCAGCCTCATTTGAGGATGAGGATTCAAGAAAAAAGGGAGGTGAAAAACCAGCTCAGAAGCTATGGGAAAAGCATTGCAGAACAAAAGAAAGAAAGTAGCATGCAGGGGAAAAAAACCAGACCTGTGGAAAAGATCTACTGCAGAATCTTATGAGGACCCTTTAGGAAGCTGTATAGCAACCTATAGAAGCAGAATATTATAGGCTTCATTCTTTTTTTAAAATATCATTTTCTATATTAAGTCTTTACGTCCTGTACTTTCTGATTTATTTCTTAAAAATGGTGTCCTAGCTCTAACCTCAAAAAACAGGTCCTCCTAAATACAAAGGATAAAAAGTATTAATACAAGTATGAAAGGAGAGAGAGAACTAACAACACAGCTGTTCACAAGAAAAAACTCTCCAGATAAAGTCAAAGGCCAAAATTTATAAGAATAAAAAAATGTTCTTAATCTAGTAACCATAAGAGTACTCTTGAAAATTGTCTATAAATGTCCATTTTTGAGACATAGGTCTTCAACGTTTAAAGCTTCTTTTGTGGAATAAAGCCTTTTATTCTCAAAGGTCAGTTATGCTAATTGTTCATTGTTAGCAGCGGTATGAAATCAACACCCATGATTTTAGAGTGCGTATAAAGTCCCATTGTTTTGTTATGGTGCAGAGAATCTTAAAACTCTATCTTTGTTCTTCTTCCTTTGATTTATTTTTACCTTATTATGTGCATTCTATTTCTCTAGGTTTTTTTTTCCCTTCTCTTGCCATCTTCTAAATAGATTTTCTTTTTCTGTTTTCTCCTTTTGCTTATTCCTCCCCTAGACATTTTAACGTGCTTACTTAAGGTTAATTTCTTGATGTTCTACCCAAACAATGCAGGAATTTTAGAATGCTTTAACTACAATTTTTCATCCCTTTCCATTTTATATTTTGACCAGTATTTGATCTTGTTTTTTTTAACCTCACAAATTAGACATTATGATTGTTATTATTACATGTAGTCAATGTTTATTTAGACTTTACCCAACATATTTATCCATTTCTTCACCATTTTTTCTTGCATCTCAGACCTTCCTGTATAAGTCCTCATAATCTTTCTGCCTAATACAATTTTTTCCTTTCTAAAAGTTTTATTCAATTTTTCTCCAATCTGCTTGATTTTAAAAAACTATCTTTTATTCCTTGTTTATAAACTTTTCATTTCCTTAAATATATCAAACTTGCTTATTTTATATTCCGTGTCTGACAGTCTTTATAGGTCTGATTTTGCTGCCTATTGTTTCCACTGGTTCTCACTCATGCTGCTTTATTTCCTTGTGTATGTGTGGAAGGGTAAGTGTGTTTATGTGTGTTTTAATGTGACCATATGATCCTTGGAAACTTACTTATGAGAATTCTTTAAGACCTGGACTGAGACTGTGTTTTTCCTGAGAAGATTTTCATTTGTCCCTCCCATTTGATTATACAAACATTCTGCGAGCACTTTAATTAAAATTCTCCTGTTTTGATTTTTCAGATACATGTGATATAAATTCATACAAAAGGCCAAGTTGAAGATACAAATTCTGAAGTGAGATTTCATACTGTAGTCACCCTCCGTGTCTGCAGGTTCCACATCCACAGATTCAACCTATGATGGAAAATATTTAAGAAAAAAAAACACACAAGGAAAAATAACAATGCAACAATAAAAAAAACACAAATTTCACAAACGCAGTATAACAACTATTTATATAACATTTACATTGTATTAGGTATTATAAGTAAATCTAGAGATGATTTAAAGTATACAGGAGGATGTGCATATGTTACATGCAAATATTATGCCACTTTATGTAAGGGACTTGTGTGTCCTAAATTTTGGCATCAGTGGGGGTCCTGGAACCAGTCACCCAAGGATACCGAGAGATGAGTATAAATCTGAAGTGAGATTTCGCTTGCTATCACTGTTGGCCAAGGGCATGCGCTGCCTCTCTACTCTGTTTGCTCTTCCCCACCCCTGCACATGGCTAAGGCCTGGAAATGTTGCCTCTAAGTTGGGCTGGGTGTGAGTGGTGGTGGAACTCTCCCCACTGTATCTCAGTCTGTGACTGTGCAGCATATATTTCCCATTCAAAGTAAATCCAAGGTAGTCTTGTACAGAAACACTCTTTGAAGTAGCTGGGAAAGTACGGCAGAGTCGAGAGAGTTGATGCTTCAACATTGTCTTTTGTTTGGCATTGGGATCAAACGCTATATTTGTCATCTGCAGAACAATAGTATTTTGACCTTTATCTTTTTGTACAGCATTTAGGCAAGAAATTGATGATGTAAAGATTTTTTTATTACACCCTTCCCCTTCCTGAGCTGGACAGTTATTATACCATGAAATCAGTTTTACTTACAATTATTCTCTAATCTTTACACCAATAATATATTCAAACATATTGAATCATCTTCCATAGTTAACACTGACCGAATTCCATACCTAATGCCTAAGTAACTACCTGGGTTATCTTTTAAGAAAGCAACTCTGAACTGCCTGCATCTGCCACTTGGTTTGTCATGCCTGGGACAAACAGACTCATCTTTATTAATCTATGAACAATTTAAAAAGAATGAAAATCCAAGTTTATCAAGTTCATGTTACTATCTTTATGTATTGACATTTGGAAATGTCTCTAGTCATTGTTTTTCATTATTGAGGCTTTTAAAGCCTCCAATATTGTCATTTTGGCAAATGAGTGAACACCAGCAACTGCGTGAAAATAATGAGCCTCACTTTGTAATGTGACATGGGGAAAATATTTTTTAATTTTCTAGCAGGTGCTGGGCTATGAGTCTGACTCATAAAGATAGCAATTATGCCTCTTTTCTAAAGAGAAGCAGCAGAGAAAGAAAATACTAAAATTAGTGGGAAAGCAAGATTTGGTTCATTCTATCTGGAGCATCCATGATCCTGAGAGGTTTTCTTAAATGAATCACTGTTTTATAAAGGATAGCACAGGAGTGGATATTTGTCTTTGTGTCAAAAACATGGATCCTTAGTAAACTGAATCTCTTCCTACTTTTAGCCAATTCAAGAAAGATAAAAATATTGAGGGCTTTATAGTGATGAGCACAGATAGAGCCTTCTTACAGATAGGAACAAAATTTTTACCAGTTTCATCTGGCAGAGAAAATGTATTTCAGAAATTATTTTCACATAAATAACTTTTTAATATTAGAACACTCCATACAGACAGGGTAGTGATTGTGTAAACATGCTGCATTATGTGAAAATGAGAGCCGATTGATTCATGTAGAGCGTGCATTAGTGATACCATGCATTAGAACAAGAAATATTTTCTCGTTCCTTAAGTGGTGAAAGTAAGGTGGGAGGAGAGGCAGAGGGAGGGCAGGTTGGACGGTGACGTAGTGTGACAAAGAGTAGCTGAAAACAAGAGGCAAAAATTGCAAGGTAGGTGCATTTTAATTTGAATTGCAAATGGCAAATATGTGACCTTGAATATTTGATCCATGCCTTTTCAGCAAAAGGCACGTAGCTCACACATATGGGCATAAAATAGCCTTAAATCCATAGAAGATCATCTTCTCTCCTTCTCTCTCTTTCTCTCTCTCTCTGTCTTTCTCTCTCTCCTTCCTCCTCATATCTTTAGGACATGATATATTAAATAAAACAATAAAAACACTGATATATAAAAGGAAATTGCTAGGAATTAATTTGAGAAGGAAAATTTTGAAAAGTAGTCTCCAGTCACCCTCGCTCATGGCATTCCTACATGTCCTTGAACCATCCCCTGTTTGTAGCAACCTCTTTCCCAAACCCCTTCATTGATGTTCTTTATTCAGCTTCAGTAAAGGATGGTGCTGTGATTGAAGAATGCTCTTTTGTACACAGTGACATGTTGTGCATCGCTTTGCAATCAGCACTGTTTTGTGGGCTTACAATGATACTGGAGAAGATTTGTTTAAGGTTTCCCTGGGCACCAAACAGTCAAACAAACAAAACCTACATGAAATCAGATCTTGTCATTGGCTGTATAGAAGGGCAAGTTGTCACAGACTTCTATCACCTAAGCAGGTCATTATTTAAAGGGATATGAGAGCAACAACAGCATAAGCTGTCAATCATAAGAGAAGACAGTCTTCTATGGATTTAGGGCTTATGACCAGGACAGTGTTTATGGATAGAATTTGGATCACTGTGTTCATTGTTTCTTTTCACTGAAATCTACAAAGACAGGGAGTACAAACAATAGCTAAGAATCCACTGTGTCCCTTGATGTTATGGACTGAATTATGTCCCGTCAAAATTCATATTTGAAGCCCTAATATTTAGAGATAAGGTTTTTAAAGAGATGATTAAAGGTCATAAGGGTAGGACCCTAGTCCAATAGGACTAATGTCCTTACAAGAAGAGGAAGAGACACCAGACGTGCACACACAGAGAAAAGGCCATGTGAGGGCACAATGAGGAGGCGGCCAAGGAGAGAGGCCTCAGGAGAAACCAAACCTGCCAACACCTTGATCTTGGACTTTGAGCCTTCAGAACTATGAGAAAGTAAATTTTTGTTGTTTAATCCACCCAGTCTGTGGTATTGTGTTATGGCAGTCCTAGCAAACTAAGACCCTTGGGATGGTTTATAGGTAACATGCCATCCTATTGTGATATCAAGTTGCAGCCCAGAATCATGGAGATAGCCAGAATTCCACGACAGCCTGACACACACACCCCAAATTTGGCTTCTCTGTCAATGTCTGTCTCTCTTGTGCATCATACCAATAGCAAAGGAACAAGAAGGACTATCAATTAGATTCAGTGCCCTGGACACTGCTAGATTCAGTGCGCTCTGAGAATACAAAATGACAAACGATAAGGAACTTGTTGTTTCATGGAGAAAGCTGAGATGAGCCAGTATGCTGACAGAGGTATAAAGAGGGAGTTTTGGTGACAAGAGTGACTAATTTGAATTATGGCCTTGGGATTGTGGCAAGGACAGGGAGAATGAGTAAAGGTTTCACAAAGAAGGAAAAGTTTGAGTAGGACTGTTTTGGTATCTATTACTGTCTAGAAAACCAACCCAAACTTAGTGGCATAAAGCAATCACCGTTTTATAATGCTCAAGGAGTTTGTGGGTTGGAAATTTGGGTAGGTCATAGTAGGGACAGCTTGCCTCCGCTCCATGCTGTCTGGGACCCCAGGTGGGAGGGACTCAAATGACGAGGGCTGGAAGCATCCACCTCCAAGATGACTTCTTCATTCATGTGCTGTTGCCTGGGCTGAAAGACAGGCTCAGCTGGGATATTGACCATGCCTGCATATGGCCTTTCCAATACAGCAGCCTCGGGTGGTTGGCCTCCTACATGGTACTTCAGAGTTTCAAGATCAAGTGTTCCTAGCAAATGAGGCAGAAACCCCATAGCCTTTTATGACCTAGCCTCAGAAGTCACAGAGCATCATTTCTATTTCACTCATTGGTTAAAGTGAAGCAGCTGAGAAAGAACATTTAAAAGGAGGAGACACAGACTTCACCTCTCTATGCAAGGAGTTATCAAATATTTGTTGCTACGTTTTCAAGCTGCCACAAGGACCTTGACGCATGAATAGGATTTCAATAAACATGCACTGAAACTTTATTGCCTAAGAAATTTTGAGATTTTATATAAAACGCACATTCATTATTTAAAAGAAAATACAACTATAGAAAAATACAAAGAAGCTTATTCATTATCTCAAGGCAAGCTATGTGCCTGGACCTGAGCTATGAACTAGAGCTAGAACCTTAAGCAAGACACAGTTCCGGCCCTCGAACTGTCTACCGCCTGCTGACGCACCCATGATCACACCACCAAGAGTTAACTACTGCTAACATGTTGGTGCAGTTCTTCCCAATTTGAAAAAAAACAAATTGAGATTACCTTGTACGTACAGTTTTGTGCCTTGATTTGTTTTTTCCCTCCTGGTACACAAGATATTGTAAGAATTTTCCTCATAGCATTAAGTAGTCTACAAAGCCATGATTTTGAATTGATGTATCACATATCATCATACGAATATGTCATTGTTTATTTAAGCATTTCCCTGGTGCTAGGAAATATTTTTGAGTTTTCACTACTACAAAATAACACTGTAATAAATATATTTACACATCTTTATGTTTCTCTGACAATTTTCTTAGGATAAGAAACTAGTTTCCAAACTAGTTGAATTACAAGTTCAAAAAAAAAGAGTATTTCAGAAGCTCTCGATGACAGTCTTTCCCACCTGTCTTGCAGAAATGTTGCCTGGTTTGCATTTCCCCAACACATGCCAGAGCATCTTCTGCCTAAGGAGCTGCAAGCAGCAAGCAAGCCTGGCCCCAGGTACTGGGCATGAAGGACCTGGCTGAGTCTGAAGTGAACTAAAAACTGCCAAAAGAAACCAAAAGGCAGGCTGTAAACTACAATCAACTAATGACCAGCATGCACTTGGCAACTAAAGAAATAAATTCTAGGATATAATTACAGCAGAGTCAGGGTCAACAAACAGACTTCATTTGTTTCTAGTGTAACTTCAGGGCAACATTCTGAAACCTAAGTGTGACTAAAGGGACGCTCAGAAACATGGGTTCATTTTGGTGTCAGTTAGGGCTGCTTGGGTGGCAAGCAACTAAACTGACCTTGGCTAATGTAAATCGAAAGGGAATTTACTGAGAAAACAGCTGGTCTTTCAATGGCTCAACTGGAAACCAGGCCAGGAAACTAAAACAGAATGGAAAGGAGCTAGGGTAACTCCCTGGGCAGGAAGCAGCATAGATCCTCCTAAAACACAGAACCTCCTCACCAGGGTCACCTGGTTACACCGCTGTGAACGATGAATGAGCTCCAATTGGTTTCTGTCTTTTGATGGCTGTTCAAATTTCAGACTCCGGGGAAGGAGGACTTGACTGACCTCATTGGGTTCACATGCAAGCCCTTGGGCCAGGAAAAGGCAGGCACCTTGACGAATAGGTTCCCATATGTGGGAGAAGTAATTCTTAGAGGTAGATCAGGGTATAGACAACCAAAACCAAAACTGTTTACCAGACCATGTTACCTGGCAGGGAAGGTACACTAAGATTTAACAGCTGTTAATCCCTGAGCCCAAAGTCATTTACCACCCGGAACTCCTGCCTCCCCACCCCCACCGTGCCCCAACAAAGTTGAATTCTGTGGAAATAATGAGACTCAGGAACTGTTAGGCTTTGATGGGAAATGGGAAATTCTAAATACAAGCCGTAATGTATGAGGCGTCATGCTGGAAGTTGGTATGAATAAATAATTAAAATAAATACTCCTGCTTTACCTTGAACTGAGTTTTAGCTGCTCCCCCTCCCCACTTCTTTTTCCTCTGGCACTCTGGGCTTTGATTAAAAGCAACCAGGGTGCAAGTGGACTGGAAGGAGTCGTGACTGAGGGCCCAAGCCAGGCCCCACCTGCTGCCTCTGCTGGGCTGGAGTCCCCTCGTCCACCTGATGAGCTCAGTGCAGAAGAGAAGCCAGAAGATCTCATCGCCTGGCTTTGTTTTACAAGAACACTGAAAACAGATCAGGGCAAGGGATAATTTTAGGAGCTGCCTCTGCCCAAAAGGTCTCTCCCTTAGGACGATATCTCCCAGTCTTGTCTTTCCCTCCTGGCTGGTAGGAATCACTCCTCATCCCAATGGATGAAACTGAGGCCATTAACCCTACAGATACCTCTGGTACCTGGGAACAGGAGGAAGAGACCAGATGGCCCTTCAGAGACACCCATCATTCAGCCAAGCAGTGACAGGATGAAAAGGGGGATGGGTAGATTCAGGGATACAAGCATCATTGCACTTGTGGGACATGAAAAGTCACAGGTTCAGGTAGGGGTTTCCTAGGATGGGAGAGTGTCACACAGGGGAAGAGCTGCCCGTGAGGACAGGAGGGTGGTCAGGGAATGGCAGACTCAACTCTCTGAAAGGAGGCCAGGAGTTCCGGTCTCAGATCCTTGCTGCTTCCCTTACCAGGAGAATCATCTTGGGTTGCTGCAGATCAGACTTCTTTAGAAAGTCCCTTTGAGTAATCAGGACTATAAATGAATTGCTCTCCTGGGAAGTGGGTGTTGGGCTGCAAGGTGGAGAGAGCAGTCCTGCGCTGGTCTCCAGAGTCAAATGCAGTCCTTAAGAGCGCATTCTAGAAAAACCTTCAGGATCTTTACATCCGCAGAGCCATGGAAAGATCCCAAGAGCTTGGGAGAAAGCCCTTCCAGAGTCTCGGAGGAGTGCAGAGCTGCCCATTTGTGCAGGGATCTTCGCCGATTCAGGGAAGGGTGGCCTTGTCAGTCAGTGGAGCTGGGGTCTGAGTAGGACCACCAGGAATCCCTCCTCCCAGAAGGGGTTATAGGGGCCCCACCACATGCAGAATTTAGAAACTGACCTGCCATACGATAAGTGTAAAAACATTAACAAGGTCCCAATTATTTCCGTGATGAACACTTCAATACTTTTTCCTGAAATATCAAATAATTTCCAGTTTTTCTCATTTTCCAGGGCTTTGTCTGCCTAATCTGCTCTGGGGTAACTATGTGATGGGCGTGGCCCCATGAGGCTCTGCCAGAGGGAGTTTGCTAACTGGGACGAGGCTGCCTCTGTGCACCACAGCAAGAAGGAAGCTCAGACGTGAAGCACGTCCTGCCTGGAATATGTGAGTCACCAGGACTCGTTCCCCAGGAGGAGAATGCCTGTCCGGGGCAGGCTCCACTCTCCTCACAGGGCTTCTCTGGGCAAGGATCCCCTCAACCCCACCTGCAGGGCGAAGGCAGAGCAGAGGGTCTCTGGAGTCCGGGGTGTATCTACACTCAGCACGCAGGCTCTGCTGCACTGGGCCACACTTTTCCACAAACACTCTTCCCTGCCTTTCCCTGGACCTGATCCTACCCTGCTCTGAGCCCAGCCCCAGTCCCACCACAGCAGAAGCCCATTTCCCTCCTCTGAAGTTATGGGACACTTAGTCTTCTGACCTTTCAGCTGTGGTACCTATACTTACATTTTCTTTTCAACTTTTGATCTGTTTTGGTCTCATGTCCAAAATCTGTCATATGCTCCGGAGGCTAAGAGTGGTATCTTCCTATTTATGTGTGTCCTGCGTAGCCCCAAACACATAATAGGTGCTCCTCTGTGTCCCTGTCTCCTCAAAAACGTTTGCTGATAATAGCTTAATTATGGGGTGCACACATCACTTTCACACATGACCTAAACCAATGGTTCTTAACCTTTTCAGACTAACTATATTCTTTGAGAATATAGTGAGAGCCACAACCTCCTCCTCGGGAAGATGCACATAGACATATAGAGACAAATTGCTTCATGCAAATTTCAGGGTGTCACAGCCCCCTGAAACCTATTCGGCCATTGACTCCAAGCAAATAACCAGTGTTTAAACTGGTCCTTTCAACCACACTGTTAGGTGGCTGCTGTGGGTATTGTGACCTGTGTTTTGTAGGTGGGGAAACTGAGGGTTAGAGAGGTAGAGGACTCCTCCAGGCTGCTCTGAAGGGCTGGCTAACGTGGCTCCTTGCCCAGAGTCCTCATCTCCTTTGATACCTGTTTTGCAGATTTGCCCTTAGAAGTGCAAAATCAGCATGGGAAACACTTCTTCCACCAGCCCCTGTGTGTCAGAGCAGAAATGTAATTCTTGCCATTCCTGCCCTTGTTATGACGTTTGTCATCTGATGAAACAGTGCCTCACCAAGTCCAGCTGCATCTCTTACCAGGGCTTAAGCAAGGCCCTCTCCTGGTGTCAGAGAGAAGAGCGTGGCGTCAACAAGCCATTTGTTGCTGCAAATCTTTGATTTTCTCATCAGAGGCCCCCAGCTGTCTCCCCAAATCTGAATACAGTGAGTCAAGCGTGAGAGCGGCCAGGTGGGGTTATTACCATTGAGGCAGGCCTTCTCGTCTCAGCAGCTGCAACAGTCATGCTCATGTGTTGGCCCAAAATGCTCTGCAGCAAACCACGGGCCCTTTACTCAACCATCCCCCTGACTCCAGGGCATCTGGCAGGTAAATGGTGTGTGGTGAGGATGGAGTTATGGAAGGGCACGGAGCCAACGCCTTACACAACAGCTTCGGCTTCCACTGTCAGCACAAGATATGTGAGATGAAAATCCCTGTGCAGTCATTAATGCATAATGCCTCAGTCACTGCCCCAAAAATCAATCTTTCCCTGGCTCAATGAGGGAACAAAACGATCCCACCGCTCCCCAGGCCCTGTACTGTGAGTCTATCATGGCCACTTGGGCATCCCTTGGGCTTGCTCCCCGACATGACAGAGTATAATAGCTTCAAAGAAAAGCAAGGGTGGTGGTTTTCTCACACACCATTTGCCAAGTCTGAACAAACGTGGGCTGCTCCGCAGCTGACAGCCCCAGCCCGAGGAGGGCAGGGTAAGGATGCAAGGGGTTATCTCCCTGCACACTCAAAACATTCAAATCATTTCTACCTACAGCTCCAGGGCTTCTGCCAAAATAGGTGTGCAGCCCCTCTTGAGTTTGTGTGTGTGAATATTTTAAGCAGTGATGGTCCCCCACATCTCCTAAGGAAAAGCATGTCTCTCATATCACCTTTTGTTGTTACTTTGTGCCTCTGTGGTCTTCCTGGTATGACCTCAGGTTGTTCTGTCATCAAGACCACAACCTCCCAAACAAAGATAGTTGTATTTCAAAGGGGATGAGGCCTTATCCAGTTCCCTCTTTCCACACCTCCTTTAAGAAAATTTCAGTGTTTGACTAGCAGGCACTGTGATAGCCAGTCAGGGTGAAATATTTGTCCAGAAGGTATAAGTAGCTGCATTACACTGTTGCATTAAAACAATGATAATTCTAGGAGTAAGGAGCAACTCTGCATAGGGTCTTCATCAGGCATGGGGTCTGTGCTTCCTCTCAGCCCCCCTTGACCTGGGGTTCTCAATCTGCAGCAATTCTGCCCCCAGGGGACTTTGGCACTGTCTGGAGATACTGCCAAAGTCTTTGGTTATCATAACTTGGGAGGAGGGGGAGTGCTACTAGAACCTACTGGGGAGAGGTCAAGGATGTTGCTAAACATCCTACAAAGCACAGGATAGCCCCCCATAACCAAGAATGATCCAGGCCAAGTGTCAACAGGGCCAAGGTTGAGAAACACTGACAACAACAACTAAGTCCCTCCCACTTTCACACTGCAGTACCTTCCAAGTAACCCGTGGTACATACACACATCTGGACAAGGCAATCATCATCCTTATTCAACTCATTTAAACTTTCTAAAAATGTATTGACTGTCTAGCCTGTGTAAGGGCCCATGGGCGAATGATGACAGTGTCTCTGCCTTCCAGAAGCTTAAGTCCAGCAGTGGAAACAGACAAGTGTGTACAAACCACACAGTGCAATATAAGCCAGCGGGTGGTGAGTGCTGTCACAGCATACAAAAGGCTGGGAACCAGAGAGGCACAGATGAACTCCAGCTGGCCAGGAGGGCAGGTGGGCTGAAAGAGGTCCTCAGACAGGGGTAGTACGTGAGCTGTGGGGACTTCATGGATGAGGGAACTTCAGACAGGCAAAGCGGGAGGGGAAACTCAGATTCAGAGAAGAACGTGAGCAAAGGCAGGGACGCTGCTTGGTGGGAGGGGGACTGAGGGGCTGACTGTGTGGCCTGCCCTGGGCTACCAGGTGCTTTAGGGTGGAGGAGGCCAGCTTTTCTTTCTGTTGCATATACTCGTTTGGAATAACAGGCCACATGTTTCTGCTTCAGACTTTTATAGTCTCTCCCTTTGTTTGTTATGGTAATATTAACATTCAGTAGAGAGCCCTTCCATTTTTATGCAGTATTTAGTAGGGAAAAGACTTTTCACCTAAAAAGTAAATTATAAAGTTCCTCCTCATGCAGAAACTAAATAAAACCTGTATTTGGCTCAGTCATTAGTAATTTTGTGTGAGCCACAATTTGTTTTTGGAAAACTCATTTTCAGCGTGTATGTTTGAAAGTATCTCAGAATCATAGTTTCTGGAGATGGAGGAGACTCAACAAATGCTCAGGTTCAATTTTGTCTGGTCCAACCAGGTAAGCTATTGTCATCACCATTCCACAGATGAGACTATTAAATGTCTGCACATTCCAGACAGAGAATAAGCCTACATTAAATGGCAGGATTTTTTCTGTGATGCATTTGCTAAGGGGCATAATTCTCCAGATTTGGGGGTGGGGGAGTAACTGTTATCCAAGCAGTTCTGCCCAGAGACCAAGGGGATAGTCTTGGGGTGTGGGGAGAACATACAGGGCTAAAGAGGAACATGGAGCCATCCAAGCTCAAGATTTATGGGGATGCAGAGTATCCTCATCTCTATAGTGATTGAGGAACCCCAGCCAGCAAGAACTCCTAGAAGTAGATGCAGGGAACAGTTGAGAATGTTAAAAGTCAGGAGCCAAAGTTCATCTGGAGAGAGCATCTGTCCAGGGAATCCTCGGAGACTGGAGCCACTTCAGGAAATTCAGGCTTTCGACAGAGCTGGAAGCTTCCCTTGTGTGGGGGTGGGTGGGTGATCTCCCTGGGGATCTGACTGCCAGACTTGTCAAGAAGCACTTCAGCCCAGACTTCCCTGAAACTGGGCTGCCTGTGCACCCTCCCACCCTGGCTCAGAATCTCTGCACTGGTTACAGCTTGAACCTAGATGACCTCATGTTTCCTGTCAAAAATGCACTCTTCTCATTTTAACATCCCCAGAGTGGGGCTCATTGCCACATCATTTGCCCCATGCCAGGGTAGGGCCCACCCAGGAAAAAGCCCTGGTTTTCTTCCTGAAGACCACCCTAGTTTATAATAGCAAATAAACATGGATTATTTTCTCAGTGCAAGTCCACTTGGTATGTGACTCAGAGAGTTGCTTTGGTCAGGTCATGGGATGGAGGAGGAAAGAGTGTGGGGAAATCCCAAATCCTTGGCTACCCCGTTTCCTAAAGTGAACCTTACCCCTGGCATCATTAAACAACTTTGGCAGCCTTGGACCTGCAACAAAACTAAAAAGACAGATGTGTAAAAACCAGGTCCTTTTTGTGGGAAAACATAAATGCTTTATGAGATTCTTTTATGGCTGCCAGTAATCATTTACTCATATTTTGCTCAATGCAGGGATGGTCCCCTTCTGCTCAGAAGAAAGGCAGCTTCCTATGAAACAGGCTTGGGTGGAATCCTTGGCAGGGAGAAGAAAGCAGTGAGCTCACTCCTTGGGCATGGTTTCCAGGGATTGCTGATTTCCGTGGAGATAAAGCCAGTCAATGCCTTAGCAGTGGCTGCCAGCTGCCTCCCTCCCACCCCAAAGAAACCCAGCCTTCCCTGGGTTTGCAGGTCCTGGCCGTGGGCTCTTTGCAAGAAGTTCGTTGTGTATTTGAACTGGAAGTGAGCGTTTGGGACAAATGCAATCACTGTAACATCTTCTTTGGAGCAGATACACATCAACTCTGACATCTCTTTGCCCAGCACATTTCCCTGACCTTTCTAACACTCGTGGTGACACAGGAGTGATTAACCAAAGGCAAAGAGCACCTGTGTTAGAGCCTAAGGTCTATTTCCATTTTGGGTACCTGGGTTCTGTGTTGTTGTTCTCAGAAACTATGGTCTCAGGTAGCACCTTCTTCCTCAGACTGTCCCTTTAAGGTATTCAGCTGGCAAAGGGATGTCACTCCCTACTGTGACCATCACTCCTGGAGTTGGAGCTGCAGATTATTCCTCAGAATCTTTTCAATGCCCTGAGTGGTCTGGGACACCCCTGCTCAGAACCATTTCCTGAGTGCTGACTCTTGCTAGGTGTTTGCATATGTCATCTAATTTAATCCTTATAAGAATCCTGTGCTCATTTGACAAGAAAGAGACTCCTTCCACCTGGGCCAAGGAGAAGGCGAGAGACCAGACACCCCAGATTTGGTCTCAAGCACGGGCTGTCTGCATACAAGTTTGATTTTTGGGGAAAGTTGCTATTTGAAACACTCAGCCTCCCTGTGGGAAGGTGACACCAGGGGCTTACTTGGCCCAGGTAAGCAGACAACCCAGGAGTGAGGAGCAGTGGGCTGCAGAAAATACCAACCCATTGTGCCAGCAATTCTGCTCTTATTTCCCCAAGAAAAGCTAGAAATCAGGTTTTTTTAATGGAAAATCTTCTAGTTTTAAATGTTGGCAATTGATTAAAAAAACAAACAAAACAAAGCTTGTTTCACACCCTGCAGACAAAAGAATATACTGTGGGCTGGTTTGTAATTTTTAGGTTAGACTTTCCCTTTAGATATAAAAATTCAAACATAGGATAGAACAGGACCCAGTCTTTTATTATTTGGGTTTTTTTTATGAAATATACTTTTTATTCAAATGTATTAAAATTCTCAAAAATTAGAATAAAGCTCTAAAATATATAAATGCTTAAGTATTATTGTCACTAAGTTTTTTTTTTTCATTTTACCACCACCTTGTACTCATATGACAAAGTATATAATGATTTGAGAGCCATGATATTGTCTCATTTATTGCTCACAAGGCAGCTATGAGGTGAGCACAGTCACTTCCACGGGTGTTCATAAAGTAACTTAGGACCAGGTATGGTAGCTCACACCTTTAATCCCAGCAGTTTGGGAGGGCAAGGCAGAAAGATCACTTGAGGCCAGAGTGTGAAACCAGCCTGGGCAACATAGTGATACTCTGTCTCTACAAAACAATTTTTTAAAAATCAGCTAGGTGTGGTGGTGCACATCAGTAGTCTTCGGGAGGCTGAGGCAGGAGGATCGCTTGAGCACAGGAGTTTGACATTGCTGTGAGCTATGATCGGGCCACTGCACTCCAGCCTGGGCAACAGAGTGGAACCTCCCAACTCTGACTGTCCTTTTCATTCAAAAAACCTTGAGTTTTAGTTTCTCCAACCAAAACTACTATATCAATGACTATTCTTCACTCCAGGCCACATGATTTTTTTCTGAGTCAGCTCTAGTCATTAAATAAAAAAGAAGTCACAAACTGCCCTATAAACTAGCACTTAGCTTTGTTTTTTTCTTTTCTTTTCTTTTCTTTTGAAGGTGGCCAATTAGGTAGATGGGGAATGGTTCTTAACCCGGAGTTCAGGGACCCAAGAGTGAGTTGAAGTGGAGAGGAGAAGGGGGCTGCACCCTTTGCAATTGTTTGCAACATTTTGTAGAGAGTCGTATTTGGGCAGGTTGTGGAGAAGGGAACCTACAGCTTTTTCCAGAGGGTGTCTGACTTTTCCAGGATAGGCAAGATCTGTGCATGTTGGATTCCTGCCCTTGATCCTTATCAATAATGAAACATAACCTAAGCAACATTCCTAAATCCGCAAACCTGTTTCTCCCCCACAGCTTTGTTCTATTAGAAAGCTGTAGCTCAGGCCATTTGCATCTGGAATGAATCGTTACCAACTACTACGCTCACACACCTTGGACCCAGGTCGTGTTCCTGTAGGATAGGCCTCTGCAGTTTTTAAAACCTCCATGAGCCCCCTGACTCTAATTGGTTCCTTCTTAAAAGGCCCAAGCCCTTTTTTCCTGTAAGGAACATTGCAAAACACCTTTTAACAAAATATAACTCTTTATGAGGCAATAATTACCTCATGCTGACAATTACATGTCAAGAATATATACAAATAAGAATAGCATAGGGACCCTTTTCTTTGTTACAAAGGCTTTCTGGGTAGTGCAAGCAGGTACTCTTCACTAGACGGCATAAACAGCATGCAGGGCCTCGAGGCTCTCCCTGTATTGTTTGTGGGAGACAATGTGTGGGGACTTTTTACGGTGGGGCACGGGGAGCATGGAAAGACTGCATCAAGCGTTGCCACAGAGCAGGTGTGGGGTCAGGTGGCCTGGACTCGATATCTAGCCTTGCAGCGGCTCATGGTGCGACTGAGGACAAGTCATTTTACCTCTCCAGGCTCTGAGCTCCTCATCTCTTAGACAAAATTCTGAGAAGGGGCAGGAAGACAAGAACGACATCCAGTGAGAACCTACCAGGCTGCCATGTCCCATTCTTGGTATTATTACTCAAACCCTCTTGTTTATCCTCACAATAGGACATTTGAATTCATATCCAAGGACACAGGACTTGTAGGTACCATGGCCAGAATCCAGAGCCGAATCTTGAGACTCCAAAATTAAACTCTTTCCATGGCATGGTTCAGTGCTTCTCAAACTCTGTCAATAAAAGGAAAAGAATGACCACTTATATTAGTTTGCTAGAGCTGCCATAACAAAGTATCACAAACCGGGTGGCTCAAAACAACAAAATTTGTTGGTGTGGTGGCTCACCACTGTAGTTACTCGGGTGGCTAAGGACGGAGAATAGCTTCAGCCCAGGACTTTGAGACAGCAGTGAGCTATGATCGTGCCACTGCACTCCAGCCTGGGTGACAGAACAAAACCCCTTCACTAAAACAGCAACAACAGAAATTTATTGTCTCACAGTTCAGGAGGCCAGAAGTCCAAATCACTGTGTCAGCAGGGTCGGTTCCTTCTGAGGGCTGTGAGGGAAGGATCTGTTCCAGGCCTCTCCCCTATCTGGTGGTGTGTTAGCAATCTTTGGCACTCCTTGGCTTGTAGATACAAACCATCTTCACATGGTGTTCCCTCTGTGTGGGTGTCTGTGTCCAAATTTCCCCTTTTTATAGGGACACCAGTCACATTGGATTAGAGGCTCACCCTACTCCAGTATGACCTTATCTAAACACAACTAATTATATCTGCAATGACCCTATTCCCAAATAAGTTCACATTCCAAAGTCCTGGGAGTTAGTACTTCAACATATTTTGGGGGGACACAATTCAATCTGTAACACTACCCACTTCAGGAGTCTGAGAGGAACGCTTATGGCATGAGGTATAAGCATAAAATGTTTTTGAAGCATTGAGCATTACCTTTAAAATTCATACAAATTGAGCACTCAGCTCCATTAGTGTATCACTATTTAATATAAAAACATTTCCCAAAGGTCTGTGAGTAAAATTACTGATCCAGAAAGCTGCTCCATGCTGATCCTTGGGGTGAAAAACCCCATCGCCAAGTCCCTGACCTGCATCTTCTCATGTCTTTAGAGGATGCTCCTACCAAAATGTGAAAGCACTGGAATTGGAGACCCCTTTAAGGAGGCATGTTTAACCTAATAAGAGTGAGAATATTGATTTAGACAGGGCTGAACAAAAACCCATGCGAATTAAATACAAAGAAGAAATCTGGAACATCTCTGACCAAAATCAGCAATGAAGCAGACAGCATGGAAACAACACTTGCAGAGAGCCCTGTAGAGCGGCACGGCTTCATTTCATTCTCCTCTCTTTCCTTTTTCGAGAAAATCAGCCTCAGAAAAGCACAGTTCATCCTGTTTCCCCAACACAATGGCTTTTGAAGAACATGCTTTTGAAGTGCAGGTACCATGGTGTTTGGGGACAAAGATGATGGTTGTGGTAGTAATAGGCTTCCTAACACACTGATCAGATTCATATTTTTCCATTACAGTAAATGTACTTCAAGTAATAGAACTTACCAGCAACACTAACCATGGCCATACTATTCTTTTATTTCCTAAGAAATAACATTTTCAAAAGTGACAAAGGACTCTCTGACAAAGGCCTAGCGATGGGACTGGGAATGACCCAAGTAGCGAAAAGGTCTCTCTGTGAGGTTAGCTTATTGCCCTACCTGGTTCACAAAACAAAAACAGGTCAAGCCAATGCATTTCCACACCCTGAGGATCTGCTGCCAGCCCAGCAGGGAGATGTGCTCTGGCCAGGACCCAAAAGATGGACAGGGCTCAAAAGACACACCAGGCACCTTGACAGCACAGAAAAAGAGATGGCTTTCCACTTTCCTTGGCTGAAAACGCAGAGACCACGATGTTCCTTCCTTTTCCCTGCCTCTCTATTAGGAGAAATACAAACTTTCCAAAGTCATTAACGGTCCACCTAGCAGAAATATCTATCAACTTTAGCGATCACCAAGGAGAAAATATCTCCAAAGAAGAGATATCTCACAGGGGAAACCATGTGACACACCTGGAGAGCACACCTGACCTGCGGCTATTGCTCAGGGGCAGCAGGGGGGCTGCAGCTCCATTCAAGAGAGATCCCTATTGAGCCCTATGTCCTAGAAGCTGTGCTAGGCACGCACTGAAGACGGAAGGTCATTCATGTAAGACATGGTGTGTTATCAAACACGGGTAACCAGACCCTTGAATAAAGCATGTGATGACAGAGGAAGGTGGTCTGTGAGGCAGGGAGGGCAAGGGGATCCGCAGAACCGGAGCCTGCCAGGGAGGCTCAGACCCCTTCAACCAGAGAGCAGCTCCCCCAGGGCAGAAGTGACCGTGCCCATCTCTGGGGAGATGAGCTTTCCTCAGAAGCAGGGTGATTTCATCAGGCTTTCCCACAGCCTGGAGAGAGGAGCTCATGAGATTACCCAACTCCCTCTGTCCTGATTCCACCCCTGCCACAACTACTGCAGGTCCCCAGTCATCCTGATGGTGGAAGGCAACTCTGGAAATGTGTCTACCAGGGATGATGGGCACTTGGCCTCCGGAAACCCACATTTCACTGCAGCAGACACTGAAATGATTTCTACAGATCATGCACATCTTTAACACATTGCCACACTAGAAAAAAAATTTTTTTCCTTGGGGCCCTGATGTTTTGTTACAAAAATAGAATAAAAACTTCAAAAACAAAACAATCCTTTCTAATTTAACAAAAAATTTATTGTTTTTTATTGTTTTCATTGTGTGAGTTATATGCAACTTGAAAAATAGTTTTCACAGCTCCCAAGGTGAAGAGATGTGCAAGTTACATATGCTTCACAAGGCCCCAGGTTCAAAACTAGTGTGAGTTAAATACAACTCACATGGCAGTTAATGTGTTAAGCTCTCACTCTCCTTTTAGATCCCAGCCTCCCCTAACCCCTGCCCAGCCCAGGCCAGAAGGGTCATCCTCTGGGCAGTTGAGATGGACAAAGAGGGCCAGACACGTGGGCCAGGCCGGAGCCGCTGGCCTGGGGCCCCATGTGCACTCTGGACCACATTTTGTGCTCCCTGCCCCACGTTCCAAGCTCAGGTGAGAGCTCTGGGGAGAGGCATTTTAAAGGAATATCATAACAGTCTGGTTTGTAGCCTAGTGTCTGGTGAGTTCAGTTTGGGTGAATTATTGCTCCCAATGGCTTATTAATTCCCAGGGAAGAGAAAATAATCTAGTTCCTATATCAGCAAAGCAGAGGAGAGCTCAAACATGGTGTCCTCAGGAGGGCCATGTCCAGGCCCTGGATGGCAGGGACCTCTCCTAGCCATTCACCATGTGCCCCCAGAGCTTTCAAAAAGCCAGTGGAATTCCTAAAACAAGATGAGATCAAGCCACAGAAAGCAGGGCTCAGCCTAGGGGAAGTGGTGAAAAAAATAGCCCTTAAGGGAGGGAAATGGGCAAAGTGGGGAAATACTGTATAATTTAAACGCATTTGGAAGGCCCTCCTCTCCCAAATTGTTTAGGGCAGAACACCATGCTGGTTACACTAAAAAAAAAAAACAACCAAAAAAATAAAAAAACACCTCCAAAGAGAAGAAGAAACGATCACCTTGTTACAGATCATTTCCTTCCCTCCATGGCTGTGGCTCCACCTTTACCCCTTAAGGGAGTGGCTCTGGGCCAGGGTGTTTGCCCTTCAGCCCTGCCCTAGGGACATTTGGCAATGTCTGGAGATGGTTTCAGTGCCACAAGTGGGGGCTGCTGCTGGCATCTAGCAGGTAGGGACAAGGAATGCTGCTAAACATCCCACAGTGCACACGACAGTCCCCAGGACAGAATTACTCCACGCAAGATGTCAAAGTGCTGCTGAGAAGCCTTGCCCTTAGAGCATAAGTCTGATGGCACCAGCTCACCCGCTGCTAAACTACACGCAACATACACGGGAAGACGCAGGATGAGGGAGGGCGCAGCAGCGACTGAGGATACACGCAAAGTCCTGGACCGTCCAGCATTCATTCCAAGAGGACAAGCGGGGCTCCAGGGGCTCATTTCTCTGGTTATGAGCACCATCTTCTGAAGTCCACTAAGCCTTTGGTCACACACTGTCACTGTCGAGTGACAGGCAAAGAGGGCCACATGGAACCTCAGTCCTCTGAGAGTTTACCATCTGAGATGGGTGGTAATGGCTAGGCAGAGATAGAAAGGCAGGAAGGACAAATAACTAAACTAGAGAATACGGCCAAACCAACCGTATGAGCCGGGAGCTGAGCATTCTGCAAGGAGAAGCTGAGGAAAGGTGAGGAGAAATTACCACAGGTGAGTAGGTGGCATTAAAGGAACATAAGCGAATAAGGACGGGGGGAGCACCCTCTGCACCCCCATTTATCCATTTACTTTCAGCACATGCTCCCAGGCGTGCAAAGCTACAGAAGGCACATTCCTCCCACTCCAAGCGCTTGCGGTCAAGCCAGCATGATAAGATTCGTACACAAATAAGCAAAATACAAAAATACCATTTCAAGAGGTACAGCAAGTACATGTCATAGTGTTTAGAGAAAGGAGTGATCCTGCACACGGTGGAACTGGCCTTCGGCTTGAGCCTAGGAGTGTGGGAGCTAATGGGGGGCACAGCTTGCCTGAGAGCCCAGAACGGGGTGACAGCAGGGGTGTTAGAATCCCGCTGACAAGAATCTCTGCAAAGGGGGTGCTGGCTGAAGGTATTCGTCCTGGCTTGTCTTTTGACTACTCGACAAAGCTCTCAAAGCTCTCTGTGCTTCGTTTTCTCTCTCCTTCCCATTTCCAAGCAACAAAACCCTATCTAGCTACTCTTATGAGGAACCACACAAGGGAAGCCTTGTGGAGCTAAACAGCAAGATGATCATCCGTGAGGCTCAAGGGAGATGCGAGTGGTTATAACCCACAGGCTATCTAGCATTTTTCTCTCTCACGTGCCTCTGGCCTCACCCAGTAACAGCAACTCTGAAAACTACCCAGGCAAAAAGCCACAGGCTTTGAAGATGCACTAATATTTCAATAGCCTAAACATTCAGGACAAAATCTTTACCAGGGCTGCTAACAAGCAGTGAGATGGACTGCCCTGTGAGCTTTCTCCTCCGACAATGAACCAACAGAAAGGTCGGCAGCCAGACACAGAAAGAGGAGAAGGGTCCTGAATAAACACAGACAGTTTAATCAACCGTGAAGAAATCCAGGAGTTGCGTGAAAGTGCTTTGTTAGGAGGAGAAGCAAGGTCCCTGCCCTCAGAGAAAGGCGAGGAAGGTTGGAGGTCACTTCAGCTGACCACAGAGGCAGCGACATTCCCTGGTGGGAATCGCAGTGGGAAGACTCACGCGCAGAAGGGCAGGGAGGGAGAGGGGAAGCCGGCATTTGGGCTTTCTCCAAGGGCCCGGCAAACAAATGTTCCTGAGAAAGAAGATGAAAATTTAGCTCAACAAGAAGGAAAGACACTGTTTTTAGAATCACTATGATTCCTTACTTCAGAGTTGGTTACTCCTTCAGACTTTTGCCAGTCATTTCTCATTCTGACGCCTCAGGATACTTGAAAAACTGGTCTATTCAAATTACATCAATGTCCTGTACTTGCATCTAAAAAATCAAGGTCAAGCTATGTTGATATGTGAAAGGGAATGCAGATGAATGAGGGCTGACACCCAGTCTCTGGCCTGTAATTACTTTCTTTGTAAGCCTGAATACCCAATCAGATGGACGTCTTCTCAACACGTTTTGTCATATTTATGGAATACCTTTAAACAATGGAATCTGGAAACGCCGGCAACATCTGTGTCCAAATATATCCTATCCTGTTTATGTTTCCAATTGAAAATTAGACAATTCTAGATGAACTAATCTATGGCATCATAGAAACTGATGCATATTTTTAGGTAATTCTTGAAAGCATTTTGCAAACCATTAAAGTTACTTTGATATCATGCTATATTTTTAAAAGATATTTCTCAGCTGTGAATACTACTGGCATGAAATCAGAGGTAGCATTCAAAAAAGCCTGCAGCATGAAAAAGTTTGCGTAAGAATTTTGATTCCACTAGAAAACCACTTCTTTTAGGACACTCTTACCATTCCCTATTGGCTCATGTAATATGGTTGGTTTGTTCTCATTCCAATTAAAGATGCAAGTCATTAGAGAGTTTGTAACTTCATAAAAGCAAAGATTTCCATTATGTTATCAAGCATCGATGGGCTTCTAATCGGACATTCTCTTCAGGCAGGAAAACTATAACTTTCAAACCCTCTGATTTTGTATGATGCAACTCTCATCTCTACACAAAGATTTTCACTTCTGTGATCCGGCCTGACAAAATGCTTATTCTTTTATACTCAGTCTAGTTTATTTTAGGTCCAGGCCTCTGGGCCCAATAATTTGTATAGGAAAACAGTAGTGCTGTTTTTCTTCAATCCTTGAGGATTAGGAAAAACTTAAACCAATTAAGGGATCCCGTCACCTAAAGTTTCTTGGGAGGAAATTACTTTTTTTTTCTTTGACAGAGTCTCGCTCTGTTGTGCAGGCCAGAGTGCAGTGGCCTCATCATAGCTCACTGCAACCTCAGACTCCTGGGCTCTAGCAATCCTCCTGCCTCAGCCTCCCAAGTAGTTGGGACTATAGGTGCACACCACCACACCTGGCTAATTTTTTCTATTTTTAGTAGAGACTGGGTCTCACTCTTGCTCTCACTGGTCTCGAACTCAAATTCCTGCTCAAGTGATCCTCCCACCTCGACCTCCCAGAGTGCTAGGATTAGAGGTGTGAGCCACCGCACTGTGCCAGCAAATTACTTTTAAATTAGTGTGGGAATTATCAAGAAAATAATTCTCCCTTTGAAATTACCTGCTGGTACACAAGAGGAGTGTTGAACAGGATATCAAGAGGAAATGGTAACTCATACATGAGGAAATATGTTGCTGTTTTCAAATTAGATGAACAAGGAGACCAGTGCACATTTTCCCAATTTATCTTTTCATTTTAAAAAAATCGCTGAATTCGGGTACACCTCAATTGCTTAGGACAATAAAGGATGCATGAGGCATAGATAGAAAAACACAACTGGTGAGTAAAATAAGAACACCAGGGATATTTTTGTTTCCGTGTTTATGAACATTCATCCCAAGCTGTAGACTTTCTTTACCACGGTCGCATGGTGTCTGATGTCACAGGCCACACCGTATAAAATCACAGAGGCCACGACACGCAGGAAGAAAGTCCTGGCCCTGTCCTCTGAGCGATACAAACTGCCCGGTCACAGCGCGTGAGATGGGAGGATGGCTGTGCAGTCTCCCGCTTTGCCTCTTCTCCTGCCGCTGCCTGCCCCCTAGTGGACAGTTAGGGAAAGCGAGGGAGTCGGCCTGTGGGGTCTCAGCGA
Organism: Daubentonia madagascariensis; assembly: GCA_023783475.1. Taxonomy (NCBI): domain Eukaryota; kingdom Metazoa; phylum Chordata; class Mammalia; order Primates; family Daubentoniidae; genus Daubentonia; species Daubentonia madagascariensis. The sequence goes on from JAKFHU010001670.1 coordinate 22,872,444, forward strand.
GAGCTGAACTGCAGCTCCCTGAGATCCTGCCTCCCCAGCCCTGTTCTCAGGCACCATCTATTTCCTGGAGAATCAAGGCTCTCCCTCGGGTGTTCTGGAGCCTCCATAGGATGAACACCTCCATTTCAGTGTCATTTTCCAGGGGCCTTCAGTCTACCTGTGCCTGCCCTGATCACCAACTTGCAGGCACCTTCCCTTATGCAGTCCCCACACGAGATATGCCTTTCCCAGGAAACACAAATTATTCCTTCTTTGAGTACTGCAAACTGTAAAGAACCAACAGAGTACTGTGCTATTGAATATGATGCCACTATAGAAATCCCTTGTGTTTCCAAGTTTATGTCTCTATAGCCATTCATTTATTCATCAGAAACCTACTAGGTGCCAGGCCCCATGCCAGGCCCTGTGCTGGGCCCTGTGCCAGGCCCTGGAGACACAGAAGAAACTGGGCTGAAGCTCCTGCCTGGAGGAGCTTGTGGCCCAGAGAAGCATTCATCCGTCATTGATTGCCATGTGATTCGGTCCCTGCTGCTAAAGAGACAGCGGTGCTGTGCTGCAGGACCAGAGGCCATGGGGGAAGAGGCATTGGATTTGTTGTGGGTTCTCGCCACAACAAGGCTAAGCCAGCATCTCCTTTGTCTAAATGACTCGGGTAAATAAATGAGTCCAGCACAGGCTGTCCTGACACTATACACCTCTAGAATACCCTCGCTGTGCTGGGAGCTGTTGATGTCAGCTGGGTATTTTCATCCCTGCCCAAGTCGCAGTGATCTGACTGTACCAGCCTGTGTGGATGTTGCTAAGAGGAGGCAGACAGTACCATGCGCTCCCTTAGATGACGATCAGCATGATTTTCCCTGCTCTGGCAGCGCTCAGCTCTTGCCAAAGCTCTGTTCTGCTTTGCTCACTTCAAGCCTCACTTAATTTTTTGGAAGCCCAGTTTCCACATTGCTGATTCACAGATATGGAAGACTCAGAAAGAAAAAAATGTAATTATCTCAAATGACTCAAGAGCCCTCCTTGGCTCTGTGATCTGTGTACAGACTTGCACTTTAAAGCTAAGGGTGATGATATTATTTGTGTAGGAAAAGCTGGAAGAAAAACAGAGTAATGTTCTTCTAAACTTCTGGCTCTTGGCAAAAATTAGTGTAGGAGAATGGATTCTCAGCCCTGGCCTGACAGTTGAATACCTAAGCCACAGGTGAAGGCAGCTGTACAGAGCCCTGTAAGATGGTGAGCTTCCTGGGGACGCAGGCAGCGTCTTGTTGGTCTCTCTCCCTGATGCAGTAAACGTTTGTTGGACAAATGGTCCTCAGCTCTAGTTCTGTGAGTCCCCCCTGAGTCCTGGGAGAAATAGGAATTAGGAAATTAAACCAGATGACAGGCCTTACACCCCTAGATTTAAGATTTTTGAACAAATAAAAAATTATTTGCCTGCTACAAAACTGCTGAGAGATGACAATCAAAGAAGGGTGGGAATCACCTAAGGGAGAGGAGAGGTCAATCAATTACTGTTCCACTGGAGGCTGACTGAAAATTCTTCCACAAGGGCAGGAAAACAATTCTGCCTCCAGGCAGGTCGGCCACTGCCCTGCGGCTGGCTGGGGGTGCCCCCTGCGGAGGAGGGTGGAGCTGTGCTCAGTAACTGATGGTGCTGCGCTAAAGGCTGCAGGGCATGCTTGGAGGGCAGCAACGTAAATGCGGAGCCCCTGGAGGCATCTGCCCCAGCGCACCCTTCCTCCCCTCCCCAGAGGAGAGCAACCTGTGTCCCCAAGAGAGGGAGGGCTGGTGTGGCTGGACAAGGGGTGGGGGTAGGGGTGGGGAAGCGGAGCCAACAACTCTGGGAATTGGCCTGAAATCCTTGGTGTTCCCTGAGGCTATTGTAGCCTGAGGGAAGGAGACTTACATCTAACTGTAAATGTTGTTCACTCTTCAAATTTTGTAAATTAGGCTAAGAAACTCCAACAGCAATTTTAGGATGGTGGTGTACTTCAAATTATCTTCCTGTGCCCCAGCTTTGGGTTCCATTCAAGTCTCACTCTCTCTGCATTTCTCAGTTTTCTCTTTGTGTACCCTCAATAGCGCCCATAATTCATGCATTCATTCAACAAATATTGATCAAATGCCTGCTCTTTACCAGATCATCCTAAGTACCAGGAATACACCGTCAGCAAAGACAGACGTGGTCCCTGCCCTCAGAAGGAGAGGATCCTGATCAAATACCCACACCAATTAATATAACATTGCAACGTGTGGTGCCCTGAGTATGCAATGAGGGGATTTGATTTAATAAGGGATGTCAGGACAATCTCTGAGGAAACAATGAGTGAAATGAAATCTGAAGGAACAATGGGATTAACCAGGTCCTTCGGGTCCTGTGCATCTCCTGGGGCGGGATGGCACGTGCGTTTTCAAGGCCATGAAAGACAGCAAGTGTCACTGGAGCACACATGCGGCGGGCGCCAGGCGGGGGTTGAGACTCCTGACCAGGCTGGACACGGGACAGGCCGTGCACAGGGAGCCACTGAAGCATTTAAGTGGATGGATCCAATGTACGTTTCAGAAAGATTTCAATCTCCCTCTGGAGAACGGCTTGGAAAAGGTCATAAGTAAGTGTCACTAGATGAGTTAGGAAGCTGTTACAGGTGAGTTGGAGACTAGGAGAAGAGCATTGGAGGTGGATATGGGGGAAGGTGATGGGATGCATAGGCTTACAACGTACTCCACACCTGTAAGGTCTTCCAACAGCACCCCCTGCAATAAGCTCCTCTCTTTACGGACTAGATCACCATTGAGATAAAACCAGTCTTCTCTTTCAGGTGTGTGCCTAAGGATGTCCCTTTGGCTTGTCCCTGGGGATGCCTTCATGGTTTCTTTCTGGCTTTCTCTAAAAATGAAGGGAAGGAATGTCCGTGATCCCTGGGACATATCAACTCCAAGGTCATGGGTTGAAATGGTGATAACAGGACTGTCAATTTTCAAGCTCCCATGACCTTAACTGATGGGCTGAGGGGCTGGGATCAGAACAAGAGAGCTTCATGCCACTACAGGCTGCTGTAGCATTTGGTCTGCTGATTGCGTGCTCAAAATGCATGTATTATCCAATTAACCAAAGTAGTCTTCTCCCAAATGCTTTGAGGATGCTATAATAAAATTCTTGCATTGAATGAGAGTAGAATTAGTTACCAGATGCCCTCTTCTGCCTAGGATCCTTGCTTCTGTGAAACAGTCAGTGATCCACTCCAGGACTGGTGTTTTAGGATGGTGCTGTGCCAGGCACCAGGCATCAGAAGACAGAGAAATGTTTCCTGCCCTCTGGGAGTTACGCCTAGCAAGCCTGCCAGTGAAGACAGCACAGGCAGAGGCAAAGCACTGTGGAGACCTGAAGGCCACGGACAGGAGCTCTGCCTGACTGAGTTAGGAAGGTTTTCCAGAGGTCACATCTGAGCCAGGTGTCAAGGGTGAGCAGGACTTTATCTTGTGGAAAAGAAGCTGGTCCTTTGGTTTCAGGCAGAAGAAACAGCTCCTACAAAGACACAGACACCTAAGAGTAAGGTGTGACCAAAAAGTTGCCCCAGGGGTATGGAGGGCTTTAGCAGGAGGTGAGACTGGAGACAGAATTCTGGTGGGGTCACTGAGGGTCTTAATTACCTGCTTTGGAGAATATACTGTATTAGTTTTCTATTGCTGCAAAACAAATTACCCCAAAACTGAGAAGCTTAAAACAACAAACATGTATAATCTTATAGTTTCTATGGGTTAGGAATCCAGTTGCAGCTTAGTGTTCCTCTGGCTCAGGGTCTCACAGGCTGTAATCAAGGTGTCAGCCAGGACCAAAATTGACTCAAGGTTCTACTGAGGGAGGATCACCTTCCAGGCTCACTCATGTGGCTGTTGGCTGTAGACATCAGTTCTTTGCCACATGGGCCTCTGCATGGGGCAGCTTATAACATGGCAGTTGGCCGGGGTTCGGGGGGAGAGAGAGAGAGGATTTTTGTAACCCATTCTTGGACATGACGTCCCATCACTTTTGCTGTATTCTATTTGTTTAAAGTCAGGCACTGGGTCCATCCAGCCCACATTCATGGGGAGGTTACACAAAAGCATGAATATCAAGAAAGAGGTTACCTACCACATATACCATGAGCTATTTAAGGCCCCATCTCAGCATTAGTCTATTCTGCATAAATTACATAGCAAGACATATAATTTCACTGCATATTAGTTTGTTTTTGCTGATGGGTACATTCTGGTCCTCAGGAGCCCTGAAGAACAATGTGCTTCATTTCACATCTCTCCCTAAAGATTTTATACAACCCATTTGGCACTCACACTGTTATTATTAGATGGATTCAGCCAAAAGCTGCCTGTGGGGGTAGAGATCAGTGGGAAGGTAAGACGCCAGAGAAAGGAAGTGATCAGGACACTAAATTGAATAAAGAAAAAGGTCACATGCCAACCGCAAGTTAGAAATGAATCTGAGTGGAACTAAGCATCCTACTTGACAGCTCATACACACAATGCCAACTTGCCACAGCTTGGCAGAGCCCTTGGTTTTCCCACATGCAACTGAAAATAGCTAGCATTCATCCTGAGGGAGTGCTACTAAAATAAGTAACTACTGGGAGCTATACCTCACCGCTCATTCAAGCTGGAAGCAGTCTGCAATTATTTTGCTGAAATTAGATACAAATTAAGTTGCCACTTCCGGAACTCTTTCTCCTGTGCTATATTACAAAAAGAAACTGATTTTTGAACTCTTGACAGTTTAGATGTTGCTTCTTAAAAATAAATGTGATCTCTGAGAGAATATCCATAAAGACAGATTATTGATATTATCTCTTGTGAGATCTAATCCCTTCATGAGCCAGGTTTTCTGATTTTCAGACCTGGGTTTAGTTACTATGGGTGCAGAGTGACAGGCCAGTAAAGGTAACTGGGGAGGAGGAGTGACTTGCCCACATGTGAGATACATTGTCTTTACACTTATCAGGGGTGGAGCAGGGGGCTAGCATAGGATTGTCCTTGGGGATGTATGTGGATGATCCTGCCGCCACCTTTTTTTATAGTAGTCTGAAAGCTTTCTCAGGGTTTGCATCCATTTGGACACAGGAATTCTGCTATGTTTTTAAAAGCAAAACAGAATAAGCAAACATACATGAATACAAACCATAATAATGATCATTTGGCGGTTTCATCTCAAACTTGGCTAAAAGTGTTAATAACTGGCATATAGATAGTGGGGATATTTGGGGGTTTTCTGCTATGAAAGAGCCCCCCTGAATTGTACTATCTTCTTAATAAAATGTCATCTTTTTTGACCTGCCTTCGGAAGAAGTAGGTGAATTTCTAAGAGCCTAGCTGTGCTGGACCCTAGAAGGCTGTGGTGGCTTCCAGGGTAGGGCTGTTTCTCCACAACTTTGAATTCCAATTCCCCTTTGCAGAAGGCAAAGATTACTTTCTTCTCATTGTTGGAGACATTAGTCATGGATGAAGTACAATCAAAACTCCCCTGCCACTGCTTTTCACACACCCCACACATTCCCACCCTATATTCTCATTCCGATCTAGTGAATCTTAGAAATGACATATTGAATGAAGAGCTTTCCTGGTAACCTTTCCTTCTAGGCGTAGTTTTATTTTTGTGGGGTTTTGGTGTGCATGTGTATGTATCTCCATCATTCTCAAATGAGAAATTGCTAAAAGGTCACCTAAGCAAATCCTTAAGATGGTGAATCTCTACAACCTCACTTTAATTTTAGGGGTTATTTCATCTCATGCCTTAACTTTTAAAATTATTTTCAGTGTCTCCTTTTCCAGACTTCTTAGGACTTGGAAAGAAAATGAAATGCCGTTAAGTGAAATCAAAGTAAATTGAGTGACCTGAAATGAATTGATGTCAACAAAGATTCCCCAGACAGCTTGTAGTCCTTCCTGCAGCACATCTCCCTCCCGGGTATGGTGAGTTCAGCTCCATATTTATTCGGACAGAAGAAAGCAAAGGCAAAGGCTTTAGTTGGCCCGGATCAGGTGAAAATTCAAAGCCACCACCTTTCCTGGACAACCTTCTGCCTTCCCAGCACGTATCAGCCTGAAAACTCCTGTCTGAAAAAGCAGGACTTTCTTTTAAGTCCTAACAGGACAAAGTCCTGCCCTTAACAAGGAAGGGGAGAGCCTGCCCTGCACAGGCACAAGCTGGGCTTCAGGAAAGTGCATGTTGGCAGAAGGGCTTCTCTTTCCAGTCTCCTCCAGTTCACTGCAGGCCCAAACCTTGCAGAAGCCGTTCCCCGTTCCCTGAGCAGGGAAAGGTAAACTCAGATCGGCAACACTGGACTTCAAAAGATTGCGCACAAGGAGAAGAAGGGCTGAGGGGATCAACGTGCAGAAATTCAGAAGGTTGATGTTTCATTTATTTTCACCATTTAGGAAACGTTTTGGTTAGCATCCTTTTCCCTTCCCTGATTTCGAAAAATAAAAATAAAAAGTGCTGCGGGGAATAAGGTCACAGGATGAATGAGGAAAAGGTGCTCGCATCTTTCCTCCCGTTCTGCCAGCGTAAAATAGCTGCCCAGGTTTTCTGATTCATCCCTAAGCTGCAAGGAAGGGCCTGCCTCCCTGCAGACTCAGCCGCCTCTTAGTAGCTCGTAACATCAGGTGACGCCTCCAGGCCTCCCATTCCCCGCCCCCAGCCCGGATAAGCGTCCTCAGTGACCTTTAAAGTTTTCAATTTAATCTGCGGCGTCCCTTTCTCCCGACTTTCCGAGTTGGCAGGGATCTGGGGCCCGCCCCTGCGCCCCAGTGCGGACCGCCAGAGCTGGGAGAGCGTTTCCATCTGTGCTCCGAGAGAGGGAACAGCGTCATGTGCTCCCCAGCACGTCCGGCGCGCGAGGCGCCGAGGCTGGAACGCGCGCTCCCGCACCGGAGCAGCTGTGCCAGGGGCCTCCCCCAACGAGGGCCGGGCGCCTCCCCCGTGGGTCCCCACTCCTTCCTGCAGGCTGACCCCCATCCCTGGCCCCAGCACTGATTTTCCCAGCGTCGGGGGAGGCAGGCGCGTCTGTCCCCGGCCGGCGCGGGCTATCTGGCGGTCAGGGAGAGGACCGCCCCGCTCCAGGCCCCAGGGCGAGGACGCAGGCGTCAGCCGTGCCGCCAGCGGCAGCCCACGGAGAACAGAGCTGCCCGGGCCCTGCAGTCCATCCCGTTTCTTGGCAGCACGTTGGGAACACTGCGCATTGGAAGACAGCCACAGAATGTTAAAGTCACAGGCTCCTTTGAGGGCATCTGCATAATGCCTCCCTTTTACAGATGAGGAAATTGAGGCCCAAAGAGGCGATGAGAAAGGTCCAAAGCTGCATTTCTGGATTCTGGCAGCTGGGACCAGATCCAGCTCTTATTGACATGGTTAGGCACTCCTTCAGTGAGCACGTATCAAGCAGCTAGACACTGTGTACTCAATGTTTGTGTGGCAGAGAAAGATAACCACAAATACATAAGAAGCCGTGTAACTGTGGCAGCCCCCGGACTTGGGCATAGAATCAGGTGGGCCTGAGTTTGATGGACCTGGGTTTGCCTTGATGATTTGCAGGACTACATTACTAGTTGGATGGCCTTAGTGAGGAAGTTAACCTCTCTACACCCTAGTTTCCTGGTCTGCAAAACGGAGATAAAAATAAAAATAGGCTAGGGTCGTGGGATTTAAATGAGACGAGGTACAAATTGCTTAGCACAGTGCCTGTATGTGGAAGGCACTCAAATAAATATTCCTGCAATGTTTTGAGAAGTAGAAAGTGCTAGGCATGTAGGCGTTCAGGAGACAATCACGGTACTCATTTCCAGACAGAAGTCATGCGGAACAAGAGGGAAGGTGCTTTCCCACTGCGGCACTTGGGAAGACTTATACAGCATTGCAGGATCTGGCATGACGGGAAAGGAGGAAATGGCCTCCGTTAATCTTTCCTCCAGCTTCTCTTGCCCTCCCACCCCCAGCCCCCAACTCTCACTGTGACTCATGGTGGCTGCAGAGACACATCCGGGCCTCTTATCAGGGTGAAATGTGTTCTGCAAGGTGGTGTCATTTATGTTTTAAGTTCCACTTTATCATAGGGGCCTCTCTCCTCTTTTCCTACATAGCACAGGCACAAGAAGGGGGAATGGAGTTAAGTGGGTAAAAAGGCATGGTGGATAAGCAGCTAAGGTGTCAGCTTGGCACAGTCTGGGATCATAGATCATCAGAGTTGAAGATCATCCAGGTGGACTCCCTCATGTTAATGAAGAAACAGTGAAAACCCGTAAAAGGTAAAATGACATCAAGTTTCAGACTCAAGTTAGAGCCCTGGTGTTCTCTATCCCTGTAGTTCATTCATCCATTCTACACTCACTGCTTTGGGTGGATACCTTATACACTGCCAGGGACAAGGTTCTGCCTCAGTAGGTAGGGAAAGAGGAAAAGAAACTAGGAATCCAGAAGGATTCCCAGGTTCTTCTTTGTGCAGATTCGTGGAGGGTGATAACATTTACTGTGATAGCAAGTAGAGGAATAAAAATTAGTCTGAGAGGACAATGGCGTGTTTTGAACATGCTTTTGATGTATTTGTGGGACATCCAGGTGAAGACCTCTAGGAGGAGGTAGGAACATGGGTGCCAAGCACCAGAGAGAGGCCTGGAGGTACCCACTGGGGAACAGTCAACCTAGAAATGGTCACTGAAACTGAGTCAGGGCGGAGATGGCCCCGAAGAGCAGTCAGAATGAGAAGATCGTGGAATCATGGGAGCTGAACCTTTACAGACACCACTTCTAAGGATCAAATGAGAGCTCCTCAGGAGTGGGTGGACAAATGGAAAAAAAACGAGAAAAAAAGTGACATCAAGCAGTTCACATCAAGGCTGTCCAGGTTGAGGAAGTGGTGAGCAGTGGGAAATGCCACAGAGATGTCAAGCAAATGAGCACTGGAATGTATCTGTTGAATTTGACAATGAGGAAGTCATTGATGACTTGTGCGACGTTGGTTTCAGTGGGGACATGAGGAAAGAAACCAAATCACAATAGATTGGAAGCAAATGGAGTCAAGGAAGAGGAGAAGCAGGGGTAGTGGATATAAACCACCTCTTTAGGAGAGTTGGTTGGGCAGGGAGGGGAAATTACAGCCCAAAGAGGAGACTGGGTGAGTTTTTGTCACTGTTTTTGTTTGTTAGTTTTTTACCATGGGAAACTGGAATATGCCAGTGAGGAAGGAGAAGCAGGGAGGAATAGGTTGGAGCCTCTGTACAACCCCCAGCACCACCACAGCGTGAGTGAGAGGAGAGGGCATTCTGGTCCCAGATAACCCAAAAGAAGGTCCTCTTCATCGGTTCTTTTCCTTCTACTGTACAACAGGAAGAAGTGCACTTGGAAGGTCTAGGAATGGACTTGGGTTGTTGTTTAAAACCAGCTTGGCCTGTGCCAGTATGGAGCCGTGGCCCCAATCTTACCATCAAATGCATTGAATCAGCCCCATTTGCATGTGGAGCTGTGCCCAATGCTACACAAATAGTGTGAAATAGATACTGTTATTTCCAAGTCAGTCAGGACTGCAGATAGCAAGCAACTGAAACCCAGCTCTAACCAGCTAAACCAAAAGTGGGATCCATGGGTGTGCTAAACTGGGTAGACTGGCTTTAGGCCTGGTTGGATTTGGGGGGCTTAAAAGGTGCTGTCAAGTACAATAGGAATAATGTTTTGAAATTATCAGTGTACTTTTCTCTTTTGCCTTTTAAAGCATATGAACTTAGTCTACTCGAGGCATTCCTCTGCCTAAGAAGAGATGAAAATTCTTTCTAGAAGATATGCAAAGAGAAAGAAAAGGTAACACTTGGCTTCTGACATTCAAAAATAGAGTTTTGTAGCAAGGCAATAGCCATGGGCGGATTCAAGCTCTTACCTTGAGAAAATATCCTGGACATTCCATTACCTTCCTCTTCAGAGGATCAAGGACTGAGTTTTGGTAGATTACACCTTAGGGTTTTATGTATGGGAGGTCTAGACAGGGAGAAAGGGGGGATTATGTGAAGCAGCAAAATAAGACAAGAGGCCTGGAAGGAAGGATTGTGTTGGAAAAGTGATAATTAACCACAAAGGCAGAGGAAGACCTTATCCCCCACACCCCCTCCAGAATTGTGAGAGGAAGAGCCTAGTGTTGGTCTGGCAGAGGGAGGCCCTGTTATGGACTTTTCAAGCTGTGCTAGGTCCCCATGTAGCCTAGACTCTATACAGATATACCAGCAAGTCTACGGCCAGCTTACTGGGGGTGATTACTATAGCAAGGTGACTCGGTGGTGTGGGCTGCCAAGTAGAACCCTGGAACCAAGACTGATAGGAAGTCACAGCCAGAAGTCAGAGAGTCTGTAGCAGCTGGGAGAACAGAGAAGAGACTAAGCCAACCAGTTATCACCTTTGGGAGCACTGCCTCAGACCGCCTCAGATTGCCTCAGATGGTCGACAAGCATCCACAGACTTCCACATCAGAGGCTAGCACCCAAGACAGGCAAAAAATGGACATTGCCCTGAGATCAGCACACACAAGGCAGATATGTCCAAGGACCAGTACAAGGCCAAGAGTTCCCTTCCTCTCAACACCATAAGGACACATAAGCCACACACCCCTCTGCCACCTCCACCCAATATATCCTACAGGGATGATGACTGAAACTTAAAAATCCTTGCAGGCTCGGGCACTGATGAGTCTGAATGGAGGTGTATCACTATGTCCAGCATTAACCTTTTAGTTGATGGATTATGAGGAGCTTAGGGTAAGTTCCAGAGAAGAGACAATGGAGGATGCTCAGAGACCTCAGGGCAGGACCTGTTTACCAACTGCTCCATGTGTATTTCAGTATTTTATCAACCAGGTCAGCCATAATAGCATGTGCCTGTTCAATATTGACCATGCATCAAGACAGCATCTTTATGGGAGGAGCAGGAGAAGGGGGAGGTCATCTGAGAAACTGAGTATGTTCTCAATGGGGATATTGGATTCAACCAAATTTAAACCCCTTCTAACTAGTGGAGGACCAGATTGATTATGGACTAACTAGAGAAATTACTTTTTTTTGGTACATCCAACTTGCAGTGTATGTTGAATTTACCATTTGTCTGCTCTCCTTTGCTTCACTCTCAGGCAGCAGCTCCAAGCTTCAGCAATACCAAAGGGCAAAGCACCTTTTTCTCAACAGTGCTAGCAAAATCCCAGGTCAGCCTCTCACTGGCCCAGCTTTGGTCATGTACCCACCTCTGAACCAATCTCTGATTGGCTAAGCGCAGGTCACATGACTATCCCTAGCCTCATAAACTGAAAGTGGAGTGAGGGGTGGTTCCCCAAAAGAAAATCAAGATGCTGTTAGCAGAAAATGGGGTAATGGACGTTGGGCAGGCAGGCACAACAGAGGCACACCACTGTTGCCTTCTGAGGTTTAACTTCTTTTTTTTTCCCCTCTTTTTCTTTGTTTTTATTCAATGAGACAGGGTCTTGCTGTGTTGCCTGGGCTAGAGTGCAGTGGCATCATCATAGCTCGGTGCACCCTCAGACTCCTGGGCTCCAGTGATCCTCCTGCCTCAGCCTCCTGCGTAGCTGGGACTACAGGTGTGAGCTACCCTGCCTGGCTAGTTTTTTTCTTTTTCTTTTTCTGTTTTTACTTTTCATAGAGATGGGGTCTTGCTGGTCTCAAACTCCTGACCTCAAATGATCCCCACAGCTCAGTCTCCCAAAGTGGGATTTAATTTTTTAAAACTTTCTGGGAGTACAGTATCTCCATGGCATAAAAGAATTGGCACCTGAGCACTTATCCATATATTGATCAGTGTAGATAATTAATACTGAAAATCAAAAAGCAGGATTTTTCCCTCTTATCACACTGATTAAATTAATTTTAGTAATTAGATTGGGGGATATAATCAACTAAATACCTAGTAGAGTTTAAAGCTTAGTTCAATCCATAAATAGTTCCATTTAGGAAATATTCAATCTCTCTCCTTGTTGATGTGAAGACAACAACCGTTTTACTTTTTCTCTGTATATTATTTTCTTTTCTTTAAGAATCATTCTCAGCCTGAGCAGGAGTGAGACCCCATTTCTACAAAAAAAAAAAATTAGATTGGCATGGTGGTGTGCACTTGTAGTCCCAGCTACACGGGAGGCTGAGGCAGGAGGATCGCTTGAGCCCACGAATTGGAGGTTGCAGTGAGCTACGATGACACCACTGCACTCTAGCCCAGGCAACAGAGCAAGACCCTGTCTCAAAAAAAAGAAAAAAAAAAATCACCCTCTCCCAAACCTAAGAGAAACTGGATAATTAATTATTGCCTGTAAAAAAAAAAAAAGCTTTTTATAATAAATAAAAAGTTTAATTATTCCAGGTACAAAGAGATGATAAAGGTAACATCAGCTTTTCTTCACAGACTCTGATTTTCAATACCATAAAACATTTCCCCATAATAAAAAAAAATTAGCCCTAAGTAAAAGGAAATATTTAAGGTCTAAGAAAAGGAACATAATCATCAATTTTACTCTAAAATGTATGCTGTGTCTTTTGGAAAGAATATTATTCCATAAGGGATATCTTGAAATTTATGATAAATAAAACTTAAATCTCAGAATTGAAAAACTCTTTGGGAAAAAAAAAGTCATTAATCACAATAAGGGGAAATAAACTCATCATACCCTGACATCTGAGTCACATAATTAATTCAGAAGGGGCTGGCTTTCTCTGCATGTGGAATCCCAAGTATTCATTTATTCATCAAGTATTTATCACACCCTTCATAGCTTCTCTGCACTGTGCTGGGCACTGGGGATGTGAGGATGAGTAAGACAGAGCTTCACTCTGGGGTGTGAGGGCACATTGAGGGCTTGCAGGGGGAGCAGTCCATTTTTCAGCAAGGTGATGATTCTAGCCGGGATAATAAACTGCCTGAAGGGTTTGCATTTCCCACAGCGCCCACTGCAGTACTGGGATGTACTTGTAGAGAATTTATTGCTGTGGCTAAGGTGGAGGAGGTTTGGAAGTCTTCTTTGGCAGCCCCGAGGCAGGTGGGCTCTGTGACAGCTTAGAAATAAGAACTCCTGGTCTTAGCACCTCGGTATTATGTGCGCTCTGGCACTGACTTCCAAGGCCATGGGACATCCATTCAGCAATTATCCATTCAGCAATTATCCATTCAACAGACGATTTTGAGCACTAATCGTGGGCCAGGTACTGCTTGAGCAAAGCAAACTAAAATCTCAAGGAACTCCTTTTGGAGGATGGGAGGGGGACAGGTAATATATCAAAATGGTAATAAATGCTATGGAGAGAAAGAAAGCAAAGAACAGGAGGACAGGGGATGTAGGGTGGAGGTTATGTGATATGAAACAGGGCCTTTAAGAAGTCCAACCTGAAGACTCGTATCCATCAGTTACCTGTACCTGAGAACTGTGGCTGGTGATGTATTAGGAGCCCTGCAAAGAAAGTGTCCAGCCTCCTGACACCAGAGTTCCTGGGATGTGGCCAGTTGGAGACAAGACAGGCCAGTGTGCATCCCCCTCTACCCGCAGAGAGTTTTCTCATCTGGTGAGGGAAATGGTGCAGCCAGAGTCTGGGGCAGTTAATGCCTGGGGAGGAAATGGAGTCCTTTATTCTGGGAATGAAGGGAAGGTTGGTTTAGATGTAGACAGGTCCCTAGGCAACGTCTTCTGGGGGAGAAGAGCATCAAGCTCTCCAAGGAGCACTTGGCAAGGCCAGGATAGAAGGTCAAGGCAAAGAGGGCTGGGGCCAGGACTGGGTGCTGGCCTTTGCTACAAAGACTGGAGTGTCAATCAGGAAGGAGGGTAGATGCCACGTCACTGGAGTGGGCTAGGAGGGTGGGGAGGGCACAAGGGATACAGGCCCTACCTTCAGTGGGCACCAGGCCACAGCTGGGAGGAAAGTGAAGAGAACTCAGGGTCAGGTGTAGACCTTTAGACTGGAACAGAGGTTTAGTGTGGGGTGACCAGGTTCAGAGCCTCAGAGATCAAGTCAAGGAATTTGTGTTTTTCTCAAATCCACCAATATTGGCTAAGGTGTCTCTTTGCAGTAGTCAGGACTTGCTTGTTCTGTCATCTGTATAAGCACCACAGTTCTTTTAACCATGAGCCAAGTAACACTGAAATAAATTATAAGTTCATTGGGAGGGCAGCTGGGGCTGGGAAGGAAGGTAAAATGGCAAGGAATCCACAGATTTTCATGCCCAGAGTATAATTCTCAGTGGAAATCAAGCAGAAAGAGACTTAAACCCCTGGGGAAGAGAACACTATGTATAGTAAACAGTGACCGGCACACTGTGCCCTCTTGTGTGAACACCAGGGTCAGAATAACATGTCATGTTGCCACTTTGATCATGGGATTTGGATCAGAAAGAATGTGGGATTTGGATTTCACTCTGGGTTTGGCTCTTGACTCTGTCACCTGTTGGGTGTGTGACCTTGGGTAAGTTTCTCGACCCTATGAGCCTTTGTTTCTTTATCTGTATAGTGGGAAAGTGCAATCTGGAGTCTGCACTGGGATGCAGTCATATCTAGTGAACTCATAAAGAAACCCCACGGGGGTCTAGGGAATCTCCCTCTCTTAAGGAAATGCAAGGAGCCAAGCATAGTGGGCTCACCAAGTGGCAAAGTGTCCATATTGGAGGAAGGAATAGTTTTGAGTACACTGTGGGTAACAGTGGTTGGAATCTGTCCTTGCTCCTACCCTATATTGGACCCATGTATGCTTCCTGGGCAGAGCTGTCACTAAAAGCTAAAAGGGTTGTTTTTAATACTCCATAAGACACTGGAGTACAGGGTCACTGTGATGAGACCCTTATCAATGAGCATAACAGGAGAGAAAGGCATCTTCCCCACTTGACATTCCATAGGGCAGCTTTACCAGAGTGAGATAGCAGAGCAGAGACAGGGACAGTGCCTGGTGTCTGGGCATTGATTTGTTGGTGAGCACCCCCTACTCCCCAAAAGTACAGGGTGGAAGGCACTTTGCTAGGAGCTAGGTTCTACATGAGAAATAGTGGTAACAAACTAAGATTTGGATTATTAGTTTTCATGTGGCTTCATTTGCCCACACCTGGTGTATTAGTCAGGGTTCTCCAGAGAAACAGAACCAATAGGATATATATAGATATATAAAAGGGGATTTATTCTAGGAATTGTGTCATGCAATTATGGAGGCCAACAAGTTCCATGATATGCCATCTGCAAGCTGAAGAACCAGGAAAGCCAGTGGTGTAATTCAGTCTGAGTCCAAAGGCCTCAGAACCAGGGGAGCTGATGGTGTAAGTCCCCATCAGAGCCCCAAGGCCTGAGAAACTGGGCGACCACTGGTATAAGTCCCGGAGTTGGCAGGCCCGAGAACCTGGAGTTCTGATGTCGGAAGGCAGGAGAAGATGATGTCCCAGCTCCAGAAGAGAGAGCGAATTCACTCTTCCTCCTCCTTTTTGTTCTGTTCAGGTCTTCAGTGGATCGGATGGTGCCCACCCACATTGGTGAGTATGGATCTTCCTTATTCAGTCTACTGATTCAAATGTTGATCTTTTCCAGAAACACCAACAGACACACCCAGAAAGTATTTTACCAGCTATCTGGGTGTCCCTTAACTCAGTCAAGTTGACACATAAAATTAACCATCACAGTGGTGAGGGAAGCTTGGTCACTACCCACCCCATGCAATCAAACGAGATGTTCCCAAGCATAGCTTGAAAATGGCAAATACACAGTAAATGTCAAATTCCCTCAGAAACCACCCAAGGAACTCACTGGGCCCTTTGGAGAATGCTCAGGACATCCCCTGGTGTGTTTGGGGATTGAACAGCATTCTCATGGCAAATACTTTTAATCAAAAAGCCACCTAACAGATATCTTTGAGCACTTACTATGTGCCAGTAAGGTATACATGCTAAGAAGAGTTTGAATTATCTTTTCTTCTCAGTACATTACAGTTTACAAAATGCTTTGATATGAATTTTTCTCTCGTTAGTCCTCACAACAACCTAATAATGTAGGAGCCCCATATGTAGATAAAAATATTGCATTTCAAAGAGGTGAAGTAATTTGTCCATAATAACCCAGCTAGTAAGGGGTGTAGCTGGACTCCAACCTGGTCTCTTTCCATTCAAGTTTCATGGGAAATTAAGACAAAAACAAATGAAATAATGAGGGAAAAACCCAGCAGATACTAAAACCTGTGGTTCTGACTTAAAGTGCTGGAGAGAAAGACAGATCTCTGTGGCTGGGCATCCAGAAGAAGTCAGCTGGGATCCGAGCCAGGGCTGACCAGAGGGTGGAAGGAGAGAGGGTGCTGCTGAGGAAAGGGTGTTCAGAAGAAGGTGGTGGGTAGGGGAAGGCTGGCACCCAGTGGGGCCTCCCCTGGTGCCCCTGGAGCTAGCACCCAGCTTTTCACACTTCACAGAGAATTTCTACCAACTTTTCTAAAGGACATTGCTACTCACTGCCCCCAAGTCTCTGAAAGTCAAAACAGGGGCTTTTTCCCCACATCACTGTCTGGACCATCCAAATCACCTCTTGTGACTTTGGCAACTGCTGGTCACAAGGTATGTATCCTGATCATTTCTACTTCTTGGAGAATTATTTACAACGTTCCAAAAGTATTCAAAGCTACATGTTGCAATATGTCAACATTCAAATGTTATCCAGAAATGATGCTCATTTCAAATTACAAAAAAAACAAAACAAAACAGAAGAGATAGGAAAAGACATGGGCATTTGTGGGTCAGACTCTGTACTGGCACCTCTCACACTCACGATCTTTTATTATTATTGTTATTATTCAGAGAAAGGTTCTCCCTCTGGCGCCCGGGCTGGAGTGCAGTGGCATCATCACAGCTCACTGCAACCTCAAACTTCTGGGCTCAAGTGATTTCCTGCCTCAGCCTCCCAAGTAGCTGGGAATACAGGCACGTGCCACCACACTCTGCTAATTTTTAAATTTTTTTGTAGCGATGGGGTCAAGCTGTATTGCTCAGACTGTTCTTGAACTCCTGGCCTCAAGTGATCCTCCTGCCTCATCTTCCCTGCTGGGATTATAGGCATGAGCCACACATCTGGCCCATGATCTCTTGTTATATTCACTACAATATAATTTGGAAAATGATATCATTCCTACTTTGACAGTTGAGGAAACATGTTCAGAGAGGCAAAGTAACTTGGCTAAGGTCACACAACTAATAAGCAGCAAACCTAGGATTTGAATCCAGGTCTGACTTCAGGTTATTTTCCAATATACCACAATTTATGGTCTATGGAATTTAAGTGGAATTAACAGATGACCAATAAACACAGCTTAACTGACAGTAAAATTCTTGACTATACTTTTTTATTAATTCAAGTTTACAAACAATACAGTTTTCAAATTACCAGCTTCAGAAGAGTTCTTAAATCATTGACGTATATTCAGAATTAATGAAATCCCAACTATTAGAACTTGCCACTGAGGGAGATGCCACCAGAAAACCCACATGGAGCTGAGTGGTTCAACATGTGAACTTTCATTTTTGACAGTGCCTTGTCAAAAATGTGGCCCATCTTGCACTGGATTGAGGGTGAGGAAGAGATTCTCAGTCAAACCTGCCTGATTTCCTCAAACTTTGTTTAATACAAGTGCCAAAGTTTGACACATTCTAACCACTTTGCTTTCTTTGGCAACTCCAACTTTGACAAGAGAGTAAGAATGTCTCCCCCTTGACAGGAACAGTGTGTGAAATGAAAGACCCCAGGTGCTACATTGATTCTTGACAGTTCTTAAGAAGAAAGCACCTCCTGCCTGTTCTGTTCAATCCTGGTGCAGGTGACTCACTGCATTGCCAGCCAGGCAAGTATTTTAAGAAACATGAAGTCTAAGCTGGAACCAGCAGAGAAAGACGAGGGATGGATTATCGCCATTAGCTCTGATGGTGTCTTGTTGTCATGGTGCTAGGAAAATCACTATCATTTAGAGTCCCACTCACCAGCTGTTTTGCTGGAATTTTTGACATGGGAGGCTGATGGCCACCCCAACACAGGCGTGGAACACGGGTGTGTATACAGACGTGCACCTGCAGCAGACACCCACTCTAGAGGGCTCACGTTGGTTGTCTGGGATGTGATTAACAGACTGTGCCATATGTATGACAACCCTGTTTCCCTAGATCAGCTTGCAGGGAGCCAGCATGACTCTGCCAGTTACCTACCTCCCGTGACATCCCCGGAAGCTTTGGAATGGAGTCAGCGACTGCACGAACCCACCCCAACCTCTTCTCCCTGGTTCAGCATTTGGCTCTGGAAAATGCCAATGTGGCCTGTCTCTTAAACATTATTTCAAAGCTCAGGTCTTATGCCACTCTGAGGGGCAGAGAGAACTTCGAGGTCTGCCAGGAGCTGGGTGGGGGCGGGGGGAGTGAGGGCAAAGGAATGCTGTCTAAGAGAAATGACTGGAACCCATTGTTGGGCTGCATTCCACAGCCTGGGATTGCTGGGATGACGACCTCCTGGCATCTACCTGCAAAGCTCCCTGTATCTGCACTAAAGTGTAGGAGAGAGCATTCATTAGTACCAGGAGGCTAGCTTTGACCGGGAAAATAGGTTCTGTCATGGCCCTCTAGGGTGAACTGCCAGGGAGAAGCCACCAGGATGCACAGTGCTCCCTACCCAGACTTCACAAGGGGCTGCCTCCCTCCCTCTCTCCCTCCTGCTCTTCTTTCAGCTGCCCTTACCTGGGGGACTGCAATGGCCCATAGGGGTGGAGTGCGGGTTGGGGGGTCTACCTTGCTATCTGGCTTTTCCTGAGTCCCCTTAATTAAACTAAACCTTTATGTGAATGTAAAAAACAAACAAGCTCCGTACCTGGGCACTGTGTCCCATCCCCCAGATTCTGACTCAGGGGCTAGGAACACACTTATATTTATTAAAGGCCCAAGTAATTTGATTGCAGGTGGTCCTGGACCATGCTTTAAAAAACGCTGGTGCAGGAACAAGCCAGCAAGCATATGGGATACATCTGGTGTGAGTGTTAATTCATCTAGTTTCTAAATATATTATTAGGGGCTGGATTGTGTCCTACCCAAAATGCATATGTTGAAGCTCTAACCCCAGTACCTCAGAATGTGACTGTATTTGGACATAGGGCCTTTAAAAAGGTCATTAAGTTAAAATGAGGTCATTAGGATGGACTCTAATCCAATATAACCGGTGTCCTTATAAGAAGAACAGATTAAGACACAAATGTACACAAAGAAAAGAACATGTGAAAACAGGGGGAGAAGACGACCACCTGCAAGCCAAGGAGAAAGGCCTCAGGAAAAAAGCAACCCTGCAGACAATGTGATATCAGATTTCCAGCCTCCAGAACTGTGAGAAAATAAATTTCTGTTATTTAAGCTGCCCAGTCTGTGGTATTTTGTTATGGCAGCCTGAGTTGACCAATACAAACAGAAGCCTGATTTCACTTAATAATTATCTCAGAAGGTAGAGATTGCTTCAATATATTGTATAAACAAGGCTGGTTTATGGACCAAAGGATGTGTGCCCCAGATATGGGGTGAGAGGGTAGTGTGGACGTGCACAGAAAGCACAGCTTCTGGTGTCACATTCCTGCACTCAAAGACCAGAACCTTCTTCCCTGACTTACCACCTGAATGACTTAGACAAGACAGCTATTACTGTTTTATTTAGCAAATATGCATATAGTGCTTACAATGTGCCAGGTAATATTCTCTGCACTGAATAAATATTAACTCCTTTAATCCTCATTACAACCCTGTAATATAAATACTGGAGATCTCCAATCTCTTATTGTAAATCTTGGGACCAGCAGTGTTTGGTGTGTCAGAATTTGGGGATTTGAGAAAGGTCGTACAGCATATGAACCATAGGCTACGTGTACCCTGCAGCATCTGCAACGGTGTCCTGTTATCAAACATGCTAATGTTTCTGTAGTGAAATGTGTATGTTACATAAATAAAGACTGTAAGTAGCCTTGTGTCAACTGAAAACAGGTTTTTTGATACAAATGCACTTATTTAAGGTCAGGTTTTGCTGCCAAATGATTTATAAATACTATTTTTGGTATTTGGAGCTTTTAAGGTTTTGAAATTGTGAGGCTGTATTATCCCCATCTTACAGATGAAGAAACTGAGGCACAGGGAGTTTAAACAACTCACCTACATTCATTAACTCATGGGAGGTGAGGTTGGGCTACCAACCCAGGCTGCATGGCTCTAAAGTCCATCTTCTTCATATTCAGCTGGCTGTGCCCTGCTATACTGCCTACCTCTCCAGACCTGACCCATCAGTGGAATGCAGATTATGCCAAACTTGCAGCCTTGCTGTGAGGACCAGATACAAAGTAGGAGTAGACTCCTATTATGGGTTGAATTGCATCCCCCAAAATTTGTATGTTGAAGTCCTAACCTCAGTATCTCAGAATATAACTTTATATGGAAATAGGGTCATTGCAGATATAATTAGTTAAGATGAGGTCATTAGGGTGAATACTAATCCAATATGACTGGTATCCTCATAAAAAGGAGAAATTTGGATGCAGAGACAGACATGCACACAGGGAGAATGCCATGTGAACATGAAGGCAAAACTTGGGCTGATGCTTCTACAAGCTAAGGAATGCCAAAGATTGCTTGCAAACTGTCAGAAGCTAGGAGAGAGGGGCATGGAACAGATCCTTCCCTCACAGCCCTCAGAAGAAACCCACCCTGCTGACGCCCTGATCTTGGACTTCTACCCTCCAGAACTGTGAGACAATACATTTCTGTTGTTCAAGCCACCCAGTTTGTGGCATTGTGTCACAGCAGCTCTAGCAAACTAATATAAGACCCTCACCCAGCACTGGATTCTGAGCGGGAGATCAGTAAGTGGTAGCTAATCATACTTATTATCATTATGACTGAGCCCTCAGATTCTTCAATGAAAAATAAAGTCAGTGAATTAGATGATTTTGAAGGCCTCTTCCAAGTTCTGGGTCTAATTTTCTATGTTTATAACATGAGGATAATTCAACTCCATTTGTAGCAATGATCTTGCTCTTATAGCATTTCTTTGTTGTTGTTTTAAAGACAGGCTAATGTAAAGGTAGTCTTAAAAAGCAAAGCAAAACAAAGAACTTTTCTGCTGTGTTGTGTATGCCCCTATACATTAAACCTGAAACCACCTAGGCCCTAATCTGCCTCCTGATGTCCTAGCTTGTCTTGTGACATCATCCAGTCCTGGGCTTTCTGAATCTTTGCCCTTTGTGTCTTCAGATCTGTGGAGTTAAGTCCACAGTATGCGTTTGGGCTACAAATTCTGCAGAGGAAAGTGGAAATCTAAGTTTGAGGTTGTTTTCTGTGAGTTAAGAGTGTGTCGCTGGAAAGTTTGAGTTCTACATGTGGAAATTTCTCCCCAAACTGCCATTTCACTGAGTAGATAGAAGCTGCTTTAAAAGATTCCCAAAGGCAATGGAATACTTTTTCTGTTCATAGAACAAGACAACCTTACGCAAATGCTAAAGGGCCCTGTCTAGAGAAAGAGGTAAAATGCTAGAAAGATTTTCTTGGACTTTAGTGACAGGAATCCCATTGTCAAGCTGCTTTGGAGCTTTAAGCCTCTGCCCTTAAGATTCTACCACATCAATTCAGAAAATGATTTGATAATGGGGTGGGGTGTGGTCCCAAACTCCCCATCTGTGGAAACGGGCCCTCGGTGCTGTGTGTTCAAAGAATAGCCTTCTGGTTTCCTTCCAGCATCTGACTGAAGCGTTAGGGTTGTTCTCAAGGCTGCCTCTTGACTCCCTGTCAGCCCCTCAGCCTTTGTCCAGGAGGCTGCTCCCAACTTCCTCCCCTGAAGCACTTCTACACCAAGCCAAAAAGGCCTCTCTCATCTTCCTGCAGCCCAGGCCTCATCCTAGAGCCAGAGGTAGATTTGGCATTTGTGTAAGGTTTTTCATTTGTGCTCCTTGTTCCTGATTATCCATCCCTAATTTTAGGAGAAATGTGCCTTCTCCTATCAATGGATGCAGCCCAGTGGAATTCTGTTGGGATATAAAAATAGTAGCAGAGTGGGGGTGTCACTTTTGGGGGTCTCATGGATGGTGATTCTATTCAATGCCACATGCGAGATTTAATTAAGCAAGAGGAAGTGTCTAATAGATTGAGCTGCTGGGGAGTAGACACCACATCTTATCCATTTTTGAATCCTTGGTGCTTAGCCCCGAACTTGGCACAGATCAGGTGCTCAATAAAAGTATTTGTTGAATGAATAAATCTTAGTTTTCTTCCTTCTTCAGAGAGGTGCTGTGACATGTGTTAAGTCTGAGCATCATGGCCACAAACAAGGTGGGGGAGGCTTCTGCTTTATAACAGCTCTCATTAGTGATGTCCAACAAAAATGTCCTGGGGTCAGGTGGCAGAGGACACGAAGTCCAGCTCTAGTTCAGCCATCACCCAACAGGCTCTAGGGGCTTCCACTTCCCCAGGTTTTAGTGTCCTTTGCTGCACATGGAGGCCATAATGTCTGCTCTGTCTACCTCACTGGATGGCTATGAAAATGTGACAAGAGAACGGATATGAAAGTTCTCTGAAAGCTTCAGAGAGCATGGACATGCTGAAGGTATTACATTTTTTAATAATTATCATTATCACAGATAATTGTAGAGTTGAACTGCTCATAAATACTTTTAACTACTTCAGTCTCTTTTGTTCTAGATAAGCCCTCTAGGAAGAAAGCCAGGTGTACTCCCTACCCCAGCTAAAGAAATATACATCTTCGTGAGGCCAGGCACTGCCAAGTGCCGGCTTCCTTGGAGCGCAGTCACCTGCTTGGTCAGCAAACATTTTCTGCATCACAGGTGGTGAGTGAAAAGTTAAGTAACAGAAGACTGGCTGAAAATAGTTGTTCTCTGACACAGTTCCTGTGCTCAAAGCCACTCAGAGCAGAAACAGTAAGGTCTTCTCAGCCAGAGGACTGTGCTCCTTAACAGCATCCTTGAGCCAGCCAAAGAACGCTCAGACCCCATTCTGTCCAGAACAGGCCCAGGAGGGGAGGCAGCTCATTAAGGGCAGCCAGTGGCCAGCAGAGCAAGGGCAGGAACCCAGGCCTCCTGATTCCAGGCCAGTTTTTCCTCCATGCCCCATGTCTCTTAGTCAAAGCAGTGGTAGATGGTGCTTTGCATCTTCTGTATCCTGATGCAGATGCTGTTGCTAAGGTAACTGAGTAAGCATAAAACAGAAGCAGCCCATGGGGTCTTGCTACCTCCACCTGTGTGTCCAGACAGTTTCCCATCTCAGCCAGAGAGACAGTCAGGTTTATCAATCCAGGCTGAGCACGTGTATTGGGGCTTAACGAGAAATGCATGAACTCTGTGGCAATCTATATTCCCTGAGCATTCCGCCTGGGTGTGCATTTAGACAAGATGTTGAAGATGGGGGCAGATGATGAGGGGTTGAAATTGCTTGAGTGTGCCAGTTGTCAGTGTGTGATGTGGCTGCTTTGTCCGTGGCCTGGGCTCAGACTGTGCATCCTTGGTTACTTGAGGCATCTGTAGAATGAGAGGGCTTGGGCAGAGTCTCAACTCTGAGTTCTGTGTCCCCCAAGATGAGCCCCTCCAAGCTTTCAGACAAGGGCCTTTCTTAAGGAGTTATATGATACCATGTAGCTGATTTTCTTTTATTCCTCTAATTTAGCTAATTAGTGCATTATCCAGGGCCTTCCTTACCTCTTGTTCTTAACTCCTCCCTTTGCAGACCCACCAGAGTTGGTCCCAAAGGCGAGAGGAGAGGGCACACCTTAATGAGCTAGTTTGGCTGTACTGACAGCTCCAAGAATGGTCCGGTCATGGAGAGGAGCTGCAGTTTAGCCTCAGGTGTGGAAAAGGTGGGCAAGGGGGTACAATGCCTGCATCCCCAGCCTCCAGTGGCTCCTAGAAGAAGAAGAGCATGTCCATACCTAAGGCTGTACTTTCTTTAGGGACTCCCGGTTTAGGACTTCACTGCTACTACATCCCCAGTTTCTTTTGGGGTACAGGTTGGACGAGGTAGATCAGTCCTGGTAGCTGGTCATAGAGCTTTAGCCTTTTGGGAGAAGCACGAGCTACTGCAGTGGGGTTAAGACTCAAACCTTGAAATCTGAATGCTGACACCCCTGCAGCTGACACCACACACTAACCCACCCCCAACATACACACACACTTCCCACCCACTCTCCCGCCAAATGCAATAATCAGCCATTCCTTGCACGTGTCCTTTACTTTTCTACCTCTAACTTTTGCTGCCTTTCTCCACTTAGTCACAGCTATATTAGAGAGCATACATTGGTTGCAAGTTCAGAACCTAGCTCCTATGAGCTTAGGCAAGGAGGGCACAGCTGAGATTCCGGAACAACTGAAGTCAGGGGTTTGGAGTTCACCACAACTCTCCTGCTTGCATCTCATATCTCCACTCGTTCCAGGTGCCCGTGTCCTTCTCTCTCACGGCATACTGATTTCCTCTACATTGCAGGAAATAGGGCTGCCAGAATCCCTCCCCACCAACACACATATACATGCAACTCCTTAATATAACATCTTTGGGCTTTCAGTAAAGGTACTGCCAGCTTTAAATCAGAAAATCCCAGGTAAGGATTCTGAGTGCCAGGCTTGGTCAGGTGCCCACCGCTAGACAGGCAAGGCAGGACGAGGGCAAAGCCACAGCAGGCAGCTCCTGTGGGCCATGGGAAGAGGAGATTTTCAGGAGAGAGAGGAGCACTGGGCAACAATCCCACAGACGTCCACCACAGGTCTCCCTCCTCAAGGGAGGCCCAACTCGACAAAGACCTTCTGTAAACACCTCTTCAGTGCCACCTGGGTCAGAAATAACACTCTGCTCCTCCCCTCCCTGCCAGTGTTTTCATCCACACCTCCCTGTGCATTGAGCACTGGTTTACCATGTAATCGCCTTTTGAATAACTTTTATTATACAAATATTAATATGTGCTCACTGAAGGAAAATATAGAAACATAAATAAACAAAAAGAGGAAACAAAAACCACTCATAAATCTGCCATCTGGAGATAATCCCTGTTAGTATTTGGGGGTGTTAGCAGTATTTAGATTAGTGCCATTTTCTTCTCTGCCTGCATTCAGCTCTTCAATAGCCAAGTCCAAATCTCACCTCTTCTCTGTGTACCCCTAGCACCACCACAATGCTTCCCATGCAACAGAGACTCCATTTGTGATTTTAAATAAGCCCATGAATAAAGAAAAGAATAAACAAATGGATGAGTGAACAGAAGTTTGGAGAAAAAGTTCTCCTACCCAGAAGTTGCCCCAGAATAGGCACCAAGAAGAGAAAAGAGGGCATTTGCACCCCACCCTCCCTGTCCTTTCCCCAGGTTTCTCTGCTGCTGTTGGAGCAGAGTCAGTGCTAGGAAGTAAGCGGTACACAGTGAACAGACCAGACCTAGACAATGACCATTAGTGGAAATACTGCAGAGGGACTGAAGCCCTATCTCCACCATGTGACTTGGAAATGTCAGCCATGACTTAAGGGAAAAGTGGATTCATGGAAACAACCAAGTCAAGGTGGCCACATGCATGCAGTATTTTGGGCTCAGCATGTGAGCCCAGTATTTTGGGTAATTGCCCAGTATTTTGGGCAAATTCAGAGCCTCTCATGAATGGGTTCCAAGAGATCTGATTTTAGCAGTGCCTTTGACACAGGAGTACACTCCCATGACTTGCCCCTCACTGGGTTGAAGATTATCATTGATTTATCTGGAGCAGAAAGAGCAGGATTCCACCTCATGCCTTGGAGGGAACCCTGGGCAAAGGCAGAGAATTAACAGATCTTTGTTATTAATTCCAATACCACAGCTCCCCATGGGTCCATGCAGTAAATCACAGGCTCTCTTAACAGGAATTTCTCCATGTTTAAGTGGAGCTAGTGGGTTTTTTTGTTTGTTTGTTTTGTAATGGGACAGCAGGTTCTTATTCTTAATTATAAAGACAATCTCAAAATCACAGATGTTCATTAATCACACACCAGTCCAAAACATGCTAGGTGCTACAGGAGATGCAAAATAAGTAGAACAATCCCTATATCTCATTCATTTGAGCATCAAACATTTATTGAGGCCGTTCTATGTGCCAAACACCGTGCTAGGCACACTAATGCCAGCACATTACAGTTATTATCCCTTTCAAAAGTGAAAAGACGAGGCTCAGGGAGGTTAACAACTTACCCAACTTGCCCCACAGTCACAGTTTGTAAGAGACTTGCAATTAGCATAAAGGTAAAGAATCTGGCAATTTACAATTATTTTTGTTATCATTTCAGTGCCATTCATGCAGCCTTAGAAATACTCAGCCAACATTTGCATGAGCCTCCATCTCGCTAATTTACCATAAGCCACAGCTCATGCAGGGGAGTGGAATAGAGGTTTGCACCCATTTACTCCTCTCCCACGAGCCTCCTGGGAGAGGCCGGTGTGTGTAGAACCAAGCGTGCACCGGCTCCTGCTCTGGACTTATTCACAGTGTTGTTGATGCCTGATCTCCACACGCTGCCCGGAGATGGCACTGGTGTGGGAGCCGATCACAGGCCCACAACCAACAGAGGTGAGCAGGAGAGCAAGTTTTGGTCCCTAGCAGTGTTTTGCTTCTGACTCCAGTGTTTTTCCTTCTTGATCTGGAAGCAGCATTTGGGTTCTAAGGGAAAGGAGCCTGAACTCTGGAGTATTGCAGACCAGGGTTTAAATCCCAGCTCAACCTCTTGGAAGTTGTATGAGCTTGGACTCTTAGCCAGAGACTTCATTTTCTTTCCCACTAAGTGGGGGCATTGCCTACCCTGCAGAGAGGTTCAACTGGGTAGCTTATGCATGAAGTCTGGCACACAGTGGTTGCTCACTCAATAGTAGTCATCATTATTGCCCAAACTAAATTTCACCCAAGAAGTGGAGTCATGATTTTTTAAGCCATGAGCTAACAAGCATTTATCAAAGATCTATTTTTAAGTGGGAAGATTGCTAAAGGTTGTGAGAAAACCCTTGCCCACACCCTCCAGGAGTGAGGGACCTAGACGGGGAGTAAATAAAACCCATGGCAATGAGTGACTCTCCAACAACTCAAGCATCTGAGATACAGGAAGGAGAGATAAAATTCTCCTGGCTGTCTGCATCTTTGGAGATAAGGGCAGTGAGTGTGGGCAGATGGAGGCCCCTAGGAGACCCCCTGGCCGAGACCCTCAGGGCTGCGTCACAGGTATCCCCTCACAGGCCTAGTTCCACACCCTGTCCCTTTCTCTCCCTTCCCCAGAGTTTGCTTTTTTGCTCTTGCAGGTATTTTCCTTCTTGAGAGCTGCCAGGGACCCAGAACATCCTCAGGGTATCTGTCCCCAGGCCTGGCCGGCTCCTCACCCGGTTCTGACCTCACCTCTGGCGTCAGCCTTATCAGGTGTGGACAGAATCGTCTCCCCTGCTCTGGGGGCTCCAAGCCCAGGATTTTCCCCACACCCAGGCCCCTTTTTCTGTGTCAGAGGAGGGCCAGGCACCTCTGGGACTAGACATGGTGGTCATCTGCCAAATCAGGAGTGACCACAGGGGTCTGCAAGCAAAGCCATGAGGCGCAGAGTCGGGGAGGAAGGGTGAGGTTTACGTAAGTGTTGACAAAGAACAGAGCAGATGCCGAGCTCTGCCAGGCAGAAGAGAGGGAGGACGATGTTGGGGAGAGACAGCAACCCTCCCCAGCCCAGGTCCTGGTGGGGACACTGACAAAGGGCAACAGGTCACCATGGGGATTTAGTCTCCTCTGGGAACTTTCTTCCTCCTGGGGGCATTAGGATCCAGCTGAACCCAATCTTTGAGGAAGTGGGTCTTGAGGGGACTGAAATAGGAAGTGAGAGAGCCTAAGAGGTGGACATGGACTCCTTGCTCCTGGGCACCTGGGCACTGGTACAGCTGCTCTGTATCAACTCATATTCCATAATCAAAAGGGACACTTACACTGTACCTCTGTTTTGTTTAAGTTTGTCAGCTTGAGTACTCCTTGGGGTTAATGGCCTGGGGTGGGGTGGGGGTGGGTGAGTATTTAATTAGAATTCATTCCACAGGGGCCCCTTTGTCCTACTAGGGTCAGCTCCAACCACTTGTTTGTTTGCACTGGGCCTCCTGCCTTTATTGGGCTTGTTAGTGTCTGTCAGTAGATGATAACTCATTTGAACTATCTCCAGAATCACAGTTGTGTGGTTCCCAGAAGCTTCTCACATCAGTGTTTTCACATTCTAGGACTTGGAAGGGAGGCAGGGGTCAGACCACCCCTCACTGTGCAGACTGGCAGACTGCAAGCCAGAGAGCAGGCAGGAGCCCCACGGCCAGGCCTCCTCAGGGGTGGTGGGGAGCTGGGTGAGCTAGGCAAAGCCACAGGGCTCAAGCCTGGAGCTGGCAGCTGCACCCTTGTCAGCAAAAGAGACGACTCGGGATAGTGTGGGAATATGCAGCTGGACAGCTGGTGACCAGAGAAAAGGGAAGCCCAAGGAAGAGAAAGCACTTCCTTCCCTGCAGGCTACGTTCCATGTGTGGCCCCACTGTGCTCTTGCCCTGTGAGCCACAGCTGGGAATTCATCCTTCAGAAATATTCACATGTGCGTGGAATGGCAGAGTGCAAGGTTGTTCATTGCAGCGTTGCTTGAATTAGCAGAGGACTGGGATCAATCTAAATGCCCATCAATAAAGGACTGACGAAATAATTTATGGTCTGCGCATACAAGGGCATACTTCAAACAAGGGGCCCCACGCACTGATGGGCGATGCTCTCCAAAAGACATTGCTACATCAAACAAATGTAACTAGTTTCAGAACCGTGCATTGCCATTTGTTCTTCTAAATGGATGGGGGAGTGGGGAAGCGGGGAGAATATATACTTATGTACTTGTTTATACAAAAACTATCTTTGGAAGGATTCACAACCTGGTACTATTGTACTATCTTATTCCTCCAGGAAGGAGTTTGCCTGGGTTGGGTGTGGGAGGTGGGAGGGTGCTGTATACCAGGCTAGCCCAAACTCAGTAGCTTAAAACAACCCCTATTTATCCAGCTCACATTTCTGTGGGTTGGCTGGGATGGCTGGGGCGTTTCCCTGTGTTGCTTGCATGATGTTTGCTAAAGTCCCTTTGGCCAAAGCAACTCACATGACCAAGCCCAAATTCAAGGTAGAGAAATAGACTCCATTTCTTAACGGGAAGAGCCACAAAATATTGTGGACATTTGTTTTAATCTACCACATGGTAGGTAGGGCAGGGGCAGGGAGGGAGGGAGCGGTTTTTCTCTTTTTAGCCTTTTGTACTTTTTGAATTTGAGATATGTCAATATTACCTACTTGAAAATAACTACAACTTTAAAAATTAGAATAGATTCCCCGAGATTAGCTTGGAAATAACTTGATTTGAAGGAGATGCGTGTGGGAGAGCGGAGGGGTGAGGGTATAGGTGGAACAATAGTGGCAGTGAGCTGGTAGCCGCTGAAGCTGGCTGATGAACTCCTGAGGGCGCACAATACTCTTCTGTTTTATGGAAGTTCAAATTTCCTGCAACAGAAGTTTTTAAAAATAATAAAATAAGAAGGACTAATAACAAAAGCTCACACTTCTCGAGGCTTACTTACGTGGTAAGTACATTGCCCGCATCATCCCCTTTGGTCCACTCCACCCTGGAGGTCAGGAGTCTTCTGGCCTTGACAGCAGCCTCTTTGAGAGTGCTGGCACCAGAGGGGCAGCCTCAAGCAGAGATGGGGGGCCTTGGGGAATGGTCGGAGACCAGGGAAGAAAGGAGCCTCAGGGAGCTGCCTGCCCAGCATGGGCAGGACTAGTGGCTGAAAAATCCAAGGGTTGAGGGGGTATTGGTGGAGGCAGGGGAGGTGCAAAACACTTGATTGCCTCAGAAACACACACAGAGCTTAGGAGGGTTAGAAACAAGAAGGGAGCCTTTCCAAGGATTCCAGACAAAAATTACAGGACATATGAGCGCATCTGAAGGAAAATAACTCGGAAGGAAATAAAGGTCCCTTTTCTTGCCTCTTCCCTCTTATCACTCAGGAGGGCCACATGTGTGCCGAGGGTGGGCCTTCAGTCACCTACGTGGCCTGGCCTGGCCCTGAGGGGCCCATCTTGGAGCAGCACTGAGAATGCTAAGCACCCAGGTGTGCCCTTCTGTGGGCAGACAGAGAAATTCTTCACCATCTCCGCCCAGTCACCATGGTCCCTAGCTAACCCTGCCTCTGTTCCAAGTGTCTGCTGAGAGTCTTCCCAGAGGCTGCGCCATGTTCCATCCCCTGGAAGGCTCATCTTTCAGATGTGCATCTGCGGATGCTCCTCCTGTGGCTGCTACAAGGCAGACAGCTCTGTGAGGGAAGTGGCCCTGGCACTTCCTAGGGATCGAGTTGTGTCCCCCAACCCCACTCCAGGCCAGGTTAGGTGACCCTCCCTCTCATCATGCCCCACGCCTGCCTTTAAGATTGCCAAAGCTCCACATTGTTTAAAATCATTCAGCACTATTCAGAGACTTAGTATTAAAGAATTACTGGTTTTAGGTGTGATAATGGTATTGTTGTTATGTTCAGTTTGATCCTTTTATTGAAGTATAATGTATACGCTGAAAAGTGAACAAATCATATGTGTACAGCTGAAGAATTGTTTAAAAAGGAAAACACCTGTATTTTCAACATGCAGATCAAAAAGGAGATCATTGCAAGCAGTATAGTTATGTTTTTTCAAAGAAAACCTTTGTTTTTTAGTAATACATTCTTAAATATCTACAGATGAAATGGTGTGATGTCTTGGATTTGCTTCAAAATAATCTGGAATTGGGGGAAGATACAAATTAAACAAGGTTGGTCACAAACTGGTAATTATTGAAGCTGGGTAGTATTTACACAGGGGTTCTCTGTATTCTCTCTCTCTCTCTTTCTCTCTCATGTATTTAAAATTTCCATGATAAAATTTTAAAAGCAATCACTAGGGAACCCTGGCTTTAACTCAACCAGTGACTCTGAGGCATGACGTAAAGCTAAGTGGTGAGACCAAATGCCATGACATGTGCCTGTAGTCCCAGCTACTTGGGAGACTGAGGTGGGAGTATCTCTTGGGCCCAGGAGTTCAAGACTAGGCTGGACAACATAGTGAGACCCAGTCTCAAAAAAAAAATTGTAAAAAAAAAAAAGATCTAAGGAGTGAGGTGAAAATGTCTCTGGTATATTACTTGGTAATTAAGAATCTGTAAGCCTAATGGATTAAATATGTAAATTATTTATCTTTTAAAAAATGAGTTTTCGTGTGCCTATCTCCTCCGTGCCACTGAGAGCTCCCTGCAGGTGCTGGGTTTTATTCATATATGTATCCTTGATGCTTAGTACAGTGCTTGGCACACAGTAGGTGCTCATAAGTGTTTGCTGAGCAAATGAATGCTTACATGATATCGTATCCTACACAAGACCTAACACAGCACCAAGGTGGTGCAGGTGCCCAAAATTGCTCCATAACTTACATTGAAATCAACACTACCAACTTCTTTTCTTTTTTGTAGTTACTTCCAAACAATAAGTTGCTTAAATCCTAAAATATAAGAATTGAGAGGGACTTAAAGGTCGCTTTATATAATCTTCTTATATTATAGATGATAAAACTAAGGCCCAGAGAAGCAAGGGATCTTCTCAAGATCACACTGCTGATAGGGACACAGCTAAAACTAGAACTCAGCCTCTTTTAGCCAAATCGGGCCTCTTTTTGTTATATCACCCAGGTCCATGGCTGCTAATTTGACATACCTGCAATCCTATTTTCACAGGTAAAGAAAGAGAACTTGAAAAGGTGAATATAATTTTCCCAAGATCTTGGGTCATTGTGACTCCATAGCTCTTTCAAGAACAGTGTTTTCCACATTGGGTTATGTCCTTTACTTTAAGAAAACTTCAAATTCAAAAACCTTAATTTTCAAAACAGAGAGGTGATTATTCTCATTAGAAAGGGCTTTGGTGCACATTTTTTTAACAGAGGTGAACTCTCTCAAGTGTCTTTGAAATATGAGTCAATTTTTAAAACTTCCATCTGCATCCAGCTTGATAGGCACAAAGCAACTGTATAAAATCAAGCACAGCTCAGGCCACAGCCCCCAGTCCTGTCCTGTCAAGTGTCACAAGGGTGCTTTCAACATTCCCAAGGCAAAAAATAAACAAATCAATCAACGATAACTCACCAAGATGGAAATAGTTTTTTTAAAAACCCAGAAAACTCAATCATTTTATAATATTGTATCTTTTTAAGAAAATATGTTGATAAAAAACAGTTTTTAAATTAAAATGTTAGGATAACCATGCCTTATAGTGTAATTTTGTTGGCTTTCAAAGCAGCATAACTATAGTGTTCTTTTGTGGCATTCATGCTCTGCGCTTTTCCATGGAAAAGTATTTTGCAGCTTTGTCTAGTGCCTCTTTCAAGCATCTTGTGACACTCCCATCCCCCTACCTAATAGGGATGGCTGGATTTCTTTGCTAAGAGGATTACTGAGACGTTCCCCTTTCTATAACTCAGAAGACTGAATAACAGGAAGGAGCAAACAAGAGATGTCAAGGACAGAGGTTACAAGCAAGGGCTGCACTTCAGTGAAACTCTCTAAGCAAGAAGAGGTCAAAGAATGTTCTTAATTGACACTGATAAAGCTAGGGCTGGAGAAGTGGTGTACCAGGCGCCATTTTCATACGCAAGCTGGGGGGGAGGGGGGGGAATGGTTACCTCACATCCATCCATTAAGGGTTAAGCCTTAAACTCAAGAACTTCGGGTGAGTCAGGGCCAGAGACTGGTAAAGAAATAAGGCACCTTTATGTGTAATCAGCCCTGCCTCAAAATCAAAATAGCTCTCTCTTCCCGACGGAAGAGACTGTCAGCACAGCACAGTGCAGGGAGGTGCCTGAGCCCCACTTCATCAGAAAGTAGATGAGTATGCTTTATTCATCTCTTGCGCAAAGTTAGATCTCTCTGGGTGGAACAATACATAATTTAGCAACCTGCAAGATGGCTTACATCGAGTCAGGATGTTCCAGCCAGGAAGGACCTTACAATTTACCTGGACCAACCCTTCATTTTACAGATGGATAAACTGAGACCCTGGAAGATGGATGATTTGAGCAAGAACGCAAACAGTCAGTAGCTGGGCTGAGGGCTAAAACCCTGGGGGGCTATAACGGATGTTCTCTTTCTCTTGGCAATGCTGCTGTACTCATCTGAAAAATGAGTGAAACACTCATGACCCTGGTCAATTTTCCTTCCGTTGTTAAGGAAATCATTTCCAATGCTCCAAGAGTTTCCAAATCAACACTTTCACAGGCAGCTCTTGTTAAACCCTTTCATTGTGAGTCTCTCAAACTTCCTCTTCTATCTTCATAATCCAGACAGCTTTACTTTTGAGGTTTGCTACATGGACTGCCACTGTTGTTCCTTTCCCTGCTGCTGGAAGAGAATGTTATAAACGGGTAATGGAAGTACTTGGGGGACTGCTCTTCGGAAGGGATCACACCAAAATGCCCACCAGTCTCATCAGCTGCTCACCCCTGCCAAGGGTTGTGACTCACAGCTCAGGACTGCCCTCCCAGAGACCATCTGTGAGATGACACAGCTCTAACATTCCTGCTGCCACCCTTCCTACACTGCCATTTGCATACTGTGTCCCCTTTGTGCATCCTCCACACAGTATGGGTTCAGTCCAGAGCTGTCTGAGGCACACAAGGTCTAGACAGGGGTGCTGCTGGAAACTGAGCAAAGTAAAGGGGATTAAGGACATGAACAAAGGGCTGGCATGTGCTGTGAAGAAAATGCCTGGCTCCGTCTAGGTTGAAACAGTTTTGTTTCAGGTTATTACTATCCAAGACTTTGTGTCAGAGACTGAAGAGAAATAAAAGTGCTAAGAGACGGGAAATTGAATTTCAACCCCCTTTCATTTCTCCATGACTGTCATGTCTTAAATGTTTCCATTTATTTCTTGCATGAGTTACTTGGGCTGGATTCATCACAGCTCCTAGGTAGAAATTGGTCTGTAGTCGTTCCTCATATATGGGATCTATCTCTTCTAGCTAGCCTCCAAGCCACTCCCCAAAAGGCCCAGGGCTTTATAATTCCCACAAGGCCTCCTACCGAGGGTTGGACATAGATAGAGCAGGTGCTTAATAAGTATTTAACAACCATGTCCTGCTGGGTCAGCATCACAGTTCTAGACTCATTTTGTGCTAAAGTCAGGTCGTGCTATACAGTTCCTCACTGTATTCATGAGAAGGCAAAAGGACAAAGAAGAATGATCACCCAAGGTTTATACCCCGTGAATGACAGAGACAGGCTTCAATCCTAGGTTTTCTGAAACTAAATCTAGCCCTTACTAACTCTTCTGTCTATCATAGGATGGAGACAGAAAATATTATGCTAAAGACCTTTAGGTTAAAGTCAGTGAAAAATGAAGTATTAGCTCATTGTCAATTTTTCATGTCAAATTTTTAAAGGACAATTTAACTGATACATCATTAGCTTATTACATGAGTTACACAAACATTTTCATACATTTATGTAATTGTAAAAGTCTAACACTTTTTCTAGCAAGAGTTCAATCATAATCGTTTTATCAGAATAAAAATAGGTTCCTTTTTAGCTGAAGAACTAAAAGTAGGAGGCACATTATTGCCTAGTAAATAAGATAAATCTCTATAAGGCCTTATCGTTCTCAGTAATATCAACTCAAAGTGGAGTTTGAACTCTCTCAGTAACATCCATGTTTATGTTCAAAGATTATGCTGCTGAGGAATATCAATAAGCATTCATTGTGTGTCCACTGGGCGCACATCACGGTTCTGGCTGGCTTTCTAGATTTGCCATCAACTAGCTATGGAACCATAGCTACATATTAAAGGACCCTACATTTTTGAATGCCAACCGTGTGCCAGGAACCTTGAAAGACACTTTACATATGTTATTACATTTAACATTCATGACATGATTAACAATGAGGACTCAGTAAAGGAGAGGTCATTAACTTACTCCAAGTCACACAGCTAATAAATGGCAAAGCTGGGATTTCAATCAGATATTAGTGACTCTAAAGCCCATATTTTTCCTGCTATACCAGAGTTTCTCAATCCTCATCCATATTAGATTCACCCAAGGAGCTTTTATATCATACTGATGTCTCAGACCAATTACATCAGAGTATCTGAGGATAGAGTCTAGATTTTTAAAAATCTCCCTAAGCAATAATATGCAACCAGGGTTAAGAACCCCTGTATTAGGTGTGCTGAGCTTCAGTTTCTTCAATTGTAAAATGAGAAGTTTAGATGGATATCTCTAAGGTTCTTTCTACTTCTGTGGTCACCAGAATTGTGATGACCCTGGGGCCAGTTGCTGCTTGAGAAGCCCCAGTTTGCACTTGGAGTAAGCAGCTGTCACCCATACTGCCAGATACACTCTCAGCTTTCTACTTAAGTGTGGGCTATAAGTGAAGCTGTTTAAACACCTAGGGATGAGACTCTAAAGCATACAATTATTTCATATATTCATATATTTTATATATATAAATATATATAAAAATCAGAACAAGGCCCTAAAGCTCTAGAAAGATTCCCCATGCCACTCTTCTCTCTGTCTTCCTTTCCAGGTATCAATCATGGCTATTTGGTGAAATCCCTATTGCTCCAAACTATTTCAGTGCTACTCCTCTGTCATCATAACATCAAAAACATCAAAAAGTCTTTTGAAAAATATTCATAACCTTTGACCCATAA
The DNA here is from genome assembly GCA_023783475.1 of Daubentonia madagascariensis. Taxonomy (NCBI): domain Eukaryota; kingdom Metazoa; phylum Chordata; class Mammalia; order Primates; family Daubentoniidae; genus Daubentonia; species Daubentonia madagascariensis. The sequence goes on from JAKFHU010001670.1 coordinate 22,908,240, forward strand.
TTCCTCTTTTAGAAATCTCTTCTAAGGACGTAAACTGAAAGCAAAAAGGAAAAAAAAAGCTTTAGGAAGAAAGATGTTCATTGCAGTATTATTTATTATAGTAGAAGATTGGAAATGACTCGTATGTCTAACAGTAGAGGAATGATTTAATAAAATACAAGGTAGCCTACCAAATGGAAAAATGGCAATTACAAATGATATTTACATATAGACTTTTAAATAATGTGGAAAAATATTAACACTTATAAGAAAGAAAGAAAAATGTAGGGAGACAAAATTACATAGAGTTAACCTATGATTTAAATTACATAGATTAATCTCAACTATGTACTTATTTTTATACATGGAAAAAAGAAGGAAAATAATATGCAAAGGTTAAAATACCTGAAATTTAGAACATTTAGAATTGGGTCAAAACACCTGAAATTGTTTTCACCATCAACTCAATTCTAAATGTTTGAAGAACAGAACATGAAGATGGTTCTGAAGCAGGCCCTGTCCAGAGAAAGTCTACACATGGGTCTGGGCCTCTAGGCTGTATACACAGATCGGGGACTTATAAACAGCAAGGCAGAAACATGAAGCCACAGGTCAACTGATTTTTTTAGGAGTGGGAAGCAAAGATAAATCTAAAATTAGATACTACATATTCTAAGAGGTTTTAAAGAAGAGAAAAAAAGAAAAAAATTAAAATTAGTCAAGGTAAGGGAGGGGTAACTAATAAAACCCGATGGCAAGGTCACTCTAATCTAGGAAGGAGTAAAGAAGGAAATTGGGGTTCACAAGTGAGTTAATAACAACCAAGGTTGCCATTTTCAAAATATTTCCGTATTGTTTCACAGGATCCTCAAAACCCTCTGAGGTGGGTAGGAAGGTTAGTGTTTGCGTCTGTCCCACTTTACAGAAGAGAGAACGAGTCCCGAGAAGGCAGAGCGTGCCCTGCACGGTGTGACGGCGGCGGCAGCGCCCCAAGGCCCAAAGCTCCTGTGCTCTCCTGCAACTGCGGGCCAGAGACCTTCGGCAGGAACGCGCAGGAGGCCCGTGGCCGCTGCTTTGTACCCGGTGGCCCTCCCTCTGCTCACCGGGTGGCTTCTGGGCTGTCAGAGTGTCGGAGGCAAGGTAGAGACCCGCCGCGTACGCGGGCGGGAACGGGAACATGCTCGGCAGCCCGAGGCCACGGGACGCGGGGCGGGCTCTCTCAGGGAGACAGGCCCTCCACGCTCCCTCGGCCGCAGCGCGCTTTCCATTCCGTCCCTCCCCAAAGCCACAGCAGGAAGGGGTCGAAGGGGCTCTGGGTCCCAGGAGGGTCGCCGGCGCGCGGCTCACCGTGGCCCGCCGCGGCCGTTCCGCGGGCCAGGCCCTCCGCGCGCGCCGGGCGGCCTGCGCAGCTCGCCTCGGCCCCCGTGGGCCCCGCCTGGCCCGCCTGTGCGCACGCGCAGGCCCCGCCGCGGTCCCCGCGCTCCCTCGGACAGCTGCTCCTGCGCTGCGGTGTTTGGTTTTTGCTGTTTGACAGATTGAACCTTGTACTTTTGCAAATAATAAGTGTTTGCTCAGCAATCCAAGCGGCACCAGGAAGACGGCAGGTGGTGGGTTGCGGGCTTGCCGCCGGCGTGAGAGGTCGCACATTGGGATAATTCGGAGGTCCGGGAGTCAGGAGCCACGCAGCTCCCTCGGGGATGCGGGGGCCCGGGCTAGACCCCAGGACCCTGCCCTCGACTCTGAAGGGAACCTAACGCTTCTTTAGGCCAAGTTTTATAGTGAAGGGTGTCCTGGGACACAATTCAGTGACTAGTAAATTTTGGTCATCTGAAAGCTCTCTTTGCCCGTAAGAAGGACTAAATACATTTAATGATGATAATGATAATACTAAATTTAGGAAGGGTATGATAATTCTTTCGTTCTTAACTTCCGTTTCATTCTGCTTCTTTTAAATTCAAAACAGGTCCTCTTTTTGTTGTTAAATAGTATTTTTTTTAACTTCAGAAACCAAAGCAAACTATTCCAGCTTTTTTCCGAAATAGAAGTTAATTTACAATTGAGGTTTTGTTTTTCTAGACTTGAGAATCTATTTGGAATATGCACAAATGCGTTTCACTTCAACATCTTCTATCCAAACAGAAGCACAAAATTGTACTTGCCTTTCCTTCCACAGAATGCATTTCAGATATCTTGCACACACATCAACTTGTTCAAGTTAAGCATAGTTTTATTAAAGAGCCATTAAGTGGTGGTGCTAAGTTTATCTTTACTTAGACATTACTGTGCAATTCTTTAAACTTTCCCTCCCTAGAATCATACTGGTCTCTTCCTAGATTAGATTACTCCAGTAATGAATAGAGATGTTTGCTCAGATCATTTAACATGTGCCCAAGCTTTTATCCAATGTCATTTTAAGAAATGGTCAGGTGAAGAACAACTGTAAATTCTCTGTAAAACTGCCACAGACATTCATTATATTGCTTAATATAAAAAATCCTTACAAATAATGTCCTCTTGGACTTTAGTACTAGGATAAAGTTTGGCTATGCTTTCTTTTATCAATTAACGAAAGCTAGGAACACATGGGAGTGTTCTTTTTGCCTACACTACCAGGAATCTGGGAGCTTAATTTTCTACTCGGTTTCAAGAATCCCCCTTAGTCGAGGTTTTGAAGCATAGTTCCCATCCTATAACTCCCTTTCCTCTCACTCACCACCAGATTTTTCTTTCTCCTAGTTATTTATCCTGTCTTTGTTTTAAGGTACCTATATCTTCTTTTATGATTACCCTCAAAACTTCCCGAATTGGGGGGATATAAAAATTAGTTATTCTAGATTGCCTCAAAATGTTCTTTCAATCTGCTTTAAACAGCATATCCAATCAGTCTTGGTTTTGGCATTTATTTGGGTGACATTCATTTACAAGGTGCCTCACCAAAGGCCTACCCACGATTGTATACAATCCCAGCAAGTGAGACTCTGCCCCTCTCTCTTCAAGAAAGGATATCTAGTCTAATGCCTCACTACTTTATGAGTTACTCACAAGCTTCAGTATTTTTCTTTATTAGTAACAATTGATTTGCACACCTTGCAGCTGTGGGGGAGTCCCCCTTCCCCTGGCATCCAGACTCCCTGTGCAGAGCAGGTGCTCTGGGATATGCTAGGGCACCACAGCTTATGATCAGTCCTTATTTTCCCTCAAGTAGTAGCACAGATTTCCTTAATTTCAACTGTCATGAGCTGAACTCATTGTTCAATGAAGCTTAACATCTGTGCTTCCTTCCGTCCAACAGGAAAACTTTATTTCCCTAGAATTTGTTTCTTCAGTCAAAGGTGTCTACCAATTGTGAAGAGAGTTATATTTACAAACATGCTCAAGAAGCAATTGGGGAAAACTTTTTTGGGTCCTGAGGACTCTTAGAGGAAAAACTGGTGGAGAAGAGGAAGGGAGTGAATGTTTCTTGAACCCCAGCTATGTGCTAGGCATTGTACCTGGTCTTTGGCAAATTTCTTTTAGCCTTCACAACTCTCTAAGGTAGGCCCATTTGTACACATTTTCCTGATGAGAAAACAGGCTCAGAATGGCTAAAGGAATTGCTCCAAATCACATCACTACTGTCTTAGTCTTTTTTGTGCTGCTATAACAGAATACCAAAGACCGGGTTATTTATAAACAATACAAATTTATTTCTCACAGTTTTGGAGGCTGGTAAGTCCAAGATCAAGGTGCCAGCAGATTTGGTGTCTGTAAGGACTGGTTCTCCACTTCAAAGATGGTGCCTTGGACACTGCATCCTCCGGAGGGGAGGAACACAGTTCTTCACATGGCAGAAGAAAGAGAACCCACTCCCACAAGTATGAAGGCAGAGCCCTCAGGACCTAAACACCTCCCATTAGGTCCTACCTTCCAACATGTTTGCATTGGAGATTAAGTGTCAACATGAGTTTTGGAGGAGACAAAAACATTCAAACCATAGCAACTATTAAGTGGTGAATCCTGGAGTCTAGCCCCATCTGATAGGTGATGTTCACTATGTTCTCATTCAGTGCTCACTATAAAAACAGCCCAGAGAGAGTGAGGCTGTTAATATGCTCCCCCAGACTGGGTACACAGGGCCCTATCGTGCAGGCCACACACAGGGACTCTGAGGCTAGAGGGCCTAGGTTCAAATTCCAGCCCTGTCACTGTGCATGACCTTGGACAAATTACTTAACTTCATGGGGTGCCTGTTTCATCACCTAAGATGGGGATAGTTGTTGTCTGGAGCAAATTAGATAATCCTGGCACAATATAAACATTCAGCATGTGTTAGCTATCATTATCCAATTACACCCCTCTGTTATTGCAGGATGAGAAATGCTGCTTTCTTGCCCAAAATGGTGGTGTTTTTATGTTGCATATCACTTGGAAATCATTCACTTGGAATGGTAGACCTGATAGTGGGGTCATCTTTGGAATCACCCAGAGAGTTTTTGAAAATACTGAAGCCTGTGTCCCACCCCGAGAGATTCTGATTCAGTTGGTGTGGGGAATAGCCTAGACATGGATAATGAAGGAGTTTTTAAAAGTTATTAAATGCTCTTAGTGGTTCTCAAAGTGTATCCCTGGACCAGCAGCCTCAGCATCACCTGGAAGCTTGTTTGCTGGAAATACAAATTCTCAGGCCCCCCTCAGACCTAACTGAATCATATGCTTGGAAAGTAGAGCCAGCAAAACAAGCCTTCTAGGTGATTGATGTCCATGGATGTGTGAGAGCCATTGCTCTAAAGGAAGGCCGTGCCCTGTAAGACTGCCTCATCCTAAATACAAGATCTAAAGACTGATGCTAACCTACAGGGCTTATCTATCCGTTTACACCCAGCGGTGTAGCTCTCGTATGCTAGTCTCTCCTAGTGCCATAGTATGCTGTGACTCCATCAGTTCATCCTCTCCCAGCCCCAAGGAAAGCCAGGTCCTCATCAGAAGTCTCTTTATTAAATGTTGAAGGACATCAAGCTACGATCGCCCAATTTGTGTATTTCACAATGAGGATCATGAAACCATGAACCAAAAATATTGAATTCCTCTGAACCCAAATTTCACAGAGTCCATTGGCCACAGCCCCTTACCTTCACCTCTTCACCCAGGACAACCCTGCCACTGGCCCCAAGACGTTAAAACCCCCTCTCCTCACTTGGGCATCTCAGGGATGGGTATAGCTGTCCTTTGCCTTGGTTGCACTTTCTCTCTGCCCCCATTGTCCTGCCTCCATTATCCATTATCTTTTCCCATAGTCAGTACCATCTTTCTCTTCTTGTAATAATACACTTAAGGTGGTTTTAGTTGATTCTTGTAGGCCATAGGGACACTGCACCGTCTAGGTGACTGTGTAACTCTGCTGTGATCCCTGATGCGGGGCTGACACTCTCAGAGGCAGGAGTATCTGTTTCCATTTCTTTCTTATAGATTAACTCCCCATAGCACTCACATTTTTCAGCACCTATGTCTTGTTCCTGCTCCCTTATCCATCATTAGTCTCTCTTGAAAATTAAGAATGTTTGCATTAAACATTTGCCTTCAGTGTTTCTCCAAATTATGTGGAACTTGTGGTCAGAAGATGTTTCTCCAGTATGGCACAATCTATCTTTATTTTGACTCAAGATAAATGCCCTTGTAGTTTCTAGTAGAGCAAATGCCATCTATGTATCTTTGCCAATTTAACTGCTCACAGGAAAAACACTCATGTTTTTCTCATTGGGCTGCATGTAACCATCCACTTAGGGAAACCTACACTCAAAATTTATACTTTTTTAAAAAACAATTTATTTACATCTAGATAACTTTGCATCTGCTTTAAACAAATGAACGAGTAACAGAATCATCAAAACAATGGCAAAAGAACAACAGCAGAGAGTGGAAGTGGGGGAGAAAGCAGAAGAGAGATGGCGTGGGTGAGTTAACAGGGAGGGAGGGTGGGTTTGAAATCTAGGCTAAGGAGAAGCTATGCAGGAAAGTACTACTCTCAGCCTTGGCAATCAAGGCAAAAAGGGAAACATGACAAATTCCATTGCTCTTTAACAGGATGTGAAGGAGGTCTTTTCCTATTGCTTCAGAATTTCATTCATCCTTCAAAGCTAAGAACAAGGGGTATTAGGTGCCCACTGCACATTCTATGCAGGGGAGCTAGACCATCCACATAGAATCTGCTAAGCAGTGACCCTGAGCCCAACCCCTACCACAGCGGGGTGTAGAGGAGGGGAGGAGGTTGAGGAAAACTAGGCAGTGGGATTCCTTTCAGGAGAGTTGTCAGGATGCTGAGAACATGAATCATCCACCCCAAACCCAGAACAAGTCAGAGAAGATGGGGTGTTTCCCAGGAGGGGAGACTGACATCTTACCTCCCAGTTGGATTTTGCAGAGCCCTGGAAACTGGTCACACACCATCACAGAACTGAGACAGAATATGGGGAGAGGGTTCTTAGAAGGGCTTGACCCCTGTCCTGGGAGTTTAGGAAGACAGAGACCGGAGCCTGATTCTTATGATGTCCGTAATTGACTTTGATATGCTTCAACATAGGCAGGGTGCTACTATGTGTGTTTGTTAAGCTATACTCTTACCCCTACTCCAGAGGCAGCTACCATGAGGATATATAAAGCTGTCCTTATCTTTGAACAACACCAGAGGCTTTGCTAATTAGCATAATGAGTACTTGAAATGGGTTTTATCTTGTGAAATTAGTAGTATTCAAGTTATGTGGATTGGCCAAAATATTTGAGAAAGTCTCCTCACATTTGCCTGAACTGGCATAGATTTAGGGGAGCCTGTGGCCTGAACCATTAAAGCCACCTGAGGCTTGACTCCTAAGGGTCCTGTTGGCAGCAGTTGGTTCAAAGGAATCTGGTTGTCTGATGCAAGTCCTCCAGTTTATTTGCATCTTGCCTCTACGTATCACCATGTGTGTCCTACATGAACCTTTTGTGCAAAGGCAAAGGCTTTCATGATAACCCAATAGCAAAATTGTGAAGGAATAACCAACCCCATTTCCTTCTACATATTGGTGGCTGCTATTATCTACCACAAACAATCCAATGGTCGTGCCTGGCCAAATTAGCCTAGGATGGTTCATAACACTGCAGCTTCCCCTGGAAAAATCTAAAGGTGAGCTGATGGCTGGAGATGCCTGGGACAGGAGAGTAAAGAGGGAGGCTTACTGAGTGTGGCAAGCACTTCCAGAGCTTCGCATGGCAGAGAGGGCAGCTTACCACGGGTCAGATAGGGGCTTTCAGGGTGTCATCTCAAGGGAGATCCCACCCACGAAGACTAGCTGCTGGAGTGAGGTGACCCTAACAGAAAGTTGGTTTCTTATGGGTAGGGTATACTGTTGGTGTAGGAACTGAGGGGAGAGTTGGTAGGGGCCCCCAATGATTAGGCCATTTTGCCAGAGAATTGTATGGTTAGATGTCTCTAAAAAGCTCCTGGAGTAAAGAGCCACTGTTTGGACATCTGCCACGCACTGAATCAGTAAAGTCTTACCTGCCCCTTACCTCTCCTCCCTCCTGTTATCCCCCTCCCCACCTTGAAGGAGTGGGAGGCAGCAGAGTGAGTGGCAGAGCCATGGAGGAATAGGGTGGAAAATAGGCCCAGAAGCTGAGCACCTCTGCCCACTGCCTCCTCTTCATTTCTGTAGGCTGCGGAGCTTTATCAGGCCTGAGGGAGGGCAGGGGAAAGCTTTAGACTGGATGAGACATTGAGGCTTTCACGTGAGACTGGACTGGACTTTCCAGACCGAAAAATGAGATGTTTATTCATACCTGAATGTGACCAGAAAAGCTTTGGGATGCACCTGGCATTTCACCCAGCAAAGTGGAAGAATAATTCAACAGAGTGGGCTTAAAAGAGTGTCGGCAAAAGAAAATTAAATTGCTTATTTTTTATATTCAACTGAGTCCACATTGATCAATCTTCTGTGGCTTTCATTATTGAATGAAAGGGACTTGGTATCTTTACTGTAATTTTCCAAATTATTTATTCTTATATCTCATTAGTAGAAATCAAGGGGTGGTGACTTAGTTTTCAAGCATATTGTTTAAAACCACAAACTAGAGAGCAGCAGGGTGCAGGGACATGTATGAGTCCCCATTGCTGTTGTAACAAATCACCATACACAGTGGCTTGAAACAACACAGATTTATTATCTTACAGCTCCGGAGGTCAGAAGTCCAAAATGAGTTTCATTGGGCTAAAATCAAAGTGTAGGCAGGGCTGTGCTCCTTATGGGGACTCTAGGGAGGAAGCTGTTTCTTCACTTTTCCAGCTTCTCAAAGCTGCCTGCGCTTCTTGGCTTGTGACCCCTTCCCCTGTTCAAAGCCAGCGGCAGCTGTAGCATCTTCAAGTCTCTCTCTGACCCTGACTCTTCTGCCTCCCTCTTTTACTTAGAAGGACTCCCTCAGATAATCCAGACTAATTTTACATCTAAGATCCTTAACTTAATCACATCTGCAAAGTTCCTTTTGCCTTGCAAAGTGATACTGTATTTTCACAGGTTTCGGGGATTAGGGAATGGACATCTTTGGGGGGCCAGTACTCTGCCTCCCACAAGACAGGTCCAGGTGCATGAGCTGGGCCTATGGTTCACCTCTCAAAGAACACCCTCCCCTGTGCCTGGGGTCAGCCAGGCATAATGGTGGCAGAGAGGAAAGAGACTCTGTGTAATCTTGGTGAAGATACATAATCTGCCAATACTTCAGTTTCTTCATCTGTGAAATTATAGACTTAGCTGTTCCCTAAACACCTTTCCAAATCTAAACCCTATGCTCCTTTGCTCTTTTGGCAAAATAAGCATTTGATGATATCTGGCTGTCTAACTCAAGAAACCAAAGTGATCGTGATCTAATGCACACTGCCAGGCCCCCTAGTCCTACCCAGGCCAAGGGGGCTCTGACAGCCCTCACAGTGGAAGCCTCTGAGTATGGCAGGCAGGTGGCCCTCTGCTTTCACAAAGGCAGAGGAGGGACCTGGAGGGCACAGGCGGGAGGCTCCACTGGGTGGCTTCTTCCAGCCAGGGCAGTGAGTCGTCCAGTCCCTTTCTCTGAGTCACCACCGAAGGCCTTGGGCAATTGTGCCAGCCAGAACCACAGAAATGGCTGCTGACTCAGAGCCACCAGAAGGGTCCAGGGAAGCCCCGGCAGAAAGAGTCGAGGCCAGGCCCTCACAGGCCTGCTCTTCTCAGGTCAGCGTACAGACTCCCGCTGATCTCCTTGAGCCTCAGACTCTCAGAAGAACAGGTCTCAGGACAGTGGAGACAGAAGGAGCCTCAGACACCACATGACAATGTCCTGCCCACCTACCTCCCCCATCACATGACCTCTCGAGCTGGTGGTGTGTGTTTTTGTTTTTCCAGCTACACTGATGAATCACATATTTTGGGTGGCTTGGCTGCATCTCTGGTCTGGCCTTAAAATTAGGGTTCACTTTGCACCCTCAACCCCATGGGTTGTAGGGAGACACCCCAGGTCCCTCAGGACTCCTCTAAGGCTACGTTTACCTTCCATTTTCGAGGTAGTGTCATCTACCAGTAAGAGCTCTGGGCCATAAGTCAGGAAACCAGGGCTTCCCATTTCTGTCCTCCTGACAGCTGTGGGGCATTCAGCAAGTCACATCACCTCTTGGGGTCTTATCGGGGTTTGACTCTATTTTCTCCAAAGTCCCTTCCAGTACCAATATGAGGGAATCAGAGCAGATCATCCTAAAAGTCTTCATCAATTCTGGAAGTCAGTCATCCTCTATCAGAGTTCTGGAACACAGCAGGGCTGGCTCTGCCTGGGGAAAGCTGTGGCTGGTGGCCATCATGTCTGTCCTCCTCTCAGGAAGGTTCGAAATCCATAGCCTCAGGAATGCTGGGCATTCTGCCAAGGACTCCTTTCCTTTACTTCGTCAGGTTTCTCAGTCTCTGTCCTCCCAATCTAGACTAGACTGTCACATCTGTTGCCGACCCAATGGGGGGCCAGGGGTGACTGTGCCTGCCTAACCAGACCAGCATTGGGGTCACTCTGTGTGTGAGTGGGGACAGATTCCTGCCTATCCAGTGACCCTGAGGATAGGTGCTGCTCAGTGGGTGGATGTCACCTCTGTCCCTGGAGTGTCTGGAGCAGCCAGGGCCCCCCACCTACCCATTTCACTTCTCCAGGGCCTCTGTGGAAGGCCATCTCCACTGCTTCAGGCCTGGCTCCATTTTGCCAAGGACTGCTTATTCTCAGAAATTTTTTGTCTCTGTCTGAACCACAAAGGTGCTCTCTGTAAAAGAACAAACCACCCAGGCTGCCTTTTGCCACATCCATTTCAGAGTCAGTTGGCATCTTATGTTTCCCCTAAAAAATGAACAATTTTTTTTTCTCATCCAGCAAGAAAGTTCTGCTTTTTACATTTTACATGGGTTTATGCCCCACCCTTGTCTTTTCAGAAGGAAATTGAATGCAAGTATCTGTATTGTAAACTAGCTTCCTACACTGTCGAGGCCCAGGCGTGGACCCAGCCTTCCTGAGAAGAGGACTCCTTTTCTCCTGGGTGTGTGCTCAGCTGCCGGAGGAGAGAAAGGCCTATTGTCCCTGATGTGCCCGGGACACTCTGCCAGGCAACACGCTGGGTGTTCCTCCTAGGAGGTAGAAAACTGCCTCCCCGAGATCAGATCATTTTATGCCTCGTGTTTTGTTTGGTTTTGTTTCTGGCCTTTCCTTCTTTGCTGCACCTCCTTGCCCGAGCACTCAGCCCGTATAGCACTTATTTCTTCCTGTACCCTTTGCACAGTGAATTGCCTTTTGTGCGCTTTGATGTGACTGCTCAGTTTCCAAGGGACGGGAATGAGCGTCTCATCTCCCCCACCTTGGAGGCTCATGCATGTGGTCAGGAAGAGAGTGAACAAAGGCATGCTTGGCCCTGAGGGAGGCTGGGGTCGGAGGGGTCTGGAATGTAGGGTCCCTTCTGCCTGGACGTGGAAGGGGGAGCGGTGCTTTGGGGGCCTGTGGTGCTGGTCTCTAGCAGTGGCCGGGGGGCAGCCATGGCGGGACTAAGCCAGCAACATTGTGAAGTGGCGCTTTGGCCTCCGGGTTTCTGCCCTGTCTACTCAGAGTATCGAGCCTGTCTGAGGCTCAGAGGGAGGAGCGCTGCAGCAGAAGCCAGGAGATTCTGATCTGCCCAGCCTCTGCCACTGTGTGACCCCGCATGACACTGACCCTCCCAGGCAGAGCCTCCCTTCCTTGGCCCTTGAGTGGGGCAATAACTCCTGCCCCACCTGCTGGCTTCCTGAGCCTCGTGTTGTGAGGCGCAAACACAGCACGCTCCGAGGAAACGCTGTGAGAAGCAAATGCCCTTTGTGAGTCAGAAGTGGTAGTTGCTGCTCTGTCTATCCCCACTACTTACCAGCCACCCCCCACCCAATTTCCCATAAGCATCGAGTGACCGCCTGCTGCCCCCTAGTGGCCAAACTTCTCTCTCATTTATTTCTATTAAAGCCATAGGAAAAAATGAATAACTAATGTAAATAATTAACAGTAATGAATATATGGTAATGAACCCAGTCTGCATAATATTCATTTTTATACCAATACAGTCATAAAATATAAGTTATAGTATTTTTTGATGGAGGAAATGGCCCATGAGGCAAAAGTACATAATGTAGACCTAGACCCAAGGTGAAAGGCACGTCCAAGCACGCCCTTCCCCATCCTGCTGCCCATCTGCTGGCCGCTCCTCTAAGCCTGCAGGGAGGTCTGCCTGAGGCCGGATGGTGGCCACTTGCTAAGGCTCCCCCAAAGGGCCCATATTTCCCCAAGATAATGGGGACAGGAGAATAGGTGAGAAACGAAAGCACTTGGCTGTAATTTCTTCACCCTTTAAGACCTGTTCAAATTCCTCAAGGTTACAAAACATTTTAATAAGTAACTACCTTTTTCTTTACCGATATTGACACAGTACTAGTTGATCTGGAGAGAAATTAGAGTTCTTGCATATTAAAAATGAGTGACCAACAACTGCCGTGTTCCCTTTTCACGAGAAGCTTCCTTGGACATGACGCCACTGACTGCTCACCACAGCCCTGAGGTAGAACTGTCCTTATTTTCAGATGAGCAACTTGGGGTCCAAGAGGTCATGTGCTGGTGGGGTGGGAACAACAGCTTGAACCCAGGTTCTGACTTCAAACCCCTCACTGTTTTTACTACATTGAGGTGTGGAGTTGAATACTGGGTGGGTCCCCAGCCCTGCAGAATGAAGAGAACAGTCTATGTGGTGGGGAGGAAATGCTGCAAAAAAATTAACGAGCCTTTTCCCTCCATACCTGTGGAATAAATCTAGTCAACAGTCACCCTCTAGTCATGATGAATAATCGCCTGAAAACACACACCCTTTGGCCTGGATAGCCACTCTCCTTTTCCCTTCTCCTCTGGCAGAGATTCCTTGGGAGCAGTCATCTCTCCACACCTCTCTCTACTCCCCTTACAGCCCAGGTGTGCCCAGGCTTCTGAGGAGCTTCCTTTCAGATTCGGCTTCCTGGCGTTGGAACTGGGGGGAAGGCTTGCCCTCCGTGTCCCCTCCAGCCCTGTGCTCTCTCTCTCCTCCTAAGCAGGCAGGATCATGGGCTTCTAGACACCCACGGCAGAACTGAGAAGAGTTTTGTCAACTTGGTGCTAAGTATTATCTTACTTTGATGAAACCATGAGCGCGACACTGAAAAGCTTGTGAGGGTCTGATGGTGGAGGGGCAGGTGGACAGGCACAGAGTCCAGGGCACCCCACGAAGGCAGTTGGACACCCCGTTGCAGGCACTGCTGTTTCCAGGACTCACTTTCCGGAGAAGGGCTTCTGACACCCACGGTGCAATGAAGTGGCACACGGGCTCGATTCTTCACCAAGGTGAGGCATAAGGATTCGAGCAAATGTGCAGAAAGACTTCTTCCAGATCTCTCATCTCTGGGGTGGCACTAAGTGAGATCATACTTGAGTTCTTACACAGTCTAGGAAAGCTCACATTTCATAAACATCTTTTGTGTGCTAGGCCCTGGCGCTTTTGCATACATCATCTCACAACCATCAGGAAAACCCTGTGAGGTAAGGATTATGTGCCCTGTTTTACATATTAGTAAATCGAGGTTCAGAGAGGTTAAGAGACCTGCCCAAGATCACAGAGCTAATTAACAGAGTATCGATTCAGGGCATGATGTGAACTCCAGAAAATGTTACACCCTTGAAACTAATTTGCCTGACCAAGGACACCTCTGGACACTTTTCTGCTGTGGGGGAGGAGGAGGTCTCTCATAGCCCATTAGGTGAGGACAGATGATCTTTCCATTTTTTGGAAGTATAAACCGAGTGATCAGATAACTTAGTTATGCACAGATATGCCTGCACCCAGAACTGGCCATTGTCCCAGTTTCCTGCCCCCTCCCTCCACTGCACACAAAGGCCAAGTCATGATTGTGTCAATTTCTGCCTTCCACAGATGTCTGGGCAGCTGTGGGAAAACTGACCAAGATAAGAATGGAGAGAACATGGGCTTCTGAGCCAGGCAGGCTTGGGTTTAAATTCTACTTCTGCCATATTTTCAGGTAAAACTACCCAGATTCTAGGATGGGACTGGCAACAAGGAGAGATGGAGAAGATGTTAGAGACAGAATCATGTGGTCTCAGCCTGGTTCTGAGACGATGGGGCAGGTGCCAGGCCACTGCCCTATGACACCAGCTCTCTCTAGAAGAGTCAGGGGCCTCTCCTAGTAGCTGGCAATCCTCAGTTCAGGGACACAATTTCAGATGCCCAAACAAGACTCAGGTAGTTCCCCAAATTCTCTCCCACAATGGTCTAAAACTCTCTTTTAAGGCTCTGGCCATGACCCAAATGTTACCATCCTTGGGAAGGGATGACACTTTACAATGTTAAAGAGAAGCCACGTGGAATTAGGGGAGCACTTGCTGTGGGGCCCAATGGAATCCAGTCTTTACGTGCAGGCAATAAGCCTCTGTTTTCTCATCTCTGACCTATAATAGCTAATAATATAATAATAGCTAACACTTCTGTAGTGCTATTCTAAGCACTTTTTACATAAGTTAACTCCTTTTATGCTCTCAATACCCCAATTCCCATTTTGCCAGTGCAGTGGGCACATAGGTCTAATCCCCTGCCCAGGGTCACAAAGCTGGACTTTGAAGTCTGGCAGTCAGGCGGCAGTGCCCCTGCTCATAACCTCTACACCATGCTGGTGCTTAGAGGAATAAGGAGGCCTTCCTCTGAGTATGAAGGCAGGATTAAATGAGATCATGCATCTAAAGCTTCTTGCACAAAGCAAGGACTCAAATAAGGCTCCTTTCCTTCTCTCGCCTTTTTCATTTGGAAGAAGGCAGCTCCAGCCTACCTCTCCCAGCAAAGGTCTGGCTTGCACATCTAAGTGCTCAGTCACTATGTGAGGAATGGACGAAAGGGCAGACTTTGATAAGGCGGGTGCAGGTGAGGGGAGCACGAGAATAAAAGGTGTGTGTAGGAGGCTGTCAGAGGGCTCAAGCTGTGGCCCAAGGTGGTGGTTTTCCTGGGGCCTGACTTGAATGCTGAGGTACCACTACACTGCCTGGGGGATATGGGTTTCTGCCTACCTGCCCCTTATATCATGGAGTTAGCATCAGAGCTCACTCGAAGGCCTGGGACCCCAGATGAAGACAGTGCTAAACCCGCCTGAGTGGCTCACAGTGTGTGTGCATGTGTCACAGGAAGCAGCACAGAAGAGCGGGACGCACTGCCTGGATGACCCCCTCTAGTGCTGAGAAAGGTTTGAGGCTACTCATTGGTGGTGGTGGTGGTGCAGGGGTGGAGGTTGGGGTGCAGGGGGCTGGTGTGAGGAAATAGGGCTGTTCTGTTTCATCCCTAAGGTAGCCCAGACCCACACCCAAGCAGTGGATGCCCCACCCCTGCCCTGGCCTGAGTCAACCACTAGCAGATGAAAAGTGTTTCTTATAACCCAGAAAGAGGTCTCTGTGGGCCCAGACATAGCCCAGGTCTCTGATGGAAGGTCTCCAAGCCATACTGGCCCAATTCAGCTATAACCTGGCTTCACCAACACAGGCTGTACAGGTAATGGTTACTGAGGTGCATTCATTTCTGTTTATCAAGATTATGTGGGCCAAGGCCAGGTGCACCCGGACCAGAACAAGTAGACCTTGACCAGGCAACATACCTGAGCATTGGTTTCAGCATGTTCTCTCTGCATGTCCCTCAGCTCAACTTATGTGTCATGATCAGGATGGTTAAGGATGACTGAAATGAACCGCCACTCCCTGCTCACACTTTAACTACTTCTCTTTATAGGCACAGACTTCACAGCCAATGCAAAGTGAAATGAGGTGGGTTTTTTCCACAAAGTGGAGTCACTGAATCTCAAGTGCTTGAATGTTTTGGGAGTGGCTGTTTTATAATCTTACCCACTGCTTCAGTCAGCTCTGCTCTTTGTAAGTACAGTCACAACCCCAGACTCCAGGAGAGATTAATCCGGTGTCCTTGTTCTGTTTCATTCCATGTGACCAGATGAACTGGGCCTTTCTTGTTCAAGATTTGCAAAGGATAGTTAAGATCCTGCTTCAGTCACTGACATTTCAAAAGCGTTCTTGAAATGACAAAATGGTTTCTTTGCACTGTCGACATTTTCATCATCAATGAATATTTATGAAGTGCCCATACCGAGGTTGCTTGCCAGTTCTGAACCCAGATAAGAGGGAAGGTTCTTTATTCTGTTGCAGAGGGGGGTTTAGTCAGTAAACTGCATTTCTTTTAACTTCTGAAAGCCTTTCTTTTCCTGGAAAAAAAATGTCATTTTGTTTTTGCAAATGAAAAGGTAAAGCTTTTGCTAATGCATAGTATTTCTTCAATTATCATTTGGGTTTCAGGACAGCACTTGTTTTCTGAAACCCTCAAATTACCTTATTTCTTTGCACTAAAAATAAGAGTCAGTCGAGCATTGGTTGAACTTGTGACTTGTGGCACTTGTGAATTCAACAGATGGTCTCATTTTTTCCGACCCATTCTCTCCCCTTTCATCCACTCCACCCAAGAACAAATCATTCAGATACTATATTGCTAGAATGACTCACAGGGGAATCCAACACTGGCCGTGTTTGCTCGAGGTCTTGCACTGACCCCTCCTGGTGAAGAGAGCAGCAAGTTGCTGCCCACGCTTACCAGCTGTTTCCCCTGATGGGAACAAGAGCTGCTGGGCTGGTCTTAAGGAGCAGGTGGTAGGAACAGCCCGTGAGGTCCTGAATGGCCTCAGGATCCTTGAGCACTAAATGCCATGTCATGCACTCTCCAGTGTGAAAAGGCTCTGGGCTGTACACTTGGCTTTTGCCTCCTGTTTGAGATACAGTGAATCAGATTGCCTTAACAAAGAAAGTCATTCCCTGGGAATTAGATGCTCAGAAAGGTTCGTTAACTGTTTTTCAGCCTTTGCAAAAACTTTTAGCCACGGGAGGAATTCTCTTAGGGTTTCCTTCACTTCAGTAGTCTCAGAACCTGGCCCACTGCCTGTCACATAGTAAATACCCCATAAATACTTATTAACTGACTTCAGTTAATCTGTCATCAACAGTCATTTACTGGGCACTTACTGTTTTGGGTCCCTGGTTAAGACAAGGGATACAGATAGGTATAAAGGACAGTCCTAGCTCTGACTGGAGTCTAGTTGAAGAATTAGGCCAAATAGAAGAAATGACACTTGCCAGCCCAGAGCAATGTGTTTTAATTTCTTTAAGGAATAACACAGGCCTTAAGAGGCACTAGTGTTTAGGAAAAAGGAGAGATCCTCCTAGGATGAGACACTAGAGTCAGCTTTTCTGATTGCTTGGAATTAGGCTATGCCTTTAAGGAAGTCATAATAGCAAAATGTATCAAGTATCTCCCACCCTGTGTGTCTTTTTACATACATTACTAATTTTCTCACAACAATCGCACAAGGGAAATGTTATCATTGTCAGCTCACAGTTGAGGAAACTCAGGCTAAGTAATTCTGCCCAAGGCCACATGGCCACTGAGTAGGAGGTCGAGACTTCTAATGCTGGCAAGTCTAACTCCAGAACCCATGCCCCTTTCACTACCCCTGCCAAGGGAGAAAGGTCCCAAACCTTATCAGGTACCTTAGGGCTTAATTTGAAGCAGTTTCCAAAGCAAGCTGATACTGCTTCTAGGAAGCAGACCAAGCAGGGAGAAGCTGATGCCCTCAGGTTCTCTAAGCACAACACTGAATGGGGTAGTAGGTGGAGCCACAGGGTTACTGAGATTGATCTCAGGACCTGGCCAGCTTGCAATCACAGAGGGCAGGCTGGGCTCAGGTGTGGGCATCTGCAGGACCCTGCTGGGCAAATTCCCAGTAGCACACACCTGGTAAGCAGCATCCACTCCCCTGAGCTCTAAAAAATCTCTGATGATTTCACACCTCATTTTGTGGATGCTTTATAAACAGGCCAGTGAGTCCAGGCTTGGATATGGAAAGATTAGATTAATATAGCAATGCCATGCAGGTTGATACATAGTATAGTGGTTAAGTGTAAGGACTATGAACCAGACTGCTCAAATCCTGGCTCAACCACTTACTAGCTGTGTGAAATCACAACCTCATGGGTTCCTCCCCCATGGAGTTTTTGAAAGATGTTAAATGAGTTAATACATGTAAAACAGAATGGCATCTGGCTCATAGTGCTTATATAATTAGGGGTTGCCCTCTTTATTCTTCTGCCAGCAAAATTTAGCAAAGGCATGTACCTGTAGAGTTATCAAAGGTTCAAGTCTGGATTAAGGGCCTAAATGAGGCTTAAATGGACATATCTAAAGACACTAGTGTTTCTTTGGAAACAGACAAGTCCTTATGTTCAGAATAAGGCTTGCCAGTCAGCTATGTGAAATGGAGAGATCTTCTATCACCTATAGCCAAACAGTGACCTCTAGTGGCATAAATACTTATTACTGACTTGTGTTGCAAACTAAAAGGCTCTCTGTAAGGAAAGAACAGATTGTAGGAGTATGGGAACTGATCATGCATGGGGAAGAGTGTCCTGGACCAAAAGGACAGTTGTTGTGCAAACTGAGAAGTCCTATACATTGGCTATCTTGACCTTTAAAAGTCACTTCATCCTCTCTAAAGCCAATGCTGATGTTCTTAAGCACTGATATTCCCAAGAGCTTCTGGTTATACACATATGGAAAAAGCACAAATGGTGTGAATCTTTTGGAAAGGCATACATGTGGGAAAAAGTCTTAAAAATACTCATATTAAAGAATATAGGAATTATCTTAAAGGGGTTCCCATTGGCCACATCTGGATTCATTTGAGCAATAAAATGATAGTAATGGATTATAACTCAATAGAATGAGTTAGTAGAAATCATTTTCAATAATTGTTTCAGGCAAAAATCATCAATGGATGCTATAATTAGTAGGCAGAAGTATGATTAAAAAACAGTATTTAGGCTTGGTGTGGTGGCTCACACCTGTAATCCCAGCACTTTGGGAGGCCGAGGCGGGAGGATCACTTGAGCCCAGGAGTTGGGAGACCAGCCTAGGCAACAGAGCAAGACCCTGTCTCTAGAGCAAACAAACAAACAAACAATATTTATATGGTCTTAAAGCATCTCCTCCATAAGATACTTGTTAACTACAAAGGGAAAAAATAGTAACATTTTAGTAGAGAACACTGGCAGACAGCACCTTAATTGATGATCAAAGTTAGCATCATCAGTTAAGGGGGCAAATCAACATCATGTGCCTCCTAATGTGATGCACTAAGAAGGACACAAGCTCACTTCTTTTGTATTCCTGCCCAAAACACAAAACCCAAATTTAATCATGAGGAAACATCAGACAAGCCCTAATAAAAGACATTCTACAAAACCATTGGTTTACACTATTCAAGAAAGTCAAGGTCATGAAAGCAGACAGGTGAAAAGAGACTAAAGAGATTACAACTACAGGCAATGTATGATTCTAGGTTGGATCCTGGACCAGAAAATAGAGCATTAGTAGGAAAAGTGGCAATGTTTGAACAGGTCAATAGATTATAGTATTGATCAACATGTTAATTTCCTGACTTTGATAATTATATTGTGGATATATAAGACAATGTTTTTAGAGACTATATGCTGAAGTACTTATATGTAAAGGATCATCATGACTGCGTATCAGAAAAGACATTATATACACACACACACACACAGTGATAAAGCAAGTATGGTAAAATGTTAACATTTGGGGAATCTGTGTGAAGATTATACAGGAATTCTTTGCACAATTTTTGCAACTTTTTGTGTACGTCTGAAATTATTTCAAAATGACTTTTTAAAAAAAATGTCCTTCAGTTTCTTTGAACATTTTTTATGTCACTGTAGTGGGTTGAATAGTGTCCCCCCCAAAATTCATGTCCACCTAGAACCTCAGAATGTGACCTTATTTGTAAATATGGTCTTTGTAGATGTAATTCATTAAGATGAGGACATACTGGGTTAGGGTAGGCCCTGGTGTCCTTTTAAGAAGGGAAGACATACACATACAGAGCAAAAGGCCATGTGAAGATGTAGGCAGAGACTGGAGCGATGCAGCTACAAGCCAAAGAATGCCAAGGATTGCTGGGAACCACCAGCAGCTAGCTAAGAAGCAGCAAGGAAGGATTCTTCCTTAGAGCCTTCAGAGGGAGCATGGCTATGCTGTCACCTTGATTTCAGACTTCTAGACTCCAGAAATGTGAGAGAATAATTATTTATTGTTTTAAGTTACCAAGTCAGTGGCAATTTGTTACAGCAGCCCTAGGAAACTAATAGTCACTTACTTGCCTGAAACAATAGCTCTCTGGTCTACAAGACACCTTAGCCTGTCATCCACAAGCTCTGGTGATGCTAATAATATTTACTGAACATTTACCTCAAGGCTAACACTGTGGTAAGTGCATTAAAAACACTATTTCCTTTAACCCTGAAAACATCTGAATACAGTAGGCTCAATTACTAACTCCTTACAGATGGGAAAACGGAAGCTTAGAGAGATTAAGCAACGTATGCAAGATTATACAGCTAAATGGAGGAGATAAGCATTGAACCCATGCAGTCTGGCACAAGAGCCAGGTGGGTAATGTTGATGAGCAGAAGGGGCAGGATTCAAAATACAGCTGTCTGCACACTAATAAATGCAAACTGACACTTGGCTTAAGTGTTAAAATTAACAGGGAGTGGAGGGAACCTTTGTATACTGGACCATGCACACCCCAGCCAGAAGGCTACTTGGTGCCATTCAGTTGTTGCCTTGAGGGATTGTAGATCTCATTCATGTATTCTAATTTTTTAAAAGCAGCTGGAAGTCTAGGTTTTTAATGTAAATATTTCTAATTAAAAAATGTTAGCAGCCAGTTCATTCAAAACAAGCAAAACATTATACAAACCAAACCAAATTTATGTGCAGGCCAGGATTTGGTCCAGGGCCCACCAGTTTGCTACCCCTAGGCTGTTGTTTCTCTCTCTCTCTCTGCTCTCTACAGACTGTGAGTTCCAGGAACCTAGTCTTATCTTTGTAAAGGGAATACAGACATTCTTGGCAGGGCAGTTGGAGAAAGAACACATACTCAAATTCAAAAGACAAGAAAGCATGAATGAATGATGATGAGGGCTTAAGAGTCACTCAGAGAATTGCCTGTGTATGAAATTCATTCATTCCTCAGCTGATATTTATTGCATACCCTAATATGGGCCAGACACTTAGGCAAGGGGCATACAATAATGAATAAACTACATCCCTGATGCTCTCTTGAAAGCTTACATTCTAAAGAGAGTCAATGATAAAGTAAAATAATTTCAGTTGGTGGTAAGCAGTATGAAAAAATTAGTGCAGGCACAGGGACAGAAAGTGATAGGGATGTTTAGAGGGGCTTGTTTTAGATAGGGTGGGGAAAGCAGCCCCCCTTGGAAAGATCACTTTAGAGCAGGGACCTAAATAATGAAGACTATCACAGAAGATCTGGGACAAGAGCATCCCAAGCAAGGAGGATAGGAAATGCAAAGGCTCATGAATAAACGTGCATAGATGAACGACAGAAAAAGTGAGGCTGACGGAAGAGACTGGCAAGGGGTTTGTATGTTACACAAAGTGAAATGGGAAACCATCGAGGCTTTATGTATTAAAGCAATGTGATTAACATTTTAAATAGATTGTTTTACCTGTTTGAAGGATTGTGGCAAAGGTGTTTAGACAAGTGCTACTACATATACCACAAAGGTGATAACTGATATAGGGCAATTTGATGAAATATAAGAATAAGCAGGTAGGAATTTCTTCTGTACTTAGAACTGGGTTAGAATAACGCTGAGCAGAAGTGGCAGAAGGGTCAAGAGAAGACCTGGAGTCAAAGAGCCAAGTAGTGTTTTTCATGCTTTAATCACGAAAATCTTGTACTGTTCAGAATTGGATCGCAGCGAAGTAACATTCTGAAACAGCTGTCTTTTGAACTATGTTCATAAGAATTGTAGAATTCAAACTTTTCTGAGTAGTTGGATGCTTTAATACAAACCCTTTGGATTGCAGTGGTAAAAACAGAAGCCCTTCTAACTTGCCCAATACATATACTATATAAGATGCTGTGAGGTAAGGGGCAATTTGCAGACAAAAGGCAAAATAACTTGCCAAGTCATTAATAGAGGACATGGAAGTCCATGTTCTATTTCATAGATGGAAATGTTCAAATGGTTACAAAGTTCAAATAGTTAAAGGGAGGAATTATGAGGGGGCCCACACAATGAATGCTGTTCCCTTCGGTTTCACATGGGGGAAGTGATGTTTTTGTCAAACCCCATGCACATGGTCCATCTCTCCAGCTAAACTAAGCCCCTCAGAATGTCCATACTTTTAACTTTTTTAAAAGTCTGGTATTAAAAAACAACAAAAACCCTTATCTTCATTATCTATTACAGCTCAGAATGAGTTAAGAAATGGCTTTTAGGACAAATGAATATCATGAAGTTATCTTGTTTTGGGAAACTTTCATGAAAACTAAAGTTTTAAATAAGAAAGGCTTTTGATGCAGATTGTCGTGTTAATAATGGGGTTAATAACTGATGGTAACAGTGACAAAATTTAAAGCTATTAAAGCAAAACTAAGAACACTTCAGTTAAAAAGTAGTCATTTTTATGTTCACTTTAAAATGGGAAGATGGTTAAGAATTTCACTGGTGTTTGAGGCTTAAGATACCAATTGTAAAGGACAAATGTAATAGTCCATAACATGAAAGGCCTTTTCATTAAAAAATCAGGATTTCACTCATGGATCATTTGAATAAAAAATAATCACAGTCATTAATACAAATACCATACAGCTTATCTGCATGGCTGTAGTGGGGCAACAAAGATAGACAGAAAATACAGAAAGGAACATATAAGGCTGTTGAGGTGCAAGCACCAATGGATGGATTAAGAACTGGGAATCCACTGAAATACCTGGTGAATGAGGCAGAAGTCTCTAGACTTCTGAATTTCAGATGAATAAGAAAATTAAACCTGAATATGATCAAGCCTCAAGATCCACCAGGTAACAATACAGGGGACAGAAAAATGTGTTTAGTGACAACATAGGGTTACAATGAGCAAACCCAGAATATGGAAAATTCCTCAGGACATGACCCAATTTCTTCAAATAGATTACAAGTAAAAAAAGATGGAGAAATGTGATTGAAGCCAATGCACCATGTATGGACTTTGAACAAACCAATTATAAAAACAAATGATTAGAGGTAACAGGGAAATCTAGATCCTGACAGGGATAGTACGGTGTGGTACTGTTAACTTTTATAATAAAGGTATTGTGGTGGTTTTAAAGTCCTTACCTTTTGGATTGAAACACGGGGAATGAATCATTTCAGTGGGATTTTCTTCCAAATTAGGGTGGGAGGTAGAGTGGTGAATTGTTGGGGTATAGATTAAACAAGGTTGGCTAACCACAAATTGATCATTATTTTTGGAGCTGAGAGATGCGTATTCTACTTCGTTTGAAATTCCCTGTAAGTTTGAAAATAGGTATTATTTTTTAAAAAAACAAGTTTTTATAAAGTGATAGAGCAGCACATGGTTAACTTCTTTTGACAAAAAACTAGAAAACTGATTCAGTAACAGCACAATAAAAGAATTAGGACACTGAAAAAGACATCCTTTCCTAGCCTGCAAAGCCACCTCTAAAAACACCTTTAACATACAACCCCACACACACATGTATCCTCCACAACTTCCTATCTTCACAAACAACCCTCACCCACAGCACTACTTCCAAGCAAGAATAAGGCATATAAATAATTTAGATACTATTAAGAATTCAAGATTAATTTGTTAACTGGGCCTTTGCCTTCACTCAATGCCTGTCTTGTAAAGGAAAAAACTGTTTTAACATTTAGAGGCACTTAGTTCCTCCGAAATTCAATTTATAGCTTAGCCATATGTATTATGAAATCATGTAGAAAGAACCTTCTACCCTTTCAAGTTAGCATGAAGTTGCTAATTTATGCTAGGTCATGTTAGTTTTGTGGTTTCTGTAAGTTAGAATATAACTGATTTAAGTACCATACCGAACACTTTAATATCCAAATGAATCTTGTTTCCTTCAAAGTAGTTGCTTTCTGAAGCTATCTACTTTTTCCAGCCCCACTACCGGCCATCGGAATCCTCTTCAGAAGCTGTAACTTTAAAAACATCCTTAGCGGCAGTACATCTTCCTCTTTGTGCGTGGGTGGATTTAATATTCTGAAACAGGAACAAATCATTTGGAGCCAAGTCTAGTGGACAAGGAACCAAAATAGGTAAAAAATTTAATGGAAACTTTAAACTATAAAGTAATAAAACATTTTGGATTTAAAATCGCTAAATTGATTTCCAAAATGTTTGGGAAAAAATACTTCAATTTGAGTAACTTGAAAAATACCCATTTGGACATGAGTTCCAGCTTTCTCATCAACATTTCATTTTTTTGTGGTCAGATTGTACTGTATTACCCAGGCCTCATTTTATTACACTGAATTCTCCTTGCCTAAGTAACAAATGCCTAAATTGTAGTACAGAACTATTAAGGCTCAATAGCTGGGTCTTATTTACTGTCATCTTGTAAGTTTTGGGTTTGTTCAAAAGGGCAGCTCATTAGAAGTAGCACTTAAAACTGACTTTTTACTTTATGGTACCAACTACCATACTCTAGTGAAAATCGCTTTTGAGTTTAGTGCTACAATACAACATTTAATGTTACATTGTTGGGCCACTCCCATTTACTTTTTCCATATATACAGTGAAGACTGTTATACCACCTCACAATGCAGGTAAGAATTGCATTTTAATCTCAAACTACATCTAATGGAGGAAAGAACAGTAAGTTGACCAGAAAACCAGTACAGCCATTTTGCTATTAAAATTTTTCCTTTTTAATAATTTATTTAAATAAGATATTTGAAGAAGCAGTTTAGAAAAACAAGATTTGTATTTTATTTCCTTGTAAAAATCTTTACACATGCAGACAAACCAGTGTTAAGAAAGTATTCACCATCATTTAAACAAATAACCACTTAAATAGAACAGTGTCTGCAATTTTATCTGTATAAAAATAAGATACATTTTTACAGAATTCACGCTCCAGTTCTTATAGCAATAAACAATACACAACTGTAATAAAGTACAATTGAACCTGACCATGGTTTTCAATTAGATACTGCTAGGGCATTTTAATGTGCAAAAAAAATTTAACATAGTTCTTTTCAAAAGAAAATGTCCTCAGTGTTTCTAGAGACCTAGAGGGTTTTAAAAAATCAAATCCTAATCCATTTGCCTTTAATGTTTTGATTCTGAGTCCATACATCACACTGTAGATAGGCAAAACCAGGAACTGATGCAGGCTCAAAGGAAGAGAAAGTCAGCGCCTGTGCCTGCCATGTCCTGAGCGACTGCTACCATGGTGCTTGCCTTTATGGGACCTCTCAAAGGATCGAGATCTTTCACGCCTGTCCCTATGATGTCCCCTTTCATGCCTGTGTTTCTTGGCAGCATCTGAGTGATCCCGAGACTTGCTCTGAGATCGAGAACGTGATTTTTTCCTTTTATGACCATGTCTATTTGAACTCTTTAAATCATCTCTGGTATGCTTGGCCTTAAGGTGAGGAGAACCATGATTATGATGTCTTCGAGGGCTTTCACTGTGACTGCGGGACCTGCTTCTTGATCTCGAGCTGTATGTTCCAGATCGACTCCGCCTATTATTATAACTTAGATAATAAAAATTTGAGGTTTAGATTCCATTTCTATGGGGAACAGATTTTGGTGGTTACTCATAAAACGTTCAAAACAAAACTTACCAGCTCTATCAATGACAACCAGAACTGAGGACTTTTTCTAAATCTCCACACCCTTAACTTCTCCCCACCCAAACCTATAACATATTAGACAAATCTTAAACAAATGTAAGTATGTCTATATTCCAAGGAGGGGAGTAATTAGCCTAACGTGTCCTAGAGCTATGCTTTTTATTAAATAGCTCCCACATGCTCAAAAGAGACACAAGGAGCTAGCAATCTAATTACAAAGCTAACTAGGGAAGATTCTTTTAGCTATGGTTAATCTGATTATTGGTTATTAATAACGGGTTAATGGAAATTAAATGAAAAGAATGTTTTTGCATTATAAACAGAGTACCATATACCTCTGCAGCACTTTGTGGGCAGCTTCTGTACATCTCCAAAAAAACACGGGAGAAAATAGAATAGAATGTCATTAAGACACCACATATTCAGAACATGTCTCCAAACTCATTTCTCCTAATGTTACCTCAGGATAAAACCCTAATTCTGTCGTATCTTTGAAAACAGTCTACGTTCAATAACTTTTTTTTTTTTTTTTTAAGAAAAAGCAATAACCTTTGAAGACTCCAAATAAGACTGCTTTCCCTAAGAAAACATTTACTTACTGTCTTCTTGGAGTATGTGATCTAGAACGTGATCGTGTTCTTGACCTTGATCGACTTGCACTTCTGCTATTTCTACTTCTCTTGCTGTCTTTTCTTACACTTCAAAAAAACCCGCAACATTTTAGTTACAAACTTAGTGCTTTATAAACAAATAACAACATTCCTAAGGCCAGTTTCTAACTCCAGTATACTCACCCATTGTAAGGGCTTTTGGAAGCCTGTTGTCTATCCTCGGGTTCTTTTTTGACTGTCTTCACATTAATGGAGATTGGTGACTTCTCTTCAGCTTTTACTTCTCTTGGTGATGCTTTTAAAAGACAAAATAATGACACGTTAACCACTGGATTTAAAAGAGGGCCAAAAGTTGTTTCTAAATGTAACTCAAAAGTACCATGCTTCCAAGTATCAGTCTTTAGTCAACTGTCATGAGAGAAAATAGTAACAACTTCCTAACATCATTGTTTCTACGCAACTGTTAATGCTAGAAATTTCTGATCAGGACACACTTTCAGTGCCCCCAAGTCACTTTAATTTTAAGGATATCTTACACGGCTTGGAGGCTGGAGAAAATCCACCAAGGGTTGAAAGGGCTGGAGTTCCATCGGGATTCAAACCCTTTGCTTTTAATTTAGCTTCTTGTAAGGCTACTTTTCTTTTTTCTACTTCTTTTTCCAGCAATTCATAGTTTGGCTGTTGGAGGAAAATGAAGTTAGTATTTCTCCCTTACAGTAGATTCTTAGCACTGAGAATATGAACACAAACTTGGGTGAACAGAAATTACCTTTTTTCTAGTATAAAGCCTAAGTGTTTCTATGCATATTTCTTGGATCTCCTCTTCCGTAGTACCAAAAAGAAGAAACCAATGGGGACGAGTTGGCAATGGAATCTAAACCATAAAAACAAAATGATTTGGATTAAGCTTTTGCTGTTTTTTAGTAGAACCACTGGAAATCCTTGTGATTTAACCTATAAAACAAATAGGCTACATACACCTACCTGAAGTGCTCTAGCTGCAAGGTAGATGCAAGCACACGCTATAGTCTCTGGTTGAAATCGAACAAAAACATTGGTTCGAAGACTGTCATTCATGTAATTCCTGAAAAATATTTCAACCATAAGCTTGTATGTAAACAAACCAGTTCTTTTGAAGTTTACACAAAATTGGAGACTCAATCTACTTTATTCTTTTTTCTTCTCTTATTTATAGTCACATCCTCATATTCTAGCATATAACAATTAACTCAAAAAAAAATCAATAAAAGAATAACACAAGGACAATTCATTTTTCCTATATATGAGCGAAGAAATTATTCCATATCATTATCCAAATAGAAATTACTCCTAAAGTTCTCTAATATATTTCTATAAAAAGCAATGCTTTGAAAGTCAATTCTAACATGACTGGTTTCAGAAATAAAACACTACTCCGACAATACTTCAAACCATTAATTATTGACCATCTCTCCTTTATCCACAATAAAAAGCAGTGTCAACTAAGTTTTTCCAAAAACTCAAAATACTGTAACGGGGTAAAAAAGGTATTTTCAGTAAGCATCCACCAAGTTACATTTATATAAAGAAAACTAGCCAGGCACAGTGGCATGCACCTGTAATCTCAGCTACTCAGAAGGCTGAGGTGGGATGATGGCTTGAGCCCAGGAGTTCAAGACCAGCCTGGACAACACAGTGAGACCCCTACCTCGAGAAGAAAAAAAAAAAAAGAAAGAAAGAAAAGAAAGAAAACTAAGATACTTCAAAAAATCTAGGTAAAGAAGTGAAGAACAATAAACATACATAATGGCCTTGTTTACATACCTTTTTTTGTGACTATTTATAAATAAAAGCAATAAACTATTTCAGTTAATAAATTGCTAGACTTTAATTATTAGTGAGCCCTTCCCACAATATTCCTAAGCTAATAAATTTTACAAGTTGTTTAAAAGATTAAGCTAAAATCAAATGGACTATTTCTTAAAAATCCTGACCCATGAAAACTGCTAAAATCCATTTTATAGAACACATATTAAAAATGTCATGCATTTTATAAAAGCAATGAGACTTTTCTAATATTACTAGTATTTACTGAGTCCAAAAGAAGCATGGCAATTATAAAAAAGGACATCTTGTTGGAAAGTCCAGAACATAAAAATTACTTAAGTCCTTCACATCAACAGTCTTATGAAACAGTAGTTGTGGCTGAACCAAACTCCTTGCTTGACCTTTAAATAAGCCAGCACTCCAAATCACACATCTGCAAATCAAAAGTCCAAGTTCTAAAGCGTTTAAGTAATAGTAACATCTCTTAAAAATGAAGTACTTCTTATTTCTAAAATTATTGCCTGCAATATAGCCCAGCAGGTATAAATTAACCCAGGAAAGAAACTGGTGCCCACTTTAAGCTGCAAGTTGTAGTCTCCTTTGATAGAATTCATGCTATACACACTAAAAATAGAAATTTAGTCAAACTCCTAATAAAAACCATTTATAATTCATAATGGCTGGACAACAAATCTATCAAAAATGAACTATTCATTTTGATAGTTACAGGTATACATTAAATACATAGGCATGTCAAATAGTTACTTCTAGAAGCAAATATACAAATCCTTTTGACACCCCGACAGAACTAGAAGATGCTGCCAGATGGATATGGACCACTTCAGTGAATCTCGGATGAGAGCTTGCACTGGATTGGCTGGAGAGCAGGGCAGCCAATCAGGCCATCCTGAGGTCATGGGCTGAAGTGCAGAGGGCAGAGTTCTATGACTTACCATCATGGACTACCCTTTAATCAAAGAGTAGAAAAAAGAACAAAGTTAAATTGAGTTCTCCATTAAAAGTAATTAGTCAAGCCAAGAAAACAGGAAGCAGAAATAAGCATTATTTACCTTTTGATTAAAAAACAAACAAACAACAACAAAAAAAAAACACAAAAAGCCCCAAAGCAAACTTATGTCATTATTTTGGAAAGGGAAAATGAAACTTACTTTATTTCTGCTTCTGTTTTCCTGGCTAGGAAAGAAATGTAAAAAAGCAACTTACCAGGCAGTTTGAACCAGGGTTTGGTTACGTTCACATTCTAAGACTTGTAAATACATAACAATGATCTGAAGGACAAGGAAAAAAACCCCAATTTAGCATACTGGTGGTTCTTTAGGAGTACAGAATTCAACGAAATAACTGAAAATGTTAAAGTTCTAATTCTGCATAGATAATACAGACCAACCTAAAATGTAACTGAGATTCAATGTGAGTTATTATTAGATTTTATAAAAATTATGCTTAGAAGTGTATTCCAAAATTATACAGAAAAAAAATGGTAGTTAATTAAATTAAAAAGAATATTTTTCACACACACTTTACTATGGGCACTGTGCTAAAAGATCATTTCATCTAATTTCCCAAGGTACACTTATACCCCAGGCAGTCATGACCTAAGCACCTACTCCTGCAACCACTTATAATAATACGAAAACCATGACATGCTGGAAGAAACCCATGGATTTCCAGTAACAGGAAGAACATTTTACTATGTGAAAGGAAGTATGTCAGGTACTTCTGCAGCTACATATTATTTATTCCTTGAAATGAGATATTCCACAATCTCCATTTTCTAGTTGGGAAAATTGGACCTAACCACAGAAGCAAAAAGAACAACTCTATGAGCACTCAATTAAGAATGAAGATTTGAACCTACATCTTTTTTTTTAACTTCCATTTTACTGATAAATCTTATCCAAAAGACTGTTTTTTTAAAACCAAGGTTAACTCTCATATATAAACATAATATAAACTCACGTAAAATTTTAAAAAGCCCTAATACTTACGAATGTAATTTCTGTACTCTACAACTCACCTTATGGGGATGCTTGACATGAACACAAAATCCCAACTCCTTTAGCACCCTCCTTTCTGCCTTGATAACTTGATTTTTGGTGTTAATGTAGTTCTGATCAAGGATCAGGGGGCTTGGAGTCCTATAGTTTGTAAGAAATAAAATCAAAACTGTTTTGCACATCCAAAAAATTTTATTTGTGGCATCTCCATTTTCCCTTCCAACCAACTATTGGCAACAGAAACCAGCTTTTTAAACTCCTGCAAACAAGTTAAAGCATTAATCTTGTGCTGTCCAAGTTATGCTAATTAAATATATACATCTAGACTAAGTTCCTAAAAGAAACTCAGCTCTGTACTGAAAAAATTTCACTCTAGTGCTCTCTCGGATTTATCCTTGTCAACTTTTTCTTTCTGATTATATTCTGGGTATACATGCTAACTTTAGTGACAGCATAATTTATTATCACAAAGCTCATTTAGTCTCCACAGAGACTTTCCACTGACAAACTAATGTGCTCCTGAAAAAGATTTATAGTACTATGAAGTCCTCGTAAGATTATAATGGTTTTTCATTCATTCTCTAAATTATCTACTCTTGGTTGGTTGAGGGCCAAAATAAAATTTAGGGGAAAAAACAGTGGGTAGTTAATCCAGATTCCCTAAGGGGGCAGTATGTTTTAACTAACTGTTCTAAGAACCTACCTCTATTTTAAAAAATAATCTGAAAACGAAAGATTCAGCTCAACTACCAGAGAAAGTAAAATTTAAAAATCATATTCAAAACTTGAAGTTATCTATGATACAGGCCAAAATTCTGTCAGAGTTGTAGTCATTAGTCAACATGCTTCAGTATGCAATACACAAGAGAATGGAAGACCATAGTGAGGGAACCAGAAAAACAATTTCAAGGTCTCTGTGCCAGACTAAATTTTGTGAACTTCAGAAGTTTCTATGATACAAATGGGTATGTCAGTGGTTCAATATTTTGACAACAGCACACTCAAGTGATGCTATCCCCAAGTGTTTTGGTTTTTATATGGTTAAAAAAAAAACCTACCACTTACAGTAAGACTATCTTACTTACGTCTTACAATTCAAAACTGGTTTCCTGAAAAATTTTAAATTAGGCAATGTTAAGGAATTAGACTTTCATTTTTGAAAAGTCAATGCTATTTACCCATGTCCTTTGATATATTCTTAGATACTACCAACAGAAAATACATTTTTATTAAGACATTGACTATATGGTAAGTATATGGGTAGAACATTTAATATTTTCACCCATACTTAATTCATTTTCAGCCAGAAGATTCAAGAGTCTTTGGTCTGGGCAGAACATTTTACCTAATGCACACCAGATCATGAAAAATGCAATCTCATATTTTAAAAACAATACTCTATTTCAATATATCCACTTGAAGGTTAGAAAAAATCTTAAGTGAGCAACATTAACTACCCCTATGGTGACATGTTATCAGAATAAAAAGTCAGCTATCATATTTTCCTTACTTTCTCCCATTTAAAATTATAACAAAACCCAGAATGTTTACTGGATTATTCCTAATCAATCTGCATGATTTTATCAAATTCCATTTAACAGAAGTGGGCAGAGCTGACAAGATGAAAAATAACTGTTACTTAAACTGGCCTTCGGTCAGTTTAATCCCTCACACCTATTAAAGGTGTGAGGAGCAGGGCCACCAATTGGCCTCACTGAGCTGCTTTCTAACATTAAAATACAATGAAGAATCTATTTTATCAGGACAATAAGCTACAAATTGCTCTTTGAAAAAAAATTCAAATGTAACTCAAATGAGAGCAACTTACAGATATATGAGAAAACACATTCCAAAGATCTTAAAGTTTATGATGGCTCAGGTTTTATCATTAGAGGAAATTCGGAAAAGCCAAATCCACTTCAGACTAACTGGTTGGTTATCTGATGGCTCTCTTTCAACTGGCATTAGGAGATAAAATAGCTCCAGTGTTAAAGCTGCACACCACTTTACCAGCAATCCAGACAGAAGACTGCCATTAGAATCCCTATAAAAATCTAATCTAATTTTATGATAGCACAGCTCTGTTTCATTTTTCTCCATTTACATTGATCAAAATTATCTACACCTCTTACTAAGATAACCTGCTTTGATTTTGAGTTGCCTTCAAATTGTGACAAAATTCATTTCTTTTTACAATTACACTAATCAAGCTACAAACTTGTTTGAAGTAGGGCTACTACCTAGTCCTAAATCAAGTTTAACCACTAAGTAATTCTGCCTAATTTTCTGTCTACTCTGCCGTAATCTTTACTTCCCTTTATTTTTTGTCAAAAAAATCCCAATGACATCAAAATAGATTAAGAAAACCAAACCCATTATTTATTATAATTCAACTATATACTCAACTTCTTTCTTAGTCCTGCTATTACCTGCAGTATTCAAAGTTAACTTTGTGGATGTGTAATCCAATACCTTTATTTTGTTCAAAATTGATTTTACCTCACAAATCAAGGAAGGCTCAATGAACATGTAATTTACAACTACCTTATAGAGATTACTTTGTATCAAATAGAAAAATGTGTCTCCATAAGTAAGCAAAGTTCAGGAAAAGGTCTGAAACAAGGGCTTTCTTTACTCAGTTATCAATTAGTACTTTCTGTGGCAACAAGCACATTAAATTAAGGCTTGCTAGAATTTCTTCCCCCTCAGTCAGGTAAAATTTCCTTGCCAATAAAAAAACTTAGAAGAGGCAGCATTTATAGGTCTTAAAAAAAAAAGCTGAATTCATCTATTCAGAGAAAACTCAAACGATTTTGAATCAGCACACAAACTACCTTACTCCACTTCTTCTGCTTTATGTTTCTACTGTCTGGTCATTAGAAGTTTATTATCTGGTCTCTTAGAGAAGCTATTTTTCTTTAGCATGATTAACGTAAGTGAAATACATCAACAGAAATTAGAATTAGGAGGTCCAGTCTCACTCAGGTGTTACAACAATGAAGAATTTTGGAACCAGTTCTTCTAGAGACTATGTTAATACCAGGTAAGTAGTTTACAAGAAAGCAGACTGCTACTCAACAGACAGAAATTTGTAAAGCCTAATTCATAGAACGTAGGAACATTCCTTAG
The DNA here is from genome assembly GCA_023783475.1 of Daubentonia madagascariensis. Taxonomy (NCBI): domain Eukaryota; kingdom Metazoa; phylum Chordata; class Mammalia; order Primates; family Daubentoniidae; genus Daubentonia; species Daubentonia madagascariensis. The sequence continues at coordinate 22,941,148 of JAKFHU010001670.1, forward strand.
GTGTTTAAACAAACTGAAAACCACCTTGTAGAGCCACAGAAATAAACTGCAGAGGTTGCTGAACTAAATGACAACATCACTTAACACCTTTCCAGCTCTTATCTATAGACACACGGAAAATGCCACACCATGTTCACCAATGAGTGGTTAAACCAGTCTCTGAAAATTTAATTGTCTTCTTTTAGACAAGTCTTAAGAGTATGAACATGGGCCCCTTAAACTATGAAAAACCCCACCTGAATGTAATGGGAATATGCTTCATCTCAAAAGTAAATATTTGGAAACTACGAAAACAGAAGCAATCTTCCCTCTAAATTCAGCCATTTATTCTGACCTTTAAAAAAATGATCAAACTACAAAAAATGGAAGAATAGGCCAAATAATCTAGGTTGAGGCCTAAGCACTGATACTTTATAAAAAGCTCCTCTGGTGATTCTAATGTGTAGCCAGGACTGAAAAACAATGACCTAACAGCTACACAAAGGATGTCTCCTCTGTAATTATCAAGGTCACACTAACAACTTAAAAGTATGCATAAACTAGATTAAAACAAGTAGTATCATTAACACGACTGATATGCTTTACCTAATTAAAGTATAATTTTGGTAGTACTTCCTAATAACATTAACCTATGTAAAAAAAATCCTAAGCTATAGTTCTAATAACTTGGACAGCAAAGACAAAAGCTTATAACAAGAAACAGGAGTTGTTCTAAATGGTTCACCAGTGGCCAACCTGTTAGTCCCCGATTCCAGTGACCTATTCTCAGAGCACTGGCTTCTCCTTGGGGATTTTCGATACTTCACTCACTGTTGCCATGACGACAGCTTCATCTCTATGTACCACTCCACATCACCCAGGCTTTGGTAAATGTAGCTGGTCGCTGTATAGTCGGTTGCAAGGGAAAAAAGAGTTGAAGTTAATAACATATACAAGTTACACGTCTGAGTAAACTTGTAATATGCATAGAAACACTTTTACATCCTGCTTTAAAAAAAAAAGGCTTCCATGCAATTAACAACTCCTTTTAAATTTCATGCTATTATCAGACTAAGATTGAAACAAAATCAATTGCTCTGTAAATAATGACCAAAAACCACACTGTTATGTCAGACACAAGTCAGTCAGGTGGGATTATTTAAAATTCCAAGGTTCCAATAGGTCTTACAGTTAAGACCTATTCTGACATCAAGAAAGAAAATTCAGTCTCACAGGAAAATTTCAAAAAAGATAAACCACATGATTACATAAAAGTTGGCTCAATGATTCAAATACTACTACCAGAAAACTATTTTCTTTAAACAAAGAGAATCCTGACTAAAGATAGAGCCCTGTATTAGTGTCATTGTTTTAAACATCCTGAAGAATTGGTGAGGTATCTAAATAAAAATTTAAGCTCAGACCATACTAAACACCAATTTGAAATCTTCCCAATTCCCAGGGATGCCTCACCAAGAAACTAAAAGGTACTTTAAAATGAAACAGAAAATTACTCTATCCCTGGCCACAGTTAAGATGAGTATGAATAGATCGGGGAATAAAAGGTATGTAAGAAAACTGAAAAAAATGCTGTGAAAAGTATCTGGATAGAAAAGTTTCAAGCTTTTTGACTAGGTTTTTAAATACTGTCTGTGGACTTACACAATAGACTAATCATTTTAAAGTTACTTTAATATATGCGTGTCTGAATAGTTAGTTCCGTTACTGCCAACTTACAGATTCAGCCAAAAAGGACTACTTCTACATAGGACACTGATTAGCACTAACCAACACACCCAACCCCCAAAACAACTTATAATCCTTTTACAACTTCCTTTCAAATTCAGTACAAGTTTGTCTAACCTCACCACACATCCTTAAAAAGGGAACACAAAAACTAATCTAAACCAAGTATATCCTTCTGCATCATGTACTAGAAGTCACCTGCAGATGCAGGAAGCCCTGCAACAAACTTTTTGGTACTGCTCACATAAACACATAGGTCCACACAAAATTACATTATCACAACATCTAGGAGATACTATTTTGGTCTCTATTTTTTTTTTTTTTTACAAGATCAAATAAATGGGCCTTATCTAAATGTAACCCAATCAACCTTAGAGTTATCTTTCTAACCCACTCACTGAGACTGTATCTGACCAAAACAAAATACCTGTTTAATCCCTTTGACTTCAAACTTCAAACTTTATCATCCTGCAGTCCTTTCAGATCCGGTATTATTCGATATATCGTAGTTCAATGTTGAGAAGTACTCTAACAAAAGCCAACCTCAATTGATAAAGAATTAACTGGGACTTCGAGTAGAAAAACAAACTACACAGAACTTTGCCACAATATTAACTTGAACTACAGTGTTTAAACTTCCAGCCTTCAGTCTTCCAGAGAGGGGAGAGGAAAAATAACTTACAGAATACACTCACACTTGAGCCAAACGTATTCCCTTTCTTGTTTAATCTTAAGCCCCAGGACTGGCTTCACAGTACTGTTAGGATTGTCCATAAACGCAACTGCCTCTACAAACTTTAAATAACTGGTTAATTATGAGGTTTTTTTTCCAAATTAATTTAGGTATGTGTTCCTATGTGAATTTTAACACCTAAATTACAGCTGGTTTTCTTTTCCGTCCATATTGACTTGAGAGGAAAGACGTTCTGAATTAATGATTGGTGCACAGTACAGCAGGAGCAAAACATGTTCAATATTGCCAGTCTTACCTTTTTCCTCTTAACTGGCGTAGGTGGTGGAATACGTTAATCACATCTCTTATTCTTCTAGGTGCTTCTTCGATTTTTGACGCAAGATTAATACAAGCCATGGCAACAATCTGAAAAAACCCATGAGGTAACAAAAACTATTGTTAAGAGTAAACTCATTTTGATGAATAAACTTTAGAACTTAACTGGGAAAACCTTTGGTGAAATAAAATTACAACTGACATTTTTAGGCCACGGGCTGAGCAGCTATGCTAGTACTACACTTTTTTTTTTTTTTTGCTCAACTCCTCCTACTTTTGGATCCAGAGGCAAACTCAATCTCAGAGAAGTTTTGCATTTGGTTGAAAACTGTAATCCTTGATAAGAGGACGCTAGGACTCAGCATCCATTTTCTAGTTTCTGAAACATTCTAAAGGCTTCCACTTCCTAGCGAGTGAGAACTAGGCACAAAGGCCTAAACTAAACCACTCCCTTTCTGGAAAACCTGGCCGCTGACACTACCCTTACTCCTTCCCATTTACGGATGAAAAGAATCCCTTTTATACGCCTCCGCTGTGCTTACCTCGAAACTGTGTTTGACGAAAGATTTGGAATAGAAAAAACGATGGAACAACACCTGCCCGGTTGCCATCGCCACCTGCAGACAAGAGAGGAAAACGAAAGCGCTGGGGTCAGGCGGGCCCGCACCAGGCGCCGCCGCCATTTTGTGCCGCCGCTCACTTCCCCTCCCCCTCCCGCCGCCGCTCACAGCCCGCCGCCGGGTCCCGCCTCCGCCCCCGCACCCCGCAGCGGCACGGCCCGAGCGAGCCATCCCCACCCCGCTGGGACACAGCGGTCCTGGGATGCAGCGTAGGGGGCGGCGGGGAAGTGAGGCGCGCCCTGCCGGCCTGGGGCCGGAGCACTGACCTGGGGCAGCCGGAGGAGAATGCCGGCGGCCTGGATGAGCTCGCAGCCCAGGATGCGCAAGTCCGTCTCGCTGGGCAGGTCGAGCCCGTCCTGCATGGACGGGGTGGGCGAGAGCCTCTCCTCCGGAATCAGCGAGTGGTCGATGGTGAGCGAAACTTCCGAATACAGGCGGTCGCCGATCAGGATCCCTCCTGTTGTGGTCGTCGTCGTGGTCGTCGTCCCGGAGCTGGAGCCGCCCGCGCTTGGGGCAGCCGACGAAGCGGCGGCGGCGGCGGCGGCGGCAGTCGCCGTCGGGTGAGGCCCGGACGCCATAGTCTGTGCGAGCTGCACGCAAGCCCAACGCAGCCGGAACCCGAAGCGAGACTAACCAGCGTTCTCGGCGCGACGGATATTCCCGTGACCGCCGGGTTTGGGGCCGCTTCACGCAGCGTGCGCTTCCGCCCTGACGTCAGCACGCCTGCCGGCGCGCGCCAACTAGTCCCTCTAGGCCGCGCCTCCCTCTCGGCGTCTCCGCCCGCACCGGTGTCGCCGGGGGTGGGGAGCACTGTGGGGTCCCGAGGGGTCCGGGAGATCGTGTCTAGCTAAAGCATGTCTGCATCGCCTCGCTTGTTATACATTGAGCCACAAGAATAATGAGGGCGCTTACAAGATACCTTATTCCTAAAATACGGTTGGCAAATTCACATCATCCCTGCGTGATTTTAGTAATTTGCACTCCATCTCGCGTCCTGTCCTAACTTTTCGCATTTGCGCGGCGCATGTTCAGCGTGTACCAAGAAGAAGCGTGGGGCGGACCGTCGCCCACTTTGGCGGGTGGAAATGGTAACCCTGGTGTGTACGGACGAACTTGTAACTTAAAGTGACCCGCAAGGAATCTGGAGAGGGCTGCTTTTATTAGTAAAAAACAGATCTGTGAATCCTATGGGTTCCCCCAAAAAGCTCTCCGAGGAGCGTGTGGTGCCCAGAGGTAAGGAAGTAGGACGAAGGCATAGTAATGACTGGGAGAGCGGCTGCTTTCGCAGCTCCGCTTGCGAAACTCGTGCGCGGCCGTCACAGCTTTCAGTAATCTGGGAAATCCCTACTTTCCAAAAATAGTTGTAGGGCGAGGACCTTACAAAGGTAATTTGTTTATGCCTGGGAGTCTTACATAGTCATACATGGTTATCGCAGGTAGGCTGAATGGGAGAAATCAATCTCTTGTTTTTTCCTCCGTGATACTAGCTAGCAATTTCCAGAACTTCCTGAAAATTGAAGTAAAAACAATGATACTGATCTAGATTACTAGGATCTAGAGTTGGAAGGAAAGGAGTACGTCACGGTTTACATTTTTGTAGCTCCGAAAGTGATACCCTAAAAGCTGGAGCTTTGGCATTCAGAAAGGCCTTAGAAGCTGCCTCTAGGTTTTGTTTTCCCCCTCTTCCCCACACGTTGGGAGGTACTTTTTCTCTGACCAAGTGTTACTTCTTTCCAAAAGTAATACAATTACCTTCCTCCCCTCCCTGAAATCTCATTGTCTCAGAAAAGAAGACTGAGTAATGCAACCACACCTGGAAGGACTTTTTCACAAGATAGTGCCTCCCCCTCTGGCTCGTTGAAATTCCGAAGAGAATCTCTTACAAGTTAACTTCTGTCTAATCCCTAATTATCATTGGCTGACCTTCAAAAGAACTGTCTACATTCTCCATCTCCGCTCTCCCCTATAGACATATATAAGCTTTTGTGCCCCATTAGGTTATTGGATAATCATTCTGTGATTCCCCTGCGTTATGCACGTTTAAATAAAATTTGTATATCTTCGCTATTAATCTGCCTTTTGCCAGTTGATTTTCCGGGGAAACTTAAGAGGGTGAAGAATTTTCCCTTGGCCCCTACAGCTCCAACCATCTTTTTATCCCACGAACCTCTGAGACTTTGTCCAGCGATGAGAAACCTCATTATTTATTACACAGCGTGGGTTTTTTGTTTAAGTCTTAAATTTTTTTTATTGTAATAGAATTAGGAGGTCCCAGTTGAATTTTGGTATATGTGTATGTTGTATAATGGAGAAGTCTGGGCTTTTGTACCCGTCACCTGAGTAGTGTACATTGTACCCCATAGGTAATTTTTTATCCCTCACTCTCTCCTACCCTTATTAAAGCCTCTGTATCAGTGGTTCTGAACCCAGGTTGCGCACAGGCTTCAGATAACAGCTAAAAAGACAGGTGGAATTATCAGTGGCCTCCCTGGGGCTACTGAAGAATCATATTCCTGATGTTTAAATTAGTTCTCATTCCACTGGACTCTGCAGCCTCTTTGGGGATTGTGTTTTTCATTATTGTTTAAACTTCAGTTTCTTTAATCCTAAAATCACAATTAGCATCATTCCATTTTCTTCAGCTATCAGTTATTCACCAATAGACCACAGGAATTTAATAACTAATCACCAAAATTTAGGTAGATGAAGTTCCCAGCTAGAAGGAGCTACATTCTTTTCTTTGAACTCCTGGCCTGAAGGCTCCTGTCTCAGCCTTAAAGTGCGGGGATTCCAGGCATGAGCCACAGTGCCCAGCTGGAGGTACACTCTTAATAGAGGGAATGGTACACACAAAGACAAAAGTTATGGTGACCAATAAGTGCAAAAAACAGGCAGAGAAGGGATAAATCATCATGGTTGATGTCATCAGGGAGAACTTATAACCTTAAGAACTTGCTAATCAACTTTCTGATGACAGCAGAAACCATGGAGCATCTGACTTTACCATGAGCTGTTCATGTAGTTAAATGACTTTTTCACTTAGTCCTGTTGCCATTACATGACCACACAAATTCTGATCTGGTTGCTCTCCTCATTAGAAATAGAGTCACTCTGAAAATGGTTTCTTTATAACTAACACTTAGGCATATACAGCTTGGTAAATCTCCTAGTAGCACTGACCTGGGCATCTGCTGCTGGCTGTGCTGAGATTCAGTCCTGAGACTTGGGGCAACTGTAGTTTTCTTATCTTTAAAGTGAGGGAGTCGGCTGGGCGCTGTGGCTCATGCCTGTAATCGTAGCACTTTGGGAGGCCGCGGTGGGAGGATTGCTTGAACTTAGGAGTTTGAGATCAGCCTGAGCAAGAGTGAGACCCTGTCTCTACAGAAAATAGAAAAATTAGCCCAGCATGGTGGCACGCACCTGTATTCCCTATTCCCAGCTGCTCAAGAGGCTGAGGCAGGAGGATCCCTTGAGCCCAGGAGCTTGAGGTTGGAGTGAGCTATGATGATGCCACTGTACTCCAGCCCTTTTTTGAGATTTGGGATGAAGTTCTGTTTTTTGCTGGAAGCCTTCCCCCACTGCATCTAGCTTTTACTAATTTTCCCCTTGGTTGGACCCCTTCCTAGCATTTATGACCTTTAGTGAACATTTTGACACATAATTCCATACTATTATGCATTGTTACTTGATCACTTCATGGGTGTATGTCTGACAAAAATGAGACCATTTTTACAATTATTTTGCATTCTCTGCAGCATCTGGTAGACACTGTGTGTATGGTAGGCACTTAATCAGAATTTGTGGACTGAATTGCGTGCTTTTCTCCTAGTGCCTTGCAAAGCCAGCCAGTTCTTGCCTTTTTATTTCCATTTGGGAGCCAATTCCATCCTCAAGTGTCTGTCCTACCAATACCCTCTCTCCCTAATAGAGACTTCCAGGGTCCCCATTTATCCTGTTCTTTTTGCAGCACTTTGTAGCAGATCATCCATGTTTCCACTTTTGCTCTATTCTTTGTCCTCCTTGCAGTGGGCTAGTTAAATAGTCCACAACTTCTGCTCCATACAGGCATGGGCTGCAGAACAGGAGGCCTATTGGAATTGCTATAACCTGAGAGTTGTGTGTATGGAGGGAACAGAAAGCAGTACAGTGAAGTGTTCTGGTGTCTAGGTACACACATAGGCTCTGGGACAGTTTTTGGAGATACGTCCAGAAATTGGGCATGTGACTGAGATGTAAGGTCATTGGCAATTTCATAAACTGAACTGTAAAGTCAACAAACTGACAGGTTTGCTTTTAGAGCTAAAGTTTTTTTGTTTTTTTTAGAGATAGGGTCTTGTTCTGTCACCCAGGCTGGAGTGCAGCAGCTCAATCATAGCTCACTGTAACTTCAAACTCCTGGGCTCAAGCAATCCTCCTGCCTTGGTTACCCAAAGTAGGTCTGAGACACCAAATCTAGCCTAGATTAAAGTTAATATTATCTAGTCCAATCTCTCTCTCTTTTCTTTTTTAACACACAAGGAAACTAAAATCCAAAGAGGCAGTTGGAAATAGTAGATAATAAATATTAGCTGATGGCAAATAATCCAATCAGGTCAGTCCTGGGGTAGATTCATTCTTTGTGGTATTTAATGTCGGAACCAACTAGTTTTAGTCAGCAATTCAAGAGTAATTTATGCTTGTCAACATGGCTAAACAGACCACATCACCAACACTCTGGCCCTACTGACACCTTCATTTCAGCCTGGTGAAACTGATTTAGGACTTCTGACAGCCAGACCTGTAAGAGAATAAACGTGTGTTGTTTTAAGCCATTAAGTTTGCTGTAGTTTGTTACAGCAGCCCTGGAAAACATACAGTGACCTTAGGGATTCTGCACATAAAGGTAAACGTAAGTAATATCTTTGTCTCAATAGCACTGTAAAATCAGTTAAGCCATATTAATCATATTTTTATGCTATCAGATGTGGGCCACCAACCTTAAGCCAGGGGAGCTTTGTAAGACAGGAATGTCTAAAATGATAGATAAAATTTTCTCTACCTTACAGTTTTCCTGACTCTGATTCTGAGTAGGAAAACCAGTGAAAACCATATGTGGAGAGAAGAAATACGTAAGAGTATGTATACCTCCACTGGGGGGAAATATCAGGACAGGAAAAATCCTGTCACTTAATAGCTATGTGACTTTAACACATTGACTGCCATGTGAGTTGTATTTAACTCAAGCTAGTTTTGAGCCTGGGACCTTGTGAAGCAAAACCCTGCAGTTGGTTCATGAAAATTTTACCTGTTGATGTTCTTATTGTTACAATTAATATTGACAATTTAATTATAAAAATGTGGATTGTGTTCATATAACTCATGCACAGAAAACAATAAAAAAAAACAAATTAGAAAAGATCGTCTTGTTTTAATAAAACAACATGGCCCCAGGGAAAAAAATTTTTTTTCTAGTGTGGCAGTCAATGTGTTAAGGAAATTATGGGTGGTTCCTGGGTTATGGATGAGATACGTTCCTGAGAACATTTTTAGGTCAGATTTGTATGTAACTCAGATCCCTGATGAATAGCACATATATAGTGATAATAATAACAATACTATAATGGCTCATATATGGTAATAATACCATATACTACTATAATAATAATACCCCTGTACTGTAATAATAAGTTACAGAAACTATTGTTCTCTTTCTTTTAATTCAAACAAACAGAACATAAAAGCAAACCCATATAAAAAGTTTAGATAGGGGATAGGAGAAATTTCAAAAAAGAAAGAGGTTAACACACCTGATGTTGCATCAATGTCTTGCTTACTGGCATTTTTGAGGGAAGAAGGTAGGCTAACATTAATTGGAAGATGATAGCAGATGGTGCTGGAGAGGATGGAGTGGGTGCTGGAGAATCAGGATTTGATTGTGTTGCTGGAGGAGGGGAGCTTACCACTGAAGACAGTTTCTTGAAAACTGTATCTAGGGTTGTTTGCACAGCTTTTTTGTTTTTTCCATCATAAATGGCCATGTAGCAGCTGGTGTTCTCACTAACTGCACGGTAAACCTTTGTAAACCGTGCAATGTTAGGATGATCTTGCTCCTCAAGCTTGGCAAATCCTGCTTCAATGAGATGAAAGCCTTCAGCTAATTTTTTTGTCTTAAACTTTCTTGGCTCTGGCTCTTCTGATTCTTTGTGTTCTTGTGTTTCTATCAGCTGTTTCTCTATCTATCTATGAGAGTAGCTGCTAGAGTAAAGATGCTGCGCCAATGAACCACTTAAGCCTTGCAGGTTTGTTTACATGTGTGGAAGAAACTAGTTCCCGAATTATTAATTTAATGATTTAATTATAAATTAACCTTATGGGGAGCCTTGGAAGCCTGTTCATAAGTACGGAACGCCATTTAAGTCCGGTTGTCTATAACCCGGGGACTGCCTGTATTTAATTTGCTTAAATTATTTAGGCAATTATTTAAGCTCAGTTTTCTCACCAATAAAACCTACCACAAAAGATTATTGTCAGGTGAAATGGTTATAGATTAATTCATTTATTTTCCAGTCCTTGGAAATGCAAATTACCCACCTGGTGTTGCCCATTGGTTAATGCCTTTTGTTCAGGCCCCAAGGACTTTTGGTCTGCCAGCTGTGAACAGTTTGTATTTATTCATTCATTTATTCATCCATTCATCTTTAAACTCTTATTTATTAATTGACAACTAAATACCAGGCTCTGGTCTAGGCATTGGGAATATAGTGATGAACAAGACAGATTCTGCCTTCAAGGAGTTTGCAGATGATACACAGATAAAAAAGTATGGTAATTTTGGCTAATGCTTTGTTAAAAAAAAAATTGGAAAGATCTCTGAGATATTAAGTGAAAAAAGGAAATTTCAGCACAATATATATAGTATGATACCTTTAAAAATATGTATCTGTTATCTAGAGATATGTATATATCTGGAAGGCTAAGCATCATGCTTTTACCTCTGGGGAAAGTAATGAGAGAGTTTTGGTGAAAGATTGGGGTATATAGTTAGGTGGGAAGGAGGCTTTCGTGTTTTACTTTGCATAGTTCTCTGTTGTAGTGCTTCTCAAACTATAGTGAAGGAACAAATCTTGCAACCTGATGTGGAATGATACTTTTGTAAAATCCAATAAAGATGAATTACTAGTAAAATGAAATTTTAAAAGACATTGGAAATGTAAGCCTGAATTGTTTATCATTAAATTCAACAGACCTCAAGTTATTCTGTCAACTTGCCATAAAACTTTCTAAACATTTACTTTCAATTTCTGTACTTCACCTCATTGAGGGCTGGTAACAAAAAGGTCAGAGCTAGGTGTAAGTTCACAGGCCACAGGCCACTCTTTGAGTGGCATTACTCTTTGATTTTTCTTTTCTTTTTACAGTGAACACGTATGACTTGTAGAATTGCAATGAATTGTTTTGAAAAAAATTCCAATTCAGTCTGATAATAGAAATAAATACAACACACAGGAATGATTCAGAGGATGGAGTAATTTTATTGACAAGCAAAGGTGACAGGAAGGAGGTAATATGTGGTCTGGGTTTTAAAGACTACATAGGCATTTGTCAGAAGGATAAGTGTGGAAGAGTTTTAGGCAGAGAGAAAACAGGAGACAATATATGGAGGGATGAGATGCTGGGTTTGTTGAGAAATACAGTGGACATATGTTGTTTAGCTAGCCCAACATTCAGTCTCCCTTCTTCAGTTGTCCCTTGAGGACCCATAACTTCTGCATTCTCAGTGAATGTGGTTTGGGTGGGGTTGACCTCTTTCCCAGTTTGTGAGCTAATCCAAATCTCCCATCTCCCTTCCCTCCCCCACAGTGATTGGTTGAGATTGTCAGGTCCAGGACTTTTGCTGGAACCTTGGCAAGGGGAGGGGAGAGAAGTGCTTGTTCCTGCTGGGATTGCTGAGGAGACTGCCAACTTACACGGGAGAAAAGAAGCAGCTTTTCTTCTTTGGAGAATGGAGCAACAGAGAAAAGAGCAGAGACCAGAGCTAGAAACAGAATCCAATGACTTGGTTTATGCCCCTGCATGTAGCCATACCCATGTTCTACCCCTGGGATTTTCAGTGACATGAACACATAACTCCTTCTTATTCGTTTAATCTTAAACCCATGTTAACTGAGAGACTGGTACAAGGAATATTGTGGTGTACTAGAATGTGTGTGTGCGCGCACGCACTAGGGACTAGCTCATGCTAGGGACTAATGTGGCTGCAGGGGTGGGTAGGGGCTGGCATGTGAAGGGCTGAGGAACAGGCCCTCATTTTAGGGGTTCCCAAGAGCTCTGGAGGGTTTAAAGCAATGATTACCTCAACAAGAAAATCAAGAGCTGTAAATCAGGAACTTTAATATAAGAGCATTTAGTTCTTCAAGGTTTTCTAGTAGTTTCATTTTTGTTAATCTTTGTTTCCCTGTAATGATTACTAAACTTGAAAACATGGAAAGGAGGGCTAGGAGCAGTGACTTCAGGGTTTGGAAATGGCCCTGGACAATTAAAAATAGAAAGGACCCTTGCAAGTCCCTGAAAATGACATTTTAAAAATTATTCCAGTTTCCTTTTAAGGATTAGAGTTATAATTTTATTTTGAGCAATGAAGTGGCTGACCCCTTTTAGTAATGTTTCCTATTTCCAATAAATATTCAACACAAGCAGAATTTCATGAAGAAACTTTTAGAAATAATAAGAGTCAGCTTTTCTGAAGCTCCCTACACATTTTTAGTTTTCTCTGAGGAACACATTTATTAACCATATTGAATATTATAAAACAAAAATAAGCACTGCATCAAGTTCCCTCCATATAGTGGTCATGTCTCTTTAAAACAACTCCCTAGCTGTTGTTTCGTCTTTTATATTTTTCATGGTTCCAGGCCAACTGTTTTGAAGCATGTTCCTCAATTTGGATTTGTCTGATTGTTTTCCTCATGATTAGATTCAGGTTAAACATTTTTCCAGGAGTACTCCATAGGTGATGTAACCTTCTCCATGCTTCACATCAAAGGGCACATGATGCCCAATTATTGTCCAGTTTTGTCCAATTATTGATTAATTTTGATCATTTGGTTAGGGTGGTGACCACCAGATTTCTAAGTACCTTTACACCCTTGCAATTAAGAAGTAATCTGTGGGATGATTATATACATTGTTTCGAAGAAAAAATGGCCCATAATGAAATTTTATATATTTAGAATTATTTTAACAAACCTCTAATGAGTACTTACTAAACTTTGTTATGCTAGGCGCTAAGTAAGACCAAAAGTGGCAAAGACTGACCAGCAGAGTGCATCAAATGCTAAATGAAAGGGCAAAATATCACAGGAGCATACAGGACAGTGACAAAGACCATTACATGTGAAGAAACGGAAGTTCAGAGATGTGGAAAGACTTGACCAAGATTTTAGATCTAGTGGCAGAAGTGAGATTAGAACTTTGGTTTTCCTTATGCCCAGTCCAGTGTTCTTTCCATGACAGCATCCGAAGGCTCTACTGTACTGCTGCTTCGCAAGGACAGGCGTAACATGTTATTACAATGAAAACAATGATACCTTACTATGTAACTAAAAGAACAAGCTTCCTCCAAAACCACTGTGAGGTGCTTTAGAGGGAATTTTATTTGGATGGATTTAAATTATGTACATTATGTGACATTAAACTCACTGGAGACCTAGCCTAGTTTTGCCTCAGGGAAATGTTTCCTTATAGTGTCAGTCTCTGTCTCTCTCTCTCTTTCTCTCTCTCTCTCACACACACACACAGTAACTGGAAATGGCTTATCTGCCACACCTTAAAATTACCACAGAACATTTTTCTTTTCACAAATCGGGAAACAATTCACAGGTATCTACATCCTAGTCTTGAGAGTAACTACGTATATTTGATACGGCATTGCTTTATAGTTTACATAGTGTTTCATATACTATGTGTCACCGGATGCTCAAAAACAATCCAGTTATTCCTTAAGGTGGGAAGGAGGGATCAATGTAAAACACTGGCTTCAAGTATAAAAATATCTAGTGTATACGAGATTTTCAGAATAGAAAAATGAGAGAATAATCTTACACATATATTCTTACACATATAATTCGTTTATACTCATTCAATCAGTCTGCTATGGCAGCTGCAAACTCAAAAGATTGATCTGGTGGTCAGCTCTTTTAGGCATTGTTTTGGTGAATCATGGGATTTAAGATTTAAAAAAAAAAAAAGACAGGGTCTGGCTCTGTCGCCCAGGCTGGAGTGCAGCGGTGGGATCACAGCTCACTGCAGCCTCAAACTCCTGGGCTCAATGGACCCTCCCACCTTAGCCTCCTAGGTAGCTGGGACTACAGGCGCCCACCACCATGCCTGCATAATTTAAAACATTTTTGGTAGAGACGGGGGTTTCTATGTTGCTCAGGCTGGTCCTCAAGGAATCCTCCCGCTTCGGCCTGCCAAAGTGCTGGGATTACAGGCGTGAGCCACTGCACCCAGCAGGATTAAAGGTCTTTTGTGCTGAGTTTTGGATCTGTAGACACTGAAATCTCAACCTGGACTCTTTCCTGAGCTGAAGGAGTTCAGGGAGAAAGGTGGCAGCAGGGAAGACACGCTGGAAAAGCTTCTACTATTCTACCCCCTCAATACTTCCAGGAACTGTTTTTAAACGTGAAAGTCACGATTTTTGCTATTTGCTCTGCCCTTCACATTTTTAGTAAGAAACCTCATAACACTCTGCTTGTTTTGTGGTAAGTGAACTTAATTATTAATATGGCATTTCCCGATTTTCACGGAAGGACTCTGGTGACACCATAATCGCTACAAGCCCCTTTGGGGCCAAAGATCAAGAGGAGAGGCGGCTTTCCGGAAGGGCTCCACCGCGGGAGAACTGACTGGCGGGAGCTGGTCAGGTTCCCCTTTCTCTTTTCCCCGAACTCGGTTACAGCCTGGTGCCCGGACCTGAGTGTCACAACAACTCCCGCAGGTCCGGGGACGATCGCGGGCACTCCGCCACTGAACACGTGCAAGGCCTGGCCGGGGGCGGGGTGGGGAGGGCGAAATGACATCACAAAGGTCGAGAAGGAGCAGCGCGCCCACTTCGTCACTTCTGGGAAACCCCGATCCTGCCCAGCCTTACCCTGCGGCCGGAAGAGCAGCTCACAAGCCGGAAAAACTGCACGTCTAGAGCTGCGCCGCGCACGCGCGGAGCATTCGGCCTTCTTGTGGCTGCGGTCGAGCGGATCCCTCCGCCAGCCATTTCCATCCGCGCAGCCGGATCTAACTTTCGCCTTCTCCGTCTGCTAGCCTTCTGCCCATGCGCGGCTATGACGCATCCGTTCCACTCCCTGCGCCCTCCGCGGCGCCGGCCTCTGTGACGTAAGCGCCGGTCTCCTCCTACTTAGACCGGATCTGTTGCTGCGCGCTGGGCGGGAGGTTGCTTGACCTTCCCGTGGCCTGAACAAGTCTAAACGTAACCTGTTGTAATTTCCTAAAACTTCAAATTAAGCCTTTAAACTGTGCTCATTTCCTAATGAGGGTGAAAACGCGGGCAACCCTCACCCAGTTTAGTGTGTAAATAGGAAGAAAGTTTAGTGCTATCCATAAAATGACAGCCTTGTGTGTGGAGGGTGTGATAAGCAACAGCAGTCTGGTTTGATGAAATTAATGTAACTTTAACTTAGTTTAAGTTTAATTTTCATTTGATTACCCAGGAATGGCATTTTGAAAGGCTGGCATAAAAAGCAGTTAAAGAGCTTGGAATAGTGGTTAATCGTTTTGTAAGCTATTTAGAGCCCAGATGAATTTCAAGGTGTATTAGAAATGAAATAAGAATTTAAACTTATAAGGGCCGAAAGTTTTGTCTGCAATTTATAGCTAATGAAATGGACCCAAAGATTTCTGTGACTTGCCCAAGAGAGGTGGAATTCAGGCCACTGCTTTCACCATGTGAAAACTATGGCCAGCTTGAATAAGGCGGTCTTTAGAACCCGCTGTGCCTGGGTGTCCACTGCCTCTTTTCTTGCCTTCCTCTCTCGCTTGTCTTTTTTTCCCTTTCTGTGTTTTTGGTTCCCTTCCTGAGTTTCCCTCTTGTCTCTGCCCCCCTCCCCCTTTGCTTCCTCAATTTCTTTAACTTCTATTTTCTTGATGATTGAGCCAACCTTTCTTTCCTTTCCCTTGAAAGACCCTAAAAGGAAATAGAAGAATTTAAAAAGTTTATTTTCATAAGGCTTATTTCTTGTTTTAACGTTGTTTTTTGCGGAAAAAAAGTTCCTATACAGATAGACATATAAAATTTCCTTTGGTAAAAACTACCCTCTAGTTTCTTCCACAGCTGTTCTGTGAAAGCAGGAGTGTGCGTGAATGGTGAGGAAAAGAGAGGGAGAGGTGGGAGTGTGTGGGGAGCTATTTAGAATCAGAAACAGGAGAAAAGTCGTCTGTATAAACAGAAAGAGGTACTTGAAGTGTTGCAAAACAATTCCAGATGACATAGGTATGGATTCTACAAAATTCAAGAAACACACATTCCCAATCAATCCCTGCACATGCATCTGTGTAACATTTCTTCAGATGATTTGTGTTTCTTTTAGAAATAAACCTGTAGCTTTAGCTGCTCCAGAAGAAGTAATCATAGGCATTCATTGTTTTCAGTGACAAAGTATTGTGAACTATTCTGTGAAATAATAAAATAATATATCGGCGTTTTCAGACTACATGGCCACCCTGTGTAGGCTTCTCAATGTGGTGATACCTGTTCCTAGTTCTGCCAGGGATGTTATTATCTCTGATCTACACTTGGGAACCTAAAGCACAGAAAATCACTTGCCTAAGATTATAAACCTCTAAGAAGGCAGAACTGCTGCTGCTATTTCCATTTCCCTAGTTTTTGAGTGACCATGTGTAGTATTAATGAGCTATAATTATTTCTAATTTAAAGTGAATAGGCCAGGTGCAGTGGCTCATGCTTGTAAGCCTAGCACTCTGGGAGGCCAAGGCCAGAGGATTGCTTGAGTTTGGGAGTTGGAGACCAGCCTGAGCAAGAACGAGACCCCATCTCTACAAAAAATAGAAAAATTAGCTGGGTGTGGTGGCAAGCACCTATGATCCCATCTATTCGGGAGGCTGAGGTAGGAGGATCACTTGAGCCCAGGAGTTTGAGGCTGTAGTGAGCTATAGTGATGCCACTGCACTCTACCCAGGGCTACAGAGCAAGGCTCTGTCTAAAAAAAAAAAATAATGATAATAGAATTTACTAAAATATACTAATACCAACTGACTGAAGTGTGCTCTCGCTTTCCTTTTTTTCTTTATTATTAGCCCACTTAACAAAGCTGAGTCTGTTAATTACCAATTTATCTCTTTGGTGTTTGTAATTCTGCTTGGTCAATAGTAACTTGCAGAAATTGATTAGAAACATATTTCATATTTTGCTAAAGCATTTGAAGGTACTACTGATGTTTGGTTTATGTTTCAGTTCCCCATATTGAAAGGAAATACACTGCTCTGTATTCCATAATTTAAAAATAATTGTTCATTTCAATGACATTTGATAGCTGGATAGTGAAAACAGAAAAAAATGGAATACTCTATGATCTTAAATCAAAACATTTATGTTAGGAAAAATTATTCCCATATCTGTGTAATGCTATTTGTCTACCCTGAAGTCGACAAATCACAGATGCACTGTTATTCTATGTTGTTCTCTTTTTCAAAAAATTATATCTTCTAGGGTGGTGGTTCTTTAACTTTTATCTCTTATAAGTGAACCATAAAGTTGGGAACCTAGACTCTAGGATGGTAGAAACATGAAGCTTGCTTATTCCAAGTAGAGTTTTATATATATATAGGACTTTATTATCCTTACTGTATACAGTATTTTAAGCTTGGGGAGTATGCAGAAACATTGTTAGGGGTTAATTTAATTTTTGTGGCTTTAAAATGGAAACAAAAATGATGATTGTTTTAGTCTTTAAAATGTCAGCAATAGTGTTGACATTTTTACTGCTAGAACTGTAAAACATACAGACATGAAATAATATCCTCACCAGAAAAGTGCTAATCAATTCTATTATTGGGGAACTTGGGAATACATTTTATTAACATCTGTACTCGTGAGATAAAGTTTGAAATGAGAGCTCAAAGGACAGGTTTATTAACCTTATCCTTCTCTCTTACCACCAAGATAGATGTTCTCACAAATAACAAGCAATTTGAACAGAAAAGTTTAGCAAGGAGTTGAGCTTTGTATGTTTCATTGCCCTGAAGCTATAACAGAAAACATAAAGTGGGACAATACATATGTGCAAAGATTATTTCAGATTTTTTTGAAAAATTTTTATTCCAAAGTGTTGTGAACTTCCATTCTGCAATTGACTGGAATATTTTTGGATAATGAATCTGTTCGTTCATATTAATATGAGTGTCTTTGACCCACATACTCTGGAGCATTCACTATTGCTGCATAGCAAATTGGCCTAAATTTAGCCAATTTGAAATAACCATTTTGTTATGTTCATGGATTTTGTGGGTTAGGAATTCAGATCAGACATGGCAGGAATGGTTGGTCTCTCCTTCTTGAGGTTTCAGGTCTCACCCCTCAAGCTGGGCTGGCTCAAAGACTAGGACTGCTGACAGGAGTGTCCACACTTGGCTGCCTTATGTGAGTTGGTTTCCTTATAGCTACTGTTCTCAGGGTAGTCATACTTTTTACGTGGCAGCTCAGGTTTCCAAGCACGAGTGTGCTAGTGCACAGGCAGATGATGCATTGCCCTATTCACCAGCCTCAGTGTCATGTCCAGGGTACTCTGTTGGCCAAAGCAATCACAAGCATGGCCATATTCAAGAGGTTTGGCTATAGGTCCCCTACCCCCACCACCAGTCCATGGGAGGATTGTCAGAAAAACTTAGGGCCATATTCAAAAACTGCCACTTTCTCTATATCCAACCCTCTTATATTCAATTCTGAAGAATTTTCCCTTAGATATTTTCTCAAAGTGAGAACAATGCATTCATAAAATACCCTACATGGGGGCGAAGGCCAGTGAAACTGCCATGTAATGATTTTTCTTTATCAGGAGAAGCAGATGGAATTAACAGACTGTGGCTGTTGTTTTTAAACAAGATTTGTCAATATCTGTGTGTCCCTTCTGAGGATTGGGTTGGATTTCTGCAATGAGGAGAACATGTTACCATTCCCTGTTGAAAGCCTTTTTATAGAAATCATGCTTACTTGCTTGCTTTTACCGTTTGTTATTTGGAATATATATATGTGTCTGCAAATTGACTGAGGAGAAGCTTGCCTGTTGATATCTCGATAAAAGTATTAATAGTTAAAACATCCACAGGGCTGGGACTAGGGTTGAAGTGAGTGAGGCCCTTGCTTGAGCTACAAAATTTAAGGGGTTGCCAAAAAATTCAGTAATCAAGGTAAGTTTTTTTTTCATGCAGTATTTTTTTAAAAAATCAAACTTAATGCTACGCAATCCATAATAAAATATCAATATTTTAAATAAAGACAGTGTGTTATTTTCTTAGGGCTGCTATAACAAAGTACCCAAAACTAGGTGGCTTAAAACAACATAAATTTATTCTCTGTCAGTTCTGGAGGCTAGAGGCTCTCAGCGAGAAACCTCGTACCTCTGTCCTAGCTTCTGGTAGTTGCCGAGAGTCTTTGGTGTTTGCTGCCTTGTGGTTGCATCACTCCAATCTCTGCCTCCATCATCACAAGGCCTTCTTCCCCATGTGTCTTTGTGTTTTCTCCTCTTATAAGGACACCAGTCATCAGACTTAGGGCCCACTCTAATCCAGTGTGATCTCATCTTAACTTAAATAATTATGTTTGCAAAGACCCCATTTCCAGATAAGGTCACATTCTGAGGCTCTGGGTGGACATGAATTTTTGGGAGACACTATTTAACCCTACAGAAAGGATCAATATTACTGATTTTTCTTTTTGCCTCAGGATCCAATGTGGCTTAGCGTGGGACCCACCCCCCCGCCACCCCCCATTCTGCTCCAACCGCCAACAGTTTCCTGATCACACTTACTACAGGTGTTTATTTTGTCTCAAAATAGACAATGAGTTCCATGATCATTTTTTTAGCAGTTAGCATGGGCTGCCAGGTGAACTGCTATTGCATCAACTCTGGGACCTGACTGAGAAGGCTACTCTATGCATTCTTCCTGAGAAGTTTCACCCACTCGTGTGTTTCAGCTTCCACATACCTGTATAATGATTCCTCTGTCTGTCTCTCCAGTCTCTCTACTCTTACCATTATTATCTGCCCCTCTGACACCAATCACTGCTCTCTCCTTCCCTGCCCCAGCTAAGCAATCCTTTTGAAGCTGCTTGCTATGTGGGCTCTAGACTGACTGATGCCACAAATAGCCACAAATAGCCCTCCCTCTTTCCACACCCAGCGCTAGAATGTAAACCCTCTTTGTCCACTGCTATAATCTCAGTGCTAAGGACTATGCACATACTGGCCCTCAGACAATGTTTGTCAAATAGACTGGAAGGATGTCATGCTTTGTCCTGACCTGTGCCTTCCTATTTGTTATACAGCCTTGGCCTGGAATGCCCTTTGTCCCACCTGGAAAATATTCACTCCTTCAGACTCACCTTTTTGGTGAAAAGTCTTTTTCCTTAGGCAGTCTTCCTTTTCTGTCATCCATGTTGGTGATTTAAATATACTCAATCACATTACCTTTACCATCCCTAAGAAACTTAACATTGACACAATAGTTTCTAATATATATTCCCTATTCAAATTTTCCCTAACTGTCTCAGTAATGCTTGTATGGTTGTTTAAAATTTGAATACAAGATTTAATAAAGGATAATCTTGTTTTTATTTTATTTTACTTTATTATTTATTTATTTATTCATTTTGAGACAGGGTCTTGCTCTGTCACCCAGGCTGGAGCACAGTGGCGCAATCATAGCTCACTGTAGCCTCAGACTCCTGGGCTCAAGTGATCTCCCTGCTTCAGCCTCCAGAGTAGCTGGGACCACAGGCCCGTGCAACCACACCCGGCTAATATTTTTGGTTTTTGTAGAGACCGGGTCTTGCTATGTTGTTCAGACTGGTCTCAAACGCATGACCTCAAGCGATCCTCCTGTCTCCCCCTACCGAAGTGCTATGATTAGAGGCGTGAGCCACCATGCCCAGCCTATCTTGTTTTTTAAATCTGCTTAGTTTTTTATGTGTCTCATTAATTCATGCCCATAATTTCTAAGGGAAGAGTAAAATCCTCTCTCATCAAGGTCAAATCAATGAGAAAATCTATCAGTTCTAATATTTTTTTGTGTTTGGAGATGCCCCTCCCAAGAGTCTCCATTCACCCTGACAATTCTGCATATTATACGTCTGCTGCACAGCTTCCTCTTGACATGTGGCTTCACTTTGCCTCCCTCTTAGGTTGGAGTACATGTGTCCTGGATCCTAGGTCTTCCTCTGTCTTGATTTATTCCCTGGTTTTGGTAGAAAACATCCCTCAGTAGCTTCTTGGAGGAGGATGTGTTGAAGGTGAGAAAGAAAAGAAATTTTATTTGAGGAATGTGAGCCCCTTTTAAATGATCAGGCCTCAAGAGGCATTGGAATGAGACAGCAGTCAGTACCCCCACCCTTCCCTGCCCCAGCTAAGCAGTCATTTTGAAGCTGCTTGCTATTGGACTCTAGACTGACTGATGCCACAAGTAGCTATAAATTAACCTAACAGTGCCATACACTGGACACCACAATTCATACCCTATAGTACGGCAATGTATAGCCAATTACTAATCAAGGTTATTGCCTGTAAATCAGTGAGAATTCCTGAAAAACAGCTTTTGTAATTGCCCCCTCTCCTGATTCATCCTTTTTTCTTTAAAAGCTTGAGCCTCTTCTTTGTTCTCCAGAACAAAGGAGTACTTCCCAAGGTAACTTGGAAGTGTTTCCCAAGCTTCAGTCCTCAACTTTGGCCCAAATAAACTCTCTACCTATATTAATTTGCCTCCGTTTCTTTTTTAGGTTGATAAAGGTCAATTTTTTGAGAACTTACATGTCTCAAAAGATCTCTCTTCTACCCTCACACTCTATTGAGAGTTTGGTTGGGTATAGAATTTTAGGTGTAAGAATAACTTACCCTTAAAATTTTGCACATGTTATTCTGTTGACTTTTAGTTTCCAATGTGATTTAGACATCTAATATATTAATATTCTGATTGCTTGCTCTCTATATATAACCTTTTTCTCCCCAGCCCCGAAGGTTTTTAGGATGATATATCCCTTATGTTCTAAATTTGTACAGTAAGGGGCCTTTTTTTTTTTTGTTTTTTTGAGACAGAGTCTCGCTCTGTTGCCCTGGCTAGAGTGTAGTGGCATCATCATAGCTCACTGCAACTTCACACTCCTGGGCTCAAGCAATCCTGCCTCAGCCTCCAAAGTAGCTGGGACTACAGGCATGACGCTTGTCTAATTTTTAAAAAATTTTTGGTAGAGACAGGGGTCTCATTTTTACTCAGGCTGGCCTCGAACTCCTGACCTCAAGCCATACCCCTGCCTCAGCCTCCCAGAGTGTTAGGATTACAGGCATGAGCCACAGCACCTGGCCTAGATTTTTTTTTTTTAATTCAGTAATCTGGGTACTCATTTCTTTCAGTTTGGAGGAAATGTTCTTTTATTATTTCCTCAATAATTTCTTGTCTTTGATTTATTCTCATTTCTCTTTCCAGAACCTCTTTTAGTCTAGTGTTGGGGAGACTGGATTTATCTTTGAATGTTCCTATCATTTTTCTTTTACTTTCTTCCTTTTTTTCTTTTTCTTTTATTTTATGGTGTTCTTAAAATTTTCTTCTAAGCTTTCTATTGAAGTTTTCATTCTGGTTATTGTACTTTTCATTTCCAAGAGACCTTTCTCATTCTCTGAATGTTTCTTTTTTAAAAAAATTTTTAATAGCACCTTATTCTTGTTTCGTGGATTCAACAGCTTTTCTTCTTTTCCAGAGGATACTACAGTTTCTTTGAAATTTTCTTCTTTTGTTTCTGTTTCTTCTAAGTATTTTTTCACACTTTCTACTTTGGTCTATGTCTCTTATGTTGGAAGCTTTCTTTCCTAAAATGTCTGGTGGTCTTTGGTTGTCTGTTTATATTTAAGAGTGATGATGGAAACTTGATTGTGGTGGGAAGGGAAGCCTAGTGAATGGTAATCTTCACTGGAGGATTAACAAACAAGAAGCTAGCCGGTTTCTGGTGCGCTTGCTATATGTTAGTGTTATAGTAGTATCAATCTCTCGTTTTGGATGGGGCAGATTGGCTTGATCTGACAGTTTTCTGGGAAATGAGTGGGGAAAGGGGCTGGGAGGTCTGGCAGGTCAGTATGCAGATTTCCCCAATTTTATTATATTTTCAGTTCTCTCTGGCTCCTGCCTTTCCAGGCCCCCAGGAGCACTTTTGATCTCTGACCTCCAGGGTTCTGGGGTGGGGTAGGCTGTCTTCTCCTGGTCCCCCCTCCGTCCGTCCTTGGGTTTTAGTTTTTGCCCAGGTCAGTCACACTCAGCCATCGGTTGCCAACTTCCTAAAACTATGATTTGGTCTGCTGGCTTTTTTCTCTCCCATTCTTTATTTCTCTGTGGATTTATAAATTTTACTTTCCTCTTCTGTCTTTTGAGGGAGGGATGGAATGGAGTGGAGATAAAAGCTTATGGTCAATTCTCTATCATATAGGTAATTAATTTGCTGTTAAGTTTTTTAGATAACCACTGCATTTTTTTGTAAGAAGATTTCTTCAATCACATATATAATTAAATATGCCATACTTTATTTTATCATGGGAATGAGTGTTGGCCTGGTCAAGGATACTTAACCTATATTAGGGCCATCTAGTGGACAACTTGAATTTAGCACCATAGGCTTTGAATCTGACAGAAAGCCTCCTGAAACCTATAAAAAGAGCTAGAAAGTATCACGTACTACGTCCTTGGTGTCTCTGTGCAAAATCTTGCCAAATAGTATCTCCTCTACTATATGGAAAGAACCCACACATTTATTTTGTGTTTTATTTTAGTATCTATTTTATTTCATCTTCATGGCTATCTTAAAGTCTTACTGTTGAAATTTAAAATGTTTTTCTCCTAATATCCTTGTGGGAGATAAAAAAAAAATAACTAATCTGACTGTTCTCCTTTCCCTGTAATAACCTTTTTATTCAACAGGGACTAGGTTCTATTCCTTTCTCCTCTGGGATGTGTTACTAGTCCTCAGCTGGCCTTTGTTAGGAATTAATTGAAAAGGAAATGGCAGATATGATTAGACTGCTAGACCGGGTAAAAAGGTAGAAGCTGAGAGATACCATGGCCAACTGAGGCAAGCTGCCAGTGAATTGTGCTGCTCTGTGCTTATTAAGACTTCATGTTACACTGAAGTGGATAGAAAAGACATAAGTTTTCCAATCTCTCAATCTTACCCTCAATAATTTACTTAAAAAAACAAAAAAACTGGCTGGGCGTAGTGGCTCATGCTTGTAATCCCAGCACTTTGGGAGGCTGAGGTGGGAGGATTGCTTGAGGCCAGGAGTTTGAGACCAGCCTGGATAACATAGCAAGACTCTGTTTCTACAAAAAAAATTTTAAAAAATTAGCTGGGTGTGGTGGCACGCACCTGTATTCCTAGCTACTGGGGAGGCTGAAATGAGCGGATCTCTTGGACTCAGGAGTTTGAGGCTGCAGTGAGCTATGATTGAACCACTGCACTCCAGCCTGGGTGAGAGAGCAAGACCCTGTCTCTAAAAAAAGAAACAAACAAACAAACAAACAAAAAACCCCAAAAGATCTGAAGAAGATTTCAGGCAGAAATTTAAAATTACTAATCTCTTTTCATAACTCCCAAAGGATTTTATGTCTGTAGCTACAGAACCTACTTTGGGTATTTCTAAGCCTCAATTCAGCCAACTCCTGAGAGTTCCCACAGTGTGAAAATATATGAATCGCTGGTGCTTGGGCCAAGTGCAAACCAATTACGGTTTTAAATAGATCAAGTGTGAGCTAAAACCTTTATTGTTCTTAGGGTGATTTACCAAACAGTTTTGAGTCAGGGATATGATAGCTGCTTCTGCTCTAGGAGTAAAATGGAATTGGACTATGATAAAAAATGTTTAGCACCTTGAAATGTGCAAGGTCATCTCTTTATATGGCTGCAAAACAAAAAGTTGTTGCTTGGTTTGGCTAATATGTTGTCAAATAGCACCAGCAGTTATGATTTATTATTTTGTCATTTGAAAAATAAAAAAGTATATATGGAATGTTAGGTACCTAGTATAGGAACAAAATTTTAGATATAGATGGCCAGAGGATTTAAGTATCAACTTTCAGTCTCAGAAAATTGAAGAGCTGTGAGGGAGAGATCATTTGTTCATAAGTGAATGGCATGGACAAGCACATTAGCATGATTGTAATAATAGTGGCACTAAGAGCAGCAGCTAACATATATTAAATGCTTATATGCCAGCCACTGTTCTGAGTACTCTACTTGTACTAACTCACTTGATCTTTACAACAACCTAATGAGGTTGGTACTTTGATTGCACCCATTTTATAGACAAAATTGAGGCACAGAGTGGTTAAATAGCATGCCCACTAGAGAGAGGCTGAGTAGGAATTGGAGCATTTGGAGTATCCTTTGGTCTCTTAGCTGGTTTTGATTTTGGTTAGTACTGCTTTGGTGGAAGGATCCTCAGAGAATCCTGAAAGTCCCTTTAGTATAACCAGGGCAGTCAGCACTTGGTCATCCAGGGTCAACGCTCTAGGCAGAGTCTCGGAATGTTGGCTCAAGTATAAGGCTCAGCAAACAGGGCTCTCTCTGGGTCCCTGTCCAGATCTGCTTTGGTTACACTCACCTGCTCTTTTGGCTCTGTCGAGTAAATCACCCCTGGAGGATTGAGAATGGACTTTACTTTTGTATTATTGTGGTCTGGGGTTATTTGTAAGCTCCTTCCCCATCTCTTTACTCTAGATAGCAGAGTTGATTGATTTGAGTGTAACCAAGCTAGCTGTGGTCATTCAATAAATAGGACATCATTAAGCATTTTTCTTCTTCTTGGTCACAAATCTGGTTCTATTATTTCACTTCAGGCATGTGACCATTTAAAACTCTAAAGATAAGAAATGAGTTAATTCCTTCACACAGTGCTCTGTTGATTTTAGTGAGCCTCACAAACAGTTTTTGAGGTCAATAACAACGGGTTTATTATCCTCAATTTACAAATGAGGAAACTGGGACTCAGAGAGATTAAGTGGTTTGCCCAGATTCACATGGCTTCTGGCTATAGAATTAACACTAGAATCTAGGCATTTCATTGGACTTATTAAAACACACACATACACATATACACTTTTCTCTAGGCATGTTGTATTAATATGTGTGCATGTATAAATGACAATCCCAATTGATTGTTTAAAAATTTTAAGTAAAGTGGCCTGATGTGAAAATGAAAATTATGCTAATTCTAATTTTATCATCTATTTCCTACTTCCTTAGTTACTATTAAGAGATCTTTAAAAAGAAGGATAGACAATTTAGGTATTTTACTGCCTCAAAGACAGAAATCAGTGTAATCTTTCAATGTTTACTCAGCCCTTTAATTCTATTTTTTTAATTTAAAAATCTTTAAATTTTCTTTAAAAAATTTTCTTAATTTTTTAATAAGATGATATACCTCTACAGCAGTTTTACAAGCTTATGATGCTTAATTCAATTTATCCAGAAGGAGGCAGCATTTTACTATTAAACTGGTGCTTTTGCAAAGGTTCTAACAAGTTTTTCTTTTGTTATTTTTTTAAAGATGTAAACTACCTAAACACACATATCCAAAAACCTTTCAAGGCCAACATTCTTGGCCATCACTAGAGCTTTGTATATTGAAACAGTTGTAAAATCCAAACCCTTCCCAAAATAAATGCATCTATTTAATAAAATTACAAATAACATATATGGTAGCCAAATTCATTGGCAGAAACTGTTTTTGGAATAAAGATACTGATCAAAATAATATAGAGGTGAATAGAAGATGGAGTAGAAGGGAGGGAAAATGAATGAATCAATTATTGCTAACTTCTAGAAAATAAGCATTTGGCCAATAAGAGATTAACTTTTGGAAAAAAATTTGATTCACTCAGAAATAAAGACAATCAATTAGTTTTAATCATACACCTAGATTCATAAATGTAACTTGCTGTATCTTTCCTTGTTTTTATAGAATTGTAGGATCTTTAGAAGGGACCTGGAAATTTCATGTGGTACATTTCAGTGATTGCTAATCAGAACTCACTTTCTCTAGCAAGGAAAATGAGAATTTATCTGCTTCCAAAGAAGTAGGAAGAAGGGGATTCCAGCATGATAGGGGAAATTAAGCTATAAGAATGACAGGAAGGCAGGGGGGACTTTTTCTGTTGCCCTGTATTTGACACAGGGCCAGGGTTAAAAACAGTAATTGGGGTCTGACACTTTCTCCAAAGTGTTCCTAAGGGGCTGAAGAACTGCACACCAGTCCCCACCTACATCCCCTGCCCCTTAACACTCTGTCGTTGATTTATAAAAGAAGTCTGGGGAGAATGGGGTGGGGAGATTCCCCCCTTTTATTGCAGAGGGGCAGCTTCCCACTCCCATTGCCAAGTGAAGAAAGAGGCTCCACAAAAATGTTTTGTAGGGACTGTCCCTGGTTTGGTCTCTGCTTAGGCAGCAGACTTGCTACACTACCTGGTCCTACCAGAGCAGAGAAGATGCAAGCTGGGGAGAGATGGCTGGTCAGAGAGAAGAGGCTGCAAGGGAATAGCCGGCTTGCTTGCCCATTACATGGCATGGCCTGGGTGCAAGAAATTCCTCAGGACAAGAGCAGATAGGGAAGGCAGCTGCCTTTGAGCCACCTTGCTGTGACACCCTACTCCTGTCCCGGGACTGTGCACCATGACTTGGGGTGTATTAGTGGGGATAGTTGAGGGAGTGGGTGGAAGAGGTCCAGCCGGAGCTGAATCTTTCATATAAGGGAACTGTGCAGTGGGGTGACACCCCAGGCCCTCTGACTGGCTCTCACAGTGCTCCCCTGGGGGGACTGGAGAGACTGGCTCTCACACTCAGGGTTCGCTGGAGAAGCAGAACAGCCGTCAGGGAGAGGGCCACAGCTGAGCCTGCTGTGTAGAAAGCCCCTGACCCTTTCCTTCCCCCTCTTCCCTGCTCCAGTACTGGAGGCTGCAGGCCTGGGAGAGGGAGGAGGGGCGTCTCAGAGCCAGCACTCCCCCAACCCCATCTCACTCCAAGCAGTCGGGATCCTCCAGTCTTCTCTGGAGTGGTGGGAGTGGGAGGAGACAGAATTTAAATAGAGCTTGAAATGGAAGTTTTAGATTGTTTTTTAATAACCAAGAGTGAATAGAAAGTGATGCAATCTGCTCAGGTTGTCACGGAGTGATGGGAAAGGGAAATACGGTGTATGGATGAAGGCAGGGGTTAGGAAAAAGTTAAGCACTTTTGTATTTATGCCCTTGTGAGTAGAGATAAATTGACTACGTAAGTATGTAATGGGAAGGCTGTTTAAACACTGATATAATTTTTATTTTTTCTAATTCCTGTTCCTCTTCCATCCTTCACCATTGAGGCTTATTTCCCAGGGAAGGAAAGACAATATCAAAGAAGTTCTGAAGGAAACCAAGACAGTCAGGATTTCCACCCAATGGAAAGAGAAAATAGATATTACTTCTAGTTTCTAGGAAGCTGTGTGGTGTGTGTGAAGGGCATGGGTGGGAAGGAGAGACAGACTCACACATGCACACATGCACACACTCACACACTCTACACCCAAGATGGGGAGAGAAAGCAGAGCATGGGGGGAGTTAGGGGTTAAGTGGTCAAGTGAGAGAACCCTGATTTTCTCCTCCTACCTTCATGGCCAAAGGAGAGAGGGAGTTGAGACATAACCATGTCTTTTTTCAGGGGTATATTCCAAGAGCATGGAGTTTTGCTTTTAGTTTCCCTAGATACAGTCTAGGACAATTGCTAGCCTTCCAAGAGAATCATGATATCCCATATGGAACCACCCAGGCAGTGAATTAGAAATGGCTGAAGGTGGCATCTGAGCAGACAGAGGGTCACATATAGAGCCCCAAGAAACCCATGGCTTTTGTGATGTGGAAGGATCCAGAAATTCTTACGTGTCTTGATGCAGGAATTGAAACCATGAAACATTGGCTGTTATATGATATAGAGGACATTTGGTATTATATGATTTTTTTGATAGTCTATTTTCAATGTAAAACTTTTAGTGAATATTTAGAAAAAAAACAGAGGATTTGCAGGGCCAGCCTGGGCTAAGGTGGGGCAAATTAACAAGGGCAAAGACTCCTGAGACCCTCAGCTTTGCCAAAAGAACTGACCACAAATGTCACCAGCAGGGTATGACCAGGTCGTGCAGGGGACATTTCTATGGAGGCCAGTCCTGGGGTCAACTGTCCCACTAAGTTGTCCTCAGAAATATGTAATCTCTGCCCTACCCTCAAGTCCCCATTTTTCGAGGGAGGAGGGGAAGAATAGAGAGGAGAGACAATCCTTAGAGAGAGTTTGAACTTTGAACTGACTGCATATTTACCTGGAAGAGACTGTTTAAACCAAAGTAACTGGCTGGGCGTGGTGGCTCATGCCTATAATCCCAGTACTTTGGGAGGCTGAGGTCGGAGGGTCAGTTGAGGCCAGGGGTTCAAGAGCAGCCTGAGCAACATAGCAAGACCCTGTCTCTACAAAAAATAAAAAATTTGCTGGGTGTGGTGGTGCACACCTATAGTCCCAGCTACTTGGGAGGCTGAGGCAGGAGGATCGCTTGAGCCCAGGAGCTGGAGGCTGCAGTGAGCTATGCTCGTGCCACTGTACTTGCACTCCAGCCTGGACAAAGCAAGATCTTGTCTAAAAAAAAAAAAGAAAGAAAGAAAGAAAAAGAAATAAAAATATAAAAAACAAAATAGCAGATTGACTCTTACCCAGCAAGTTTGTATCTTCCCATCCTACCCCATCCCACCACCTCCAAAGGTGGGAATGGGGGCTTTCGAGGAAGTTTATATCATTTACAGACAGGCATGATACCACCATCGTTTTGGTGTGTATAAATTGTAGTGTCATTAAACAAATCCTGCTGTAAATATTTTCCCCTCCTTTCCACAGGGCCTGGGTGGGTAAGAGCATAAGACTGAGGGAGGTGGGGAGGAGGGAAAAGAGGCTAAGACAGAGAAAGAGAGTTTGAGGGAGATGAAGAGGGAGAGAGGGCTGTGACTTGGAGACAGGAGGAAACAACAGGAGGAACTCAGCCCACTGGAGCACAGGAATCTGCCTGAAAGACTGAACTTTGGGGAAAAAGAGAGGAATTGGAAAGAATTCACAGGAAGTCGTCTTCTGTGATGTTCGATGTGACACCCTCCTGATTTCCTCAAGACATCTGTCAAGAAATACATTCCTGTTCCACTCTTTTGGATTTGCTCTCCTGTTTTCATCCTGATACTTCGGTGTTGGGACTGGCTTCAAGGCCTGGGGCCCTGGGGTCACACACTTTTCACACAGTGGTCACGCAGGCTAAAATTTAACAGACTATCGTTATTATGGAGTCTGTCTTGTGTCTGTTCCCTTATGCTGAAATTTGTGACATCCTTTCTAGTTTTGTCCCACTGGAGAGCAGTCTGTCTCTGATCTGCTTAACAGTCATTTTAAACTGAAATTTGCTGTGAAATCAGCCTCCAGGTTTTTCTTTCCTAGGTGGAATAACCCCAGTTTCCTTATTCTTTTTTCATAGCTTGCTGTAGGCTTTCCTTCTGAGCTCTTTAATCATCTTTAGCCTTCCTTGAATTTGCCAGGTACGTCTTCAGTTAATTAGTCTAGAGTAGGATTAGCGAACACCACAAACAGTGCTTGGCTGGTATGTTTATGAGTCATGCTCTATCTCTATTAACTACTTTACCTTTATTTCTTCAGACTATTTGCTTAACTAAATAAAAGGTCACATTTTAGTTGTAATGGTCCCAGTGATTTCAACTGTCTTCTGAGTTATTTGGACTCCTTCAGACTTGGATCACATTGCCTTTTGTAATAACATTGGCTGTTATGTGATATAGAGGACATTTGGTGTTACATGATTTTTTTGATAGTCTATTTTCAATGTAAAACTCTTAGTGAATATTTAGAAGTTTGGTTTATTAAGAAGTTTAGAGTTCATGTTTACTTAAAATGAGAGAACTTTAAGTCTATCATAAAGGTCTATTTTTTTTTTTTTTTTTTTTTTTTTTTTTTTTTATTTTTGTTTTAATTTCTATATAGGGTACAAATTGCATAAATGCCCTGTTGCCTGTCAGCCATGTGGATCTCCCAAAATGGTCTCCCAATCCATTCAAATTTCACTATCCGACTGAGAATATTCCCGTTATAAGTGAATAGTGATTGAGGAAATGATAGTTTTTTTTCCTGGACACTTCGCTTCGAAGAATGGGTTCTAGCTCCGACCAGGATAATACCAGATGTGTTAATTCACTATTGTTCCTTATTGCTGAGTAATACTCCATGGTATACATATACCACATTTTATTGATCCACTCGTGTATTGATGGGCACCTGGTTGTTTCCACAACTTTGCAATTGTGAATTGTTCTGCTATGAACATTCGAGAGCAGATGTCTTTATTATAAAATGTCTTTTTTTCTTTTGGATAAATACCCAGTAGTGGGATTGCTGGGTCAAATGGTAATTCTACTTTTAATTCTTTGAGATATCTCCATATTCTTTTCCATAGAGGTTGTACTAATTTGCAGTCCCACCAGCAGTGTATGAGTGTTCCTACCTGTCCACATCCCCGCCAACATTTGTTATTTGGGGGTTTTTTTGATATGAGCCCATCTCACTGGAGTTAAGTGATATCTCATTGTGGTTTTGATTTGCATTTCCCTGATGATTAGAGAAGTTGAGCACTTTTTTATATGTTTGCTGGCCATCATTCTGTCTTCTTTGGAAAAGTTTTTGTTCATGTCCTTTGCCCATTTTTAATAGGGTTGTTTGATTTTTCTTGTTGATTTTCCTAAGTTCTGTATAGATTCTGGTTATAAGCCCTTTATCAGAGGTGTAGCATGCAAATATTTTCTCCCATTCTGTAGGTTGTCTGTTTCACTCTAGTGATGTTTCCTTGGCTGTGCAGAAGCTTTTCAATTTGATCAGGTCCCATGTATTTATTTTTGTTGCTGCTGTGATTGCTTTGGGGGTCTTCTTCATAAATTCTTTGCCTAGGCCAATGTCCATAAGAGTTTTTCCAACATTTTCTTCGAGAATTCTTATGGTTTCATGTCTTAGGTTTAGATCTGTTATCCATTGTGAATTGATTTTTGTGAGAGGTGAGAGGTGTGGGTCCACTTTCAGTCTTCTACATATGGCCATCCAATTTTCCCAGCACCATTTGTTGAATAGGGAATCTTTTCCCCAGTGTACGTTTTTCTGGAATTTGTCAAAGATCAGGTGACTGTATGAGGTTGGTTTTATATTTGGGTTCTCATAAAGGTCTATTTTGGTTTTTCTTTTTTTTGTTTTTTGTTTTGTTTTTTGTTCATAAATGTCTATTTTGGTTGATTACTTGTCTAATGAGGCATAATATACAAAAATGCTGAACATTCCATTCAGCCATGTGGGACAAACTGGGAATTCCAAAGGATTAAATTTCAGTATAGGACAATGGGAAATTCCATACAATAGAGGAGATAGGAAGAAGGAAATGATAAGTTTATAATTTTCTGGAAAAAAATTAGAGAAGGATTTTTTTTTCTGTGTAGAAAAGTAGGGGAAACAGTACCAAAATTTCTAAAATATATTGTGTTTATGCCTTGAATTTTATGGTCCATTGTGAGGCTTGAAAATGGTATTTGCAAACACTGATTGGATTGGTTATACTGAGGGCATCTTTCATAGTTAAAGGCTACCTATGATGTTTGAGAATATTATCAAATACTTCAGTATTCATGTTATTAGGAACAAAATTATAGATGTAGTTTAAAGTATTTCTTGAGATTATGTTGAAATTTTTTGGACAAAGTAAAAGGTATTTTGAAATATCAAGAACATTACTTTATTTTTGACCAAAAGAATAGAAAAGAAAAGCTATGTTTGAGAATGTGTTATAGTTCAGGTGCGGTGGCTCACGCCTGTAATCCCAGCACTCTGGGAGGCCGAGGCAGGAGGATTGCTTGAGCTCAGGAGTTCGAGACCAGCCTGAGCAAGAGCAAGAGACCCATCTCTACTAAAAATAGAAAAATTAGCCGGGTGTGGTGGTGCATGCCTGTAGTCCCAGCTACTCGGGAGGCTGAGGCAGGAGGATAGCTTGAGCCCAGGAGTTTGAGGTTGCAGTGAGCTATGATGATGCCACTGCACTCTACCCATGGCGACAGAGCAAGACTCTGTCTAAAAAAAAAAAAAAAAAATGTGTTATAGGTGCAAAATAATGTGAAAATTAGAGCTAATTATTTAGGTAGTTGAAATATAAAAGCCTGAAATATTTATTAGGGGCAAAATTGAGTTTACATTGATCCTTTATTAAATTGACTTTGTTCTCTTTATGAAGAATCAGCCTCAAAAGTGGGAAGTGATAAGATCAGAAATAATGTTTTCGGTTTTCGGTTTGTTTGTGTGCCTCATTTTGGTAGCATATTGTGTGATGCTTAGTTGAAGGGTACTTAGCCATTAGAAAATGTTTTCTCTAAATACCCACTTTGTTTATTTTAATTTCTTTGACTTTTGCGTTATTTCCTTCCATTAATTTTTTTGTTTCCATTAATTCTGTTCAATATGAAAAGAGAATGGTCCAGGACATGCTTTCGTTCTCAAGTTTGTCCATTTATTTTCTGACTGTCAGTGAACTCATTAGTCATAATGCAATCCATGGTGAGAGATGACCAGAGATATGCATTGTGAAAGAAAATGAAAAGAGGAGGGCATAGAGGAAGATGGTGCAGATCCAGTCTCCAGTGCCAGTTAGGTTATATCAGACTGAAAAAGTAAAATTAACATGCTTCAGATCACACCCACTCAGCAGCATACATTCGCCAGCACCCAACCCCGTAAAATCATTAAATCACAAAACAGATAAATTTTCATGCTGAAAAATATGACATAGGTGCAGTTCACCTATGCTGTCCTCCTGTCTCTTCTGACATGTAGTTGTGTCTTTTCCATCATTGTAGGCAGACCAGAAGTGACATCACATTTGATGTGTAATCAGCATGATTAATCAGCACTGAGGTGGGGCATATCAGACAGTTCTGGAGAACCAGGCCTGAGGTCAAGGGAGAGCAATCTTGTAAGCACAGAAGAAAGGAGTGTCAAACAGTGCGCCTATCTTGGGAACCTTGACCTTTCAATAAATCACATCATGGCACACCCACCACTACAATATTTCACATTTTTAAAACAATTTTGGTGTAAGTATCTTGGACATTTTTTAAAGAAATAGCATTGCCATTGTAGTTCTGTTTTTATATAAGTGGAAATAGTGGATTTCCATAGGATTAAAGGAACAGGAAAAAGCATCTAGCATTGTTTAGTGCTAGATGAAGCTGGTAGTTGGTAAGAAATATGAAAATCAAGGAGAAATGTATGTAATGACACTAGCCAAACTAAGTCTGGAAATGTGATTTCAGCAAGTCTTCACTGTATTTTATTTTTTGTCTTTCCCTTCCTAACAACCCCAAAATCTTATATCCCTTTAAACCTGTTCTTAGGAATGTGTTAGGACCAAATTTGTGAATTTCAGCCATTTATTACCTCTTCCAGAGGTATTTGCATTTTAAGCCTTTTCTTTCTTTATGAAAGATAAGCTTTGCCTCAGTAAAAGGAGTTTCAAAGTCAAAAAAGGCTGAGGAAAAACTTTTTTTTTTTAAGTAGAGGGTCCTTTCTAGTACAGTTTTGCTTGCTTCATCTGTAAGTATGGATGGTTTTTGTCTGTAAATATTTCTTCAAATAAGTAAGGTACAAAAAATCAGAAACAGTCCCACTTGATTAAGTGGAAATTCATCAATTAATTTTGAGATGGTCATACTATTAAAAGAATTTTCTGGCTATACCCTGACATAAGCTGAGAAGTCTTCATTGGCCCACTTTAGAAACATCCAAAGAATGTGACAGAATTGGATTTTCTGAAAAATTTTCAGATCTTTTACTGTCCATTTCATTTATCTGTTATTTGGAAGGGTGCTTATCCAATTTTTAAATGTGTTTTCTGGGTGGCACATGGGTGCAATGCAGAAAATCACTAATGAGAATGAGACAGGATTCCGAATACATCAGATGTCCATGTTTACATATGTTATATATTAAAACATGGGTTTGAGTTTCATACAAGGCCTTGACTTGGTTTTAAGATTCTGATATTTTAATGACTCATCCAGATCCTTTTTTGTCATTCCTTGATGGTTTCAAAGCTTCTACTTCTCCACTTCTGCTAGCCCTTGGTATGCTCGTACCCTAGCCTCGTCATCCCCGGAAGTATCACCCCTGATTTTTTTCCTTTGGTCACAACCTTTTTTCCTTTAACTTCCTCCATTCATCAAGCCCTTTGAAATGGTTCTTCTCTCCCTTCTGCCCTGGCCATCCTCCCTGTGCCCTGTGGCCGACCCGTTCCAGCCTCTTGTCTCCTACTGCTCACTCGGGGCCCTGAGCAGGAACCTTCTCTGGGCCAGACCTGGCCCTCCAGAATGTGTATTTAGAAAGCTGAACAGCTCTAATCTCATTGCAATGTCCTTCCTTCTATCATCTCCTTCTTCTCCTGCTCTGTAGCCCTTCCATTTCCAAGCTCTTTGCTTTCCCGCTGCATGTTTGGGAAAGGAGAGCATAGGGAGGGCCTCCTGTACACTTAGTGACCTGCGTCACCTTGCTCACATTCTAGTGGCCAATAGAACTGTAAGGGAGGCAGGAAAATGTAGAGGTGCACAGAGATATTGATGAGCATTAACAGTTTCTTTGACATCAGCCTTGTAAGGTTGTTTTGAGAATTAAATATAACATTTGTAAAATATTTAGCTCAGGCTTGGTAGATAATTTGCTCAATAATTATTAAATTGTTTGGTATTCCGGTTCAGTGAAAGTTGTTTTTATCATTGCAAGTTGATGCATTAGCATTCCACTTTGTATATTTTTGTGAGTTTGGTTAGTGCAAGTCAAAATCAGAGATTAATCCACACTCTGAGTATCGCTCAAACCACATTTCTGGGTCTGCATAGACAATTACCAAGAAATGCCACCCTGTGGATTTACATTTTGGGGGCACTTCAGTCAACTCCGAGGTGAAATTGCTTGGTCACAATGAGTGCCTTTCTTGGAATTGCACCAGGTTATATAATATATTTTTTTGTTCTGCTCTTATCTGGGCTGTCAATACTAAGAGCCAGGGGTTAGAGTATCTATCGATATAATGTTTATTCTTAGTTATCTCTAGTAAGCTCCTTTGTTCTATTGCCTTCAGCAGTTCCTGAGTTCTTTGTAGGAATCCAGTTTGGAGTTTCCTCCTGGTGTAGCCCAGAGCAGCATTTGTCTGGAGGTCCTGCTGCTCGCTCCCTTGCCACCTGTACTCCCCTAATCCTGACCCTTAATGTGTCACCCTTTCTAATAATTCCATACCTTTGCATCTCTAATCCCTCTGCCCCTTTGCTTCCCAGATCAAGGCATACCTACCCTTGGGAGAGGCAGGGGGCATCTGTAGCAATGTCAGTTTCACTCAGTTGTGGGAAATAAAAACCATTATTTTTATTTTGAAACAAACATAAATATATTAGGGAATAGGATATAAAATACTCTCGAATTTTGAGTCTAGAACTTCAAAAATTTTTTTTCTCTAAATTGAGTGGAAGTCCTGCCCTGCTTCTACTTTGGTTTTCTTTGCCATTTTGAATATACTGGGAAAGAGTTTAAGGAACACTTGCCCTTACTTGCTCATCTGGTTAACTTGGACTTGTTTTTAACAAGTCTAATACAGATCCTGTTCCAGCATGGCGTGGCCTGATAGGCCATTCCTGATGTCCTCTGGCTGGGGGAGATGCTTTTTTTGAGACAGAGTCTTGCTCTGTTGCCCTGGGTGGAGTGCAGTGCATCATAGCTCACTGCAACCTCAAACTCCTGGGCTCAAGAGATCCTCCTGCCTCAGCCTCCTGAGTAGCTGGGACTACAGGCTCGTGACACAACACCCAGATTTTTTTCTTTTTAGTAGAGATGGGATCTCACTCTTGCTCAGACTTGTCTCCAACTCCTGAGCTCAAGTGATCCTCCTGCCTCGGCCTCCCAGAGTGCTAGGATTACAGGCGTGAGCCACTGCGCCCGGCCCAGATGCCTCTTTTTAATTCTTACAGCATGCCTGGCTCTATTATGGACCTTGTTTATATTTTATTTACTATTTAGTTATTTAACAAACATATGTAGTGCTTCCTAAGGTCAAGGCAATCTTCTAAGTGACTAACATAATTTAATTCTCACAACTATATGAGGGAGGTACTCATTCGTGTATGTATGTATGCATGTATATATGTATGTGTGTATATGTGTGTATGTATGTGTATATGTATATATGTCTGTGTGTGTATGTATGTATATATGTATGCATATTTGTGTGTGTCTATGAGACACTGAGGCATAGAAGTTAAATAACTTTCTCAAAGTCACGTAGCCAATATAAGCCATAAGCCAGAGCTGGTTTTTGAACTCAAATATCTGACTTACTGATATATTATACTCTTAGCTACTATGTTAAGCTGCCTCTTGCTGAATTTTAATTGTTGGTTAATTTCTCTCTTTTTCTCTAGACTATAAGGGCCTTGAAGACAGGGTTTTGTTTATCTCTGTATCTGTTGAGCCTAGAATGGGGCCAGGCACACAATAACAGTGCAGCAAATGTTGGATAACCCTGTGAACAGAGAGGGTGGGGATGACTAGAATTGTACATCTGGGCCATGTGGCTCAATGACCCCATCACCTTCTTTATGTACATGCCAGTAGCTTCTAATTGTTAGAGGAATTTTAAACTCATTTCATTCTGTGCTTAGTGGAACAAGTTGTGAAATTTCTGTATAAAGTATCTTTATACAGTTTCCTGGAATAGCTTAACAATTTCTTTGAATGTCTGAATGGGAATTCTAGGATTGCAACTTCCCTCTGTACCTTGTTGTTTATGAAGAAGTATGCTTTAGTTGTGCCTGTTCAAAGTTTGTAAAAGTTCAGGAAACTTTGTGCTGAGCTCTGAGATTTCATTCCATACTACCTGTCTTAGAGGTCAGATTTCAGGGACAGACTCCCCCAAAAAACAGCTTTTGAGGCTTTGGAAGTATAAGCAGATGACATTACCTGCGATATCAGCAGTTTCCCTTGGAATCCTTCCTAAGCTACATCTCAAGCAGCTGATTTGGGTCAAAATTTTATATTCCCTGTGAGTTGAATCATTTCAAAAACATACTTCTTGCAAGTGATGACTGGTTAGAAATAAATCTACCAACTTTTGGCTCCACGTGGAAGTAATCACCAGAGTTTTAAAAATCGAAATCTTATTTTTCTTAGAAAACATTTTTTCATGAATGTCAAGCTGGGTCTTTCTCATTTTGTTTGTAATCAAAAGGAGGGCTTTGTACTACAGCAAATTTTAACTTTCTCTTGTGGTCCTTGTTTCCCCGACCCTACTTTATTTCACATACACACACTTCTGTTTGTTTCTATTTGGAATATTTTGAGAAAATGTGGTCTCCCTGCTGTCAGTCCCATGTTCGCATTTGTTAACTCACTAATATGGCAAACATGCTGTATAACTTTTACCATTACCTAACTTGCATCTGATTTTCTTTTTCAAAAACTGAAAGTAGTTACACATGTGTTTGTATGATCAGATAGTTAGAATTATGGCAAAATTATTTCTCTCCCTGTTTTCCTCCTCTTGACTCCTCTCTTCCCCTACCTCCAACTTTGGAAAAAAATCATCAGTGCTTTTATACTCAGAAAGTACCTTGAGTGGTGGCTCACACCTGTAATCCTAGCACTCTGGGAGGCTGAGGTGGGAGGATTGCTTAAACTCAGGAGTTTGAGACCAGCCTGAGCAAGAGTGAGACCCTGTCTCTAAAAATAGGAAAATTAGCTGGGCTTCATGGCACGTGCCTGTAGTCCCAGCTACTTGGGAGGCTGAGGCAAGAGGATCACTTGAGCCCAGGAGTTTGAGGTTGCAGTGAGCTATGATGACACCACTGCATTCTACTCGGGGCGACAGGGCAAGACTCTGTCTAAAAAAAAAAAAAAAAGTACCTTGAGGGAGGAAATGTTTCTGTTTCCTCTTGAGGGCAATCTAGCAATTCTGCTAACATAGTATGAGGTGTGAATCAGTCCAGCGAGGCCAAAGGGATCATATGGTTGAAGTTAGATCCTAAAGCAGTTACTTTGGATATAAATGATATAAATGACCTTGCCACTGATTGTTTATGACATATTAAGGCCTTTGGGCTGGAAAGATTATAAAGGACAAGAATTTAGGGTAGTATATTTAAACTATATGTTGAGTATTACTTGTGGTAGGTAGACATAGTGTGAAAAACATCATAACTGACACAGCCGAAGATCAATAATTCACATGTTCACAATTAAAATATGTATGAATGTGTGTATGTATGTGTGTATGTGTGTATAAACATATACATTTATTTATTTAAACTCAATGGCAAGAATATTTATGGTCCTTATCCCAGAAAGAATTCAAGATTATTTACCAAAATATACATGGTACAAAGAGATAAATAAAATTGAAAACAAGTAGATGAGAGTACCAGAACCCTAAATGGATGCGGGAAGATGCAGATGAAACTAGGAGTTACATTATTTCATGAAATATGTGCTGGAGGGATGGGTCTATTTGCTTATGTTCTCTACAAAGTCTGCTCTAAACTTCTCATTAGCTAACATAGCAGGAGAAATAGGCCCCAAACTGACTTAGAAGGAGCAAAACCATTCCTGACACTAAGAAGCTCAGTGAAGAATTTTTCATAAAGAGGGTGTTGTAAAATAATAAATCCTCAGCAATGTCCCCTGAGTAAATCAAGAATGAGTTTTATTCTGCTGCTCCATGATCCTGTGCACCCTGAGGCTGGCTGATATTCATTCCTCCAGAAATAGCTATTTTGCATTTGTGGAGCTGCTTATTGTTTACCATGGCTTAGAAATCTTTAAGGGAGAGAGGATAGCAAAATATTATTGTTTTTCTACATTAAAATGGGTAACAATGCTTTGGCAGCTGGTGTATAACTAATGTATAATCAGAAGAGTTGCATATATGTTTTTATCCTAGAAGTAAATAAAACTTTTCTTAATTTCACTGGGTTTTTATTGTTATTGTTATTGTTAATTTTACTGACTGTCATTTGATGTTGTTTATTGAATATTACTCCTGTATCACTGGTATGTGTATAAAGGAAAAAGGGCAGAGGTTAAGAGTTTTTAAAAAAAATTTTTCTTACATGTTTCCTGTGTTTGCTTTAGACTCTTAAAGAAAAAAAAACCATTTATTTGTAAAAGTGATACATGTTTATCATAGGAGATTTAGAAAATATGAGAACAGACAAATGGCCTAAAATTCACCATCCAGAAATAAACTTTGGCATTAACAGACATATAGTATATATGTCTTTGCATATATGCTGTATGCAGTGGTTTAATTTCTTAATTTTATGAAGGGTACCTATCCATAGCCATAGAGACTAGCTTTATAGTTTCTCTACTTATGATTAAGTAAAACTATTGATTTTCTATTTACTTTGAACACAGAGAAATATCCTAAGATACTATGGAATGGGAAGAAAAACATAAAACCCAGGGCTTTGAGCTGTAAGGCTAGAGACTCAAGATGAATCTGACATTTACATACAACCACCAACCTTTATTTAAAATTTTTGCTTTATTTATTAAACCCTATTAGGTCTCAGTTTCTACAAAGAAACAGTGTTCCCCGAAAAACAGTGCTTCAGAAAGTGAGATGCACTATACAAATGCAAATATAATTGTTCTTGTTAACTAACACTGGTGGCTTGGAAACTGGACAAGAACCCAGTGACCAGGGCCCTGACCACAAGCTCTTGACCCTTTAATATTGAAGAAAAGATGAAGAAAAAAAGAGGAGAAATTAGAGGAACACTCCAAAAAAGAGGCACACTCCAAATTGGTGACCACATCCAGAGTTCATGAAGTCAAATCTGTCCTCCTCCAAGCAAGCGGCAGCCTTCTTTCCTTTTTCTTTCTTATCAGCACTTCCCTCTCCTTTTCCTCCACTCCATTTCCGTTTTCCTTTTCTCTTTCTTTATTTTTTCTTTCTCTTCCTTGTTATTGTCTTGTCCTCTTCCTCCACACCTCCCTCCTCTTTTCCTTCTACTCTTCCTTCTTCTCCACTTTCTCCTCCATCTTTAGTTGACCTGCATTCTGCATATTTTATCTTAAAATAGGAAAAGAGAGGTAAGACACAGCCTTTAGAATTAAGTTTGAATTTTGAACCCAGGTAAAAAAACTTATATACAAATCTATAACAATCTTGGCTTTAACCAGGACCACAGTCAAAAAAAATGATGGTTCTTTCTCCTGGACATCCACACGTGAGATTTATGGGAGTGGTGGGGAGGTCTGTGATTCCAACATCACTGTCACTGCTGAGGTGACGGTGCTTGTCTTGGCCACTTGCATGATGGCTCTCAACAGTCCCGTCCACCTCCAGGATGTGGCGGCTGAAAATGACAACCCTGTAATTTTAAGGAGAGGACTGGACTTTTTCTCTCATGAACGCTGTAGGTGGTTGGCTTACTTCATATGTGTATATATATGTTTCAGGCCTTCCTGAAAGCGTGTATGAAAACTGAATTCAAACATATGTTATAAAGTAAGTCTAATTATACTAACAAACTCGGTCTTTGAAAATGTATTTCTAACATGTCATGTATGTCCTTTAATTTTGATCTTTTCCCCCCACAATAGAACATGCTGTCACCTGGATTAAGTCCAGTGAACACTGAGTAAAGATGAAGATCTACAGCTTTGGCATGTCCACTGATTTCCATCTGTCAAAAGTATTACTTTTATGAAACTTAAATTTTCACTAGTATCAACCATTCCATTTTCTCATTTTCCACTACTTTTTATAAAACATTAATGGCAAGATATAATAAAACAGTCAAAACCATTTCCACAGCACTCCCCAGCGAGAGAGATGGCTGTGCTGGCCAAAGTGAGTGGCTGATTGGACCAAGGGCAGTTCCCCACGTCATGGCTCAAAACGTTTATCTGGATGCCAAGGAAAAAAATTCAGAATGTGGCC
Source organism: Daubentonia madagascariensis (assembly GCA_023783475.1). NCBI lineage: Eukaryota > Metazoa > Chordata > Mammalia > Primates > Daubentoniidae > Daubentonia > Daubentonia madagascariensis. The sequence continues at coordinate 22,982,838 of JAKFHU010001670.1, forward strand.
TACCACTGCTAGTTTAAGAGCCCTAATGTATAATGTATGTAAAAAGAAAAAGGTTATATGGAATTTGAATTTAGGAAAATGGAGGACCATGTGTATAAGAAGATGTATAGGGTAGAAAAATAATAGCCTAAAAGTAAAATCTAAACAAGAACAACAACAAAATGGCCAAGTTGTACACAAATACAGACTTTAATTGTTTAGGATATGTGTTTCTTTGATTTAATTTTATTTGGGGCATGGGAAAGGGTTAAATGAGATGTGATTTGAGGCAATAAGAGAAGAGAAATATTGCTCAGAGGCATTGACATTTTAGTATATTTTCCCAGAAGCATAATTAAAGTTGGCAGGAAAAAATAGCAATAATTGGAACTATAAATAAGGAGACCCACAGGGATGGATGTACGTGTTTATTCTCAGTCCAGGCAACACTCTGAGTGCCTGTGAGCTCTGGGCACTTTGGGGATGCAAAGGGGGTTGAGATGCAGCCTGTACCTCTGAGCAGTTGCAGATGCATTTTGCATAATACTGAGAATACAAAAATGAAAATGGGGACAATCCAAATTAAACAGTGAGATTTATTTTTAATATATTTTAAAATTTGGAACAGTACTAAACTTTCAGAAAAGTTGCAAGTACAGAGCAGGACAGAAAACTTTTTGTTTTCTTGACAATTTGAGAATGAGTCGCTGACCTGATGTCTTATCACGTCTAAATACTTCAGTGTGTATTTCCCTACAAGCACATTCTCCTACATAACCACAATATAAACATCAAAATCAGGAAATTAACACTGATATGTTGCTAACTTCTAACCCTCAGACCCCATTTAAGTTTTGCCTATCATGCTAATTATGTGCTTTATAACAAAGGGATCCTGTTCAGAATCACACTGTTGCATTTGGTTGTCATTTTAGTTTCCTTCAGTCTGGAAGAAGTCCTCAGTCTTTCTTCAATTTTCACAACCCAGACATTTTTCATAGGCCAGTTATGTTGTAAAAAGTTATGTTTAATTTGGAGTTGTCTGATGTTTCTTCAGGGTTACATTCAGATTATGCGTCCTTGGTAGGTGTAATGGTTAATTTTAAGTGTCAACTTGACTGGATTAAGGGTTACCTCAATGACGGGTGAAGCACTATTTCTGGGTGTGTCTGTGAGGATGTTTCCAGAGGAGATTGGGGTGTCTGAGTGAGAAAGATTGCCCTCAATGTGGGCGGGCACCATCCAATTGGCTAGGTGCCCAGACAGAACAAAAAGGCAGAGGAAAGGCAAATTCTCTCTCTCTCCTGGAGCTGGGACACCCTTCTTCTGCCCTCAGACACCAGAACTCAGATTTTCCAGCCTATGGACTCTGGGACTTGCACCATTCCCTCCCCCCCTCCTCCCCTGGATTCTCAGGCCTTCAGACTAGACTGAGACTTACAACATTGGCTTGAACACTCTGTGCTAGAAGCCAGGTGCGGTGACGCAGGCCTGTAGTTCCAGCTCCTCCAGAGAATGATGTGGGAGGATCACTTGAGTCCAGGTGCTTGAGACCAGCCTGGGCAACACAGTGAGAGTCTGTCTCTACAATAAAACACTCTGTGCTGGGAAGCCCATGCCTGGATGCCTTTCTCACCTTGTTTGAGCTCTGACAGCCTGCACAGCACGGCGCCCTTTGTGTGAACACTCTTCTCACCCGGCCTGTGGGCCAGCCCTGGTGGGTAGTCACCCTCTTGCTCTATTTGAGCTCTGGGCCACTGTGGCTCTCTCCCTTGGGGACAGATGCTTACTTTACTCTGCCCTGATTCATGGCTTTAGGACTGCATTGTTTGGAAGAGAAGGAAAGGGAGGGGAAGGGGAAGGAGGAAGACGAAAAGAAGACTAAGGTCTATTTTAAATTCAAAATTTAAAAGAATAAATAACAATGCCCACTATATATTTGTTTTCTATACTAATGAGAAATGTGGCTTTTTCTAGGTCTTCTAAAAAGACTAAAATATTAAACATGTTTTTAAACTTTACATTTATTTTCTTCTTAGAGGACTAATGTAATGCTGGATAATTAGACTCAGATTCCTTATTTGCATTCTTATTTGGGGCCAGAAGAAAAGTCTCTTTTAAAATACAATCTTTCCTTTTTTAATATGCCCAGAAGGATTGGAAAATATTGGGAATTAACAATTATTGGTGAAGAGACTAGATTTTAAAGCTATTATAGTTTAAAATAAAGGTCAGCATTTCTCCTTTTAATCATTTCATGCAATTTTGCCCCAAAGGCATTTATCCTTGTCTTTATCCATTGAATTGCACAGTAAACCCTATTAATTTAATCCAGATGAAGTCAAACAGTTATTTCTGACTCCATATTATGGTTCTATTGAGGTAATTACTACCAAGTAATTCAGTGATTGAGTCTGAAAAAATGCATTTAATTATTATTAATTGAATAAACACTGAGTTAATAAAACTGTCCTAGGATATTATACTGGAAATTAATTGACTATAATATATCTACCTTCAAGAAGTTATGCCCTGAGGGAGATAATATAGGAGGAACAATCCTTTCCACTTAGGTAAAGACACTTAGTAAATGCTCACTAAATTAAATATTCTTCTAATATTTGGGAGATGGGTGGCTCAGGGAAGCTAAATAACAATTTTATTCATGCAAATTCTTAATATGGCAAGGATCTTAAATTAATCAACAAAGTTAGAAAATTCTGTGACTCGTCTGAGAACTTTAATCTAAACTGGATTAACAAAATCAGTCTATATAATCAATTAATTACTTTCTTATGTAAAAAGTAGTAACAAGGTCAGGTTAAATCAGGGTAAATAACCTAAAGTCAAGAGGCTTAAAAATGTCCACAATTCCTTCCCTTTCTTTTTACTTTAAAACATAAGAAGCCAAGTAATTTTCTTAAACAATAATATAGAATAATATATAGGTTTCCTGTCTCTGACTGGCTTGACCTTGCATTGTTCCATGATTTTGCCTCAGGATTCTTACTAACCGTATGTGGAAGAATTGCAGGGCCTTAATGCAAGCCACAATTCTGGAATTGCCTCGTAAATTCACAGCCAAAAAAAGAAGTGGGATGGTTTGCACTTGGTAATGTAAACATAGGGTTTGAAGGAGTTATCACAATTAAGTACTTCTGCGCAATACACAGAATCCAGGAAGCTAAAATTTCCCACTGAAAAGGAAAGATGACCAAAATACCCAACAATATGCTTCGTGATTCAACATGACCTTCAAAATACATCTCACTTTTTCTCTAAATGAATATGTGTGTGGTTAAAAACATTAAACAGAGTCTGAAGATAGCTTCAAGTATTCAATAATAACACAGAGCATCAAATAACAGAATCGAAAGAAATTGAAGGAAACTGTGAACAAGGATGAAAAGAGCTAGGTCTCTGGAAACAGTCAAGAAGAAAGATTACTGACCACCGAATGAGGTCCCTATTCAAGTTCTGGGCAGACAGAAAAGCAATAATGTGATGAATCAATGAAAAGTACTTTGCTAAGAGGCAAGAACACCACCACAACACTTTTGCTTTCAGAAGTAAACGACTTTGCGACTTCAAAGAAAACCTTTTTTTTCCTGTCTTCCTTTTCATTTCTTTTTGTGTGAATCTTTAAGGTCTCTGACAGAATTGGGTCTGATACCAGCTCAGAGGACTTTGGGAACCACTGCTTCATGCCCCGTATTTTAAGGCAGTCATTTGCAACATCCCTTGTAAGTCCCTGTCCTTCTCTCATCCCCCCAACCAGGGGTCCACTCCCTGGACCATTTCCTAACAGACTCCATTCTGAAACTATTTGGACTAAAAAAGCTTGCCTGAGGAAACAGAGTTCTTTTAAATTCATGAAGCTTAAGGATCTTAAATGGGGAACTTTTCCAAGCACTCAACTAGGTGAGGAGGAAAGGAAGAGCTGCCTTCTGAGGGCTACTTGTGTTCAATTCAGAAATACAAAACTTTGGGGTCCATTTGATAACAGTCAATACTAGTTTAGGAGATTAGGAAAGGGATGGATAGGGAGTTCAGACCACTGACTAATCATTCTGAACCCAGAAGTCCAGAGACTTTCTGAGGTTTTAAATAGATTATATCATGTATAATATCAAATTCTCATACATATGAAACCCCAAATCATCTGACTATGAAGTCTATGGTTCTCAATGATGTTAACAAGTCTTATTCTACCTGCAGTAATCAGGATTATTGTCCCCAGTTCTTCACTCCACCCTATAATAAAATGATCCAATCTTGTTTTGGGCCATGGGAATTTGAAGTGATTTCCATTGTGGGAAGATTATATTTTTGCATCCTATTGATGTAGGGCTTGGCCATGGGCCCTCCTTTGGCCAATGGGACATGGGCAGAGGTGACAGTGTGTTAGTTCTGAGCCAAGTCCTCCAGAGGCATTGTCTGCTTGGCATCTACCTCGTGCTCCTTCATTCCTGTGAGGAGAACATGCCATGGGAAGCTGCAGCCACTTTAGCCTGGGCCTAGAAGGGAGACCCAAGGAGCACCCCTGAACCCAAATAAAAGCCTCCAGTTCAGCCTGGCCCCCCTGTGCTCAGCCTCCTTGCAGACCCATGTGGGGATATATAAATATTTGTGTGTAAGCCACTGATATACTGCTTCATAGGCTTGCTTTCAAAATTTACTTCTTAATATAAATCCTGAAGATCAAATGGCATCATCGTCCTTACATATGCCAAATTCTCTTTCAAAATAAGTTGCCTCAGAGCTTCCAAATATAAAATATAATCAAGTCCTAGATTAAGTTATGCTTTATATCACTTAAAAATATCATCTTACTTTCTATGAGGAATACATGATGCATGATTCCTCAATTAAAAACATCAAATCATTTTACACACAAAAAGTAGGCTACCATATAGCCATTATAAAGGAAAATCCCAAACCCTGGGGACAACCCAATCTCTACCTCCTCTACAGCTCTACCTGAGCATCTGAATGTGGAGGGAGGGAACAGGTAGAGAAAATCCACTCCGCTGGCTGGTCTCACTTAAGATTTATTGTAACACAGTCAGACAATCCTACTGCACTTTTATGATAAGCTATCCTTCCCTCTCGCCAAGAGGGAACATTTCAAGTATTCCAACACCTTCTCTGCTGGCCTCACTCTCAGCTGATGACCTCACTTCTTAGTTTACTGAGAAAAGAGAGGCAATCTTCCTATCCCCAACTCCACCTGCGTCTGTGTCTAGACTGCCTTCCTTCTTGTTATGTCATTCAAACGGTCCCTGTGCCTATGTGGGACAGCCTCTCACTGCATGGCATCACTGAGTCGCATCCTGGGGTGCCTCGTCCAGAGCTTTGCTTCTGCAATCACCCTCTCTCCTTTCTGCAGCATCAATTTTCACCTCCTTAACAGATCACATTCCCATCAGCATACAGCTGTGATGTCTCTCCCAAGTCTTCCCCTGGTTATCGCTGTTCTTCATCGCAAAGGAGGGGGGATCGCTTGAGGCCAGGAGTTCAAGGTTAAGAGTTATGGGTGACAGAGTGAGACCCTGTCTCTAAAAAAGAAACAGCCTGTATTTCCTGTTTCCATTTCCTCGCCTCCCATTTTCTCTCTAACTCACTCCAGCAGGCTTTCATTCCCACTGCTTCAACGGAACTATTCCCTCAGGGTCCCTTGGGACCTCTAAGCTGCCAAATCCCCTGGTCAATAACATTTACTACTGCTGATTACTCCTTTTTCCTAGAAATGCTCTTCACTTGGCTTCCAGTTCACCATCCTCTTCCAGTTTGCTCCTACTTTCCTGGACACTCCTCCATCTCCTCTGCTGGCCCCATCTGACCTGAACTTTAAATCTTGGAGTGCCCTCGGGACAGCGTCCCTCACTCTCTTTGGTTATCTATCATACCATTTCTAGGTGATCTTAACCAGACCCAACATCATCTATTTGCAGATGAATCCAAATTTATATCTCCTCTAAGCTCCAAATTCACATCTCCATTTGTATGTCTAATAAGCATCTCAAGCCAGACATGTCCAAAACCAAACTCTTTACTTCCATAACCTGCTTCTCCCTCAGCTTCCCCATCTCAATAATGGGACTCCGTTCAACCAGTAGTTCAGCCCTAAATCTGGGTGTCGTCTTGATACTTCTCTTTCCTTCACTCCTCATATCCAATCAGTAAAACCCACTGGCTGTGTCTTCAAATTACCTGAAATCTGATTACTCACTGTTTCCACTCACCACCTCCCATGCCCTCCCACTTCCTTTTGGGTCTGGTTGGCACTGGCAGAGATGGGGACAGAGAAAGGCACAGTATTGCTTCCCTACTCCCTCTTTGGTTCAGGCCTGCATCTCCAGAGGTAGCTGCATCCCACCACTCCAGAGGCCCATCTGCATGTCCCCAGCTGGCACTGTGCTCCCCTGTGACACGTCCCTTCCTCTCTGTGCCCCCTCAGGCCTTGGAGTAGTATCTCTTTGGCCTTGCACCCCTATTCATGTCTCTGTAAACTTCAAAGTAATTCTCTTCATCTGAATCATCTGAGGGTGAAGTTCTTTTCCTGCTGGGACCCTGATTGGCACACTATCTAAAATACATTCCTCTGTACTCCTCTTTATCCCTTTAACTATTTTTTTCTTAGTATATACGGTTAACTGAAATTTATTATCTGGTTTTTTTCCTTCTTATTTTCTGTCTCCACCCCCTCCTCTTCCCCAAAAGGTAAGCTTTCTGAGAGCTTTTACTTTTATTTTCACTTTTATATCCCCAGCCCTTAGAAGAATGCCTGGTATAGAGTTTAATGTAAATATATTTCTAGGAAAGATGTTTCTGACATATTAAGGGGAAAAGAAAAAGCAAGTTGAAGAAGAATATTATGGCATGGTTCTATTTTTTTAAATATGCCTATTCAGATATATTTGAGTAGTATAAAGAAAAGCCTGGAAGCCTATATATCAAAATATTAACAGGGGTTAATTCCTGGGGACAGGATTCAGTGTTCAGCTTTGTGCAGTTTGAATGTGTAGGAGAAGCAAGCAGGACCACTGGAAGCCTACATGAAGTTTTTGGGAAAATTAGAAAAAGTCATCTTCCCACCATAGTGTAGACACAGCCCCACTGGTACCAGGAGAGTGGATTTTATCCCTCATTTGTCATCATTTGGAAAACACAATGGTACAACTTTATGTGTTGGCTTGGTGAACAGTATTTTTTAAGATCAGGAAAAAGTTGATTTATATATACCTTTCTCCTCAATTTCTTTTCCAGCTCTTCTTTTATGTTTTTTGAAAATTTCTTGATGTTATAGAACCAAACCAAAATACATTAATAGTCACTTATTACCTTTCTATGACAAATCAGAAAAAAGTATACGCATGAGTAAGAACGAAAACAAACAAAAAAGCTTATAAAACTAAGTAGGGAACTCAGTGATAACAGCTTAACATAGAAAGCTATTACAATAATGAAAAAAAATTCACAAGCTAATGATAAAGCAATGTAGAAACAAAATTTACAAACTACTAAAAACCTGGAATTGACAACTGTTCAGAAAATCCATGGATGGATTCTGAGTGGTAAGTAGCAAAACGGTTCTGGGTGTCCCCTATGGACAAGGCTAATGTTGGAAGGAGATCTAATTTTAAATTGTATCTCTGGTATTTGACAAGTCTCATTGAATTTTGGTGACTTTGACTCCTGTTTATGTACCCAACAAAATATTTTTGAAAAAGTGAGTTCATGGGAACTTGAATGCAGAGGTACCCAACTGGGCCCAATAGCTTTTCACCTCTGGAGAGCTGAATTAAGTGCCATGGAATCTGGTGTTGTCACATAACAGGGAAACAAGACTTTTGCATTTCCATTTGGTACAACTTGGTCAACCCCAGAGGTGGCCTCTCCAGGTCAGAGTTGAGGCACATGATTGATGCCTCATGGATGGTGTGGGGAAAGCATGCCATGTTTCCTGGGCTGTGTCTGTCCTGACACCTGCAAAGATGACCAGAGAGCTAGAGAATTCTTGGGCTGATACTGAATAGTCATGCCTGCCAGGGGTCCAGAGAGAGACTCCAACGTGGCCTTGGAGACCTGGTCCATATGATCAGTGATAGGTGGTGACATCTGAGCAATAGTGATGGCTACCTCAGCTGCCTACAGCCTGCCCTGCCACCTGAGTCTTGTACTTTCTCCTATTTCCTTCATCTTGTATATTCCTTTCCCAAAGAGAGAGCCACACTGGTTATAAGGGATAAATATTTTGGGAAAAGCGAGTTAATAGGGACCTGAATGCAGAAGTACCCAACTAGGCCTTAGGCTTCCTGGGGATCAATTGTCCCACTGGTCGTAGAGTGGCCGATGTCCTCTTCCAGATGTTTAAAGATCACAGCAAATGCCTTACACGTGGCACTAGTGGATCTGGCCAAAGCAATGATTTTCTCAGGACCGCTGCCTTCTGATGATTTATCACGATCGCTATCCTCCTCACCATCTTCTTGCTTATTCTGCCAATTTCCCCGTTGTTCTGCCAATTTCCTTTCCATGTAATCTGCTTTATGCTGGAGTGCATGATAAGCAGTGTTTGTGGGTGGAACTTTAAGTGTAGCGTTTGGTCACTGGTGGGAGTAAATGCCAAAAACCATAGCCTCAGGGTGATTGAGGAAAAGGGGACCAGGAGGGAAGGAAAAAGTAGGGAGCTGGAGATGGAGCCATGGGAAGGTGCTAAAATAAGGGCAGGTGGGAAGGTGAGGGAAATCCCTGTCAAGGCACAGAAGGGCAGATAGGGGTGGAGGTGCCAGTCACGTAGGGGAGAAGGTCAGATCACTGCTAGCTATTTTTTTGCTGTCTAGCCAATCCTGACCATTTCAGCCAACATTCTCCATCTAAATAGGAAATTTGCTGTCATTCTAACATTCAATTTAAATTGTGGGCTCTTTGAGAGCAGGAACCATTTAAAACGGAAGTTGGCTTATTATATTTCAAATTAAGGGGTCCAATTGTTCTGTTCGATGGATAGCTTTCTATAATGCTTAGTCAGGTTTCCATCTTACTCCATGTGTCATTGTGACCTGTTAGGTGAGTTTTTGCTCTCCCTTTACCTCCCACTGCTTATTTCCATTTTGAACCTATGCTGTTCAAGTGAGGTCCCTGGACTAGCAGCATCAACATTTCCAAGAACCTTGTTACAAATACAAAATTTCCAGCCCCAACCTACACGTACATACTGAAACTCTGGGGGTGGGGACCCAGTGATCTTTGGTTTAACAAACTTAGCAGTGATTTAGACGAACACTAAAGTTTGAAAGCCAGTGTATTGAACTTGGATTCATCAACTAGCCCACTGTGCTCATTCTTAACGCATCAACCCTTCTAGTTCTCCTTCACTTCCTGGATAAATGGGAGCATCTTTCTTCTCCATTTCCTTGAAGTTGGGCACGTGGCTTACTCGGGTCAATAAAATGTAAGTGGAGATGCTGGATGGGTTTAAGAGTCAGCATGTAATTTTCCATGCTCTCTTCTCTGGCCATGGTGATTGTGGAAGGATATTTTGATACAGACGTCCATATGATTGAAACATACAGGATTATCAAGACACCACATGAAGGGAAGCTTCATTGACGCTCACCTGCCCCAGCTTTGTGTGAGTGATAAATAAACTGTGTGTAAAGCCACTGAGATTTTGGGGTTGTTAGTTACTACAGCATAAAATTGGCCTGACTAATTCACTCACTTATAACTATTGTATAATTATAGTGCTTATGCAGTTTCAGGCACTTTGGCAATAAATATTAATTAGTTAAATGAATTGAATGAAGAATAAATTTGACATTCAATCAACAAACACCAATAATTGTGAAAGTAGATCAGTTAGGTTAATTCTATTCAGCTTTATTTATTAATACTGTGATAGGCAATGAGGGTACAAAGATGAATTAGATGGTTTCTAACCTGGAAGATTTTGGTTGGAAGATAAAATTGGAAAGTTTGGTTAGTATCAGTGTGTGGAGAATCTTGAATTAAAGACTAAAGAATTTTACTTCATCTTGTAGACGATGGGAGGACGAGGGTGTCCATGGGTTTTGAGCAGGATAGCACTACTTTTAAATTGACATTTTAGGAAAACTAATCTGCTGATGGTGGAGGAGGTACAGGAAGACAAGTTGAGAGGCTATTTCAATAATCTGGGTGTGAGAAGATAAGGGCTCTGGCTGGAGTGCTGGTAATTGAAATGAAAGAGCATAATCAGAAATGAGAGAGATTAGAAAGTAAAAACAGGATGTTAGGTAAGTGAGGGGTGGGGAGGTGAGAAGAATGATTCAAGAATGACTCTTAGGTTCCGTGTCTGTGATGCCACTGGGGGAAGTTGGGAGGAGGTAGACGATGATGAGACATAGAGACCATTTACAGACAAAATGAAAGGATCCAGTAGAGCCAGAAAATAGAGGTGACACAAAGAGGGTGCCGTTGGAGTTGATAATTTTTTGTGGAGGATAGAAAGACTGGGATCTAAAGTCCAAGGAAAGGGGTCAACTTTGGAGGGAGAAGGGCAACTACTTGCTTCAAGACCAGAGGGAAAGATCAGTTGAGTGAAAGTCTCTCTTAAACTAGAGATACTCTGTATCTCCTGAATTTACCAGTTTTGCCAAATTTCCTTTTACCACACTGATACCAAATAAAGCCAATTTTAATTTATATTAGCTCAAAATTAAATTTTCCAGTTATTAAAATACCTGAGTTTGTAAAAATGTGAGGACTATTCTTTAAACTTATAAGAAAAATTGGATTTATAAGAAAAAATTGTTATAATTCTTTCAAGTTATGTCCCTGAATCCTTAGTACTTTATTCTAGAAAACATCTACTTGTTCACCTGCTGAGGTCACTTACAGTGTCTGGTTTGAATTATGACTCTAAAAATGCTATTTAGTGAAATACTCTTATTTTGGATATATCTTATGCAGCTTTTTAAAAATATTCTTGGAAAGGGAGGGGCAAGATGACCGACTAGAGACATCACTTGCTGGACTGTCCTGGAAGGAAGGTAGGATTTCAGACAGAGGAGAGGGGAGAGGAGACACAGCTTGGGTGTGGATCATAGAGAGAGGTGCTGGAGCCTACCGGGGACGTCACGGAGGAACATTGTGAAGCAGAGAAGGAAGAAGACAAAGGAAAGAGGATATTGGCAAGGATCAAACCCAGAGAGGCTTGGAACCTAGTGAAGGGGTAAAGGATGATCCCTCTCTCCCTCCCATGTGCCTTCCGTGACCAGTGGGCTACCAAGTTTCTTGGAGTCTTTTCCACCCCCACAAGCCCAGGCAAGGTGGCAAACATGGAATAGTGGGGAGAACTTGCATGATCCCAGAACTTGGGCATTCCATGCAAGGTTCCCCTCCAAGGAGAGTGACCCGAGAGGCTGAAGAACTGACTTTCTTCCATCCAGATGCTTTTCCTTCCCTGCCCCTCCCCCATTCCCTGCAACTGGGACCAGTTTCAGCTGAGAATTTGGCAAGCAGCTGCCTCTCCCCAGTGGGTGTGTGCTACAGGCTGAGGTTTCCAGAGAGAGTGGGACCCATGCCTTTCTCCTTGGGGACCTGCAGTGGAGCCAGGGTGCCCAATCTGGGAGCTCCCAGGCTGCTGGCATTTTGTGGAGTCGCACAGCAGTGGGTCAGACAAGCAGGCCAGACCCTGTGCCTCCTGGACTGGAGTGGATTGCTGGGGGACACAAGGGGGAGGTCCGAGAGCTGGACTCAGGTGGTGAGGGAGCCCACGTGGACAGAGCTGACAGGACAATACTGTGGGGTTCTGAGATGTGGCAATCTGGGAGAGCACCCATTCCCCCCTACAGGAAAGCTGCCCTGTTGGATTAGGGTGGGTCCTCTGGCCAGGAAGAACCCAGCCCTGGGAGCCATAGCAATCAAGTATGGCAGCCAGCCCAGGCACTTGGGCTGACTGGGAACTATGGCTCCTCCCGCACCCATTGCAACCAGGAGAGCAGTGTGAGCTGAGAATTTGGTGAACAGCTGCCTCTCTCCAGTGGGTGCGTACTCCAGGCTGAGGTTTCTGTAGAGAGTGGGGCCCATGCCTCTTCCCTTGAGGACCTGCAGTAGACCTGGTGTGCCCAATCTGGGAGCTCCCTGCCACCAGCATTTTGCAGAGATGTATGCCAGTGGGTCAGACACACAGGCTGGGGGTAGGTTTGAGAGCTGGACTTGGGTGGTGAGGGAGCCCATGTGGACAGAACTGATGGGAGAATACTGTGGGGGTCTGAGACATGGTGATCTGGGACAGCACCCATCCTCCCTGCAGGAAAGCCACACTGTTGAATTAGGGCAGGTCCTGTGGTGGGGAAGATCCCAGCCCAGGGTACCATAGCAACCAAGCATTCAGGCCTCTCCCCCATAAGCAGCCCTCCCAGTCTGGAGAGCCCACCCCGACTTTCCTCCCAGTGGCTCCCCTACTGGCCAGGAAAACAACCTCTGAGCCCCACAGAGGCTTTGCAAAGCCTTCCAGGCTCACACAACCTAACCACACTCTGCCTCACTCCTCCACTCACCTCTGCTGTGGGGGAGATCAAGCAACCCCCTGGGAGCTACAGGGCCCCTTCCAAAGCTTGGGACACTTAAGTGCTCAACCTGAAGGACTAGAGCTTACCATAGGCACAAAAGAACATCTCCACAGTTGGCTCTTTCATGCACGCATCAACCACTGACAGGGAGAAAAACTCTATAGTTCATCACAGCATTTACCAACTCAATCAAACAGGGTGTGGCTGTTTCTTACTCACAAGTGCCACCCACTGTCTTAGAGATTAAGTTGGGAGATCCAATACAATTCACACTGCTGAGAAGAGGTGAAGACAGCAGGATAGAGGCAACCCAAGGGGATGCTGTTTATTAGGAGAGAAACAAAACTTACAGGCAGCTTGACCTTTGAGGGTCTCCCTCTTCCACTGCAGACCCCTGGGCTGATCGGAGAGCTGCTTAGATTCTGTGCAGAGACATTCTACTGGAGAGCAGGTGCAACAGAGATCTGGTGCCTGCCAATAACAGGCTTCTGCAACTGATGACATCCTGATAGCTTTGGTGCACAAAGCCAGGTCCACTCAAGACCCAGCCATCCAGCAGTAACCTTAGCATCACCCTTGCCAGGCCAGGAAGGGAGCAGATGCTCCCCCACGTTGAGCCTAATGACAGGGGGTTGAGCATGCCTCCTCCCCAGTGTGGAAGATGAACAGAAAGGGAGACTCAGTCACCACAGGCACCACTTGGGAAGCCTTGGGCAACTGCCTCAGTGGGTCCTATGCATGGGGGAAGAACCTTGGCCAACCAGTAGCTCTGGCCCACCTAAGGCAGAACCTAGGCCACTGAGAGAAACCTGTGCCTGCATGACTGGGCATCAGCAGTCCCCACACTGGTGACACAGCCCCTCATATGGGCAGCTCTACCCCTGAAATCCCCAGAGCCAGTTCTGAAGCTTTCACTGTGCCTGAGTCTGAGACTCTGCCCCTGTAGCTCCAGGGCCCCTGCCGGGCTTGTGACTCCAACCCTGAGACTCCAGAATTGTGCCTGGACCCCAAGACACCACAACTGAGTTCCCACCACTACCACTGGGCTAGCAGAACCTCCCTGAGGTCCAACACTTTACTCAGGACCCCCCAGCCCTGAGCAGCTGTCACTTCTGGACTTGGTTCAAGAGAGTCTCCAGCAAAGGAGAAGGGATGCCCTGCATACCTATTAACCCAGTGCCAAGAGAAGAGAAGCCAGATGAGAATAAACCAGCAAAAGAACCCTGGCAACATGAAGAAACAAAATAGTTCAACACCCCCAAGAGAACACAATGGAGCGAGCTATAGTAGTTGACTCCACCCACAAGGAAATTGCCAAAATGATACAAATGGAATTCAGAATATGGATGGCAAATAAGATGATTGGAATTGAAGAGAAAGTTGAAAACCAACAAAAAGAAGCCAAAAAAAAATTTCAGGAAATCAATGAAAATAGTGAAAAAGTCACTAGGGAACTAGACAACATAAGAAAGGATCCCTGAGGGTGAAGAAGAAAGAGCTAAAAGCATAGAAAACCTATTTGAGGAAACTATTGAGGAAAACTTCCTGGAAATTGCTAGAAATTCAGACATGCAGATACAAGACGGACATTGAACACCACAAAGATTCATAGCAAATAGGACATCTCCAAGAGACACAGTAATCAACCTGGCCAAAGTCAAAATGAAGGATAAAATTCTGCAAGTAGCAAAAGGAAAGCATCATATAACTTACAAAGGAGAACACATCAGGCTAATTGCAGACTTCTCAGTGGAACCCTTACAACCCAAAAGGGATTGGGGCCCCATCTTCAACCAACTTAAATTGAACAACTGCCAACCTAGAATTTTATACCCTACAGAACTAAGTTTCACAACAGATGGAGAAATTAAGTCCTTTCCAGACAAGCAAACACTGAGGGAATTTGTCATGACCAGACCAGCTCTACATGAAATACTCAGAACAGCATTACACACAATCAGCACCACAGATACCCACCAGTGTAAATTCACCTAAAAAACCCCCAAAACTCACAACTCCTATAAAACAATAGAACAAGAGGTAAAACAAAGCAATAAGGGACTATCCAACAGGATGAACAGACCAATAATCCACATATCAATTCTACCAATCAACATGAACTAACTGAATGCTCCTCTCAAAAGACATGGGCTGGCTGACTGGATGAAAAAACACAACCCAACTATCTGCTGTCACCAGGAAACACATCTAAACCACAAGGACGCACACAGACTCATCGCAAAAGGATGAAAAAAAATATTCCATGCAAATGGAAATCAAAGGAGAGCAAGTGTAGCCATTCTCATATCAGATAAAATTGACTTTAAGCCAACAAAAGTAAAGAAAGACAAAGAGGGCCATTATATAAAGGTAAAGGGAGCTATCCAACAAGAAGACATAACAATCCTAAACATATATGCACCCAAGACAAGAGCTTCCAGATATATAAATCAAATCTTACTAGAACTAAGCAAAGAAATAAATATACCATTGTAATTGCCAGGGGCCTCAACACCCACTGTCAGAACTTGATAAATCATCTAAGCAGAAAATAAATAAAGAAATAATGAACTTAAACCAAACTAAATCAAAAGGACCCAACAGACATTTACAGAATATTCTACCCCCAAACTACAGAATACACATTCTTAGCAGCATATGAGACATTCTCCAAGATTGATCATATCTTAGGCCACAAAACAGGTCTCAAAAAATTTGAAAAAAATCAAAATCATACGATGTATCTTCTTAGACCACAGTGGAATAAAATTAGAAATCAATCACAAGAGAAACACTCAAACCTACACAAAGTCATGGAAATTAAACAACCTTCTGCTGAATGATTATTAGGTCAAGAATTAAATTAAGATGGAAATCAAAAAATTCTTTGAGCTGAACAACACAGAGGACACAAGCTATCAAAATCTTTGGGACACAGCACCAGCATTCCTCAGGGGAAAATTCATTGCCTTAAATACCTACATCAAAAAGACAAAAAGATCACAAGTTGATAACCTAATGTCACACCCCAAGTAACTAGAAAAGGAAGAACAAACCAAACCCAAAACCAGCAGAAGAAAAGAAATAAGGAAGGTCAGAGCAGTCCTAAATGAATTAGAGAACAAAAAAATAATACAAAGGATTAATGAAAAAAAAAGATGGTTCTTTGAAAACATAAACAAAATCGACAGACCTCTTGCTGCATTAACTAAGAACAGAAGAGAAAAGACCCAAATAAACTCAAACAGAAATGAAAAAGGTGACATTAAAACTGATTCTGCAGAAAGACAAAATTCATCCATGAATACTATGTAAATCTCTGTGCACATAAACTAGAGAATGTAGAGGAAATGGACAAGTTCCTGGAAACACACAATGTCCCAGGACTCAACCAGGAAGAAACAGAACTCTTAAATAGACCAATAACTATCAGTGATATCAAGTCAGTAATAAACAACCTCCCCCCCAAAAAAGCCCTGGGCCAGATGGATTCACAGCTGAATTCTATCAGACCTACAAAGAAGACCTGGTACCCATACTACAGAAATTATTCCATAATATTAAGAAGGAGGGAATCCTTCCCAACTCATTCTATGAAGCCAGTATCACCTTGATACCAAAGCCAGGAAAGGACACACAAAAAAAGAAAACTACAGACCAATATTCCTTATGAATGTAGATGCAAAAATCCTCAATAAAATACTAGCAAACTGAATTCAACAGTACATCAAAAAAATAATCCACCAGAACCAAGTGGGCTTCATCCCAGGGATGCAAGGATGGTTTAACATACATAAATCAATAAATGTGATTCACCACATAAACAAAAGCAAAAACAAAGAACATATGATCATCTCAATAGATGCAGAAAAAGCATTTGACAGAATCCAGCACCCCTTCATGATAAAAACCCTCAACAAACTAGGCATAGAAGGAACATATCTCAGAATTATAAAAACCATATATGACAAACCCACAGCCAACATTATTCTGAATGAGGAAAAGTTGAAAGCATTCTCCCTAAGAGCTGGAACAAGAAAAGGAAGCCCACTGTCACCACTTCTATTCAACATTGTGCTAGAAATCCTAGTCAGGGCAATCAGTCAAGAGAAGAATATTAAAGGTACGCAAATCGGGAAAGAGGAGGTCAAACTATTGCTTTTCGCTGATGATAAAATCTTGTATCTAAAAAAACCCAAAGATTCCACCAAGAGTCTCCTGGAATTGATAAATAAAGTCAGCAAAGTCTCAGGATACAAAATCAACATACATAAATCAGTAGCATTTCTATATACTAATAACAGTCAAGCTGAGAGTAAAATCAAAGACTCAATACCATTCACAATAGCTATAAAGAAAATAAAATACCTAGGAATATACTTTAACTAAGGAGGTGAAAGATCTCTACAAGGAGAACTATGAAACTCTGAGGAAAGAAATCTCAGAGGATACAAACAAATGGAAAAACATATCATGCTCATGGATAGGTAGAATCAACATTATTAAAATGTCCATACTACCCAAAGTGATTTACAAATCCAATATAATCCCCATCAAGTTACCAAAGTCATACTTCACAGGTCTAGGAAAAATAATTCTATGCTTTGTTTGGAACCAGAAAAGAGCCTGAATAGTCAAGGCAATCTTAAGCAAAAAGAATAAATCTGGAGGTATCACATTACTGGACTTCAAACTATACTACAAGGCTATAGTAACCACAACAGCATGGTATTGGTACAAAAATAGAGACATAGACCAATGGAACAGAACAGAAAACCCAGACGTAAAACCATCTACTTACAACCAACTGATCCTTGACAAAGCAAGCAACAGCATACACCAGGGAAAAGAAGCCCTATTCAACAAATGGTGCTAGGAAAATTGGATAGCCACATGCAGAAGAATGAAACAGGACCCCTACTTCTCACCACTAACAAAAATTAATTCAAGATGGATAAAAGACTTAGACCTAAGGCATGAAACCATAAGAATTCTAGAGGAAAATGTGCGAAAAACTGTTCTAGATATCAGCCTAGGGAAAGAATTTATGAAAAAGATCCCAATGGCAATCATGGCAACAACAAAAAGTAACAAATGGGATTTGATTAAGCTAAAAAGCTTCTGCACAGCTAAGGAAACAATCAACAGAGCAAATAGACAACCTACAGAATGGGAGAAAATATTCATAAGCTACACATCCAATAAAGGGCTAACAACCAGAATTTACAACAAACTCAAGCAAATCAGCTAGAAAAAAACAAACAACCCTTAACAAGTGGGCAAAAGACATGAACAGATGCTTCTCAAAAGAAGAAAGACAAATGGCTAAGAAACATGAAAAAATGTTCAACATCACTAATCATCAGGGAAATGTAAGTTAAAACCATAATGAGGTATCACTTTACCACAGTTAGAATGGTTTTTATTAAAAAGTCCAAAAGCAATAGATGCTGGCATGGATGCAGAAAGAAAGGAATGTTTATACACTGTTTGTGGGACTGCAAATTAGTACAACCTCTATGGAAAACAGTGTATGGAGATTCCTCAAAGAACTAAAAGTAAACCTACAATTCAATCCAGCAATTCCACTACTGGATATTTACCCAAAGTAAAAGAAGTCATTTTATCAAAAAGACACCTTCACTGAAATGTTTATTGCAGCACAATTCACAATTGCAAAGATGTGGAATCAACCCAAATGCCCATCAATTCATGAATAGATTAATAAAATGTGGTATTTGTACACCATGGAGTACTACTCAGCCAGAAAAAAGATGAATTAATACCTTTTGCAACAATCTGGATGGAACTGGAGACCATTCTCCTAAGTGAAGCATCACAAGAATGGAAAAACAAACACCACATATACTCACTATTAAATTGGAACTAACCGATGAGCACACAAGTGCACAGAGGGAAGAAAACTCAGTGGACAGCAACCAGGGGGAGGGAGAAGCAGGGGAAAGGAGTAAACCAACCTAATGGGTACTATGAACACTATTTGGGTGACAGGCACACCTGCAGCCAGAACTCAAGCATTACAAAAACCATCCATGTAACCTAAAACATTTGTACTCCCTTAATATTTTGAAATAAAAAAAAAAAATGGCAGGACATTTACTATCTGACTCTCTATACTTAAATTTTTTGAACCCATGAATATATTACCTATTCAAAATATCAAATTTAAAAATCTGGGAAAATATTGTTTCCCAATATAAGTTGTATGAGTTCCATATTTTATATGTTTTAATAAAGCTGATTTTGCCTAGTAAAAAAAATTTAAAAATCATCCTTTATTAAAAACATTTTTGTGTCTTAAGTTTATTTGCTTTGGCACCTTTAAGTCCCAATATACACATTTGAACTATTTTTGTAATAACTCATTGGTTTCTTATATAAATTCCAAGGCATGTCTAATAGTCTGTCATTGCAATTTGAATCAGTTTTTTCTGAGCAAAGAAAAATCAGAAGGGCTTTAGGATTAATTACATGCTTAAACATTTAGTAATTCCCCCCAAAATTACTGAAATGAAATGTGCAGAAACTGTTGCCTCAGTATTCTAAATAAATTTACCTTTTAGGGATGTCCGGCTTTGGCAGGATTTAAAGAACATGAAAATTGTTGGGAAATTCTTATGAGATTTAAAAAGGAACAAGAACACCATGCTATAAAACATAAGAAAAGAACCCAATATTTTTGTCAGAAGCAAGTTTCCTCATGAAAATAAAATAAATATAATTTAATTTCCATGTTTTTTTGTCAACTCGGGTTTATTTTGTTGCTCTTGTTTGTTTATTTGCTTGGAAGGTTTTGGCTGTTGGGCCTTTGGACTAAGGCCTGGAGAACTCTGAGCTTCATTGCCCTTGACTTGCCAAGTGGTGTAGGGAAAGTTGTTAGATCGTTTTATATTTTCCCCAAGATGAAGAGGATTATACCACTTACTTTTAAGAAAGTGCTTGAGTTTTTATGTGAAAAGCTGAACAATAGTTCATATTACAGAGAGCAACTGGAGAAAATCAGAGTGGGGTTGAGGGGACAGATTGCATTGTTCACCCTCCGTGGGCCTACTGGGTAGCTCTGCCATTCAGGGCTGGCTTCACAAACTCACTCCACTTGTGGCTTTGGGGCACCACTTTTTCTCCACCCTCTCTCTTCCTCCTCCAGTTCCTTTGCTGACTCCCCTTCCTTGACTCAGCCCCGGAGTGCATGGATTCTCCAAAGTTGTGTCTCCACACTCTTCTCTTCTTGTGTTACCCATGTGCTGGAGCAGTCTTTTTCACTCCCAAGGTTCCAGCCACATATTCAAATGTCAATCAGACATCTGGGCCTACATGCCCCATGGATACCTCAAACCCAACACTTCCAAAATTAAGCATGTCTTCTAGCTCTCTATCAAAATGCCCCCCTTTCTGGACTCCTTATGTTGATTAACAGTGCAACCTTCTCATAGTCAATGAAACTAGAAATGTTTTCATTTCCTTTGCCTCCCACATCCAAGTAATGACTGTGTGTTGTTAACACTATCTCAAATGACTTAAATTCCTTCACTCTATACGTGTGATAATTAGCCATAGTCTGTTTATACTATCTCTAAAATGTTCCCAATTCCTCTCTCCCTTCTCCATTCTATCTTCTACTACCCTTGTTCTGACCTCAGTACCTATTGCATCAGCCAGCTAACTGGCCTTCTTCCCTCCTTCTCTATTCATTCCCTCCTGCACATAGCTGCCAGAGTTGTTTTCTAAAACACAAATTAATTAATTAATTAATTAATTTGAGACAGTGTCTCACTCTGTTGCCTGGGCTAGAGTGCAGTGGTGTCATCATAGCTCACTGCAGCCTCAAACTCCTGGGCTCAAGCCATCCTCCTGCCTCAGTCTCCCAAAATGGTGGTATTACAGGCATGAGCCACTGCACCTGGCCCACAAATTTAATGATAATGATTCTTTGCTGAAAAACCAATGGCTCCTGCAGCAGAGTCTGGCTGCAGCCTAATTTTCTGCCTGCACTGCTTCTCCCTCCACTCCCCACCATGTAGTTCAAGTATGCTATATCCTGCTCATCAATCACACAGTAAACTCCCATGGCCCCAGATTTGTTTGTCCTCCTGTAATGCCCTACCTGCCTTTTTTGCTTGCTCAAATTATACCAATCTCTTAAAATCCAGTGTCATTGGAAAGACGTAATAGAGTATGTTTAGAACATAGTAGGACTCTAATAAATATATTTTGGGTTGAATTAAATTAAAAAGAAAATACAAAAACCTTATGGTAAAAATAAAGGATAGGGGATTACTTTGTTAGCTGAGAGATGTAACTGAATTTAACTTCAATGTGAGTCAAGTCTATACTGTCCACGATCTCCCCTTCTCATCCCAAGCCCCTGTCATTGGTGTGGCCTGCCTTGGATAATTCTCCCCTAGACCCCTAACTGAAAAGAATTTCCATATATATATATATATATTTCACTAAAAGCAATATCACACTGAGCATATTTTTTTGGGCTACTTTTGCAAGTATATCTGTAGTGTAAATTCCTAGCACTTAAAATGCTGAATAAAAAGGAACATGGATTAAGACATTTGATACATCTTGCTGAATTGTAGCAACTACCCTCATACCAAAGATGTATGAAAATATCTGGTGTCCATGCCCTCACCAAAAGTATTATCAAACTTAGATTTTTATTTTATCATTTATTTTATTTTTTAGAGACAAGGTCTCTCTCCGTTGCCCAGGCTGAAGTGCAGTGGTGCAATCATAGCTCACTGTAGCCTTGAACTCCTGAGCTCAAGTGAACCTCCTGCCTCAGACTCCTGGGTGGCTGAGACTACAGGTGCTCACCACCTCACCCCAGCTAATTTTTTATTTTCATTTTTTTAAGAGACAGAATCTCGCTATGTTGCCCAGGCTGGTCTCAAACTCCTGGCCTCAAGCGATCCTCCCACCTCAGCCTCCTCAATTGCTGGGATTACAGGCATAAGCCACTTTGCTCAGCTTAGCCAATTATATACATAAAAATGTTATTTTGGCTTACATTTCCTTAATTATTAATGAGCTTGAGCATCTTTCCATATGTGTATTGGCCATTTATATCTCTTTCTATGTGCCTTTCCTGTTCATGTCCTTTTGTTCAATGTTTTGTTGGGTTGGCTGTCTTTGTCTTTACTGATTATAACTGTTCCTTGTAAATTTAGTAAATTAGCCATTTGTCTACATTATGGGCTGTAAATCATGTTCCAAGTTTGCCAATTGTCTTTTGATTTTGTTCATTATTATTTTATTGCATAGAAAATTTAAAATCTTTTTATAGCTAAATTTATCAGTCTTCTTCATGCTTCTAAGTTTTGTATCATTCTTTAAAAAGTCTTCTCCATTCTAAGATTATACAATGTTTCTTCAAGCATTATAATAGTGTCTTTTTCAAAGTTTAAATCTTTGATTTGTATGAAATTTACTCTGGTATAAGAAATAAGATGGGGATTTGTCTTAATTTTTTTCCCAAATTGTTACTGGTTATACACCAAATTCACTTATTTTTTTTTAAATGGAACCTGCCTTTTATTTCCTTTTTGCTACAGCTCCTGTTACATCACTGTCATAGGAAAATTCCCTCATTTCCAGAAATTCTTTTTTCTTTGTTTTTCCTGTCTTTTTTATTTCAGAATGTTATGGGGGTACAAACATTTTGGTTACATAAATTGCTTTTGTACCATTTGAACACTCTTTTCCTCACTGGTCTGAAATGTAGCTTTTATACTAAATTCTGATGTATAGTTAGGTGTATTTCTGAACTCTGTAAAATTGAATTAGAGAAAATTTATGGTGCCCCAAACCACTAGCTTAGGAGACCTAGCATTAAATCAGTGTTACTCTGGATCCAGATCTGTTAGCAGATATAAATTTCACAGTCACAAGATTGAGGTGAACAATGATGTAACTTTATTTCCCTACAACTGAACCTGGTTTAGCCCTTGAGCCCCCATGTCCATTCTGTGGCAGAACACTTAATTCAGCCAATTCAAGATATCTCTGTCTCCCACGGGTGATGTAAGAGCTGGGAGTTGGAGATGAGGCAGCTTCTCTCATCCAGGGTTTGCGAGGGGGATGAATCTCATTGATAGCCATCTTCTGTCTTCTCCTGGTACCTATAAGATATAACTCAATCTGTTCCCCAAAGACCATCTGAGATTTCTCTTAGAGGCCCACTCCAGCACCATAGATTTGGACCCTGGGACATGCAGGTTATGGAGAACACTTTCTCAGGAATTCATATCAATTACTTGTTTTCTTGCTTTCTTTTCCCAATTGTCTTCTTTCCTCCAACCTGTGAGATTTGCCTCTGGCTTTAGGGAGGTGGCAGTGGCTGTGGTGAGAGGAGGAAAAAGGCTCATCATACATCACCCTGTAATCTTTCCAACTCCATTGTTTACAGCATAAACTTTGACTATAGGGTAAACTTTCAGTTCAGACCTTTGGAAATTGAGCTGAGCTTTTGGAACCAAAACAATTTTTTTTGTTTGTTTCTCAAGAGCCTAATTTACAAATCAAAATATTTTAGCTTTTAATATGATCATTTATGTTATGAATTTTAAGAGCCTATTTAGGAAACTATGACCAAGAATTTGAGTCTTTGTTCTGGCTGCATCAGGGAGAGTAATGGGCACAAAGAAGCCCTGGGGGATGGATGCCTGGGAACAGCCTTTGTTAACATCTCAAACTATCTGAACACTGAGTCCTTGATCTGGCACCTAGACACCTGTCTCCATCCATGTGATCATACCCTTGGTCTTGGATCCATTTCAACTAGCTTCTCTTTGCCTTCTGGTTCTCTTGGTTCCTTTCCTCTGCTCTTGCTTAGTCCTTGTTGTCTTTTTTTATTTTTTGTAAACCATATTGTGTGTGACATTTATTTATTTATTATTTGTTTTGAAATTGACAGATAACATCGTATGTTTTTATCAAGTAAAACATGATGTTGTGAAGTATATATACAGTCTGGAATGGTTAAATCTAGCTTTATAACAAATGCGTTACCTCACATAGCTGTCATTTTTGTGGTAAGAGCACATAACATTCACTCTCTTTACATTTTTCAAGAATACAATATATCATCATTAACTCTAGTCACCATGCTGTACAGTAGATCTCTTGAAATTTATACCTCCTATATAACTGTAATTGTGTACCCTTTGACCAATATCTTCCTGCAGCCTCCTCCTCTCTAACCACCTCAGCCTCTGTTAACTACCATTGTACTCTTTACTTCTATGTGATCAACATTTTTAGATTCTACATGAGTGAGACTGTGTGGCATTTGTCTTTTTGTGCCTGGCTTATTTCACTTAACATAATGTCCTCCAGGCTCACCCATGTTGTTGCAAATGCCAAGATTTCATTCTTTTTTATGGCTGAATAGTATTTCATTACATATATATACCACATTTTCTTTATCCCTTCATCTGTTGATGGCTACTTGGATTGTTTCCATATCTTGGCGAATGTGAATAGTGCTGTGATAAACATGAAAGTGCAGACATCTCTTCAACTTCCTGATTTAAAGTCCTCTGGATATATACCCAGTAGTGGGATTGATGGATCATATGGTAGTTCTGTTTTTAATTTTTTGATGAACCTCCATAATGTTTTCCATAATGGCTGTACTAATTTACATTCCCACCAACAGTGTATGAGTTCTCTTTTCTCCCTGTCCTCACCAACACTCGTTATCCTTTGTCTTTTTGATAATCGCCATTCTGGCTAGGGTGAGGTGATATCTCATTGTGGTTTTGATTTGCATTTCCCTGATGATTAGTGATGTTGAGCATTTTTTAGCAGTGCCCAGGTGCAGTGCTGGTCTCTGGGGTTGTGGGCTTTGGGTGCAACCCAGCACTGAGTCAGCCTCTGTGGCCAAAGATTCTGGCCATGGTAGTCCAACAGCTAAAGCAGTAATGGGCTTAGGGACCTTGCCAGCCAACCTATCCTGAATCTCTGGACAGGCTTATTGCTGAAGGAAGTACCCAAACCATGCTCCTACTGCCTTTTGAACTGGGGTTCTGCCTAGCTTCCCTCACCATCAATTCTCCCAGGGACCAGAGTCCCAGAATCTACCCTCTTTGGCTGTGCCATCATTTTGATTGCAAAGCTGTATACTTTCCAAACTTTTGCCTGTTCTCTCCTCTGGGAGCTTCCTAACATAGTTCTCCACCTGCCTACTGTGGAAGTTGCTGGATCTTCCCAGATTACCACCCACATTAACCAGCTGCCCTGCCTGACAGGACGGAAGACAGAGTGTTCTGCTGTGGAAAGCAAGGGTGTAGGGTGTGTGGGTGGGAGCAAGGGGCAGTATGTGAGGAGGTCACCAAAGAGAGTTACTGCAAGAAAGGCCAGAAGGTGGATTGCCAAGAATAAAGCATCATACTGTTGCCCAGTTGAGCTCCAACTAGCTTAAAAGATCTAGTCTGTGATTCCTAATGGATGATTGCTTTGATGTACGTTTTAATCTGTTTGTGCTGCTATAACAAAATACCTGAGACTGAGTAATTTATAAAGAACAGAAATTTATTTCTCACAGTTCTGGAGGCTGGGATGTCCAAGATCAAGGTGCCAGCATGTTTGGTGATTGGTGAGGGTGTCTCAACTTCCAAGATGGTTCCTTGAATGCTGCTTCCTCCAGAGGGGACAAACACTGTGTCTTCACCTGGAGGAAGAAAAGAAGAGAGAAACCATTCTCTCAAGCCCTTTTATCAGGCCCTAATATTATTTATGAGGCTCTACCCTCATGGCTTAATTATCTCCTAAAGGCCTTACCCCTTGATACTATCACATTGATGATTAAGTTTCAACATATGAATTTTGGGGGACACATTCAGACCACAGCAATGTATTTCTGTAGTTAATGACTCTTTTTCATGACATTATCATTTTCACTCTCATTTGATCTCCTATCCCTGAATATTCTTCAGGTTTAATTCCGAGTATTTAGTCATCATAGGGATCTTCTTTCATATCAGGAGGTAGCGATTGTCATTGTTTTCTTGTGCCATAAGTGGCTGGATCTTATTCTCCAGGCTTGTGTAAATGACTGGGGATCTCAAAAACCATTTTCTCTGACCTGTTGTTTATGCTTCATCTCTTAGTTGCCATTCAGTAAAAGGCCTTTAACACAGAGGTTTTGATTTTCAAACAATAATTAGGAAAGAAAGCACTCCATGTGGGGGCAGAAGATTTCAGGGAAATTGCACCATCTTCCTTCGTCCAACAATATGTTGCTAAACCAATAAGTTAAAGGGGTTCCAATTTCTCCAAACTAAATACTTTCTTTTCCAAATCCTACCTAAAAGTGAGATTCACTAGGAAAATTTTGTCTTTTTGAGCAAGTCTAGGTTTTATTTTTTGTTTTTTGACTCAGCTGCTTCACTAACTGAAAACAAAACAAAACAAACATGGAGTAGAAGCTGTAAGCAAGTATGTTCTAACACTGGAAGAACACGAGACCCACTTGAGACCCACCTGGATTGTTTCAAGTGGATCCATATTTTGTGTTCCCAATTAAACTTCCTGAAATATTCCCATAGGAAGCTCACATTTATGGACTTTTTAAGTAACCAGGAACTCTTATGTTCTGATGAAGTAAAGGGATTTGGCAGGAACTTTTCAGATACAAGGGTGATTCCTCTGCAGGGTATGTCTGATGGTTAATTGGATAGTATCCCTTTCCTAACCACAAAGCAGTTGATCTCCGACTTGGAGAAGAACAGAATAGTGACCATTGCTCATTGATGATTTTGTTGGGAGGAAAATAACAGCTTGTGGCGTTCTGTTTTTGTCATCATAACAGATTGTATACCCTGAAAAACCTCTCAATATAAAACACCTAGAAATGATGAATCAAATATAGCATATATTCTTTAAAACATTGAGCTCACAAGAAAACAGGGGACACTAAAAGTGCTGAGGTGATGCTGTTTCTAGTCCCCAGTCCTGCCTGGAGGGTATTTGGTGATCTTGGTGATCAAGAGGTTCAGGTTTCTGACATGTGGGGACTAGAGGCAAGACTTTGAGCCATGCAAGGTGGGCAGGTGGTACCAAGGCTCTGCAAAATGACAAGGATCCTCACAAGGCTATGCCACCAGGAAAAAGATGCTCAAGCAAAGGGAGATGGCAAGTGTCTGTTTCACCTGGGCTCTGGTGGGTAGGAAACCACAGATTCTGCCCATACATGGTTTTGAGGTTTAATTTATACAATCTGAGTCATCAGAAACTCCAAGTCAAGATAGTCACATAAAGTGGTCTAGTTTGATAGCACCTCTGCCACCTAGTAGAATGAGAAAATGAAAAAACCTCTCCTGGCAGCTAGGTGTGCTCACCAAGGGCTCCCTGCCCTGCCTGGTCTAGGGCCACTCTACCATGAGGAGGGGAGCATAGCCTTGGTCCCTGTGCCGAGGGGCCCAGAGCTCAGGGGCCTGGAGCTGGCTTTGCCTGCCATCCTCCTGCAGTGATGTGGGATGTGGTGGGTGACGCAGAACCCTGAGGGGAGACAGTCCTCCCCAGACATGGGAGTAGATGGAGCCACCTGCCTCCAGGAGTGTGGGAGGCAGGAAGAGCAGTCTCCTCTTGGTCAGGGGGAAGCTGGTCCTCTCTAGTCATGTGGGAGTTGAGGGTGATGACTCAGTCTGGGCGTTTCCTCATGTGGGGGTGGACTTATCATTTCCCACTGATGGAGCTGATTCTGGGCAGAGGCAGGGGCAGCCCTTCAGTGTAGCCGGTATGCCTCTCCCCTCTTCCAGCTTCAGTCTTCTCAGGACACTGCCCACTCCCATGAGAGACACACGGAGGAGGAGGGAAGTATGGCCTCCAGACTTCCGATGGCCTCGTCCTGTGAACCAGTGACTTTTGAAGATGTTACACTGGGTTTCAGTGGGGAAGAGTGGGGACTGCTGGAACTCAGACAGAAGTCCCTATACTGGGAAGTGACACTGGAGAACTGCAAGAACCTGGTCTCAGTGGAACATCAGTTTTCCAAGCCAGATGTGGTATCTCAGTTAGAGGAGGCAGAAGAGTTCTGGCCAATGGAGAGAGGAATTCCTCAAGACACGTTTCGAGAATATCCTGGGCCTCAGCTCCACCCTCAATTGGATCCTCTTCCTGCTGAGAGTCCCCTCATGAACATTGAAGTTGTTGGGGGCCTTACACTGAACCAGGAGGTGGCTGGTCCACAGAATACCCAGATCCAGGCCCTATATGCTGAAGATGGAGGGCCTGAGCCCTGACACCCTCAGGGAGTGAGTCCAATAGCTGGGCAAGCATCCTGACCCTGAGGCCATTTACCAGAGGTTCTGACAGTTCCATTATGAGCATTTGACAGGTCCCTCAGAGGCCCTGGCCCAGCTTCATGAGCTGTGTCACCAGTGGCTGTGGCCCAAGGTGCACTCCAAGGAGCAGATGCTGGAGCTGCTGGTGCTGGAGCAGTGACTGGGCACACTGCCTGGGAAGCTCAGGACGTGGGTGGAATCACAGCACCTGGAGGACTTCCAGGAGGTAGTGGCCCTAGTGGAGGATGTGACTGCATATCTGAGGGGGAAGCACTGCCTGCACAGCCTGCCCAGGACCCAGCCTGCTGTCTTGAGGTCACTGCCCAGCAGGAGGAGAAGCAGGAGGAGGACATGACACTCTGGCCAGTGATAGTGCTTCCTGAGGAGCCAGTGACCTTCCAGGATGTGGACTTCAGCTGGGGGGGAGGCTGCTGGGTCTGACACCGGAAACCAAGTGCCATGACGTGATGCTGGAGACCTTCCGGTCACCTGGTTCTCCGTGGGGTGGGAGACTATGATGGAAAGTAAACAGTTAACTCCAAATTTTGACATTCCTGAGCAAGAACCAGACCATAGCCTGAAAGTGCAAGGAATTGTGCCATGTCCTCTACCTCGGAAGATGTCTTACAGGCTGGAATTCTGGGAGTCCCAGACATAGTGTCGAAATAAGTGGAATCCGCTCAGGAGAAAGTCCTCCCTCAGAAAGAGCACTGTGAAAACCCTTAGACCCAGGCAAACACATGGCTTGTATCAAGAAAATTTTTTGCCCCAGAAAATTCCTCCTAGAAAATGTTTGCACAAATGTGGCTCACAGGTTAAAAGCATGACACATAATTCACATGTAAAATTTCATCAGAAGAGCTGTGAAAGGGACAAAGCCAGGGAAAGCAGTAGTTGTAGGAAAACATTCACCTTGAGTGCTAAGCAGGTTACGTTTATAAGAATTCCCAAGGGAAGCCCAGTTTGCCAACGCAGTGAATGTGGTAAAATGTTCTGGAACCCGAGATACTCTTCTGTGCATAAAAAATCCACACTGGAGAGAGGCCCTATGTGTGTCAAGACTGTGGGAAAGTGTTTGTTCAGAGAGGTAAGCCCTACCCGCATCGGGTCTGCAGAAAAGCCTTCCGCCAGAGCTCCCACCTCATCAAGCATGGGAGGACTCACACTGGGGAGTGCCCTGTATGGGTGCAACAAGTGCGTGCGGAAAGGCCTCCACCTAGAGTATGCACCTTACCATGCGCCTTTCCAGGCACCAGGAAACCCACAACAGGACAAAGTGGAAGAAGTGACACCTACCTCATAGCCCTCAAGCGAATTGGAGAAACATTGCCTTTTCAACTCGACCCTGAAATATAGCACGCACGGGCCTGGAGGGAATTGGGACTGGGTGTGAAAAAGAAGCACCGAGTGAGGACATTCCCGAGACAAAGGGCAGCCAGCACATGATGAGGAAGTAAGAAAACGAGTGTGGAGGTTTTGTTCATATGTATTAGTTGGAAAAAAAGAGTTAATTTTTCAGTCAGTTGATTTGCTATTGTAGCTTCATTCATTTAGTCATTGAAAGTGATATTAGTGTGGTCTGAAAATGTTTATAAGTTTTAAAAGGCAGGTAATTAATAATCTGTGCACTGATACTGTGTCCATGGTAAAGTATTTATGTGTATGGACAAGGACTAAAAGAGAATGTGGATAAATAAACTACATATTTCCGTGTAGAGAAAAAAAAACAGCGAGAGTTAATACAAACAAGAAGCAACGTGATTAGAGCCTCCCAAAAGTTCAAAAAATGAAAATATTAAGTATAAGATATTTTATTTAAAGTAATTAAAACAGTAAAATATGGATTAAGCAATGAGAATGGAAGAAGATCCTACTAAAAATAACTGGAAGATTCAAAAAAAAAGGAACAAATAGAAATTCTAGAAATAAAAATATAACTATTGAAATGAAAACTTGGTGTATGGGATAAACAGTGGGACACAGCTGGAGAAAGAATGAGTTTATTGGGAGATAACTGTAAGAGGATTATGTGGAATGCAGTACAAAGAGATGAAAAAATGAAAATACGAAAGATAGGCTAAAACGTGGAAGATAAGCTGTGTAGGCCAAACATACATTTAGAAGGTATTTCATCCCATTCATAGGTATTTTATTCAAAAGGAATGAAAACATGTCACAAAAAGATTTGTATAAGAACGTTCACAGCAGCCTTACTAGCAATAGCTAAAAACTAGAAACAACTCAAATGTCTATCTGCTGGAGAGTGGATAAACAAATTTTGGTATATTCATACAATCGGATTGTATTCAGCAATAAAAAGGAATAAACTATTAATGCACATAACCACATGGATGAATCTCAGAAACGCTATGTTGTGAGAATGAAGACAGAGACAAAGGAATGTATACTATATGATCCCATTTATGTGAAGTTATAGAATAGGCCAATCTAATCTATGGTGGTTGTCTCTGGGGAGGGGCATGAGAAACTTTCTGGGATGATAGTAGCATTTTATATCTTTTTTGGGTGTTGATAACTTGGGCGTATACAATTATTGAAACTCATGAACTAAAAATGTGTGATATGTAAATTTTATTGTAGGTAAATTATTCCCACCCCCCAAATTAAAAGTTGAAAAGTGAAAAGAAGAAGAGAAACCAACCAAGGATACAAGCCTGGAAAATGTAAAGAGCCCCTAAAATTTTTTTTTAAAGACAGGGTCTCACTCTGTTGCCTGGGCTAGAGTGCAGTGGCGTGATCATAGCTCACTGCAACCTCAAACTCATGGGCTCAAGCGATCCTCCTGCCTCAGCCTCCTAAGTACCTGGGACTACAGGCACGCCTGGCTGATTAAAAAAAATTTTTTTTGTAGAGATGGGGTCTTGCTATGTTGCTCAGACTGGTGTTGAACTCCTAGGCTCAAATGGTCCTCTCACCTCAGCCTCCCAAAGTGTTAGGATTACCGGTATAAGCTACCCCTCCTAGCCAGCCCCCAAAAATTGATGTGAAAAAGCAAACAACTTAATAAAGGAATGTACAAAATATAAAAACAAATTTCAAAGAAGAGAAAATTTTTAGAGCCAATGAATACGTGGAAAGTGGAAAGTACTAGTAATTGGAGGAATGCAGATGAAAACAACTCCGCTTTGGCACCTAACGGATATATAAAGAAAATTAGGTCTGAAACAATTCCAAAATGCTGACAAGGTGTGAGCAATGGGCATTTTCATACTCTGCAAGTGGGAGTTTAAATCGATACAATCATTTTGAAGGATAATTTGGAAATATTTAGTAAAGGCAAATTATGATCTAGCAATTCCACTCTTGAGTATGCCCTAGGTCAGCAGTTCTTGAACTCTTTGGTCCCAGGATCCTTTGAAACTTTTAAAAATTATTGAGAATACCAAAGAGATTTTTTTATGTGAGTTGTACCTATCGATATTTACCATATTAGAAAATAAAATTGAGAAATTAAAAAATACATTCATTAGGTCATTTAAAAAGCAAAAATAAACCCATTACATGTTAACATGAATAACATATTTTATAAAGTAATTATATTCTGCAAAACAAAAATTTTAGTGAGGAGAGTGGCGTTATCTTACACTTCTGTAAATATGCTTGACTTAATAGAAGACAGCTGGATTCTGTTTCTGCGTTCAGTTTCTTGTGGTATATTGTTTCGACTGGGGTATATGAAGAAAATGCAGACACACACAGATGTGGAACCAGAAAAGGAAGGAGTATTTTAATAGGATTTTGAGATAATTGTGGCTATTCTTTGATACTGTACCCAAAACTAACAAGTGGTAGTTTCTTAAAGGTTAGCTTGAAACCATATCAATGAGCTTTTCATACTCTGTTAATTAACCATGGTTTATCTTGTACCTTGAGTGGACTTTTTACCCATACACAATTTTGTAACATTTTGCATTCGTCATTTGGAAAATAGTGATTTACTGAATTTTATATATTTTCAAAATGTTGATATGTTTACATTATACAATATAAAAAATTCACCACCCATTTCATCAGAGAAATCGTGAAGTACTGTACAGCTCACAGTGTTGGATTCAAGTTTTCAAAATTTCTAATTTTTTTTGAAAGCCCAAATTTTATCATCAACAACAATACTGTCAGTTTTCTGGCAGGCTCATTTCATTCATTTTTGAAAAAATGTCTGCCAAATACCCAAAAGCTTAATAATCAGTTTGCCAGTCATACTTTCAAATAAAAATGATGTTCTATGAAAAAAAGTGGTAGTTCATCTTACAATTCAAACCATCACACAAGTGCTTTTTCTTGAGATAACCATTGCACTTTGGCATGTAACAGAAGTATGTCATACTTACTTCTCATTTTAATATACAGAATATTAAGTAGATAATTATGTAACAGTGAAAATTTAATAAAATTGATATCCTTTAGTAATTTTTTTAAACCACCAGTGCACAGTGGTGAAGAATACAATGATTACTAGTACAGCTTGGTGTCACTATCTTGATTTATGCTAAGGTGCCAGTTGTTTTACTTACTATTTTTTACACCATCAGTGTAAATGTTAACACAGTGAAAAAGATAAATGGTGTCTTATTATTATGAAAATGATTTTGACCTCATGAATTGCTTGAAATGGTCTTGGCTCCATCAGGGGTCTCTGGACCACACTCTGAGAATTGCTGGCCAAAAAAGTATTTGACTTTACACACAAAGAACCAGTATTTTCATAGCAACGTTTTTTGTTTTTTTTTTTGTTATTGCAAAGATCAGATCCCCCAGCAAGTGGATAAAAATTTGAATGACACACAAAGGAATTATATACAGCAATGAAAATCAAGTAGAGATAAATATATCAAGATAGATAAGCCTTGCAAACATGAGACTTGAAAATAAAGATTCATGCAATATGACACCATTTATGTCAAGTTTAAATATATACAAAACAATACTATGTATTGTTTAGAGATGTATATCGGGTAGTAAGCATGTATAACAATGTATTGGAATGATAATTACCCAATTCAGGATGGTAGTTATCTGTGTGAGATAGGGAAGGAATTACATAGAGCTGCGGTCCCCAACCCCCCCAATCCCCGGCCTGTTAGGAACCCTGCTGCACAACAGGAGGCGAATGGAGGGAAAGCTTCCTCTGTATTTACAGCCACTCCGCATTGCTCCAATCATCACATAAGCTCTGCCTCCTGTCAGATTAGCAGCGGCATTAGATTCTCATAGGAGCACAAACCCTAACATAAACCGTGCATGCGAGAGATCTAGGTTGCATACTCCTTATGAGAATCTAATGTCTGATGATCTGAGGTGGAGCTGAGGCAGTGATGCTAGCTCTGGGGAGTGGCTGCAAACATAGATTATCATTAGCAGAGAGGTTTGACTGCACAATAAATGCAATGTGCTTGTATCATCCCGAAACAATCCCCCACACCCCATCCGTGGAAGAATTGTCTTCCACGAAACTGGTCCCTGGTGCCAAAAAGGTTGGGGACCACTGACATAAAGGGCTTCACATGCACTTTGTAATGCTTTATTTCTAAGCTAAGGGGTGCTTGTAAGAGGTTCATTGTATTATTCTTTATAGCTGTGTCTATTCTGAAGAATTTCATAGTATCTTTAGCCTATCTATAATAATATTCTTTGAAATACTTTTTGTGAAATTAAGCAGTCATATAGGTGAATTATGGGAAATGAAACTTTAGCATATTGAATTATTGGAATTGAAACTTTTAGCTATAAAGTCAGGGACTAACTTCACAGTAACAGTAGTAACTTAGTAACATCAAAAAAATTTCACTATATGGGTCTCCTTATTTTCTTTGGTACAATGCCTAC
Source organism: Daubentonia madagascariensis (assembly GCA_023783475.1). Taxonomy (NCBI): domain Eukaryota; kingdom Metazoa; phylum Chordata; class Mammalia; order Primates; family Daubentoniidae; genus Daubentonia; species Daubentonia madagascariensis. The sequence continues at coordinate 23,016,541 of JAKFHU010001670.1, forward strand.
CAAAATTCATTGTTTAGATTGTAAGATTATCCCCAAGGCATCCATTCTTAATCACAGAAAGCATCTCTCAGTATCGCTTCTCCGTTGCAGGTATGAGCCTACTGTGTCCTGCCCCCACAGTGTTCCAGACCATCAGTTTATTCTCTTGATGTGTTCAGCATTCTCAGCAGATAGAGTTCTGTGTGCATCTGGTATTTTAGTTCCACCTCCAGGGGACTGGCTCCTTGCCCTCTTAAACTTTGTACCTGCAGTGGACATACTTTGTTCTGCTCCTGTCCCTATAACCTTAGCAGCCTCTGAACTTCTACTCAGTCCCCCTGAGCCTATCCTTTCCAGTGCTTTGAAATTTAAAACAGACCGGCTGAGCATCAGCTTAGTTAGTGGTGGCAGTGACCAAAATACACAAAATTTTCATAATGACTTTTTCATTTAGGGGGACATCACATTTTTCTCAGGGCTTTTATTTAAAATAAGTAACAAAGATGAAGCCTTCACACCCCCTTGCTTTTTTGAAGCAGATATCCTAAATATGGAAATATTATATAAATAAATAACAGGGACCCTGATTCCACTTGGGCGAACTTTGTGAAAGATTGCTTGAAAGCTGAACAGTCCCTCCAGTCCTCTGCTCTAAAATGTGTTCCCAACTTAATTGCAAAGCACAAGATGTTGTCTGTCTGGGCCACATAGTTTTGAGTCCCCACCCCAGTTACTTTTATTTGTTCAATATACTAACAATATACTAACATCATGCTACTGGTTTTCACTGAAGAATGCTATTTTTAAAAAATTGTAACAATCTATTAACCAATATGTTTTTAAAAAATTCATTGTTTTTCATTTTATCTCTTGTGGCACCCTTTTGCCCTCCCCCTGGGCCCCCCACTCCAGTATTCAAACTAGGCAGAAGCCATGCATTGCCTCAGAAAAGGGATGTTGAAAAGAAATTACAGAAAAGTAACAGCAAATTGTAAGCATTTGAATTTCAGAATAGATTTCTGAAACTTACAGCAGAGATAAGATTTTGAGCAAATAAGGTTTCAAGTCTCAAAAGTCAGGATTTTGAGGTTAAAAAATCCATAACTGAAGAACTAGGATATGAACCTTGTTGCATAAGTAATACATTTGAAAGAATACTTGTTGAGAAGGGGGGTTGGGGAAAACCTGAATACATGGAGAATACTCTGAGTTGACTGAGTTTATCCTGAATTGACTAAGATTACTTTTTTGCTACCAGTTGAAATGGGATCCAGGGCTCAAGACATAAATTAAGTTCGAAAATAAAGAAATACAGAAAATTACATTATATATATTTGAGTTTGTAAGCTAAGGTTTGTACTCTTACACACCCTTGTGAAACATGCTTTGCCCTTATGGGGAGATATTGAGGCTGTTGTTGCTATATTACAGTATTCTCTTTGTGCAGCTCTACAGGAAAAAATTTTGGGGTCTCGGTATTGGGAGAGCTTTTCTTCCTCTGGGCAACTATTTTTCATCTGGGGAAACTGCAACTCATGAATCTGATTAAATGCCTCTGTTAACTGGGCTGTGTGAAAGCATCGTGTCAACTCTGAACACTACGTTTTGCTGGTGTGTGGAACTCATGGGACGCATTGCATCTACTTACCTCATCCTGGTGACTAGTCTCCCCACTTTGTTTTCCTTTTGCCCTTATCTCTTTACTTACTCTCAGTCTGGCTAGACTCTCCGTGAAGCAGACTCTAAGGCAGGGTTTAATGAGCAGGATGCTCACAAAGGAGTGCCCATGGGATCAACACCTGTGGAAGGGAGTGGAGAGGAATCAGGATTGGGGAGGAGGAGAAATCGAGCTTCACTGCAGCTCCAGCCATACTCTCAGTGGATCACCTGGGGAGCTCTTGAAGCTAGAATGGTCCCTCCAAGAGGTGTTCCAAGTTGAGCCTGAATGGCCAAGTCTTTATATTTCCCCACCACCCATTCATTAGATGTCAGCTGCCCCAAGGAGAGGCACAACCTTGGCCAGGTGGCGCTCTGCAGGTGGTCAATTCTTGAAGGGGATGATACTTAAGGCTGTCTGCCAGCAGCAGTCCCAGCAACCTGGACACCAATTCCTTCATTGAAGGGGCCTTGGTGATGCATCAGTGCCCAACAAACTTATTCTTAAAAATCTAGTACATATTTCTCAAATCCAACACTTGTGAGAATGGTGTAAAAGAATTTTTAAAATCATAAATAATTTTGGAACAAGGGCACAAATAAAATAAGTAATTAAAAATAAGTGGCCCTTGTTCTCACCCTTGCCCATTTGTGTTGTCTTCTCTTAAATTTGATCCTGAGTCTTGGCACATGCCATTTCTCTTCTTTGATTGTGAGAGTGTGAAAGGAGAGGTCTAAAATAGAAAATTCAATTTCTTCTTTAAGACCCAGTATCTTGTCACCTCTTCAGTGGAGGCTTAGCTGACTCCCTGCAGGAAGAACCAGCTGCCCCCTCCCCTGTCTCCATCGTGCCCCCACATCATAGTGTCATGATCTCTTTACACATTGATTCTCTCACAAACAGGACTCCCCCTCAAGCCTGACCCCCTTTGAATGTTCTCTTTATCAGGAATGGTGCTGCTGCCAATCCACTGGTGCCAGGTTCCCACTAATCACCAAGTCCTGCAATTTGTATTTCTAAAATATGTCTCTACCCACTCTCCTTCTCTCCCTTTCCAGTGCTGCTACCATCTTTCAAGCTCTCATTATAGTTCTTGCCTGGACTATTGTAATAGCTATCTGTCTTTCTCTCAATTTCTATTTTTGCTTCCGTAACAATCCTTTCTCTACACAGCAGTTAGAGTAATCTTACAAAAATGCAGACCTGATCCTATCATCCCTGCTTTAAACCTACCCATAACTCTCCTCCAGGGCCTGCATGACTTGCCCACCTCTTGGCCTCACCACCTTCATACTGGCCTGTTTGGGTTCCTCCAATGTGCTGCGTGACTTTTTCCCCCAGAGTCTTCTCACATTCTGTCTCCTTCTGGTCCACTTTTCCTGCACCTCTCTTTAGACTAATAACACCTGCTCCTCCTCTTGATCTCAGTCTCTTCCTCCAGGAAGCCATCCTCACTTCCTAACTATCACAATCTCCTACCAGCTGTGCTTCTTTAAAGGATAGGTCATATTGCAGTTTCACAATTAAGAAAAGACTTCAGCATCTTTCTCTTCTACTAGGATATGTATTCCACACAGTCTGGGACATTGTGATCACTTCAGCATTCCTAATGACCAGCACAGGTCCTGCACATAGGAGGTGCTTTATGTATTGATTTACTTACTAAATAAAATGTACTTAATGTCTTAGTTCATTTAGGCTGCTACAACAAAATACCTTAGACTGGGTAACTCATAAACAACAGAAATTTATTTCTCACAATTCTGGAGGTTGAGAAGTCCAACATCAAGGGGTCTTGTGAGGGTCTGTTCCTTATATCTGGCACCTTCTAGCTGTGTCTTCACATAGGGAAAGGGCAAACAAGCTCCTCTGAGCCTCTTTTATAAGGGCACTAACTTCCTGAGGGCACAGCCCTCATTGTCTAATCACCTCCCAAAGGCCCCACCTCTTAACATCACAACATTGAGGATTAGGTTTTAACATATGAGTTTGGCGGGGGGGGGGGGGGGGGGGGGGGGGGAGGACAAATATGCAGAACATAGCATTTATTTACTAAATTTCTTAAAGGCATGGACAATTTATTAGTCACCTATCTTTGCATCCCCATGCCCTAGCATAGTATTTGGCATATGTTGGGTGCTCAATAAGTTTTTTTTTTTTTCCCAGAAACTGCTATGTTGTCCAGGCTGAAGTGTTGGAGCTATTCACAGGTATGATCATAGCACACTATAGCTTCAAACTCCTGGGCTCAAGCAATCCTCCTGCTTCATCCTTCTGAGTAGCTGGGACTACAGGTGCATACTACCACGTCTGGCTAATAAGTGTTTGTTGAATGAATGCCTGAATCAAACTATGTGAAGGTTGTCTTTGGGAAGAGGGAGCAGACATTATTTACGGCTGCAGGAGAGAGAACCCAGAGTAAAGTTTAGAAATTATGGAAAGGCAGAATTTTCCAAAAAAAATTATAAGCTATGGGTATCCTATTGGGAACCATATTTGAACACCTCTATTGAATGTTTTTGAGTTTTGAATGATTGATTATGAACAATTTTTATTATTTTTTAATAGTTTTTTGTTTTTTCTGAATTTTCTACAATAAATGTTGTTTTCATAATCAGAAAAAAATTATTTTAAAAAGATATGAACTGATGATAAAGTAATGGGCTCTCTGTCCCTAGAAGTGTTTGAGCGGCTGGTAATGACACCTGCCAATAATGACAAGGGAGAAACTTCTCCATGGGGAGGGGAGGTTGAGTCTGGCAAGCTGTAAGATTCTCCCAACTGCAGTAGTCTGTGATACTGTTAACTGAATGATAAATGCTAATTCTCCTTTCTTAGAAGAATTTGGCCTAGCTTACTTGGCTGCCTCACATTCTGCCAGTGGCTTCGTTACGTTGGAACCTCACTGTGACAGTATTGGTTGCATAGGAATTTAATTTGTATTCACCTGAGGATGATATAACAGTAGGATTTCAGGAGATAAAATATTATGGTGATGCCAAAAACATGAATATGTAGGTATGAGGTGTTTGTGTAGAAAAGCATAAGATATCCCTGTACGAAATGTTTGAGTGAGTCTTGATGATTAAAATGTTCTCAAATCAGCACTTAAGGCAAATATACCCTCAGTATTATGGTTAATTTTCCAAGATAGACATTTCCAAAATGTGGTTATGGCTAAATCAAAGAGAGGGACCATATTCTGACTTTTGTGTTTATGAGCTAGTTTGGCAAACAAAATCATTGTTTCTCTTTCTTAAGAGAAAGAACACTTAGGCCATTTCCTGCATAATATAATAGCTCTGAATTAAGAGAAAACAGCATACCCTCAAAGGACATCTGGTGTGTAGAAGTGAATCTCTGTTAAAAACAGTGGAACACACATAAAGTTTCTTCTGATTATATAAAATCCCGGTTGAAAGAGAGAAAGAGGGAGGGAGACATAGAGAGAGAAAGAGAGAGTGAGTGAAAATATAGATGTAAGATAAGATAATGAAGTAATGAGATTGACTTCTACAAAGCATATGTGAAAACAATTGTTTTGTTATCACAACACCTGTTTAAAAGTATATGTGTGCATATATGTGTATAGATGTATGCTATGGATATTATATTAATGTGAGTGGACTGGCAGTTAAAAAATAAAACAAGGCAAAAATAATTCTAAGAGAATTCAAAAAAGGGAAAATTAGAATTGACTATTATCAACACCCTTTAACCTTTAGTTTCCAGTGTGGTCTCATGGAGCGCTGTTATTCCTAGGAATGAATGAGTCTGCCATTTGTTTGAGTCCTTTACATTTCTACATTATTTGAGTACTTTATAACTCCTCTAGATTCTCAGCATTAAAGTGAATTCTAATACTTTTATTGATTGAAAGACAGAGGAAATACAATTTTTTCTATTCAATATAAGGTTTAAAAAGGTTTGTCTATAAAGACATAAAGGAACTGTGTAAACACAACGTGTCTGATTATCATTTTATAGAAAAATGTACAAGAAGGCTCCAGGATTTCCAGTTCCCCCATATTTCCCATACTCCCAGAAAGTTTCTCTTTGACATAGACAAATTCAGTAAGCACTGGGATTGGAGGGGAGGGCGAATGAGAAGAACGTCAACATGGAACACACTCTGCTAAGGCTGGGGTTCTCATGGCAGCACCCAGGAGCTAAACTTATCACCAGAGCTGGTTGCCTGTTGTGCTAAGCACATGGCTGTAGACCTGGCACAACCTCATAACAGAAGGACGTCCATGAGGAGGTGGAAATCTGCCTCATCAAAACACACGTAACAGAACCCTCCTCACCTGGGCAAGTACCTGTAAAACCCAGCCATGGGGGTTGCCCTGCTCCTCTGAAGTTCATGCAGCCTATCGCTCATTCCACCCATTCTGCTCTGTGCCTCCCTCTGCTCTTCCCTTCTTCTCTCACTTCCAACCTGGCTGCAGGCCTTGCTTCCCTACTTTTGTCTTTGATATGATTGACTTTGAAAGTCTTTTCTGGAAATGCTCCTCCTACTTGATCTGGAATTCCTCCTCAGACATCATCCTAATTTTACCCCCGGGCTCCGCAGTCCATGACAGTGGGTAAAAGACACACCACATACACCCCCTGTCTTCCTCTCTGCCATCTTGGGCCATGCCAGGGAAGAGGACTTAGGTAAAAGAGAGCACGGGAAGTGGGCTACAGAGGCACCAGAAACACGGCTTGTATGTGGACGTTAGCCATCCTCAGCCCTGTCAAAAGAGAGGGCAAGCACCTATAGGAACTGCTGATGTCCTACCTGTGAGGATGGATGCACTGGGGGTATTTTAACCATTATCTTTTAAAATTTCTTCAATTGCAATATGCCTTATTGTTCATCAAAACTTTAACATACAATTTTGATTACTGTGAAACCAACCTTCATGGAACTGTTAATACTTACTTTTACTCATTGGTTAGTCTTGTTCCCCCACATTTTAACATCTCTGAAATTGTTACGTGTTTTGTAATCAGCAGTGTTTTACAACCACTGTCCACCAGGAATGACTGCAACTGGGTGTCTGTAGTTGCCTATTGATGTGCACTCTTGGTCTTTCTTTGTATTGTCACATCAGTTGATTTACGTGGATGGTCGACACTACATGTTACATGTGTTAATTGCTGTTTACTATGTCTTGAACAGATTACAATATGATTTGACTTTGAAACAAGAAGTTACAGTGTACACAGAAAGGCACAGACGCAGAGGAGTGGAATGAAGTGTGATGTGAATGAACCAAAGAGCCATCATTGGAGAAATGAGCACAGTTCCACATGGTCTTCCAAAGCAGCCACAAAATGTTTTGCCTAAGGAAGACAACAACATGTAGATAAAGCCATGTTTCATTTTCTTGTTGAAGTGGATACAAAAGAATTACCTATCCACACACCAAGCCATATACCTAAACTAAAGACAGGAGAAATGCCAACTCCCACAGAATAGATAAAAGACATTTCGAAGTGACAAAACCACTCATAGAGCTATCATTAAGACATTGCATCATAGTTTCTTTGGGAGGATTTTTGCCTTACTGAATGGTAAATAAAAACTGAAGTGTCTTTTTCTTTTTCTTTTTTTTGGAGACAGAGTCTCGCTCTGTTGCCCTGGCTTGAGTGCAGTGGCATCATTGTAGCTCACTGCAACCTCAGACTCCTGGGCTCAAGGATCCTCTTGCCTCAGCCTCCTGAGCAGCTGGGACTACAGGCATGTGCCACCACGTCCAGCTAATTTTTTCTATTTTTAGTAGAGACAGGGTCTTGCTCTTTCTCAGGCTGGTCTTGAACTCTTGGCCTCAAATGATCCTCCTGCCTTGGCCTCACAGAATACTAGGATTACAGGCGTGAGCCACCACACCCAGCCCTGAAGTGTCTTTTTCAAGCATCTATTAAGTTAAAGCTTCTCTGCTGGTGCTTTTATATGACGTGTATGCCTCACACCAACTCTACTCTGTAGCTATTATTATCCCCAATCTAGGGATGAAAGATGAGTAAAACTTGCACAGGTTGATAATCTAGTTTTGGTAGAGCAAGGGCTTGAATCCTCACGTGTCTGTGCCCAGAGCCTGTGCCGTGTTTCCTAGACTCTTCTGCCTCAGTAGACATCTTCCTGATTTTCCAACCTCTTTGTCTTTCAGGAGACTCTTTGGGGAGGAATGGTACCAAGGGTTCTATGCACTGGTGCTATTCTGAAACAAGATGATATCTTGGATTTTTCTTGTTGTTTCCATATAAAAACTTAGATTTTGGGGACTGGAAATCCTTACTAGGGCATTTAAGCCATTGTGTTTATTTCTCTGCAATGCACCTTGAATTCAGCTCACGTATTCTCACCTCATCTCACAGTTGTTTCCTAAGGTAAGTAATGCTTCCTTAGTCACATAATCTTTATTTATGCCTGAGAATATGTCAGCACCACAAATAGGTCTGTGGGTGCCTATGGAAACTAGGTGAATTGAAGATGACCCAGTAAATGACCCTGGCATGACCGGCCAGGGAATAAAACTCAGTACTGAAAAGTATTCAACATTTATTCTTACCAAACTCCAGGTTCTCAAGAATTAACCAGATGAGATTCTCATACATAAACATTTATGTTCCCAAGGCTATCTGGGAGGGAAAAAAATAAAAATGAAAACCACTTGGATTTCTGTCCATGATTATAATTTTATTCATACCAACATTTTTAAAGGTTTAAGCATGTTTAGGAAAGTGGTTTCTTCTTAGATGGGGATCAGGAATGGCAGCTCTCTTGGGAAAGGCCAGTCTGTGGTAAACCAGCTGGCACCAGGGGTGTAAGTGCCAGAAATATACATGGGAAGCCAATGATTCTAAAATTCTTAGTGTGATTCTGAACCCAGGAGAATTTACTTGCATTTGGAATTACTGCATCATGGAATGAAACTAGAAAGATCATTATTTACACTTCATACATTGACTTCTTTTTACATCTGGTTCAAAGGCACTGAAAGTTGTGTCCTAAACTAGAGGCATCCAATTAATTAAATCACAAGAACTTTTGAAGCAAGTAGTAAAAATAATTTTTTTCTCCACAAATTGAGCTGGTAGGGCCATTCTCTTCTTTCTTAGGCCAAGCACTCAGTGAAAAAATAATCAGTACATAGCCATTGTTTTACCACAAGCTCTGGGCTATGAAACATTTGAGCACATTGTTGGTATTCAAATTGTTGATAACTAAAGCAATGTCACCTAATACTTTGTGACTATTTACCTGTTACCAGTTTTTCCTAGTTGATTAAAACAGCTAGGGTTATTCACTGACTCTTAAGAATGGGCTGATAGATTTTAAAACTATATTTAGAGAATCATTTACAACTATGCCTACTCTCACCCTTTTTCTGCCCAACTTCACAGGAAGAAATGTCCCTCTAGTCCAAGGTGAGTCCCCTATGTATATTCTGAATGTATACATCAAAACTAAATATACCATCTGCCTCATCTCTCAACCTGTTGCTTCTGAATTTTCTCTCTCAATGAATATCACCATCATCCACCAAGTTTCCCAAGCAAGCATCTAGGAACCAGCAGAAACTCACCTCCATTCCTATTCTCCAGCTCCATTCAATCTACCAGTGTCCTGCCCGTTTTACTAGTTCAATATTTTTCCTGACTGTCTATTTCTATTTCCTGTGTTACTACATCAGTCCAGGTCCTCACCACCTTAGGAAAGCCTCACAAATGGTCTCCCTGCTACGATTTTTGATATTCCTACAATCCACTCTTTATACTGTGATCAAGGTTATCTTTCTAAATGAGCAAATCTGCTTAAAACCTTTTAATGGTGCTTTACCATCATAAGGAAAAAGTTTAAGATCCTGGGCATGGAGCCAAGCCCTTCATGCTGTGGTCCCACAGGGCTTTTCAGCATCATTCTGCACCATTTCCTGTGGGCCCCTCATGTTTCAACCCTAGGAAGAACTTGCCATTTTGCAAATGGACCATGTTCCCTCTCCCTCCTTTGCATTTGCAAGGTGGTTGTCTCTACTGACCATTTGCTCCTTGTTTGTCCACAACATTCCTACTGGTTCTTTGAGACTTGCCCATTCTCTAATACCTCCAGGCAACAGTGAGGGAGCCCACTCTGAGTTTACGTTACTTACAATGCTGCTTTCTCCTTTGTTTCCACAGGACCCTGTGCATACCTTCATCAAGGCACTTGCCACATAGCATTTACATTTTTGTTGTATCTGTCTGTCTCTTCCACTACACTTTAAACTCTTGGAAGAGAGAAGCTGTGTCTATTATTTTTCTATCTCCAGGCCAAGCATGGTACATGTTGCTTAGTATGCACTAAATAAATTGCTGCTGAATAAAGGAGTTTTAATCCTCTTCTATCACTTCTGGAAACCTTACTCAAACAAAACTATTTTTTCTCTTTCTTTCTGTATTTTTAACTCCTTCTTTCCCTTAAATCTCTTCATCTTAAAAACAAAAAAGAAAACACTTTCTCCATCTTAGCCCCACTTTGTTGACAGGATAGTCCAATTATTGCTTTAAACTCCTAACTTCCCGTTGATTCTTCAGCCCACTGAAATCTTACTCCATCACTCCAGTGAAATCGTTCTTACCAACGACACCATTGGTAAGAACAATTGCTTCCTAATTGTGAAAGTCAGGCTTTATCTTAACTGATTACTCTTCAGGATTTCAAATTGTTGACCTCTCCTTTTTTTCCTGAAAAATCTTTATTAATTTGGCTTTTGTGACATCATTTCCCCTGGTGTACACCATCTCTGAACACTAATCAGCAAATCTAGCCTGTCTTTACTAAAATGCTGGTGTCCCAAAGAGCCCTTATTAATTCTTTTGTCTTCTTATTCTTCCTGAGTAATTTCATAAAATTTTGCATCTTCAGTGACTATATATCTTTGTCCAATGAACCAAAATTTTGTCCTCCAGGACTCTATGTCCAATGTGTAATAACTTCTGTAACTCATAACACCCTCAAACTTTACATGTTAAAATTGAATTAAGTTTGCTTTCTCAAACATGGCCCCTTTTATATTTCCTATCCTAGTGAGTTAGCAGTAGAGTCAGCATGTTAACAACTTATAATTTTTCTCCAGGTTTCTATCTATACTACATAATAAATTTCAAGGAAAAATTCTTCTCTATATGTTTTCCAAGTTAGATTTTGTATTAGTCATTGCTGCATAACAAATCACCACAAATTTAGCAGTTAAAAACAGCATACATTTATTATCTCAAAGTTTTTGTGGGTCAGGAGTCCAAGCATGATTTAGCCGAGTCCTCTGCTCAGTGCTTCACAAAGCTATAATCAAGATGTTTCCTGGGGTTGGGCCCTTATCTGAGGCTCAGAGTCTTCTTTCACGATCACATGACTATAGATAAAATTCATTTCCCTGTGGCTGTAGAACTTGTGGCAGCTTGCTTATTCAAGGCCAGTAGAAGAGAGAGTCTCTGACTTGCTCACCCACTTTTAAAGGACTCATCTGATTGGGTCAGGGCCACCCAAGATATCTCTTCAATTAACTCTAAGTCAGCTGATCAGGGACCTTAAGTACATCTGCAAAATCTTTTTACCTTTGCCATATAGTACAACATAATTATGGGAGAGACAATCTCATCATTTTTGCCATATTCCATTGGTTAGAAGCAAGTTACAGGCTCCCACCCACACTCAACAGGGAGAGGATTATACCAGGGCATGTGTCATTGGTAATCATTCTAGAATTCTGTCTACTGTAGCTTAGTTAAAAAAAATACATATAGGGTAATAGAAAAAAACCCAAAAAATGTTTGTAATTTGGAGGTATTAAAAAGTTAAATACAAAGAAGGAAATTGTAGGACTTCAGTCTAAAATCTTAAAGTTTAATGGAGATGGCACGTATTTTGAAGATAGAGAAAATTGTTTTCCATGCTTATTCTATCTAATGGTTACTGCCTTGGGCAGTAGATATATACAAATATCTAAACTTTAGATTATATTATATGAACCTAAGGGAATAATTAAACAAGTAATTCTGAAAAGGAGACAATTATAACAATGACATAAGTGGTTTAATTTGAGGACCATTTTACCACATGTTAGTGTCATTTGATTAAGAGATGATAATGTAATTATAAGTAAGTTGTGTGGTTTTTCTCAGTGTATATTAATTCAACTTTTCTAATGGATTTGTTTTCCCTTTTTCTTTTAATATCTTTAACAGACTGATTTTCATCAGAAGTGCCAATCTTTCCTCAGGATAGTTCAGGCATCCTTTAAAGTTGTTTTCTTACAATTTGAAGTGACATCTCTACCGAGGTATCTTTATCAATGACTTTTCCCTTCCAGGCCCCACACCATCTGAGGGCATTCTCATTAGCTCCTTTCCCTTGTGAGTTTCAAACAGATATTCTGGAGTTAAAACAAAAGCTGTTCGGGTATGAAATTTACTAAGAATCCTGCCATTTTAGGTGCTTCTTCTTAGGGACAACTATTCCACTGGTATTTAGTAAAAAACAAGAAGGCTTGGTGAATTTATCCCGTTTTCTTGACATTGGCAATGGAAATGCAATGCCTGTGGTGTACAATTGTGTGAGGATGGCTTGGAAATCCCTACAGATACGTGGTTACTTCTCTACTTTCCCTCTCTTTTGCTTGGGCAACTGCCACATTGATGCACTGGAGCCATTCTTCTGCATTCTTCTCGTCCTTGGCCTTGAAAACATAGGTTTTATTGTCTGTGAAGATTTCGAAAGCCCGAGGGAGAGAGCGGTCCCTGCGTTTCTTGGCCACAGCTTTCACACTCTGTACTTTGCTGAGTTCTATTGGGGAGTCATCCGGATCGTCTTTCTGAAATGCATGGGAAGGAGAGAACATGAGCTGGCTCTTGTTGTAGGCAAGGGTCTCTGACTACTGGAGAATTTTCCAAGAGGGCCAGGATCCTTTTGCTTTCTATGGCTCAAGATCTTTGCTATTTTGGGCTAAGGCCTCAAAGAGTCATTAGAATAATGGAAGGAGTGAACAATTGAGCCTTCGCTATAGCATTGTAACTTGGCACAAGATAGCCAATTTATAGGATATTATTATAAAGTGGGATTTGGAAAAAATGCTTAATTCACAGTTCTTATTTTTTTGTCATTTTCTATTGATATTAACACTATTAGTAGAGCAAAATGCAGCAGTACAATTTGGAGTACTATTAATTCAGAATTTCAGATAGTTTGGGAGGCATGAAATTGAATTTTCATTTGTGCTACTTCTAAAAATGATTTGCCAAACCCTTAATTGAATGAACAAGGTTCCAGTGTTTGAGTAGATCAAACTGTTTTTGAAACTCCATGCAGCTTTGGAAGCATGCTTTGTCTACAAACACTAAGTGAAGGAATATTTAATGATGTTACATTTGCCTTTTATCAAAGCAGAGGTTTAAGGATCGCTACAACACCAGCATCATCACACTAGGCTAGCATGAAAGGTATTTTTTTTTTTTTTTAATGTTTAGCTCTGACTTTACAGCATGAATAGTTTTAAGGGATCAGATACTTCTTTAAAGCAATTTCAGGTCTTTAACCTGCCTGAATACATTTTTTCTTCTTTTTTATATTTTTTCTTTTTTTCTTTGCCTGCTTCATTTTTCCTTCATGTATATAGGAAGGAATTTTTTTTTTTATTTTTAAGACAGGGTCTTGCTTTGTTGCCCATGCTGGAGTGCAGTGGTAACATCATAGCTCACTGCAACCTCAAACTCCTGGGCTTAAGTGATCCTCCTGCCTCAGTCTCTCAAGTAGCTGGGACTACAGGTGTGTGCCACCATGCCTGTCTAATTTTTCTATTTTTTGTAGAGACAGGGTCTTGCTATGTTGCTCAGGCTGGTTTCACATTCCTGGACTCAAGTGATGTTCCTGCCTTAGCCTTCCAAAATGCTAGGATTACAGGCATGAGCCACCATGCCTGGCCTATTTATTTTTTAAATAGAGAATTTATTTGGGCTGAGTTTGCAACCCTGGAGCATAGATTCAAGTTGCCCTGAATATATGCCCCCTCCCTGAATACATTTTATCTACTGGAGAATGTAGCTGTGGTTGAGAATCTTGCCAATTCTCCTTTCTCACCTCTCCTCTTATAATAATCACCCTTCTTGCACTTCGCAATGAAGAGGTACCCTCCTCACCCACCCCATGCTTTCTATGGCATATTGTCCAACATGGACAAATCTCAGGAGCACCAAACAAAAAAGCAACTCAAAATACTGATGTCGGGAAAGTATCCATCAACCAAGGCAACCTAGTCACTCCCCATCTATTTCATTAAGAGATACATTTCCACTTTTTAATGTTTAACAAATATTTATTAAATTTGGTATTACACTTATGGATTTTCTTGAATGATATAACCTTTCAAAAATATAACTCAATCAGAAAAAAAATCTTAACACTTAGAGACTGGTGGTCACAAGAAATTAAAACAATTAAATTTCGATTTATATATATAGTTTTATTGCAGTGAAAAATGGTAAGGAAATCGAGACAAAATGATGTGGGAGAGGTAGAACAGAAATATGATTTCAAAGAGAAAAAGAAACAGTATAAACATTATTATTAATATTAAAGAAGAGCTAATTTATGTATTTTTTTAAAAAAAGAGATGGTGTTAGGTATCAAAGTGCTATGGTATTTTATTCCAATGGTTGCATTTAAATGAGAGATGTGATCTTTTTATTTTAAAGTGCCAATATTTACAATTCAACAGAAATTACAACTTGTACAACCGATTAAACTTATGATAAAAAAGTATTGAAGCATCTTAAAATGCTGCAAGGTCTTGCATAGATGTTTTCAAAATTCTTTTAGGGGATTTACAGGATAAAGTTTGAAAACGTGTACACTAGGCAATCCTTCATTAGCCTAATTTGGTTTATAGTAAGCATCTGACAGTAATAAAATAGTATTTCTTTGCATTAGTCTATAGTACAGAAATTGATACATGGAGGAACTGATCAAGAAAAGAAAATAAAAAGTTTCCTTCCTGATGTTAGGTTGAGGGGAAAAAAAAGAAAGAAAATAAAAAGTTACCATAGTAATTTAAAGAGGGACAATGAATCAACTAAGGTAAGAATAGAAAGAAAGTCAAAGGACACTTTTGCCTAACTAGTTGGTGAGAATTTAGGAATGCAAAAGTAAAAAATTACACTATAATCTTTCAACCTCAGTTCTCATTTTAAAATGCACATTTCTTTTATTTAAAAGAAAGGTCCTTTTACAATGTGGTTGAAGCTTCAGCGGGACTGCTGACCACTGGTAGTTATTGTGTCTCTGGAGATTAGAGGTATTTTGCTGTGGCCCCATGCTATATTAAATTATTTCTCACTATTTGAGCCACATGTTCTGTTAGATTTCTGGAATGTCAAACCATTATTTCTTAATAAAGATGTCAAACAAGTTTAGCTAATTATAAAATAGCTTATTCTTTAAACTTAATTAAAAAGCCCTGAACCAAGAAGTATAAAGCTCATTATCTGAGTTCAGGAAAAACTCATTCCTATGGACTAACTCTGTTTTTTCTTAAGGGAATCTGAGAAATCACTACATCTTCACTTCTATTCGTGCTTTCTTGAATAAAAACAGGAAACTCATATGGTCATTTAAATACTTTAAAAATGTTTCAGTGTGAACCTATGCTTAAAAAATATTGTTTCTTTAAATCTCTAATAACTGTCTAAATTGAACATACTATTATATTTCTCTTTCAAAAAGGTCTTCAGCCACAGAAGAGTCCATCTTTGTATGTCATAATACACATAGATGAAGAAAGTAACATGAGATCAAAATAGGTGTCGCAAAAATATTCTTTTTGTTCAAAAAGCTAACAGGAAGTCTTATTAATTAAAAGAACACTGGTTAGAATTTGTCATAATTCAGATACATGATTCTTGATTCCTGTTGAATAAAATGTTCAAATAAGTTTTATAATGAGGACACTAAAGATATAGTGCATATATCTAGGATGAATTTCCATTTTTAACTAATTTAACTCCTTTTATTGATTAATTCAGACACAGTTTGGTTTATGTGATGGTTAAGCTTATGTATCAACTTGACTGGGCTAAGGGATACCCAGATAGCTGGCAAAATATTATTTCTGGGTGTGTCTGCAAGGGTGTTTCTGGGAGAGATTAGCATTTGAATCAGTAGACTGGGTAAAGAAGATCCACCCTCACCAATGTGTATGGGCATCGTCCAATCCATTGTGGATTTGGACAGAACAAGAAGGTGGGGGGAAGGTGAATTTGCTCTCTCTTCTTGAGTGGAGACATTTGTTTTCTCCTGCCCTTGGACATCAGAGCTCCTGGTTCTTGGGCCTTCAGACTCTGAGACTTATAGCAGCATCTCCCTCCCCACCCCCTGGGGGTTCTCAGGCCTTAAGACACAGCCTGAATTACACCAGTTTTCCTGGTTTTCAGGTTTGCTGACAGCATATTGTGAAACTTCTGAGCCTCCATAATTTCATGAGCCAATTCCCATAGTAAAACTCTTATATAATCATACACATTTTATTGGTTCTGTTTCTTTCAAGAACCCTGACTAATACAGTTCACCATTGGCTCTGTATTTTTATACATGGAGAGAAGTAGAGTATGCTATTTCAGGGTTTTCCCTGAAAATTCAGAATACAGATAACTACAGAGCATCTTACCCAGATTGAAAATTATATTAAATGAATACTTATTAATTCTATTAGAATTATATCCTATTTATTAACTGAATATTAAATGAATAAAAGATAGTAATATTTTTCCTTAATCAAAATTGAACTTTCTTGACTATAAAAGGTACTTAAAATAAATCAGCCTTCATTCTTCCTTCCTTCCTGCCTACTGTCCCCCTTCCTTGGACCCCTACCTCCAAATATAACCTATAGTTACAAATAAATATCAGAGTCAATATCATAAGCCATAAATTTATGTAGGTGGCCCTCAAGGAAACAAAAGGCACAGTGTTTGAGTCCAGACCACCAGGTAGTCCCTCTGCAGTTCATCTTCTAAAACTTAAGTCAACTAAAACAAGCTTCCATAATAAACTGAAAAGAGACAGTGAACCAACTAACACAGAATGAACAGATGAGACAAAGGGAAATATACAATAAAATAATGCTATAATATTATAAAATGGAGAAGGAGAAAATTATCAGAGTTTTAATGCAAGACAAAATGCCTAGCTGGTTGGTGGAGATCAAAACCTTAAAAATGCAAGTGTAAAAGATGACAGAGGAACTTACAGACTTTCCTTTTTGAAACAGAAGTTGATTTCCAGCCAGCGTAAAATAACGAGTTTTCCACCTTTTGATGAACTTCCATCTGACTTGCTTCTCTTTAAGTTTTCCTTCTATGAGAGGCTGGCCATCTTGATTTATAACTGTGGAAGGTAACAGAATGATCAAGTCATTTTTTTTCCATTATTTATTTGGCAAGTGATCAAAAGTCAGAATTGCACAGTGACCCAGAACCCAGTAAGCATATCTGGAAAGTGGGCTAATAAATTATAATTTTGGTTAACCTTTTCTCCTTTGTCCCTAAAAGAATGCACAATTCAGATATGATAATGGAAAAGTGTTGAAAGCCTTCATTGAGATTTTCAAAAGGAATTAGTTCACAAAAAGAACATCTGGTTAGCAGTATTAAAGGTTCATCCGGATATCCAGCTTTCTGTACTTCTTGGCTTCTTTGTTTCATGGTATTCTATTCCTTAGTTTGGAATGACCAGATCAATTTAGAACAGTTTGAAATTCTGGCATGAAATATTTAGTATGCCATAACCTTCATTTTGATTTTGCCAGTAACTAGGTAATAAAAAACAAATTTCCATGCTTTATGACACATGAACTGCTAGAAATATAGCTTTATAAATAATCACAAACCAAGTGTAGTTAGCTTTTGGCAGCAAAAGTCAATGCAACACTTCAAAAAGCATGTTTCCTAAAGCTGTAATATTAAGCTGCAAAGGCAAACTTACCCAACTCTTTTGTACATGCTATTTAACTCTCTGGAACACACATACTCCCTCTCTTTTCCATATTCTTCACCTAGTCAACAACTGATCATTTCATATTTCAACTAAAATGTTGCTTCCTTTACTTTCCCCAAACCCAGATAAGAGTGGCTTCCCCCCTAAATGTTCTCATAGCACATGGTATGTTTCTTTTATATCAGGTATTATAATATCATATGTAGATAGATAGGTATTGGTGTTTATCTGATGAATATCTGTCTTTCTCATCCAACTGGAAGCTCCACTAGGGCAGGGTCTTTGATTTGTTCACTGTTGAATCACCAAGAATCTAACATAGTGCCTAGCAAATAGTAAGAAGTCTATAAATATTTCTTGAATGGATGGATTAATTTTACATTGAAGCAGAGTGTGTATGATTACACATAATCATAGAATTAGAAGATCCATTACAATGTCAATCCATTACAAGTTAAAATGTTGAACTGAAAAATTTCATTTTTTTTTTTACCAACTACATAAGATTCATTCTTCAAATCATATGAAAACATCTGATTTTGGCAGTGAGGGACAATATTTATTTATATATATCTATGTTCAATTTTCATAGCACCTTGAAAGTAATGAAATTTGTTCCATCACTTTGGAAAAAATATGGACAGTGCCTGTTTGACCTTATGAAAACATCTGTTTTTCCTATGCTACCATTTCTTTTTTGTTTTCTTTTTTTTTTGTCTTTTTTTTTTTTTTGAGACAGAGCCTTGTTCTGTCACTCTGGTTAGAGTGCAGTGTACAGTCATAGCTCACTGTACCCTCAAACTCCCGGGTTCAAGCAATCCTCTTGCCTCAGCCTCCTGCGTAGCTAGGACTACAGGCATGTGCCACCACACCCAACTAATTTTTTAGTTTTTTTTGGTAGAGATAAGGTCTTGCTAAGTTGCCTAGGCTGGTCTCAAACTCCTAGCCTCAAGAGATCCTCCCACCTTGACTTCCCAAAGTGCTGGAATTACAGATGTGAGCTACTGTGCCTGGCCTCTTTTTCCTAATGTAGGTCAAATAACTACCTCATACAGGAAGATTGTCCACCTTGACAGAGCATTTTTGGGATAAGAATAATGACATGTATAGTTTCCATAAACAAAGTTCTATTAAGGCTAGTTTGGCTTTTTTTTTTTTTTGAAATTTTTTGAAAAATTGAATAGGACTATTCAATTGGCTGTTCCATTGGCAACTCCAAATTAAGGCTAAAAACTGAAAATACATATCAAATATATTGTTAGATAGTGACAACGGCTAAGATGAAAATAGAATAAGTAGTGAGTGACTTGGGGGTTTGGTGTAAATGCATTTAAGAGGTCAGGAAAGAGCTTGGACATCCAAAGTGACATGTGATCTGAGACTTCAGTAATGAGAAGTATCTGCCATCTTCTGAGAAGCTCCATGGTGGCCAGTACTGTGCATAGCAGAGGCCAGGGAAAGCAGGAACCATGAAGGATAAATTGAAAATCAATCTCAAGAAAATTATTTCAGTGTTCTCCTTTGCTTTACTAGGAATCATCTGATTTAGAGCATTCTTAAAGCTAGTAATGTTCTTTGAAAAATTTTAAATTTTCCATAGACATAGTGGTGGCTTCCTTTGTGCAGCCCCCACACTCTGCAGTGACCTCAGTTAAAGCACTTATAACACTGCATCTTCCCCCTGCACTACACATTGCATGAGAGCAGAAACAGCCTTAGCACAGTGTATGCCTGGGGTAGGGGCTTAGTAAATGCTTATTAACAATGTGCTGTTGAGTCATAAAAAGTGCAACAGTCTATCTGGGAGGAGGAAAGAAAGTTTCAAGAGGAGACCCAAGAGGAGGAACAAGGGGGAAAATCAGTAAAAACAAACAGCAACAAAAAACCCGACCCCCAAATTAGATTAAACATTTTAAAAAACACTCATTTTCCATGTCTTCAACTGAGAAAATATTACTAATCTTATTGTAATGTTCAAGGATTTTGAATGAACTCAGAAGATTTAGATTTGAATCCTCTCAACTACCATTTTCTGATCAGCAAATAGAAAATAATAAAAGTCCCCTCCAACTTAACAGGGATGTTGAAAGATCAAAACCAAAATAAAGACATTTCTGTGAGGACACTAGGTAAATAGCAAGGCATAAAGCCCTACTTACCCCTACCCCCACTTTTAGTAAAGACTTTCCTTCCCAGTTTGTAATCACATTGCTTTCTTGCCATGGTTTTAATGGTAAGATGATTTCATGCAATACCACTTAATAGTGGTACATGTTCCCTGTCTTAGTCTCTCATATTTACTCGAAGAAGCATTTGAAATAGTTATTATATCTGAGATGATTTCAGATCATGATTGATTTAGGTAATATCTAAGCACACAGATCCTTTTGGATCTGACATAGCAGATTAGCTACTGTATTTCTCGTCAAGGCAGACCCAAATGTTTCACTTGAAGAGTATGTGCGACAAAAGTCTGCAAGGAGCACTTGGCAAAATTGTTGAAAGACTCCCTAGAGACAGGGGTGAATGGGATATAATAGCCATGACAGAGACTCAAGACAAAATGATAGGCTTACTAATTACAAAGGATGAAGAACTTCAGAGATACGCTGCTAAGCAAGAAGTTTTCATTATAGCCCAGTAAAAATTTATCCTAGGGAAAAAGTCCACGGAATGGGTTTTAGGAAGGAAATGTTAACAGAACTTTAAAGCAGCTGAATGTTAGGGTCCAAATTTAGGCATCACGGTCAGCTTCAGATAATTCAGTAAAAGCCAGGCTATTTGTAGTTGTAAAATTAATTTTAAAATAGTTTCAAAAGACAAAGAAAAAAAGACTTAAAATATTTCTGACTGCAATCCTACATCTTAAATTTTTTTTGCAGTTATGTCTAGCATATGCATGATTGGGCATGTGTCATTTTAATAGGTGTATTGCCCATAGTATGTCCTTGTAAGCAAGTAATTCTTATATAATATCATGGCCTCTTCACAATCAAAGCAAAGAATTAATTTTTTTAAGGATTATCACATTCCATTTTTAAAATAACATGTGACATGATCATGTATCTAAAATAATCTTGTTTGCATGTAGCACATACAGGATATTCAAGCATTTTCTCCCTTTCCAATAACACATTATTTCATTCAAAGTACCACAATTTGGCTAAGACATTCTCGGCTAACCTGGATCTGTTCCTGTCTTTAAATATCTACTGGCTGAAAGAGCTATGGATTATTAAACTGAATTCTTGAGTGCATTTGGAACCCAAACTATAACTGTGTTTATCAACAAGTTTTTTAGAGTGCTAATACAAATGTTTATTCATTAATTGTATCCCTTTCTGCACCGACTTGAATATATTTATGTTGATAAAAAAATGAATTTTGAAGGTGCCAATCTTACTCAACATGACATTGATGAATAAGAGTACAATATTAACAAACAGATCCCTTAGACCTGAAAAACCCCACAGCAGAAAGAATAAAGCAATAAAGAATATTCATCTGTTCATCTATCAGCCATTCATCCATCCCACACGTATTTTTGAGCACAGATGGGCTGAAAGGCACTGTGTTTAGATCTGAGGGGTTACAAAACCCTACTCATGGGGAGCTTGAATCTATCATCTTACAGGGGGAAGTAAAGCACTTTACAAACTCTACAGCTCAATGTGGAGTTTGGTGAGTGCCACTGGAGAAGTATAAGCCAAATGTTACAGCATTCAAAGAGAGGAAATTTCACTTTTAGTTGGGATGAGGTGACATGAAAGCTGGGCCCTCGATGAAGAAGGGGGAAAGAATTTACCAGAAAGAGTGCAGAAAAGGATTGTGGTAGCAAGAGAGATGTGTGATGGAAAATACATGAAAGAACCTAAAGAAGCTGGAAGAATCAATTAACTCAGAAACAAGTGCATAAAGCAGTTGCTCTGGGACAGCCATGGGCTGAGGACTGAGGGTATGAGCCAATTCAAGGTTTTCTAGGTATTAGATCCAGGAAAGAGATTGGGTATCAGTCATGGGGATGTCACATTGGACATCATTGGAAAGCTTTTCTGAGGCCCTACTAGGAAGGACTAATGAGTGGGCTAGAGCCTGTGAGGGTCCAGCCAGCACAGGCATGAAGCCTCATGGACCCCAGATGGGAACAGCTATGTATCATGCAGGGTCTTGGCAGAAAACAGATGGTATCAGGAGCTGAGCAACCGAGGGGAGTTAATAAAAGGACTATTTACCCAGGTGTGAGCTAGGTGTAGAAAAAGCACCATAGTACTCAGGGGCCAGTAACCATGCAGGCGTAATACCCCCTGAGTGAAGGGGAGAGGGGAGAGGGCAGTCAGGACCCAGTGGAAGACCCGCATGGCGGGCACTGCCTGAGAGGAGCTGTGGCCTGGAGCAGAGGGCGCGGTTGACCCCTGTGTCCAAGCAGGGAGGGAGCCCACAAGTCAATGACGCAACCTCACTGTCCTCCCTCCCTCTGACCTCTAGCTGGTGTCCCCAGTGGTCGAAGGCAACTGAAAGCCAGAGGTCAAGAGGCCTGTTGATGGCAGCCGTGTGGGACACAGAGAATAGCAGCGATCGAGCACAAGTTATGTGTCAAATTGGGCTGAGTTGGAATATACGAGGGGACTTCACAAATTCGTGGGAAACTGGAATTAAAAGATAAAAATAAAAAACACAAACTTTATTTCTCAATATAAGCTCCATCAAGTTCAATATACTTTTGTAACCAATGATACCAGCCATTTAGTCCATTCCTAAAGAACTGAGGGTCCTGGGAGTTTAACCATGTCAGCGCAGTCTTTTTTACATGATTAACTGAAGAAAAATGGGTGCCCTTTAAAGATTTTTTAGGATTAGGAAACAAAAGGAAGTCAGAAAGAGTCAAATCAGGACTGTGAGGTGGATGCCTGAAGATTCCCCATTGCCCCTGTTTGACGAGAGGGATGAGCAGAAGCTCCGTCCTGGTGAAGGAGGACTCCCTGGTGAAGCCTTCCTGGGTGTTTTTCTGTGAAAGTGTTGGCTAACTTTCTCAAAAGTCTCTCACAATAAACAGATGTTCTTTGGCCCTCCAGAAAGTCAACAAGCAAAATGCCTTGAGCATCCCCAAAAACTGTTGCCATGACTTTTGCTCTTGACCAATTCACTTCTGCTTTGGCTGGACCAAAGTGTTTGTACTTGCAACTTGCCTACCTGAGTTTTTTCCCCACACTGTAGTAACTTGTGCATTACAGACATGCTGGTGATTGCCTTACTATGGAGGATTGCCTTAGTAAACGTAGAAAGAAGAAAAAGGGTGAAGACCGTGGAGGTTGTTACATTTCTGTTCTACTTTCAAAATCTCCTCACTGGCTTGTTCATTAAGTCTGTCTATTTCATTTTGTACTTCATTACTATGTTCACTTGCTTCTTGCTATTCTTTTTCTTTCTTCTTTGTCAAGCCCAGAGAGGCTGATGTGTCCTCTGGCCTTGGGGCAGTAGGTGGTTTTGGTTTCTTCTTTTGAGGTGGGAGCGGAGACTAGCGTTTGGGGGCCATGCTGTGAAGAAAGTCTGAGAACCAGACTACAGGTCTCCCTGTGTGGCTGGTGGAAGCTCAGGAAATTCCACAGTCTCAATCTTTGAGATGTAAAGGATCACAGTAGGGAAGCTAGTACAGAATCAATTATAGTATAGTGGGACAAATAGCAGAATAGAGCCATGCATAGGGTCTTACTGGAACACACTGAGCTGAATTCGCAGGGACAAGTAACAGTTATGAAGGTGAAAAGAGGAAGGCCATTCTGCAAAAAATAAAAAATCATAGCAAAGGGCCAAGGCTGAGGGAGGGGGCACTAAATGCACTCTGGGAACTGCAACTCATTCTATGTGACTGGAACTTGGGAGGGAGCACAGTGGGAAAGGAGAGGCAAGAGATGAGGTGTGAGATCCACAGAGAGGCCAATCCTGTGAGCCTTGGGCATCATGCAAAGTGGAATCTAAGGCTTTGCAATGTAGCATAATGAAAAATAATAATTTTTGTAGCCATACAACCCCTTTTATCTCAAGAGCACAAGACTTCAATAATTCAGTCTCCATCTTATTTGAAGATTTGTTGCAATTCTGCATATGTCTCTAACCAATTATAATTTACTTAAACATAGTGTGCTGAATGCCATGTTTACTACTGAATATAATAGATCATATAGGTCTGTACCAAAAACTTTCTCTGGTAAGGGCATTGTCTTTGGAGCCAGACCTTAGTTGAAGTCCAGAATTGGCTGACTGGTCTTGGGCAAGGTATTTTAACCTTGTTGAGCTTCAATTTCCTATTCTCTAGAGTTGTTATGCTTAACAAGAGGGCCAACACAAATGGCTATGCGGGTTGTTCACCACACAAGGGCACTCTGCCAAGGTGGTAAATGGGGGCTGAAATTCATCCCCAATTTTGCAGATCAAGCCATGTATCCCCAAGTGGACATATGGCATAAAAGTGCCATAGAGGTAAACAGTGGACTTGCTTAAGCAGGACTTGGTCACAGTAAGGGATTAATAAATAATAGCTAATATCATCATGGTCATGGATTAACATAAAATGATCATCATCCTTTTATTGTGATGATAAGCAGGTCATTTAAGAAATACTGTACCTTAATGGCCTATATGAAAGTATTAGGAATAGTGAGAGATTTCAGAGTAAGTCAGGGAATTTTTTTAAGATTCAAGGCCTGCAGGCTTTGAACTTATACCTTTAATAAAAATGCAGGTGTGAGAGGCAATTCAAAGAGTCCCAAAAGGAAGGCAAACTTTTTTTGAGTAACTGATCCATTTATTCTCCAAGACTTCCATTTTCAAGCAAACCCAGTAACTAGTTGTGCTGCACTGGGAGTATTTTCTATGTTACCTGTGGCTGCTCCCTTTTCTTCCCAGACTTCCTGCTTGTTCTTGTGACAGGCTGGAAGAAGTGACAATAGACAGTAACCCATGTAACTACTATTCACATGGCACATCGATTTCCATCTAGACTCAGAAATTCCTTATACTTAAGCCAATTTTGTCTCAAAAGTATTGCATTGTGCGTGAATAACTCATATTTGAGACTGTCATGAGTTTATTTGTAATTATTTGAATTTCTAGGTATTCTTTCCTGACTGTTAAAGATAAATGCCTTCAAAAGAAGGTATATTCTGGAAGAAAAAGTATAAACCCCAAATACTTAGTTTTTAAGTAAGAACCGAGAAAAAGTACAGTATCTAATTTTTTTATCCCTTAAAATCACTGCTTCTGGGAATTAGGACTCCCATATAGTCTATGGGGGAATTTCTTTGTTTATGTTCAAAGTTTCAAATCAACTTCAATCCCCTTCTGTGGTTTTACTGATTTTTGTGTGTGTTTGTGCCAGTTCTAATAAAGCCAACTATAATTACAGAGGATATGCTTTAAAAAGGATAGAAGCATTAAATGAGGGGGACATAGGAGCCACATTTAGTAGACTGAGGCCATGTGGTTTTTGAAATTGCTAGGATGTTAACAAATGGTATGTTTCTTGTGAATATCTAGGCAGTGTTTTAGAGTGAGGCAGTGTTTTAGAGTGCCACATTTCTTTATTGGTAGTGAATAAACAAGTAGGCATAATCAGCACTGATGTTGTAATATCCTGCAAGGTGAGGTGGGGACCAAAATAGGACAGACAAACTATGTTTGAAAGTAGCCCTTTTAGGGCACTGCCACATGTGACTGAATGGCTTCCTTCTCAGTAATTTCATACCCATCAAAACACAGTATGCTTTCTAGGCTTCTCTGACCAATTGCTGATGAATCGATCCAAAAAAGCTGCAGAACTACTATTTCATAAGCCTTAAGAACTATGGTTCCCAAACTGTGTTCTGAGAGCCACCTGTCTCAGAATTATCTGCTGGCTTGTTAAAATGCACATTCCAAGGCATTACCCTCAATCTACTGGGTCAAAATTTGGGCGTGGGGTAAGGGATCCTGCATTTTTAACAAAGTCCCCAGGTGATTCTTATGTTGCTCAAAAACTTCTAGGAAATAATTAGTATCCTCATGGTAGATGACAGTAATAGGTCATATGATGTACAAAAGAGTAAAACTGCAAAACCAATTGTTATGACCGTTCTATGAAATTAAAGAATAGGATGGCAGTATAAGATCATATTCATGTTCTTGGCTTCAGTTAATAGTATTGCAGAAAAAATGTTCAGAATTAATGTTTGTGGAATTTGACTTGACTTATTGTGTTATCAGTGAAACAAAAATGCTAAGGGCACTTTCCAAGAAGATAACCTGTTCAGCAGTTCTGAGCAGTATGTGTGGTCACCTTTGTATCTTTATGAGAAAGGCATCAAAGAAGATTGGCCCAGACTTTCCAAGTAATGACTGATAGAGAGCAATAGGAAAATAGCAGGAGGGTGAAAATAAAGAAGATTTAGACTTAGGATTAAACTTTTAATAAGAAAGAGTTTCACACACATATCCCATGTTGATCCCACTTAGTCTCATTAATAAGATCTTATGGGTAGATATTACTGGCAATATCTGGCCATAGGACTTTAGTTTTACATGTTAAGTACTTTCCCATACTGCTGGCCACTGTTAAGCTTGCCCAGTATTGGGAAAAATAGTTCTGATATACTTGTGTCACGTCTGCGATAAGGAGGACCACTTGTTTGAGTTGTACAAGTTGAGCACATTCTAACCACTGTCCCACCTGCCTGTACATTCTTGGTATTCTGGAACATTTTAAGGTGTTACCTATAATATTTTCATGGAATTTTTTAACACGAGTTTCATCTGTTGTGGTTCAACACCTGGCTTCAAACCTTTTGGCAATGAATAGAAGTTTATAATGTCTGCACTGGAAGCTTTAGCTATAACACACCATCACGTGCCGTATGTTATATATATATATACACACACACATATATACACACATATATGTGTACATATACATACATATGTATGTTTTTAATACACACATATATAAATACATCACACTTTCTGGTAAATAAAATGATCTGTTTATTATAGTACATTTGAAAATAACTTAAGAGACTATACAAAGAATAGATTTGACACAAAAGATCTGCTGCAAATGTCATCATATGACTATCTATCTTTTTTCTCTTAAAATGAATCACTGTGAATTTATTAAGTTGTTTTTTTCTGTCACCACTTGACTGAGAAAAATTTTACTACTGAAAAATTTCTAAGAAGATACAAACTTTGGTCATTTATTTATTAATCATTTATTGAGCATCTATTGTGTGTGAGGGGCTGAGGATGGATGGATGAGGAGAGCCCATTTCATAGAGTTTACTATTTACTTGAGGAAATAGGCATTAATCAAATAGTCACACATAAAAAAGCAAGATGGCATCTGTCACCAGTGTTATGGAGGAGAGGTCTGAGGTGCTTTGAGGACCTTCGTGTTAGTCAAGGAGGTTACAAGGAGGTTCCTAAAACCGTGAATTTGAGTTGTAATCAGAAGGCCAAGATCTACAATAACTAGGTAAAGGGGGGAGAAAGGGAATTCCAGGTAGAAGAAAAACCACGTATAAAAGCCTGGTGGCAGGAAGAAGTGTGGGGAGTGTGGGAAATTGAAAGAAGGTTCTTCTGGACAGAGCAGAGAGAGAGAGAGCAGAGGGAATGCAGGGCAAGATGAAGCTAGAGAGGATGGGAGAGCCCATGCCACGTGAGACCATGAATAACATGTTATGGAGTTTGGCCTTTAAGCTAAGAGCTATGGGAAGTTATATAAGATTTTACGCAAGTGGTGGCACCATCAGATTTGTGCTTCTGGCCATAGTGTGGGAAGCTGATTGGCAGGGTCAAGAGCAGTTCAATAAGGAGGCTATTGTCATTATTTTAGGTAAGAGGAGATGGCAGCTTGCACTAGGGCTATGGAGAGAGGTGGACAAATTTGAGAGCAATTGAGAAAGTAAAATCCTCAATTTTGGAGTGATAGATTGGATGCAGGTAAAGGGGAAGGCAGTGGGTCTCTGGCTGGTGCAACAGATTGAGTAATGTTGTGTTTACTGAGCTAGGGAATGCTGGAAGAAGATCAAGTGTTTTGGGGGAGCAAAGAAGGGATAATCCTGAATTTTGATTTAAATGAACTGAGTTTGAGGTACCTTCGAAGCAGTCAAATAGATGGTGGAAGATATAAATCTAGAGTTCAGAGGAGAGGACTGGATGGTATAGATGTATTTGGAAGCCTCATAGAGGTGGTTACTGCTACTGTAAAACCAGTGAACTTGGTTGGGGAGAGAGTGCACAGTGAGGAGAAGAGAATTACCCCGACAATGAATAGCTGGGTAGAGGCAAGTGGACCCAAAACGGAGGCTGAAAGGAGGGTCTAGAGAGTAGAAGGGAACCAGAGGAGGGTTGTGTCAAGAAACTAAAGGAAAAGAAAGTTTTAAGGAGGAGGAATAGGTCATCGGGATTAAATGCTGCTAAGAGGCAAGTAGCATGAGGACTGAAACACGTCCAGCGCGTGGGTGACTTGCAGGCTGTTAAGGACTGTAGAGAGACAACGGGGTTAGAAGCTGGATTAGAGGAGACGGGTCACGAGGAGGAGGAGACAAGGAAGTGGATTCTCTTGGCTTTAAAGAGAAGGTGAGAATACGGCAGTAGGTGGAGGGAAAGGAGAGGTTAAGCCGCTTGAGTATGTTTAAAAACGAGCAGGAGGATTCAACTGGAAGGAGAAACGGAATAGAGAAGAGAAAAAGGACAATCTCTACCGTGAAGTTTCCGAGAGGGTGGGAAGGGTGAGATCCGAGGCAAGATATGACCACCCTACTGAGATATTTGCTGACTTTATTCTCTGTGGCTGCTAAAAAGCACCAATGTGTCTTTTAAATGGTTGAGTTTGTAGCTGAGAAAAAATTTTATTCCTAATATATTTATATAGGTAAATAAAAAATTAGGATTATTCTGAAAGGTGATGGCTGGAGCTCTTTTAAAAACATGCTAAGTGCTTTATTTTAAAAACTGGACAAAAATTCTTGAAATCAATGTCATCTTAAGCCTGTATGATGAGGAGACTGATTTGCTCACTTAGTTTGCCTTTCCAAAGCTTCTCCTCTTCCATGTATTGGCTTCACTCAGCTTGTTCTCCATGTGGAAAAGGACACACTTCCATGTACAGCGATTTGTTTGTGGATAATCACAGAGTGATTAATGCTTTGCTGCAAGTATAAGGCCTATCAGACACTCTTACCCTATGTCAAGACAAGACTGTTGGCTGCATATGGAAAGGCAGAAAGAATAGGAAAATGTTGACCAATGAAAAATGGAAGCTAACCCCTAGGGAGTGTTAGATCACTGATCTTAGCTTGTTTCCCATTGATGCTCACAAGTTATTAGCAAGTTTACCATGGGCTCTGTGTGTGTGTGCGCATATTGACACATTTCAGTACAACATTAAAACTGGGTTTCCATAACATGTTGAAACCTTGTACACAGCAACAATTTCTTTTTATGAAAGCTTGTTTTCCAACATATACTATTTGAAGGGTTCAATTCAGTTATTTTTTTTTAATTTTGAGAAAGTGTTACATTTTTTAAAGTTAGATTTAAAAGTTGCATTTCAAAACAAATCCTATTTTCTTCCATAATTATCTTATCACTTATGTGATTCATGAATTACTTGATCATCCATCTATTTGCCAAATGTATATTAAACACTACTATGTGCCAGGCACTGGGTAGGGCATACAAAGATGAATAGTACATGGTTCTTCCTCCTGTACTGTCCAGTGGGGAAGATTGATGGCCACACGCCATGTGCAGTATAGAAGTGGGGGCAGAGGACAGAAAGGACAGAAAGGGGAGGAATTTATTCTGCTTGGGAGTAGTGTGTATGTGTGTGAGAAAGAGAAAGAGAGGCAGAGAATGACAGTGTGGGGGAAGTTTAACAGAGAGAGGAATGCCTATGCCATGGAGACATAGAACAGGAAGATGGAAGATGGGGAGGGGGGAAAAGGAAGAATATTTCAGGATAATAAATCATCTGAGTTGATAAGTGCATATTTGTTTTGTCATTGAGTAATTCAAAGTATCTTTGACCAAAAAGCTGAGGTTCAGTTTTATGTAATCGATACCTATTTGGTAGTCACTAATGGTATATAAATCTGAAAACGTGAAGTTATCGTACAGCAAGCATTGCATTGTTTTGGGTACTCTACCGACATTTAGCCTATAAGACAGTGCTCTGACATCTGTGCTAAGAGGGAAGACGTCATGAGACAAACCCACCATCGCATAAATCCAAACTGGATTTTCTTTCATCACTTCTAAAGTTCTATGAGAGTTGACACTGAAATTAAGTGGAAAAGTTTCATATTAATGGACTCACAAGGCTATTTATGGCCCTACAGGTTGGGTCCTTTCAGAGGTCATTTAGCTCATTTTCACACTGGCATCTGAAGCAGAAAGTCATCCAGCCCACACAAAGAGTGCCCCTCGAAGGAGAGCCACTACTGCTGGTACCAGTCATTTCTACTGTCTGAAGAAAATCTCCTGACAGAGGAGGCCTTTTTTATACTATCATTTTGAAATCATCTCTATTTACTTATGTTATATAATGGACATATCATGTTCTTATAACAATATTTGAAATCAAATTCTAAAGAGGAATCATGATAAAAGGTTGTATAAAAAAATTCTTCCATTTTCTTTTAGAACATAAGGAGATCTCCTACTGATGATCACACTAAAATTCTAAATATTAGTGACTAAGAGAGTAATCACATGGGATCGCTGAGATTTATAGAGGAGTACACGAGTGCCAAAACTCTAAGTCATTTTTGGAGGGTGTAAGAACAAAGGCATCCCACATGTCTGGAGAATAAGAGTGAAAGTCACGACCTAGTTCTTCCTCTTGCTTTTGAAAAATGTGACTGAATAGAAAGCCAGATGTGTTCCAGGACAGACCAGCTGACTAACTCTTATCGTTAATGCGCACTACACAATTCCAAGACTCAAGGGGAACTGATAAAGGGGATTTGCTTGGTTTTCCAGAAATAAGTTCTGTTCTGTTAAATCTACTTGCTCAATCTCTATTTTCTCATTCATGTGGAGTAATGGGATCTGCAATAAACACCACCAGGCAAGTCTCTGAGGATTACTGAGCTATTTCAGTGATTTTCTAATCTTATACTCTGTACTTTTATAAAATGATTATCAGAAACTGAATCAGCAGTTGGAAGGCTTGAAAATAGCTTCTACTATAATCATTTCCTGTAAGTAATAACTTCCCTCATATTATCATACCAAAGTCTCTGCTATTCTTTTGGTAGAATAAGTCATTGAAGAGGTAGATCACTTCTAAAAAATTAAACGTGCCTCTGGGTATTTATCATGTATTATAACGTTATGGAAGGATTATTCTTGCAATTGCCAATATTCCACATTCTTAACTTGGATTTGCCCTAGAGGTTGAAATTTCAGGTCCTAGAATCAACCTGTCTGGATTAAAATCCTGGTTCCACTACTGGGTAGCTGTGTGACCTTGGGAAATTACTTAATCTCTCTGTTTTTCAGTTTCCTCTGTAAAATAGAGTCAATAATGGTGATAAAATGAGAAAAATGCATGTAAAGCTTAGCATATATGCTGGGATCAATTTAGAATTTAGAATGATAAATGTTAGAAATTATAATTATTTCAGGGCCTCTACATTCTTATAGCATTTTATTTCCTCTGACTTTATCTGCACTTAATTAGATAAAAAACATTTTATTGATCACCAGATATAAAGGTCCTGTGAATTTCTGTGTGTTGATGGTAAAGGTGGTGGGAAGATGGTAATGAGACTTTTACCTGAACAGGGAAATATATGTGAGGTGACCATTTTAGTCAAGTGATGTGATGTCAATTTCTGAAGGAGTCCCATGGCTTAGTCTATATACTGTTAAGTAGTATTTTATATTTTGGATGTCTTTCCTGATGTCTAATTGAAATTCTCTAATTGCCTCATGTTTTCTTCCTCATTCACAGAGGTGCTAGCCAGTAGTGTTAAAAAAATATTGGAACATGAATACTTGAAGATAATTATTGTATCATTTGTTAGTCCCTTTAAAAAATATAAAAAATCTAGCTTCTTCAGCCTTTTGTCCTAGACACCAATCCTCCTTCTTTGGACCACTGTTCACTGAGACTGACAGGGCATCTGGTCCCTGCAGTGGTGCTGATGAACCCAGAAGAGTACACAGCACACAGCTGGGCACAGTACACTCAGGTGCTAAGATAGGCAGGGAAGTGGATTCTTCGCTTTACATGTGGAGACTTCTCTCAAAGAGGAAATAGCACTGATCTCCACTTGCCAGATTCAAAATACACTGAGTATGGTATAATGATGTATTTGATATTATTAGCACATAATCACAATCTTGAAACAACGTATTTTAATATTCAAGGCATATTTGACCGTTTATAAATATTATTCGTTCATTCATTCACTCACTCAACAAATATTTATTGCATTCTAAAAACATACAAGGTAGTATGGTAGATTTTCTCATATGCCTTCTAGCCCTAAGTGGATTAAGAATCCCTTTCACAGCAGAGACATTGTACCTAATTCATATTTCTATGCCAAGGGTCAGCCTGTAGAAGACACTCAACCAATGCAACAAACATGAATTGCATAAATGAAAAATGGGGTTGCAAACACTATGCTAGCTGTGCATGACCAGTGCAGTATTTACTCCTACGTCTTGATCATCTTTAAACTTTGAATTTAAGCAGAACATGAATGCAAATACCATCTCCATAAATAACATATTTGGCAGTAGTATTATGTTAGACCTTTCACTTAGATTAAACATATAATTCATACACTTACATAAAAAAGATGAAATCAACAACCTATATAAACTTTTCAAGAAGTCAGGGGCTTTTGGTGGAAAAAAACAGTTTAAAATAAGATTTCTCTTAAACTCAAATCCCCTTTCATGTAGCAAAAGGAAATGAGCAGAGAAATCCAAACCCCCTGAAGTTTTCAGGGCCAAACATTTTGATGCAATATGTTCTGCTATAAAATATTTGGCCTTGTTTGAATTTTTATTGCTATATGTTCTCAGTCTATATTTAACTATGAGAAACACAAATAAGAAAGAGTCAATGTGCAAAATGTTCTTTTTAAGTGCATGGCAGTGAATTTGAGAAAACATACATTAAAGGAACACTTTGTGTTTTCAGCTTTCAGCCCCTTTTCTGAGGCCTCCCTTGACCAGATATGATTAAATATTTATTGAATTAAAGACTCAGCTTACTTGGAGTGAAAACTCTTAAGGGCCTCTCAGAGCCACCTAAGATAGGTACCTTATTTCACTAGCTTGCAAGTAAAGTTTCTTTTATGCTCTTTTTCATACATGAAATAAGGTCTAATTAGAAAGTTTTATAATGGAGACAGTCAATTCCCCAATTCCTTATTTGCTTGAATTACTTTTTAAAAATTGGGGTGTTCACTCTGGCATCAGCTCAATCCAGACTCTGTAATCAGCCAACAATCTGTGCCTCACAAAGGCTGGCATCCTAACTGCCAGTTTCTGCCATCCACACCTTTTCCATGGGGTAATACATTTTAATTGGTACTTCTCCGTGAGCCCCTCACATCTCCATCTGGCCAAATAAACACACTTTTCCAATTCAGCCTCAACATCTTGGCAACTAACAAGAGGATAGACTTGCCACAATGGGTAATCTTTAAGATGCATAAAATCCGGGTACAGGTGGTATAATCAATGGCTTTCTAGAGGATGGCTCATCTACAAAGTGGCTTTGTGTTCAGCAGTGTTTAACACTGCTCCCTTGGTCTGAACTGCAGTTCCTGAGCAGTGGCAGCATTGCGAACTCTCTCCTCTCAGAGGGAAAATTAGTGATGAAATATTCTGTTTCCAATGATAGCATAACTTTTTGGAAATAGGGTTATTATCAACCTATTTCCATTGGTCACATTGCACCAAGTGTAACCAGGAGGCAGAATGGTGAAATGGTTAAGAGCATGGGCTCTGGAGTCAGATTGGGTACAAATCCTGCTGCTGTTAATTTATTACCATTGTGACCTTGGGCAGTTACAAAAAAAAAAAGTCTGTGCCTCAGTTTCCCCATCAGTAAAACAGAGATAATATCAGTGCTTTTCTCATAAGATTATTGCAAGGATTGATTAAATGAGATAAGGTAATCTCATATGTTTAACATAGGGCTTGGCTCATATTCACTAACAATTATTATTTTTAGGCAAGTTCAGTAGACCAAACTCCTTGAGCAGCAGAAAGGAAGGGGATGGGTAAATAACCAGCCATCTGGTTATTCCTCAAATAATTCCTTACTCTTTAAATGTTTTGCTTTTTACACAGTTCAATCATGAAGCAACAGGTTAGGGATGACCTTGAGATAATATGGTCTGTGTGCCCATTCACTCATTTAGTGTGGTCTCGTTTCTTTGAGGCTCTGGAACACCCCTTGACAGAATGCCTGTTTTTCTCTAACCCTCAGGGTCATTTGGGTGAAAAGGACAATGCTTTTAGGGAAAAATGGCCCAAACTGCTTTCTTGATAACCACATAGAGGTAGGGGATTGTTTCTTTTTCCTTTCCAACATCTTCCCTTTTTCTCATGACCACTTTGGTAAGATGCCTTTCTCAGCACGAAGCAGAGAAGATCAGGCACAACTCTGCACGTTATTACAACTTAGGATGTTTATGGAAGAGGAAGGCCAACTAGAACAGCAGGACTTGCAGATCCCTGTAAATCCAAGGTGGTTCTTAGCAGCAAGCAGGGGTCTCTCACCAGTTGCTTTTTCAGGGTTGTTGCACATGAAGCATTGCCATGCTCCTGCTGTTTCGCTGAAGCCGAACACGTCAAAGAACCTCACTTCTTCCAGATGGAGCTGTACCTGGTCCAGATCCTGGTTCAGGAACACAAAGCACAAAGAACATAAGCTGATCTGCCTGCTACACAGTATTCTGAGACTGGAAACGGGGATGTAGAATCAGGATTGCCAATGCTCAATCTCAGTACTAAGGACCAAGAGGGTGCATTAAAAACAACTTCCCTTGGCCAGTCTTGGAAAAAAGCAGTCAGCTCAAACTCTTTCATGGGAGTACTCATAAATGCAGAGGGAGTGAGCAGGGTCTCCAGAGCTGGGTGTCAGGGGTTGGGGGCTGAGGTGTCAGAGTCTGAAGTGGCCCAGAATGTTCTTGCATCTAGCAGCAGCTCCAGATTTTCTAAAAAGGAGGGATATGCAAATGGCAGTGTGGCTAAAAGAAATGCCACTGGGGGATTTGTCTTCTATTTACATTTTATATAAAATTGAGAACCAATTGTCCAAGTAAAAATATCATTTTTTTTAGGTTGGCTTCACAGGGAGCTGATGGAAAATATGGGCGTGGGCTTAATCCCTTAGCCCTTGGCTCCAGCCTGTTTTAGTCTTATGCTTTATCTTAAAAGTATATGCAAATTTTGCATGCTATTCCATAATATAGCTGTATTGGTTTTAATGGAAGGTAATGCCTTACATTATTTAATCAGTAAATTCGTTAACTTTTTCCCCTCCAAATGCTTGAGTAGAATTGACACACCAAGAAGATTGCTCACGTTTTATGTGCCCTGTGGCACCCTGCCAATGTGCTCCTGTTTAAGAGGCAGAGGAGAGAGGTTCCGCTAGACTGTAAATGGATGGACTACTATTAGCCTAACCAAATTAAATAGCTCTACTGTCCTCCTGAGCTTTCCTATTATGTAAATAACTTGTATCCTTTGGTACAGGGTGGCCAGAACTGCACTCTTAGAAGGTTACTCCTCCTAAGAGGTATTTAATGTTCTTGCTAGACTTGCACGTACCCAGCTGACTTACGTGTTTGTCCTCTGTTCAGCTGTGGTTTTATTTCCTTTCTTCTGGTCTACGCACCCTTATCTTTGCTACCTATAGTAACAGTTCTCAGTATTCTCAAGAGCCAAGTAGTGTAGGCACTGTTTGCACTGCTTATAATGGATCTATTAATAAATAGAGAGTGGCCAAGTGGCTACCCAGATCCTATACCAAAGCTCCTGACTCCCAGTTCTACATTTTTTGACAGAGGTCAGAAGTATGCCCGACTATAGAATCCTTAAGAGCAGAAATATAAATACTTCGTCCACAGTTGTACCCTCAGAGCCTAGTCCCGCATCAGGAATGGACTAACATCATTGGTTTGCAAGCCCAGTGCAAAGCTGTTGTTTTCCAAAAAACTATATGAAAATTTAAAGGTAATTCTTTTTAGAGAATATTTACACTTCCTGGAACATAAACACAATGAGGACAGGAATTTTGTCTGTTGTGTTGACTGCTATAACCTTAGCACCTAAAAGTGCCCTGTCATATACCAAGCACTAAATAAATCTTTGTGGAATAATGAAAGGCATATACTGGGACTAGAAATAAATACTTTTCAGTGTCCTTTATTAAGACTATTATGACTTGCGTTCTAGGATTGGACAATTTGGAGGCTGAACATGCTGAATGCAGCATTGTGGGTTACTAACATTTAATACCATATTATGGGCATTCCAATAGGCACTGTATGTATAGGAATGTTGTTTTAACAAAAATGATTTTGAATAGGTACAATGGGGATAAAGGAGACTTTTTAAAAAATGTATGTTCCCCAAGATAAAGACTGAAGAAGCACTGGGGAGTTTCGTAGGTTTCAAAGGATGAAATCCATATTAAAATTTATGGGGAAAAAGCAGATGTTCATAAATATCAGTTTCAAAACTGCTAAGTCTCTGAAGTCTGTACTTGGTCATTGGCATGCAGATCACTTCTTTGTTTCCTACACAATTAAGGATCAATTTTTCATTCACCACAAACACTACTAGCAAACAAAGTACTTAAAATAATACTTAGGGGTTCCTCTATTTTTTTGTTCTGAGACCAGAAACGTCCCAGGTTGTTGCCTATAATCCACATTTGTCTTCGCAAAAAGTTACTTAAAAAGTTTAAGACAGATGGCAAGCTACATCCCAGTGTTCAAGTTCTGAAGCCAAAAGCAGGCTTACCTCTTCAGAGGATTTAGGTGTTGTGCAAAGGGAAAATGAGTCAAAAAGATATGCGGTAGTTCTATGAACTCTTGAAGTTGGTAATAACAGCCAACTTTGAATAGAGAGATAGAAGAAACACATGTAGTTTCAAATATTTGTGGAAAATCAAAGCAAAATAAATTGCAAAACAAGGAAACAAACCGACAACCAGTGATACTACATTTTTAGAATTTTGACCTCTTAAATGAGCTTAAGGTCATTATTTCACTCTCCTACTTACCTTCTTTACCCTTTTGGGTTCTGTAGCTTCCCCAGGCCTTGCCCAAGAATTGCTATTGGCTTCTATTTTTTTTAAACAAGAGAACAAAAATCAATTTGTTTAGAGAATTACAAACTTCCTTTAAGATAACTAGACTCTGGAAGAGTGGTAAAAATAATTTATATCTAACTCTAAATCACT
Source organism: Daubentonia madagascariensis (assembly GCA_023783475.1). Classification (NCBI taxonomy): domain Eukaryota; kingdom Metazoa; phylum Chordata; class Mammalia; order Primates; family Daubentoniidae; genus Daubentonia; species Daubentonia madagascariensis. Next base: position 23,053,666 of record JAKFHU010001670.1, read on the forward strand.
CCCTAAGTATTTTAGTTCTGATGAGATTGTGGCAAAAAGACCCTAGGTGACCTCCCAATAATTTTCACCTCCTGATGTTCATCTGTTTGTATAATCCCTTCCTCTTGAGTGTGGGAATCTAAGCCTTGAGTGTGGGAGGGACCTATGACTTGTTTCTAACCAAGAATATGTCAAAGGTGATGGGATATCAATCCCATTATTATTATACACACACACATACATATATACATAAGACCCATCTTGCTAGCAGATGCGTAGGGAGACTTTCCTGCTGGCCTTGAAGAAACAAGTTACCATATTATGAACTGCAGGAAACTATGAATGGCCTCTGGGACCTAAAGGCAATCTTCAGCTGATAGCCACTAAGCAAATAAGGCCTTCAGTTCTACAACAGCAAAGAAATGATTTCTGCCAACAACTTGAGTGAGTTTGAAAGCAGACCCTTCCCATTTTAACCTCTAAATGAGAACACAAACCAGACATACCTTGACTGTAGCCTTGTGAAACCTTGAGTAGAGTACCCAGCTAAGTCACAACTATAGTTCTGATCCTCTGAAGCTGTGATATAATAATTATGTGTTGTTTTAAGTTGCTAGGTTTGTGATGATTTGTTATGCAGCATTGAAAACTACTACCAAGATTGTGCCACGAAGAGAAAGGGAAAGTGACACCCTGTCGGCCAATTCTCAGTGAAAATGATGATTCTATTTAGAAGAGTCACATTCTCCTAACTACATTCCAAATCAGGCATCAATAAAACTTGAAGAATATTGAAGTTCAGATAATTTCCATTGACTTAATAAAAGATATATAATCCACAGTAGGCATGCACTGAGAAAGATTTTCCTGACAAGCATCATTTAGTTCAAGAAGGTTAAAAGTCACTTGAGGGAAAATGATCTTTTTAAACAGTTGGTTAAATGAATGCTTCTTCAGTTTTAGAAAGAAAAATCATTAATGAGAGTAGGAATTTGGAAAACCATATAAAAAATCTAAGCCAGGCAGCATAGAAAGATGAGAGGATATTTACAAGATTATTTTGCTGTCAAATGATAGCATGAGTCAACGCCAGTGGATTCTGTAAAAGTGCATAGTGGCCTCTGGGTCTTATAGCATCGTCTACCTGCTGTGAGAGGGTATGGTGAAGCAATTTTCCAGAAATCAGTGAAAGCGTACATCTGGAAGAACTTTGGGTTTTGGTGCATTTAAATTCTGTCCTAAAGCTATTTGTGTGTAGATACAAAACACAGGATTGCCTCATGTACTCCGTGTGCCTGTGGTTAATAGGATACATACATTTCAAGTGTGTTTAAAGAAATATAAACAAGATTTTTTAAAATCCCCAATATTTTCACATCATAATAAAGAATTTGTGTCTTTATCATTATTCTAGTGCACATACTCTAACTATATGGAGTCCAGGATGTGAAATAAACCTATTGAGGGAATATAACTAATAGCTCATCTTTATATTGACTTACATTATATAGGCATAGTGTCTTGTAAGAAATGCTGTATGTTGAATAAACTAGCAAAAGAGACTTATAAGAACATCCATGCTACAATTCAATTTTTTCATGTCTTTCAATTTCTGAAAAATATTTCTATTGAACTCAATTTATAATGCTTGTATTCATAGCACCTGGTGTGAGGAACCAAGGAGAAGGAGATGAAGGAGACACAGTCCTGCATTCTAAGGAAGTAAGAAGCTAATTCACTGGGTTTACAGGATTCCTCACAAAAGAAAATGGAAATGCACCTTCATTTGGGCATGGTGTGATTATTATTAAGCTTATTCTGGTATGACTTTTTTGGCCCTCAACTGGATTAAAGCTCCTTAGCATGAAGACTGACTTCTTCCTTACCTTGTAGCTTCTGAAAATACTTAGTATAGCACTTTGCCCATAGTTAATGTTCAGTGAATTATAAATTTTTACTAATTGAGGCACATAGTTATTATCTCTAATTTATACCAACAGTAGCATTTAGGTTTTTAATTTTCATGTCTATTCGTCTATGACTATTAAGACTTTCCAGAATACTTTTATTTTAAAAAAATATACCTTCATATCTATGAGTATTATAAGAATTCACTTTTATTCAATTTTATTTAACAAGTTTTTAGAATAAAATACTAATAATTTAAGAAGGATGTTTGTCTGAATCCATCAATGTAGCATGCTGACTGCTTGTTCTCAAGAGCCTCAGCTTTTCTAGCTTGTTAATTATCAGTTGATATTAGCATCAGGAATTCCTAGGAAACTTGTTACAAACATCAGATTCAGGTCTCAATCCTGGAAGCCTAACACAAGTTTGTGGTGCAGACTAGGCATCTGCATTTTCAAACAAGCTCTCACAAATTATTCTGATGTGCACTGACTGGGAAATTAATCCTATACCCTTCAAAACAGATGTGGGGATGGCTGACTTGTGTCCATTGATTGGTATTTGAGGAGTTTGTCAATGGGAATTTGTTAGTCTCCATATACATATGCTCATTCTTTCCCACAGTGGTTTGGTTTCATACGATAAAATGTATAGTCTGGTCACAAAAGCAAAATTTTCATTTTTCAAAATAAGAGATGTTATTATTCCAAATTGTGCAATATGGAAAGGAAAGATGAGGTGTGAAAATTGAACTCCTTGGGCCTAATTTGAAAGTTGGCAGAAGGCTGGGGTGTGTGGGGAGGGAGGTGGGTGACAGGTGGATGACAGACTCTAAGCAGAGACAGAAAAGGTGCTGGCATGGAAGAACTGTCACTATAGATCCCTAAATGGACTTAACTTTCTATCTTTGAGTCCCTGTGTATTGGGAAGAACTGAATTCCTTCTTGGCCATTTGTGGCAATTCTGACATGAGTCTTGTTCCTACAAGTGGCCGGATCAAAGCACTCATGTTTGATTCATTTCAGAGAGAAGTTCTGAAGAACACTTTCATTTAAGCACTAACAAATATACAAATATGGTAGAATATTTGATTTGGTTGAAAAAGTCAAATTTTCACACTCACCTAAAAATCATGAAAAAATAATGTGACGACAGAATATTGGTAGTTAACATGACAAAAGTTTAAATAAAACAGCTTATGAGGCCAGGCAAGGTGGCTCAAGCCTGTAATCCCAGCACTTTGGGAGGCTATGTAGGATATCTGGTTCTCATTCTGTTGCCCCAGGGCTGACAACTGAGGCAAAGAGAGCTTTAGAGGTGACTTGCTATACGTAAAAAATAATAATCTGCTATGCTCCAGAAACCTTGCTTGTATGAGACATTAAAAATCTAACATTATTTATATCCGTAACTTCCTGTTTGCTTTCCAAAATGGCTATCCAATTTACATTCCCACCAGCACAGCACAAAGATTTTTTTCCACACTATAATGGGAGGCCTTTCTAGGCTCTGAATTTTCTGAGAGAATTATTATCCAAGATCCTTTCTTATGTATGAAATAGGCCATGCTTTTGTTGACCCGCAGCATACTGGTCCGATTGCATCAGGAGCTTGCAACAATTTCCGGTGACTTCTTAAATGATTGTTTCTTAAGCCATGAGAAAAATCAAATACACTTCTACAGAAATCATTCTATTTTTCTCCATCTCTATTGATTTTGCTAGTGAGAAACGTTCCAGGTTCTGGAAATCAGACCACCATTTTTAGGTACAATTATTTTGATGCATTAATGCATGTCAACATTTGGCCAGGATCTAGTTTTAAGAATTGTCATTTTGTTTACATGTTCACTACTTGGAGTCATTGCAGAGGGGATACAATTCACTTTACCATAGACTTACAGAGAAGGCATTACTTTCCAGGATATTGGAATTTTAGATGTTTCCATTTAGTCATTCAACAGATAGAGCATAGAGCTAAGTAAGCACTGGTGGAATAACAGTGGTAGAGGCAGATATGATAAGTTGAAGTACCCCTCAGTAGAGAAGTGGATAAAGTAAACTATGGTCTATTTATACAATGGAAAATTTTACAGATGCTAAAATGAATGAGCTAGCTCTATGTGTATGAATAGACATGTTTTAAAAAAACATAACATTAAGTGCAGAAAGCACATTGCAAAAGATATATGCAATATAATAACATTTAAGTAAAATTTTAAAACAATAGTACAAAAACATTCCTGGAAATAATACACACCAGCCTTGGGAGGGTACTTGCAACAGTTTCTTCCTTTTTGTAAAGGGAAATATTTGAAGCAAATATGGAAGAAATGTCAACATCTCTTCTGTCTTGTGGTGGGAATGGGTATAAGACTTTTCTGAATTTATGAGCTATTTCATAACTTAATAAAAATAGAAGTGAGGCAGAGACCACAGTTCAGTGAAGCAAAGAGACTGGCAGGGGTTAGAATCTGCGAGGTAGAAAGGTTCTGCACGTGTCGGGGGGTCTTTGGTACCCCTCAAATCCCCCTAGAGAAGTCTCCTTATTTTTCCTGTGTGATGCTGGCCTTGGTGGTAAATGTCATTAAAGGACATGTCTTTCTGCTGATTTTTGTACTTATTCTTGTCAGAGAGCTCCCTATTACAGTTTCTTTTCTTTTCTTTTCCTTTTTTTTTTTTTTTTTTTTTGAGACAGAGTCTCCCTCTGTTGCCCAGGCTTGAGTGCCATGGCATCAGCCTAGCTCACAGCAACCTTAAACTCCTGGGCTCAAGAGATCCTTTTGCCTCAGTCTCCTGAGTAGATGGGACTACAGGCATGTGCCACCATGCCCAGCTAACTTTTTGTATTTTTCATAGAGACAGGGTCTTGCTCTTGCTCAGGCTGGTCTTGAACTCCTGACCTTGAAGCGATCCTTCTGCCACAGCCTCCCGGAGTGCTAGGATTACAGGCATGAGGCCTGGCCAATATTACAGTTTCTTTTAATCTTGCTCTTCAAACTTGGAGGCAAAGAATCAAGCATGAAATACAAAGTATTTGAAATATGTCCTATTTTGTTTTAGAAAGCAAGCAAAGCACGCTAACACCAACTTCTATCAATATATTAGGGAAGTATTACAGAATGAGTTAAATGATAGAGGTGATACTCAGAAGTAAGACACTTTCTGCCAAGTGGTAGGTATGAAGAATATAGGTCTCGGTGCCAGAAGATCAAAGTTTGAGCCCTGCCAACGTCCTTCATTAGCAGTTCTTGGGAAAATATCTTAATTTTTCAGTGCTTCCAAAGTACTCCTCAAATTGTAAATTTACTGTGATCCCTAAGCAATCTCCTTCAGGGCGCTTTTGCCACAATCAATTCATGGATAATTACACTACTTTGTAAACTGTAGAGCAATAATAAAAAGTAGTTATAATGATGATTTGAATTAAGCAAGACAATAAGCTCCTTTTTATGCATATAAAATATAGTGTTTTTTGTCTCTGAGCTAGATAAATATATGTAAATCTTTCTGAAGTGAATGACTAGTTTAAGAAACACTGATGTTAGCTGCCTGAGAAACATATTTAGTTTTCTAAAATCAAATAACGCACTTATCTGTCTGTTTTTGTTAGTTTGTTGCCAAACCTACGAGAACTGGATGTAACCAGGTGCAGAGAGAGATGTAATGCAATGCGCACATTTCAAAGGGGAAGAATTATATGCTCATGTTTGATGGGGCCATAATGAGATGTACAAATAGAAATGCTCATAGAAATGTGCATGGGTAATGGTGTAATGAGATGCATAAATGGATGGGTGTAATGATAAAGGCATTGGGGGGTGTAATGTGATTTATAAATGGGAGCATTAAATGGGAAGGGTGGAAAGTGCAGGTTGTGATAAGAAGCAGAAAGAATACAGTAGTAAGCATGAATGGAGGAGCTAATGACATGAGGATGTAATGAGATGAAAACAGGATGACATAATGAAGTTCACAGATGGAAGCGGGTAATGAGCTGTGTAGAAAGGAGGGAATAATGACAAGCATAAAAGGAAGGATTTAATACTATGAATAAAGAAATAGGCACAGGAAGATGTGAGCACTAAAGGGAGGAGCAGAAAAAAGGGGACATTGGTAAAGGGATGGGGAGTAACAAGGTGGGTCAATGGAGCACTCTAATGAGATGCCGGAATGAAAAGGTGCAATGATGTGCACCCATTTAGGGAATAATTAGACACACACATGGGAGGATAATGAGGTACTCGGGCCTCATCAGACACAGACCATAGCATTCAGTTCTTACTGAGGAGGTGAAAACGGAAAAAAATTAGAGCAGAGTCACAAAGATATCTAAATCCAGAAAGGAGAAGACTAAACAGGTAATTTAACCACAGCCTTGAAGTTTATGAAATAATAGTTGTATAGCTGCTGTTTATAGGGTACTTACTCTATGCCAGGTACTCTGCTAGGTGCTGAACTAAATGTATTATCTCATTTTTCCCTCCTAACAATCCTATGAGGGAGATGCATTTGTTACTAGTTTACAGACGAAGAAATCGAGCTGCATTGAGATTAACTGACTGGCCCAGTTTCCCAGAGCTTGTTGATGGTGGGGACGTGACTCAGCCAAATTAGCTGGATTCCAATTGTCTTTGCTGTGTTTTGGTGTTTTCTTGGACTAGGCCATGGGACCTCCTACCCCAGAACTGCAAGGATCACTTGTCAAAGATGCAGACAGAGTCACAGACCTACCCCAGTAAGTACCATTTGCAAGATCTGCAGAAGCCCCAGGAACTTGCATTTTTAACAAGATCTCCAGGGACCCTTGCATGCACTAAGGTCTGGGAGCTACTCAGTGAAACCAGTGCTAGAGTGGGAGGTGATCTAATGCTGCCCTCAGCTCTAGTGAAAGATGATAAAGAAAGGGGCTGACATGTAGCATGAGATATTTGGACTGGTTACAAGGCGGACTGTCTATTAGTAGAAGGAATTACCTGGAATGAAGCATCATTTAGCAGAGTTTTTTTTTTAGAAGTCTCCTTTCCCTCAGATTGGTCTTCAATAGGCACCCAAAATTATATTGAATAGATGAAAAAAATGCAAAAATATATTGAAAATAATTAGATTCTAGAAAATATTCATTTACTGAATTCAAAAGAATAAAAGTCACTCCATATTCCTATAATCTCTAAGGGAAGAAGGCAATGTGTCCTTATAACCAAAAGTTTGCCAATCCATATGCGACTTTCGGGGTTCTAAAATTAAACAAAAAGAGTGACACTGCCTGTTCTCTTTCTTCATATATCTAGTATTTAGATATCTAAATTGATATGATTTTTTAGGTAAAAACAAGAATTTATATTTTGAAATGAGTGTTAAACTTGGATGACTACTCACGTTTTAGTGATGCAGCCTCTGCTCAAAACCTTTTTAGAAATCTCTTTTAAAATTGTTTTCAGAGTGTATTTGTGAGCCACACAAGAAAACAAGGTTCATTACTTTAGTGAAACACAGCTCTTAATTTGGAAACTTATTATTCAGTTTGAGCAGACTTCTTTTATAATATATCTGTGCCTAGATAAGTTTTGGGCTATTTATGAAAATAAAACTCATTCTCAAAAGATGAAACCTTTGTCATGACTGAGAATAAATGGTCACACAACATTTATGGAGTAGCTGCTCTGCTTCAGGCCCTGGGAGGTGCTGGGGAATGCAGACACGAATGGGAAGATCCTGATCCCACACTCTGTGGGAGACACAAAGATGTTAAAATCAAACTATTCTGTGGCTGGGTTTGTTGACTACTTTATTGACAACATGTCTGAAAGGTTATGGGAACGTGGCTGAGGGGATCATTCATTTTGTTTGGAGAGGGTCTTGCCGAGGAAGTGCAATAAAACAGCACTCACCACTGTTCACTGAGCTCTTACTATATGCCAGTCACTGTTCCAAAGAGTTCACAGGTATCATGTCTTTTAAAACTCATAACATCTCTGTGAAGTGGGTACTATAATTTTCTGCACTCTGCAGGTAAAGAAGAAGAGGCACAGAGGAGTTGGATAACAGAGCTGTTAAGTAAGTGGTAGAGGCAGGATTCAAACCCAGATTCTGAGTCTCTAGCTACCATACTTTCATTTGGCATGAAAAGAGGTGCCACTTATTCCGATAGTTTAGTGCCCAGGGTTTGTAGGCATTCACACGATATCCATGACAGCAGCAAGAGAAAAAAAAAAAGATTTTACTTATGCACTGATTATTTAAGAAACGAACCAAACTACTATTGGATTAGAACAGACATTTCAGAGGTACTGCATACCTCTGTTCCCCCAGGAATAGAGTTATTTCGTTAACTATTTTCTAAAGTTTTTCTTTTTTAATTTCCTTGACTGATGCAGAACATCTGGCTGACTGTGAAGGAATGTTCATGACAGTAGTAAAATTCACATGGTCCATTATAGGATAGCCTGGTTTGTGAAACATGGAGGAAATACAATACATGTGATAAACCAGGATTTCTACTAAACTGAGAAAACATTTCTGTGCCAACTTAAATTTGTTTAAAAAAGCATATGTACAGCATAAGTACAGTATATGCGGATGGTGGTTAGGGAGATATGAATAGTGTATATTAATTAGCCAAGTGTAAGGGTAATAACTTTCTATGAGGGATAAGAGGATTTAAAAGTAAGGACTATAAAACAACAGACCAGTGTATAACAATTAAATCTGTTTTTTTAAATGGTGATTACAGCTGTCACTTAGGTTCAATGTGTTTACAAAATCACATGCAATTACTTAATATAATGGGTTGTGTGTATAGAATTATTTAAACGAGTGGCCCTGATGTATAGCTGTTAAAGGGAAAGAAATGAATCCAGATGAAAGTAGAGATCATATTTAGGGCAGTGAAATTTAGAATTTGGCTGGACTTCCAAACTCAGTGGTCCTAAAGCATCAATAAAAGTCATGCTTGTAAAAGTCTCTAAAGGCCACATCATTTCTCACAAGAACTCTTCACCTGTGAACCTTTCCTGTTATGTTAGTCACATTAATCACAGATGAACTGTTAAGTGGCTACAATGGGGGAGGGTGAGTCTCCTGATACTACCTAAACTGTGATAAAAATCATCTTGTGCTTAAGCTGAAACTCTCCCAGTGTCACCTAGCATTGCAAGCCTTATCCACAGAGCACACTGTAAACACGACCGTGGACTGTTAACCTCGTCTCACCCCTGTGGCTGTTATTTGCCTCCCTTAACCTTGGCCAGCTGCGTGGTGGACGCTCTTGTGCTGTTGTTTCAAGGGGGATAGTAGAGTGTGTGTTGGGGCTGTGAGGAGAAGCAGAGGGTTCCTGTGAAAAGAAACTCAGTACAAATCCATTATCTTCTTCACTCAGAAAATAACTGGTTTTTTTTGGGCTCTAAAGACCATCTTTCTGTTTCCCAAATTGGTTTTCCTATGTGTAAAGCCTTCCTTTTCAGCATTTAAAATTTTTTCTTTTGGTCTGCATCTTTACCCTTGATCTAATCAAACATAGATCACCCCTATCTTGAAACCTTTCACCATTTCATAACCACTCAACCAAAAGACAAGAGTCCAAGCCTGGATGAACTCCACTGCAGCCCCTGAACAGCCAATCACGCTGCAGAAAATCAGACTCCTGCTTTACTTCAGATCCATAATCTCAGGCCCCAGATGGATGCTCCTCATTGCCTGACAGCCCTGTGTATTTCTCTAGGAAGCTGACAGTTCCTTTCTCTGAGGCTTTCATTTCAGACATTCTCTTTCCTCAAATTTTCCCCCTTCCCCCTCCCCCTCCTCTCTTTATTGGTGAGGCTGATGGCTTCACCTCTTATTTCACTGAAAAATTTGAAAAGCCATGAAAAAAGAACACACTCATCTTTCTACCATCAAATCTGTGAATTGATCTGGCTCTGTGTGCGGTCGCCTTTTCTCTCACCTGCCTTGTCAGTCTCATCTTCTCCATTGCGTCATTCAAATAACTTATAAGCGTGCGCTGAAGGCTCCCATTTGTAACCATCTCCACAGTCCTTTTACTTACCAACCCGTTCAGCACCAAATTTCTTAAAACAGGTCTCTTCATATGCTATGCTTCCTACTTCCTTCTTTCCTTCCTGTTTCTCCACCTTCTCCTGTCTAGACCTTGCCCTTAAAACTCTGTTAAAACTGTTCTTTCAAATTGCCCAATTGGATGGATACTTATCTTGATCTGGCTACTGAATTCCATACAATTTCTTTCTCCTCCTTGGACACTCTCTTGGTATCTTGACTTCTACACTCCCTTCTTTTGTCTCTCAGCTGCTCTCTGGACTCAGTCCTGAACTGGGCCCTTTTCTTCTCTATACTCTCTTCCTAGATTGCTTCAGTCTTCCCATGGTTTTCATCACCTGTATGCTGCTGATGCCCTCATCTGTATTGCTGGCCTAAGTCACTTCACATTTGGATATCCAACTGCATACAGGACAACTCCACGGGCATATCTCACAGGCATTTGGAACTTAGGAAGTCTGAAAGCCTTGCTTCCCAGCCCCTCCCTCACCCAGTTGCCCATCCCCAGAGCTAATTTTCTCCCAGTTTTACCCACCTGAATAAATGATACCACCATGCCAGAAACGTGTCGTCAGCAAGTTCCATTCCCCACTTTCCCTCACTCTCACACCCTATCCATTCACTTGTTATGTCACTTTTACCTCCAACATTTGTATTGAATGTGTCTTTTATTTTTATCCCTACCAGGACCATGCACGCTCAGGCTACTCTGTCCTCTCATGGATTAGCAATAGTCTCCTGTGTGATCTCCCTAATTCCACCATTTCCCTTTCAGATCTAGTTTTGACTGATGTTTTAAAAACAAGCTGGGTACAATGGACAGAAAGCTTATGTCCTCCCCACCCCCAAATTCTTATGTGGAAATCTTAACTCCCAAGGTGATAGTGTTGGAAACTGGGGCCTTGGGAGGTGATTAGGTCTTGGAGATGGAGCCCTCATGAGTGGGATTAGTGCCCTTCCAAAAGAGGTCCAAGAGAGACCCCTTGTCCCTTCCACCATGTGAGGACACAGGTAGAAGGTGACATCTATGAGCTAGGAAGTGGGCCCTCACCAGATATGGAATCTGCCTTGATCTTCGACTTTCCAGCCTCCAGAACTGTGAAAAATAAATTTATGTTTTTTATAAGCTACCCAGTTAATGGTATTTTGTTATAGCAGCCCAAATGAACTAAGACACTGGGTAATGTCTGCTGTTCAAAACTCTTCAGTGACTTCCCATACACTGCAATAAAATCTAAACTTGCCATGGTCTAGTCTTTACTCTCGGCTTTGTTCACTGGCTCCACTCACTTCTTCCAATGCTGTGAAGGGGGAGGGGTGTGTGTGTTCACTCCTGGTTGCACATGATGTAGGAGAAAGAAAATATTAGGATTTTCACCTTAATTTTTATCTCACCCTTTAAAATTTCTAATTTCTACTTTTGAATATATTTCATAATGAAAAATCAAGTGTGTAAAATAATACATGTATATAGTTCATAAGTAAATAAATATGCACATATTAAAGGTGCTTGCTCAAAAAAATTTTTTTGATAGCATACATGCTTTACATTTGGAGGAGAATGCCCTAATACACCAAGGTTTTTCCTTTTCCTTATTCTTACTTTTTTGTTGTTTTGTTTTTTGGTCTAAAAGGCTTTGTGCAAATTGTTCTCTTTGCCAGGAAAACTCATCTGACATCTATCTGCTCAGAGACACCTTCCTTGACCACCTAACAAATGCTCACTTTCTTTAGGCATTTTATTTTTTTTAATAGTATTTATCAGCGTGGAATTTTGTATTTGTTTCTTAGTATATAGCTTGTTTCCATCAGGACAGGCACTATGATTGTTTACGGCCAGTCTCTGCATAGTGATTAGCATAGAGCAGGCTTTTATAAAAAATATTTTTGAGTGAATGCATTAACTTAGAGTCAAATTTACCATGAATTCACTGTGATTGTTTTTTGTCTCCTCCATGTTATTGCTCATGTGATTCTTCTTACATGGAACTATTTTTCTTTTTGTTTTTTAAAAGAAACCCAAACTGTGTAATTTCCACCCTCCTCCCAACCAGCTCCCTCCCTGAGGAAAGAGTGTCCCAGACATTTGCATCTGCATCCACATTCTGTCTTCAATCTGCTCTCCTAAACCCCTTGTGTCCAGTTCCTACTATGATTTGCAGTGTCCATGTAGTTTTCCCCTTAATCACTGGATTAACCCCTTGGCCTGGCTTCTTTGGTAGACTTTTATTCACACGTTCTTTTTATCTCTTTATGGCACTTTTGTTACTTAGATACAGCCTATCAGATTTTCCTGGTTCTGAGCTCATAGCCTAAAAGCCTCGAAGCCCCCATGTCCATCTAGTTTTCTAAAATCCCCACCCCATTCCCATCAAGCTTGCTCTGAAAGGAAGGTTCTTGCAAATATGGATTCACATTGCTTTCCCTGGAGGCGGGCCTTGTACAGCACTTGTCATTTCCATGACACATGTAGACTGAAGTCTCTCATAAGACTTTGAACTGTTAGATCCTATGTATAATAAGCCCACTCTTCATTTACTTACTTATGCATTTATTTATTCAAGCACATTAACACTTTAACTCAAAACACTAAATCTAAGCCTTTGGGAGCATCAGAAGGTATCCTTGTATTCCACCCAGAATTGGTGCTTCAGTTTTATTTATGCATTGACACTTCAGCCAATTACCCTGGGAACTGTCAAATGTGTTTGTAGCAATGTGGACTGAAAACAAATCTCCAAATGTTAGCCAGATGAGGCACATTTTATTTCAGCAGTAAATTTAATTTAATTTTTTTTGGTTGTTTCTATAATGGGCATAGTTTTGAGGCCTCATTTCTATGGCATATGGAATTTTCCCATGCTTTGGGAACTGGAACATGTGTGTCAATAATGGCACTTTCTCTCTCAAATTCTGACCCTCTAGCAATCCCCCAGTCAACTTTGTCAGCTGTCTGGTCCTCTGATACTCCGAGCACCTCTCCCTCTGAAGGGTTAGGCAGCACATGCACTGGAATGGAATTATTAATAGCAATGTCTAGTTGCTCCATGGAGGCCCTTCTCCTCATTTATTCAATAAATCAACTGGTTTTCCACCCTCTTTCTAAAATCCTTATTTTATAATGGATATTGTTTATCTTAGAATGGAATTTTCTTTAAGTAAACTGCTCATTTACATAAAATGACATAACTTAAAGTGATATTTTTCCTTGATTTTTAAAGAAATACATACAGAAAAATTAGAAAACACTAATACCATCAGCCAGAGCTAACCACTGCTAACATTTTGGTATATTTCCTTTTGGTTGTTTTAACAGGCAATCCTCCAAATAATATTCTTTATATAAAATAATTTTGTATCCTGAAATATAGTATTTACCATAAGTATGTTTCACATCATCAAACATTTCTCATAAACATTATTTTTCATGGTTTTAAATATTCTTTTATATTGATGTATCACAATTTCATTCTCCCATCTTTAGACATTGCTGTTTACAAATCACTCTGCAATACTTAAGTTTTGTACACATTTCAGATTATTTCTTTAGAACAGAGTCCTAGAAGTGGAATCACTGTGTGAAAGGATATGAACATTTTTAAGACTCTTGACCTGCATTGCTGAATTGCTTTTTAGAAATGTTGAAATAATTTACACTCCAACTAGAAATGTGTGAAAGTGTCTAAACTCTCTTGCGGTAGCCAGCACTGATTATTGTATTTTAAAAAATGGTTTAAAAAGGGTAACTTGTTATTGTAAGTTTGGCCACTTTGACTACTAATGAGGCCGAATACTTTTTCTGGACTGAGTCTCCTCTGAGTATTTGCTCATGTTCTTGGCCCATTGATTATTGATTTCCATGAACTTATAGTAGTATCTTAAGGATATTAAACCTTGTAATCATACTTGTTACAAACATTTTTATTTTAAATTATTGTGTATGATAGGTTTTGTTCTTTATAAACTTTGTATTTTTATATAGTCAAATCTGCCAATTCTCTACTCTGTGACATCACTTAAAGGTTCAATTAAATTTAAAAAAGAAAGAAAGAAAGAAAATTATGTACGTAGGATGGTGTAACAAATAGCCATGTGCCTGCCAGCCAAACTTAACAAATGCTAATATTTTTCTTTTGATTATTTAAAAATAAAATTACAGATGAAATCAAGATCTTCTTAATTCCTTTCCTGAGTAGCATTTTCCTCCTTCCTTTTCCCACTTTCTTCTTATCCAAAGGTGATCCCATCACGAATTTGGTATGATTCTAAATACGGTGTATTTTTATCACCCACAAACAATGCCTAACTCTGCTTGATGTTTTTAAAAATTTACGTAATAAAATTTATGCTATCATAGTATTCATATCACAGTTTTGCAGCTTGCTTATTAAAGCTCAATATTATTATATTTTCAAGATGTATCTGTTATTACATATAGGTCTAATGAAGTCAGCTCTACTGCCTGTAAGGCATGACTACATCACAGCATTTCTCTCCATTCCTCTACTGACGGGCGTTTGTATTGCTCTTAAATTTTTGCTGCAAACAATGCTGTAGTTAATATCTCTGTATATGTTTCCTGGTGCACTTATTAAGAGTTTCATCTAGAAATAGAATTGCAGGACAATAGGGGACACGAATATATAATATAACCAGCAATTGCCGGATTGCTCTGTGCAGAAAGCTGTAAATGGAAATTTGTCTTAAACTTTGTCTAGGATAGAACATTTTTGTATGTTATAATACAAAAGCTCCTTGTGCTTAAGCATTTTTCTGATAAGCTTTAAATGGAATTAAGACTTCTGGAAAGCTAGTTACTCACCCATCTGGACAGTTGGCTAGCTGTCATTCATGAGTCTAATTAAAGACTATATATTTTTCCTTAATACTTTTTTTCTAAGTGGGTACACCTGTTTTATTTCCATCAGTAGTGTATGAAGATTCCTATTTTTTCCCAATCTTTGCCAAGACTTGTATAGTCACAATTTTTTGTTCTTGCCAGTCTGATCATTGTAGAATGGCATAACATTTTTAAAAATTTAAATCAATTACTTCAATGATTTTTAGTGAACCTGAACATCTTGATCTATATGTTTTGGCCATTTGAGTTTTCTGTTCAGTGAATTTTCTTTTCATGTTCTTTCCCATTTTTCTCTTGGTGTGTCTCTTCCTTTCTGATTTGTAGATTTTTGTGTCCATTGTACGTATTTCAAATACTTTCTCCCAGCTTGTGCTTGTCTTTCATTTTGTTATAGTGTTTTGTCATACAGAAAATAAAGTTTTTTGTGTAGTCAAGTTTATTTGTATTTCCTTTATGATTTCTGCTTATTTGTTTTAAATCCTTTCTTATTCTTGGGTCACAAAGATAATCTTTGATATTTTCTTCTAATTGTTGTAAGATTTCATTGGTTACATTTAGGTCTTTAATATACGTGGAGTTAATTGATCTTTATAGTGTCTGAAAGGAATTTACTTCTATCTTTTCAGTTTGGAAAGTCACATGTCCCCACACTATCTTAAAATATATTTTATCTTCTCTTTTCTGATTCGAAAGCCCCCTTCTATCATCTACCACGTTTCCACATGTGCTTGGGGCTGTCTCTGGACTCTTCATTCTTTACCATTGATTTATCCCTGCAGCAATGATCACATCTCACCTTATAGTTTTAGAATAAGTTTTCTTTTCCTAGTAGAAACATTTCCTCCCCTCCTTTACAGATTTAGAATTGTTTTGCTTATTCTAAATTTAGGATCAGGTTGTCAAACTCTCTGAAGAAATTCTGCTGCTATTATGATTGGAAATGAAATAGTATTTATATTTTAATTTGGAAGAATATTCTTATTTGTGTGATAACAAATATTCCTAACCATGAGATGGTCATATCTTTCCATTAATTTAGGTCTTTTAAAAACTGTTTTTATTAATATTTTTAAAAATTTTCATGATTAAAGAGTTTTACCTCTTTTCTTATATTTACTCCTTTGTCCTTTATAGGTTTTATTGCTTTTATAAATGGCTCCTTTTACTGCATTTTCTAATTAGTTATTACTCATGTGTAGGTTTATTATTGATTTTATATGTTGATCTTACACCAAATAACTTTATGGATTTTTAAAATAAAGTCTAAAGGTTAGATTTTTAAAAATTTTCTATACAAATAATCTTATTGTCTACAAATAATTTCTCTCACTCTTCTCTCGTTCACCTTGTCTCCCTCTTTCTATCTCTATCGCTTTCTCTCTCTGTTTTCTTCTCTTCAATCCTTATTGCTCTTATCTGCTTTTCTTGCCTTACTGCACTGGATAAGATCTGCAGTACAATGTTAAATGTTCAGAGTGATAACAGGCATCCTTGTCTAATTTCTAATTATAGCAAATGCCTTTAAATTTTTTCTATATGTATAAAGTTAACCCTAGGGTTTTGATATTATTCTCTTTTTTTGTAGGTTTTTATTAATAAAAAAGGATTTAACTTGTTTTATATATGTAGTTAAACAATTTTATATATATATATATATATATATATATATATATATAAAATTTTCCTCATCCTCCCAAGTAGTTAAGACTACAAGTGCACATCACCACACCTGGCTAATTTTTAAAAAATTTTTTTTGTAGAAACAGGGTTCTCTATGTTGCCTGGGCCAGTCTCGATCTCCTGAGCTAAGCGATCTTCCCTCCTTGGCCTCTCAAAGTGCTGGGATTGTGGGTATGAGCCACTGGGCCAGGCCTAAACTATTATATATACACATTAACTGATTATATATATATATTTGTGTTGGTTTCTGGACTAGTCTGTTCCATTTCTCTGTATGTTAATTCTTTCCATAAAAGTGAAATGATTTAATAATTATAGGAATGCTCTATTTTATTTTATTTTCTCTCAAAAAATTTTAAACTAGTCTCACCTGTCTAGCCTTCTGGCTATATTTTTACTATCACTTCATAAAGTATCAAAAATCATCCTGCTAGAATTTAAATTGGAACTCAGTTAACTTGTTAATTAAATTAGGAAGTACTAACATCTTTGTGATATTTGTTATTCCCAATCAGGAACCTGGTATGTTACTATGCTTATTCAAGTCTTATTTCTTTTCACTGCTCTGTGACTTTGAGAAAATTAATGTTTCTTCTACTTACCGTACCCATTTGTAAAATAGGAATAATAATGCTATCTATCTCATAGTGTTGTTGTCGAAATTAAGTGAAATAATTGATATTAAGTGAATAGGACAGTGATTGGCACATTCTAAATGTCCAGTAAACTATTATTATTATTAATTTTAATAGTTTATCATTCTCATATTATCTGAAAGTAATGTTGATTTTATCTTCTTATTTCAAATCGTATACTCCTTATTTCTGTCTTGTGTTCTATTTGTTCAACATATATTATATTATATTATTATTTTTAAATGCCTACTACGAGTCAGGCATGCTCTGTCAATATCCTGAACTCTATAATGAACAAGACAGATAAGGTCCTTGCTGTCATGGAGCTTACATTCTCATATTGGGTCATGCTTTTGAACAATACTAAATTATAAAGGTTATAGTGGGTATTCTGATTTTATTTAGTATTTGATAAAAACATCTTCAGTAGTTCACCACTAAGCACAATTTTTCTTTTGTTACAAGACAAATATTTATCATTCTAAGAAAACATCTTTCCATTACTAGTTAGTAATAGTGCTCATTCATTTTATTTAGTCAACACATATCATTGAGTGTCACTTGTATGCTAGGTAATGCTCTGGGTGCTGGGTGTACAACAACAAGCATATGCTCTCATGGAAAACCAGTCTAATTGGGGACACAGACATGAATAAAATTTTTATATAAAATGTGTTATTGTTAAAAATGGTTGTTAGATTTGAGCAAATGTCATTTAAATATCTAGAGATGATAATATTTTTTCTTATTTGAACTATTGAATTGATGCATTGTACTAATATTAAACTTTTCTTATATTTTTGTAACCTAAAAATATTATAGCACTACATTACATAAGGATTTTCACACTTTGACTCCCATGTGGGATTGATATATAGTTTGCAAGTGGTAGTTTGATTGAATTTTATACTGAAAATTCATGTTTGAAATTTGTAGAATGTTTTCTGATAATGTTGGTCTGAACAAATTAGAAAAGTATAATAATGAGTACAGTTGTTATTCAGGTTCATCTTTCTACCTGTCCTCTGCGCCTGTCTGTATGCATCTAAGCCAGAGTTTGAATTTGTGTTATTTGAGAGAGAGAGAGAGGGAGTGGGGAGCAGGTGTGGGGAGAGTATCATGCTGGCTAGGAATCAGAATATTAGCTAACATTTATTGTCACATTTATTGAGAGATCTTGTGCCACTGTTCTGAGAGATGTATATGTATTAACTCATTCAGTTCTCAAAACAGCTCTATGAGGTAGGTACTAATATTATCTCCATTGTCCAAATAAAGAAACTGGGTTACACAGACAGTGGATGAAGAACTGGTAAGTAGTAGAGCCAGATTTTAAACCCAGGTGATCTGGCTTCAGAACCAACATGCTTAACTACTCTGGTAGGTGTATGAATCAAGAAAGGTAAGTTATGCTGCCATAACTAACACTGAAACTTCAGTTTTTAACAAAACAAAGGATTCTTTCTTTCTCATGTGAAAAGTGTGGTGGGACGGGGTGGCTCTCCAGAGCAGCAATCCTCCATGTGCTGGCTCAGAATTCCAGGCTGTTTCCATCTTCTGGCAACTCAATATCAACTTTTGCTTCTACAATCACCATGGTGGGGAATAGAGGGAACAAAGAAAATGGCACACTGGCTTTTAAAAGCTTCCACTTGGAGGGACACATATCCCTTCTCATATTTTATTGGCTGAAGCAAGTCACATGGCCACATGTTACTTCAATAGGCAGGGAAATGTGACCCTCTCATGTGCCCAGAGGAGTGAAGCACCAGATGCATTAGTGATAGCCCTGATGTCACTGGGGTAGGAACCCCAGCTCTAGCTCTGCTACTGACCTTCAACAGGTCCCTTTGCTTCCAATTTTAACATCTGGAAAATGACAGTAATTTTTTTTTATGTCTTCAATTGATGCCTATTATTTATTTGAGAGCCTACCATGTGCCTACCTTGTGAGGCTGGCAATACGAAGGTAAACATGGTAAAATCCCTGCCCTCAAGCAGTTTGCAATTTAATAGATATCTTACTGATAATTTTCAGTTCTAAAATCCCAAGAGTGTATTAAAAAGCAACTCCAATAACAAACTTATCTTCATGTCTTCCAGAATATTACATTCTAGATACTCAGGCATTTTCTCAGAACTTTCTTCCTTCTTCCTTGTGTACCTGAATCCCAATTGTCTGCAGTGAAACTGCATCACAGAAGCAGATACACTCATGATCATCTCTTTTGGATCATTAGTATATATATATATATATATACACTGGAACATAGCATGAAAATAAAGCAGACTTTGCACCATTCTCACAGCTATTTTAAATTCAGGACACAGAACATTTCATAAAAAATAGGAGAAAATCAATGTGAGATATCACATTGATAGGAAAAACATACCAATGTTTTTTCTATTACTCATGAATAAACCTGAATTATAAAACTTTAAAAATTTCAAAAAATTTGGTTTACAGTTAATTTTCCCCTAGAGGAATGTTTATTGGTATGAAATAGAAGAAATATGAATCAGTATACTTGTGAGCATGTGTAAAACTGGTTTGCCAATTTTTTTAATCTCTTAGGATTTGAAGCAGCCTGACAAATTTTAATTTACTAGTTCCCTCTAGTTAAAATACAGTTCACAATGAGAAATTTATGAGAACTTGATGCATTGTCTTCAAACATGACGCAACAGTTAAAAATTTGAACAAAATGTGCAAAGAATTCCAGTTTGTCTTACACTGTTGTCATTGTGGCATTTCATTTATTTTTAGTACTGCATGTCAAATTTTTAAACCAAAGCCAAAAAATAGTGATGCAATAGTTGGATATGTCTTTAGTGTCTTACAGACCATTGGAAATAAACTTCTGATTAGTCATATTCATTTCTCATCCTGTTACAATTCTTCAGCACTTAAGAGCTATTGAGTTAGTTTCACAATATAACAGTTTTTGATTAGTTAATTTACTACTTGCTTTTACTTTGAACTTATTTAATATTGCCATGTTTGTTCCCCTTCTTAATAGTAAAACAAGGATAGGGACCATGAGCACATATTCCCAGAACCTCTGGTTTGCCAAGTTAAGTATCCAATACCTATTATTGGGATTTCTTAAAGGCAAAATAAAAATAATCAGAATCTTTGAGTATAGGAAGGGCTTAAAGAGAGAAGCTGATAATATTTACTAGAAAAGATCAATAGCCGTTCTCTTCTCTCAATATACATGTTCCCCTTGAGTGATCCTGTCTTCTGTCATGACATCAAGGGCTACCTTGTGACTCCCAAATCCTCATCTCTGGTCTTGCCTTTCTTCCAAAACTTCACACTAGCATTTCAACTACCATCACCACCTGGTTATCCAAATAAGTAGCTTGGATTCAAAATATGTAAACCATACTTTATCTTCTCATCCCTCACCCCCAAAAGCCCATCACCTTCCTTTGTGGTCTCTCTTTTTCAGGATGTTGTCATCATCCATTTGGCCAAATGATGCACCTGGAGTCATCCTGGATTCTTCCATTTTCCTTATCAGACACTAAGTCCTGTTGATTTCCTTCCTTAATAGCTCTCCACTCCATCCTCTTCCTACAGCTTCCATCTCTGAAGTTGGTACTAATTCCTAATGAAATACCTGAGACTGGGTAATTTATAAATAATAGAAACTAATTTCTCACAGTTCTGGAGGCTGGGAAGTCCAAAATCAAGGAGCAGGAAGGTTTGGTGTCTGGTGAGGGCCTGGTCTTTGCTTCCAATGGTGCCTTGAATACTGCATCCCTACACGGTAGAAGGTGGAAAGGCAAGGGGACTAGGTAGTTCCCTCCATCCCTTTTATAAGGTTGCTAATCCCATTCATGAGGGTTCTACCCTCAATGCCTTAATCACCTCCTAAATGCCCTACCTTGTAATACTATCACTTTGAGGTTTAAGTTTCCACATATGAATTTTGGAGGGACATAGCACCTTTATTTCCTACCTAACAACAGTAGTAGCCTACTAAGAAGCCTTTCTGTCTCCAGCCAGGCTTCCTCTAATCATTCCCTGCTGTACCTAGGCCTGTGACTTTTCTCATGGGGAAGTCTGAGTACGTCCATGTACCTCCACTGCCAGTTTCACTCTCTTGATTGGATGAGTCTAGTTCCACACTCTGGCCTTTTCCCAGTTCAGCTGCCTCCAGGAGGTCTCAGTCAACTGTGCCCTGAGAGTGATGTCCCTGTTTGCACACTCCTGAAATGCTCTGTGTCTCATATCATACTTGCCTGCCTCTGTAGAGCTCTTTTTCACCTTGACTATGCTCTCTCTCTTCCTGATCACTTTATCTTCATTTCTTTTCTTTTCTTTTTTTTTTTTTGCTTTGTGGTGATTATAGAGGATAAGGGAATGAGAGGAAGTATGGAGGGAAGAAATGAAAAGCATCAAAGAACTTGGAGCCCAGTTCCTGTTGCTCTGTCCTTTTCAATCCTTAAGTTCACAATCTCCTTCCGTAATTTTTTTTTTTGACAGGGTCTCCCTCTGTCACCCAGGCTGGAGTACAGTGGTACGATCATAGCTTACTGCAACCTTGAACTCCTGGGTTAAAGCTTTCCTCCTGCCTTAGCCTCCCAAGTAGCTGGGACTACAGGTTCATGCCACAATGTCTGGCTAATTTGTTTTTAAGAAAATTTCTTGTGGAGACGAGGTCTCACTGTGTTGCCCAGCCTGGTCTCAAACTCCTGGCCTCAAGTGATCCTCCCACCCCAGCTACCCAAAGCACTGGGATTATAGGCGTAAGCCACCAGACCTAGCCAATGTTTTCTATTTCACACTGTGCCTGGAGCTTTTGTGTGGTTCTGAGTGGGCTGTATTGTGTTAGTCTATGAACCTCAAAGGGCAGTGATCTTATCTACTGATATTATTCTGTCCTGATTCCAATACGGCACCACATGAGAATCATTACTTAATAAGTGTTTTGGTAATGATAAAAGAAAGTAAAGGAAAGAAGTAAAAAAAACTGAACTGTTAAGAAAAAGGCAAACTGTTCAAAGGTGATCTTGAATCTTGGCTTAAAATAACATGTCCAGGGAAGAAGCATTTACCTTCTGCTGTGGAAACGTGGACTCCATCATGGCTGCTTCAAAACTGTGAGCACCCCCTGCCTGGGTCTTCTCCCACAGAGCTCTGAGGAATTGTACAGAATGACTCTGTATGGACAGGGGCTCAGGAAACAGGCTCTGAAAGGGTATTAAAGAGAGAAACATAATATATGATCTGTTGTCCCAATAATATTTTTTTTATTTCAATAGATTTAAGGGGTACAAATTTTTTTTGTCACATGGATGAATTGTATAATGCTCAAGTCAGGGCTTTCAGTGTACCCATCACCAGAATACTGTACATTGTACCCAAAAGGTAGATTTTTACCTCTCACCCTCTCTCACTCTGCCCTCTTCTTAGTGTCAATATCTGTTACACCACTTTATGACCATATATATCCCTTGTTTAGCTCCCACCTATAAGTGAGAACATGTGGTGTTTGTTTTTCCATCCCTGAGATCACTTAGGATAATGGTCTTCAGTTCCATCCAGGTTGCTGCAAAATATATTATTTTATTCCTTTTTATGGCTGAGTAGTACTCCATTGTATATATTAATATATATACCACATTTTCTTTATCCATTCATCAGTTGATAGGCACTTAGGTTGATTCCATATCTTTGCAATTGTGAGTTTTGCTATGATAAACATTTGAGTTCAGGGGACTTTTTTAAAAAATGACTTCTTTTCCATTGGGTAGATACCCAGTAGTGGGATTGCTCAATTGAATGGTAGGTCTACTTTAAATTCCTTGAGAAATCTCCATACTGTTTTCCATAGAGGTTGTACTAGTTTACAATCCCACCAACAGTGTAGAAGCACTCCCTTTTCATGGCATCTGCACCAACATCTATTGTTTTTTGACTTTTTAATCATGGACATTCTGACAGTGGTAAGGTAGTATCTCATTGTGGCTTTAATTTGCATTTCCCTGATGATAAGTGATGTTGAGCTTTTTTAAAATGTATTTGCTGGCCGTTCGTCTATATTCTTTTGAAAGACATCTCTTCATGTCTTTAGCACACTTTTTGATGGGATTATTTATTGTTTTCTTGCTGATTTGTTTGAGTTCTTTGTAGATTCTGGATATTAGCCCTTTGTCAGATGTATAGTTTGTGAATATTTTCTCCCATTCTGTAGGTTGTCTATTTATTCTGTTGATTATTTCTTTTGCTGTGCAGAAACTTTTTAGTTTAATTAAATCCCACTTATTTATTTGTTTTTGTTATATTTGCTTTTAGGATCTTAGTCATACATTCTTTGCCTAGGCCAATGCCAGAGTTTTTCCCATGTTTCATTCTAGAATTTTTATGGTTTCAGGTCTTACATTTAACTCTTTAATCCATCTTGAGTTAATTTTTGTACATGGTGAGAGATAGGGATCCAGTGTCATTCTTCTGCATGTGGCTATCCAGTTTTCCCAGAACCATTTGTTGAATAGGGTGTCCTTTCCCCAGTGTATGTTTTTGTCTGCTTTCTCAAAAATCAGTTGGTTGTAACTATATGGTGTTATTTCTGTATTCTGTTCCATTGGTCTATGTGTCTACCTTTACACCAGTACGATGCTGTTTTGGTTACCATAGCCTTGTAGTATAATTTGAAGTCAGGTAATATGATACCACCAAATTTGTTCTTTTTGCTTAGGATTGCCTTGGCTATTTGGGCTTTTTTTTTGGTATGAAGTTTAGGATTATTTTTTCTAGATCTGTGAAAAATGACTTTGATATTTTGGTGGGAATTGCATTGAATCTGTAAATATCGGTAAGTCACTTTGGGCAATATGGACATTTTAACAATGTTGATTTTTCCAGTCCATGAGCTTGGAATGTTTTCATTTGTTTGTGTCACCTATGATTTCATTCATCAGTGTTTTGTAGTTCTCCTTGTAGAGAACTTCTTGGGTAAGTGTATTCCTAGGTGTTTTATTGTCTTTGCAGCTGTGGTAAATGATATTGAGTTCTTGATTTGACTCTCAGCTTGACTGTTATTAGTATATAGAAATACTACTGATTTGTGTACATTAATTTTGTAACCTGAGACTTTATTGAATTCATTTATCCATTCTAGAAGTCTTTTGGTGGAGTCTTTAGGGTTTTCTAGATGCCAGATCATATTGTTGGCAAACGAGGATAGTTTGACCTCCTTTTTCCCAATTTGGATGCCCTTTATTTCCTTATCTTGCTTGATTGCTCTGGCTAGGACTTCCAATACTATGTTGAATAGAAGTGGTGACAGTGGGAACCCTTATCTTATTCAAGTTTTTTGGGGGGAATGCTTTCAACTTTTCCCCATTCAGTATGATATTGGCTGTGGGTTTGTCATGTATGGCTTTTATTATTTTGAGATATGTTTCTTCTATGCCTAGTTTGTTGTGGTTTTTTTATCATGAAGGGGTGCTGGATTTTATCTAATGCTTTTCTTCATCTATAGAGATAATCATGTGGTTTTTGTTTTTAATTTTGTTTATGTGGTGAATCACATTTATTGATTTGCATGTGTCGAACCATCCTTTCATCCCTGGGATGAAACCCACTTAATCATGGTGAATTATCTTTTTGATGTGCTGTTGGATTTGGTTTGCTAGTATTTTGTTCCATATTTTACATCTGTGCTCATCAGGGATATTGGTCTGTGGTTTTCTTTTTTTGTTGTCTCCTTTCCTGGCTTAGGTATCAGGATGATACTGGCTTTATAGAATGAGTGAGGTAGGATTCCCTCCTTCTTGATGTTATGGAACAGTTTCAGTAAGATGCCAGTTCTTCTTTGTATATCTGGTAGAATTTGGCTGTGAAGGCATCGGATCTGGGGCCTCTTTGGGAAGATTGGAGATCTTGTTGGGAGATTTTTTATTACTGTCTCAATTTCACTGCTCATTATTGGTCTGTTCAGAATTTCTCTTCCTTCCTGATTCAAACTTGCGAGTTTGTATGTTTCAAAAATTTTATCCATTTCCTCTAGATTTTCTAGTTTGTGTGCATAGAGATTATCATAGTAGTCACAGATGATAGTTTGTATTTCTGTGGTAACAGTTGTAATTTCTCCTTTTTCATTTCTGATTAAACATATTTGAGTTCTTTCTCTTGTATTTCTGGTTAACCTAGCTAGCGGTCTATCAATTTTGTTTATCTTTTCAAAGAGCCAACTTTTTCTTTTGCTGATCCTTTGTATAGATTTTGGGTTTCCATTTTATTTACTTCTGCTCTGATCTTTGTTATTTCTTTTCTTCTGCTAGTCTTGGATTTGGTTTGTTCTTCTTTTTCTAGTTCCTTGAGGTGTGACATTAAGTTCTTAAATTGTGATCTTTCTGGTTTTTTTGATGTAAGCATTTAAGGCTTCCCTCTTAGCACTGCTTTTGTTGTACCCCAGAGATTTTGGAAGCTTGTGTCATCTTTGTCATTCAATTTGAAAAATCTTTTGATTTCCATCTTGATTTTGTCATTGACCCAAGGATTGGTTAGAAGCAGGTTGTTTAATTTCCATATATTTCTGTAGCTTTGAGAGTTCCTTTGGGAATTGATTTGTAGTTTTATTCCACTGTGGTCTGAGAAGATACATGGTATGATTTTGATTTTTCTGAATTTGCTGAGACTTGTTTTGTGACCTAACATATATTTTGTCTTGGAAAATGTCCTATGTGCTGATAGGAAGAATGCATATTCTAAAGTGGTAGAATGTTCTGTAAATGTCTGTTGGGTCCTTTGTTCTAGAGTCCTGTTTAAGTCTAGTGTTTCCTTGTTGATTTTCTGTCTTGGTAATCTGTCCAGTTCTGTTAGTGGAGTGTTGAAGTTCCTGGCTATTATGATGTTGCTATTTATTTCCTTGCTTAGATATAGTAGAATTTGTTTTATGAATCTGGGAGCTCCTGTGTTAGGTGCATATATATTTAGGATTGTTATTTCTTCTTGCTGAACTGCTCCCTTTATCATTATATAATGACCACCTTTGTCTACTTTACCATTGTTGACTTAAAGTCTATTTTACCTGATATGAGCATAGTTACTGTTACTTGCTTTTGGTTTCCATCTGTGTGGAATATTTTTTTCCCTTCCTTTACCTTGAGTCTATGAGAATCTTTGCAAGTTAAATGGATTTCTTGGAGACAGCTTATATTTGGGTTGTGGTTTTTGTTTTTTGTTTTTGTTTTTTGGTCCATTCAGCCAATCTGTATCTTTTAAATGGAGCATTAAGACTGTTTACAATCAATATTAGTATTGATATGTGAGATACTGTTCTGTTCATCATGTTGATTTTACCTAGTTGCTTTGTTGTCTTCCTTGTGTTAGTGTTTTATAAGAGCTGTGAGTTTTAACTGTCAGGTGTTTGTACACTGGTGGATGTTGATTGTTCTGTTCCATGTATAGAGCACTTTTAAGCATATCTTGTAGGGCAGGTCTAGTGGTGACAAATTCCCTTAGTGTTTGCTTGTCTGGGAGAGACTTTATTTCTCCTTCATTTAAGAAACTTAGTTTTGCAGGATACAAAATTCTTGGCTGGCAGTTATTATTTTTAAGAAGACTAAAAATGGGACCCCAATCCCTTCTGGTTTGCAAGGTTTCTGCTGAGATGTCTACCATTAGTCTGATAGGTTTTCCTTTGTAAGTTATTTGATGCTGTTATCTTGTAGCTTGTAGAATTTTCTCCTTCACTTTGACTTTGGCCAGACTAATGACTATGTGCCTTGGTGATGTCCTATTTGCCATGAACCTTTCAGGTGTTTAATGACCTTCTTGTTTCTGTATATCTACATCTCTAGCAATACCATGGAAGTTTTCTGCAATTATTCCCTCAAATAGGTTTTCCATGCTTTTTGTTTTTTCTTCTTCTCCCTCAGGAATACCTATGATTCTTATATTCATTCGCATTATATAGTCTTATATTTCTTGGAAAGATTGTTCCTTCTTCTTGTTTCTTTTTTCTACATTTCTGACTGACTGGGCTAATTTGAAAGCCTTGTCTTCAAGCTCTGAAATTCTTTTTTCTGCCTGATCTAGTCTGTTGTTTAAACTTTCTACTGTATTTTGAAATTCCCTAAATGACTCTTTCATTTCTATAATTTCTATTATACTTTTTCTTATATTATCTATCTCCTCAGTGAATTTTTCATTCATGTACTAAATTTTTTTGTTGTTGTTTCATTGTGTTGGTTTCCAACTTTCTCATCAATCTCATTGATCTTACCTGCCATCCACATTTTGGCTTCCATCTCTGACATTTCAACCATTTCCTTTTGGTTGGAGTCCATTGCTGGAGAACTGTTGTGATCCTTTGGGAGTGTCAAAACAGCCTGCATTTTCATGTTGCCAGAGTTCTTATGCTGGTTATTTCTCATCTGAAACCTCTTCTCTCAGCTCAAGACAGATAGTTCTGCTGTACACCTGTTCTCCTCTGCTGGGAACTCTGTTGCTCAGTGAAGGGAGGGAGAGGTCCCTGGATGGCATGCTTGAGTCCTACTCCAGAAGATTGAGCAGGCAGGACAGGGGCAGATGCACTGTGATCCTTTAACAGTTCTGCTCTCCTGCTTCTCTGTGTTCCCCTGTGGTAATCACTGGTGGTTGGCACATGTGGAGTGAGTGTTTTCCCCACCCAGGTCCATTGGTAACAGTGTTAACAGGCAACAGCAGCAGCAGCTGCACCACTCAGATGGCAGCAGCAGGCTCACAGGGCCATGGGTACTCTCTCTGTCCAAGTCCTGAAGCACCTCTGGCTGGGTAGGGCTGCCTGTGTCCCCTGGGAGCAGTGGGGGTGCACAGCATCTGTCCACGAGAGCATTTGGCCTCCCTGCTCCCTCCCCAGCCCAGCAGGGGTGATGGGGAGGCAGCATCAATGGATCTGACCCCAGGTAGACACAGAACTCTGGGGCTGGGACCTCAAAATGGTGCCTGCCATAGCACCCTGGGTTTGTAAGCCAGCAGGACCTTGCTGCACCTTCTCTCTGGAGCAATGCCCACTGCAGTCTCCAGTCAGCTCCCTGTGTCAGTCCAGCAGCCTGCTGTGGTGGAGGAGCCCTCCTGCAACCCTGATTGCAATGTCCTCTGGGGAAGTGTGGGGCCCTGGGGTTCTCTCCTCTGTCCCTTCCCCACATCTGGGCACCTTCCCATGTACCCCTGACCCTGCTGAGCAGGTTGCCCCACTTCCCTTTCCATCATTTTGGGAGCCTCCCATCACTTCTCTCTTGATTCCCCATGCTCTCTCTTAGATGATAGATCTGAAGGTAAATACATCCTTGCTACTTTCAATCCTCTCCATGACAGTGGCATGTGCAGGCTGCTTCTAGTCTGCCATCTTGGCCCCCAACAACAATATTGTTTGATTTCATGGCATTATTTAGGCTTGGTTTGAACTTTAACATGATTTAAACTTAAATGATACAAGAGAAATATCTACCTTAAAGATTAAACATATGGTATGTTTCAGGCTTTTCATTTTTTAACAGAAAACTAAAATTATTTAATAAGATTTTCAAAGCAGTTGATAGTGATCTCTATAAATATGCCTAACCTTTGTAATATAGTGTTTATCTCAACATTTTCCCAAAAATATTACTCAATTGGAATGTGGTTAATATAAATATTCGTATTTATTTTATCAAAGATCTGGGGATTAAGGAATAAAATTAAAACTGGAGTACAAAAATCCAGTTTATTTACATAGAGTAGATCATGAAGAATGGAAATTAAATAAGTAAGAGTTCATTATGCAATTACTCAAATGTGAACAGTATGAGTGGGTGTGTGGGGAACACAAAAACACTTTTAATCCTAAAAGTATTATGGGTGAATATTCTTAAAGTTTTAATATAATTTCTTTGTGTTGAGCAATAAGAATGTTAATGAAAAGAAAATCACATTTACATATATTTTACTTACACCAATCAAAATCAACTTTCCAAATGAAGATTTAAACTTGTTTTGGTATATTTACTAATCAATGATGTATCTAAAAATCATTTATATGCTGTGATGTTATACTTATAAATGTGAGAAGCCTTTCAATTCAAAGGAATAATTTTATAAAAACCTGTAGGACATCTATAAAGGGTATAAAATACTATCTATATGCATATAATAGTGTATATGTTATCCTTTATGTATGTATTATAATG
The DNA here is from genome assembly GCA_023783475.1 of Daubentonia madagascariensis. Lineage (NCBI taxonomy): Eukaryota > Metazoa > Chordata > Mammalia > Primates > Daubentoniidae > Daubentonia > Daubentonia madagascariensis. Next base: position 23,082,948 of record JAKFHU010001670.1, read on the forward strand.
AGATTGGCTTATAAAGTCATATATGGGGGCCAAGATGGCAGACTAGAAGCGTTGAGTTATGAGACTCTGTAAGTGGTCTGTGTGTGCAAAACCTTCTATTTAGTGAATGAGGATCAATAAACATTTTTCCAGAAAATGGATTATCATCATCAAAAAGAGCTGTTTCCGGTACTGAGAGGGAAAACCCTAACTAAGTCCACAGATTTAAAACCTTTAAGAGCCAGTAATAGATAGATTCATTATGCAACCCATAATGTGGATCTAGGAATTTATTGATCATTATCAGAAATTACGCAGCACACAATTTTCCATTTTAAGAACAGGACTTGATTTATGAATCATAAATCTAAATAGGAGCATTTAAACTGAAAACTGAGAATTTGAGAACTTCATGAATGTGTGAAGTTGATAGAAAAGAGAAAAAGTCTGGCCCAGTACACAGGACTAGTGCTGGGTTTGTAATTATCAAGTCAAAGTTTGGTTTTTATTCACCCCGAAGCCAGGATTCACCCATAAGATCACACAATATCAAAGGCGTGGAAAAAGAAAGAAACCATTATAAGAAAATGAACACAGAAGAAACATAGCATAAACAGATACTTTTTGATGATTTTGCTTAAAGAGAAAGATAAAGAATTAGACTAAGTCAATAAAATAAGACTGAGGGGAAAAAATATCAAGTTTTCTTGGTTTGTTTTGAAAAATCTGACAACTGTTAAGAACAATGCCCAAGATGAAAAGCAAATACAAAATCACCGATGAAAACTATGTGAAAGTATAAGTAAATAGAGGAAAAATAAGGTCATTATTTCAAGAAAAGGAAGAAAAATCAATGCTTTTTTTTAATAATATATTCATGTATAATTTGGTTCAGGTCAAAATGTGAGTTGTTCTCTATGAGACATTATTGAATGTTCTCAAGAAGACTTACTGTGGAGAAAAATAGCATTTCTAACACACGTCCAATCTGTCTCTTCTTAATTACTATAGTTCTACTTCATGATTATGATGTATTCAGAATTAAAAATCATTTTTTCTCAATAAGCCTGACTTGACTTTATAGAGAAATATAACTGTGTAGTTGGTGACTTTTGTAAGAGCCATTGTAGAAATATTTTATTAACAGAAGTAAATAAACTATCTTAATCACTTGGCTTAATTGTCAACCATACGATAACATTTTCATTTTGTTTTTTCTGCTTTCACCATCCCTGCTCATAGTTGCATCCTCCCATTTTATTTTTCAACACAGGTGCAACAATGAAAAGATCACTGGATCAGGGGTCAGATGACCTGAGTTCTGCCCTTATTATCTGTAAAAATGATATCTAAGATTCCTTCTATTACTAACATAATATAATTTATATTTAAATTTATGTCAAAGTTTAATGCATCCAGGATAACTATTTCCAAACAAGAATCTCTTTTGATGCTAACATCTTTGTGTCAAATTCTTCCTTGTTAAGTTATAAGTTGCTCTTTATGTAGTTTTCCTTATATACATGTGTCCTATAGAAAAAAGTGGCATTTCAGTACTTTAACAATGTGAAAAAGAACACATTAGAAATAAAGGCTAGCTCTACATAAGGAAAGCTATTCCCCCAAATAAGTTGTTGTTGTTGAACCAAAAGTATTTTCCCTTTCATTTTTCTTTTTTAAAGCTAAGGATATTCAAGATATTAGTATATCAATTAGTATTATTGATTGATAATCCAGGGTCTTTTATGGGGAAACTATCTTAAATATAGAAAAATTCAGGTGAAAAATTATTAACAAAATGTATATATAGTGTCATTATCTACATATCGACTCTGGCCAAAGAATTGATAACTCAATAAAAATGATTATAGACTCATACCCCATCAGCTCATTAAGGAGTCTGATGAGCAGAAATTATACACACCTGCTGAAATAGAAACATGATCTGGATCCATGGCTGAGGTTCTTGGCTGATGAGAATAAAACTGGACTTACTGTATAGGCAGTAATGACCCTTCAGGGAGCAGGTGAAGAACAGCTTTGCTACACAACTCCTAACAGTATCTAGAAACAAATATAAATAGCATTAAACATTAGGTTCTTCCCAGAGTTACATTTTATACTTTAACACACAAACACCTTTGGAAAATATTCTTCAGTTTTCAGACTATGAGCTAATAACTCCAAACAACTATGTATTTGGGAGAGGATCCATTTTATGGAATGTAGATTTAAATGAAGATGTTTTAAACAGGTTGTATTCTATCCATCTTTCTTTTGTTTTAATTAACAATGTGTGAAGAATCCTATGGAAGAAAAAATTTCTAACCAATAAAAAGAGAGATACCATGTTATTTTGATCTGATTGGATGTGTTGAAGTGATAACCTGGGAAGAATAAACAAATGGATGGAGGAAATTTGTGCAGGGGACACCAAGACAGCTTCCAGGATAACTCTGGCTGAGCTGTGGCTTCCTGTGAACTGGCCTGGCATGGTTTGAAAATGTCATCTCATCTTGAAGAGCTTCAAGCAGGAAGACTTAATGAGATTATCCTTTAGGGAGAGAAAATGGTGGATAGGTGGTATAGAGCAGAGGTGGTGAGGAGCCATATGTAGAGACAGTCAATGATGAATGAATGAATGAGGCAAATATGGTTGAGATTCTATGTGCTAGGCACTGTGTTAAGTACTGGATAATGATAGTTATCACTGATTGACTTCCACATGTGTTACATGCTTGATTTCATTTAATTTTTGCAACCCTACAAGATAGGTGTTATTTCTATTTTAAAGATGAGGAAACTTAGCTATTAGAAAGTCAGCCTAGTGAACCACTGTGACTGCCTTGTTCCCTACTATAACCCTGGCACACAATACGTAAATAGTGTCTGGATAGGTGAATGATGAATGATGCTTGGGGATCCAGAAAAAAATTGCTCTGGGCTGCTCAACCTGTGGCAGAGCCAGGATTTGAACTCAGCAGGGCTGATAACACATTAGGATGCTTTAGGCTCTACCATACTGGGGATTTTAAAATCTGTAGAGTCATATTGATAGCTCATGGGGTATTTATTTTTTCAGAATATTAATCTGACTTTTTAAATGAAAAGTTTTGAAAATTAACAGATTCAGTATGCCCTACTTTAAAAAATGAAAATGGATGACAGTTTATTAAAAGTTGATGGAGACCCTAGTAAGAGTGACAGAGTCAGTCCCCACCTAAGACAGTGTACTGAATTCTCTAGAGCATGGGGGAGAAAGTATTCCATCAAAGAGCAGGTGTGAGGGAAGTAACAGGCTTTTCAGGAAAAGTTTAGAAAATCTAAGGGAGAGTGGCCAATGATGGATTAAAAGAGGAGGCCTTGGAAACAAAACAATAAAGCCACAGGGCAAGTTAGAGATATACACAGAAATCTTAATAATTAATAGCTTTCTGTGATTCTGAAATATTGGTATGAAAGAGGACTAATTTTTGTGAAATTAATTGTTTTGGGGAATTTAAAAAATTTTAGGTTGAACATACAATAATCCTTGCATAAAATCAGAAATCATTTCTGTATTTTGTGGGTGAATGGATCATGAGATATAAAGTGCTTAAAGTTTCACTGGACAAGACCAGAAGGCCTGGCACTGAGAAAGACCTGAGAAAATAGAACGGAGCACGATATTAAGACAAATTCGCCCCATCAGAAATGTTTGACAATGGTAATTTTTTAAAAAAATGGCACTGATGCTCTGAAAAATTAAATTTAAATTAACGGATGCTAAAGAAATAGGAAACCAAGTATTTCATAAGAGCATACACACAAAAATAGTATTTGAAATAAATCTAGGTGTAATTTATACATTGAGACAGCAATATGTTTTGTTTTAATAGAACAAGGGAACAAGTTCTTTTCTAAGAATCCATGCAGTTAGCTTGATAGTTGCAAGTTGGACTTCAGGCATTTGCCACTAAAAAATAGTTTTTGTCATTTTCTTTCCTCTGAATTTTTACTGCTCATTCGTGTTTTCATTTGAAAATAAACATTGATTAGATTTATTTTACTCACCCCGAGCCTAGTAGCTTTTTATACAAAAACTACAGCGGTCTCAGATCACATAAAATAGTCAGAGTGGTAAAAGAGAGAGATCTTCAACTTAGAAGCATATACACAGGCTATAAAAATAAATAAATTCTGTGATATAAGGCTTCTCTTAATGCTTTCGGTAAACCTGGTCTATATCAACATTTTTCTTCTCATTTTTTAGGAGATTTCCTGGCTTGAAAAAATTTCCCCACAACGTTTAGATTTAGTTGTTAATTTTTCTCTATAATTTTTTTCCCTTCTGTTCATTCCATGGTATTGAACGGTAGGTGTGCAATTATGGTTGTTGGATGAATGAATGAATGAATGAATGAACTTAGACACTATGCTGAGAGCAACAGGGGTGGTGATGTCGACTCTGCTCTTAAGAAGCTTACAGCCAAATGGGAGAAACATCTGTACACAATGGTTGTAAGTTCTTTTACGTTTGCGAAATAATGGAGGGATACACAACTATGACTACTCAGAGAAATGAGCAATGCATTCTGACTGGCGAAGAAGGGGAGGCCCCATGGAGGAGGAAATATTTGAGGTGGACCATGAAAAATGACCAAGATTTGGAACTTAGAAAAAACATGAGGGAGATGAACATTTTACGTGTAGGGGACCCTGAGAAAAAAATCACATAAGGCATGAATGTTCAAGGTAATTTCAAGTAGTATGTTTAGTGTATGTGGGTCATTACAATATTTTTCAGTTACATAATTGTTACCCAAAGGGTTATTTATTTTTCTAGACTAAATGTTGAAGAGAAAGGAGGTCATGCTTTCTTAAACATAGAATGCTTTCCATATTCCACCAAATCTGACAGTTATTTCTTTACTTTTGATAGAATGTGTCTTATTTTTCTAAAAAAATCAAAGGATTTGGTTTGGTCTTTATAAAGACTGAAGTCAACATGAGCACTGATAATAGTAATAGTACAGTATAACGTATTGTATGTTAAAACCCCCAAAATATATACATTACACAGATAGATAAATTTAAAGACATGACACAAAAATACGAGAACATTTGGTCTTCTTTTTGAGTCAAAATCTTTAAGAATCATTTTGGAATTCTTTGTTTCTTCTGCCACTTTTCTCCCACAGTGCCATTCAGACACCTTCATTCCTGCCCTGCATTCACTCTGCCACATCTGAGGCTTGGGAGACTATACTCTTATAACCCATCTCCCAGGGTGGCCACTTACATATGGTCTATGCCATTATATATTTTTTTGTTTAGAGGTAAGTGCCTTTTAAGATTAAAAATGGAATATGGCTTTGATTTTTTAAAATAGCTAGTAGAAATATCAAACAGTTGGCTTTATTTTTTGGAAAAAAAGGATAAGTTAACCTTGTTTTGAATCCTTTACCAAACTTATCCTTTGAAAGTTCCCTCCCAGCTAAATAAGAGTCAAATAAATGTATCTGGCTTATTTCCCAGGGTGTTCAGTGAGCCATTCTTCATATCTAAACTATATTTCTAGAATGATTTATAAAAACTCAAACACAGGAACAGGTTTGCTGAAATTGGTAGACTGAAAGTATTCACACATTGAACATAGCTTATAAATAAACAACAAATTCAGAGAAGGCATTTTGAGGGATTTAGGAAGGAAGCTAATTTTCACTGACTCCTTACTGTGTACCAAGACGTTAAAGTGTAACAAATTACATTTAACCTTTACAAAGTAGGCTTTGTTATCTCTTTTTTACTGAAGAGGAAATCTCAAAATCAAACTTCCAGGAAGCAGTTGAGCTGGAATTTGAACTCAGGTGCCAGAGCCTCTTCTCTTTCCAGTACATAATTGAATGGTTCAGATAAAATAAAGGTAAAAGAAGTACCTCAAAAAGGAGGTATGATTCAATGGAAAGATTATTGGCCAAGCAGTCAGACAGCCAGAGTCTTAGTGGGTAGACTGTATTACCTTTCTTCTTTGTTCTCGGCTTTTTATCTGTAAAATGGGGGCAAACCAAAAGCTGATCTAGAATGAAAAAAAAAAGCTGATCTACTTTTTAAAAATTTACATTTTATTTGCTTATTATCTTTCTCTCCTAGATTGTAAGCTCCATGAGGGTAAGGAGATTTTTTTATTGTGGTAAATTATCTAAACATAAAATTTACCATTTTAAACATTTTTAGATGTACAGTTCAGTGGCATTAAGTACATTCATATTGTGGTGCAGCCATCACCACCATCCATCTCCAGAACTGTTTCACCCTTCCCAACTGAAACCCTGTGCCAATTAAACTCCCCATTCCCCTCTCCCCACCAGCCCCTGGCAACCACCATTCTATTTTCTGTCTTTCTGAATTTGACTACTTTAGATACCTCATATAAGTGGGATTATATAATAGTTGTTTTTTGTCCTAGCTTATTTCACTGAGCATGATATCTTCAAGGTTCATCCATGGGGTAGCATGTATCAGAATTTCATTTCTTTTTAAGGCTGAATAATTTTCCATTTTATGTATACACCATGTTTTGCTTATTCATTTGTCTGTTGATGGACATTTGGGTTGTTAATACTTTTTGGCTATTGTGAATAACACTTCTATGAACATAAGCATAAAATATTTATTTGAGGCTCTGATTTAAATTCTTTTTGGTATATATCCAGAAGTGGCATTGTTGGATCATATGGTAATTCTATGTTTAATTTTTTGAGGAACTGTCATATTAGAATGAAGTTTTCATCTCCAAAATTCAATGATTCAATGAGAGGCCTAGGAAGAAATGTGTCTGTGATGACTTTCCAGAGCTAGCAGGGCTTGCTCTCGGAACTCAGGACAAGCTGGACGACAACAGGATCTGTTAGAGTAGTCTTCCTCCTCCTACTTGACACCAGCCAGACAGAAACCTTTGAAGCCATTTCTTCAATCTCCTGTTTAATTCCCCTTTAATGTATTTCAAAGGCATGGAATTCAAAATATTGACATAGAATGAAATAATACCATTATTTAATTTATTTTTTTAATTTATTATTTTTTTTAGAGACAACTCTGTTGCCCAGGCTAAAGTGCAGTGGCTATTCACAGGTGCCATCATAACACACTCCAGCCTCAAACTCCTGGCCTCAGGAGATCCTCATGCTTGCGTAGCTGGGACTACAGTTTCTTGCTAATGCACCCGGCTCAAACTTAATACCAAATGATTTGAAAAATATATTATTATATTTGACCAAAACTGTACTGTCCTTCACCCCAAATTAAAGTTTAGAAGTTTTGAACAGAATAATAATTATTTCATAACTTTGATATAGGAAATAGAAGAAAAGATGTTTTAAGGTAAAACAAAATTAGATTCTCAAAAGCAAAGATAAATTTCTGAAATAATTATTTGAAATAATATCAGGAGTAGATATCTTGGCGTTTTGAGGGCTCAGTTCTGTAGAAGGTGCTTAGAAATGTGAGTTGCTGAACTGATCTGTACTTAAGGAAAAACTGTCAAATTTCTCATATGATGAGGCTCTAGGGCAGGAAGATAATGGGAAAGAGGACTTCGTCTAGTCTACTTACAACATTATTGGTAGAGAAATACATGGTCCCTTTGCAGCAGCTGTTTGGCCACTGGCCATATCACATGCACATGTGTCCCCACCCAGAGCAAAAGTATTATACTCATTTCCCCCTCACGGCAAAAATTCCAGCCAGTTGTCAAATAGGTATGACAGATGCTTTTTTCCTGAATAATACAGAGAGTGAAATAAAGTTCTTTAGCAAGTGATTGTTTTAATAACACAAGTTTGGTAATTATATATTCAGAAATGTACAAACCATAGGTGTACAAAGTCATATTCTTTGACCCTGATTTTGGGAAAACAGTCAAAATTATGTATTGGTATAGAAAGACATATATTTATCTGAAAGCATGGAAAAAAGGTCTATAAAGCTATAGAACAGCTGTTGACAGTGACTACTTCTGGATTGAGAAGTGGGAGTGAGTGGGGAGTATGCACTTTTTACTTCATATACTTTGTATTATTTTAATTCTTTCCTATGGGTTTATATTCATGTATTACCTATGTAACTAAAAAAAAATACAATGGAAAAGTGATTTTGTTAAAGCAGGTGATTTAAATGATGTCTCGCTAACTACCATGTAATAAGGCTAATATTTATAGTTTTAAACATGTTTTCCTTTTTTGCCTTCCTGAGCTCACAGCCTTTGCCCTAATTCACTTGAGCCTCTACCTGTCTGGCTGCTGCATGGAGGTGGGACTGGTGATGGCGTAGATATTAATAGTTCTAAGAGTACCAAAAGGATGACCAGGCAAGCAAAGGACATTATCCTTCAGGCAAGAAGAGACATCCTGCTCCCACCCAGGGACACAAATACTTCCCAACACCACAAGGAAGCAGGAGCCACTTCCTCATGCCCTCAGATGCCACCTTAGCAAGATAAGCATAGGAGGGGTGAGAGAAAGAAGAACATTTTCATCCAAATGAGATATTGTCTCCAAAAAGTACTATTCAAAAGATCAGATAGGATTAACTTTAAACAGGGACTCTTAGTTAATTTCCCTCCTCACTAACCACTATTTTGTCACTCATGATCAGCTCTAGACAAAACAATAGTTCATTTTCTCTGCAAATCTAAGTTGTAATGTAAAATAAATTTTCTAATCTTATAATAAGTGAACAAATAATTATGGAGAATAAAACTATTGCACAGTGAACAAAAAGACTCAGGCGGAGAAAGAAATCTTGGCCTAATAAAAAAAATCAGGGAGTTTTGGACACATTTATGAGAGTCCTATAGCAGAGGGTAGAGGTTGGCTGAAGGAGGGCATTGGACATTTTGCATATGAGGGCTGAAATCTAATCATACACAATGATTAGATACTACACAGTGTGTAGTATCCCTTGGTGCATATATACTTGCAAATTTCTTATGTGAATACTGTTTAAAAATTGTGTCTGCTTGCTTTTTTATGTTGCTATTAAAGAACAAAGTGAGACTTGCCCATTGACCTACTTCAAATCAGGTGATGGAGAACCTTGAATGCTCTCATAACTAATGTTTCTGCCCTGAGGTAGGTACTGAAGACCTTTTCCTTTCAGAATCCACTCTAGGGCCAAATTCCTGCACCCCTCATCCAAAGTCCAACTCTCTTCCAAGTTGGTGGTTAGGAGCACAGACTTTGGAGCTAGACTTTCCTACTTACTAGCTATGTGTCTTTGGGCAAGTTACATAACCTCTTTGTGGCTCAACTGTGAACAACAATAATAGAACCTGTTTTTAAGGATTGTTTAGTGTTACCAGCCATCCTGGTTTGCCTGGGACTAAGGTGGCTCCTGGGACTTAAGTCTTCCAGTGCTATCACTGGGAAAGGGCCAGGCAAACTGGAATGTGTTGGTCAATCTAGTTAATGTGAGCATAAATGAGTTAATTTATGTGATGTTCTCAGACAGACATGTGCTTGGCACAGAGAAAGTGTTTAATAATGTTTGTTATCATTATTATTAACACTGTTACTACTATTACTACTACTGTATATGGAAAAAGAAAAAAAATGATCCCTCAGCCACGTGGAAGTATTTGAATGTTGCTGTAATGCTGTTTTGATTAGAGAAAAGGGACTGCATAATAATCCATGGAGTCTAGCTTGCTTAGTGTCCTGAAATTTTCACCTAATTGCTTATTTTAAAATGAACTTACTACACAGAGTTAATGCTGAAGTGCAGGCTGAAATCAAATTCTATACAACTGAAATAAATTTCTCTGGGGACAGGGCGAAAGTAAAAGATCCAGCAAGAAAGAAGATCTTTTAACAGTGCTTGAAACCCTCACTTGCTCTCTCCAAGATTCTCCAAAGTTCCAGGACTGTAAGCCATGTGCATGTGAGGCTTTTGAGGCTCATGCAGTTTTTGAGGCTCAAAAGCACAGAAATGTGGCAAGAATGCCACCAGGAAGCTCTAAGGAAAGGCTTAATTCTCTACTGTATTCAAAGCATTATAAATGAGAGGAAGAGATTCTTTTGTAGTAGAATAAGGTGAAAAAAAAGTTAACATTAATTGATTGGTTTTTACGTATTGGGCACTGTTCTAAGATCTTTATGAGTATATTGCTTTCTAAGACTCATGCCAATGATGTACATACTTCAAGTCTTGAGGAAAAATCTGAGGCTCAAAGATGTCAAATAATTTCCCCGAGGTCACATGGCTAGTAAATGACAGTCAAGACAAACCCAGATTATTTGACTCCAGTGCCTACTGTACTCTACAGCCTACATAGGTATATGCCTTAGATGAAGGAGCAATTAACATTCTAAGTCAAGGAGGGATTAAATTTACACCCAAGTATTTTTAATTATTTAAATCTTATTATAAATTATATATCACTTTCATTTACACTGCATTTAGAGATTTTTTGATAGTTTAATTTTGGTTTTAGTTGTAGTTTCAATCTTTACAGTATAATTGAATGAGTTATGTGGCACATTCCCATCCATGCCCAAACTTCTCTTGAGGAAGCCCAAGTGATTGACCCATGAAATCCTAGCTCGAGGTATTACTGTTCCCCAGTGGGAACCACCTGAACTGAAGGCATCAGGAATCAAAGAAACAAGTTAAGGAAATAAATTGCCTCCGTCAGATTAGCCTTGGAAACCAGAACGTCTATAGTAAAAGAAACGTCATAACCATAAAATTATTTGTTTATAAATCAATTCTTCACATGACAGAGGTCAATATGTCTTTGAAAGTCTTAGTTTCACTCATTGCTTCTTTCAAGTTATATTTATGTGCAATTTATTTCATTCTTATGTGACCTAAAATCCAGTGATGATGACATTAATCATCATAATTAACATTAAACAGAGTTGACATTTTTACTGTCTCTGGTTAATTATTTCTACATTCATTTTCTTACTACTACCCAGAGAAATAGTTACATCATAAAATAGAGTAGCAATGTTATTCAGCCTTCAGAAACTCAACCTTCTAGTTGTAAATTTGAAACAGCTGGTTATATATTTTGTCCTATAGAAGAAGACAGAAAGATCTATTGAAGAGCTAAAGTGAAATGGAGTTGAATTCTCCCTGCTTCAACTGGCTATTTCCCAGTGGTTCTTGGGGTAAAATGAACTTTGAGTGAGAAGACAACATTCATTCAACAGAGGCTGTGGGACCATCCTATTGCTCCCAGAAATTCTGACATCTCAGAAATTTGCCTTGTGGGGGAAATCTGATGCCAGGGGCCAGTTCAAAATCATAGAGTCCCAGAGCTGGAAGAGACTTTGAGTGGTGGTCTCCCTCCTATAAGGCAGCATTACCATAGAACCAGCTCTGAAAGCTCTTCTTTAAAATCTTGAGATCCGAAACACTTGAAGGCACGGTGAAGCTCACAATTCAATTTTCCCCATGTCTTTAGATCATAATGACTTCATTTTAAAATGAAATGAAATGTTTCCACATTAGCAAGGCCTCTATTGTCAATTTTTCTGCTTCACCGAGAGCCCTGTCTTGTGAAGGGGAATCTGGGAATCAGAAAGTCGAGATGAAGGCATTTATGACCCAGCGCCTGCTCGAAAAGAGTTGAGATATTTAAAACCCTTCTGCACTGTATGATAGCTTCTTGCTCAAAGGAAACACCTTCACAGAAAACTGTTGGGCTGGTGCCCGCAGGAGAGGGCTTCTCACGTTCACGAACAGACAACCGTCTGAACAACCACACAGTGTCTGGTTTTGTTCTGTAAGGAAAAAACTCTAAAAGAAAACACCTCATTATTACTGAGTCCTGGGCTGGACTCCTGGACTGAGAGAAGTGGCAGGGAATGGGATAAACGATGAGGGCTCGTTCCCAGGATTTGGATGGCAAGAAGGCGAGAGGTACCTCAAGTGCTGTTTCCATGAGCACTTACGAGGAGTCTGAAAAGGCCTTGTGGTCCAGGTGTGGGGTCGTGGAGCTTGCTCTTGCCCACGTCGGCCCTGGTCACCTATCAAGAACAAAAATCTGCCAAGGGAGGCTTTGCCTCGGCCACATCCAGAACCAAGAGGCAGACCTGGTGGTTACCAGGAGCTCTGAGACCACTAACGTGAATGGGCTGCAAATAGTCCAGGTTGGGCATGAACAGAGATGGAGATAGGTGAACAGTAAGCCACGGGTTTTCACTCTCTCTCCACTGGTGGGAACCACTCCACCTCCCTGTTGGAATGGGAGCCATCTCTGAATCCTGCCTGTTGCTGCCAGTGCCCTCCCATCTGCAGATTAGCCTGTGTGGGGATCTCCCTCTGTCCACCTGGATGAACCTTGCTGGAAACATGACTTTGGCATCGATTTGCGGCCAAGAACTGCATCTGTCCAAGAGCTCTTGCTGTCACAAACTCCATCCTTTTAAATATGACTCTGGGCCTCACCTTTAGGACCATTGCTGACAGCCACATTGGCTTTCCACTGCATGATTCTGCGGAGGGGGGAGGGTCATCCCCACAGGCCACAGTGTAAATGATGCCCTCTGGAGTTGGGCAATACAGAGGCCCTGTGAGTCCAGTGCAAGTGAGCCACACTCCCAGGACAGTATGATTTGGGACAGTATGGTGATTCCTGGAGGAGGCTGATATTCTATTCTAGTTAGTTTCTTCTCATCCATCACTTCTTACCCCCATTCCCTGTGCTTATGATATTCTTTACTTCTTTCAATCCCCTGCATACCTTGTGGCCAAGATCCTGTTTTATGACTCAACCAAACCTGACTTAGCTTATTAAGTCTAGCCTCAGAAATGAGAGACAGGGAGGGAGAGGTATATTTGAGAAATTGGATGTAACTTTTGTTCCAACAGAAGACAACTGCAGAGGGCCACAGGACACCCCTGACCACAGTGACAGTCTTGCATAGCACATAAATTTGTACCAAGAGGGAATCATACTTCTTGCATTTTTTTCATGGTATGTGTATGTTCAATGGTAATTAGGCAAATAAATAATAAAAGAAATAGAAATATGCTCATACTTTGCAGATTTAAATAAAAACAGTGTTTTTAAACTGAAATTTTATCAACATTGTTCTGAGAGCTTGAGAGCACTCTGCCATTGCACATCGGCTTTATTATCACAGAATAAGGTTAGGTCACCCCATAGCTAAGGGCTAATGGGACAGACCCTTCTGTTAGACAACCTGGGTTCAAATCTCAGGTCTACCATCTGCCAGTTATGTGATCTCGGGAAAATTTTGTTTTCTATATTTCAATTTCCACTTTTGTAATTTAGGGATAATAATACCTACCTTAGAGGGTAGAATAAGACATTTAAAATACTGCCTAGCACATAGCACTTGCTGCTACTGCTAACATAGAAAGGTTAACTCAGACCACTCTATAATTATGCTTAAAGTGTTTATTCATGGAAGCTCTGCTGCTTAAGTATGGAGTTTGTCACAGATTGTGTGGCCATATATTTAAAAATTTTTTATTGTAGTAAAATACACATAACATAAAATTTACCATTTTAACCATTTTAAAGTGTACAATTCAGTGACATTAAGAACATTCATGATGTTGTGCACCCATCACTGTTGTCTGGTTCTAGAACTTTTTCATCACCCCAAATGGAAACCCTACACCCATTAAACAGCAACTCCTCATTCCCCTCCTCCTAACCCCTGGCAACCACAAATCTGCATTTTGTCTCTATGGATTTGCCTATTCTGGATATTTTATATCAATGGAATCATAATAAATGGCCCTTTGTGTGTGGCTTCTTTCACTTGGCATAATGCTTTCAAGGTTCATCTATGTCATAGCATGTGTCAGTATTTCATTTTTTTGTGGATGAATAATGTTCCATTGTATGGACATACTACATTTATTTATCCATTAATTCATTGATGGACATTTGAGTTGTTTCCACCTTTATTGTGAGTCACACAGCTATGAACATTCACGTACATGTTTTGGTTTAAACACTTGTTTTCAATATCTAAACAAGATATTTCTTGTTTTCAATATCTAAGAATGGAATTGCTGGATCATACGGTTAATTCTATTTCTAACTTTTTGAGGAATGGTCATATATTTTTAAATAATTATTTCCTTAGCTTTATAATATCCAAATTTAAAAATAAAACTGTCGTATTAATTGTGAAGGAGATGTTTCTGAACAGTGACATCTGCCATCACTTTCCTGGTCTCCTGTCTACAGACAGATGTGGAGCAGCTCTTACAAACAGTGCTCCAGTCAGGACCATTTCGGATTGTGGCACTTATGGCTTACAATTACAGAAAAAGGTTATTGTGGCAACATTGTTCAAATTTTTGGATTAATTTCAATTTGTTTCTAAAATTTCCAGGAATTAAGCCAATAATCCCCCCAAAGTAGGAATATAAAATATAAATCATGAAACTAACAAAATTGAACTGATCTTTAAAATGACTATATTGATACTTTTATTAATTTTCCAGTGAATTTTTGGTATCCACTAGAAAGAATGCACCCTCCAACAGCAATGTCTCACTCAGCTGTGGGAAGAGGAACTTGATACAGCACTTACTTATCCAATCATAAAACCCTCCAGGGAAAGTTCATTTGGAAGAACTCAACATTTTCCTACCATGTACTCTTGATGGTCCCCAAATACAAGTTAGATGTCCAAACAGTAAGGATACAAAGTAGTCAATATCAACATGATCAGAAATAAATCTGGGGTATTTTCATAGGAGTTAGCACAGTTTGTGGACATGAAAGTAATTTTGGAATTTATATGAATTTTAAATCAAATACACACACTCTTTTTTTTTGCATCATGGTAATGTAGTTGATTTCTGGCAATGATACAGAGTCACTTTGTGGTCACACTGAGTCAGTGGAAGCCCATATGTTATAAATAAACATTTGGCTGTCCTAAGCAGAGATTTATCAAAAGTTGTACAGAGGCAAATAAGGCAGGCAAGCCATGATCCCCTGTAGGTACCATTCCATGTGCTACCAATTACTTTGCAATTCTACAAAATGCATAACAGCAACCAGATTTGGGGCACAGAAAATTTTAGGAAATTTTGTTATTAAACTCCACTAACATGGGCCTGTTTACATTTTTTTTCCCTCGAGGAAGGAAAGATGAACCTAAGATTGTCTATATATGAGTCATCCATCACATTGCTCTCTTCAGTTGGCAGTTCTGAACTAAGACCTTCTGGCCTGGCCACCACCAGGCCTCAAGAGAATGCTCGTGGGAGAGTGATATGTATTTACCAGGAGGTTTGATTATGTCAGGCAGGTTGGTACAGGGTGCACAGGACCTCCACGGAGTGTATATCAACTGCATCAAACTCTTGGAAGTTCTTACTATAACAGAAGTGACCTTAGCAACTCCTAACCAATCCTGGTTTCCTAAGATGCCCACCATCTATTCTAATTTGATTTCGTGATCATGTGGCTGACATGAGAAAGTTAGGGGGCATCTTGTTTCATTCACTGCTAAATGAGGTTTCACTGAATAGAAAGCAACCAATTTTGTGCAGCCAATTCTGTGGATATAGCATGAATTTGAAAACCAATTTTAGAACATAATTCTAGTCTAAGGGAAACTCAATTCTTGAGGCTACAAGTCAGACTGAAAGTCTCTGAAGAAGGTCTTTTCAATTGGACTCTTAGAGGACAAGTTCTGAAAAATTTTACAGATTACTTTTCATTGGCGTAGTTGCCATAACAACAAGGACATTAAGCTTGAGGGAGGTTGACTTCATTTGTTATTCTGCACCCGGGAAATGTCCAATGGCGTCATCATCATTAACAAATACTTTGGGGATTTACCAAGAATGGGGCATTGGGCTGGGGGCTGAAACCTTAAAAAAACTTATCAAGAGTCTTACAATTTAAAAATGAGATATTAGGAATATGTGAACATATTAAACAAAAAAAGAGCAATCCAAGATCAAGTGCCAAATTCTTTGCTCAATAATTTACAATAATTCCCTATTTTTTTGTTTTCTTTTTTGAGGAGGTAGGAGTTAGTAAAGAAGAAGGTAGTCAAAATAGAAGTTGTAAAAATAAAATTCCAAATATACAGGCATACAAAAGTTAAAATGGGCTAATAGAACACTTTACAAAGATTTGGTTTTTCTAAGAAGTAAAAAAAAATTATTAAAAGGGGTTTATTATAATATAGACAAAGACTCAAGAATTCTCAAAATAGTATAGAAAAGATGTGCCACTTATTTTTTCTAGTGGAGGAGAAAAATAATAAAAAATTATATACAAAAATGCAAATGTGATAAGTTCTATGAAGGAAAAAAAAAAACAGAAAAAAAACCCTCCAAGAAATACAGGAGCAGAAAATTTAGATTGTGGTGGGGGTCCAAGAGGGCTGCTCTGAGGAAGGGACATTTGTGCTGAGACCTCGAGGACAAGTAGAAGTGAGCGAGGTGGAGAGTGAGGGGCAAAGTGGTCCCAATCTGGGTCCTGAGGTGGGACAGAACCTGGGCAATGGGGTTGGTGCACCGTAGGTGACGGGAGAGGGGCAGAGGCTCAATGGTGCAGTCCTCAAAGACCACACCAGATCTGGTGGCCTTTGTTTTTCTTTCTAAATTTGTAAAGACCTTGACCACGATAGATGACTTCAAAGTCAACTTAGGCTGGATGACCTCTAAGATTCACTGGCAACTCTTGGAGTGGAAATCCAAAAACTATTTCTGGCAACAGGGGTAGTTTATTTTCCAAGCATATGCAGAAGGAGGACTTACAAAAGACCTCCCTCCATGTCCCACCTTTAAGAGATCATAGTCACAAAAAGCACCTTAAATCAAACTCAGTGATTCACATGAAACGATGTGACTGCACTTTGCTTCAAGAATAAAATGGTAATAAAGGGTGTAACAAAATGTGGTGGGGTTGATTTTATTTCTTTTTTGAAAAACTATAACTCCTCCTCTCTGCTTGAACCACTCACTGCACCTTGCTCTGAGTGAGATGCCCAAAGCTCTTCCTGTGGGGCCAACATGGCAAATGCTCACAATTTTACCTCGCTCTGATCCTGCTGAGTTGGTCTTTCCCCAAATACAGCTGCTACTTAATATAAATCCAAGGGTAAATACTGTGGGCTGTCTGCAGATGTCCTTGCAGGTGGCCCTGGGTGTGCAGGTGTCCTCAGTATCCACATTAAGGTAAAATCCAGCAGGCTGGAGACTCTGATGGTACCAGGAGCAGACAGCATCTAGTGGTAACAGTGATGGCAGAGACAATGGTCCACTGCCAGGAAAGGGTTATAGCTTCTTGTAGTTCAAGTCTCTCCTAATCTACTTGGGTAGGAGGGCTGCTGAATTTTACTAGATTTTAATTTTATCTTCAGTCAAAACTGAAAATCAATAACCAGCCCCCTACCTCATCACTTTCATCAATATTATGATGCTGAAAGTCAATGAAATTCTCTCTGAAAAGTTGCTGTTGAAAAGCCCAAAGTCTGTGGGTATTGGGACATTGCGAGGTGTTTTTTCTTTGACATTCTCAAGTAGAGTAGACTAGCATAAAGAATGACAGGAATGTGCATGGGATAAGGAAATGCAAACACAATGAACTGAGACAGGAGAGGAGGACATCAGAGAGAGGGAGAAGATAGGAAGATTTATTATGAGGAAAGGAAGTCAAATCAAAGGAGAGATGATCCTGTGATCATGGTAGTAATAACCCAAGAAGTACAAATGCTTTTCCCTCTGAATAGAGCACACAGGACCTGAATATAACTAGTGTCTGCTGTGGGACAAAAGGGAGAACAGAGCACAAAAAGTGTTCATCTCTGAAAAAAAAAAACCAGTCAACTATGCAAATGTTTTTTTCTCATCAATTCTCCAAATACTCTGCTGGGAAAAGGAGATGGGAGTTAATGGCTCAGAGTTAGTGAAGCCTGTTGTATATGACCCCAGTGACCCTTGAAGCTTGCATCTGTCACAACAAAGCCCACCACCTCCTAACACACTGCCTTTGTCTACTGGCTCAAGCATGGTGGTGGCGTGAGACACCACATAGCCCAGTGGGCACCATAGCTACCAGCCTCCCTCCACCGGCTGCTTCCTTCTGTGGACAGAAACCCTGACATGCAAATCAGCGTCCTAGAAGCCATCTTTCTGGCATTTCTTGTCTTCCCATTTTCTGCCCCTTCCTTATCAATGGGTACTAAGAGTGACTGCAAATATTGGCAAATATTTCCCTTGGGTCCTAGAAAAGGGGCTGGAGGGAAAGGGTTTCAGAATAACTTAATAGCAGTAAAAGCAATGGATGTGAAACTGCTAGTTATTGTTGGCACTATTCTTCTCATTCCAAAAGCCCTCTGAATACCAAAATGTTTATAATTAGAGTTAGAACCAGCACCACCCCCCCTTCAATTACTTGGAGTTTTACAAGTGAGCTAAGTGTGGTAACTCAGACAGTGAGAGGGCCCAGGTTTTCTGAGGAGCAGTTTCCTGCCCCTCCAATGATGACTAGAAGACCTCAGCAGAATTGTACAAAATCCACTTTATGTGGTGCCTCTCTTAGACTACAAGTGGTATTGCCTGGGCCCTGTTTAGGGTTAGGTCAGAGAACACCCTTGCATCTGCTTTCCTCTGCCAAACATTTTGTTGACATCCTTTGTCTGCTGTCTTCGCCCGCATTCTCCTAAGCTTATACCTTTCAGTTCCATTATTATTATTTAAGTGGGATTTGGGTGGTAGTGGAGAATGAACATATGTTCAATCAACCATGCTGACTGGAAGTCTTACATGAAGGGTCAGAAACCCTCAAACGCCATTTAACAAGAAACTCCTCGCAAATGTGGTGGCTGGAAAAAACTGATGGTTTAGAGCAAGAGTTGATAAACTACTGTCCATGGGCCAAGTCTGACTCACTGCTTATTTGTTTAAACAAAGTTTTCTCAGTGCACAGTCATGGCCATCCACATATGTATGACCTCTGGCTGCTTTCACATGACAATGGCAGAGTTGAGTAGCTACAACGGAGACCATGTGAGGTCTCTGTCCAAAAATATTTACTACCTGGCCTTTTGCAGAAAAAGTTTGCCAACCCTTGGTCTGGAACACAAGCTGATTAACAGTGAATAATATTTGTAAGACATTTTATAAACAATTTTCTGTATTTTAAACTTGTTTGAAGAAAGTTAAAATTTTGGGAATTATTACATTTAGTTTTAGTGTCAAAGAATGCCACAGGCAGGAAAGAAATATATTTTACCAAGGAATGGCAAAAGAATATCCTCTTAAAGAAAGGTATCAATCTAGATACAACATCTTGAATCCAATATAGCGGTGAGATAAATGCTACTCATAGAGAGAAATCTGACATTTCTTTACATATCAAATTAAGAAAATGCCAGCTAACAGGTCTTCTGTTTCCTTTCTTCATAATAAATCTTCCTATCTTCTCCCTCTCTCTGATGTCCTCCTCTCCTGTCTCAGTTCATTGTGTTTGCATTTCCTTATCTCATGCACATTTCCATTTAAAAGATTATCCTGATAAAATTTTGTAACAAAGGCAGCTATAACTGAACATTGCTAGTTTAGATCTTTAAATTGTACTTCTAAACTATTCCATATTTTTCAAACCTAAATTTTCACCATCATGATTAAAAAGTGAAGCATCTTTGAAAAATAGTCCTTCCTCACAAGGTCAAAATATTTTCCAACATAGAAAAAAATCCTGGAATGAAATACATTTTAACAGTGTTAAAATGATAGGATTAAGGATGATTTTCTTTAGTTTTTTCTCTATGTAACAAATTTTTACAATGAACATTATACTTTTATAATTGTAAAAAAAATTACTTTCACTAGAAATTTTTTTCCACCAGGAAATAAGAATTGGGCTGTGCTATTATAATAGAGTCAGTTAACCTATCAACTGTCACAACATTATCATCACAGTGGGCCAGCCTTCTGAGGGATAAGCAATCAGCTAAATTTGTTTTATATGTAAAATGATTTCAGGTGATACCAGCCTCAGATGTGCTAAATATGCAGAAACTAAGAATTGTGTCTGAAAATCACATAAATTGGCAGTTAAATTATTTTTTCTTCAGCTTCCATTTTTAGTTTGGATAGTAAGGTGCCACCACATGTGTACCTGTTCTGGGAAGAAGTCTTTACCGGGTCCACTCTTCAACCTAGGCCTTTCCTATATATGGGTGGGCTGGGGGGGAGGAGTTACACAGTGCCCCTCCCCCTAACATTTTCCTACAGATAAAAATCCATGTGTAATTAACGTCCACTATAGAGCCTATAATGTGAATATTGATTGAATTTAGAAGTAAAAGTACTAAGAGCTTTTAGAAGTAATACATTTTAGATGCTTCCCTTATTTAATTTTCAAATATGTGATGAATTGGCCATTATTGTATTAATAGAAGAAGACATTGAGATGCAGAGGCTCAGTCTGTGAGCCAAAGCCTCTGGCTCCCACCTGGCAGCTGCAGACCAGGCTACAGACTACCGACCCCAACTGACTCACTCCTGCACTGCTCTACTTTTATGAATAATGATAATGAAGCTTATTTACTTAAAAAAAACCTAACAGTTCCCATCAGTTTCCACTAATTCTGTGTTTTCTTCAACATATCAAATGTCTGAAAAATACCATGCAAGTAGTCCCAGCAAATGGTTATCAGCTTTACCATTCTGCCTCTTTTTCAATGTTGAGCTTGAAGTATAATTTATTTGTGACAGTCTCTGAGGGTTTTCAAACTTTTATGTTTCACCCCAAAATAATTAATTTTTCCTAATTAAATAAGGGCTGTTACTCTAACCATAAGTGAAAAGTCATATGCAATGTTAAAGCCCACAGAAGGACTGTGATTCATTCACGAGCTCAAGACTGCGCATTAGCAGCATGTACATCGTGTACTAGGTCAGACACTGGGCAGGCCTGCTCCTTGCTCTTCATTTGTTTGTTCATTTGTTCTTTCCTTCATTTAGGTGTGTTGTGTTGAGCACTTGCTCTGTGCCCAGCACTGTGCTAGGCACTGGGATAGAGAAGGTCAAGACCCTGTGGGGATATCACAAGGATATTGACTCAGAACCTTGGTGCTGACCCCTTCTGTTCTTAGTTGTTCTGGTTAGGATGCTCCACTCTAGTTCTGGCCATGGGGCTCCAACCCCTCAACACTCTCAGCAGGTATACCACAAAGTATTTGTGTGTGGGAGGTGTTAGATAACTGGATTATTTAAAACAGAGCCCTAAAAGCCAAGGCTATTGGAAACCTAAACAAGGCACATTGAGTCCTACTTCAGGGCCCAGGGAATCTCTCCAGGCCCCAAGGGCTGCTCCTGTCCCAACTTGAGCTTCGTTGAGGTCCCCAGGGGTTGGGAAGATTGTATCTAGTGCCCTGGACTTTTGCTTGCCCAGCTGGGAACTTCACATGAGGGAAGTAGAAGTATTTTGGGAAGGTCATTTATCTATGAAGGCAGTGACTTGTGACCTGGGAAGGCCTATGCTGGCTGCAGGGGCTGACCCTGGCTAGATTTGTTGCTACACTGAGTTCTCTGCCCTGCTCAGCTGGCCAGCAACCCTGCTCCTGCTCAAGTGCTGGGCTCTGCACTGGGCGAGCTGGGCAAAGGTGGCTAAGGACTTTTATGATACTGGCCCATTCACTGGGGACCTCCCACTCCCTCACTCCCCCTTGCATTTTCCTGTGTCTCTGGACCTCATCTGTCTGGACAATGTCAGCCCCTTCTGTCTGGAGGAATGTGACAGAGGGTGGGAAGACAAATTAATGCACTGCCAATAGAAATTATTTCAGGCTTCTGTCCAAGAAGGTGGGGTGGTGAGGGTGTAGAATTTGGATTGAAAAAGAGACGGGGAATTGCTCGTAGAATCTTTGATTCATATATTGTACCTAACCTCCCCCACTCCCCCATTATTTTATCGTAGTGGTATTCCAAGACAATCTTACCTAAAGTGAATGAGTAGAGTGGCCTACTCACACCTCCCTGCACAAAACTTGCCCACAACCAGCTAATTTCATGTCAAGTTATTTTCATTTTTATTCAGTGAATCTGAGATGGAAGGAAAGAAGTGTGACTAAAACCAGAAAAAGATTATTTTTGCTTCAAAAGTCAGTAAGTTTATCATTATGGCAATCTGGGCCCAGACCTCTTATTAAGATCAGTAAAGGTCATTTCTTGATGAGTTGTCTGTTATCAGTAAAACACCTCATAGGGATCAGAGGAACTCACAAAGCATATCTTGATGGATAAAGTGAAAATGAATTTGAAACACATGGATTACATTTCCTTAAAAATGTGCTTGAGTTCAAAAGTTAACAATAGTAATGCTTGACTAAAAAATTTTGGGAATTTCTTAAGCCCCAAGTGTTTAAAGAACCGGTTTCTAAGTTGAACTTAGATGGGTTCTTTCATCCATTAGGGCAATTTAATTTACATTAAACATATTCACAGATAACACTTTCACTAATCAAGGATAGCAATATGCCATTGTTTTATTTTTTGCTTTGGAAATGTCCTCATTTTGGTGCTTTAAATTCTCAATTAAAGGGTTACTGAATTATTTTAAGAAGATAGAATAGTTCTTCTTACTGTTGCAAATAAATTCAAATTACACAAGAGTCCAGGGAGTGCAAAGTTAAATATGACAAAATTTCTAGAAACAATAACAAACATCTTGTGTTCAATGTACAATTGACATTTGAATTACTGAGAGATTGTACAATATCAACACTGCAAGAATATAAAGAATATCTATGTTCATCTTGTTTCTTTTATAGTAGACTCAACTGTTTATAACTTTAAAGATTTTGTTAAAAAACAAACAAACAAAAAACCCTATGGTGTAACTATATTTATGAACTGATATGACTGTAAAATAAAATTTCAGTAGATATGATAGGCATGTAGGAATAGTCTTAACTATCCTGTCTGCATTTCCTGGAAAAGATAGCATTTGTTTAAGTATATTCAAGGTTATTTTTTAAATAACTTAGAAAAAAAATCATGTAGATTCAGTGGAGAGAAGATGGTCCAAAGAACAATGATATCAGTTCCTGTTGGAAGAAATGAAGGCCTCAAGGTGCTGAGGTGGAGCAGGATGGCTGACTAGAGACGCCTGGTGCTCATCCCCCTACACAAAAGGACCAAGGCCATGGACAAATAGCTGAGATTTGCCTAGAGTGGTGAAGGGAGAGGGTGGAGTGCAGAGGCAGGTGGGAGGGAGTGGAGATGTCCCTCCTGTGGAGATTGGAAGCCCAGGATGGCATCATGGAGGCACCCAGCTTCCATAGCCCTCTCTCCCACCTGGATCAGACCTTCCCAGAGTCAGAGGAACTTCCCATTTTGGGGGAATGGGTAATCAGAAGATTACCTTTACAACAGCTCCCAATGCCACTGCAAACACTTAACAGTCCTCACTATAGTGGGGGGGAGTCCCACAGCCCTCGCAAGCTCTGAGCCCAGCTTGGAGAGCTGCCAGGAATTCACACAGCTGCATTGCCCCAGATTAGGAGCACAAAGTGTGCAACCCTTATCCACCACCCACCCACTGTGAGCCAAGCTGCTGCAGCATGGCATCATCTTGAGATCAGAGTTGCCTCTGGAGTGTGCCCCGCTCTGGGGGCCAGTAGCCACTGCACCTCTCCAGCACTGGGCTTCCAACTTCATTCCACCAAGCTGACATGGAGGCTGAATGCCACAACCTCAGCTGCATGGAACCTGGGCCCAGGGTTGTCTGTGAACCTGGTCCTGCACAGCAGAGAAACCAACCCCCACTGCTGCACTTCCAGCTGGAAGAATAGTCTAGAAGTTCTGCCCAGGGTAAACCAGCCCTTGTGTGCTCTCCTCCAAGTGGGAAGGGCCCCTGAGCTTCCGAGCAGCTGATACAGCCCTGGGTCAGTGGGGTGGTTATGTGCACATGCCCAGAACCTAAGAAATAGCCCTGCAGCACTCCCCTGAAAACATGCCTCTGGCCTGCCCAATGGCAGTTCCTGAAAAACAGTCCTTCAGGCCACCTTTGCTGGGCACACTTCCAGGCCAGCCAAGCAGCTGTGAGCCCACAACCTAGACCTGAGAAACAGCCCTGTGGGCCACTCCTGGTGGACATGCCTCCCATGCTGACCAAGCAGCCATGTTTTCACATACTGGGGTCGAGAAACAGCCTCATGGGACACTCCTGGTAGGTGTACCCTTGAGCTGGCTGAGCAGCCTTGTGCCTCTGTCCTGAACCTGAGAAACAGCCCTGTGGGCTCCCCTAGCAGACATGCCCCCAGGCCAGCTGACCAGCATTGTACCCACATCCTGGGCCTGAGAAGCATCCTTGTGGTCCACCCTTGGCAGACGCACACCCAGGTTGGCTGAGCAGCTGTGTTTGTGTCTCAGGCCTGAGATTACAACCCCAAGGGCCACCCTCAGCAGACATACTTGCAGGCCAGCTGAGAAGCCATATGACTGTGTCCCAGGCCTGAGAAACACCCCCTGGGGCTGCACCAGGCAAACACAGCCCCAGGCCATTGAGCAGCTCTGCACCTGCATCCCCAGCCTGAGAAACAGCCCTGCAGGCTGCCCCTGGCAGGTACACCCCAGGCTGGCTGAGCAATTATGTTCCTATGCTCCCAGCCAGAGTAACATCCCCATGGTCCCAACCCCAGTGAACCAGACCTGAAGTTGGCTGACCCACCATGTGCATTCATCAGCCCCCAACCTGAGAAACAGCACAGTGAGCCCACTCTCCACAAAGCTGCACCACTGCTGCCAGAAAAATTCTCAGCTTAGGCTACTGTGACACTCACAAAAGTCACTAGTGTAGATTACAGCTGAATAAACTATTCAGAGACTACACTACTGCATCCACCTACAACAAAGACCAATGTACCCCCCCAAAACTGACACCCTAAGACCCATCCATATGAATAAGTCCTTCACTACAAAATCTATTCCATAAAATTGAAAGAGGCAACTTTTTTGCCAAATGCATAGCAATCAATTTAGGGACACATCAAACATGATAAAGCAAGAAAACATGACACATTCAAAGGAAAACAATAATTCTCCAATATAGACCCCAATCATAAGGAAATATATGAAATGACAGAAAAAGAATTCAAAACAATAATCTTGAGGAAATTAAGTGAAATGCAAGAGAATAGACAATTCAATGAAATCCGGAAAACAATTCATGATTTGAATGACACATTCAACAAAGAGGTAGAGATCATAAAAAAGAACCAAACAAAAATAATAGAACTGAAGAATTCAATGAATGAAATAAAAAATATGATAGAGAGCTTCAACAACAGACTAAACCAAGCAGAAGCAAGAATTTCTGAACTTGAAGGTAGGTCTTTTGAAATAACACAGGCAGAAAAAGAAAAAAGAAAAAAAGAAAGGAAAGAGATAAAAGAAAAAAAGAATGAAAAGAATGAAGAAAGCCTACAAGATTAACAGAACACCATTAAGTGAACAAATATTCATATTATGGGTGTTCTAGAAGGAGAAGAGAAGGGAAAAAGTGAGGAAAACATATTTAATGACATCATAGCAGAAAACTTCCCAAGTCTTAGGAGAGAAATTGACATCCAAGTCCAGGAAGCTCAAAGAACCCTAAATAGATTTAACCTACACAGGTCCTCTCTGAGGCACATTATAATCAAATTCTCAAAAGTCAAAGACAAAGAAAGAATTTAAAAGCAGCAAGAGAAAAGTATCAAATCACATATAAAGGAATTCCCATTAGACTAATAGCAGATTTCTTGGCAGAAACCTTATAAGCTGGGAGAGAATGGGATGATATATTCTAAGTACTGAAAGAAAATACCCTGTCAGAATATTATACCCAGCAAAGTGATCCTTCAGAAATGAAGGAGAAATAAAATCTCTCATAAATGAAAACTAAGGGAATTCATCTTCAGTAGACCATCTTTACAAGAAATGCTCAAGGGAGTCTTACATGTGTAAGTGAAAAGACAACAACCACCATCAAGAAAACATGCAAAACTATAAAAGTCACTGGTAGAGCCAATACACAAAGGAGAAAGAGAAAGGAATCAAACTTTATCACTACAGAAAACCACTTAACTGCAAAAATAAACAGTAAGAGAAGAAGTGAGGAACAAAAGATATGCAAAACAACCAGAGAACAATCAATAAAATGGCAGGAGTAAGTCCTCACCTATCAATAATAACCTTGAATGTAAATGGATTAAATTCCCCATTTAAAAGATATAGATTGGCTAAATGGATGAAAAAACAAGACCCAATTATATGCTGCCTACAAGAAACTCCCCTCACCTGTAAAGATACACATAGACTGAAAGTGAAGGAATGGAAAAAGATATTCCACACAAATGTATATAAAAAGCAAAGGAGTAGCTATACTTATATCAGACAAACCAGATTTCAAGTAAAAGATGTAAGAAAAAGAGACAAAGAAGGAGTTATAATAATAAAGAGATCAATTCGGGCAAGAGGATATAATAATTGTAAATATATATGTACCCAATACCAGAGCACCCAGATGTGCAAAGCCAGTATTATTAGCTCTAAAGGGAGAGATAGACCCCAATACAATAATATTGGGGATTTCAACACCCCACTCTCAGCATTGGACAGATCATCTAGATCTAAAATCAACAAAGAAATATCAGATTTAAACTGCACCACAGACCAAATGGACCTAACAGACATTTACAGAACATTTTACCCAACAGCTGTAGAATACACTTTCTTTTCATCAGCACATGGAACATTCTCCATGACTGACCGTATGTTAGGTCACAAATTAGTCTCAAAAATTTTTTAAAATTGAAATCACATCAAGTATTTTATCTGACCACAATGGAAAAAACTAGACAGCAATAACAAGAGGAACATTCACAACTATACAAATGCATGTAAATTAAACAATATGTTCCTGAACAACAAATGGGAGAAAGAAAAAATTGAAAATGAAATAAAAAAATTCCTTGAAACAAATGAAAATAGAAACACAACCTACAAATTCTTATTAGACACAGCAAAAGTGGTATTAAGAGACAAACTTATGGTAATAAATGTCTACATCAAAAACTAGAAATATTTCAAATAAACAGCCTAACAATGCTTCTCAAGGAACTCAAAAAGCCAGAATAAACCAAACCCAGTAGAACAAATAATAAAATTCAGAACAGAAATAAACAAAATTGAAACTGAAAAACCAATATAAAAGATCAAAAAAAACAAATTGTTTTTTGAAAAGATAAACAAAATTGACAAATCATTAGCTACACTAACTAAGAAAAAAAGAAAGAAGACTCAAATAAATAAAATCAGAAATGAAAATGTAGATGTCACAACGATACCACAGAAATACAAAGGACTATTAGATACTGCTATGAGCAACCATATGCCAATAAATTGAAAAATCTAGAAGAAATGGACAAATTTCTAGACACATACAACATACCAAGATTAAACAAAGAAGAAATAGAAAACCTGAACAGATTAAGAACAAGTAAAGAGATTGAATCAGTAATAAGAAGTCTCCCAACAAAGAAAAGCCCAGGACCAGATGACTTCACTGCTGAATTCTACTGAACCTTTAAAGAAGAATTAATACCAACTCTTCTCAAATTATTCCAAAATATTGAAACAGAAGGATTTATTCTCAATTCATTTTATGAGGCCAGCATAACCTTGATACCAAAACCAGACAAGGACACAACAAAAAAGGAAACTACAGGCCAATATCCCTGATGAAAAGTAGATGCAAAATCCTCAAAAAAATACTAGCAAACTGAGTGCAACAACACATCAAAAAGAAAATACACAATCATCAAGTGGGATTTATCCCAGAAATGCAAGGATGGTTCAACATATGCCAATCAATAAACATCACACACCATATCAACAGAATGAAAGACAAAAACCATATGATTATCTCAATAAATGCAGAAAAAGCATTTGATAAAATTCAACATTCCTTCATGATAAAAACTCTCAATAAATTAGATATAGAAAAAAAGTATCTCAACATAATAAAGGCTATATATGACAAACCCACAGCTAATACCATACTGAATGGGGAAAAGCTAAAAGCTTTTACTCTAAGAACTGGAACAAGACAAGGATGCCCACTCTCACCACTCTTAATCATCATAGTACTGGAAGTCCTAATCAGAGCAATTAGATAAGAGAAAGAAATAAAGGGCATCCAAACTGGAAAGGAGAAAGTCAAATTGTCCCTGTTTGCAGATGACATAATCTCATACACCGAAAAACCTACAGACTCTATCAAAAATTTCTTAGAACTGACAAATGAATTCAGTAAAGCTACAGGATACAAAAATCAATACATAAAAATCAGTAGTGTTTCTATACATGAACAATGAACTAGCTGAAAAAGAAATCAAGAAGGCAATCCCATTTATGATAGGTATAAAAATAAAATAAAATACCTAAGAATAAATTTAACCAAAGAGTTAAAAGTCCTTTGCAAGGAAAACTACAAAACACTGATTTAAAAAAATTGAAGAGGATACAAACAAGTAGAAATACATCTCATCCTTTTGGATTAGAGGAATGAATATTGTTAAAATGACCATAGTACCCAAAGCAATCTACAAATTCAATGCAATCATTAAAATATCAATAATGTTCTTCACAGAAATAGAAAAAAAATCCTAGAATTTGTATGGAACCACAGAAGACCCCAAATAGCCAAAGCAATCCTGAGCAAAAAGAACAAAGTTGGAGGCATCACACCACCAAACTTCAAAATATACTACACAGCTGTAGTAACAAAAACAGCTGATACTGGCATAAAAACAGACACATAGACCAATAGAACAGCATAGAGAGTCTAGTAATTAATCCATATATCTATAGACAACTGATTTTTGACAAAGGTGCCAAGAACACTCATTGGAGAAAAGACAATTTCTTCAATAAATGGTGCTGGGAAAATTGGATATCCATATGCAGGAGAATGAGAATACCTCTCACCCTATACAAAAATCAACTTAAAATGGATCAAAGACCTAAATGTATGATCCCAAACTATAAAACTATTAGAAGAAAACATGGGGGGGATACTCTAGGACATTGATCTGAGAAAAGATTTTATGAATAAGACCTCAGAAGTACAGGCAAAAAAAGCAAAAATGAACAAATGGGATATAACAAACTACAAAGCTTCTGCACGGCAAAGGAAACAATCAACAGAGTGAGTGAAAAGACAACCTACAGAATGGGAGAAAATATTTGTAAACTATTCATCCAACAGGATATTAATATCCAGAATAAACAAATAATTCAAACATCTCAACAGCAAAAAATCAAACTAAACAATTAAAAAATGGGCAAATAGTCTGAACAGACATTTCTCAAAGAAAGACAACATAAGGGCAAGAAATATATGAAAAAATGCTCAACATCACTAATCATCAGAGAAATGCAAATCAAAACCACAATAGGGCATTATCTCACCCCAGTTAGAATGTCTATTATCAAAAAGACAAAAAATGACAAATGCTGGCAAGGATGTGGAGGAAAGGAGACTCTTATACACGGTTGGTGAGAATGTAAACTATTACAGCCACTATGGAGAACAGTCTGAAGGTTCCTCAAAAACCTACAAATAGAACGACCATATGATCCAGCAATCCCACTACTGGGCATTTATCCAAAGGAAAGGAAATCAGTATATTGAACAGACATCTACAAGCTTATATTTATTGCAACATTATTCACAATAGCCAAGATAAGGAATCAACCTAGATGTCCAACAACAGATGGGTGGATAAAGAAAATGTGGCATATATGCACAATGGAATACTATTCAGCCATTAAAAAGAATGAAATCCTGTCATTTGTAGCAACATGCATGGAACTGGAAGACATTTTGTTAAGTGAAATAGGCCTGGAAGAAAAAGTTAAATACCACACGTTGTCACTAATATGTTACTAAAAAACGTTGATCTCAAAGAGGTAAAAATTAGAACAGAGGATACCAGAGCCTTGGAAGGGTAGGGGAAAGAGAGATAGGGAGAGATTTGTTAAAAGATACAAAATTACAGCTAGATAGGAGGAATAAATTCTAGTGTTCTATAGCACTGTGGGATGACATAGGTAACATTCGTATATAGTTTCAAATAGCTAAAAGGAGGATATTGAATATTCCCAAAACAAAATGATGAATGTTTGAGATAATGGATATGCTAACTACCCTGAACTGATCATTATACATTACATGTATTGAAACATCACTATGTACCCCATAAATATGTACAATTATTATATGTCAATTAAAAATTAAAAAGTATTAAGAAAAGAAATGAGGGCCAATTGTATTGATCTGTAAATATCAGTGAGAGGTGAATTCACGTATATATAATACATACTTTTCTCAACCCACTTTTCAGTGTTTTAGGTTTAGGAGAGAATATATTGCCCCCAACACATTTTTGCTTAATTTTAATTTTTGCACATTTTAATGCAAATGTAATCCATATTACATTTACTTGGCTAAACATCATTGAAGATGCCCAAGGTACTTTGAGGCTTTCAAAACTATCTTCCTTGAGGAACTAAATGCTGTGTTCATAAAAACTCAGGACACACAACACAAATTCAAACATATACCAAGGAGTAGAATTTCCTTGCCTCCAACTCTACTTATCTTTTCTTAAAGCCCACATCCTGTGAGAAGAATTAGAGGACAACTACAACCACAAATTCAGTGCCATGAACAGTCCATATGAATAAGCCTGGTATCCTTGAGTGTCCTTGAGAAGAAAACTCATCTTCTCAATTAAGAGGTGATCATTAAATGAAGATTCAATTAATTAAACCATAAATTAATTTTAAGAATAAACATTCTTTTCTCTACTGCTAGTATCCACTGGAACTTCTCATTCTGACAGTAGCAATACTTCTCAAACTTTAATGTGCATTTGAATCACCTGGGAGATCTTGTTAAAATATAAATGCCGATTCAATAGGTCTAGGGTAGACCTGAGAACCTGAATTTCTAACAAGTACTCAGGTGATGTTGATGTTGTTGGTCCATGGACCACACTTTGAGAATCAAGGCTCTGTTGCAGTTTCTCAACCACTGCTGATATTTCGGGCTGGATAATTCTTTGGTTTCTTGGGGAGGCTGTCCTGTGCATGGTAGGATATTTAGCAGCATTCATGGGCTCTATAGATGCCAGTAACACCTGCTCCCAAGTTGTGACAACCAAAAGTGTCCATAGACATTAACAAATGGGGTGCGGGCAATATTGCCTCTGGTTTAGAACCATTGCTCTACTGTTATGTTTAATGGTTATATGTTTGTTGCATAATATAAACTTTTTTTTGACGAACTGGCTTCAATGAGCACAGCATTCATCAGCCAAATAAATAAACAGCTTTCTCTCCCCACCCAGCAATCAGTACACTTTTATTTATGGACACTGTAGATTTTATAACTAATATTGTTTCCCTCCTTATTATGACCATTAGGGCCCTCAAAAGTAAATTTGCAAACTACGTTTAGCAATTGTGAAATTCCCAGGGATAAATTCCTTAAAAATAATTCATCTGCTGAATTCATTTTATATCTCTTTATTTTTTCCCCTCACATTTAATGAATCATCTTTCTATTTTATTATATATTTTTGTAGGCTGCCTCGTACTGTTTGAAATGAGATTAGTTTCCATTGAGTAAGGTAAACAAAACTATTAGAATAGAAACAGCCAGGACAGGCACAATGCATTAATTTGCTGATCATGGTTGGTTATCTGCTGTTTGATACATATTAATGAATAAATCCAAGAAAATAGTGAGATTAGCCTCACAAGTATTGAATAATCTGGCGTATTTTCTCCCAACTGTAGCAAATTGATGAGGAAATTAATATGAAAGAAAAGTGGGTTTTTTTACTGTATATTAGAGATATATGTAATATATCATAGATATACATACATAAGATATATATATAACTAGCAATAAAGTTGTTTGAGGCTGATGAAAAACTTGGCCAAATAACTAAAGTTTTATATTTTGTCAGTGCTGCCATAAGATATTTAGAATTAATTGCATTTAGAACATAAAGGACCTTGAAGGTTATCCAGCCCAGTGTTTTCAAAGTTTCTTTAAGTTTCTTGGTTTAAATGTCCATCAGGAAGGCCTATGTATAAAACCAGTTAAGTCAGAGCTGCTCTGTTTGCAGGGAAGGTGGAGGGAGGAAAATGGGGAATCTGGAGCCCCTTTGGAGGGGCCCCTCAGAGCCTTCAGGGATCGCTGCTTGAAAACTCATGGCCCCATAATATACTCTTGGGATAAGGGTGAGGAAGTGGCAGCCCAAGGAGATAAGGTAACCTGTTGAAGGAATTGGAATTGCCCTACAGCACAGCTGAGACTGGAATCCAGTTTAGACAGGATGCTGGGAGCCTGGAGTTACTACCTGGGCCCTAGTTACCTGTACCTCTATTACTGAAGCCAATTATTCTTATTAAATAATTCCAAACCTTGCAGAAATGCATACATTAAAATGCACACGTTTCCCTTTCCCTCTCCCCTTTTCCATTCACATCCTCAATCTGATTCTTCAGGGAAAACTAGTGGTAGTCCTTTGATGTGTATCCTTCTAGAACTTTCCCTCTTCCCTCCAAATTTATACACATACACATATATTTAAATCCTTTTCTTTGTCTTGGCTCTTCTCAGCCAGCTCTATTTTTTCTTTCGTCATAGTACTCAATGCTTTTTAACATCCTACATGCTTTGCTTATCATTTCTATTATTTATCATATGTCTTTTCCCACTAGAAATGTCTCCATGAAGGCAAGAATATTTGCCTGTTTTGATCGCTGATGTTTCCCTGGTTCCTAGAATGGTGCTGGCATGTAGCAGGCACTAAAAAATATTTGTAGATTGAATGGGTAAATGGATAAATGAAGAATGAATAGTCAAGATGAAGAGGGGGAACAGGATGTTTAGGGCAGTGAAACAATTCTGTATAATACTACAATGGTGAATACATGTCATTACACATTTGTGAAAACCCCTAGAAGGTACAATACCAAAAGTGAACCTCAGTGTAAACTATGGACTTTGGGTGATAATGGTATGTCAATATGGGCTCATTAATTGCACAAATGTACCGCTGTGGTGCGGGAGGTTGTGTGTGTATGGGGACAGGGGGTAAATGGGAACTCTCTGTACTTTCCCCTCAATTTTGCTATGAACCTAAAACTGCTCTAAAAAATAAAGTTTATTAATTAAAATCAAAAAGAATGAGTGGTCATCTCAAAAGTCACATGTCTAAAACCAAACTCTTGATTTCCATCTCCCTGCGTGTTCTCTCTTCCCCTAGTCTTAGCAGTCTCAGTAAAGGACACCTCCATGCATCGCACGATCGGGCCCAACCCACCGGTACTGCTGACAACTTTCCTTTGAAATACATCTGGAGTGAACACTTCTCACCACCTGTAGTATAACCACTCTGGTCCAAATTCCCACACATAAAGCGTCCTTCTGCCTCATGGCTTAGTATTTGCTGTGCCTTCCTTGCTTCTTGTCCTCATTCAGGTCTCAGTTGCAAAACCACCTCAGTAGAGAGCCCGCCCCCAACCACTCTGCCTAAATAGCAGTCCCATCCCCTCCAACTGTGTATCCCCAACTGTTTGTTTCATAGTGCCTATCACTACTTGACTTTGTGCTATATATTTTCTTTTTTATTCTTGGTCCGTATCACCCCACAGACTAAGTTCTAAGAAGGGAGAGACTTGGTTTTGTTTGCTGATATCCCCAGTTCTTAGCATACAGTAAGCACTCAATAAATGTTTGTTGAATGAAAGAATGAATCTCTTGCCTGTAGAATAGCAGTTGCTCTCTCTAGCCCCCTCTACAGACTATTCTCCATACTGCAGGTAGGGGGAGCTTTTCAAATCTGATTTTTCTCTCAGGACAGACTCCTGTGGGGTCCGGCTCCATCTGCCTTGAACGACCCTCCCCCCTCACTTCACTTCAGTGCTCCCCAGGGGCCAACTTTCAGTCCCTGGAGTGGGCTATGCTTTCTCTCCACAGGACCTTTGCACAGGCTCTTCTCTCTGACAGACGCCTCTGTCAGGCTCCCGCGCCTCTACTTACCCTTCACATTTCTCCTTGAGTCCCTTCCCCTGGGAAGCCTCCTTTTCCCTTCAGTTTAGGTCAGCTCCCATGTGATGTTCCCTCACAGAACCATGTTCCTTTCCTCAAGATAACTATGTCACTTTGTAACTATGCATTTATGTAAGTCCCATGAAAGCAGACACCATGACTATTTTGCGGACAATTGACAATTGTGGCTCTTGCCCACAGCACAGTGCCTGGTACGCACAGGATTCTCAATAAGTGTTGGTTGATGAGTAAATGAAGGCATAAATGAGCTTGGCAACCTCCACCGTCCCCAGACAGGTCTCCAAAGCACATTCAGAAAACATAAAAAAGGACCTTTTGGTCATGACTAACCAATTCCTCAGCTTTGAGAGAGTGGGGAACCCTAGCAACAGCTGGCTGAGTCTCGTCATGCCTGGCCCAACACCAGGTGCTCTGTGCACAAATATCAGAGAAACAGAAGACAAGGTTCTTGGGCCTTGAGGCTTTGGAAATCTTGTTGGGGAGAGCAGTTACCTGTCATTGTCCCTAGCCACGCAGGCAAGATATTACTTCCCAGATTAACATTTCCTCAAACATCTAAACTTAAGTGATCATTTGTAGAAAGCAGTTTTTGTCCAGTTGCAGTGGCTCACGCCTGTAATCCCAACATTTTGGGAGGCTGAGGTGAGAGGATCACTTAAGGCCAGCAGTTCAAGACCAGCCTGGGCAACATAGAGAGACACTGTCTTTACAAAAAATAAAAAATATTAGCTGGGCTTGGTGATATGTGCCTGTAGTCCCAGCTACTCAAGAGGCTAAGGCAGGAGGATCACTTGAGCCTAGTAGTTCGAAGCTGCAGTGAGCTGTGATGTGCCACTGCACTCCAGCCTAGGTGACAGAGCAAGACCTTGTCTCAAAAAAAAAAGAAGTAGTTTTTATTTAAACTTATAAACTAAAGGGTTTCACATGAGAAACAGACTTCCACTCTCAGAGTTTCTGCGATGGCATAATACTTTAATGGCCATGGAATAATTGATGTGAATATTTTATCTGAAAAATGATTATTTTCCATAAAACAATTTATCTTTAAAAGTTTACTGAATCTTTTTATAACAAAAAAAAAAAAAAAACAACTGTGTTTTATTCACCAGTCCCTAATGTGGACAGAGCAAAAACGTGGACACAGGAATTAGGTATCCTTTCCTTATCTCCTTTTTGCTCACTCCAAGCGGGCCTGCCAACCTATGACACAAGGCCCTGTCAGCTGCAGGCAGACTCATCTGCTATTTGTAAATATGTACCTCTCTGAAAATGAACTGTAAACAAATAAATGCCTGCCAAATTATCAGATACCTGGATTCCTGATTGTCAACTGTGTAATTGCCTACGTTTTTGGAAAAACATTATCCTCCATCATTTAAAATTTGATAGTTGTTGTGGAGCAAACAGGAGGAAATTATCTACCCTCTCCCACCTGCCTTTTTCTCTGTCTTGTCAAAACTCTTTACCCAGACATATGATCTCTTTTCAGTTTCCTGGCTACCAACTTTTCATCACCAACAGAGCTTAAAAATATGGATTTGCCCTGTTTACTCTGCTTTTAAATGAGATTTGATGATATACAGGGACCATTCGCTTTCCCTACAGGGCATGTACTGCCAGCTTCATAATGAAAGTAAATGGAACAATAACATTCACTTTACTGAAATTTGGTTTGTGGCAAACTGGATTGGAATGTGCTCTTCTTCTGGGGACCATAAGTGTCTCAGGACCATTTTGTACAGCATTGGATCCTTTGGAGTAAAGACAGCCCCAAATGACAATAATAGATGACTGATGATGATCTCTGTGTATGAGCTTCCCTCAAAAAGGATAAAAATACTGATTATAGATTTAAGGGTACATTGCCATATAACCTTCTATTTTAAAAATGATACATTTAGAAAAATATATTCAAGAATATGAAATATGCCACAGCAAACTACTGTTCTTACACTACCTCCATCTCCTCCTCCTGTTCCTGTTTTAAAGGCCCTTAATGCGTTGACCTTTAGGACGAGATATATTCAAATACACTTCTGTGCATTTTTGCTCCATTTATATATTTACTTTTTCCTCTATTTGTTAGCAAGGTCCCTTAAAGTCTGTTAGAGAAACCCCTGAAGTGGACACCATATTAGGGGAACTAATCATTTCAAGGTTTAGGATGACTCATTTCATATACAATCAGATAACCCCTCCTGGATCTCCACACAAAATGGCCTAAGTGTGTACGTGTGCTCACCGATTTTATTACACTTTGCATTATTTTCTAGTTGGGTGAGTATTCATCTCATCTATAGATAAATATCAGGTAACACAAGATGAAGACAAGCAATACCCCTTTGTACAACAGCATTGGAAGGAACGATTTTCTTTCTTTAATTATTTATTTAAATGTTCAAAGAAAACCAAACTTTTTTTTCTTAAAGAAGAACTTTTGAAAATATAATTAATAGGAAATAAAATTATCTGATGTCCTCTCTTGGAAATTTGCAAATATTAAGTTGTGGATTTAAATACATAACATCCTTACTAGTGATTTGTGGTTATGTGCCTGAGCCTTGCACCTACTCTTGGCTGAGGATGTATAAGGGCAGTGATCTGACATTAACTCATTAGAAGAGTTTGGAGAAGATCTTTTCAAAAGGATTTGTGGATCTTCTTTTAGTCATGTTATTTGGATGTCTCTAATGGGCTGTTGAAGATGACTGGGACCAGGATATGTGTGGCAGGAGAAAGTAAAAGTAGAAACCAGCTATTGTTATGTCTGCCTCTATCAAATAAATTCTATTCTTTGGAGAAAGAAGAGCTGATAAGTAAGAAAATCCAAGAAAATTCCCAAAGCACCAAGGAAAATTCTCTAGAAAAGTTTTCCCTAACAAGTGTTCTTCAGATAGGACCCCAATAGACCACCTCAATGAAATGACGCTTCAGGGAATTTGTAGCATTTTCCTATTTGCTGTTTCTCCTTCTCAAATTGTGTGAAAAAGCTTTAGGATTTTTCTCTGACTCCAAATTTTACAACTTCAACTCATAGAGAAATTATCCTGATTTCATCATTAGACCCATCTGTTAGAAAGAAAGAAAGAAAGGAAGAAATCTCCCCCAGAACCATTAAATGGATGAGTGGATGAACATTATCCTCATCCCCCAGATTGGACCAACTGGATCAGGAGGATGTAAGGATCCCACAGTCACCCCCAACACTGAGGTTGGACTTGACTACATGCAAATTTTCATAAGGAAGCTTTATTGTAATTAACCATGAAAACAATGCCCACTCGTTGATATTTACAATGAATTTTATTTTAAGAAAAATCACCTCATGTGGGTCTAATTGAGAAAGGACTACATTACTAGCTTAAAATTAGCTTTCTGAAAGTCAGGTTTGCGGATATGCTCTACAGATGGGATGTATTTTCACCCAATCAGGAAATACTTCAAAGTAACATTGATGTGTTCTTGTAAGCTTTCATATCATCCTTTATGGAACTCTAGTTCCATAAACTGGATTTTCAAGGATTTATTTCAATATCACGTATTTTTTTTAACCTCTAATGATTTTTATTCACATAAATGAATATCAATGACTCAGATTTTTAAAATTCTCTTTGGCAGATGAACTAAATTCTTTCTGTCTTATATATAAATATAAACAGGCAGTGATATTAGACTATTGCTCTGCTTTTGAATACATAACTTCCAGTGGTTAGTAAACCTGCACGAACACCAGAGGCCTACAAAGCTCAGGAGTGAATTACTAACCTGGGAATAAAAGGTTCTTTCAAATCCAAAATCACATTGCTCACTCAACCTCAATGAGACCTGGGGTTTGACATTCTTTCCAGACATGATGATAGATTTGCACTGATCCATTTACACTCCTTTGCCTGTTCCCAGTGTGATCAATATCATGCAAAAATAGATGGCTAAATGGGGTTAAGAATGCTATTTGTGACCTTGACTCAACTCATACTGAATTCTGCTGTACAGTGACAAGTGAGGTTCCTATTCTTTCAACACAGTTTATTACTGAAGTATCAGGTTGAACCATTTGAAATTGATGTTTTTGTAGATCAAAACAGTCGAATATCAATGTTTTCATATGGACCAAACTAATACCAAAAGAATTTCTTTCAAGGATTGTTTTGTCATGTTCTTATAGTATGGACTTTGTAACAGTGGTCCAAAATTATTCTTAATACTTTGTTGTTGTTGTTTCCTGCCGGCTATTTGCCTCTCCAACTTCAAATGTTTTAGCAGTAATTTTTATGCTGCTTCTCTTTGTTTCTTGATTACTATGCATAAATCATCAAAAAAGATCAAATATGTTTCTTATATACTAATAACACATTAAACATTACACAATTAAGTCTAAATTATTTTTCAATAAGTTTTTAAGGAAAGAAAGGTAATATTGTAGTGCCAAGTGATCTTATGACAAGCAAAATTGTGTCAGCCTGATGACTGCTGGTGTTTCACTGCATAGTTTACACTATTTCTGAAATACTAACAACATTTCCCTTTCAATCAGCCTGAGTCCCTTCTCAGTGGATGCATTAACTCTAAGTCATATGAATCTTCTATCCCTCACACTTTTCTCTACACAAGGAATTGCCCAGGAAATTACAAAAGTATGAATGAATTCCAAAACGTCAACTTAAAAAAATACATACTCAATTTTAAGTCATCTCTGGTATGAAACATCAATATCCAAAGAAAATACTCTACTTTTTTTTTAAAGTAAAGATAATGGATTTATTCAATATTTTGGGAAAAAACCCAAATCACTTTGTTAACTCTCAAACTACAGATGCTCCTGAACTTACAATGGGGTTATGTCCTGATAAACTCACTGTAAGTTGAAAATGCATTTAATACACCTAACCTACCAAACATTATAACTTAGCCTAGCCTACCTTAAATGTCCTCAGAACACTTACATTAGCTTATAGTTGGGCAAAATCATCTAACACAAGGACTATTTTATAATAAATCTATTATGAAGAATTTTGAATCAAAATTCAAATTTCAAAGTGTGGATCATTTCTGCACCATTGTAAAGTCGAAAAATCATGTTGTACCATCATAAATCAGGGACAGTATGTAATTTTAACTCCCAGAACAATTCAAGGTAACAAGAAATATCATGTGTTTTTAATAATTAGATGCTGGAAGTAACCCTACAGGACTTACCCCACATTTCCATAAGATTAAAACTCACTTTTAATAGCAAACCTTTAATGCTTGAGGCCAAACTTTAAAAAAACCCACTATTTTAACTTTATCTTTGCTATAGATTCCCTCTGTTAAACTGGGAAATTCACTTAACCTCTCTGACATTAAATTCTCCAACTTGTGCATTAGATAATAGATTATTAGCAAAATGGACAGTTGTAAAGTGTTTACTTTGATTGAGCTTTATTGATTTTAGCTATTTCCTACTGCTGGTAAACTTACCTAAAACTTATATTTAAATATAAGCAATGTGATTTTATTGTCACCATTTTAAAGAGAGTTTTAGGAAGGCTAATAGAATTATTGTAAACACCTTTGAAAGTGTCAGATTCTACACAGATGTGATAAGTAATAATATAATGTCATTACCAAATGCTTGAATCAACTTTCCCTTTGTTAGCATGAGAATGCATCCTTCCCTCTGATTTGAAGTGGAAGAAGGGACAGAAAGTAGAGTATGGAAATCAGGACCCTCCTAGCACCTAAACCTGATAGCCAGTGGGTGAGTGAATATGAATTGATTCACTATCCTTCAGCTACGTTTCTTGCTGGAGGCTGGGCTGTCTGGCTTTTTCTATGAGGGCTGTAGCCGGTAAGAAGATGGCATGTCCTACCAGAGTGCCAGGACCATCACATGGAACAAACATGGCTACTGTCTAAAAACTGTTGTAAGAAAGATCTTATGAGCCTGGCAGTGCCTTCAAGCCATCCAAACTTGTTCAACCTACTACCAGAAAAGTGAGCCTACCCTTAGCACTATGGCATTTTAGGACCTGTGTCTCAAACCCATTACCTTTCCTAGGGCTAGGAAGGAGGCATGCCAGAAAAAAATTTAGTAATCAAGATAAACATTTTTAAAATTAAAATTAGTGCAAAAAGTCTGTGATAAATAAAATATCAAAATTGTAATGAGAGAGAGGATCGATATTACTAATTAATTCCTTTTGCCTCAGGTTCCAATATGGCTCAGTAAGATATTGTTACCAAACCTGTCATTACTTAAAACTTTACTAAGACTTTTTGGTGCCACCTGTGGGAGGTCCTGGCTGCCCCTGACATTTTCTTTTCTTTTTTACTCTGCCCATTGTTTTCTGACTAGCTCACACCCTCTCTGGCTATGACTCTTAAGTCACCTCCTGACTACCTACTGTTGTGCCCTTTTCTTTCTGTGCAGATGGTCCCTGACTTAAAACGTTTCTACTTATGATTTTTTGACTTCATGATGGTGCAAAAGTGATACTCATTTAGTAGAAACCACACTTTGAGTACCCATACAACCATTCTACTTTTCGCTTTCAGTACAGTATTCAGTAAATTACGTGAGATATTCAACACTTAATTATAAAATAAGCTTTGCATTAGATGATTTTTCCCAGCTATAGGCTAATGTTTGAGTGTTTTGAGCATGTTTAAGGTAGGCTAAGCTAAGCTATGCTAAGCTAAGCTAAGTTAGGTATATTAAATACATTTTCAACTTATGGTATTTTCAATTTACAATGGGTTTGTGGGGATGTAGCCTCATTGTAAGTTGAGGAGCATCTGCACTTTAATCTCTAAAAGGTCAGGGAGGTGTCTGGTTTATAGCTGAATTTTGAGTACTTTAGCACAGTGCCTGGCACACAGTAGCTGAATGGGAGAAAAATCTCTTGGAGCTGATGCTCAATGTCATGCATAGCTTTCTTGCATAATTATGTGAATGGAAAATGTCTCTGGCTGGACCCCCTACTCCAGAGACTGCTTCTCGGCCACAGACCTCTTTACGGGATTTTCCTGAACCCTGGGGACAGGGAATTAGAAATAATGTATCTTGAGATTTGCAAAAATCAGGCAGTTAGTGAACTTAGGTGCACCTAAGTAGATTCAAATGGAAATCAAGAAGATGATCACCTTTATTGAAAAAAGAAAAAGGTAATTAAGATAGTGTAAGGTTTATTCAAAAATTATCT
Source organism: Daubentonia madagascariensis (assembly GCA_023783475.1). Taxonomy (NCBI): domain Eukaryota; kingdom Metazoa; phylum Chordata; class Mammalia; order Primates; family Daubentoniidae; genus Daubentonia; species Daubentonia madagascariensis. The sequence continues at coordinate 23,124,255 of JAKFHU010001670.1, forward strand.
ATTTTGCCAAAGATCCAGAAAACGGTATGGCTCTCTGTAGGCATGCTGTTGAAAAGAAAAAAAAAAAAAGAAAAGAAAAAAGAAAACGGTATGGCAACTTATGTGATTTGAGGGTTTTTTTGTGTGTGTGTGCAGTGACTTTCGAAATTTCTCAGGTTTGGGGAGTTCATGATACTTACCTTCAATGGTGCACTGATCAGGGACTGGAATCTTCTTTCCAATTTCCATGGCATATGCTTTCACTTTACTGAGGTTTTCCTTTAAGTGCAAGTAGAGCTTATCTTGGTATTCTGTAGGACTTGTGGTTGTCTCTGGAGTTTCTTCCTGGAAGTTTTTTTTAACAGTTTCTGGCAAATTCTCTGATTCTATATGTATAATATTTGGGTGTGAAACTGAAGAATTTCCCAGCTGTGATCTGTCAGTGTCTGTCTTGAAGGGCAACTTGTCACTTCTTTGGCTAAGTGGGTCTATTTCTGAAAGTGAGATGCTGGCTGGTATCTCTCCACTCTCTACATCTTCCCCATCATCTGGATTCACACCCTTTGTGAGCACAGTGTGCAAAGCCAAACTTTTTGACCTAGAGTACAAACAAAGGGAAAGTTAAAGAAGTTATCATTCACTGACAAGGAAAATAAATAGTAATAACACTGGGACAAAAAGTTACTTCTTCTGGAGTGTGAAACTGTTAACAGGCTTGATAATATGTAGACCACCAATAAATTATGTAATAAACCAAACCTTTGAAAATCTAGGTCACCTCCAAAAACAAAGATTTAAAAATCAATTTCATGGCAAAACTGGCTGGAAAACGGTAGACTTATTCTTTTTCTACTTTTGCTTCTGATTTTTCATCAGAAATCAAGAGAAGCCATTCTTCATGTTGGCATATCTACATTTTAAAAAGTATTTTTAAAAAATCAATCCACAGGTTTGTTTTCCATTTGTATTCCCCATTTAAAATAGCGAGCTTCTTTGAACAATGATAACATTGCGGACAATACGTCATTCATGAAAGGACAGAACTTTTTGGTGGCTATAGGTAAAAGATATATAAAAAGCCCCCCATAACAGCAGGATAACAAAACCAATAGCAAACGTGAAGTGCATACTTTAAAAAATTAACCAAACAAAACTTATACCTGTTAAATCTAATGTTTTTTCTTTCTTCCTTAGAAACTTGGCCCAAACTATATCTTCTAATAGAGCCAGGGGTATTGCTCTCAGCATTTATTTTGTCTTCAAAAGCCTGGATTTTAACTTGGAGCTTTTCATGGTCTTTTTCAGCTACCATGAGCTTGGTTTCTTCCACTCTCTCAGCGAATTCAATTTCAGCACTGATTTTTCTCCTAAAAGAATGGAAATCATTGCATTAGATGCTAGTCATATATACCCTTCAGAACAGTATTACTCTCTATTTAACTGCCTCTTAACTGAAAACTTTGCCTGATAATGTCTTTTCATTTGTCCCTTAACAAATATTTATTGAATATTTACTACAGGCATAGGTCTTTGAAATTGCATCTATAGCTCATTTTGCCAGAAATTTAAAAACTGTGGTATTTATGTCAATTTTGTAGTAGAAATATTTTTTGAAGTGTTTGAAGAATAAAAAGCAGCTTTTATGGTCATCTACCATATTCTTATCTAGAAATCCTCCTAAAGTATGGCTTTCACATAAAATTCATACCAGAACATTTTCTAGAAGATTTACATGTGCTGTTATGTTTGTACTAAAATTGATAGAACAAGAACCTTTCATACTGACTGTGTAAACTCATAGCTTTGTTAATTTTATGGAAATCAGCATAACTTTCACCTTTGAAGCAAGAAATATCTTTCTGAATTTTAAGATATTGGATGAAGGAGGTTTTCTATAAATGATATTAATGGTTCCAACTATCTTTTATAGCAGAGTTTATAAACCACTCTATGGGTCATTAAAATTACCTCCTTTAAGGTAGAGGCCATATGTGGTATAATTTTGGAATTCTTCTGAGGACTAACAGTGCCTTGGCTGTAGCCAAGAACCTACAAATAAGCTGCAGAAATAGCTCTCTGATGCTCACTGAGGGGCTGAATGATTACAGAAAAGTAGTATGCATTTATCTTCCCTTATCTGTCTTCTAATATTAGCTGGTCTAGAACTACTTTAATTTTTACTTAGCAATTTCTATCAGTTATAACATGTAGTGTTAGAATTAATTCTTTCTTTACAAAAACAAGGGTAAAATGAACTATTCTTACTTACCACATTCCTGACATCAAATGCATAGGTTTCTTTTTTCTCATACCAACTAATTCTCCAACTCTCTAGACACCAAATTTGTGTCCTACAATTCAATTTGATCCTGGCGCTAACTACCCAGAATTAGCCTCAGACTCCACAGACTGTGCCAAATTCAGATGCCAGTTGAAGGTATAAGGTGACCAGCTTACCCATACTTCTGTCCAACTTGGCTATAAAGTCACGAGATTCCCACCACCACCTCAACCCCTTGGTTCAATAATTCACTAGAACTACTCACAGGACTCAGGAAAACACTTTAGCTTATTATTGCTGGTTTATTATAAAGGATACAACTCATAAACAGCCAAATGGAAGAGATACATAAGGCAAGGTATAGGGGAAGGGGCACAAAGTTTCTGTACCCTCTCTGGTTGTGCCATCCTCCCAGAAGTTCAATGTGTTCATCAACCCAGAAGCTCTCCAAATCCTGTCCTTTACAGCTGCAGTCCCCAACCCCCAGGCTGCGGTGAAGCTTTGTCTGTATTTACAGCTGCTCTCCATTGCTTGCATCACTGCCTGAGCTCTGCCTCCCGCCCCAGCTCTGCCCCCCACCCCTCACCCCGTGGAAAAATTGTTTTCCATGAAACCGGTCCCTGGTGCTAAAAAATTTGGGGACCGCTGTTTTACGTGTTTTTATGGAGGTCTCGTTATGCAGGCATGATTGACTAAATCACTGCCATTGATGATTAACTTGGTCTTCAGCCCCTCTCCCCTTCTCAGAGGTTGGGGATGAGGGGCTTAGGGAATAAGGTATGGCTGATATTTCCAACCCTGTAATAATGCCTTGGTCTTTCCAGCAAATAGCCCCCATCCTGAAGCAATCTAGGGGTACCCAGCCACCAGTCATCCCATTAGCACACAAAAGACACTCATCACTCTGGAGTTTCCAAGGGTTTAGGAGTTGTGTGCCAGGAACTGGAGACAAACACAAAATATTTATTTTTTTATTACTCCACACGATAATTCCTAGAAATATGTTCACCAAGATGGTTTAATGATTTTGTTGGTTTGTCTGTGTGTACTTACTTGGCTCTCATTAGTATTTTTCCTAGATGTTGAGGAAAGGGCCCCAGACTTACAGAAAAATCCTAGCTTTTTCAAACATATGGTTATTTTACCCAAAGGGCCAAAGTGAACCTTTGGCATAATACCTGGTGAGGGTGAGAGAAAAACATGATTTTTTTTAAAACAGCACTGCTTATCAGGGAGAACCAATGCAGAAGGGGTGGTGACTATTCTACTCATTCTGGCAGTGTATCTGCAGTGGGCACTGGTGAAGGTGAATTGGCAGGGTTGGATATGAAGTTTTTCCGGCTGGCTCAGAGAGCAGTCCTGGCCTTGAGGGAGGGTTTGTGGTTAGGGACCCTCAAGTGGTCAGAATCCACCTGTAAGTCCAGCCCAAGGACAGCTGCTGATGGTTCAAAGTGGGAAGGAAAGTTGATCATCTATTAGGTAACAAGGCAATTGTTTATTGCCTAACAAACTGTTGCTTATTTAAAATTAAAATTAAAATTAAAAAATATTTTACTCACATAATTTGTATAGGTTTCTTATAGCTTTACATAATGTTCATTTATCTACCCATACCATGCTTGAATAAAATATGAGTAGATTGCAAGAACTAGTACATGGGAATAAAGGCTAATCTTGAAAATGATTTTTTTTCCTAACATATATGTGATACTGGCTGCACACAAATAAATGGGAGGCTTTGGCATCTTTTAGCCAGAAGATTCTAGATGTTTACTCCTATTACAAATGAAACCAAGATAATGCTATCACTGAATGGCATTTTATAAACCATAGTGATTACCAAAGTTAATTTTAAAAGATCTAATGAACCTCCTCAACACAAGAAATTTTGGGGAGTATTATTTTCTATCCATGTCAGTCCTTGTATAGGCACCAAACTAAAGTATTTCTCTGGTTCCTTGGAACCTAATCACATTTCAAAAATAAAAGATATCTTTATTTTGACAATTTCTATACCTGGGATCATTAAAACTTAAAAAATTGTAAAGCACAAAGCATACCCCAGAATGTTTTTATTTCATTTTATTTTTTAGAGATGGGGTCTCAATATGTTGTCAAGGTTGGACTTGAACTTCTGAACTCAAGAGGTTCTCCCACCTCAGCCTTCCAAGTAGCTGTGACAACAGACATGAGCCAATGTGCCCGGCTATACAAATTTTTAAATCTCAAAACATATGAGTTGTTAGAGGAACAATTTCTCATGAATTTACTTTTTTTTTAATCTCTGGACAAAGCTCTGGGTTATAACAACAATTACTATAATCACATTTTCTTCCAAAAAACTTCATATTTCATATGATTATAGGATAAAGATAATTTTATTGAATCAGTTTCTGATTTTCAAAAAAATTTTCTTATTATGGAGTTCTTTTATTTGTTGTACACTTTATATCAATTTCACCATCTATAAAATGGGGACAATAACTGTATGTAACTCAAGGGGTTGTTGGAAAGATTAAATGACAGAATCAGTGTGAGTCACTGTTCCTAGCACATAACTGGCAGCCAACAGACATTAGATTTTATTACTATTAGGCTTTAGGAAGGCATGATCACTTAGGCTCCTTTCCCTGCCTGTGTCTCCAGGGACTGGGTATTGGTTACTAAGCCTTGGACCCTGAATAAGTCAGAGCTCTAGTGGCTGGGAGCAGCCTTCCTTCAATCTCAGGTTGTTTTATAGCATCCTCCTGAGGAGACTTTGGGCATGAGAAAAGTTATAGGGTAATCCCTACACATCCACTGACCCCAAGAGGGGCAGGTTTGGTGCCTCAAGGGTAAGGTTGTCAGTAAAATACAGGATACCCAGACAAATCTGAATTTCAGATAAATGACAAATATTTAGTGTAGGTATGACTCTAGTGGGACATGCTAAATATGTATTATACTATACTAAAATTATTATACTTACACTAAAAAATACTAAGAAATTATTTATTCTTTACCTGAAATTCAACTGGGTGTCCTGTATATTTAGTTGTTAAATTTGGCAATGCTGCTCTGGAATAAACCCCTGTTGCTTAGCAGGCAGGGACCTGTGCTGCTCATCCTTGCTCCAACGTATCTGGCACAGTGCTTGGCACACATAGGTACCTGACCTGTTTGTGAAATAAGTGAACTGAGGGGTGTCTGAAGTCAACCCCCCTACCCCCAAACCTCCTGAGGTCTACCAGATGCCCGTGAGGCACTGGCCACTCCTCCTGACCCAGCAGGTGTGACAGTGGCATGGTGCTATTTGGTAAATATGAAATTTGGAGAGAAGCAGGGAGCTAGAGTGGGAGCAAAAAGAGGAATTTGCAAAAGGGCAAAGAAGAAGAGTGAAGAAGCAACAATAAGACGTCTGGTCCAAAGAAGCACTCTCTAGACACAAGGCTGATGAGTGTTGCTGATGAGTGTTGCTGATGAGTAGAATCTTAGCGCAGAGACTTTCTTTTCTACATCTACATGATCTTGCTTGTTTTACGATTGGGAGATTTGCAGAGCACAGAAGTCAGGGATCGGGGGTGGTAATAAGAGTCACTGAGGCAGCCAAGGCCTCCAGATGGGTCAAAGAGAACTTCCTGTCTCTAGCCATCAACCTTCTGGGCACGCCAAAGAGTTTTGCTGGCAGGAAGGTAAGACAAATTTTGATTCCAATGGGTTGGAAAGTCAGGAAATGGTAAATAGAAGGTTTGGGTTTATGATAAACATTCCCTGCTCCTTTACTTCTTCTCCTCTTGCTTTTTAAATTTAATATAAAACTATAGGAGAGAAGACCTTTTCCAGAGATAAACAAACTCTTCTGCTTTCCTTCCAGAGCAAGCAAACGTATCACAGATGTGCAAGTGCTGGTGCAGCCACTGGTCCTGTGTGTATGTTTACTTGTGGAGTGGTGGGGGTAGGGCCGGCAGGTTGGGCTCATGAAGGGGGTTGTTATTTCTTTTCCAGTTGTCACTTTTAACCCCAGAGGTAATTTTACAGAAATCTTTGCCAGAGTTCTATAATCCCCTAAATATTAACTTGGCCTTAACTCAACAGACCACGTTACAAGAGGCTCAGATAATTTCCAGTCTGAACGGTTTCTGGTCTCTGTTGCCAAAGTAAAGTTTTTAAAAGTACCTCTGAGGATGCCCAGGACTAATTACCTCCCTCCTGAGGACTTCCCTTAGAAACAAAGTGGCCCTTGGGCAGCTCACTGCTCTCACTAAGTGGGGAGATGAGACTACAAAGCTGTCAGGGGTGGCAAGATTGGGAGCCTCTCCTTCTGGCTCCTCAAATTAAAAAAATAATAATAATATTAGTTAATGTTTGATGATCTTGGCTTATGATCCCATGTCCAGAATATGTACTCCTTCAGAGTTAGAGGAGTTAGCTCGTTAGAGGAGAAGTAGGAGAACTTAATGGACCAAATCCACATCAAAGTCCTAAATTCTTAGAATGTTATGTTCCTTACTCTTCAGCAATTTCTCAGGTCATCAATCATCATAAGAATGACAGAGATGATCCCCCAGGTCCACAGTGCTAGCATCTGTTTCAGGACTGCAGTGAATAATGCTGCTGGAACAGCTGTGCTGGAATATCAAGGGAAAGGGCAACAATAAATCTAGGTTCTTGGTAGTCTATTCTGCCTCTGACCTGTTCAGTGGGCAAGAGCAGAGATGGGCAGGCACCTAGTTACATGGGGATCAGAATGTGGTCATGCCAATGGTAGAACTTTGCTGAAATAACATGGCCAGGGATTTCAAAAGACAGTTGTGGAGAAAGGGACTGAACATGACCTCACAGGAGAAAAATCTAGGTTCATAACTCCAATCTTATGTTTATTTGTGATGTGGCAAATCTCATTATGACTCTAAGTCTCGTTTTTGTCATATAAAAGTGGGCTTAATGATACTGCATCATCAGATTGCTGAATGCATTATATAAGATAATGGATTTGACAGTGTAGCCCATATAGAATAGACATATCAAGCCACGGTAAAACCCTGAGTGGCTGCTGCTTAGTGTGGACATTTGACACTGAAAGAAGGAGGCCTGTGGGGGTAGTATCAAACCTGGAAGATGAGCTTTTCCTGCTCAAAGCAAGGAAGAACTATACAATCCCTCTTCCAACTGTAGCATCCTAAAGAGTGTGTACCAAAAGAGAATGGCTCTCCTACTGTGTGAGCATACAAGAACTGGGAATTAGTCGATTTAAAAAATCTCTCACTTCAAGTGTGAATTCTGAGCAATTGCAGACATAGGAGAGAGAATTCCCTGCAATTAGAATAAAAGTATAAAAGCTGCAATACAGGGGAGTGACCCTTCTAATGCAGATGCTCAGTCATTTGCCCACTTTTCAGTCATTCAACCAACACGGGAGAGAATGAAACACGGAAACGGATCAGTAAAAAATGCAAAGCCCCTGCCCTTGCCACCCAGTGTGGAGCCCCTGGACCAGTGGCGTCAGCATCACAGTGGGGCTTGTCAGAAACGCAGAATCTCAGGCTCTGTCCCAAACCTACTGAATCAGAATGTGCATTTGAACACAATCCCCAGATGTTGAGAAGCACTGCCCCAGACAATGAGAGAACAGAATCTGAAGCAGACCACAGCAAAGGCATTTTCCCCTCAATCAGGCAAGACTGCTCAGGGTTTCACTAATTCTGTAGTGAGGTGAGACTTAAAACAATCTGCATTATTTGGAGCTGGTGGGCTTTGTCATCTTCAGTCATTTCGGGATCTCTATAAATTCTGAGGTAAAGGCACCTTTTCAGTTTTTGACACTGATAGATACTGGTCCAGATGGACCCCAAATCTTTAGTCAACATTCCCGACACTAAACTGGGCAGCCCAGGTGAGCAGCAGCCTTAACAGAAGCCTGTCCCATCCTAACAAATTGCCACCTGGATGTGGCACAAGTTGCAAAAACACTTTGTAAGTTATAGAGGAGTATAAAAATGTGAAGTAGCAATGTGGTCAAAGCACTTGGAGTCAGGAGTGAGGCCTGTAAGGCAATGTGTTCCTCTCTGTCCAGGCTGACTTCATTGTCTGGGAGTAGGAGCAGGTAATAGGATCTGACTGAGAGGACTAAACAGTTAAAACATTGTCACTTTCCAGCATTTGACACTGGAGGAGCAGGAAAAGTGGGTAAAATTTTCCTTTTTGATACAGTCTCTCATAGTCTTCACCTCAAATATGATACCCTACCTCATTTTTAATAGGTAGAAACATAGCTACCCCAAAATGGAGGGATATAATTTGTCAAAAACACATCAATGATTGAGCCGGGGATAGAACTCCATGCAAAATCCTGTGATTCAATTTCTAGTCTACTAGAATTCAGCATTTACCTGTAGTAAAGGCTAGCTAACAGCCTGCAGGCTACCAACTAATAGAAAGTCCGTCTTTTGCCTTATTATAAGTATGAATAATATTAAGAACTGTTTTGCCTCAGCTGTAACCCACGCCATAGTGCCTGCATCTCATGGCTGAAATGGTGTGTGTTCATCATCTCTCGCTTATTAAATCTCTTTACTTTAGGTCCCAAAGGAAAGTTTGGGAGTAAAATGTTAGATATTAAAGAAAGGACTCAGATTTGTCTGGGTTCACTGGCATCTAGGATCTAATGCAATGCTTTTCAAATTGACCTGTAGTAAAAAACTGGTTTTTTAAAAATTTTCATATGTCACAGGCCAGTATTTTTGTAAAAAACAGTAAAAATAAATTCCCTAAATCCAGAGAAATACAATGAATAAAACAAAACATACAATGTCCACTGATCTCACACTTCGATATTGCAGCAATATCAAATTGCTATAAAAGTTCTAATCTCTTATTTTCTTATTTTCAATTTTGGTAATGGCTTTGTCACAGTCTGGTAAGAAACAGTTTGCAGATGGGTGCTATTCTAGTGGATAGGCTAAGTAAAATCACCTATTCTAATGCCCACCTGAAACAAAGTGCTAATGCTAATAATGAACATGTTCTGAGGGCTTTCTGTGTATTGGTACTCACTGCTCTAAATCTGGTACATGAATTATTTCTCATGTAATTATTCTCATGAATTACTTCTCATGCACCTATTGGTAGCTGCATTTACAGGTGAAGAAACTGAGACAGAGAGATGTGGAGTAACTTACTGAAGGTCACTTAGTCAACCCAGCATCAAATGCAAGTGTCTGCCTCCAGAGCTCACACGCCACACCCTGCCCCCACACTGCCTCTCAGTAGGTGTTTGGCTCCAGTTGCATCTGAATCTACCCAGGAATAAGTAATATGTATTATGGGTTTGGTTATAACACAGTAATCAAGAATTATTGCCCCTAGTATCTCTGAGTAACATCCTGTGGGAACCAGACACCAGAACGGAGTTGATATATAGTCTCTGAGCAACTCTTCACATTGGTTGAATTTTGGCACCCTCTTTTAACCCAAACAAAAAAGGTGTTCAAAACTCAGAAAATGTCATGCAGATGGCAAGTTTCAAGTTCAATTATGACAGATACCAAAAAAGGAACAGGGAGCATTTAGGGAATCAAAATAGCAAAGAGCTAGCTCATAGGGTCCAGTGTCTCAGTACAAGCTGTCACCCCTCCCACACGAGGTACAGAGGGTCAGTCCCTCTCACCTCTTCTCCATAGTGCACTTCTTCCTCTTCCTCCTAGAACTTTGGTGTTCTCTGTTCTGTTTGAAATGGGAAGCCAGGACATAGGCACTAGTCAAAAAACTCTCTTCCTTTTTTGTGTGTTCTCTGTGTTGAACATTGCTATGTTATGGGAAAGGGGCCTGCTTCCCCTGGTGAAGCTGAAGTTGGATGGCTCACATTCCATGGCAGGGCTACCCCCCCTTCTCCACCCCCCTTTGTCCACACACGGCACAGCCAGCCCCTCTGGGGCCTCATACTCCCTGGGCTGTCTCCATTGTCTTCAGAGCTGATAATGATGTCCCCTACCTACATCTCTTGCTGATAAATGAATTCCTGAAATTCCTTTGAAGACCTCCACATTGCCCCAAAGCTGCGTTAAGGAAGGACAACTGGTGGAGTAAATGAACAACAGATGGAACACAAATGGAAACACATGTCAGACTTAACCTCTTCAGTAAGAAGAGGGGCAAGAAACTGAAGCCTTTCCTTCCTTTCCTACTCACAGAGGAGTAACAACAGCCACAGCTACTGCCACAAATGGCTGTTATGATTTTCTTTATACAAATGACCACCGTTGACCTCTCTAGATTAAAAAGATTTACTCATTTCATATTAAAACCCTGGTTTCATTCCTAAAAGTTACCTTGGTGGGATGAAATTATAGTCAGCTTTTTCCAAGCAGGGGGCAAAACTGACCAGAACATCATATGTTTTTAATTATGGTCCTGACTTGCGTGCACTCCCTCAGCCAATAGTCGCTCTCAAAGAATCAATTTCCCTTTGTATAAACATGTCTTGCCTAAAAAAGTGGGAGTTCTTATAAGCACTTTTAAGACCTTATTTTCCTTCTATAGAGCATAGGTTCTGAATATTAGCTCCTCAAGCTTGTGAGAGACGAGGGTCACAGAAAGATACCTAACCTTCCAGGCAGACAGTGCATAGTGGAGGAGTGGACAGGCAATATGAGCTGTTACTGCAGCTCAGGGGAAGATCAGGTCACCATGTGCAAGGATGGGTGGGGAAGGCCTTATGGGAAAGTGGTACCAAACTGGAGTCTTGGAGAATGGCAATGGATGCAGTATTTTTTGCAATGTTGTAGAGAAGTAATTGGGCCCCTGGTCTCTGCAAATTCTGTCGTGGACTCAGTGAAGAGCCATCACTCTCAAACTCTTGGGCAATGTCTTGGGGAACTGTGTATTTCACCAGGGTTAGGTTCTGATATGACTCCCAGGATGTCAAGATGGGAACTCTGGAATGATACATTGCAAAGGGTCTCACAGTTTGAAAAGGGTCTTTACAGGCCATGTTGCCTGACTATACATTAGGGCCACACATTGAATCAAATCCCTGGCTCTTATCTATAATCTATTTTTTTGATGTTCATTGCATGGACTGTGGCATAAACCAAAATTTTGGGCCCACTCCAAGGAAGATAGATTTCCTGGAGTCATTCTTCTGTAAACATAGCCCTTTTATTCTATTCTTCCTTCATTCTCCCCCATGTGCTATTGTTTTATTTCCTTCCCTCCATTGTGTCATCTCTTTCCACTTATACCAAAATCAGATTTATACCTACCTAATCAGTCTTTACTATAATTTACCTTGCATTATTCTTTTTTACTTTCAGGCCTGATTCTTAAAAACAAAGAGCAAGCACAAAATCTCATCATCACTATTACTATCAACACCCAAACAATAAAAGAACATACTACCCGTTTAACCAAGCCAAAGTTTTGGGAACATCTAATCACACGCTTTGTCTTAAACTTTTCTTACAAACAACTTCTATTTTTCCCCCATGACTTTGATAGCTCTAGCTAGGGTTTGAAAGCTGGATCTGAGGGAATTGTAACCTTCCCCCTCTCCAGGCTGCACATAGCCTGAGACCTGGGGCTGTGTGCAAGGCCTCTTTCTCCTGTTTCCTCTGGTTTTCCCTTCTGCCTTTTGCCATCACCATCCTCTCTCCCTATCTGTTCTTATTTCTCCTATTTATCTGCCCCATTCCTGCTTTCTTTCCACAATTTCCATCCACCAAGGTTTCCATCCCCAGTTGGGGCCTGAGCCTAACCTCCTACTAAGACCACTTGTGACAAATTGCCCCCATCCTGATGGTGCCTGATTAGAGCAGCCTCCCGGCGCCACATTCATTTGGCAAAGGCATCTTCTAGTCAATGATCACTTGACTGCTCCGCTGAGCCACTCACAGACGTGCCAGGAGCTCACTCTCTCCTTCCCTGGCTTCCACTGGGTCCTGGCAGGCAAACAGCCTAATGATTGGGGCTGCCCAGAGGGCTAGATAGGGTTTGCAAGGTTGTGAAAGGTACACATCTCTTCCCCTATCCTGAGAGCTTCTCCTTTTCAATCCACGATTGCTGTTTGCACCCCTTTTGCTTCTCCAGAATTAATTTCAAAATCTAAATGCTTTGCTTGGCCATCCTGTTATTTAGCCTCTGTTGGTTTATTATCTAGATATAAACGTTCTTTCTAAAACAGGAACGGGAAAAGTGCAATGTGCTCACCTGGTGCAACTAACAAAACAAGCCCAATTTATTCAGTCATTTGGCACAAGGAAGGCTTCTGTCTGCTTCAGTTTTGCATTCTCTCTAGGATGCTAATTGTTTTTCTTTTGATAATCTTGTAGTTTTGGCCTGAAGTCTAAAATCTGGCTTGCTGGGCTATGTGTCAGATTTGTAAATTAGATGACATCTGTTTTGAATTTTATCATCTTTAATTTTCTTTCAAGTTCTCTTCACTCATTCATTTCTCCTTTAATTGTAAGGATCAGACTTTGCTGTATGCTTTAGACAAAAGTGTAGACCTTTCTGCTTTGGGGGGAAGAGATTAAAATGACCAAAGCTAAATGGTCACAATGAAGGCTATTCAAGGAAAAGATGTTGGGAGAGAAGCCTTAGCAACCATCCCAGAAAGGATGAGCAGTCAATACAAAAGGCTGGCTGTCCACAACAGCGTTTTGAGGTTCCCACCGAATAATTACAATTGATTAGAATAAGATTGACAGTGAAAGTTGAACTGAGAGGAGTATTTTGAACTGAGAGAGGTGAAGGTGCTAGTGACTGCGGTGGGCGTATGAGGTGAGTGGTGACCTTTCCATCTTTTCACATTTAATTGTGCTTTCTTTGTCTGCCCCCCTCAGAAAAATAGCAAAGGGAGGAGAACATAAACTCATTCTCATCCATTCAGACTCACATCTTGATTGCTGGACCCTGTTTTTCCCTCCTATCTACATATCTCCTAAATTCTTCTTTTCACGGGGAAATTGTTGATTGCTAATTGGGTTGGGCCTACATATTAAAAATCAATTTTCTTGTCAAGATGCCTAATGTAACACAATTGTATAACATTTTTTTCCTTTATATGAACTTTTTTTACACATTCAATCTCAGAGATGTCAGCTGGTCTCTTGAAACCTTGCATCTGTAGGGGCAATAGAAAATGGGTGGGCGCTGGCCAGGACATGTGCTCAAGCCTCCGCTTCTGATGTGTGTCCTCCACGGCTTGGAGAAGACACAAGCAGTCTGGCTGTGCACACGGCACAAAATGGCCCCCCCCAAACACCAGCTGCAGAGACTCTAAACCAAATTTCTCAAACCACATCATAAATGCTGGCCAATAGTGACTTTGTGGTTGCATATAAATGACAAATCCCTTCATGATGCTGGCCTTGAGTTTTTTGGATGCTGCCATGTTTAGGTTGTTTCTAGCTAAGTCATGGGTCTGGGAAAAATGCTGTTTTTGAATGGTATATGTATATAGCAGTGGTTCTCAACTGGGGGAAATTTTGCCTCTTTGGGGACATTTAGCAATGTCTGGAGACATTTTTGGTTGTTACAACTGAGAAGGTATGCTGCTACTAGGATCTAGTGAGGAGAGCCGAAGGTTGCTGGTAAATATTCTATAATGCACATGGCAGCCACACAACCAAGAATTATCTAGCTCAAATATTAATAGCACCAAGGTTGAGAAAACTTGGTGTAGAGACACCTAAATGTTGAACCAGGTGACAACAGATTTTTATATGCTCAATCAAACCTATTGTGTTGAGAGAAAAGGACATTTGCAACCAATCTTCTTCTGATGAATAGTTATTATTGACCCTGATGGACATATTGGTCAGACAATATTGTCTGTGTGTAGTGGGGCTAAGATACGCTTCCAGATGGGCTCCCCTCCTGCTACCTCCTTTCTTTGTTGTCAGCATCATCTTCCGTGTCTATGCACTCAGGCTAGATGTCTCTGTGTTTCATCCACTCCCTTCCCCTTCTCCTTATCCCACCTCCCATAGGTGATCAATTCCCCATAGTTCTGAGCTCTCTCACTAAAAAGATCTGCCCTGACTTCTTAGGCTTCCGTTACTGACTTTGTCTAGGCCTCCCTTGTGAACTGTTAAGGCTCCAATAATAGCATCCTGGCCTCTCTCTCTGTTATAAGCCTGCTGCGTCAGCCAAATCTATTCAGTGCTCCACAGTGTTAGTCACTCCTCATTCACCTATTCCTTTGGTTAAAAAAAAAATTGAGTACTTACTGTCTGCTAATTACTGTGCTAGGACCTGTGGTCATTCCCTGGATTAAAATCTTTCCAAGCCTCTATGCTGCTTACTGAACAAACCCCTTGCTTCTAATATAGCATGTAAGGCCTCTGATAATCTGCCTCTGACCTAACTCTTCAGCATACCCTCCCCTCCCCTACCCCGATGTACTTGTCCCAGCCACATTGAACAAATTATTTTTCCTTAGTCTGGGTCACACACTCTGAAACCCTTGTATCTTTGCATGTGCTATTATCTTTATTTGTTATGTTCTTTCTACTCTTACCTGGGGAATTCTCATTCATCCTGTTCAACTTAAGCTAGTGCCTAGAGAAGTGCCTGGCACATGGAAGATGCTCAATACATAGGGAATGAACTTAAATTTCACCTTCTCTGTGAAACATTCTTCAATTCCCTGGCTGTTGGTCAGTGCATCTCTCTTGCTCCATAGCCCATTGTATGCATGTCTACAAAAACCCCATCCCATGCACTGACTGTGAACCCCTTAAAGGCAGGGATGTTGTCTCATATCCTTTAGGATCTCCAGGCTCTACACCATGCTGAACATAAAGTGGATGCTGTGACTAAGTGCTCACTATTGTTACCAAGATGGCTTCTTGTATTTTGGGAATCCTTGTTTCATACTGGAAATGGTATGCATCATTTATTGTTCCAAAAGCCCACCAAATTTGACACTAGTCTCAAATGGGCCCTGTCCCTCCTCCAGAACTGCATGTGTTCAAAAACACAGGATCTGAAGTGTGAAGGTGGGGTTTGAGTCCATCCTCTACTGCTTAGTCACTATGTAACATTGGGAAGACATTTATTTAACCAATCTCTGAGCCTCTGTTTCTTCTTCTGTAAAGTAGGAATAGTATCTGCCCTTCTTGTCTTGTAGGGAGGTCATGAGGATCAAATGAGATTACATATTTGAAAGCACTTTGTAATTCTAAAAGTCATAAAGCTTTTCAAGTTTCTCCCTATTCAAAATGTAGCAAAAGAAAATAACACTCCCCCAACCATAAAGTCTTTATTTTTTCCAAGGACAAACTTCTTGGAAAGGCCAGTCTTGTGCATTGTGTCTACTCTCTCTCTCTCTTCAACCCCAGGCATCCTGTTTTTTGCCCAGCCAGACCACTGGCAGCTTCCTCACCACAATCATCAATGATTTCCTCATGGCCACGACCCATGGACATTTTCTGTCCTTCTCTCATTTGATTTGACTCTAGTCTGCCTCTTCCTGAGACATTCTCTGCCCTGAGGCCAGACTGAGCTTCCTGAAATATGGATCCTGACTACATCCTGCCATGTATAAAACCCCACAGTGACTCCTCATTGCTTACAGGGTAAAATTCAAACTCCTTGGTAAGATCTGCCAGGCCCACCATCCTCTGGTCCCTGCCTACCCCTTCATCAGCATTTCCTGATGTTGTTTTCCTTGTAACATATATCCTAGTCAAACAAAAGGACTTCTGTTTCCAACACGTGCTTTTGTACATGCTGCCCAAAAGACAGCCTGATGCAATTTGGTCATCTTTCAATAGTCGGTTTAAAATATCACCTCTTCTGGGAAACCTTTCCTGATCTCAGCTTCCCACCCTCCTTCCTGCCATACACAAGTACAGTAGATACCCCACCTCAAAACTCTTTGAACCCATCTTGATTAGCATAACCTTCCTGCCATTCTCTAATTATACACTTAAATATTTCTCTCTTCTACTAGACAGTGAGCTCCTTGGGTACAAGGAACATGTTTTATCTCTCTATATGTCTAGCTCCGTGGTACATAGTAAACTTCGTTAAATTGTTCAGGTTAACAACTTAAATTGTTAAATGCTTGTTGAGTAAATAAATGAGTGTTATAAAACATTGTTATTTGCATTACATTCTTATTCCTTTACCATATTTTGTGCACCTTTTTGATTTTTCTTTTTCTTTTTCTTTTTTTTCCGTACATTCTGGTTTCTACAGATTTAGGAAAAGAAATTCTGGCAACTGCCATAATTTGTTCAGATGTTACTCTCCGTTGAGACAGTGAGTTTGCCTTTCCTTGGGGAGCTTCATGACTACAAAGGAAAGCTTAGCTGTCTGTGCTACACCTCCATGGGTTCTCAACAGCTTCCTGAAGTACAAGGAACTCCTGCTCACCTGCCACTTCCACCCTTAGCATTTTCCAGTTGTCGGGTAAGGAGCTTGGCAATGGTGGTGAAGCTGTTGCTCATGCGAAAAATGTCTCTACTCTGAGGGCCCAGGATGGAGGAGAAGGTGTCGGTGATGCTCTTAATCTCCAGCAGGAGAATATGATGAAATGAATGCTCCATGTTGGCCAACTGGTTCACCAGGTACATCAGGCAGCTCCTGGCTCTCTCCTGCCAAGAACAATGAAGAAAACAGGTCTATCTTTTACAAGAAAATCAGAGTAGTCTCATGAGCAGCACATGACAATTTGATAGGGAGTTGACTTAGGGAGCTAGCTGAAGCTAAATAATAATTTTCATTCATCGTTCCTCTGAATCTGCTTCTTTGAGATTTTAAATTTGTTCCTGATTTCCAGGATAAACCAATATGCAAATATTCTCATTAGCATATGTTTCCAGGTCATAACCTCTCAACTACCATCAATGATCTGACCCCACACATCCACCCTTCCCAACTACGTGAATCACTGTCTCCACCTACATGGCACAGGCATGGTCAATGGTCTTAAAGTGAGCCTTGACCCTGGCTCTCTCAATTCATCTGTCTGTCAGATGATGGCCACATATCCCACTGGTGTGCAGGCTTTACTTCCTTTCCACACGTATTCTTACTCCTTTGTTTACTTTAAGCATCTTTCAACGTATTACAGTTTTTATGCGCTTGGACAATTGTATTATCTAGCTTTAACCAAGCTAACTCTCATGAATAACTTAAATAAGTTTCTTCAGAGAAATTGAATATTAAGGGCAATATGAATAATGTAGGCATGAGTAAATAACAAGAAAATGGCTCAGCTGACATATCTTTTCTACTTATTATAGCTCCTCATTAGCCACATTTTGAGGGAACATGATATAATCCAACATGACTAGAAGTTAGCCAAAAACAAATTCAAAATTATCAAGAAGGTTATTTGAAATGTGGATTTGTGCCCAATAGAAATAATGATAAACAATTAATTAAAAAATAACAATATAAATTATGGTTTATTTCATCTTTAACTTCTTTTAAAATTTTGTTTTTTGCATATGTTAAAATTTTTTTATAATGTTAGTATTATAGAACATACGTATAATTATAAATACATATATATTGAAGGTTGCTGTTCAAAATCCTTCGGACTGATTGGTGCACAGGTTTAAATTACTCTTCTAGTTAGGAATTATTATTTGCCCTTTGTTCTAGCATTTGAAGCCTTAATTTCCTTCAAGAAAATTCTGTGTGAATTTTCACTGCACTATAGACTCTTCTAGAAATCGTGTTTAGTACTTAATTGCATTTGATCATTTGCTTACTCATGCTTTTATTCAATCACCAAATAGATACTGCATGCCTACAATACACCTGTGCTAGACTCTAGATGACAAAGGTGAACACCTTTAAGGGACTCATGATTCCCCCTTTCATTTAATTCCCTAATGGTTACTTGTGTCAGTCAGGTCCCTGAAGGGGCTACTTCTCATTCAGCAATCATCAACTTGGCACAGAACTGAGCCTGTGGATTCTACACTCGGTGTGTATGTCTCAATTCACTGATTTAAGCAAACCTTATGTGTCAAAATACGACCTTATAAATAGAGAATGTAGTTGCAAAGGAATTCTGTGCTTTACGAGAAATGTTTACTACAGAACAGATTTAGGTAGTGAAGTTCCCTAGACTTTAATGCTTAATTTTCAAAGACTCCGTGTACAGTTGCACTGGAACACACTTTTTGGGGAAGTGGGGTACATCTGCCAACCAATTCTTTAATTATTTTTTAAGCCCCACTAGGGCACAGAGCTCTATGCATGTGTAGGACAGAGGTTTGTGCTTCCATGAAATGGACAACTACTTGAATGTGAAGTTATTTATTCATTAAAGGATAATAATATTAGACGAATGAAAATTAAAGACCATTGGAACAAGTTCCTGGCAGCCCCTGTTTCATATTTTGGCTTATACAATTGCCAGATTGCAGAATGACACTTAAATGCTCTTGGATCCAAGGGTTTTTTTGCAATATAGACTCATTTATTCATACAAGGGCTCCATGTGTGAATTCACAGTATGCAATGCATCACAGGGGCATTTTCTATTCCCCATTTAAAGTGAAAAGCTGGATGTGGGGGGTCCCTAGCATATGCCAGGCCCCATTCTAGAAGTTAGGAACACTGCACTAAAGAAAAAGGACAAAAATCTCTATCATAACGAGGCAGAGAGAACATAAAAAAAAAATACCTATGTAAAATATATAGTGTGTTAGATGGAGAAATGTGCCTCAAAAGAAAATGAAGCAGAAGAGGGAGTTGGGGGGTGTCAATGTTAAATGGTGTAGTCAGGTCACATCTCAGAGAAGGTAACATTTGAATTCAGCAAGGTTTTAGAATCTAAACCCAACATTCTCAGTAACCTTAGAAAACAATTATAGTAAAATTCATTCTGCTTGATGCAGGGAGGTAGGAAGATGTAGGAACAGGGACACATGAGACGTGGCATTTTATCTATTGTTTGTCCTACTGAAAATATAATTTAAAATTTCAGGTAACTTCCTCACCTTCAGAATCAGATTCTTCTTTAGCATTTTTAGAAGCCATTCCACAAACATTTCATTTGCTCATCCAGTAAATGTCCCCAAGGTTTCATGAAGAATCCTTCTCACTATAAAAATTAGCAAGCCCCTTCTTTAAAGCACATGTCTTCTAAAAGGTGAATTAGGTGGCTGTGTGGAGATTTGCTGAAATCAACATAATTCTATATGAATTTTCTGGCAGCCAAACTGAGCTGAAGGGAAAATCAATCACAGGGCAGGAACAAGAAAAATTATAACTGCTCTGGAACTAAAGCATGAAACCAAGCCAACCTCACATCATTTGCTTGGATATTTTGGAGCACATCCATGTACCTCACAGGGGTAACAGATGCAATTTTGGATTAGAAAGTGCAATATTAGGGCAAGAAGGGGGTTAGGAGATTCTTATTTCTTTCTCGGCTCGGTAATATTTTGTCTCTGGAGGCCAGTGACTGCATTTTTCTGCTTCAAGTCGTTCACTGTGAGAATAGGCCCTGCAGCACCTGTGTGCCTTAATTGTGGGCCTGACCCTACCCCTTCTGACCCACAGAGAGCACTTAGTCTGAATGCCAAGCCTATTCAATATACTTTTCAGGTATTTACTCATGTAATCCTCCAAATAATGCTGTGAGGTCAGTACTAGGATCTTTGTCATTTTACAAGGAGAAAACTGGGCACAGATAGAAAACCAACTTGCTCAAGGTCGTATCTGCCCTCTCTGTCTAAATCTGTACCCTTGCTGGCTATGCAACCAGCCTCTCCCATCAAAAAACCCAAACCCATCCATGTACATATTTTCCACTCTTTTTTTCTACAACTTGTTTGTCATCAGAATGATATGGTCCCTTTCATTTATTTTGAATTTAGTTATTTAAACATCATTAATACTCTGTAAATACAAAATAGTTCAGGTTTCTCAAACTTTTTGGTTTCAGGACCCCTTTACCCTCTTAAAAATTATTGGAGACTCCAGAAAGTTTTTGTTTTCCTGGATTATATCTATTTATATTTACCATATTGAAAATTAAGGCTGAAAAATTAAATAAATATATTTGCAAGAAAAATAACATTTTCCAAAAAAAAAATAGTGAGAAGAGTGATATTCCTCTACATTTTTGCAAATTTCTTCACTAACTACCTAATAGACAACATCTGGATTCTCATATCTGTTTCTGTTTTTGATCTGTTAAATCTGGCCTCACAAAGATATGTAGTTGGGAAAAGGAGGACTATTTTCAAAATAACCTTGATAATTGTAAATATTCTTGGACATTATACTAAAACTCAACAAGTAGTAGTTTCTTAAAGGTTAGATGCAATATGCAACATTGACTTTTTATACCCTATTACATTAAAATCCACTGGTCTGTCTTACACTTTGGATAGATCTTTTACCCATGCATGAATTTGTGACATTAAGCATTGGTCATTTGGCAAAATACTGGTCCAGTGAGTTAGACATATCTTCCAAAGATTGATACATTTCATTATTTAATATCAAAAACATTGCCCTCATCATTATCACCACTGATCTCAAGTCTTTTAAGTATTAGGAAACTGTCAAGTTTACAGTGATGGATACAGATGCTCCAAAATTCTAATTTTCACCTGCAAGCTCAAATTGTATCATTGGCAACAAATACTAATATCAGTAGTTATGCTTGAAGTGAAAGGCTCACTTCATTCATTTCCCAGATAATGTCTACCAAATAGCCCAAAACAAATAATCATAGGTCGTTTGCCAGTCATTGTTTCAAGTGAAAACTGTTCCATGAAAAAATGGTTAGTTTAGCTGGTAGGCCAATAGCACAAGTGCTTTTTCTTAAGATACAAGACCATTTAGTGCTCTGCAACCCTTCTTTCTTTCCTCCACCCATGGCAGGCATCACCAGTTGATTACAGCACTCTTCCCTGCTGACCCAAGAAGCTGCCTGAGACCCTTTCTCAATGCCATCCTCCTTGTGAATGGTTCTTAGCCCTGGAATCACCTGGGAAGCTGTTAGAACAACTCTAATGCCCAATGAATCCCCTGCTTCCCAATTCCTGTTTCATTTCATTGAAATGTGTGGAATACAGGCATAGGAACTTTTAAACCCCCCAGACGATTCTAATGTGCAGCCGGGGTTGAGAACCGCTGTTCTATGTAGAGTCTTAAATCTCCAAAAATTCGAGAATTTGCTGACTTAGGAAATGTGGATTTGGTCCTATAATCCACATTTTTCTCTCCCCTATCCTCTATCAATTCACAAAAGTAATAGAAAAGAGTATATCTGGTTGCTTGAATGAAAATATTTTATTTCCTGGGCATCTGTTATTCTTGATGTAAACATTATCTTTCTTCATAGTTCAACTCTCTGAAGTCTCTGCATACACCAGAAATACACTGGCAGAAGCCATTAGAAATGTAAAGCAAATGAATTTATTGTTAATGCTTTCTCAATGGAACTTTGCCAGGGTGACCCCAGGCTTTTCTTAGAAGCCTGTGTGTGGCCTGTGGTGCTCAACTGCTTGGGGGTATATGTATTCTATGGGAGTCTCCTTCCTAATGACTGGGGGTGGATTGCTAGCTCCAGACCAAGAGTTGGAGGGTTTATACTGGTGCCTCCTCCCACCCCAATTCTTCTTTGGCTGTGAGAAACTCTGGAGTAGGGTTTCTGTTCGCCCTGAGATTTTCCCAGTTTTAGCCCTGAAAGTCCCTTGTCCCAGGAAACTCCTCTATCATGGGAAAATCGAGACAGCTGGTCACCCTACTTTGGAGTCTGTGGGCAGGTAGGAAATTATTTCAGCTCAGAGGACTCTGCTCAATAGACTCATAATGCAGGTGAATATGATCACTATATATACCTCTCTCTATATATAAATGGTTGGCCCTCCACATCCTTGGGTTCTGCATCCGTAGATTCAACTAACTGTAGATCAAAAATATTCAGGAAATATTACTGTAAAAATAACAATACAATGATAAAAGATAATACAAACAAAAACCCAATATAGTATAACTATTTACATAGCATTTACATTGTATTAGGTGTTATAAGTAATATGGAGATGATTTAAAGTATAGGAAAGGATGTGTATAGGTTACAAATACTACACCATTTTATATAAGGAGCTAGAGTCAAATTTTGGTATCCTCGGGAAACCAGGAACCAATCCCCCTCAGATACCGAGGGACAACTGGATGACTGTATATATAATA
The DNA here is from genome assembly GCA_023783475.1 of Daubentonia madagascariensis. Classification (NCBI taxonomy): domain Eukaryota; kingdom Metazoa; phylum Chordata; class Mammalia; order Primates; family Daubentoniidae; genus Daubentonia; species Daubentonia madagascariensis. The sequence continues at coordinate 23,146,672 of JAKFHU010001670.1, forward strand.
TATTTACACATACTTTCAATTCTTGTTATTCATGGTAGCTATGTTCTATAAAGTTACAAACACTCAATTGGACAGTACTGAAGTATTGCTTCTAGGGGAAATACAGTGTTAGGTTCACTGCAAGCCTCTGGTCACATTTTCATCAACTGATCAATACATAACCTTTTTAAAATATGTGTTTCTGTTTAAATACATCTTATTTAATATATATTGTTGATTTATTAAAATTATACTCCTGGCCAACAGCAGTATAACTCATGCCTGAACAAAATTTATCTAACATATGTATTTTCTCTATAAGGCATATCACAGTCTTCTTGTGCTTAGAAACACTAGAGAGCACTTTAGCATTACAGTTGGGGACACTTTAAACAGTTAAATCACTAAAAAAAATGACACTAAATAGGCTATGAAAAGAATGGACAATTATTTATAGTGTGAGAGCTGAAACAAGAAGGCATGGCATCACCTTGTTCAACCTTAGCTGGGAACAACTAAAATTTTTTGGTACTCTGCACATGTCTGTGAATGACCATGAAAGCTCCATGAGTATTGATTCAGTGTTACAAAAACAGTTTAGCAATTAGGTGAATTTGAAAATATGAAATCACTGAGATAGATAGATAGAAATGAGTAGGTAGGTAGATAGACCAATTGATCATGGATCTCAGATCTTTGTAGATCTCCTACAAAAGGAAAAAGACAATCCGCTGTTAAGACATGATTTTTTATGAAGTAATTGCAATCATACCTGGAGAATGCCAGGTCAGTTTACTGAGGTCAAATGAAATTTTGTTTTGAGTTTAGATGTCCAGCATTCCCTCCAGTTTGTCTTTCTCTATACTTCCCACCATCAGCAGATTTTATTGCCTTCACACTAATTGGACCTTTCTTTCATTAGCAAGTTACTATACATGCAAGTGCTGTTTTCCATCCACATATTAATTCTTCCCCCCATTACAGACTGTTTTGTAAATGTGACCTAACTCTGGTGTGCAGATTGAAGACTTGGGACAGCCTTTTGCTTTTGGTTTACAGTTCTGTGGTTTACAGCAGAATATGAAAAGTGTGATTAGCAATGGTATATGCTGCAATGCTTTTATTGTTCTTTCTTGGTTCTCCTAGTAAAAGACCAAAAAAAGATGTTTGAATAATGTCATCTTTAAAAAGAAGAGATCCATTGGTTTGGGATGATGAACTGCGCCTGAATGAAAATTGTAATTATGAGAAAGTCAAAGGAGAAACTTATCTGCGAATCCTTTTTTGATGGAATCTGATATGCTTGGTAAGACATTTATGAAGTGGTGTTAATTGGAGATATTGAAATCTGTTTCATTTTATGAGCTGGTTGTGACTTTGTTATTTGTGACTATTTTTAAAAGAATACCCCTAAAGCATTTTTATCTTTCCCTCCCACCATTAACAACTCAGTTTCCATTAGGGAAGACCTTTGGCTACTGGAAGGCCCTCTCCTTCTCTTACTTGTGCTCTCCTATGACAGTTAATTTTATGTGTCAACTTGACTGGGTTAAGGGATACCCAGATAGCTGGTAAAATATTATTTCTGGCTGTGTCTGTGAGGGTGTTTACAGAGGAGATTAGCATTGAATCAATAACTTAGTAAAGAAGATCTACCCCCACCAATGTGGGCTGGCAGCATCCAATCCATTGAGGGCCCAGATAGAACAAAAAGGCAGAGGAAGGGCAAATCTGTATCTTCTCCCATCGCTTTTACTTCTCTGGAGAATCTTAACACAACTCCCATAAGCAACTTTAAACCAATTCTAATGTCACTTCTGTGAAAACACCCCTGACTCTCCCAGCCAAAGCTGGTTGCTTCTATCTTTGTGCTCCTCAGACCTCTGGCCATGTCTTCATCACAGGTCTGACATCCTAGCCTGGAATTTTTGTGTCAAGTTGACTCTCTTTCTTCAGTGTGCCCCTCAAAGGCTGGACCAGGTCATGTTCATCTTTGCACTTCCAGTGCCTAGTACGTTTCCTGGCATAGAGTAATGTTTATTGTCATTGGAAATCTCCACCAACATTCCCAGCAGTCCTGGACACAGCTCTGGAACTGTGAGGGTGGTGAAACCTAATGCCTGTCATCAAAATAGGAGTTTTGATCTTCCTACCTTCTTTTAGAGACAGCTATACCAATAGATTTTTTTTTCTTTTGGCATGGCTGGCTTTATATTGAGATAAACTTGGGATGACGTCTGCCTCTGTCCTTTATTAGCTGTAAAACTTTGAGCATCCTATTTAACTATTTTGAGCCTCAATTTCTTTATCTGTAAAATGGAGGTAGAAGCTCAGTGGCAGATACTTTTGATTGCCTATCTATAGTCATATTTCTTCTTTCTGTTGGTAGAACCCCCATCTTGCCATAAAGTGAAAATGACAGCTATTCAATTTCTCAGGCTCCTTTGCAACTAGGGGATGGGCAACTGGAGTTGAGGTGAAGTTTTCTGGGGTGGGATACTCCTGGGAAATGTTTTCTCCCAAAGTAAAAAAAGATGGAAGGATACATTCCTTTTCTTTAATCAGATATTGTTGTATCTACATGGCCTACCTGCATCTGGGGCAGCCATCTTGCAAGTGTGAGGGGGCATGTTTACGCGGCCAATTCGAATACACTGAGGATGGTGGAGAGAGAATGAAAAGAGGCTTATCATCATGGCTTCTTGATGACATTAGAGAACTCCTGAACAAACCTGGGATCGACCGTGGTTTCCAGGCTTCTTGTTATATATGAGTTAATAAATATTCTTATTGCTGAACCAGCTTTTGTTGGTTATGCTGTTACAAAACTCACCTTGGCTGACACAAATACTTCGTGATGTTGTTGCAAGGAATGATGAAATAATAGCTGTAAAGGACTTGGCACAGAGTTGTGATTAAAAAATGGTAGCAATCAATTGTTATTATAAACAATATTTTTAATATGATCTGATGATGCCAGAAATATCAATGAATTAAAAAAATAAGTCACTTGGTAGAGCCTGCATGTTTCATTATAAAGGTTACTGCTATCAATGCCAGGCATACTATCCAGCACAGAGTAGATGTTCAACGATTCTATTTTTTTGGCACTATGGAGTATATGCCACGTGTGAAAGAATATTTATGAATGTATGTAAGTAATGAAACAGAAGATTGTCAATCACATTGATGGCATCTGTGTTCCCTTCCCTCTCCCATCTCCCTTCCTTCCTCCCTATACCTCCCTTTCAGAGAAACCTGTATCAGGTTTTAAAAGCCTTTTTTTTTTTTAAAGACGAGGTCTTTCTCTTGCTCAGGCTGGTCTTGAACCCCTGAATGCAAATAATCCAGCCGCCTCGACCTCCCAGAGTGCTGGGATTACAGGCACGAGGCACCTGTGCCTGGCCTTTAAAAGCCATTTTTAACCAGTGGAAATCACTCTGGAAGAGGTAAATTTCTACCCACTGGAGGTATATAATTCTTTGTCCTATTATCCTGTAACAATTTTGGTACCTCCTATTCTGTTGTTTATTCAGAGTTTGAGATATTAACCTCTAAAATAAAATTTTAATATTCTCATTGACTGGTGGGTTTGGAGTCACTTTCTTTAGAAGATCCGGAACCATAACTGAGACAATGCCACCAAAGCTCTGCTAGCCCTGCTCTCCTGTTGGATTCAGCTGGTCTGTCTGAGCAGTGTGCTAACGTTCTCTAGCCGTGCTCAAGCCTACTGAACTGCACCCACACTGGAGATTTATAGCTCTTTCTCAGACATTTTCCAGCAACAGCCTAAATAGTTCTACTGCCTAAAACCTTCCCTTGAAAAAGAGATGTGATTGGGTATCTGGGTTTCAAGAAGCTTTATTTACTGCATGCAAAGTAGAATTGGTAGGTAAGGGACTAGCAAGGAGAGCGTGGACTGTTCAAATTGTCAGCACATGTGAAATATTTTCTTTGGAAAAATGTTAACATGAAAAATTTTACCTTCAGAGAATGCAAAGGTGGCAGTACCGTGTAGAGTCCTCAACAGCTGTTCATTGTTTGTCTGAGCAGGCATGTGCAATAGTATGGTGGTTTACAGAGTGGGCTCTGAAGCTCCTTCAGAGTTTGAATCTGGCACTTTGACTAACCAGTCATGGACTTTGGGCAAGTATTTTTTAACTCTCCATGGCTCAGTTTATAAAATGGGTTAATCATGGTACCTACCTCACAGAATAGTTGTGAGGATTCAGTGAGTTAAAAACATGAAGCATTCAGAACAATGCCTGGCACATAAATGCTTAATAGAAGTTTGCTATTATTATTACTTGAGTGTCAAAAATTCTAAACATGAATGCAGAAATATTTGAATTACTGCAAAAACTAAAACAAGCCATCTCAGAAGCTATATAGACCCTTAATTTTTCCCAGTTAATTTATTTTGTGAATTAGTAACAGTTTGGAAGTTCTAGAAATGTCCAAAACCTCCAAACCAACTCAGTATAAGCAAATGTGGGCCAGTGTCTTGATAACCTGCAAAAAAATTTGCCTAGAATTGAAATATGCTCAACATTTTAGTGAGAAAGCCAATTTCCTTTTTTAAAAAGTTACATGATTACATCAAAACACTACACAACTTAAAATTTTCATAGTGACCTGAACCCAATTTTAGCTCATTATCTATAGATATATAGGTCTTTTTTCTCTTTGCAATCATTCCTCAGTCTTTTTCAATTTTTTCCTGTTTATGGAGTAAAAATATTGTAACATTTTCAATTCTGCAAAAGGTTGCTGTTATTGAAGTAGGCAAGCCAATAAGGGTCAAGCTATCTAGGAATCTGTAAGTTCCAAGATAATTGTACAATTAATAAATTTCATTCTTTAAAATTATGCCACCCAGACAAGTATATGCTACTTTAGCCTTAAAACTATATACAAAATGCTTGCAAAAAAAGTAGACATCAAATTGTTAGCTTATCATATTCAAAAACTAATAGTCAATAATGTTTTTAACAGAACACTAAGAAGGCAAGCTGCCTAAAATCCTTTTTTTGTGGAACAAAGCAGAGAATAAATAAAGAAAAACCTTGTTAATATCTCTCTTAAGTAGATAATTCTCCAACTTTGAGCTGATTTTTAGAATAGCATTCTGAAAAGCCACATTCTTCAATTCTTTCTTTTATCCTCAAAGGATAAATGTCTCAATTTTTCTGTGTATAAGCTTGGGGAAATTGAATACATTTTTCTACCCATTGATAACAAAAAACTCTATTAGAATTTAAACATATTTATATATTCTAAATGATCATGTAGTCAAATGTAAAGGGAATAAGTTCCCATTCTTTCTTTATTATTTTTGATTCAGTTTGCATGATTTCAGGAACTAAATCATGGTTTCTGTGGGCACATGGGAGAGTAATAAATCATGCTTAGTAAAACAATGCTGTCTGGGCAAAACAATTCTTAAAAATAAATCCCAGTAATAAAAGTTAAGAAACAGTTGACAAAAACAGATGTATCCTTTGTTTTGTATGAACCCCAAATTTTGTAACATGGCAAAAATTAAAGATAAATTGGACTCAATTCAACTCTATGCATTTGGCACAAAGTAAAGTAATCATTGTGAAAAAAATGAGGTATAATTTTTGTATTTATAAAGCTATTATGCTTAGGTTTATTTAAGTGTAGAACTTACTATATCTGCCTCAAAAATATGTTTGAGTGAAGTTGATTTAGGATTTAAAATAGAAATCAGAGGATATGAGAAGTGGCTTAACTTCATGCCTATGCTGTTTGTGACAATAATGCAACCAAATAAATCATGCCTTTAGTTTGATTGATTTTTTTAAAGAGCAGAAAACTTGACATGGTTTGCTACCAAATAAACTTTTTTAATTTAAAATATTTTTCCCAAAATAGCATTCAGTGTGGCCACATTTATGTTTAAAAACCCAAATTCCTCTCCATTTTTGCTGAGGGTTTATTTTCCAGCATCTTTTCATTGCATTGATCCCCAAATACTTACAAATCTTAAAGCCTGTAGAATTCTATCTAATTTGAGCTTCAAACATAGTGTTATTTTGTGGATTGATAAAAGATTTAGAGTTCTATAGTTTGGATTTACTCTCTAAAAACTAGGGGCTTGGGAACTTAGCCTCTTAAAGGTAAACCTTTTGTGTGGACTCAAGGGACCCAGAATGAATTATGCTGAGCCAGAATTTCTTCTCCCACCATGCCATGGTCCCCACATGTAAATGACCTCATTGATTATCCTGAACAATGGTTCCACTATTTCTCTTGCTTCAATTAAACAAACTTTTTGAAAGACCACTGGGGACTTTAGCATTGAAAAATTTCTAGAGAACTCAAAGAAGGAGCCCATCTTTAATTACACAATATCTATTTAGCAAATGTGGTGTAATCACTGAGTGAAAGAGAAAAGTAACCACAGGCCTTCTAGCCCAATCTTAGAAACGATTTTGAAGAAAGATGTTTGTTATGGATCCAAAAAAGAAAGAAAAAGAGAAAAAGAAAGAAAGAAAGAAAGAAATTGGTTGTATTTGAAACTTTTGCCAGGAAAAAAAAAATGTGCTTTTTGCTCATTAGAAAAAGGAACAATGTGGTAAGATTTAACTCAGATGAACTACACATCAGCTACAATTGAACTTTCCATAATTTACTCATTACATAATTAGATGCAAGGTGCCTATCTTTCTTTGCACCTACTTAATTTAAAAATAACTAGCCAGGATGATTTATTCATGGTAGTTGAGAGGTATCTCCCCAAATACAAGTTAGACAGAAGAATTTGGGTATTATTTCATTACTTATAGGGAAGAATGAAATGGAAAAATGTATTTTGCAAAAGTGTAAATCTTGCCTGGGATGGGTGATTTCCTTAGCTAGGAAAGTGTGATATAATTTCTCTGATACCTTACCCCCCAATCCTTCCAACACTCCCTTCTTTAGTTCCTGGATTTTGCCTTGGGTTTTTTTTTTTTTTTCCTGTCTCATAGCAACTGTGTTTTATTGTGAACTGCCTTATTGCTTTCTGGAAGTAAGCAGGGAGTGAACGTATGAATGAATGAGTGGAAACAAACTTCAGTTGACAGGGTGGGGTTGTGAAGGTGCCCCTGGCTAGGCTGCTCTCAAAGGAAAAAGTTTGAAACATGCTAGCCTGGAGAAAAGAATCACTCTCCAAATTGCTTTCTTCTCATTTGTGAACTCACCTTTATGTAAACAGTGGAAAAAGAATAAAAGAGTTTAGGATTTCCAGATAGGGTTGTGTTGAGATCTTGAATGGACCCATGGCTTAATCTTGCCATTTCTCAATAGAAGAACAAATGAGTCATCTCATCGTAACCATGATCCCCACTGTATCTACTGTGTGGGATACTAAAATCCATGCATCTCACCTTTAAGGTCATTCTCATTTCCTAAGGTGGTGGAAGGCAGAATATTTTTTTCAGAAAACATTTGTAACTTTTACTCTTTCCCCATATCACCCCCCTACCCACCTGCACCTTTATTTGTATTTACTAATGCTGAAGGAGAAGTTGGTAGCCAAACAGTGCTTTAGGAATGCGTAGCTATTGTAGAGAACGCAGGCTCTGGGAAGTGTTTCAAATCGGGAAAGGAAGATGTAAATGGATAGGGACCCTCATCACAGGAGAATGCTGCCTACAGCTGAAGGAAATTTGCCCTCTAAAGCAGAAAGCAGTAGAAGGAAGAGCCAGAGAGAATGTACAGAGTAGGAGTTTTAGTCTAATCCAGGGATTTCTAAAATCAACCATACTTAGTAAGTAAAGATTTCAATAATGTGGGATAGTTAGGAAAGTTTATTTTCCACTTTTATGAGTGAGTTGCTAGATATTTGAACCTCTGTGGGTTCTATGTAGCACCGAAGGTTAAGAAACATTACCTGGACCACTTCCATTTACTCATCCACAGTTCTGGGAACATTTGTTTTCCATTCATCTCAAATTTGTTAATCTTAAATAGTAACAACTCTTTATTCACTTGCTTTAGATTTATTTATTACTTAACAAGAAATAAACTGATGTCAAGATACCCTTCTCGGTGTAATTTCTTACATGTTACCTACGTGTATGCGTGTAGGTAACAGCAATCATTCTGGTTAATACTACGAACTATAATGTGTGAACATGGCAGTGTGATGATCCGTTGCTGATAAGCCAACTCTCAGATGCATCTTTCCTTAGAGGGCTTTAGTGCGGTCCATATAAATCACTACCTAGTCCCTAACTCCTACTGACTGCAAAATAAATTCAGGCTTAAATTTTTGAATAAATAATGAAGAAGGTTGAGATGTAAATATCAGTCCAAAACAGTATAGTCATGCTTTGCAACAAAATTCATTCACTTTCAAGTGCTCTCTTCATATATTTTGAAAGTACAATTGTAATAAAACTTTACATCATAGGGACAACACCTCTGTGTCAAATGCTGTGGGTAGTTTTGGGAATGCTTCCAGATCCTACATGAACTACAGCAAATCAAGTGCCATTAAAAAAACTTAAGCAATAGAAAAACCTTGTACATATCCCCTATGATATTCTCTATGAAACTGTTAATTAGGAACACTGTCTCCATTTCTGTAGGAATGGAAATGAAGTGAGGAATTCAGACAGGGTTGTGTTGAGATCTCGAATGAACCCACAAGAATACTATGCAGGAAGTGTCAATGCATCACAATTTTTGCCCAGGGAAGGATCACATCTAAGTGAAAAAAAACAAAGCCCCTCTCAACAGCAGAAGCATTGAATCTTATTTAACTTTGCACTCCATACAGTGCATTGCACCTAGCAAGTGTGTGATAAATGTTCCTAAACTGTGTTGTAAATGATGCTTGATGTTTCCTGGGTTCCCGTTTATACTGATATTGCCAAAGGTGATGATTTATAAAGGGTTATTGATTATTTACATTGAAACAAATGGGTATTGCAAAGAAACCTATGGGAGTATGGCCATGTGTGTGTGTCTGTAAACATATATGTATCATGCGTGCATGTACATATGTGGGCATGTCCAGACCCCCAGGGATGTTGTCTGGCAGATAAATCCTCTAGGGCCTGGATCCTCAGGAGCAGTGCTTCTTACACGTTCATGCACATACACATCACCTGGAGATCTCGTTATAGATTCGGATTCAAGTTCCTTGGTGAGGTCCAATGCTGCTGGTCTGGGGACCACACTTTGGGCAACACACAGGACACAGACCGACAGATCCTAAAAATCAATAGCCAGAGCTGTTGCCTAGAACTCGATATCTGTAGTTTTCCTGGCCCTCCTCAAACACAGCCTGCAAAGTCATCAGACGCCATCTACTAGAAAAAGACACTGATGTTCAGTCAAGTCCCAATCTCTACATAACAGTTAGTTAGGCAAATATCTGTGGGCCACCTGCTATGAGTCCATTACTCGGATGGGTAGTGCCATAGGGTATGAGGAGGCATAAGGCATAGTTCCTTCCTTCAGAGTGTTTATAGTGGGTTGGTAATGTGTGTATTCATGTACTAAATGAATGGAAAGCAAACGCAACCAGAAGACAATCAGATGCTGAACTCTGTGTTACAGATATACCCTCTCCAATGTTCAGAGCAAGGCAGGTCACAATGGTCTGGGGAGATCGTAGAAATGCCTTTGTCTTGGATTGGGCTCCCCAGAAACAGTCAGAATCTGAGATGATTTAAGTGCAAATTGTTTATTTGGAAACTTCGGGAAACCAGTAGGGGAGTAGAAGAGTGAGAAAGAGAAGGGAAACAGCTCAGAAAGTAGCCTGCGAAATTCTGGGGAAAGTTGGTCTCATTTGAGGTGCGAGGGAATTGGGGTATTTATACACCAAGTCCCATCACTGGTTGAGGGCTGCTTGGGGGAGCATTAATTCCTCACATATGTGTCCTGCCATGTATGTTAGCAGAATGGCTTGTGAAGTTGGGGAAATTGCAAGGCAAAGAAATGCGATGCTGGAAGTTGGAAGTAGCTGTCTCTTACTAAAGTGATTTAAGTCTGAGGGCCGTGGGCAGGGCAAGGACTGCTGCTACAGTCTTAGAAGAGCAGCAGGATTTGAGCTGGAATTAGCAACTACTTCATCTTCTTCAACCCACCTGCTGCTAATGCCCGGTTGTCCTTCCTGGTGAATCTGGGATTTTTTTAGTTCTTAGGCTCATGTCTAGAAAGGGCACTCACTAACTGTAACTTTCTGCCTTGCATGGGCCACGCACACACCTACTTCCCTCACAGCCACCAGTGCAAGAATGTCAGATGGTTCCTCTCTGTGAAGAGGAAGATCAGTTCTGTAGGACCAGGCTGCTCATTAGTAGGATCTGATCCTGAGGGGAGACTGGTCAGGCAGACACCCCTGTACATGCTTCTGTAGCACTGTGGTTCTGCCAAGCTGCCCCAGCTCACAGGGGAACTGAGGGCCAATTGTGGGTTTGGTCAGTCAGCCCAAACTACAGTTGATAATTACAAGACATTGTTGAAAATTGTTGCAACATGTAACTTTTGTAACCATTATTTACTATTGTACATTTGCAACTATTTGTGAGGACTGTTTGTCCTTTTACCAGCTCTTTAGTTTCTTGGGAACTCTGAAGTACATAGGATTACATTTACTTATCTGCACTATGAAGGGAAACAAACTACTCTTCCAAGATCGCCTGGGCACTGGTAATGAATCAGTTGAGAGAGAGAAGGTAGAAAGCAGGACTGTCTGCAAATCAATGAGGAGTTTCCACAATCTGGCACCAGTCCAATGTCCAGCCCCACTCTTTTCCCCCCCTCCATTATTCATCCTATGCTTCATGCATTTGAAACTCTTCATGGTTTCTAGCAGAGTTAAGGCCTTTTCCCAGCTCATGGCCATTGAATGTGATGTGACCTCTCCATGGATACCTTCCTCCTCTTCCCCTGACATAACCCTATCATACTGTAACCAAACTTATAACACTCTCCCAAAACTCCCACACACAGGGTTAGCCCTTTCCTTCTTGGCCCAGTTCAAAATTCAGTAATAGCAAGTACCAAATTAAATTCTAATTGTTTGTACATCTCTCCTGCCTCCATTCACTGTGAACTCTTCTAGGGCAGGGACCATGTCTTTCTGCTCTCTGTATCCCCATCACCAGTCCTGGGTCTTGTACCCAGAGAGAATCAGCAACTCAGCCCTATGTCATTGGCGGTGGGAGGATATGCAATATCAGCATTCTTATTTGAAAGTAGAGTTATATATTCTCAAAGTTTGTTTTTTGTTTTCTTTACACTTTGTGAGAAGTTTATTATTAGTACTATTTACAGCTAGCATGTAACCTTTTTACAATATAAAAAAATAAAGCTATCTTCATTTTGGAAAAAAATCTTCCCCAATTGATGACAATTTTGTAATATTAAGTAGCATCTGCCTGGAACCAACCAAGGATTGAGAAAATGAATCCCCAAAGTCATTGAGCCTACCACAGTTTTAACTAAATTCATCATCCTTGGGGCAATTGTGGTTTTTAAGTCACAGGTCCTTCCTCTTGTAGAATGGCCCCCATTTTTTTAGTCTTGGTTTGCAAGGTAAATGTGCAAATCATCCATCCAGCTCCCATTTTGCAGGATGTTATTCGACAGTCAGGATGGGGACAGCAATGTGGTTCTCTCAGTTGCCTTTGTCATTCTTTTCCTTTTCCTCCTGAAAGTGTTTTTGTAGGCTTGCCGGATGTCACAGAAATGTGACCTGGGCAAGATGTGTGTCACTTCTTTACTTGAAAAGTCTCCATGACTCTGAGCCCAGAGAGGATGTAATAAACACATCCTGGTGCTTGGCCAGCATGTTCTAGCCAGTTAGAAAAACAAGGCAGAGGGCACAGGATTTAACACCCATGATGGCAGCGACTGTGCTCAGGGGCACACAATTTGATTCTTCACAAGTGCAGGCTGTTGGTCTTCAGCTAAGGAAAAACAAGTGGCCATAGCATCTTTCCATGTGCTATGAGATCATTTGTAAATGCATTTTTAAGAACACATCTCTGTTTCTACCACTACGTCCGCTGCCTTGTAGGTCTGGCACAGAGGGGGACAAAACATGGTGATGGAGTGCATGCTACATACTAGTATGTGCTTTCTAACGAGCTAGGTCCTAAAGTAAGGTAAATTTGATACTAAACTAAAATTTGTTTCAGTTCATATACTTGAGACTTAAGTAGGTGGACAGACACATGAATTCAAGCCCACCTCTCAAAAATATCAAAGCTGTTCCTAATATAGTCTATTTTCCTTGTTGATCCATGTTAGTAGGAAAGAGGGCTATAATAACTATAATACACTAATAAGTGGGCTGAGACCACTTGCATGGCTGACAGAGTCTAATAAGGGAAGGATATAATGAAAAAATAAAATCCTCTAAAATTGAAACAAACATTCTGTTTCAGTCCTCCATGGACAAGAAACGTCAGCCTGGCTTGGGTTTAACTTAAACCACTTTAGATTTAGTTGATGAGAGTTTTTTTTTTAATTGCTGCAAACTTTTTTGAGCTGTTTTTATAGGTGGGGAGGTGGAGACCACTTGCTCTTTATGGAAAGCAATGTACTTCCAGGACCCCATGAAAAAAAGGCCTATTTTAAATTATAAAATTTCATGAAATGGGGCTTTATTATTTTTGTTATTTTTATTCCCCCCAGGAATGATGTTCTGCAATATAAATATAAAGCAGATATACATTCCACCCTGAGAAAAAAGTCAACATATACCCGTTATTTCCTAAAAAAGAAAAAAGGTATAACCACTTCTGCTTTCCACCTTCAACGGCACAGGTGGTTTTCTATGGTGCCTCATTCCAATTCTGTCTGTCCTGATTTTGACTTGTCCCACATATATCCATCCATTCAGCCTCTTTCCTTGGAGAAGCAGGGACAGGGTAAGCCATTTAACTAGTTTCTATCTTTCCTAATTTCAGCCTGTTAGGGTCAAGTTTCTGTACAAACAAATGCAATGAGAAAGCCGTAAGCAACAATGAGAAAAGTATTAAAGTGTTGACATTTATTGAATGTTTACTATTTGCTAAACACTATTCTACATGGTTTAAGTCATTAAATCCTCACAACAAACCTATGAGATGAATAATATTACTATTCCCATTTTATAGATGAAGAAACTGAGTCAAAAGAGGTGATGGAACTTGCTAAGGTCCACATAGACGGTAAGTGGCTGAGTCTGGATGGAAACCAAGGCAGTCTGACTCTGACACCACAGTCTTAGTCAGCACATTACCCTGGATGGATGTGCCTACCATAAGCCAGCTCATTCAAGTGATGGAATCTTGCACAGACATATCCAAGGTGGTGATCACTGCTCAGTCTATAGTGGTAAATGTTCCTTCTTGGAGCTGTACTTTGACCAATTTGCTGCCTGCTGATGCCTCATAGCTCTTTTCATGATCCACTTAGTTTCACTTTTCACTTATGTCACCTACCAGGAGCCAGGATCTACTGGAATCTCAGATGGCCATGCCTCATCATATGTGTTCTGGGTAATGAGCTCATACTCCCCTATCAGGCGCATTCTCATCTTTTGCCTGCTAGATATCAGAGACAAATTGTGCAGGTGCAGAAGTATACAGCCCTCTCGACATTAGTATTTCTTTCTCTTCTCTGTTAAGTTATAATTATGCCACCTAGAATAGGTAGCAGAGACACAAATGAATGAAAGTTCAAGTGAGAATCCAACCTTCAAATTCTTAATTACCAGTACTTTTGAGTACTCATTCATTCTTTTGGCCACAGGTAAATTCAGATGGATATGATGTGATTTCTTTGTTCTGGAAGCTCAGAGATTCATGGAGGAGAAATAGACATGAACTCGCAAATTACAACATGGCACAGTTGGTATGACATTTGAGGCACAACCAAAGTGATCATATATGGGAATATAGATGGGGGTGGGGGAGATGGTGACTAACTTTAGCTAAGGAGACTGGGAAGAACTCACAGAGTTCGTAACATTCAAGCTGGGTCAGGAAAGATAAGTACAAGAGGGTAAAACTATCCAAACAGAATAGGCTGTGAAGATCATAACATATGTCAGAGCAAGGTGTGTTCAAGGAAAGATATAAAATGCTGAGTAGACAGAATGTAGGGGGCAGGAGCAGACTGGGCAGGTAAGAGCTGAAGCTAGAGAGGGAGGCTGGAGCCAAGCCAAAGAGTCTGGATAGTATCCCACAGGCAGCAGTTCAGCCTTCAGAAGATTTTGTGCAAGGAAGTGGGATCCCACTTTTATGTTTTCCTCTCTCATTGGCCCTCTCCAGCTAGGCAGGTTTTTATTACATTGCTGCTGCTATTTTGTTGTTATTGTTAGTTGAAATTCATCAAGCACTTATTATATGCCAGGCACTGTGCTAAGTGCTTTATATGAATTGTCTGGATGTATGTTTGGGGAATGAACCTGTAGGAGCTACTAGGAAGTCATTTCTGCTGTTGTCTGAGAGGTCTGCACTGCAATCTTCTTATTTGAGAAAGACCAAAAAAAACCCATGTATTTTTGCTACATTTAGGACATATCTGATAAAATACTATTTCTTATTTATGAATTTGTTGCACCTGAGCATATCACAGAAGTGGGGTAAATCCTGGCATTACAAAGAACTGGATGTGACCTTTACTGGACAGAAAGGTGCACCTCAAGGGCAACAATTCATCAGTTGCTCCAGAGGCAACTTTCTCTGCCCTTTGGTCCTTTCAGTTGCATTCTCCATTCAATAGATGTGCTTTGGATGCCACCACATACCTGGAAATCGTCTGTGAGTCATCATGGCCTCCCACAGCGACACAAACACTATATGGCTATTAAACATGGCTTTAAGTTTGGGCAAAAAAGATCCCTGAGTTAATTTGGGAGATAGAGAAAATAAGAATCTATAGGATTTTATTTTTTGTTTTACACATACAACTCTGGGTGTACTGCAGATGGAAAAAAATGTGACACTACTATCAAGCTGTTGAAAAGAGTTTGCCCACCCAAATGGGCCCTGATTTGAAAGACAGGCATACCCGGTTGGTTCCCAACAAACAACCCTGCAGTTCTTACACCTGGCTTCATGCAAGCACAGAAGGTGAGGCATAAGCCAATTAACAACTTGTGTGATTCCGGGCTGACTCTACCCCCCTGGCTATCTCTGGACTGATGATTGCATACCCTCAGGAGACTCCCCTTTTCTTCTTAAAGATAAACCATGGGGTTTGCTGGAAGCCAGGCAACAAGGGAGGGGTCTAACAGTAGGGTCTAATCAGTCACACCTTGTACATTTCAAAAGTCAGAGCACATCAAATTTGGATTGACTTCTCTGTATTTCAAAAATCTTTTAAATCCTGGCAAAGAAATTATCTGGTACTTTGAACCCCTGAAAACAACTGAAAGTTTTACTTTGGTGGCAAAGAGAAAAATGCCAATTTAAGTCAATTTTTAGATGAGACCAGAATAGGATGAGAGACAGGATCCTCGGGTCAAATGTCACTAGGGTCCTGTGGCTGTCTTATCATAAACACCGCAAACATTCCCATCTCTCATAGAGTCCCATTGTCTTTCCACAGACCAACCTCTCCACATAGAAAGGCTTTTTTAGGGGCTTTCTTAGGGCAAAGTTTTTGCTGCTCTCTCTTTATTGCAATTTCCTTTCCCAGGAGCCCACGCTGGACTTCCGCTCTCATGCCCACCTCTTAGTGTTTCTTTGTGGAAACAGGCTGGGTAGAAATATACATACATACATATGTTGACTATTGATTTTGGTCTTTAGGAATATTGTTCCCCAAGTTTTTATTTAAAAAATTGAACAAACTCACTCATGTTAAGCAGTTACTAGCTGCTTAGACAACTACAGTGATTCTTGGGACATCTGGACTTTAGCATTTCTTAAAACTAAAACTAAAAGGACTTTTTAATAGCAATATTTCAGGCATTAGAAATGAACAAGAAGGGGCATTATTTCTGAGCAAAATAGTCTGACTGACATTTATAGGTAATTTCATTAGACCAATCTTAAGTGCAATGAAATAATAGAATCAAAGAACATCAGAGTCAGAAGGGGGGTAATCCAGTGTAAAGCCATTATTTCTGAGGAGGAAAAACATATCCAGAAAATGAAATGCATTGACCAACTGCAACAGAGACTGTTGTTTGTCCTCCGTCATTTTTCCTGCCCTTCTCTCTTGATTAGCTGAGCATGTGGCAACCTGAATCCAGGCTACATGTTCCAGCTTCTCTTGTGGTTAGACATCGTCATATTAAGCTTTGTTCTATTTAGCCAATGGGAGGCAAACAAAGGTTGTGTTTGACGGTCTGGAGGAGTTCTTCTCCTCTTTCCCCTTCTTGCTGGTCGAAATTCTGGCATGATAGGTAGAGACAGTGCCATATTGGACCATGAGATAGAGGCCATGTGGTCTCTGGTGCGCTCAGGGATGGAAGAGCAACAAGGTAGATGGACCCTAGGTCTCTGAAACATGGCGTTTTAGACTGCCTGTCTTCTACAGTTCTTTATGTGTGAGAGAAATAGATGTCCATCTTTGTTTAAGTCACTCTTGTTTTGGGTTTTTGTGTTACTCTCAGCCAGACTGACTCTAAACTGCTATACGAGTAGTCTAGAAAATGGTTAAATTGATTAACAATGGCTTGATGGAAGATGGCAGGATCGGTGATGGGCAAGGCCTGATTCTAAATCTAAGAGAGAAAACACTTTAAATATTTTCTGTTGGAAGTTTCCAAATGCTGATCCACAAATAGCTGCATCAGAATTACTCTGGCAGAGGTTCCCATAAATCCAGATTCCTGGTTCCCTCTCCTGGAGATTTTGATTTAGTAGGTATTCTATGGTGCCCAAGATATATTATTTAAAAGCTCCCCATGTAATCCTGATACTCAGATATATTTGGTAATTATTTGATCTACAGTTGTTCTCTGCTAAGGGTGAAGAGTGGGTGAATCAGAAAAATTTGTTTGTCTGGGGGGGAAAAAGCAAACAAATTTGAATTCTGAAATAATTTATTCCTCAGGCTATTTGGATCTACCTCTCCTCCCTGTGTCCACTGAGAGTCTCATGAATGTTAAATGTGGCCTAACAGACCATTCTCTTTCAAACTAGCCTTAGTCAGACAAACTGACAGTGACATAATTGCATATGGTTAGATTGCACATGACTAGTGTTTTGGACTTTTTTTTTTTTAACATATTATGTTTTCCGTGGGAAGTTTAGATCAAATCTCATTGTGAAAAAGAATATATAAAGTGTATAATGAAACATTTAAAGATTCAGGTCACACCTCAGAGTAAGAATTATGGTTTAAAGATTGCAAGGTAGCAATTCATTTAATGGCTGTGTGAAGTTGGCCTAAAACTGGGATACGCAAGGTTACGATCAATCGATGGCGGTAAGGAAGTTGCCGAAGACAGCTGCAGGTGCAGCAGTCCCGCACAAAGGGTGAACATAAAAGGAATACTAACAAGCATTCTGCACCAAGAATACCACTTCCAAGACCCTCATGTGAATATGCAAGGCTTGCTCCAAGAATTCCTTTCAGCCCCTCTTCCGGGAAGCTGAGGAGACCATTCTGCCGAAAACCCGGAACCGAGGGACTCCCAATCCAGAAAAACATACATAAGATAGCACCAAAATCCCATATTAAAGACAAAATGTGAAAATGAATCAAAAGACAAAAATGTCATTCAATGGATACAAAGATACCCAATCTGAGTTGGGTAGTAATAAGCTCGTTTATTTTATTCTGGGCAGTCAAAGGTTGTTTTAATTTTATTGAAGTTCTTAGAAAGTTGGACAATTTATAACTATTTTAAAAGAAATTTTGTGTATATTAAGAAAACTTTTGTAATGTTAATTTGCTTTATTTTAAAAAGATAAAAATCCTAAATCCTAATATAAAATCATCAGAGAGACACACATGTCTTCAGAACCTGAATTTCTGAAAACTTTCTTAGTCACCTAATCCCCATGAACTCTGATGGCATCCTGCTGTCCCTACTGAAAGATTTCATTATGCAAATATTTAGGCTAGTACTTTTAAACATCCATGAACATTATTTCACTGTCCCAAATAACATCATCCAGTGGGCTCAAAACATACGGAGCCCACGCACTTATTGACAGGATATCCACGGGCTCTTATTGATCAGTAGTCTCTGAAACCTAATTCTGTGCTTACTGATGGTATCCTGAGTTAGGAGAAACTGTAACCAGAAAAGAGATAAAGCTCTTGTATTGGCTGCTGTTATTACAAAGTGGTCTTGAATCTATCATTGTGCTCTTTCCCTTTTAACTCTCCTCCGTCCTCAGGTGACCTGCCAGCAATAAAATCCTCACTTCCTGATCCTTCCACTTAGCCCTGCTACCTTGACCCAGAGGCTACTGTCCATGCAAAAGGATTGGAAGGGAAATGGGAACTCTCAGAAGTCCCAGAGCTCATAGATCTCCAATGGATTAAGTACGATTGGAATTCAGGGAAATGGAAAGAAAAAAGCCAAACTTACTTCGTCCACGTGCCCAACAGCTCCATAGATCCTTGCCATCTGTCCAATGAGGTAGGGGAATCTCTCACCAATCTCCTTCAGCATTGGAAGAAAACTGTTCAAAGCTACTGGTTCATAACCTGCTATCTCTATGAGGATGTTTAGGATGATGTCATTATGGGTCGAATCCTTCAAACACCCAATGAGGAAAGGAATACACTTCTGAACTACCTACAAAGGGACATGAGAGGAGAAGGCAAGAAAGAAGAAACAAAGAGAAAAGTTAATTACATCAGAATCGATTTTGAAAGCAAACATTTTTTGTATTAAACCTGAACTCAACACACTCTGGGATTGTTACCCTCATTGGAATTCAAGCAAATCTCCCAAATTTGGAATCTAAAATTTACAATAAGATTTTCAGGGGTTTTAGTTTCTTTTTCTTTTAATCTATGCCCTGCTGTGGAAGAGTGAAGTTTACAAAATGCTTCAATGCTGCTATTCATAAATCAAGTTTTGATGTGTATGTCCTCATCAGGAATGCTATATTTCCTCCAACCACCATGAAAGCTATAATTTAAAGGAAAATATAAGTATGTAAGAGATGCTTGTTGATTTTACTCAAAGCTTTCAAGATGGAGAAATGCTGTTTAGAAATGTTTAATACTAAAAATAGGAAAGCAGGAAAGATCTCCCACATTTTCTTCAATTTTCCATTTTGATCACAAAAATGTTAATAAGATAAAATTATTAAAGCAAAATGATTTCCACCATATTCCCCCTATTTAATATTTTTTTCTTGATTCTTTATGCTTTTATGAATACAAAGATGAAATAATTCATATTAGAAAATGTAATCCTTTTGTGGAATGAGGTCACATACTGACAAACAATTTAATTGTTTTGTCTGCTAAAATAAAAGAATTATAAAGCACATGCTGTGGAAAATTGAACAATAAAAGTAAAAAAGATTTGCTCATCGATATTTCTGTTACACTTATTTCTTTTGTTTGTTGTTGGTTTGTTTTTTTTATTTGTTACTTTTTTGGTAAGGAATACTTTAAATGTAGCTTCCACTATTAAAGCTGTATCCAAGGCCCAGCCCAATCCACCCAAGGCTGAACTCATAATCCAGCCCCTGCCAAAACCTGCTTCTCCCACTACTGTCTCTGGCCCCAAGTGTCTCCTTTCTCCATACATGATACCATTATCCACCTGGCTACTCAAGCCAGAAATCTGGGAATCACTCTCCACTACTGTTTTTCCCTTTCTAGCGGCTGACCCTTACTTACAACCCAAGCATCCCACAGGTCTGTCTACTCCCCTCCGTTTCTATTCATCTATCCATTCACTCATTCAAAAAGATCAATGAAGTCCTTCCTATTTGCAAGGTACTGTTGTAGCTGCTACATCTGACAGGATTCCAGCCATCATGGATATTTCACTGTCTAGTAAAGGAGACATTCAGTAAAACAGTTACATCAGAAACAATTATAAATTTTAATAAATACCACGTAGGGAAAATATAGGGCTCTGTAAGAGACGGTCTCAGAGCCCTAATTTAGGCTGGTGGAGGCGAGGAATGGTCAGGGAAGGCCTCTCTTACAGGGACACAAAGCTGGTATTACTGACACAGGCATCCTGCACATAGATTTTCCCAAGCTCCTAACAGGTCTGCCTGCCTTCAGTCTTGCCTGTGCAATCCCTTCTCCCCTTTGGTCAAAATGGTGTCCCTCCCCTTCTTAAAACCCTTCAGTCACTTGCTCTTGCTGTCAAGACAGAAGCTTATTTTACCTTTTCTGACCTGACTCCCGTCCCTCTTCCCACGCTCGAACCCCCCCCACACCCATTCCATCCTCCCCCTATCCAGACCCCACCCTATGTCACACTTCAACAGTGCTGAATTCTTAAAACATTTTCTTGCCTTGCTAAGTTTTCTCTTGCATCTGGGATTTTACTCATGTGATTCACTGTGCCTGGAATTCTTGTTTCCCCTATTTTGCTGGAGTAACTCCTAATTATTCTTGAGGCCTCAGATGAATTGTTATTTCCTTAAAAAGCCATCCTCAACTCCTCTCCTCTTCCCTCTCAGTCTAGTGCCTCTGCTGAAGCCCCCGTCGTGCCCTAAGTGGCTCTGAACATGTCCTTCTCGCGTTTCCTTCTTATTGCTGCTCTAGATGTCTGTCTTTCAGGCTGGATCGAAAGCTCTACAAGGTCAAGCATCACGTCTATTTAGTACACCATTGTATACCCAATGCCTAGCAGAGAGCCTGGCCAGAAGGTGCATTAATGAGTATTTGAGGAAAAAAAATCAAAGAAAGGAAATTCTAAATAATTTTACAGGCTGGCATTTGAATAAAATATCTCCCCTACCCCATAGTAGTTGAAGAGTTGTACATAATATTTAAACATATATACTTGTCATGTGTCATGTACAACATGACTAACAGGGATATAAAAGAAGAAAGTCTGGAGATAACTAAAATTACCCTAGATATTGATTCAGACTTTATATTCATATCTAGTACTTTTGGAGGCAAGAACAGGGCTAGTTTCTGGTAAATGGCGTGTATGAATGGCCAGTTCCATAAATGCTGCCTGTGCATTCGGGAGCAATTGTATGTCCTCAGGAGAAGCCACGAGAGGTCCCTGGCACATAGCACAGAAGTGTCGGCCAGCTGCTCTGGGTGAGGGTAACGTACTTAACCTGAGTTTTTCAGAATGGAAAATGCTTACACATTTCCTTCCCCATTCTAAAAAATCCCATTTCCCAGCCCTTACTCTTCAGGTCCTATTCCTGGAACACGGGGAACGTCTCTGTGACATGTGCTTCTGGTCATGCCAATTTTATTTTTTAATTTAAACTCCAGCCATACATCCCAAGCCACACAGTGTGTGTTTTATCTGCTACCCCATAAACAACAATAAAAAAAGGAAAGGAAAGGAAAGAGAGAGAGGGAGGGAGGGAGAGAGGGAGTGAAGGAAGGAGGGAGGGAGGAAGGAAGGAAGGAAAGGAGCAACAAGCAATCAAGAAAGCAAGGAAGCTCACTCGCTCAAGGCAATATATACACCTGAGCACAGTTTAATCCCTACAAAGAGCAAAGAGAAGCACTGATTAATGTAAAGTAAATAATAACAATTTTAGAAATTAAACAAAAGTTTATTACTTTACTCTGAATTCCTAGTAGCCTAAAGTTTGTCATGATGGTGATAGAAAAGATAGATATTTCTTGAAATTTATCACACACATGAAAGAAAAGTAGTGTTTGGGGCTTTAGATCGATTGTTCTTGGATTAGAAGGAATTTTATTTTCCAAACACAGGGCATTTCCTCAGGCTGGTGTCTTCAGTGCTGCCTCACTGGGATCTGGCTTCATGTCCCAGGGAAAGCCTTGTCTTTGCTGAGAGCATAGCAGCCACTAAGAAAGACAACCTAGGTGTGGCAGAGAGAAGCTGAAACCCCCTCCCATGGACTGCCAAAAGAACTGCTGAACTGGCCTCCTTGCCTCAAGCCTCTCTCCCTTCTCTTCAGCTTCTGCACTGCCAGAGTCATCATCCCCAAAGCCCAATCTGATCACCTAGAGTTTCTCTTAGAGACTTTCAAAGATTTCTCAAGGCCCATCGCTGGAATCCCAATGCCATGGCATTCCAGGGTCTTTAGCGATGGGCCTATGTGCTGTCTCCTCCTCCATGACCCAGCTACATGGCACTGACCACCCACAGTGGCTTGAACATGGACAGAAATCTCATACTTTCAAATCTGACCTCAGGTATCTCTGCTTCTGGGAAGCCTTCCCTCCAGGCCATCCTAACGCATGCAGGACCTGGGGCTAGAGTAGAAGTGGGGGCTACCATACCACACACCCAAATATTCAGCAGCTATGTAAAATGTCTATCCTCCTACCTGACAAATGTGCCTTTATAACAATCTGTGATGCTTGACTTGAATTTAGAAATTTTGGCCTTGGTAGAGGGGTAGAGGGGATAGGGAGAGAGGCTCTCCACCCCTCATTCCTTGCCCCACCCCTTCTCTTCTCTTCCTACCCCTGGCTTTGCCCTGCAGGTAAACACCCAGCCCACACATGCACACTCATCCAGGCCACCCTCAGGAATATGGGGTCAGCTGTTGGCACAGCTGGCACAGGCTTCCCAAGCCTGGAAGCAAGCTGAGGTACCTAGGAAAGGAATTCAAAGGTCCTAGGTACCTGAACTTAGTTAGCAGGTGAGGGGGTGAATGGGAACCAGAGCACAGGTAGAGAAGGCCAGGACAGAACCCTCTAAAGCAAGTAGCCCAGGGCAAGATCCCAGCCTTGACTTCTCTGGTCTTTCCTGAGCAGAATTAGTCACTTCCTCTTCTGTGCTCCTGTAGCAGACTGTTCACAGGTTTAGCATTTTGTCACTGCAGTTTTATGGATACATCTCCCTTGGCCATCTAAAAACAGTGCCACAACTTAATTGGTAGCAAATGACATTTGAATTCTTATGTACAGAATAAAAGATAGAGTACACACACACACTCACACACTTTCTCTGCTACTAGTCCTCAGGCCCAATTTTCTCTTTTAATTAGTTCAGTTAGCATTAAGAATCTATTAATCTCTAGAAATCTATAAAATGCTGCCTTCATTTGCTACTTATTTGCATCATACTGAGAAATATTATATGTCCCCAAAACCATGAATTGCTCTAAAGACTGCTTCAAAACAGTCTATATACTCCAGCACTCCATCTTCTTAATGTTCTGTAAATGACATCTTATTTTAAGTAATACCAAAAGTGACCTCTGAGTATTGTCAGCCTGGTGATGCTGTGTTAGGTGCTATAGGATTAGGTATGTGAATAGGAATGCTCTACACTGATGAGCAAAAATCCTAGAAAATGACTGTCTCCTCTAGGGACCAAATCACAAAAGCAGTCCCTCTGGGTCTGAACATCCATCAGTGGAGGGCTGCCCTTGCCACTTTCCATCACTCATTGCTGTGTGTTTGGGGCTAGAAGTCCACATCCTGGAGACAATAACAGATGTGCTCACATGTGCTACTAAATTCTGTTCCTTTTGTTGGCTGAATTACAGCATGGTTATGGCAGCCAAGAATACAGACTTGATTCCCATAAAGGCCACTTGGAAAATTGACCACCCAGCCTTTTCCTATAAAAGAATCCTGAGGATTCTGTGGCGGTACCAACCCCCAATCACTAACCAGGAACTGCCTCCCTCCGTATGGGAAGGATAGTTTCCTGAAAAGTGGGATGCCCAGAGGGCAATGATGGAGGAAGGGGACCCACTTACTCAGCTAGCCACATCCTGGAGCTCATACATATGCGCTGTTAAAGCTACACAGCCTTTGCAATCTCATGGACTAGTCAGCTTTATGTAGAGAAAAATTTCTTTCAAGGGCTAACTGTTGACCATCCATCTCTGGAGAGCCATGCTATCAGTGGTTACAGAGGGTGGGTAGTGAGAAGGGCTTTAAAGAGAATATGAAACATTCCTGCATGTTGCCCTCACTGGAGAGCCCACTCAGTTCACTTCCAAGTTACACAGCATCAGTGAAGCTTTTGTGCAGAATAAACTTTCCACTTCAATTCAAATTTCACAGGATCAAAAACCTCCTTATTTAGCTCCTCATTTCATCCTAAATGAAATTAACTAGACTTAAATGGAAAGCTCCAGTCTGCGTTGCTGGCTGTTGCCGTTTATTTCGCTCTCCTCTCTCAGTGAACTCATTTTCCATAGTTCTTCCTGTTCTCCTCGCCCACTGCCTACTTAAGGAAGGGGCGAGGGAGGAGGTGACTCAGGCGTTTCCCCATCTCACTGCCTAAGGCAGCAGACCCCTCATAACCAAGTGTGGGCTCTAGGGGTGCTGGCTGTGGAAAAGCTGCACTAATAGCTGAAGGAGGCAAGTGGAGGGGCTGCTTTACCATGAAGGGAAGGGCTGACAGGAGACAAGGCTGGGTGGTCCCCTGTTTCAGCTTCTTCCCCCTGCCCCGTTAGGATACTGGCACAGTGGGGTTCATTCACGTCTCTATAGGTGCCTCCGAAACCCTGGCCTCTTCGTTCTAAGATCCACACTCAGCACCCACAGCACATGCCAGAACCTGCATTCACCCTCTCCTCCTCATTCTGTTCATTCTCCTCCTTCTCTTGTCTAGCTTACCCTCGGACTGCCCTCTCTCCCTCCCCTTCTACCGTGTCCTCTGGAACTCCCACTTGCTCCACAAACCACAGCCGTACAGCCACAAATCTTTACTGTGTTGACATCAAAAGATTTTACTGGCTGGAATCAGACTGGGCTTGTGTTGTAGCTCATTCTTGCCTGTCTGGCTTTTGAAATGTGACCTACCGAGTGTCAGGCCCAGAATGTCTCTATAGGGCAGTTTTACAGAGGGCAGTCTGGCTGCAGTGGCCAGTGGGAGACACGGACGTCGCCCATATGAGGACTGAAGGGGAGATAAAGATGAGGCAGGTGTGACAGACCACCTTACCAAGTCACTTGGCGCCAGCACTGTTCTCAACCTCTCCAAACCCTGGCTTCTCCATTTATAAAACAAAAAGCTGTTGTGAGGAATAAACGAGATAATGTCTGTAAATGACACCTACACAATGCCTGGCACATGATATGAGCTCAGCAACCATTAGTGCCCTTTGTCCCTCCGACCCCCACCGACTGGAGCTAGCACTACTCCCCTGTACGCTTCTCAAGTGGAAGCTGCTCAGTGACTTCTCCAGGCCAAGGGAGGAGGCAGTTGGGAGTCAGAGGGCCTGGCTTCAAAGTCCTAGACCTGTCTTACCATTTACTATCTGTGTGACAGTGGGCAAGTGAACCTCTGAGGGCATCCTTTTTGGCTGATTTAAAATGAAGAAGAAATAACACATCATAGAGCTATTGGTAGGATTAAAGAGCTATTAGATGTAAGAAGAAAAAAAGTCCTTTGTGAATGACCAAGATCTTTGAAAATATTACTAACTCATGCATGTAAAGAAATACTCATGAAGGGACTTGTATGCCAGGTACTTTGCTGGACAGTGGGGACACGGTGGTGGACAAAATAGTCCTCATGTCTCAAGCATTTGCATCTCCTCAAGGTGGTCCAAAAGGAGAGAGACCAATGTAGACAAATTCATCACAATATGAAATTCACCATGGCAGGGACTGCGGGAAAGAAGGAGGCAAAGAAGATTTCTGGCAAGAGAGTGCCATCTAGGCTGCTGTCTAAAGGACTGGAATAGTCAGCCAAGAGAGGGTGGCAGTGGTGAGGGATGAACATTCCAGGTGGAGAACATAGCATGTGTGCCCTGGGAGAGAGTGCCCATCAGTGGGTCCCAGGGACTGTAGTTGTTCAATGTGTTGGGGCCAGAGGGGCCCTATGAGGTCAGGCAATGATCAGAGGCGTGGTTTAAAATGGCCTCATAAGCCCTTTCCTGAGTCTCTGGGCAGCCACAGAAAGGCTGTATCCAGGGGTCTGACAAGACCTCTTTGAATCTTTTTATCAAACTCCTACTATGTGCCCAGCACTATGCTAAGGAGTATATATGAATATGTAGACATGAGGCCTGTGCACCTCAAGGAGCACTGAAAGAGACAGACATGTGAAAATAATGACAATATATTATTTTAAGGGAAAAAGTGAAGATGCATACTGGGAACATAGAGGTCCCCAGGCCCCTTCCTGAGCTCTGGCCTTGCTGCTCAATGTCTGGTCCCTGGAGGAGCAGCAGCAGCACCACTTGGGCACTTGTGAAAAAGATAGAATTGAGGTCCCCACCCCAGATCTACTGAACCAAAATCTCTGGGGGTGAGGCACAGACATTGGCCTGTCTTCCCGGTCTCATCTCCTGAAGCCTCCTGTGAAGCCTGTTTTCCAGCATCCAGGACTTCCAACCTTGTGTTACTTGCACAAAACTATGCATTCTTCCAGGTCTGGCTCTGATGCCACTCCCTTTGTAGGACTTCATGGCACATACTTCCCCCTAGAATTTACATATATAATGTACTTTTTACCTCCGGTTGTTTTCTCTTTGCTGCTACATGCAAAAGTCGTAGTAGATGGTACTGTTCTGGTTGTCCCAGCTGAGACATCAAGGCCAGGAGTTCTGTCAGGTGTCTGTTAATTGGCTGAGGCTGCTTTTCATACACAGCAGGTAGCACCCTCAACAACATGACATTACCTGTTGAAGGAACAATAAAAGGAATGATGATTTTATCAGCCCACTAGCAATAGACATTACATTGTTGTCAATGCAATAACCTTGGCACTTACACATTAAATAGCACAGACTGATGGCCAAGTCTTCTGTATAAAAAATCACTAAAGCATGATATAAACTGATTTCATTAAAAGAAAATATTTTATGATATGATCAGCATCACTATTTAATGAAAAACTTTCCTGAGTAACGCACCACGAAGATAGAGCAACTTTGACAGTAAACGGACCACACCCTTAGAAGGAAAGAGTTCCGATAAAGAATTCCTGATGAGGAACAACATTTGGATGATGTTTAAACAAAAACTAAGCAGTGCCATAAGCATGAAGCTAAATGAAACTGAACCAACAAAAAAAGTGCAGAGGAATATATTCACGTTCCTGAGAGATACAGAAGCATGATTTAGACAACCAACAAACCGAAAGTATGCCTTATTTTTATCAATAGTTTAAAAAGTTAACAATGCAAATTTAAATCCCCAATTTCTGCACTATTTCTAGGGAAGTTTAGGCTTAGCTTGTTTGTCACACATGATTTCCCTCAAAGACACGGATAGACAACTGGATTTAAAAATGGCAAAACCTCAAGAAAAAAATATTACATTAGCTACAGGAACTTATCTGCAAACAACATATGGGCAACATCTGCTTATCACTTTATGGTATGGATTTTTTTTTTCTCAAAATCTTCCCAAGTACTTAAATGTCTCATGGGAATTGGTTTTTAGGAATTTCTTGAACAAAAATTTTCTTGACTCTATTTACTTTTACTTTAAATCTGGCTTTGTATATAGAAGACATACACAGAAAGAATCAAATAAGGAGGAGTTACACACATGTGGACTTTCATTCATAGTGCCAACATTTCCATGTATAAAAGACATTTAGAAATGACTCTTAAGGAATGAAGGCCAGGATTTTCAGAATATCAATATCTAAATTTAATGAAAGTGTGATTCTGAATAAAATTGAACATATTTGGGTGACAATAAATAATGAGAATTGCTTTTTCCACATGTGGTTCATACGATTAGTCTCAAACAGGTTTTAGTCACATGCCCACACAGTACAAGATGTTGGAAATATTTCAGGTTTTCTTTTTAAAAAGTTGTGTCCGTCAGTATTTATTTTCAACAATTTAATTTTAAACAATTTATTTTGTTTGTTTTTTGTTTATTTTTTATTAAGAGCTTCTCCTTAAAGGATCAGGAATTTTTAATGTAATACCCAATTTACACAGAACATATTAGATCATAGAACTTAGTCATGTGGACATACTGATCAACTGCTGAAAAAGGTCACATTAAATGGGATAGTAGTTGGAATCTAAGACAGGAAACTGGTGTAAGGCTTTTTGGTACAACACTCACCAAAGGCCCTGGGAGCCTTGAAGGGGAAAACACCAGATTAGTCATTTTCAGCTGACTTCAATTTCAATCAAATAAAATGAAAATAAGTACAGAAGAACTTTTTTTGAGTTAGAAACTGATGAAGACACCAGGGTGTAGAAATCTTAAAAATTCCACTCATAAATAATATGGTCTTTCTAATTATGAAATATTTCAAGCCTTCAGACAAATGTAGGCAATAATATAAGGAACATTGGTGTGCTCATCAACCAGCTTTGTCAAAACTTAACCTTGTGCCATAATTACTTCCCATGCCATTTGTTTCCTTTTCTCCCCAGAGGCAACCATCACCCTAGAGGTAGTATTTATTGTCTTCACAAGTGTTTTTACACTTTAATTACATATGTATCAATAAACATCTTATAGCGTTGTTTTACCTGCTTTAAAGTTTTATATAAATAGTATCCTACTGTATATATCCTTTGCAACATATTTTTTTCTCATTCAATGTTATGTTGAAGTTTTATCTCTAAGAAACTCTCCTTCATTTATTTTCACAGCTGTATGGTATTCCATTGCATAAATATGCAACAATTTATTCATATACTCTATGGTTGAAAGACATTATATTATTGATATTATTATTTGCTTTTACCAATAGTGCTACAATTTTTATACTTGTCTGTTTATGCATAAGTGGCAGATATTCCCTAGCACAGTGCTTCTGAGTTTAATGTGCTTAGAAATCACCTGGACATCTTGTTAAAACACAGATGCTGATTCACTTGGTTGGAGGCAGGGCTTGAGAATATGAATTTCTAACAAGCTCTTAGGTGATGCTAATGGTCCCTGGAATACATAATTAAATGGCAAAGTGGTGGATATGTCCCTGGGAGATGAATTTCTAGATGTTCCAAAATTTCTTTGTGAAGTGGTTGTTTTAGTTTTCTTATAGCTGCCATAAGAAAGCATTGCAATTGTTATTAGTGGGCTAAAGTTTTACATATTTATTATCTTATATTTCTGTAGTTCAGAAGTCTGATATGAGTCTCACTAAGCTAAAATCAAGTTGTTGGCAGGGCTGGGTTCCTTTTTGGAGGCTCTAGGAGTGAATCTATTTCCTTTTTCAGCTTCTAGATGCCACTTGTATTTCTTGGTTTGTGGCCCCTTCCTCCATCTTCACAGCCAGCAACATGGCATCTCTCTGATCCTTTTGCTGTTACCACATCTCTCCCTCTGATTCTCTCTTCTGCCTCCCTTTTCTACTTTTAAGGACCCCTGTGATTACACTGGGCCCACCTGAGTAATGTAGGGTTATCTCCCTATCTTACATAGCAACCTTAATCCTATCTGAAATGCAATATTACATAGCATGTTCACAGGTTCTGGGGATTAGGACACGGATATCTTTGGGGGACCATTATTCTGCCTACCACCAAGATTGTGACAATTTACACTCTCACCAGCAGCATGAGTGTTTCTGTTGCTCCACAATTTTGCTAGCATTTGGTCTTGATAGACATTGGTTTTTTGCTAGTATCTTATTTTTTTGTTTGTTTTAATTTTTATTTCCTTAATTTCTTTTGAAGTTGAGCAGTCTTTTTACATGTATTTACAGGTCATTTCCGCTCTTGTGATTTGGCCATTCATATCCTTAGCCTGTTTTCTATTGGGATTTTTACTTTCTTCTTATTAATTTGTAGAAAGTTTTTATATTTTCTGGAGATTAATTTTTTGTTGGCTTATCAATTTTAAATTATAATCTTAAAATGCTTTATTTTTTTCTAATTTTTTGCTTTATAGCTTATGTTTTTTTGTTATTGAAAAATCTTTCCATACTTCAGATTCATAAAAACATTCTCCTATATTTTCTCCTAAAAACAATATGGTCTTGTTTCTTTGTATTTGTCTTTAACCCATCTGGAATTTACTTTTGTACACATAAGGAAAGAATCTAATTATATTTTTTTCTCTGTGTATAAATAATTGTTCCAACACCATTTATTGAGGAGTCAATTGTTAGTCTTCTGACTTGCAACACCTCTTTCATGTATTAGGATTTCCTAATTCTAATTTCTATTTCTGGACATTTATCCATCGATTCATCAATTCCACATTTTCTTAATTACAACAACTTTACAATAAATTGTTATATTTCATGGGGCAAATTTCCTTACCTTCTACTTCTTCAAATTCCTCTTGGCTGCTCTATACAAGTTTTAGTATCAGTTTGTCAACTTCCTTGAAAAACCAGGCTGGGATTTTTTTTTTCCATATTGAATATATAGACTAATTTGGCATAATTGACATTTTGTAAAACTGTGTCTTCCCATTCATTCAAGAACATGATTTATCTTTCATCTATGTAGATCTTTTTTATGTTTTTCAATAAAGTGTTGTAATTAGCTGTACCTTATGTATTTTATGTTAAATTGATGTATTGCTACTGTAAATGAAAAATTTCAAAAAATTTTTCAACTTATCTGCTAATATTAAAAAAACAATAGATTCTTGTATGTTGATTTAAAATCAAAAAAACTTGCTCAATTCTTTTATTAATAATGGCTTTTGAGTCTCTTACGTTTTATGTATGTAGGTGATCAACTCATGATGATTGATAACAGCTTTGTTTCTTTCTTTCCATCCTATTCCTTATGTTTCTTCACCTTGTGTCCTCATGTCCTACTTTACTAGCTGGGACCTCCAATATATACTTCAACAAATAGAACCAGTGTTTATAGGTATCCTTGTGTTATTTCTGTTTTTAAAGAGTATGTTTCCAGGGATTTACAATTACATATGTATCTGTTTCTACAGATTTGATATTTACATTTATCATTTTAAGTAAGTTCCTGTCTGCTTTCTGTTTGATCATTAATGAATGTTAAATTTTATCAAGTGCTTTTTCTCATCTGTTGACGTGATCATATGATTCTTTTCCTTTAAACCGTTAATGTAATTCTAACACTTAATCAATCTTGTAGTATTGAAATAAACTCAACTTGGTTATGATGTATTTTATGAATTATTGATGAGTTTGTTTGGCTAATACTTTATTAAGAGCTTTGCATCTATGTTCTTAAATAAGACTGGTTGCAATTTTCCTTTCTTATACTGTCCTTGCCTCTTTTTGGTATCACACTTACTAGACATATAAAAAGAAATTACTGCATTCCTGCACACTCTATTCTCAGAAGGAGTTTGTATAAGACGGGGATTATGTGTTCCTTGAGTGTTTGGTAGAACTTGCCCACCAAACTATCTGGGTAGTGCTCTATATATTTAAAAATATCAAACTTTAAATTATGCAGTTTAAGTTTCTGTGTCCTTTAGCAGTTTTTTCTGGCATTTGAATGATCAGTCATGACAGGGTAGACTTATCAGTTATATTAAAATATCCTTCCATAATTATGGATTTGTCAACTTCTCCTTATAATTCTGTCAATCTTTGGCATATATTTTTTGAAACTATGTTACTAGACAGTTCTGAGATATCTTCCTGTTAAAGTGTTTCTTTTATCATAATTTAATTATCCTCTTTTGCCTAAGTCTATTTTTGACTATTCAACATTCCTACTTATGTTTTATGTGTAGCTCTTGTAAGTGACAGATAGCTGGATTTTTAAAATATTGCTATCTGACAACTTTTGTCTTTTAACTGGAAACTATGTTTGATTAACATTTATGGTGATTGTTGGTATATTTGGATTTATTTTTACCACATTACATTGTGCTTTTTATTTTGCTTTGTGCTTTTCTTTCCTCCTTCATTGCTTTCTATTGAGATCAAGTTTTTTTTTCAATTCCCTCTATTTCTTTTATTTGGTTGTCTATTTCCTTTTGATTTTGGGGGTTGTCCTTAAAATTACAGCAAACATTCTTTTTTCATTTTTTTGAGACAAAGTCTCACTCTGTCACCTAGGCTGGAGTGCAGTGGCATCATCATAGCTCACTGCAGCCTCAAACTCATAAGCTGAAGAGATCCTCCTGCCTCAGTCTCCCGAGTAGCTGGGATTACAGGCACGCACCACCACATCTTTTTTATTCTTTTGTATAGACAGGGTCTCACTATTGCCCAGGATGGTTTTGAACTCCTGGCCTTAAGTGATCCTCCCGCCTCAGCCTTCCAAAATGCTAGGATTACAGGTGTAAGCTACTGCACCTGGCCAACGAACATTCTTGAACAAAGCAAAATTAATTAATTTCTCTATCATCCTTCTGAACAATGAAAGGATTTTAGAATACTTCTACTGAATATAAAAGGAGTACATTTTGTATTATTTTCTTATATGTTTTCCAGTTCATTAATATTTTCTTCAGCTTTGCCTAATTTTCCATTTAATCCATTCCTTAAGCTTTTTAAAATTCTAACTTTAAAAAAAAATTCTAATGGTTATGTTTAGTTATTCAAAAAATCCACCTAGCCTGTTTCTTTTTGATGTCTTATTCTTATTCTTTTCTCATATTTTCAATTCCTTCTTTTAGATCTTAAATCATTTTAAACACACTTATTTTCTAGTTTTTAGCTGATATTTTAAATAAATGAAGTAGTTGGGGAGGGGTGTCTAATCCTTTTTGGTTTCTGCTGATTCTCATTGATGATGGCTTGTTTCCTCATATGTTTAAATATCTTTGATTGTGAATTCATTTTTTACTGTGGCAGGCAGTATGTATTTAAATTCCAACCATGTGTGAGGCCAGGGCCAAAGTCATAAACTCTTAGGGACCTTGTAGAGTTCAGTCAAAGAGAAACATGATTGCTTCCTATTTTCTTGTGCTAGGGGAGAGAGTTGGATTGTACCTAGTGAAATCCAATACATAACCCTCTGAGGGTCCTGGTTTTAGTGAGGGTCTTACTTCTAACTCCCTACCCTGGGTGTAAGCTTTGCTCCCACATGGTCATCAACACATGGTGATGATAGAACTAATAACCCTACTCCTCTTTACCCCCTCCAGAGGAGTCCTAGCATCCACTCATGGGCTTACTGCTCTGTTTTTTATTTCCTCTCTATCTTTGGCCACCAGATATTTCCCTTACTTTACTGGGAGCTCATCTTTACCTTTTAAGTTTTTGTTATTAAAATGTAAATATATTTCTAGGTGCTTTGCACAGGACAGTTTTCAGCTGATAAAGACCTCTAAATATTGTCAGAAGCATAAATCCCTAAATTTACTTTTACAACATGATCCTTCGCCTCTAAGCCTCATAGAATAATATAATATCCACACAATACCAGGTTATGAAAAGAAACATACCAAAAATCAGTTTATTCCTTTTCCCCAGCTCTTTCCCGTTTTGGGTTTACCCAGTTGTACTATGTTGTTTGTCATTAAAAAGACGTGTTTATAAAAGTACAGTTGCAACTCCAGAAGGATTAAAGACAAGGTAACTTAGAATGGACCTGGCTTCTAGAGTCATAGGAATTCTTAATATGTTGGTTTATCTTGGAATCAGAGTCATTTTCACAGCTTAGACCTGTAAAACAGTGTACAAAGGAAAAGGGAAAAAATATTTTCTGTACAAAAAGGGTTGTGAAATAAGAGCTCACACAAAATGCTGAAACAATGATTTGCCTTCACACCTCAGTGCTGGCTGAATTATCTCTCCCCTTACCCACTCGGCCTTTGTCCCCCATTGCTACCAATTCAAGTTATAACAGCTAATCCTCAGGGGGACAGTGGAAGCCCAGTTTCCCCTTTCCCCTCTGACCCTCCTCCAATTAATCTGACCACAGTGTAAAACTTTACGGTTTAATATTGTGTAACTTCCACGTCTTCCTCTCCCTCCCACCCAGCCCCTTCCCCCGCAAATTCAGGGGAACTCCCATTACCGCAGTGCCACCAGCATTACTCATTCATCCCCATTCAGGCTTTCCCCAGCATTTATTAAGGGCTCTCTGCTCCTGCTTCTCACTCTCCCTCTCCTCAGCTCAAACTCAGCTCACTTGAGAGCCTCTTGATTCTTCCCCTCCTGCCAGCTGTGGAAAGAACTTTGTCTCTTTCCAGCGATGTATCTCCTTGGGATTCTGTTTTGTGCTTTCTGGTCTGCGGTGTTGGCCGAGAACTCGGATGATTATGAGCTCATGTACGTGAATTTGGACAACGAAATAGACAATGAACTCCATCCCACCGAGGACCGTAAGTTCATTTTAACTGTTTCTCTGCTAACTCTAACTACATATCCACTTCTTTTAGTCTAAATAATATACATATACCTTGTAGCCAAGGAAACAAGCTAAAAATTATAGTTTGTTTTGCAAAAGTAAGAAGCACTTGAGCAAAGAGGGAGGTTTCAAAAAGTTATTTCTGTAACAGATACATATTGGGTTGAACCATATGAAATGGCTGATATTCGACTGTTTTGAGCTACATACATGGCAATTTCATACAGCTCAACTTAATCTATACCTGAATGAATAGTTTCTCTGTCATTTTTTGAGATATTTACACGCTGTTTTTCGGAGGTGTCCTTAAAGGGAAGGAGGATGCTGGGGACGGACTGTAACTTGGTACCACCAAGGGAGGTCAGCTTTTACAAAGCACATTCAAGGAAGGCCTGGGTGGGCTGATAACGTATGTGTCCCGCGCTCTAGCCACGCCGTGCGACTGCCGTCGGGAGCACTCCGAGTGGGACAAGCTCTTCATCATGCTGGAGAACTCGCAGATGAGGGAAGGCATGCTGCTGCAGGCCACGGACGTCGTCCTCCGGGGCGAGCTGCAGAAGCTGCGGGCGGAGCTGAGCCGGCTCGCGGGCAGCCTGGCGAAACAGTGCGCGCCGGCGGCCCCCGAGGAGGCCAGGCTGGCCCGGGTGCTGGACGAGCTGCTGCGGGCGAGCCGCGACGCGGGCCGCAGGCTGGAGCTCCTGGAGGGCGCCGAGGCGCAGCGCTCGGAGGAGGCGGGGCGCGCCCTGGGCGCGGTGCTGGAGGAGCTGCGGCGGACGCGAGCCGACCTGCGCGCGGTGCAGGGCTGGGCGGCCCGGCGCTGGCTGCCGGCAGGTAAGGATTCCGGGACCTCCCCGTGCGGCTTTGTTCCGCTAGCGCGCGCTGTGACAAACCAAGTCAGGCCATCTTCTAGCGGAAGCTTTAATGAGGAAACGCACACACAGACCTCTATTTCTGCATGCACGGTCACAGAACTCAGACACACCATACAAGGCGGGGAAATTGGCTTTAAAAAAGTATTCCTTAGCCCTGAGGGACCTCAAAGAAAGCTGTGGACGTAAGCATCCCAGTCTTGAAATAGACGTGTAGGGCCCCTAACACCCGATCCGACCAGGCGTTGCAGGAGTTCCACTGGCCGGTAATAACCATGACCCCTCTCTCTGCCCAGCTTCCCTCCGTTAGGGATTTCCACGTCTTCTAATTTTATCCTGCCTCCGTCTTTAGAGGAGCTCTGGTTTCCCGCGCTATTTTAGGGCCGAGCCTAACTACGGGACTTTTTCCAGCCCCTCGGCCGGCCTCTCCTCCCCTCGCATTCCAAGTAAGAGGATTGAGGCGGAATCTGATCTCCGGTTCAGCGGAATTCCTCAGGGGTCCCCCAGGCCCCGGGTCTGTGGAATTAGCGCCACAGTGGAGGTGCAAGGGTGTGCGATTTAGTTAAGATTCGACGGGGAACAGTGGTGTGAAGGAGCCGTGTAAGAGACTCCAGTCCGACCCCAGGGATTCAGAGAATTGGGCCAGACAGGAGAGGGAGACTATTCAAACCAGATGCAACTTGTCAAAGTCCCATGTGACATTCCATGAATCTCCAAACAAATGTGGGTTCCTGAAATAATACATTTTAAAGATGGTTAAAAGAAAGAAATAGAAGATTTGGAGCCAAGTTATACTCCTTTATGAGCCAAAATTTCAAAGAAATGGTGGTGTGAGAATTATTTTGGATTACATTAGAAAATCAGTGTCCTAGGTAAGAAAATATAACTTACATTTTCCTGAAAATCTCAGAAACAGAAAACAATTATAATGCCATCCTTCTATATTTCCAGGAAAGCAACTCTTATTGGATGGGATAGAAGGAAAAATCATAAGCATGTTTGAAAGCATGTTTCATTTAAAGTTACAGAAACCATACTGGAATATTAGTATTTTTTAAATATTTGAGGTCTGTTTATCAGTACAGAGCACATTTCCTTAAATATTAAGTAGGGCTTCAGAGGAGAAAAAGCATAAAATCAAATATACAGTAGTAGATCCTTAACGTGATAGGAGACAAATTATAATTCTGCAGCTATTTTAATGGATGCGATTTCTTGTTTTGCAAACCGCGTAAAGTCATTGTGCATATAATGTACTGAGAAACTGAAGAATTACCCTAATTTTTATCTTGATCTCTGCATATTAGCTGGAGCAGAAGAGGGATGTATTTCTGAGTTCTAAGGTGTTCATTCTTATTACAGACAATAATACGTTTACCCACATGCTTTGATTTCTTTTCTCCTGGTCTCTTGCCAGCTTGGCTCCTAAGGGATTCCTAATCATTCTGTTCTCAGCCTCCTAAGAACCTGGTTTTAATTTTGTTTGGTCTTTGATAATATAATCAGAAAAACCTATTAGTTAAAAGCCATTTCATGAGAGAGTTCCTGACATTTTAAAGAGGTATCAAGAGCCTTCAATCACTGGTCCCCAAAAGAAGACTACAAAAAATTGCCAACATGTAGTTCTACTCCATGAACTCATATGGCCAGTGCAGCCTAGAGAGAAGTTGAGTCTTCTGAGATGCAATCAAGAAATGCTTTGGAATGCAATCCTGACTGCCTGGGCTTATTTAAACAGGAAATCACTTAATTAGATTGCAGTGGGTGCCCTCTTGAACACTACTGAAACTTCATAGAGAATATCTCAAATGCCCGTGGATATGGTGATTTTTTGTTCAATGATTTTTTACTTAATTAACATAGCTAGAAAAAAATGCACCTAGAAATTTCATTTAAAAAAATGAAAAATGAAAAAATGCCTCATGAAAAATTATTTTTAAAAAAATCTTCAAAAATTCAAATTATTCAGTGAAAAGGTTAATACCAAAGAATAACAGGACCAGTTGTGTGCTTTAGTATTATAGCTACTTTTATATGATTTTCTGAATCTCAATATTTTCTTTGGCCATTACTAAAGGATAAAGTCCACATTTGTTTAATGTTTTCAGGACAGAGCCTAACACTGAACCGCTTGTAGGAGTTCGACAAAGTTTACCACACTTTACATGGAGGTTTGGTTTCTGCAAGTTCTGTCTCTTCACCAGTTAGTCTTTAAGTGCTCTCGGAGTTTGCTTTTCAAAGCCATCTTATGGCAAATCTTTAGGTTGTTATAATGTGAATACTTAATTTAGTTTTTTAAAAAATCCTTTCTTTTAATAAAGTAAAATTCTTATTATTTATCTTGGCAAAATAATATATGTATAAAATAACACAGAGCTCACCTGTTAAAAGTTTCAGCACCATAATTTCACAGAGACACCAAAAGGTCTTCATTTCAGCATCTCCAGTTCCACAACTAGCCATGTTGCCTTGAGATGCACAGAGGTGGAAGCTTATTGAACGTTCTACCCCAAGTCTGAAAGTCTCCTCCTTCTTAGTGCTCTTTAGCAGAAACATGTTCTCCAACCAGGCCCCTTGGAAGAATTTAATCCTCTTAAAGGTTTTCTATTACTGCTTAAATAATTTTTATAAGCATGTGGACAAAGTAAGAATTTCTAGGCATATCCTTGGTCTACCCAGTTCTTCTTGAGCGCTACATACACTTGTTGCTTACAGACTTGCAGAATATTAGAAGCCTTTTGTAGACAGCACTAAAGCCTGGAAGATTATAGTGCTCATCCAAAGCTGCCCAGCTCATTAGTAGTAAAACAAACTGAATTCCAACCCTCCTAACAAAATCCAGGGGTTCTTGGATTGCCTCTAAGAGGCAATGTAGTATGCTGGTTAAGGGTGTAGCCTCTGCAAAAAGCAACCACACTGCACAAGTTCAAAGTCCAGTTTTACTATTTATCAGCTCTATAAACATAGACAAATTACTTTTGCCTCAGTTTTCTCATATGTAAAATGGGAATAAAAGGACTATCTCTTAGAGTTGTTATAAGGTTTACAATGACATATAAAGTGATTAGAAAGGTATCTGGTACATAGTGAGTACCCTGTAAGTGTTAGTTATTATTATACACTGCTCCCTTTCAAAGGAAGTTTTCTAAAAACTCTGTGAAGTTTACAAATATCTGAGAACATGTGGCATATTAAAATGTATTCCACAATAACATCACTATTCTAGAATTTTGCTGAAAAATGTATGTTAATAATGGCTAAATGGAGTGAACTAGATCCATTGAATTTCGTAGTTTTGTTATTTTAGGAGCTTGATAAAGGCAAGCAGAGAGAACCAGGTTGGGCTCTAAATTCTTGGAAATTATAGAATCATTGTTTGAAGTTAACTCATAGTGATTCAACACTTTTAAAAAAAGCAATAACAAAGAAAATATGCTAATTGGGAGGGAAAGTAGTCATGGTTTTTATTATTTTGTGGGTTTGGACTAGTTGACTCTTTCTTCTGTTTGCATGCCTTCTTCTCCACTTAGATGCTTCATTGAATAAGACAAGTGGCTTTCCTTATTCTCATTTTCTTTGCTCTACAGAGATTACACGTGAGGCCCCTTAAGTAATAATATAATGTTGCATATAGTTTTCAATTGTAGTTATTAAAGTGCTTATGTTAAAATAACTAAATGCCAGAATAATTCTCAATGCATTTATATTTTCTCTCATCTTTTTCTTACTTTCTTGGTACTCTAGGTTGTGAAACAGCTATTTTATTCCCAATGCGTTCCAAGAAGATTTTTGGAAGTGTGCATCCAGTGAGACCAATGCAGCTTGAGTCTTTTAGTGCCTGCATTTGGGTCAAAGCCACAGATGTATTAAACAAAACCATCCTGTTTTCCTATGGCACAAAGAAGAATCCATATGAGATCCAGCTGTACCTCAGCTATCAGTCCATAGTGTTTGTGGTAGGTGGAGAGGAGAACAAACTGGTTGCTGATACTGTGGTTTCCCTGGGAAGGTGGACCCACCTGTGTGGCACCTGGAATTCAGAGAAAGGGCTCACATCCTTGTGGGTAAACGGTGAACTGGTGGCTACCACTGTCGAGATGGCCAGAGGTCACATTGTTCCAGAGGGAGGAATCCTGCAGATTGGCCAAGAAAAGAATGGCTGCTGTGTGGGCAACAGCTTTGATGAAACATTAGCCTTTTCTGGAAGACTCACAGGGTTCAATATCTGGGATCGTGTTCTCAGCAATGAAGAGATAAGAGAGACCGGAGGTGTGGAGTCTTGTCACATTCGGGGCAATGTTGTTGGGTGGGGAGTCACAGAGATTCAGCCACATGGGGGAGCTCAGTATGTTTCATAAGTGTTGTGAAATTCTACTTGAAGCCAAAGAAAGAAACTCACATTTTAAATATATGCCAGTTGGGATGGTCTAAAAACCTCAATGCATAATAAGAACACTTGAGACTAATGAAGGAGAGAGTTGAGATCAATCTTTATTTATCTTGGCAAAATACTGAATAAACAGTTGAGAGGAAGACATTGGAGAAAGCTTTTGGGAATTTTGTTACTAGACTTTATGCCATGGTGCTTTCAGATTAATGCTGTGTCTTTGTCAGATAAACTCTCAAATAAT
The DNA here is from genome assembly GCA_023783475.1 of Daubentonia madagascariensis. NCBI lineage: Eukaryota > Metazoa > Chordata > Mammalia > Primates > Daubentoniidae > Daubentonia > Daubentonia madagascariensis. The sequence continues at coordinate 23,186,362 of JAKFHU010001670.1, forward strand.
TTAAAAGGACTGTATTGTTGAACAGAAGGACAATTGTTTTACTTTTCTTTGGTTAATTTTGTTTGGCCAGAGAGAAATTTTATATTGAAATAGTAACAAAAAAAAATTTGTTGTCCATTGTTCATTGTTATTGGTATGTACCTTATTACAAGAAATGATGACAAAAACATATTTATACTACAAGATGACTTAACAAATATAAATGTAGGTTATGTGTTGTAACCGAATGTCACTCTTTTGAGAAAATAGACATATAAGTTATATTGTAAAATGGGTTTGTATTAATTTTATTAAGACTATTTTTGTAAAGCTCTACTGTAAATAAAATGTTTTATAAAACTAGCTCATGTCATCTAATTATAAATTTAAGAGATATTTTGGAGCAAATCTACACTTTTCTCTTTTCATCTAAAGTAGGCAATGAGCTTTCAGAGACTATCATATGAACAGCAATAGTTAATATTGTTAGAAATAAACTATAGGGTTGCTTTAAGCTTTGTCTTCCTATAAATCATAAGCAAGAAATATGATCTTGACCAAGTCAATTCATCTCTCTGGGTTTTAGTTTTCTCATCTGAGAAATCAAAGAATTGAGGAAATAATGATGTCTAGGTCTCTTCCAATTTGATGATCCCAGGAGCTCATACAACTTTCCATACTGTGTAACATGAAAAAAAAAAAAAACAGACACGATTCATAAGAGTTCCCCAGATACACACAATGCTTGCAAGCAATGGCTTGGGACTGTTATTTGGGAGATCTAAGAATCTGGAAAAGAAAATGAAAGCACAGCCCATTTTCTTATTCACGAAGGGGAAGACAGTCAAGCCACTTCACACTGTCGATGAGGAGGTAACCCTTCCCCACCACACTAGGGTTCTCCTGGACATTCTATGCAAGGTCTGACAGAAGGGCCTTACAGAGCCACTTCTGAAACATCGTAGAACCACAGGGATGATGTGTCCTCCTAAAGATAGGGCCTGGATAACCACAGGTCATTTCCTGTTCATGAGATTGGAAGAATAGAGAGAGGAATAATTCTATAACTAACCAGCTGGGTGTCCTTGGTTACATTTTGTAACTAACTAGCTGGTTGCCAGACAAGTTAACTCCTCTGGATCTTCTCAGTAAAAGGAGAGGGTTGGACTCTTAGTGCCTTTTGGCAATACAATTCCATGAATCTAATAATTTTTACGGATGCTCATGATACAAGTACAGCTTCATTCCACTTGTGAGACCCACAAAACCAAGCTGATGAGTCTCTAAGAAAATCACTTGTAGTTGTGAGCTGATAGGCCAGTCTCAGACTCTTGGAGATTACATAATTCAAGGTTGTAAGCACACTGGGCACGTGCAAAGTCCCTGTCCAGTCATTGTCTACACCAGTGGTCTCCAACCTTTTTGGCACCAGGGACCGGTTTCATGGAAGACAACTTTTCCATGGGCGTGGGGAAGAGAAGCTCAGGGAGCAGGCAGAGATCAGGCTGTGATGCAAGCGATGGGGAGCAGCTATAAATACAGATGAAGCTTCACTTGCTCACCGCCTCTCACCTCTGCTGTACAGCCCCAGGTTCCTAAGTTTCATGGAAGACAATTTTTCCATGGACAGGAGTGGGAAGGTGGAAGGGTAGTGGAGCGCTGCTGCCCGGTCCCTAACAGGTCACAAACCAGTACCGGTCCGTGGCCCAGGGGTTGGGGATTGCAGGTCTACACGACTTGAACTCTCAGCTGGAAGAAGAAAAACTGGACCCAAACTTAGGCAGAAAATTAAGCATGCTTTCAATTCCTTTCCACCTTTCAGCATGAGTTTTATCTGTTTAAGAGACCCCAGGTGATGCAGGCCAATATAAACACAAACTCATATGCTGACAGAATTAAATGTAAGGAAACAATTAATTTTTTTCTTTTAGTAATTACATGTTTGAGGATAAAGAAGAAACAAATAGAAGAAAACTAAGTAATTCTTGGGTTATAAAAATAGAAATTTCATCTGCTCTAGCAGTAAGTCTACATAGGCATTCTAGGGACTCTAATCATTCCATGATATCTATTTTCTCTCTTCTTCTTAGTAACAGAACTCTAGTTTTAGTGGCACATATGGCCACTCAGAGTAAAGTCTATATTTTTCAGCATTACTTGCAGCTAAGTGTGGCCATATGACTAAATTCTGATGAATGTTCAAATAGTGTACGTGCGTCTCTTTCCTTTCTCCTACTGTCTGATTGGAATATGGTAATGATGGCTGGCATTTCAGCAACCATCATAGACCATGAGATTCCCAGGCAATATAGAAAAGGCCTGGGTTTCTGATGATTGTGAAGTCACCTAGTCAGGCCTGGGCTGCCTGCCCCAGATTTCTTTTACATGAGAGAAAAATATACTTTTGTCTTATTTAATCCATTATTAGTAGATCACCCAAGCTAATCCTGATACAGTAATTTTTTAAATTAAAAAGACCATATATTTTATTCTTTCCAAAATACTCATAGCCTAAACTCAGAAAATATATTTTATAAATTCTTGGAAAGTTGGATATCTGACTTTTTTTTTTACTAACCAATGATATTTAATGAGCTTGAGACTATATAAGTGTCAGCAAAACAAGGAACTAAGAAATATGTAAAACTGAGATAAAATATCTAAAAAGAAATATCAGCATGCTTAGTTTAGCACACAGGCACACAGTTTCATTCACCAGAATAGTTATTGAGAGCATCACCATATTATGGCATAGTAAAATAATTGTGCAAGATGACTCCAGTTAGGAGGAAAAAGTGTGTGTGTAACTAATACATAATGCATTATGTGTATAAAATATTACTTGTGTGTGCTAGGGTGACCAACTGTCCTGGTTTACTTGGGACTGTCCCAGCTTTAGCACTGAAAGTTCCATGTCCTGAGAAGACCTTAGTCCCGGGCAAACTGTCTGTCACTCTAGTACATTTGTATGTCTGTCCGGGAAAGCACAGTTTTGCAGAGATAATACATGAACAAAACACAATTGGTATATTTTCCTTGTCCATTACAATAAAAATTGGCTTTTAAGTATTAATTCCTTTAAAACACAATCAGAACGTTTGACTAAGCATATATTTTAGAAATTTAGAGCTTAGTTATTACAATTACTTAACTGGCTTCACTTTAACAAAGAATTAGATTTGCAAAAAACCAAGAAATTATAATTGATTTTTATTTCATTTCTTGTTAAATATTATAATGGAAAGCTCTTCTTTGAGAAGTTTACTAAGGCCAAATGTTTCCAGAATTGTCCTCTAACCACTTAAGAAATAGCACTCCTAAGGTTAAAAGTCTTGGTTAAAGTAATTGTGTATTTTCATTTATATATTCTTGGATTCAATGAACATGAGAACTCATATTGCTGACCTTTGCATTCAGTTTTATAAATCTGGGGTATAGAAGAAAGTTTGCTAAGCTTGGGGTCAGAAATCTAATGTTTAAATCCTGGCACCATCACCTACTATCTTGTTAACTATAAGACATTGAACTTGTCAACTAATCTTTATGAGTCTCAAATTAGCCAAGAAATTAGGAATAACAAGACTTGCTTACCTTGTTGAAGGGTTATTAAGCAAATAAGGTACACAAAAGTGCTTTCTAAACTATAAAATAATATTTAAAATAAGATAGTTATCTTAAAAAATGTTTTTCCAAATTGTTCCCAGTGGATTAAAACATAAATAAGCAAACAAATAAAAACACAAACAAATGAATGAATATAAGAATTCTCCTCCATTCTGGGTAAGTCATTTTCAGAGTTCAGCACATGGATGTCCAAATCTGTGCAGGCCTTGTTCTACTTCACAGCAACATCTGCTGGTGAAGTCAAGATGGTGCAAATTCTGATTTATATCAGATCCACGACTTGGTTAACCATTCAGAAGGGATCCTTTTCCGTTCCAAGATGTGTCTCTATTCCTTGATCCATATTTGGATTGCCTTTTTATAAAATTACATTTAATATTTTCCTATGTATATTAATATTCAGGTTGAATATTCTTAATAAGATTGCTTAGTAGCTTGTCTTGTAGAATATTTGATTAATAAATTCTTTCCCAACAACCTGTAATATGGTGAACTTAAAAACCTTTTCCTTTAAGAATAATTGTATCATGAATTTTTAATGGTTAAGCATCACCCTAGAGATTATGAAACTCCATGAGCAGATATGGTTCTGCCTCCTATCTTTTATTAATAATATAGACCTGGCACATGGCAAATGCTCAATTAGCCATGAAAATAATCACCATGATGATGATGATGATGATAAGAAGAGAAATCATAGTAACCACTGATAAACTACAGGCCCAGCATTATGCAAAGTATGGATATTTTACTTATTTAAGCCTTATCCATCCTATGTGGTACATATTATTACTGCCATAATAAATGAGGGGGTCAATTTTCTATCTCCATTTTTCTCAGACAGTTCGCCAATCAGTGGTTTGAATTTTGTCTCACACAGAGAAAGAAATGAGGTGAATTTATCATAATTAACTAGACAGTCTTTTCCAGGCTATTGCCAGTAAGTCAGAAAGGAATTTGCACTCTTGCTGAGATAATATTGCACTTTCTTTCCAAAGACTTTCTGCTTAAGTTTCAAATCATTTGAGGTTATCTTGTGACTTGTGCCAGAGGACCATGTAAAAGGCATAGGAGAGGCATATTTCTTTATTATAATCACTGATTCAGAAATGCAGAAAAAGGAATTAGATTTGATAGCAATGGTGTGCATTGAATCACAAATTTCGAAATCAAAATTTGGAAAGGGCTTCCCTTTTTTTCCCTTCTCAGATAATCCCTTATAGTTGTGGACACTCTCATTTTAGGGGTCTTCAATAATATTGTCAGCTTCTTGGGTGAAAAATATGCTAACTCAGGCTGCACTAAGCATTGGTTGTGCTTTTATTTTCCAATACTGAACATGTATTACAGCTCATCTTCATATGGCAAAGAACAAGTTTGGAGAATTATTCAGGAGCCCTGGAAATCAATCCCTCTGAAAACCTCCCCTCTGAATAGGTTCCAATGTTAAAAAACATCAAATTACCCCTGATATGATTTAAATTAATTGTCCAAGTGATATCCTTGTCTTATTTTTTAATTCAAGGGGAAGCATTCAATATTTTCTGAATAAGTATAATTTTAGTTTTTTGTAGATACCCTTTGTCAGAATAAGGATGTTCCCTTATATTGCTAGTTTGCTGAGAGATTTTTTTTTATCATGAATAGACTTTGAATTTTACTAAAGGAGAGATTTAAATTTGTCTTATATATTTAGGTCCTTTTTCCATCTGATATTAATGTATACATGCTGTTATATGGACAATTGTCCCAGAACCATTTATTGAATAGTCTGTCTTTTTCTAATGCAAAGATCCCCCTGGCATATCAGTTTTCATATATGCATGGGTTTGTTTCTTGCTTCTCTATTCTAGTACATGGGTTATTTGTCTGTTCTTGCACCAGTGCTGCACTGTCTTAATTACTATGATTTTACGATGTCTTGATGCCTGGTGGTGAAATTATCCCCTCCTCCTCTTCTCCAATCACTCCCACCTTCTTCTCCTGTGAAATTGTTTTGGCTATCTGTTTCACTTTATCTTACTTGTGAATTTTAAAATGAGCTTGTCATCTTTCACGGAAATCTCTGTTGGCATTTTATTAAAATTTCATCAAATTTATTCAAAACTTACATCTTTGCTACAAATTAAACATGGTATATTGCTCCATTTACTTACCCTTTATTTAATTGCTTTCAATAAAGTTTTATAATTTTATTCTCAAAAGCCACATATATCTTTTCCTCTAGGTGTTGTATATTTTCTACTTTAAATAAGCTTAATATTATATTTTCAATTTATTTTTAGTGGTATATAGAAAAACAACTGGTTTCTATAAATTGATCTCACTTCCAGCAACTTCACTGAAATTTCTCTAATTATGTATAAAGATTGACTGGAGAGTATTGGTATTTTCTATTATAGACAGTCACATTTTCTAGAAATAATGATTGTTTTGTCACTTCCTTTCTGATTGTCATAATTTCATTTATTTTTTTGGCCTAGGCTAGGGCTTCTAGTATATATATACATATATATACACATATACACATACATATTGTGTGTGTATATATGTATACACACACACACACACACACTCTTAAGCAGGTTAAGGAACTTCTCCAAAATTGCTAGTTGGCAATTTTTTTTCATGAATGGGTACGGAATTTTATGAGATGATTTTACTAATCACATAATTTTTCCCCCTTAGTCTTTTATGACAAGGAATTACATTTTGAATATTAAGCCATCCTGTATTCCTGGGATAAACTTAACTTGGTCATTATGCATTTTATAAAGTAGAGATAACAATAGTTCCTTTCTCATAAGGTATTGGGGGAGAGTTATATGCGTTAAAAGACCATATATACTTGGTATATAGTAAGCATTCAGCAAATGTTAACTGTTGTTTTCTTTAAGCATTGCTAGAGTCATTTTGCTAAAAATTTTTATTTATGGCTTGTGCATATATGTTAATAATTAAGATGGGCCTGTATTTTTCTTTCTCATACTGACCTTGTCTGGTATTGATATTATGGCTATGTTAGCCTTGTAGAATTAGTTGGAGAATGTATTTCTGTTTCAATTATCTGGAAGAGTTTAGGTAAAATTATAGTGATCTGTTCTTTGTATATTTGTTATAATTTGCCTATAAAGCTAAATGGGCCAGTTTTTAAAAATCTGTTAAATTTTTTTGGTGGATTGATTTTAAAATATTGATACAATTGCCTTATTTGATGTAGAGATATTCATATTTTCTATCCCTTTAGCTCTCATGTATGAATCAAGATAATAGTCTGATTATGCCTTTAATTCTTCCTCCAAAAGTAAGGCCCTTTTACAATTTCCTTTTCACTGGGAGAATTCAGAGAATATAAAACAGACAAATGGAGTCTAAACAATTTGCATAAAATGAATTTGCATTTACATTTAATGTAAAAGTAGATATTACTTATGTATAAACATTAATAATGAGAAGTAGCAAAAATTATCTTGGAAGTATTGAAATATTTGCCTTCAGTGATAAGTACATAGCCCATTTGACAAAGTCTCTCATGATTGACTTATAAGCATAAAGGAGAAATTTGGTTTGGAATCAGGAACAGACATATGTATAATACAATTTTTAAAAATATGATCAGCGGGCTGGACATGGTGGCTCACACCTGTAATCCTAGCAATCTGGGAGGCTGAGGCGGTAGGATCTCTTGAGGCCAAGAGTTCAAGACCAGCCTGGGCAACATAGTGACACCCTTATCTCTACAAAAAATGAAAAAATTAGCCAGGCGTGGTGGCAAATGCCTATAGTCCCAGCTACTTGGGAGGCTGAGGTGGGAAAATCGCTTGAGCCCAGGAGTTGGAGGCTGCAGTGAGCTATGATCAAGCCACTGTACTCCAGCCTGGGCAACAGAGCAAGACCCTGTCTCAAAAAAATATATATATATACACATGATCAATGAAATAGTAGCAACCAACTCTAGGGACAGACACCACTGGTACACCACAAGGCTCACCGGACCCCATCTGGTCAACATCTTTTATCGGTGTTTTAAAATGAAATCCAGAGTGGCTCTGATCATAAAATTTACAGGTGACAAGAACCTTGGAAGAACTGCAGATACATTGAGATGGAAGAAATATTATCCAATAAGATCTTGGCATTCCAAAGCAATGGGCTGAATCTCATAAGGAAAAGTGTAAAGGATTAAAAGTGAGTACTTACATAAGACTTAAAAAACCAACTAAACACAGAGTATGGCAGAAACTGCTGAATATGCTAAAACAGCTTTTATAAAAAAGAAAATTGTAGAGATTTTGAATAGAAGTTAAAGATGTGATTTTGTGATTGACCAAAAAAAAAAGAGAATTTGATTTTAGGTTACAGTAAGGCAAATACAGTTTCTCAACAGGGAGGATAAATCCATTTTGGTCCTCACAGGCAAGATCAAACCTGGAATATTACGCTCAGCCAAGGACTCCAGACTGTGTGATGCCCACAGGAAAACCAGAGCACGTTCAGGGGAGGGCAGCCACGTGAAGGAGGGGGCAAGGTGCATTTTGCAAATGGATGCAGAATCAAGTCATCATCTGCTCAGTGAGTGAACTGACAGGGAAACTGCAGATGTTATGCCTGGGGAAGAAAAGAGGGGAGTCCAAAGGGGAGTAGTGGTAAGATATGAAAGTCATGGCCCAACTTTTGAAAGCTTGTCATGTGAAAGAGAAAGTAAGGTTCATGACCCACGGAGAGAGCCTTAGTCAAAAGTGGGAGGCCACAGGGAGAAAACTTTTAATTCAACAAAAGGAAAAAATGTCTAATACTCAGACATGGCCAGAGGTAGAGTGGGTTGTCACAGGAAATAGTGAGTTCCCTAGCCCTAACGGGATCCCAATTTAGGAAAGCAATAATGATTATCATCACCACCATCTTAGCTAATATTTATCGAAAACTAAGTATATCCTGGCATTATCTCATGTAGTTGTCTCAACATCTGTATGAGGAAACAGAGTCTCAGAAAGATAAAAATACAACTAGTATTTGGTGGAGCTGAGATTTAACTGTAAGAGTAGTTTTTAGAGTAAAATGGCCGGGGTTTGAATCTTGCTTTTCACTTCTCTAAGCTTCAGCTTACTCATTTATAAAATGATACAGTGGACATTTCTGTTTTTTCAGTCCCTAGTATTCATTCACTCCACTGCTAGCAACAGCCCTGGATTCCTTGTGGGGATCTACCCCTTCTCTACTCCTCATCCTCGTAGTTCTGCTGCAGCTGACCCTCATCTGCTGCTTTGAGGGTGGCTCATGACCCAAGCCTGGCCGACTGAAGTACAGTGTCCCCTGGCAATAGTGATAGATTGGTTCAGAAGTGGTCATGTGGCCTCTGTCAGGTCAAACAGAGAAGGTGAGACTGGAGATGGACTTTCTTTTGCTTAAATGATATTCATGGTGATGTGACTGGAATCTGCGGAGGCCCCACACCATGGAGCATAAAAGAGAAACCAAATCACAGGCAGCAGAGCTGAGCAGTGACTTCTGGAATCTCCACTGAGCCCTGAATCAAGCCATATGGGAAGTCTGATACACTCATGGACTTTTCAGTCCTGTGTGCCAATAAGGTGTCATTGTCCCTCCTCCTCCTCCTCCTCCTCCTCCTTCTTCTTCATCAAGCCATTTATACCTGGGGGTTGCTGTTACTTAAAATACTACTAGCTGGTGAAATGGGTAATAACAGGCCTTCTGTTATGGGTTCTTATGGGTATTTAACAATGTAATGGGTATAAATGGCTTAATACAGTATCTGGCATAAAGAAAGAATGCAATAAATTTTAGCCATTGAAGTTAATGTTATTATAGTAATTATTATCATCATTGAATGGTTGACCATTCAATGTTTTTTGTAGAAGTAGAAACACGGGACAATGAAGATTGGTACACTATAAGTCAAAGAAGGTCTAAAGGGGAGAAAAACTATAGGTAACAAAAAAAGAAATCCCAATGATGACTCTTAAGACTGTTTGGCAGGGGACATAACACAGAGATTTGCAAAGTGGAAAAGTTACTACTCAGAGACAGTGACAAGATCCCTTCTGCTTTGCAACTCAAGGTATCCTGGGCTCATGAGGGTGACAGTGGAGTTTTACAGTCACGTCAGTCTTAAAAATCTAAACCCTGAAATATGTAGCCCCAACTTTTATAGGCCAAATTACTATTCATTTTATGATAATTTTCATAGTGCCAGATCAAATCAACCAAATCATTTGTTTATTTCAAATGCTTGCAGTGAATTTAGAAAGTATATTTTGTGTTTCAAAGATTTCTTTGTAATTGAAAAGGCATTAAAAAAAAAGAAACCAAATAGATGAGCTAAGTTCTTGGCAGCTGTAAAGAGCAAATGCAATTTTTCATAAATCTGTTACTTGCAAGTCTGACTATTATGGTTTTTAAATGTGTGGCATGTATAAGTGTTTGTCATTCCTATAAAATCTGTTCCAAAAATGTAGCTAACTTGGTGAAAAAAAGCACAATTGCTTTTCTAGACTTTTAGCAAATTTAATATCATATATAAAGTAAAATTAGTAATTTAATCCCATAGCCAAAGGAAATTAGAAATGAAAATACTGACTAGTATTCTTAATGACAAATCTTTAGAGGGGAGTACAGGGTGTGAGTTTATGATAAACCTCCTCTGCCATGCTGGGGTTCAGACATATCTGGGCATCTAGCAGACCATTGGAGTGACTGATCAGAAGTCTGGGGGTGGTGCTAATAACCCTCCTTAGGAATGCCTGGTACAATGAACCTCAGTTAGGAAGAAAACCTTAGCCCTTGGCAGGCAGTAGACATTTTGAGAACTGGAGGACTAATTTGTTGGTAACCCAGACTCCTGGATGTATAACTGAGTCCCAGGGGAGGAAAGAGAATTTTAGATAAAACAGAACCGACTATTTTACTGCATATGTGGTAACACAGTTTGGCACTGCTCTGGGGCCTCTCTACCAATGTGTAACACCAAAAACAAAGACTGGTGTTCTCTCCCATCCTGCTGCAGGCTGCCACATGCAACTGGTAAGCTGAGGACTGGTGGCTCTGCAATCTTCAGCTGGCTCAGCACAGAGGTGCCGAGGCTGCCATCCCTAGCAGGGCAGCATGGAGTCCCCAGTAGTGAAGTCCATTCCTAGGACCTCCACAGCAGTGGCCCTAGGCTCTGCTGGGCTCAGGGTGGTGAAGGAGGTCAGCACCCCAGCGTGCTGTGCCAGGAAGCATGGGCAGAAGCACATGGGCAGCATGGGCTTGAGGACTGGTCTGGATATCTTGGGAATAGAGCATACGGAGGACACCTTTGGGGGCCCTAAGAAATACATGGACAGAGAGCACTTTACAGAGGGTTGATGCTCAGTCTGAGCATGTGGGGGGTTGTGTCAGTAAACTGGGGGCTAAGATACTCACCGAACTCATGCATTTTTATTAATGAGGACTAGGGACATTTGGACGCACACAAAATAATACCATATATTGTTCTCTGACCCCAAACCCAAAATACATGGTCTCTGATAGATCTGAAACCAAAGGGAAAAAAGACAAGACAAGGAGAATATTTCGCATGGACTAACTTGACCTTGTCTTTCATTCAAATATTGGAACAATTAACAGAGGTGTTCGATTTGATTTTTTATGTTAGTATTTTGTAAATCAGTCTGAAATCATGTCCACATTTAAGAAGTCGTTACACATTTTCTGGTGTAATTTATCTAACAAAAGATATTTCTTGCTTTTGGAAACCAAATGAAGAACAGGTTTTCCATCTTCCACTGACAGCTATAACACATGTTCCACTCAGTACATAGAGAGAAGTTCTTCACAGCTGGTAGTTGGGCAAGGTGACCAGAAGCATGGAAAACACAGTTCTCCAAATTGAGAAATGTAAGCTTCCTTCTAACTCATCTAAAGAGTCCAAGTAATTCATCTGCCCTGGGAAGAGACACAGCCTCAGCCAGCCCAAGTGACCTTTTGCATGTTCACAAGTCAACTAGTGGCAAAGCAGAAAATTTAACGTGCCTCTAATACTCTAGGTCTCACTTTCCACAAATCATAAATGCTTTGTGAAAATACTTTTAAATGACTCCTAAAACATGTCCTCAAGCTCAGCCTTTGAACCATACCTTGGAGAATGCTCTTTACTATAACTTCCGTGTGATCAGCCAGGAGATCTGCCTTGGAAATTGCAGCTAGGGACAGGTAGTTGGACATATTCCTGCAAAGTTCCTTGGTGCCTCTGTGGAGGAATTTCACTGCAATGGGGATGGCTAATGCCATCACAGGTGGCCGGTTGTAATTCTGAGGAAACATAAGAACACAACAAATAATAAGTGATTCATTCATTCATGTATTCATTCATTCAAAAAATATTTATTGAGCTAAGCCCCCAGAGTGCAGCTGTGAAAACACAGGCCCTGCCCTGTTTACATTGTATTTGGGAACTCTGGGAACTCTTGGTCTTGTTTGGGAGACCTAAAGGCAGGCAGTTGATGGCCTAGGCTGAGGAGGGCCATGACAGGCAAAGGGTGCTAAGGGAGCAAAGAAGGAGCACCCAATCCAGTCTCAGAGGGTGTCAAGAAAGACTTCCTGGAGGAGGTGATCTCTTAGCTGGGACCTAATGGATGAATGGGAGATGGCTGGGCGATGGCTGGATAAGGAGTGGAGAGAAAGAAGGGAGAGCACATGCGAAGGCACAGAGGCCAGGGAGTACTTGGTGCATTGGGGAGTTGTAAGCAGCTCAGCGTGGCTGGAGGGTGGTATGTACCAAGAAATTGCAGGGGGTGGGAGGGAAGAGGTGAGAGAGCTACAACAGGGCATGATCATAAAAGGTCTGGCATGCCAGGCTAAGGAGTTTGGAATTGATCTTTAGGGCAATCGGGAGTCACTGATGAGAGGAATAAACTTATCAGATTTACACTTGAGAAAACAACCAAAGGAATATTGAACAAGTTGCTTTTCGACTGTATCTTAAAAACTAAAGTTTCAGCTAATGGGATTTGGAAAAAGAAAATAAATGAACATAAGACTAAAAACTAAAGGAATGCTGGATGCTAAAATAATTCCCATGTTGGTCTACTTTGTAACTGAACATATTTTATATCTCCTTACATATAAGATAGTGCTATCAGCATTCAGTTACATAATTAGGGAATAATATTTGGAAAATACAAGTTGTTCTCTTAAAAATGAATGGTACATATTTACTACCTCTGACCATCAACCCCACCTTACTATGAAATCACTTGGCTTCTTATTCATTTTTTCTCTTTAATTCTGGTTGGAATGAGTATTTACTATCAAAGATTGAAGCAGACCATGAGTTAGAAACCTTGTGTTGAGTGATACAGAGAAAATAGAAGGAGGCCAGGTTTGTGATACCATAGTATCACCAAATTAGCCCTGGACTGCTACTCTTGAATTGATTGATGAGTGACAAATAAAGTTCTATGTTGCTTAATCCACTGTTATTATTTAGACCTTTGCTATAGCAGCTAAGCCTGTATCTTGATTAAAACAATGCAAAGTCAGGGCCAGGTTCATTCTCCAACTTTCCTCTGTAGCTTAAAGAGAAAGTTATATCTTTAGATAGAATGAAATGTAGAATTCCACCTTTATGCATCAAATCCTACAATAAGGACAAAAGAAAGGACATGAAGCAAAAATTGTCATTGATACACACGGTTCCTGAGAAATATGTCATCTTAGAAATGGGACAATTGGATCATACTGGATATTTATATGGGAGAAAAATGTATCTTGACATCTATATCTGCCATAGCAAAAGTCAATTTCAGATAGACTGGAAATCTAAACGTGAAAAATAAAACAACAGTAGAGAAAAACACACAGGCGAACATCTTGATGGCCTCATAGTAGGCAAAGATTTCCTCCAACCTAACTAAAAAAGTATTAACAATAAAGAAAAAGTCATAAGGTAGATAAAATTAAGATCTTTTAATCACCAAGAGATATCATTAAGAAAGTGAAAAGATAATTCAGAATGAAAGAACTTATTTGTAATACATTTTTTCAACAAAGGTCTACTAGTACTCAGAATATATACAAAAAACTCTTCCAAATCAGTAAGAAAAAGACAGGCAACCAAATAAAAAAATAGACAGATGACTTGAACAGATACTTTACAAAAGAGGACACCAAAATATCCGAAAACATGAAAATATGCTCAATTTCATTAGTCAATAATTTTTGTTTGGGTTCTGATTAGAGTTGTATTTAGTGAGAATTTATCCAGATATAATACGACCTCTTTTCTGAAAAAGAAATATAGATGTATAATTTCAGATTTCAGCTATTCTTTTAAGTGGACTTGAAAGTTAGGATGAATACAGGATTGAATATTGTATGCATGTACTATATAAACAACCTTTGTCTTTGGGTGTTATGAATGACAATGACATGCAACAGTGGATTCAATGAAGCCAAGAGCATAATAATGGTGGTGACAGCTCATTTATTCACACTGAGTATGGGAGTCAGGTAAAGTAAATATTATGAGATAACTGAGACACTCAAATGTATGTTCTTGAGAGAGTTAGTGAGTCTTGGGAGTGATGATAACATTGCAACATTCATATCTTGATGTTGAATCCATAAATCCTTCCTGAAGTCACAGAAAATGTTATTGCTATGTTTTTTTCCCACCTCCAAATCATCAGCCCCACTGGACTCCTGCCCAACATCCTTTCATCCTTCTGGAGACCATGCCAGTTCCTCCCCGGGGAACTGTCCAAGGTACTTCTAATGAAGGTATTTCCACCTTTCATCTCAAGGATGATCAAGTGACTCACACACTGACCAGTCAGAAAATCACATTTTCCTGGTCTGAATAATAGGCTCAATGATAGGCAAGTTACCAAATTATAATTAAGGAGCCATGAAAGGTCTCTGTGAAAGAGATTCTCTCTCTTCTGTTGCATTTAAAGTACTGAGAAGGGAAGATTAAGAGTAGCTGCTGCCATCTTGGAGGAGCAGCAATAGGAGAGAACCTGCATGAGACTTAAGGAAACGTGGATCTATCTGAGAGAAAAGTTGAGGGAAACCAGGTCCTGGGAGTATCAGTTGAGCCCCATGCCTTAGGCTGTGCCTGAAGCCAGTTGTATCCCTAAATTTTTCTAAATAAGCCAATTAAGTATTTATGTTTAAGCTTTCCCTCAGCCCCAGTCACTAGAAACAAAAGTAGAACTGATAAATCTCTACTCCATTACTGCAGTTTTATCCATTTTCCAGACGCAGGAGTCAGTCTTACTTCTGAGAAGAGAAAAATAGATGTTCTACAACGTAGCTTGATATCCCACCATTAAGGCAGCCAAGTTGAACGCTCTGATCCTACTCTTTGGGGACAAATCATGTGTCTATATAGCAGTTCCACTCAGTAGATCTCTGTCCTGTCTAAGAGTTCCTCACACCACCAAAGTACCAGGACCATGGCCTGCAGCCAGTCTTCTCTGATGACTTCTCTGAAACCCCTCAGTCTCACCTATATAATTTCTTGGGTTACTCCTATAGGAAGCCAAACTCTCCATTGCATGTAGGTTTTTTCTAGTGTAACTTTTAGATGACATATTTTTGTCCCTGTCATGACTGGTCAAAGCCCCAGCTTTGAGGGTGGAACACAATCACATAATTCTTCTACATTGTCCTCCCTCCCAGTGAATTTAATTGGGTCTGATATGACTGGGCCATTACTGATATGATGAGATCTCTCTGAGAGGCTGGCTGCTCCCCTTCCCCAGGAATTAGCCTCAGCTTCACAAGTCTGGGCATGGGCTTAATCAGGCCACACATAATTGCTTGGATTCACTGAGGTCAACTCACCAAAGAATTTCTAAAAGGTTGGTGCATAACCAGGCACAACAATGTACTCATCCACAGTGAGGGGCTTTCCTAGGTCAAACCTAGGGTATCATTTTCACATTTTCAGGATATCAAGGAGCCAGATTAGAAACCAGAATGTTTACTCATGGGCACAAAATCAGATCAGAGCATACAGAGATCCTGAGGGATATTTCATCTAGGCCATGATGAAACCTAATTAAAATAACACTCCTGTCCTACAACTGAATCCCCATCTCTGCTGACTGGAACTTTCCATTAATTAGATTCAGTCTTTACCTTCCTCCCCAGTATTGCTGGGTAAATTTGCCAAGATAGTGACTCCACATTGAGCATCCTCTTTTTAACAAACTCTTCAAACACATGGTGTTTAGGAAAGCCAATTGATCTGGCCATTTTTCTCAATTATATTCTATCTCTGCTCCCTTGAGTTATATTCAAGTTACTTATTAGAGCATTAGGCATTCCCTAAACCCCTCAGTCTCACCTATATAATTACCTATAGAAAGCCAATCTCTCCATTGCATGTAGGTTTTTTCTAGTTTAACTTTTAGATGACATATTTTTGTCCCTGTCATGACTGGTCAAAGCCCCAACTTTGAGGGTGAAACACAATCACATAATTCTTCTCAGAGCTTTCCAACAAAGAATTCCATGCCTAAGTTTACTTTATCTACTTTGGGTCTTTCACCAGGAACAACGTGTAGGTAGAAAGGTACACATCTTCAATCAGAAGAATGTCTTCAAGCACAGGTACCTGTAACTCGCTGAGAAACCAAGCCAAAGGTGGTGGTATTGGGAAGTGTTCCCTACTTCCTGTGAACACAGACAGACACAGTGACAGATAAATGGAAATCACTATTTCTAGCAACTGATGTTTGTAAACCTAGGGGTGAGCTAGCACTTGTCAGCAATAATGAAAGAGCAGACTGTCTTAACCAATTTGATCATATTCTTTTACAATTCTAGACATTTTAGAGAAAAATAGTGGACAGCCATTTAAGCTTCTGAAGTGTGGTTCCAAGAAAAGTGAATAAAATCCCCCCAAAACATATAATGTCATTATTTTTTTAAAAAATTATCACACTCAATTTTTTTGTTTTCCTCCCATATGTCATTTGGAAGTCTTTCAAATGACATGAAAAGTGAAACACTAAGCAAAGAGCAAATAGTTCATATAAACCCCAAGAAATTGCCACCAAGGGCTTTCAACTTGCAAATTGTCTAGCCAGTTTCTAGTGCATCAAGAAGCCGTGGGCATTGCTGATGGCAGCAGGAGGTAGGTAAGGGGCTGGGAGGCCAAGATGAGACTGGACAGATGAGGGTCCTATGGATCTAACAAGGACCAAATAAGCCTCCTTTCAATGGCAGAGCTTCCCTTTCAAAGGCAGCAAAAGGAGGTGCTAATGCAGTAGATCTCAACCCCATGGAATTATTTTATGTCTAGAATTATTTGGATCACAAAAATTCTAATGAAACACATGCAGAGAAAGCCTTATGCTTATGATTTTACAAATAAGTCACTTTTACAGCAGCTGATAATGCCAGAGCCTATGGCCAACCTCGCCCCTCAGTGCAGACGTAAGAGTGTTAGTACGAGTATCATCTTACACACAGTTTGGTGCTCAGGGTACAATTCAGGGAGGTGTAGCCTATAAATAAAGACTTGCTCATGGGGACAGTTACATCTAGCTGTAGAGGTAAAACAAGAGGGCTTTGTCCTATGGATGCCAAGAATTATATTTCTTAACTAGATTAACACCAATTTGAGCTTGTGGTGGAACTTTTCCTTTTAAAAATGCATTTTGGGAACGTTTCCCAGTGTTTTAGACTTGAAAGGAGCAAAGCTAAGTAGAAAAGATGTCTATCTAAGGTGATAGCAGCTAAAAAGCTTCTTGGCTCTCAGGCCTTGAATTCAAGTAAGAGCCATAAAAAAGATTAAGATCAAGAAATATCGAACTTCATTTATTAAAATAGGGTTCCTTGGTTAATTCATTCAGCATTATCAAGCACAAACTAATTATGGATTTACATACAAAATAGTTGATTCTTCCCAGCATAGCTACATGTAAAATCTAACTGGCACATATGTCTGAGTTTTCCCAGTGTATTTCCTGCCAGGTAATAGTGAGCAGGTCTCAGGAACCTGGGGGTGTGTATCCCAGTCTCCTCTTATTTCATGCCGCTGTCTGGGGATTAGTTACTGAAGCCTACTCTGGAGAGAAGTGTAGCTGCTATGGAAGCCAGAGGACAGTCACATCTGAGCACATTCATTCAGTCAGCCCTTCAGTTAACATTATTTGAGTTCCTACTATGTGCCAGGCACTATTCTAGGCACTGGGACTACTTCAGTGAATAAAACAGAGCTTATGATTGGGGGAGAAGAGAAATAGGCAATAAACAATGGCTGCAGTAAATAATTAAATCAATAGCTTTTTAGAAAGTGTTGAGTGCTATTTTAGAGTCTCCTGCAGATGATGATAAGGTTGATGATACCAACCAGAGTTAATATGCATGCAGCACTTCCTATGTCTTAAATATTTGGCCTATTATTTAAGGTCTATTCATTTAATCCTCACAACAACACATGAAGCAGTTCCTCTCATCATCTACAGTTTACAGAAGAGGTAATTAAGGCACGGACAGATTAATTTGCCCAAGATCATATTACAGCTAAATGGTAGAGCTGGAATTGCCTATTGAATAAACTCCTAAATTGACACAACCAGTCCCACCTCTACGAGTTGTGAAAGAAATGCCCTCAACTGTCCAAGGCACTTTGTGCCAGCCAGGGGCAGTTTGCATCTTCACACAGCATTGCCTGGGGAAGAGGAACTGACAGGACTGAGTGTGGAATCAAGGAGAATGGAGAGCGGGTCCTTCCATAAAGAGGAAAAAACAGATACTTTCTGATTTTCCAGCAGTGGATTTGAGGATTATTTCTTTCCCCTTCTACCCCCGGACATCCCCCTTTGGTTACCACCGTAGCAGGAATGGGGGAAGAGATAAGATGCAGAACTGATTAAACACATGGCAACAGCTCTGCTAAGCAATTTGGTTGGGGAAAAGGTTGTAACTGCTGTAACTAGTACAGTGAGGATAAAGCCAGGCATTGGCTCTCAGCCTTCATGATGTTGGCCTGTCAATTCTCTAGAATTTCATTCTAGTACATCAGCTATGTCAATAACTTTAATGTCCCTGAGGTGCATTTTAATTTTCATCAACTCTTTCCAAGTTTGTGTTTATCCTAGAATGTAACATGCCTTGTGTGCATATCTTCCCTTTCAGGATTTTTCTAGGGGCAAAAAAATGGGTAACAATTAACCAACTCCATATAGATACTTGGTCAGAGGAAGCTGTTAACCCTAAGTAAGCTGTAGTTTGAATTAGTTACTTTCATATAGTGGCTAGACCACTAATGGAGATTGCTCTTGTACTGAAAGATCCTTTTCATGTGCACCTAGCACCACCAATTAGAAGTACTGGACTTCGATACTTTGATGTCTTGAGTGGAGCTAGCTGGATGCTCATTTCCATTGCTTTATAAGACTGGATTTATTCGCTAGCCACAAATCACTACTTTTATTGAGCACTTGCTATGTAGCAATGTATTGTGTAAACACTTTATATGTGATATCACCTTTAACCCTCATAACAGTTCTGAGCAACAGTTATTGTCTCCATTTCACAAATGGCAGAACAGAGACTAAGAGAGATAAAATACCTTGCCAATCTCTCATCTTGGTAAGACCAAGATCCATATGATTTTGAAGGCTTCAAGCTCTAAAGTTCTTTGCTGTTCTACCTCTCAGCATCTCCTGAGGCAGTCAGAATTTCAGACCGGGAGATGATCTGATTCAATTCTTTGTTTTATACATGACAAGTTGAGAGCTTGTCTAAGGACACAGTATGGGTTGGTAGAAGTATATGGCCCAAGGCCACAAAACAGAACTCACAAGTGCATGCCCCAGGTACTAATTTTGTACTGAGGAAGTAGAAGGTGAGTTCTGGAATCTTAAAAGTTATTTTAAGGTAAACGTGGCACGTTAATAAGTTTAGAGATCAAGAAAAGAAGGAATTCAGTATAATTACCCGTTAAAAGAGGAACAGGAATGGTCGCCTGAAGTAGGTTTGAGGGTAGGCTGAAAAAAGGAAATTTGGGGGAGAAAAACAAAAGCTTGTGTGTGTGTGTGTGAACACATTTAGCTTAACATGATAGTGAAGTGGCCAGAAAAAAAATCTAACGAAATGGCCAAGGGTGTGGGAAAAAGAAATGGCTGTGCACGTCCGATCAGATACACAACATGGGGATTGCGTACCTTGCGGGGTGGAGTGGGGTTGAGAGTGAGTCATTCTTTCTGTCCTGTCATTTTGTACAAGCTAAAAATGCTGAGTGCCTAACTTTTGAAAGTTGGTCTACTGTTTTGTTTCACTGAAAAAATAGAACAAAAAGAGTCTTCTGGATTTCTATATGGTTCCTACAAGAACCTAAATTACAAGTAGTACAAAATCATCTTTTCAAGCTTAGTGCAAGCCAAAAAGTTACCCTCAAAATTTGATGAAAGGTGAATACAAATTCTGTGACCACAGCTTTCTTCCTGGGGCTGACTTTCTGGGACCACCTCCCAGAGGTGGCCAGACGAGATACTGAACTTCGCTGAAAGGCAAGTCTGCCTTTAGGGCCCCCTGTCCATTACAGCAGCTTCTGTCTCCTCCTAAGGGCACACAATGGATATCCCATGCCCACACTGGCCCTACAGGCTGGAGTCGCTGCCCACTTCTGTGACTCACTCATCCTTCTCAACCAAGAGGCCAATCCCTCAGCCCTTCTCTCTGTCCCTTCCCAAAATATCAGTCCTTGACCTCAGGACCCTGTTCTCAACAATCTTACAAACTCATTTACACTGAGTGATGATCATCTGTAAGTTGATTCCCTACCCTACCCCTACTGCTTTTAAGTAGGAGACATAATGCCTTACCCAGAATAAAACATCACTTTATGTTAGAATTTTGGGCATTTTGGAAGATAGCATGCTTATAATTCTCTGACCCTGGCCTTATTTCACAAATCTGTACCTTTGTACAAGCTATTATTTTTTTTTTCTGCTTAGAATGTTCTCACATTCCACCTTTCCTGTCTGATGAAATTCCTGCTCACTACTCATAACAGTTTCCAAACATGACCTCCTTCCAGAAAACCTTCCCTAACTCTAGAACTGTGTTAGCACAGGAGACACTGACCACAGAAAGCTCCTGAGCACCTGAAATGTGACTAGTCCAAAGTAAGATGTGCTAAAACACACAACAGATATACATACAACTTAGTAAAAAAAACTATCTCATTAATTCTTATATTGATTTTATGTTAAAATGACAATACTTTGGATATATTAGGCTAAGGAAAATATATTATCAAAATCATTTCATCTTTCTTTTTACTTCTTTTTAAGAAACTACTAGAAAATTTACAATTGCCCATGTGGCTTGTGTTTGTGGCTTGCATTAGATTTCTATCGGATAGCAATGCTCTAGAGTCCAGACCAGTGGTTCTGAACCTGCAGAGGGAGCTGGAAAGTATGGCTGATTTGTGAGTATCTCTGAACATCTGTGGAATGGCACCTTGGAGTGAAATAATCTATGGTTTTGATGTATATCAATAACGTATTCAAGATAATCAAGGAAGAATAGACGTATTAGGTTTTTGGTGTTTCATCAAGCAGTTTTCATCTTTCATCAGTTTTGCTGAAATCCTCACTTCCTCCCGACCCATTCCTAATCCTGTGGTGGTGCACGTAGAGTCTTTTGTTGAGTTGACCAGTCCCTGACTGAGCAGATAAAGTGAAATATAATCCAGCTAAGCATGGACAACTGTGGCAGAAAAAAAAAAGAGAAGAAAGGAAGCTTATATCAGCTGGCACACACAGTGCTAAGCACTTTAAAATAACCAGAATTCTCTGAACTGTGCTCAGTGGAACAGGGGTTCTGAGGGATGTTGATCAGTGTTGTGTTGGGGGTGGGAAGGGGAAAGGAGCTTCCATGTCAGATTGCAAAATGCTGGCCTAAACAAAGGTGACCAAATTTCTTCATGGCAGGACTTTCCAGAAACTTTAATATGTTTTGAAATATTGTGATAGCTCAAAAGGGAAAAATTGAATTCAGTGTTTCCCAACTTACTGACCACAGAATTCTTTTGAAAATACCTATCAACATCATTGATTGGTAAATTTGTTATAGACAATGTTATTTAATTTGCACTTTACAGGGAGGAAACTGTGGCTTAAGAAGTCAAGTGACTGGCTCAACATTTCAATGTTACACAACTGGTTCATGGCTGAACCAAAATTCCAAATTCAAGTTTATACCAGAGGAGGGACTTAAACATGGTCAGAAAAGGCAAATATCATCATGGAGAATTCACAATACATATGGAAATATAAAGAAAAAATGACTTAGTCACTTCTTCCCTCATATCCCAAGCTCACTGCCCTCAGTTCAGTGTCTGCTTCCTCTTTGGATGAAAGAGATCTCCTCTTCTGAATTTCTTAGTACTCCTCCTTTGGATTTTGGCATATATTGCTTTATTGTTAGCTTTTTATATAAACATATCTTATCTCTGCAAATAGATTAGAGGCTTGCTGTGGTATTACTTTGAATTCCCTACAGTGTGTCTTGCATATAGTAGTGGCTTGATATAACTTTCTCTGTTGATTACCAGCCTCTCCAGCTTAGCTATTGATGGTTTGTGGTATCTTTTTACAGTATCTAAATGCTACAGAAACATTGGCTCTTGGTTCAGAGACATCATGTGTTCACCTAAGCTGCCAACCCAGTATCAAATAGCCTGATGTTGAGTGCTGACATACCTGTAAAATGCAACTCATGATATCAGATGCGATTTTTGCGTGAGGAGTGTCTTCGTCTTTCCCAGAGGGTCTCAGGTTGTGTTCCAAGCAGGAGTCCCAGAGCCCCACAAGGGCCTTTGCATGCTTTTCAATGGACTCTGTCTCTCTGATGGCTGTTGTGATTCTTGTGATACATATTTCAACGACTGCCTGGTCATTGTTATTGGTTTGGTAATCCTGTTTAGAAAAAAAACCTTCATGTTAAATAATATTCTATCTGCATTAGGACAAAATACTAGCTCAGTCTATAACAAAATGGGTAGGCCAGGTTCTGGGCTAAGGAGCGAGGGTGTAAAGCCCAATACAGTAAGGGCCTTCTTCACTGGAGATCGTGATCTTGTGGAAGAGGCAGGTATGCAAATACGCTGAAATGGAGCAGGTGCGTCCTGTCACCGACAGACAGGCAGCAGTGAGAGTCCAAAGGAGCGTAACTGCTCACTTGTGGGTGGGTTTACTCTCCAAGCTATTTCAGATTCTAAGTCCATTACAGGAAGGGGTTACCTTTAACTCTGACATTCCAGGAACCTTTGTGAAATGTTTCAAATTACCCTCTAATTTCCCCTCATCATTAGCTTTCTCTTTCTGGGCACAATAGAACACATTATTTCATCTCTCCCTTTTCTACCAAACCCATTTTAGCTTTCCCCAACTAAATTTCCCCCCATTCCCCTCAAATACCTCATCATCTGTACTGAGAGATAATAGGACCCTCCAAAACATACAAATGTGAAAAATAGGCCCATCACTTTAATTTGGAAATTGGTCTGACTGTGTACTCCACGTGGT
This sequence comes from Daubentonia madagascariensis, assembly GCA_023783475.1. Classification (NCBI taxonomy): domain Eukaryota; kingdom Metazoa; phylum Chordata; class Mammalia; order Primates; family Daubentoniidae; genus Daubentonia; species Daubentonia madagascariensis. The sequence goes on from JAKFHU010001670.1 coordinate 23,209,518, forward strand.
GGATTCATAAAACTGAAAACACAGCAGAGCAGCAAAGTGTTTAGATCCTTCCATCGTCATGTGCTATCAGAGACGGGAAGTGATGGGGCTTTTCTGTCCAACTGCAAACTCCAGCTCTAGCAGTCTTTCCTTTTTTTTTTTACTACTATAACTAATGGCAGTAAATGTCTTGTACATGAAGTCCTCTCTACATTGCAAATTATTTATAGCCTAGATTTTCCAGAAGTGGAAATTTCTGAGACAAAGGACAGAAACATTTTAAAGGCTCGTGATACTGACAGCTAAGCCATTTCAAAGAAAAGTCTTACTAATTTAAACTCCCATCAGCTGGGGTCTCCTTCCTCATTGCACATTAGCAAGAACAGAGTATTTTTAATTTTTGCTAATTTGATCAGTGAAGAACAATATCTCATTGTTGTTTTACTTAGAAATTTCCTTGACTAAAAGTGAGGTTGACTATTTCTATGTGTTTATAGGCCATTTGTAATTCCTCCTTTGGGAACTGCCCACTATATCTTACGTCTGTTTTTCTTTAGATGACTTCTTTTTTTTTCTTGGTCCTCCTTTGGTGCAATATCTTTTTCTATTAAGGATATTTAAGTTAACATTTGACACATGGTTGCAAACACGTCTCCATGTTTTATTATTCTATGTTTTTTTTTTTTGCTGCTATTCATTGACATGCTAAGATTTTAGATAATCAAATCTGTCAATAGTTTGGAGTTTCATTGTTTTCCTTTTTCAAAACTGGAAATTTAAGTTGTTTAAATTATTTACATTTTAAAAGGTAATACATGGTACAAAAATTCAAAAGATGCAAAGAAAAGGTTTGCAGTAAAAAGTTAGTGTCCCTCCCAGCCCTGTTCCTCATCTCCCCAACCCCTTTCCCCATGGAAACCAGGCTCAGCAATTCCTTATATATTTTCCAGAGGCATCTGAACACATGCAGACATCACCTGCGCAGTCTCCTTTCTTTCTGTGTGATTCCTTTAACAGCTTTTTTAAACTTCAAAAAAACTTTTTTCCTTATTCAAGTTTAATAAAAATCACCTCTATTTTTTTCAGATTAAAAATAACTTGACAAAACATTCAACATTTGTTACTTCAGAATTAATCTTTCAACCATTCACTTAGCTCTTAAATCTATCTGGTATGTATGGAAGTAAGTAAAGATGTACATTTTTCAAAAAATGGCTAATCCAATTTCCCCGCCATCATTTGTTGAATAATTCATTTCTTAGTAATTGTTTTTATACACATCAGGTTCTCTTTCAAGGCTATCTTTCCTGTTTGTGTGTGCCATTTCTCAATTCTTTTACAATACTAATTTTGCCACTTTCCTTATATAAGCGCCACAAATTTTTAAAGGTGTTTCCTGGTGTGTTTTATGTCTTTTTGTTGTTGCTGTTAACATAATCTTTGTATTTTTTTGTTCTCATTAGAACTTTTACTTACTGCTGATTAAATGAACCTATTGTTTTTTGTATTTATTTTGTACCCAGCTGTTTAGCTCCACTATTCTTAATTACAATAAATTTTCAGATCATTCTCTTGGGTTTTCTAAAAAGATGTCTGTATTTTATGCAGCCTTTCTGAGATCTATCACTTTTATACATCTCATGGCTTGTTATTTCAGCTAGAGTTTCCTAAGCTATTCCATATAGAGTTGGCACAAGAATGCTGGTTTAGTTCCTGGTATTAATTCCTGATTTTTGATATAAAATTTTATGGTCAAAAATAAGAAAATATAGTAAATGCTTTAAATCATATAGAATGCATCACTTTCTTTCCATTTCAAACTTTATATATTTGGTTTAACTTCTCTAGTAAGCATTATGCAGGCTTTGTTGGGTGAGATAGATGTTTTATAATATTATAATTTATAATATTAAAGAAGTGTCAATCTACTATTTTACTGAGTTTAGTTTTTAATCAAGAATGGGTGGGGAATTTCATTTAATGCCTTTTTAGCATCTATGGCTATATCGTAATATTTTTGTCCATAGATCTATCTATATGATAATTATAGAAACAAATTTCCCAATACTAGTTAACTTTGCATTCCTGGAATATATCTTACTGGATTCTGGAAAATAATTTTTTAATGTGCTGCTAAATTTTGTTTTTAATATTTTATTTAAAATTTTTGCATCAATATTTGGTCTTTATGTTTGTCAAGTTTCATATCAATTTTATGCAAATTTCATAAAAGGATTTTGGAAGATTTAAGCTCTCCATAACCTTACTTATTATTTGACCTTAATGCATCATGGCCCAAGAGAAGTGAATTAAAATTTCCTGCAACTAATGTGTATATCTGTTTTCCCTGGTATCTCCTGGAATTGTTGGTTTATAAATATTGTTGCTATGTAATTTAATTCATATATAATCTTTATAACTCTTGTAAATGGAATTCTTTGTCATAAAAAGTGCCTTTTTTGTTTTATTTAATATTTTTGGCATAATTTTTTTATTGTCTGATATAAAGATCATGATCCCTGTTTCTTTTGGTTTGCATTTGCCTAGCATCATTTGCCCATTCTATTCTTATTTAAAATTTCTTTTATAGCCTATGTTGCAAAAAATAAATGGCTGTTAACCCTTTTGATTAACTCTGTAGAAAAAAATTTAATAATCATTATTCAATGATTATTAATAAACAAAAATATGCCTTAGTATATGAGGTCTACAAAAATAAGAAGATAGTACTTAATCATCTTCTGATTCCAAATCATTCTATCATAATCAACAATTTTAACATGGTAGGGATACAAGCAACTTCACAGATTTTCATTTGAGAACAGAAGGCCCTGCCTTAACAAATGAGTGAGCAAACTTCTTCTCACAATTTTCAGCAAAGAGAATTGGTTTATATTCAGCATTGATTTTCTGTCTCAAAGTATCATTTCCTGTGATTCCTATCTGGTAATTTGACATAGTGCAAAAAAAAAAAAAATAGCCTGTATATTAGGTTTGAATATGTGATGTGGTTTTGTTGTAAATATCAAAATAATTTGCTTTAATTTGAATTATTAACATGTGCTTTACAATCAAGTGCATCATTATTTAACTCTCCATCATTTAAAAAATATTTTCTAAATCTTTTTGTTGCATATATGTCTCTTGTTTGCTGGATTTTACCTTGTGATTCAATCTAAAAGTCTTTTTTTAGAAAAAAGGTGAGTTTTTGCTCATTTACCTGAAGTGATAAGGGAGATATATTTGGCCTTAAATATGTCATTTTAGTTTACATTATGCTTTTGTTTTTTCTCAACGTTTGAAGTTCACATATTTACTAGGAAGTGGTACATCTTGGCTCAGACACAAGCAAGGCCAGAGGGCACACATAAGCTGTGTGAGCAGGTGACCCAGACAGCTATGTCATTTATAACTATAGAAATGACACCTTACATTCAGGTAACAATGGCCACATGCAGGGTTACCTTATGACCAGCTGACAAAGGAGGAAAATGTCGGAAGGTGGTTTATTGATGGGTTGGCTGGGTATATGGGTGCAAGTAAAAATTTGACTGCTGTTACAGTATACTCAGGCATGGCCCTGAAAGATGGCAGTGAGGGAAGATTCTCCCAGTGGGCAGGGCATCAGTCCATGCACCTTTGTGTGGAAAGAGAAATGTACAGGTAAGAGCTAAGAATCACGGGCAGTGGTAGATGACTTGGTTGAGTGGACATGGACCTGGGAGAAGAAAGATCGGGAAATCAGAGATAAGGAACTCTGGGAGCATGGATAGATGCATGGGATTGGGCACAAAGTATAAATATCTTTTTTATTCCATGTTAATGCCCATGAGAGCATTCACCACAGAAGAGGCACTAAAAGTAAAAGTAGATAGAACGACTCAGCCATAAGATATCAGTGAAGCCTCTGTTGTTAGCCACCCCAGTGTGATCCAGGGGGTGCATAATAGGAGTAACTATGGTGAGAGTTTGAAGCTGTGTATCACCCAACACTGCCTTGATGTGAAGTCTGCAGCAACAGAGCCTGGCGCTGAGCCCTCAGAATGGCACCACCCCTCAAGGAAACCAATCAATCACAGACATGCTTGAACCTGTCACTAACTTCCTTCTTGTAAATTTCCTCAGCACAAGAGATCAATCAGTATCTCAGAGAAGCTATTTCCATATGGGATGAACTTACTACACAAAGCAAATGGTTTCAAGCAGTGCTGGGGTGGACTATCATGGACACTATAGTGCACTGTCCAAATCCCCCCTCCAAGACAGAGGCACTCATTTCCTCAGCTGTTGGTTTATAGCCAAGTCTGCCTGCAGAAACTCTCCTTGGTTAAAGGGAATGACCTCATTCAACGTTTTCTTACTTCCTTTGGACAGGCTGCATCCAATGACTAGTCCAGGTGGGGATGTGAAGGCCTGTTCACCTGTCTTAGGATGATCTTGAAGAGTCATTCCAGTTCCAGAGCTCCCTCTGAGATTGCTTTTTCATAACTGCATCACAGTTCAACTTCTCCTTCTCTGCCCAGTTCTGCTTCATCCACTACCCAACAGGTGTTGTTTCTAAGAGCACTTCCCTATAAATTTCCTACATGTTAATCACCATTTCATAGTTTGTTTTCCTGAGAACCCAATTACAACAGGGTTTATATAGATGACATTGAGAAGCACAGTAAACCGTATCCAGATAATAGTTGAACAATAAATGGCAAATAGATTTCCATTTGGATGAAACAAGCCTCAATAAAAGCTGAAGGTGCAAGTCAATGGAAATACATGACATACATCTGTGTCTTGGTCATGAACATCAAGACTCAATCTCTATGCTAAGAAAGTACTGAATTATCAGAATTTTAAAAGGGGCCTTGGGAATGAGGCTGGTGTGTGCAGAATAATGTCAGCAAGATTGTTGAACATAAAGAATATAGTCTATGATTTCTAATTAGAAAAGTTAAGCAGCTGCTCATAAGGACAAATTACTTCACACTGCTCATAATTGTAGGTAATATAGTAATATATTAGGTATAGGTACATCAGTTATGAACCTTAATATTACTGTGAACCTCTTAAAGCTAAGAATTCTTATTCTTAGTAAAGAGTATTTTTAAATTTAAAAAATTTTATGTATTTAAATCCTATATACAATATGAAGAAAAAAATATTCTCCAAAAAGGAGATTTCCTTCAAAAAAGGGGGAAAATCTGAATAACTAGTTAATTGCTTCCTTCAACAAATATTCAAAAAGGTGAAAAAAAAACTTTTAAACTTGTATTAGTTATGTAATTGAATAGTTTAAAACTTTTTGGTGAGGCATCAGCTTTGCAATTAGGGTTTTCTGATTTACATTCGAGAAAACATCCTGTTCTTATGAAATATGTGTGTGTGTGTGCATGTGTTTATGTTTGAGCTCAACACTGGGTCTGTACCTGTGCATATTCAAATGAGCGGCTTCTAAGGACCACAGCTATTTAATGTCAAACCCACCAAACCATATTTAGAGAGATTCATTCTCATAGTGACCTGGTCATTGTCAATTTTAAAGTAATTTATCCTAAAATGGTAAGGATGTCAAATTGGAGAAGTAGGACAATGAAAAAGCCACAAATCATGCTGTTCCAGGCCTAGTTATCAGGATGGTTCACTCCCACTCAGCCACGGACATTATACTCCACGTCAGCATCCACTAACCTTTTCAGCCACCATTCTCTATGCTAAAAACAGTCTCCAGGGAATTGCTCACTGGCAGAGGGAATGGGGAACATCTGAAATAAAGCAGTTCGTGGTGGGAAGAGTACATTTGGCATGGAAGTGGAAGTTTGGAAGAGAAGAATGGAGACATCCTAAGGCAGAAGATGTAATTATTTCTCCCTTCCTTCTTTTAGAGACAGCAGAGCATAGTGGTTAAGAACATGGATTGCGTCAGACTGTCCATACTCAATGCTAGGTTCTGCTCTTACCAGCTCTGCAATCTCAGGCAATCTCTTATCTCTCTATGCCTCAATTTCCTAATTTTTCAAATTGGGATATTATCAATACATCCTATAATATTTTCTAGGATTGTTGTCAGGATTAAATGAATTAATGTATGGAAAGGATTTACAACAGTGTCTGGCACACAGTAAGTACAGATAAATGCCAGCTATTGTTTTATTATTTCCCTTAAGGATACCAGAACCCTAAAAGCCAGCTGTGAGTTTAGAACATACAATGAGTTATAAATATTTTCTTGTGTGATTGATATTTTTATACATTTATTTCACAACCAGTTAATAATGTACAGGAAAAAGACAACATAGTTATTAATCTCTTATAATCATATTCTACATTGGCATCCATACTAATAATCCTTTGTATTTGCATCACTCTTTCCACTTTTAAAAGCACACATATAAACATTATGTCATTTATTCTATCACTCCAAGAATCTCCAAAATCAAGACACTAACAATAACAACAGCAAGTGGTCCTAGAGCTGATAATATTACTGGGATTACTTGTAGAAGCAACCATAAAACCACTTTGGGATGTAACACATTCAACCCAGGCCACTCAGTTGTCACACAAGTAAAATCCTATTTAAACTGAAATTAGAAATCCCAAATTATAAAACACTGAAGAAAATATTCCAATATGAGCACATGTCAGCAGATTAAACACAAAGCAGATTAGATATTCAAAAACTTCAGGTAATGGATTACTGACCTCAAATTATGAAATTATATGTTCAAAATCATTCAATGTATAAAGAAAAATTGTTTTTTATGAGAAAACCACCAAGTCACTTTAAAAAGAAACAGAAAGATATTTTTTAAAGAGATACTTCTAGAAATGAAAAATTCAATAGATGGATGAAACAGTGAATAAGATATAGCTGAAGAAAAAACTCAATGGATTGGAAGACAGAGCTGAGGAAATGCAAACTAATGTATCACATAGAAATGGAAAATACGAAAGATCAAGAAACATGAAGGATAAAATAGGATAGAATACCAAGGATATGAGGGCAATGATTTTGTCTGCTTTGTTTACTATTATATTCTTAATATGTAAGATATTGCTGAAAGATAGGATGTGCTCAATAAATATTTGTTGAATGTACAAGTGAGTGAATAAATAGGATTTCCAAAAGGAGAAGATCAGATAGAGAAGGCAACATTGGAGGTAATGTTTAAGAACTTTCCAAAATTGAGAAAAAGAAAACCTCAAACTTATAAAACACAATGAGGATTGAGTAGGAATATACAAAAAACCCCACATCTAGACATGTAATAGTGAAACCATAGAACACCAAAGACACAGAGAAAATATTAAAACAAACAGACAGCAAAAGTAAATCAGAGGTAAAGGAATGGCAATTAAACTGACAGCAGGTCTCATAATAGCAATAATCAAAATTACTGAGAAATGAAATGGCTGCCAATCTAGAAATCTATATCCAGGTAATTATTCAAAATTAAGGGGAAAAATAAGGACTTTTTCAGAAAAATAAACATTGAGAGAGTTTATCATTACCAGACCTTCACTGAAGGAACTTTTTTTTTTTGAAGTGGTGTCTCGCTGTGTTGCCCAGGCTGGAGTGCAGTGGCTATGTACAGGCAAAATCATAGCACACTAGCTTTGAACTCCTGGCCTCAAGCAATCTTCCTGCCTCAGCCTTCCAAGTAGCTGGGATTATAGGTACATGCCATTGCTGGGGGACTTCCGAAATGTATACTTCAGAAAATAAGAACTTGGATTTGGGGAAAAAATAGAAAGGCAATGAAAAATATGAAGGGTGAAAAAAGAAACAGGGAAATATTAGGTACTTTAAGTAAGCATTGGCTGCATGTTTTAAAAAATCAGTCATTCTAAAGATTGCTATCAATTATAAAACACGTATTTGCTTCAGGAATATTCATATGTAAACAATATCTACTTTAGAATTGATGAAATATTGTGACTGTTTGCTAAAATGTTAAAGACAACTACATTAAAAGAATAGAAATAAAATAAGTAACCCTCAGACCACTAGTCCCAATAGAGGTGGTAAATGAAATGATAAAAACTTAATCAATTTAAAAATTGCAGAAAAGAAGATAAAAGTAGAAAAATCAGGAACTATAACACAAAATAAAATGAAGAAATACACCCAAATGTATCATTTATCACAATAAATGTAAGTTGGCTAAATTTATAATTAATAGATATTTTCAATTTGGATTATTTTAAAAATCTACTTACATACTGTTTACAAATTATATTTAAGTCATAATGACAGAAAGGTAAAAGTAAAAAGATAGAAAAAGAGAAAATAAGTAACTATTACTCCAAAGCAAACAGGGAAAACTTATTAGGAATAAAGATGCTCAGTATATACTAACAAAAGGAAAAGTTCTCCAAGAAAGAAATAACAATTCTAAACTTATGCATACATAGTAAAAAAGCCCCCAAATTTATAAGGCAAGCTTGACAAAACTACAAGGAGAAATTGACAAATCCAACATTATGGAAGAAAACGTAAAAAATATCTCTCAGTAATTGACAGTCCAAGACAAACACAAACTTATTGAAAATGTAGACAATTTGAAAAATATTATTAACAAGAGTTCTGTAATCAACATACTTAATATATGACTCCTAATAGTTAGAGAATACACATTTCTTTCAAGCACAAATGAAACATTTAAAGAGGCAGCATAGTGTGGCTAAGAATATAGTTTCTGAAGTCAAACTCTCGGCTCAATGCTTGGCTCTACTTCTTACTGTACTTACTAGCTATATAACCTGGGACAAGTTACATTATTAACCTCTTTGTGCCTCAGTTTCCTCATTTATAAAATGGAGATATCATTTCAAAAGCTTACTGAAAGAAATAAATGTATTAACATGTGAAAAGCTCTTAGAACAGTTTCTGGCACATAGTAAATATTGCATAAATCTTAGCTATTATTATTTACACAGATAAATTGTGTAACTCTGCAACAAAGTAAGTCTCAACTATTTCTAAACAACTGGTATCATGCAGTTCACACTCTCTGACTACATGGAGTTAAGTTTTAACTTAACAAAAAGATTAAAAAAGTTCTTTGGGAAATTAAAAAACAAACTTCTAAATCACTTATGAGTCAGGGGAAATCACAATAAAAGTAGGAAAAAATTTATAATTCACAATGAAAATATATCTCAAAACTTGTAATATGATAGAATGATGCTAAGTGGTACTTAGCAAGAAATTTATGGCCTTAAATGCTTATGTTAGAAAATAAGCAAATTAAAATAATCAATATCTTATTATACAATTGAGGAAATTAGAAAAAGGGTAGCAGAATAAGGCCAGGGAAAGCACAAAAAGGAAAATAATAAAGATTTTAAAAGAAATTAATGAGATTTAAAAAACAATCTTATACAGATCATCAGTAAGCCAAAAAAAAAAAAAAAAAAAAAAAAAGACATGGCACGGTGGCTCACGCCTGTAATCCTCACACTTTGGAAGGCCGAAGCAAGAGAATAGCTTGAGGCTAGGAGTTCAAGACCAGCCTGAGCAATAAGTGAGACCCCATCTCTAAAAAAAAAAAATTTAAAAATAAAATTAAAAAAGACAAAGCTCTGAAAATATTGGCAAAAAAAATCAATGAAAAGGTGCATTTAAATAAAGGTACAGCAGAAGACAAAAATAATAAAAATAATTCAAATGGTTTTATGCCAACAAATTTGAAAACTCAGATAAAATGTAAAATTGCCTAGAAAAAATATTTTACCAAAAGTGACCAAAGCAGAACTTCCAATTTTCTTCAAAGAATGGATCAGTAGTTTAAAAATCTATTAATTAAAAAAAAAAAAACCTCATGGTGCCCAGAGGGTTTTACAGCTTTCTATGAAATCTTCAAGGATTAGATCATCACACCGTTATAAAACTCCTGTAGATAACAGAAACTGTGGGAACATTTCTTAACTCATTTCATGAGACTAGTGTGTATAAGTCGATATCAAAGCCAAGTAAAGACAGTGGAAGAAAGGCCAATCTTATACATAAACATAGTTCCAAAACTTCTTTAAAAATAGCAAACCAAATTTTAAAATGCGTTAAAATAAATGATGAATTTAATTTTATCCCAAGAATGCAATTATGGGCTTATACTTGAAAAGTCTATTACTGTAATTCACCACATTAACAGATTAAAGGGGAAAATAGGATTATCTCAAGAAGGTAGAAAGAGCAATTGATAATATTAAACAATTATTAGAAAAACAGGAATAAAAGAGAACCTCCTTAATCTGATAAAGGGTATTAACAAAAGCCTGAAGTAAACATTATGCTTACATTGAAAAATCAGAAAATTCCCTTAAATAAAGAATGAAAGAAAGATAACTCATTCACTTCAACCTCGTTCTGGAGAGCTAGTCAGGACGATGAGGCAAAGGAGTCAAAGAAAAGGCACAAGTGTTAGAAAGGAAGAAACAACATTGTCATCATTTTAAGGTGATGATTGTATATTTTTAAAATTCCAAAGAATGTGCTTCTCCCATTTAAAACATATTCTCTCTTGATTTCCTCTTCTCTCCCCATCTTTCTAAATACCAGCCCATTTCTCTGTTCTTTAGGGGAAAATGCCCTGGGTTGTCACTGCTCATTTTCTTCACTTCTTCTCATACTGTCTTGAACTAACTCCAGTCTGGGTTTTACCCTGACCCACTCAATGATACCACTCTTGGTCAGTTCACGATGTCTGAAACTCAGTCAATTCTCTGTGCTCCTCTCGCTTGACCTATCAGTGGCATCTGACATCATTCTGTCCCTGGAACTGTATATTCACCTGGCTTTCAGGACACGTGCTTTTCTGACTTTCCTCCTCTTTCACAGAATCTTTCTTCTCAGTCTGCTTTATGGATCTTTCATCATCTCCTTGACCTCTGAGCACTGGGCTCTGTCTTTGGACTTTCCTATATTCTGTCTACACTCCCTCCCTTGGTGATCTCATTCAGTCTCAAGGCTGATGAGTTTTAAAATTGTAACTTCCAGCTCAGATTTCTCTCCTGAACTCCAGACACATACATCCAGCTACCCACACAACATCTCCAATAAGAAGTCTGACAGCTCAGATTTTACACGTCTAAGGTAGAACTTGTGATTTCTACATTCCCTCTCCTTCACCCTCCCTCCCCAAATCTCTTCCTTCCTCAGTCTTCTTCATCTTGTTTAATGACAACTTCATCATGTTAATTTTTCAGGCCAAATATCTTCAAGTTTTCTTTCTCTCCCTCCACACTAACATCAGCAAATCCTGTTGCTGCCACCTTCAAAATATATCTAGAATCAGCTCACCACCACCACTGCTCCATGAAGATCAGAGTCTCTTATGCTCTTCTCTGGATTATTGCAGTAGCTGCACCTCCCCAATTTCACCTTGCCTTCCCACAGACTATTCCCAAAACAGGAAAAGAAAAATCAGATCATGTTACTTCTGCACAGAACTCTTCAGTGACTGCTCAAGGCCCTATGTACTGCAGCTTCATCTCCCTTTTCCCTTTGCTCCCTTCACTATAGCCACACTGGCCTTCTTACTGTTCCTCAAAAACTCTAGGCTACAACCTCAAGACCTTTGTACTTAATGACTCTTATGCCTGAAATGATTTCCTCCAGATATTCAGTAATTGCTTCCTCATCTCCTTCAAGTTTGCTTAAATGTCAGCTTCTGTGTTGCTTCTCAGTATGGACTACTTTGTTCCCCCTATTTAAAATTTCAAACCTCCAATCCCCTATCCCCATCATCTGCTTTACATTTCTACATAGCACTTACATATCATCTTCTAATATACCACACATTTTCCTTATTTATTTTATTTTCTGCCTTACCCAACTAAATGGATGATGTTAGAGATCTTTCATCTATTTTGCTTACTCCTGTATTCCAGAATCCAGTACAGTGTCTGGCACATAGTAGGTACCTAATAAACATTTGTTGAATAAATAGGAAAATGTATATAGATGAATTATGAGGATTGGTAGGAGAGTTGAGTGAGTTTGCTGGATATAAGATCACTATACAAGAATCATTTGTGTTACAGTCATCCGAAAAAAAAACAGTTGGAAAACACAATTTAAAAATATTAGTTATAGTCCCAGCAAAAAATATAAAATATTTATAAATTTAACAAAAGATGTATAAGATTCTTAAGATCCTTAAGAAAAAAATTACAAAACTTCTTTTGAAAGATATTTAAGAATATCTAAATAAGTGGATAGAAATACAATGTCTACAGATAAGAAGACAGTACATAATGATGTTAATTTTCTTCAAATCAATCTATAGATATGATAGAATCCAATTAAGGATGTTGACAGAATTATTCATAAAAATTGAGAAGCTTAACATAAAATTATTAAATAACAAAAACAACCCAAAGCAATTTTAAAGAAGTTTAGGGATACTGTCCTGCCAGATATGGAGACTTATTATGAAGTAAGAGAGAAGCTACATATTGGAATGAGAGATATACAACCTACCTAAGTGACAAAGGACTAATACAAGAATATACAAAACACTCCAAGTTAATAAGAAAAGATTTTAAACCACAATAGAAAAAGGAAAAGAAAAAACTAATAAACAGGCACTTCACTGAAGAGGAAACCAAATGGCCTATAACAAATAAATACATGAAAAAATGGTCAACCTCACTAATAATGAAAGAAGCACACATTTAAACAACAATTACATGCTGCTTCACTTAGAGTGAAAAAAAAACTTTTAAAATTTGATAAAAGCAAGCATTGGTGAGGATATAAAGTAACTGGAACTTTCATACAGTGCTGATGGGAGTGGAAACTGGCATAACCACATTGGAAAGCAATTCGGTGGTACATCATAAAGTTGGAAGTACACAAGACCCCCAAACCAGTTATTTCACTTTTAATTGTGTACTTTAGAGATACACATTTGCCAAAATTACCAATTATAAGAATGTTTATCATAGCACTGCTTAAATGATAATCAATCAAAACAATAATGGGTAAATTGTGGCATATTTATATAATGAAATACTCTATCCCAGTAAAAATAAATGAATTGGAACTACATGTACCAACATGGACAATTCTCAAAAACATAATATGAAGCCTGATGACAACATTTATATAAAGTTTAAAAACATGAAATACAATGCTATGAATAATTTTTGAACCATGCATATGTAGCAAAATAAATAAATAAATAAATAAATAACCCAAAACAAACCCAACCATGCATGGATAAATACCACAAACAGGATATTGGTTACCCTGGAAACCATAAGAAAGGAGAATTAGATTAAACACAGACGTGCAAGGGATTTTCAATTGTACCTAACTTCTTAAACTGAGTAATTCTGTGTCCCTAATGTGTTTCATTGTTTAAAAAAAATTAAAGAGGACTGGAGGGTGTGTGGATCAGTTGGGTATTGGCAAACAGCAATGGATAGGTGGGAGAAGTGGATGAGTGGGTAAGGAGACAATGTCACTTGAAGTAGTCTGGGAGGAAAGCCAAGTCAGTACACGAAATGACGATTAGGTGAACGTAGTCCAGAAAGGACTTGAAACGAAAAGACAAAACTGAAAGGCATGTTTGGGAACTTGAAGAGAATTTTGAGTGAGGAGTCACCTTTTCAAAGCAAAGCACAGGGACAAAATATTTTATAGCAGTGTTTTGGAGAACTGGTGGAAAAAGAGGGCACAGACTGGAGAGTGGAATCTAGTAAGGTTCAATTATTTTGTGAGTGACTTTGGGGAAGTATTAGAGGCTTATTTGCCAAATTTTTGGATTCCACAAAGGTGAGCCTGATAAGTAATATATTGGACAGAATCATAATTTTTAAGAGGTATGAATATGCAGGAATGAAGGCCTAAAGACAAGGCTATTTGTGCAGTGGTGTAAAATGTGTCATAATATGCTTAACCTTTTTAAAATTATCTAATTACTAGTTTTGATTCAACCTGAGGTCCTTAGCTTGTCACAGGATAAATGTGGATAACTGTGTTATGTTACTATTAAAAATAAATTTTAGAAACAGTGTATCTGACTAGTATCAGTAATTGTTCTAAGCAATTGGTCCAAGTACTGGGCAATGATAAATTATAATAATAAATCAGGAACATTCCAGAGGAGGGTAACCAGAATGTAGGCAGTACTTAAAAGCTACAATGAGGCATTCTCAAACAAGGTGGAAACTAGGTCGCCCTTTGAGGACTAAACTAATAAAATCCACTTGTATGAGAGGGATTAGCCAACTACGGGCCTAAAGAGAGACACTGTGTGTTCGTGGGTGATTCTGCAGATGAGTTAGATGTAATTTCAGGGAGGAAGGGCTGGAATGTGATTGTAATAAAGGAGAAAGAAACCTAGTCAATAATGATATTTCTTATCTAGAGAAAGACTGGGTAAATAGACTTGGGGAGAACAGCATGAAGCACACAAGAACTTGATCCATGTGTGTTATAATTTTCATTATAAATCAATAAATAAGCATTCCAATTTGTATTTCCAAGCCTTGTATTTGGATAGCATGATTTGGATAGCATTTCTCATGTCCTGGCAAAATTGAGTTTTCCACACCTAAGAACTGAGGGCTACAATGTGAGATGGTATAACCTTTCCCTGACATAGGCCTCTTCTTTGTTGTGTAAAAACCTTCAGACACTAAGGATGTTTAGCTGGTAAGAGAGAAGCCAGAGGTGAAATCTGATGCTTATCTTCAAAGTTTTAAAGTTTTTCTTATAGGAACAGAGGTTAGACTCTTTTGATTGTTGGGGGTAAAGACCAAGAACAATGGGTAGAAAATACAAAGAGTAAGATTTCATCTGGCTAAAAGGAGGAACATACTAGCTATTTAAGCTTCCAACAATGGCACAGCTATCAATTTGATTCTTTGATCATAAGCAACACAAAAAGTCTGGATAACTATAGCAAAAATGATAGTAATAATTAAAAGATATGAGGTGGCTCACGAATTTGAAGGAAAAGCTGAAGTACCTGGTTTTAGAAGGGGCAGTGAGCAAGGCAGCTACAGTGATAGAGGGGCAGGGAAAAAATGACTGTTTCTTTGGGGCACTATCATCATGATAAATCACTCTCTGCTGATTTCTTTCTCAGAATCAGTGGGGAAAAAATTCTGATGGGCAAGCTTGGGTCAGGTGTCTCACTCCTTCCTTCCCCCTCCCCTGGCAGGACAGGGTAGGGAGCCACCAACTGTAGGAAACTTTGATGAAAGTCCCATTGAGGTTTCATGCAATGGAAAGGGGCAATTTACTAAAGGAAAACCGAGGAGCTGAAGAAAATATCAGAAACCTAATACGTCCTCATCATTGTAAGTGCAAAAGAAGAGGCCACCTATCCGTCAGCAATCCTAAGAAAGGGATTTCTGTACTAGAAGGAAGTTGGAAAGAGTGATTTAGAAGGCCCCTTACTGTTCTATGTTTCTAAAGAGGAATTGAGAAGTGGAATTGATTACTGAGATCTAAGGTCATTAGGAAAAACCTAATAAGGAAGAGCTGGGCCCGGATCCAAGAGAAGGATGGGACTCAACTAACAGGAAAGAAAGCTGCAGAGTAGGTATGGTGGTTCTGTGTACTAATCAGAAAAGGAAGGTAAGGAGCTGCTGATATTGGTCACTCAAACTTAATATATCTAGATTAGAAGTTACTGTCTTTCTTCTACCCTATGCCATGGTCACAGATAGAGAAATGGAAGAAAGACGTGATAGAAGTTAGTAGATAAAGAAGACACACAAACTCCTGGCTTTCCAGACCTGCTGGCCAAGTGGGATGCTGACTGGAGGCCGTAAGGGATGGACAATGCTCCTGATGACCAGGGACCTGCCAGCCTGAATAGTTACCCAGTGCCGGCATATAACAGAACTCACCAGTCCTAAACTCTGAATGTGACATCTGTGAGGCAAAACAACTAATGAAGGAAACAAAAGAAATCACTGGCCACTAGTGACCTCTAGTGGAAATAGGTTTTAGGAAACTCAGATGTTTTTTGTTTTTTTTTCCATTAGGAAGATGAAAATCAGTGGCATTTTCAGCTAATTTATTTGCAGAGGAGTGTGAAGGAAGGGGCTACTGGAAGCAGCACAAAAATCCTACCGAGAACGTGGAAATGTACCAGAAAAATTTATGTTTTGAGTCTAAGTTGATGATTAATGTTCAAGAAAAAATGTGGACACGTAACTGCTGTCAAGAATATTACCTGAGAAAAGAAGAGTGTTTGGACAATGACTTCATTGGCCACTGGGGAATTTGGCATGTTGACAGCAGCCACCAAGAGAACATGCTAACAGGCTTGAAAAGGAGGTTGCACTGGTTGCCCGTATGCCTTTTAAACCTCTCTTCTCTGTAACACGGAAGAGAGATGTTATCTCTGAAATACGTACACATTTGCCAATTCAGTATTTTATGGCTTGGGTCCCACCAATTTCCTCTTCCCAGTGGGTGTCTGTGCCAAGTGTCGGCAAATGCTGTTGAGCTGGGAGGATGTAAGAAGATGCCTGTTGGCCTAGGCCTTTGAAGTGGGACCAATCTCAGGGAGGGTCTAAATACAACCAAGAAGGTCAATATCAAACCGGGCTGGGCACTCCACATCCATGCTCTTTGGGAAGTGCTTTTATAATCTTGACATTGGGGAAAAGCAAAGAAATAGGAGGATTGATGGAGGTTTTAAATCTGTCTGATCATACTGGGGACTAATAATGGGTGAGTGGAATTAAATGGGGGGAGGGGGTAGAAAAAGGAGCAAAGGAAAGACAAAAAAGAGAGGCAATACAGAGGGAAGCAGAATCAGCGTTATCAAGCCCTGGGCAGCTGTCACTTCTGGCAGCGAGTGACCCTGTTGTCCTTGTCTCATATTACCCGCAAGGTGTCATCCTGCCTGCTTTCATTATTCAGCCTCCACCACATACCCTGCTCTGTTTACTGACGCTCTTGTGCAGCTTGGCAGGTCTGCTTTCCCTGAATTTGCTCCCTCTCCTCTCCATGTCATTTCAAGAATGTAAAAATAGTCTCTTAATAATATTTTTGTGAGAATTCTATTCTGGTCTGCAATTTCCAGAGTTCTGGTCTCCATGAGTGGGCAAAAGGTAGCCTAACTGCCCCCTAAGCCAACAACTTCCTGGTGTTATTTCTTAGACACCAACTAAACCACAGAGCAGAGTTAAGAGAGACCAGTATTACTGGCCCTTCCTCTTTCCCCTGCAAAAATCATTTCCCCAGGATATATACCAACCTTTGGCTCTAGAATAGGTCATTTTGGGTATCTAGTCTATAAACCAGTTTACTTACTGAAGATGAGCTAATTATTTTAATTTGCTCCAAAGCTTCTGTCAGGCTGTCTTCAATCTCGGAGTCATCTAAGGAGAAGAGGTCTCCAGCTCGTGAAAGATCTTTTTGTCCCAAAACAAGTCTGAACAATTGATGCATGATGTGGTGGAGTTTGATTAGTTGACTTTCTACAGATCCAGGGCCATGTGTTTCAGTTATCAGAGGTCAGTAAGGCAAAAACATGCAGCAGGAAGTACACTTTGCATTCCATGAAAAGTCATTTTTCTCCAGACTTTGAGGTTTTCATTGACACCCTCTGCAAGGGAAACAAAAAATGACATAATATAGCCATTGGCAGTATGGCATGAGCTCAGAATGTGAACTTGGTGCCCAGCAGAGAGAGAACACCAACAACAAAAAAGACACTTCGAAACATGTACATTGAGTAACAGATCCTGGCTTGATGGTCTTCAAATGAGCTCTTTCCTTATTTTTGCCTCATATCTCCCGTCAAAAATTATTAGGTTTCTTCAGAATTTAATTTGAACGTTAAAAAGCAGCATGAACCCCATGCTTATTTTGCTCCTGCTTTCTCCTTTCTACATCCTTCTCTCCATGCCATAAGGAAACAAGCAGATAAGCAGCAAACATGCCCAACACTTGCCAGATTTTCCCCAAACAGATACTCACGGAAATCAAACAGAAAGGGAGAGCAAAAGGAAAGAGAGAGTATAGGAAACATCTTTTAGACCCAATGCTTGGGGGCTTTTGTAGAACCTTTCTTTCTTTCTAGAACCTGGACATGGAAACCAGTGCTTACCTTCCTGACTGGATTGCCTTGCTATATTGGCAATAGAAGTTCCCCACCCCAGTCTAAAAGGTGATCTTAATACTTACCCTATTTCTATGTACTCTCTAATGAAGTAGCAATAAATATAGGACGCTGCCTAGGAATATGGAATTAGATAAATCTCTACTGAACATAAACATGAACTTGAACTCGAACACTGAAATTGAAAGTGATAGCATTGTCATGTAGGCTAAGGAAGAAGGCCTTGAGATCAGGAAATCCTCCCTCTATTCCCACAATTGAAATAATAAAGTTCCACTGCACTTCTCATCCAATTAACAGTCCACAGAGAGTAGGGCAGTGGCACAAATTAGATATCTGGTTATTCTCATCAGCTCCCTTCTGAGCCTAATAAAATCACAGACCATTTATACTGGTAGAGACCTCTGTAATCATTTAATGGCCAGGGAGGTTTAATCACTTCCCCAAGGCCCCATAGTAGCTGTGGCTGGCTGGTCTTCTGATTTCAGGCCATTGGGCTTTTCTCAGAGTTTACAGTGGAGTGAAAATTACCTCATACATGCAGGTAATTTACAAATGCAGCCTCATGCTCACATAGTGAGAGTCAAGAGTTAGTTATTTAATGTAAACAACAGACAATTCTGCCTAGCATTTTACTCTGAATGTGTTCAACAGAATGCATGTGAAAAGGGGGAGTGGAGTCTGCTGTTCCCTTGGGCAGTTGCAGACCTCTCCTCTGAGCTATAGCTGTGCTGAATGTAATTTTCAAATTTAAGGGTACATACCCTCCACACCTCCCTTGTGTGGTCACAAAACACAACCCAAATCTTTCGTCAGGCACTCAACCCAAATAGGCTATCTGTAGTATTCCAAATGATGCGATTCATGGGCCATTTTAGGGATTTCAAGGGCAGTATTGCCTATAGTCAATTTTTGTACTATCTACCAGCTTTTGTAAAATGATGCCTGATACTTACATACCCTTATCTATGTGCCAGGCATAGACACTTTGCAAATATTGACTCATCTAATCCTCATAATAACTATACGAGCATATATCGCCCCCATTTTATAAGTGAGGAACTTGAGGCAGTTATATAACTTGCCAAAGCTACACATCTAGTAAGCTGGAGAGCTGGGATTTGAACCCAGTGTTAGGCTCCAAGTTCATAACCACTATGACATATTGTCTCCATGTAAAATGTGTGGCTACTGTTAAGAGTAGAGGTTCTCAGAACATTATTAACATTTAGGGATGAAGGTATGGGTAGGGTCATGAAGTGAGAAAATGAATTCCTTTTCCCTCCTTCACTGACCCTGCATCCTTGCCCATCTATGCCCTGGGATGTAGGCCAACCAGGGAGCAGGAAAGTTACAAGGAAATGGAGCTTAGAGGAAGAGGAAAGGAGAGTAGTAAGCTTTCAGTGGGTAGACGAAGGGCAGAGTGAGGGTACCACAAAGTAGTTTGCACCCTGGCAAATGTGGAAGGATGAATTATAATATCTACAAAAAATTATGGCAGTGTTTTCCTGAATTTTTCTCTTAACACATTCTTCCCCCGGTCTTAGATATTTGCAGTGACAAAATCTCAGTGAAATAGTATTCAGGAAAATTGGATGGAAATGACTTCACCTTGACCAGTGAACTTGTTGGACAATATCTGGCACTTCATGAAGCAGATTCAGCTGCCCCAGACACATCAGTTCAGGAGTTCCAAGAAGGAGCAGAACTACATGCTGGCTTTCCCTGGACTCCTTTTTCACACACCATGCTTACATGACACTTGGTATGCAGCCCCACATTCATGCTTCCAACTTCAGCTGTTACTCTTGAGGGCCATCATGTGCAAAACATTTCTTTGGGCCCTTAGCAGAAATACCAAGTTGTTCAACACACAGCCATACAGGAAAACTTTCACAAATCTAGGGGCAGCAGAGGGAGAGATGAAACTTGCACCAAACCTTCTACAATATGGGGACTACCAAGAGAAAAGTACCCTGGGAACTATAAAAAGAAGTTTCAGGAAGTATAATGGAGAGAGAGGTCACTCCTAGGAGAAAATGATAAGGAGTGGCTTGTGGAAGAAATGGTGTTTAAGCAGCACCTTTTAGGATCGGTAAGATTTTTACAGGTTTTATTCACTGCACATGTGCTGAGTACATACTAAATCAGCAGCTTGTCTGGGGACTGGCATTCAAGTCCCAGCTTGGCCACTCAGTGGTTGTGGGACCTTTAGTTCATGCTTTTCCCTTCCCTGAGCCTTGGTTGTCTTAATCTGCAAAATGGGGCTAACGCACACCTAGTCTATCTCACTGGGATGTTTTGAATATCTGAGTTGATAATGCATAAAAGAGCCCTTTGAAAATAATGACACCAAGAGCTGATATTTAGTGTTTGCCATGTGTCAGGCACGTCTCTGAGTGCTTCCCAATTATTGAGTCACTTAATTCTTATGACAATTCCATGAGATAAAAAACTGATGTTCAGAGGGGAAAGTAACTGCCAGCACAGAGGTATTAGAAGGTAAGTTGCAGAGTTAGGATCAAAGGCAGTTGGTATCTCAGGACAAAGCGTGCTCAGGGCTTTGTATAGTCACATACATGACTATGTGTGATAATTATTATTGAGCTACCTCCCTTCCCACTAGCTCTCATTTAGTGAGTGCCCCTATATGCTGCACATCCATTCCTAGACAAGGATTGGCAAGACATGTTACTTATTTTTCAGCAGCTCTCATCAATGTTTTTGCTCAGGTGTTTTGCTTCTCCTGCTGGTCTTTTTGCAATAGCAGAGAAGGTAAGAGCCAGATCAAATTCAATCTTATCTTCTGAGAAATTCCCTACCCTTATGAATGTCATAGTCCTGTGGCCTATATACATACATGCATATACATATATCATATACACACAAGCACACATGTACACACACATGTATATATATGTACACACTCAAAATACATGGTAGATATGATTACCCAAAAGGAAGTAAGACTGGTGAGGATAAAAATTATACCCGAGGTTAAACAAACAGTCAAGATTCACATCCAGGTAGGTCAGACTCCAAATCCCACACTTTTGGTACTATAAAAAAAAAAACCTGACTTATAAAATTCTTACTCCCCACCTTTAATTTGTTTCTCTTATAATTTCTTTCCCTAATCTTTAAAGGATTCTAATCTGAGGACAACCTTCTCATTGTTTACTTTTATGGTTTTTGTTTCTGTTTTGTTTTTTTAAAGCCGGTATTGGCTGGCAAGTCAGCTTTCTGTAAGAAGAAACAGAAACCACAAAAAGAGAAATGATTCTGCACCAAGTGTGGCACATTTCAGGGAGTCACAGCTATCCCCCGCAGACTCAGTTTACCTGCATACTTCTCCTCAAAGGCGCACTGTACTTAGCTGTGTGGTTTGAGACTGGGCAGGAGATTCAGGCAGCGGACTCCGAGGACACAATGAGTGGAATCCACTCAGCTCAGTGAACCTGAAGTTGTTCATTGCGGTGCTGGTGCCGGGTGGAAGAATTCAAGGAATGCAGCCTGATGCCACCGGCAGCTCCAGAGCCCGGTCAGGTGACAGGCTGCACCTCACCCAGCGGAGAGTTACCTCTGAGTGAAACACTCTGTTTCCTGGGGTGAAACACAAAGCCTGCTCCAGTAAAGGAGAGTTGTTTTTAACAGAGAAAACAAAACTCCTTGTGTTCGTGAAAATCTATACTTTCCCAGGGAAGAATGGGGGGTGGGGGAGAACCCATGCAGGAAACACAGCTTTCACCAGGAACTCCAGCAGGTGAATGGGAAGGCTACAGGGAGCCATCTCACAAAGTCCCAGGGGAAGAGGAGGGAACTGTTGCTTAATTAACACTTCCCTCTCCCACAAGATTTCACACAAGTATTTGAAACACTGTCCAGTAAGAGTCACAGCTCCTAAAGAAACTATCCCCTTGCTTTGCCTCTAGATGAATCTTGTTGAAAATTTAAAGATGTAGGAAGTTGCTAATAAAAGGGACAAACTTCACAAACATGCATACTCTCTTTTCCACTTTATTTGCTGGGAAGTTCTTCATAAAAGTCCATGTGGACCAGATATGTTGGATTTGCATTTTTAAATATTGCAACAACACTTAGCAAAGGTTTATCCTGCTTAATCTATTGACACTTCAATGGAGAAAAAAACTCTCCTTTATTGTTTAAACAGTTGACAGTGCAATTAAAAAACCATGTTTTTAAACTGTATTCTTCTCTACCCCTAATTTATCTGTTCCTATAGTAGATCTATTGTCACCAGACCATCTTTCTGCTGGCAAAGTGCTACCCTCCAGATAAATCCATCCTCATGTTCACTAGATGTGGACACTGTGAGCGTCTCCTGGAGAGTGCCACCCCACAAAGGTGTGCATTCGGGGTGTCCACAATCAAACCAGGTCATGTGCTTAGGAGAATGATCTCATAAATCTTCCTACACACTTGGTGATCAATCATATTTTTGTGCCATTCACATATAGAGGACTTGAAGAGTTCCTTTATAAAAATGGGGAATCCAGTTATCCATGAGTAGGTGTATTCTTTCATTAGTAATTTTCTGATTTGCAAGATACCAATGAATTCTCCCCTTTTAATGAAATACACTATATTTCTTTAGCCTTCCCTCATTATCCTCTAGTCATTATTATTGGTTTTTACCCCTAGATTTTATCCAGTTTTGTTACATTTTTAAAAAGTGTAGAGTCCAGGATTGGACACTCTACGGGACTCCAGTACGAAGAGCAGAGTAGTAAAAGTGTGGGAACCTGGACACAATTGGGTTCCAATCTCAGCTATGCCTGCAGTGTAAACTTGGGCAGATTGATTAGATTCCCTGACCCTCAGGTTCCTCATTTGCACTTGAGAATTATGATATGGGTTGTTGGAAGATTTACTGAGATTATGTAAAGCATTTAACACAGAGCCTGGCATATAGAAACCACGAAAGTGAAGGCAATCATACCCTTAACAGCATTGTTATTCTTACAGGTCATTCCCCTGTTAACATATCCCTATATCACACCTTTAAAAGCTAATACACTATTGTACTGCTAACTAAATTGAGTTCATTACATTAAAGATGCTTAGGTCTTTTCCACTTGAGCCATATTTATATCTTAGTTGTTCTTTTCCTCAGTCTTAAACCCAGGTAGTTTATTTTTCATCTGTAAACTTCACCATCTTGAATGCGTCCCTGTTGATTTTTTGGCAACTTTATCTTGAGAGATAACCTTATTGTGATCCTACCCCCACCAAGGCTGAACAATAACAGTGAACTTTTTTTACGGAGCGGAAATGGACTAGAATACAATGTATCTCATATTTTTTGTGACTGGGTAATTCAAATACCTGAGTTTTCCATGTAAGTGCAGTACTAGCTCCCATGTTTATTAGTGAGAAGGGAGTGCCCCACCAGGGCACCAGCCACTTTCCTTACAACTTTTCAAGGTGACCTACACCCAATGTACACTAATAAAACATTGGTGGCTTACTCTATTACACATTTGTAGATTCTGCTAAATGAAAATATGCGTGAACCAGAGGACTTAATCCCCCCACTATGGAGATACCACTTGTTAAAAATTGAAGTTCTTGGGGGGGGGGATTTCAATCACCACAATTAAGAAGCCAATTTATGATAAAGAATTCAGCCTCTAGCTTCCAACTCAGGTTAGGATATGCCCTGATTTCCTCACTTAAGAAAATTCTAGAATAGCAATATTTATTTACCTGCTTCAAAACATTTTCATTGTATTTACCTGAATAAAAATGTCCATTGACTAACTTAGACTCATTTGGGTTCTAGAAACTTTGAAATAAAGTTCTCAGATAGATTTTCCCTTGAAAGAAAGGATTAAAGATTCTTTTGAAGGAGCATCTTTTTCACACAGTGTGAAAGGACTACAGGCGTTCCCATGGGAATTGGCTGCATAAATTTCAGCCCTTCCTACAAGATGTCTATTGTTCCCTGGATGTCTCTCAGTTTCCTCTGCTGTGGTGTGTTGCTACACTTCACTTCTACTGAAAGCCTCTGAGGCTGGGTTATTCCAAATGATGCTAAAGGACTCAGCCCTCAGACTTTTTGCTAGAACTCATATAGTCAAAGTTTGTAGCAAGCTTATTATCATAAGCACATACAAAAAATAGGTTTGGTGGCCTATTTAGGCAAGAGCTCAAAAAATCAACTTAATTTTGAATACATATTTCAACTTATTGAAACACAAAAAGAAACATTTTCCTTCAAGGAGAGTAAAATAGTTATTTTCAAGTCTTAACAAACTTTTTAAAACTAAGAATTTTGTGATTTGTCATAATAATTTCATAGTGTATCCATTTTATCCTGTAAATTTTGACTTTACAGGTCATATTTGCCCTGGAATGATACAAATCTTGCTAAAAAATAATGCTAATTCAAATTCTGTGAGTTTGTTTTTCCAGAAAACATACCCAAATTCTCAAACTACAAGGAAAACTGAAGGCTAAATGTATCTTCATTTACATTTAAATTTCACGTATTAAACAACTATATGGCCAATTCAAATAATCTCCTGAGTATTTTTTCTATTCTTTAAACTGAAAATATATATAAATGTCATTGAATCCAATGGTTGATTACTATAGCAATTTAAATGTGTGTCTGAAAGAACAAAAAGGTGGTTATATTCAGTTATGATTTGTAAGAGATCTGAAATACCAAAGGAAAAAACAACAGTAACAACAAACAATACTGGTTGCCCTGTCCAACCCACTGACTGCAATGATGCTACAGTATTTAATTTTCTTCAAAAATCATAGGCAGGGCCACTTTCTTTGCTGGCTGCAAAATATTTCTTGAGATAAACAAAAGTATGAAATAGAAATGAGACTAGACTATTACAGAGTAAAACAAAAATGCACATAATATGAATCTAGAAGCACAGCTTTCTGCTCCTGAGGCCTAGAGACATGTTTTAATAACCCACAGAGAAGTGGCTTTTTTGCCCTAATAACTGAAATGCATGCAGACATAGCTAGACCCACAGCTCCCAAATGCGCTTTAGCTGCATAATCAGCCAGCCCCTGGAAGTTTCTCAGCTCTACTCCCCTAGCCCCATTCCTTGCCTCGCTGCTGCAGCTTCTGACATTTACTTTAATTAGCTGTTGTTTTTGCTGAACGAAAGGACTGGAAAGGAGACAGCCATACCTCTTAGCACAGGAAACTCTGGCCGTCATAGGAAATAGAAGGCAAAAAGCTTGATCTTTAGAGCACTTCGGCAGGGACCCATGACCATGCTCACGGGCAGCCCTGCAGCCCCTGCCCGTCCTGTGGGCTGTAGCCGCGCCTCTCCGCGCCGCTTGTCAAGCCAGCGGTGCCCTTCATCCCCTCCCGTGGACTCACCGTGCGGAATCCGGCAAATGAGTAACTTCTCCTCCCTCTCTCAAACTTCTGCTTAGATCTAACACTTGGCGCAAAGCTTCACTTATTTCTACAGCAGATTTACAGATTTCTCTGAGCAGATCCTTAGTTGGAAAGAATTAGAAGATTTGCCTAACAACTAGTAATTTAGGTTCTGTTAATGAATAACTCATTTTAAGGAATCAAGGGAGTTTTAGGTTAATATCAGATATGGAGCCTTTTAGCAGGCATCAGGAAAAAACCTGGGGAGGGATGGAGGGAGGGAAGTGGTGGAATGAGATGGTATTTAAGCCAAATGTGATATAGAAAAAATACAAGAGAAGAAAAATGGCTAGTCTGAAGGAGCAGAAGTCTAACTATGTCACTGCTATTTCTAATGAAACATTGAACAAAAAAATGAAGCTTCCCTAGCAGCACTAGGGATTTTTCCAAGCTAGCATGGTTCCTTCTTGCAACCACTCAAATTGCTAACTCGCTTCCTTTTATCGTGCACATGTAGAACTCTTCCTCTAATTCATCGGGTGGTCTCTCGCAAGCAGCCCCGCATCTCAGCTCTCTCTCTTTTAAGGAGCATGCACTTCAAAACCTCTAATGTATAAATTAATAGGTGATGCCCAGTGGATTATTATATCTGGAGGCTCTTCTCTCCCTTTAAGTGTATGGCATAGGCTTTCTTCCCTTATTGATCTGAGGTTTTGCCTACACATAAAGTGATAGAACATTTCTGAGCCTCTCCCAGCCAGAGCTTTTGGTCAAACTGTGTGAGTATAGTGGAGGGTGAGTACAGTGGGGAAGGGTCAGGTGTAAGGTGGACAGCTGGAAATATCAATATTTCCATGTCACTGGCAATCGTGCTGCCATGTAAATAAATTGCTGGTTCAATTAAAAGCCATACTCCCGGGGTAAAGATTACCTTCTCCTGTTTTTATCACCCAATATCCACTTCTACTTCTAGCCAAAACTGTACCCAAATTTCCCTTGGGAAATCATGTCCTTTGGGTAGAGTTGACACCCATAAATGAGCCCAGTTAGTCTTAGTCAAACCCCTGATCATAGTGACTAATTTAGGGGAGGTATGTGACTACTTCCAGGCCAATGAGAGGACAAAGGTAAATGTTCAGCTTTGGGGGAAAAAGTCCCTGCTGGTGACGTCATTTGGGCACCTTAAACCAGTTGCCCCTGAAGCTAGCAAGATCTACTCTTCAGCTGATAAATTCCTTAATAGCTTAGTGATTTTAGGTTCAGTTTTCTGTCATTTACCATCAAAAATTTCCCACCTGACAGAATCAATGTAACCTAGGCTTGTGGGAGGGCTCTCCTGGGTGCAGCTCCTTGAAGAATAAGTGGATTAAGAGACTCATGAGGAACTGCCTATGGTAAATGGGCCCCTTCAATGACAGCACAGGTTCCACCAACAACTAGTAGAAGCAGAAAAAGCCTGGGAAGGAATGTAGCCATTCAGTGTACCTAAAAGTGGCACTTCCCAAATTCATTCTTCCTAATCAGCTACGTGTTCACTTCCCCAGTACTTTCACTTTAACCTCCTAGACTTGCCTGGCAGTGCCTAGTTACATACTTTATAACTTCAACAAACCTGGTCATGGAATCCATTCACTCATGCATAATTTTCAAACTTTTTCTTGGGTAATTAATTTTACAGTGTATTGCTTTACCTTTATTTTTTCCCCCTCTGTTCCTGCACAATTCCAAGTCCCTCCTCCACCTTGGGAAACTTGAAATAAAAATTATCTCTAACCACAAAATCAGAATAAGACATTTTCTTTACAGAAAATAGGTAAATTCTAAGGCAATCTTAAATGGGTGAATTACATATGAACACTGAGAATTCCTGAATGAACTCACTTTCTATCAGTAGCTTTTCCTACCTGAAATCACTGATGCTCCTTCAGGCACACCATTTCTTTAGTCAGCACTCCAGCTTTGGAAGAGTCTGTTGTAGGCACAGAGACTGAGACATAGCTAGGAACTCCCTCTTAGCTCAGCAAAAATAGCAGGTGGCTGGAACTGTGAGTCAAGTTTTTTAAGAACTTTTAAGAGTCCTATGGGTAAGGTTTATTCATTTTGTTTCATTATAATAAAGAATATTTTGATTAAAAGTATGGTACTAAAAGTAATATCTTTTACTCCCAAATTAGAGAGGACTCATAATTCTCCCAAACCAGCTCCTCATCTGTGTTTATCTTGGTGATTCACCAAGTACACAGACAAGAAAGCTGAGTATCATCCTATGTTCCTCCTGCTCCCTTTCTCACCCACATTCAGTGACTCTCTGGGTCCTGTCCATTCTGTATCCTAAGGTGGCACTCAACAATCCATTTTATGGTGTTTACATTCCCCTTGTGTAATTTTTTTCCCCAGTGTGTGTGTCGGACTTGCGTCTTTCTTCAAACAAATAGAATATTAGTAAGATGATAGAATACTATTCCTGTGATTACTTCCTGTTACTAAGACTCCGTCCTGCTGCCAACCTCCCTCTAGATCGATTCTCCTTGTTGGTTTGATGAAGTAAGGAGCCATGTTGAGAAAGCCCACATGACAAGGAACTATGGGTTGCCTCTAGGAGCAAAGGGTGGCCTCCAGCCAACAACCAGCAAGAAGCCAGGGCCCTCAGTCCTTCAGTCACAAAGAAATGAATTCTTGTAACACCCTTAGTGAACTTGGAAGAAGGTTCTTCCCCAGATAAGCTTTCAGATGAGAACACAGCCCAGTCAATACCTTGACTGCAGCCCTGTGAAACCCTGAACAGAGGACTCATCTTAAGCAATGTCTGGACTTTTGACTCAGAGAAAGTATGACATAATAAATAAATGTGTGTTATTATGAGCCAATAAGTTTGTGGTAATTTGTTACACAGTAATAGAAAATGAATACACGACCACTTTCCCCTGTCTACTGCCATAGATAAATAGCTATTGTTTCTGTAAATTCTTCATCCTCTCATCCCTGGACATTGACAGCAGTATTCTTGAAGGTCTCCCTGCTTCCAGCATGGCCTCTTCAACTCCATTCTCAACTCTGCGATGAAATCAGTTTGCTAAAGTAAAATGTAATATGTGTCTTCCACTTAAAATTTGTAAGTGGCACCCATAGCCTGAGGCTGAAATCCAAATTCCTTTGCTTGGTACACAAAGGACTTTGTAATCTGGTCTGCACCCCTCTCTCCACCTTTGCTTCCACCGCTTATGCACACATAACCCTTTATAGTGAGGTCACTACTTTCAGAATATATCCAGAAGCCTGTCACCTTCCACCATCTTTACCACCACTGCTGTGATCAAAACACCATCATCTCATATCTAACTTGGATTATTGCAATGGCTCCCTGGCTTCAGTGTTTGATGTGTTAAAATATAGTCTAAACAGAACATCCAGATGATTCTATTAAATTGCAAGTCAGAACTGACTCTCCTGTAATCTGCAATGGAATGGCTCCCCATCTCACCCTGAGTCAAAGCCAAAGTCCTTTCAATGATTAGCAAAGCCCTGTATGATATGGCTTCTCCCTTCTCCCTCCACATCTTCAACGTCATTTCCTACCACTCTTGCTTTTGATCTCTCGGTCTCAGTTATACTGGCGCTACACAGAGTTTCCTTGCTGTTCCTTGGACACGCTGAATATATTCCCACCAGAGGACCTTGCATTTGCTGTTCCTGCTGCCTCATAGGCTCTTCCCCCAGAGACCCATATGGCTAGCTCTTTCACTTCCTTCATAGCTTTACCCATACACCACCCGTACATGCTTACCTTGATCACTTTATATAAAATTGCAACACTCCTTCCCTTCCCAGCATGCCTTATTTCCTGCTTTATTTTTAAATTTTTGCCCATAGCACTCACTATCAACTGACATATCATATATTCACTTACTTCTTTTTTTCTTATCCGTCTCCCTCATCACTCTTCCTAGAATATAAACTTTATGTAGGGAAGGACTTTATTTGTTCAGTTGATTCCTAGAGTTTGACATAGTGTCTGGCACAGAGTATGGGCCTGAGTTGTTGGAATAAACTTTGAATAAATAAGGGAAGGTAATTTTAGCTCAATTATACCCTCTATGCAAGACTGTGATTTAGAAGTGAACAACCTGATGAAGGATAACTGTGAAGAAACCACTTTGTCATTGATAGTAGCAGAAACCTCCACCTTTCATGGGCAAACATGGTTGCAGGTCAAGTTCCCCCCCCAGCAGTGGCACCTGTGGGGGCCATGGTGGTTTCTCATAGGATCTAGTGCAGGATCACTAGATCCAGTCTTCCTCATTAGGCCTGCTCTCCAGTGTGGTTTTGTGTTTCTTTTTTCTTTTTTTTTCCAAGACACAGTCTCGCTCTGCTGCCTAGGCTAGAGTGCAGTAGCATCATCATAGCTCAATGCAACCTCAAACTCCCAAGTTCAAGCAATCCTCCCGCCTCAGCCTCCTGAGTAGCAGCAACTACAAGGGCATGCCACCACACCCCGACTGATTTTTCTATTTTTTTGTAGAGACGAGGTCTCACTTTGTTGCTCAGGCCAGTCTTGAGCTCTTGGCCTCTAGCGATCCACCTGCCTTGGCCTCCCACAGTGCTAGGATGACAGATGTGAGCCACCACACCTGGCCTTCCTGTGTGGTTTTGATTCTTCAGTTCTCCAAGCAATTTTGTGAACTCCCATTATCCTTTTAACAAAATCCATTTTTGTTTAATCAGCCAAGAACTGCTTCTGTCACTTTCAACTAAAATCCCTGACTTATGATATACTTATCATTCTCCCTTTGGCTTCTGTGTCTTGATCCTTCCAGCCCCTCAACCTGAAACACCCTGGTCTGTCTATAAAATGCCAACTCATTCTCTAACCATGATTCTTACCTCTTCCAAGTAGAACTGATCATATCTTCCTTTGTCTTCACAGGGTAACTTATACAGACCTCTACCATATTATTCTCATTCTCTCCCACTTGCTGACAAACCCTCAAGGAGAAGGACCAAGTTATAATTCATCTGAAGAACTCCAGTTCTAGCCTACTATTGGCACAAAGGAAGAATTCAATAAAAAGTTCATTAACGAAGGGCTTCCTTTATAAAAGCATCACTGAAATGATAATTCTACAAATGAAAATAACTCTGATGCAGAAGGAAAGAGAGGGATAGCAAAGAAACCCATTGACTGAGATACAATTTTTTTCCTTGTCCAATTGGTTAAAAAAAAAATTAATTTTCCCAGTACTAGGAATGAGGAAGGGGACACATCCTTTTACTAAAAAAATGCTAACCAGCCTGATAGGAAAAACAGAGAGAAGACACAAATTACCAGTATCAGGAATAAGAGAGTTAACATCACTACAGATTCTACAGATACTAAAAGGAAAATAAGAAAATTTATGAATTTATGTCAATAATTTACAACTAGAGAATGGAAATCCTGAAGACAAATTGTCAAAGCTTCTCTCATTCAGATAACTAATACCAATAACCTAATTATTACTAAAATGAACTATAGTTAAAAACATTTCACATAAAGAAAATTTGAGGCCCAGATGTCTTCACTGGTATTCTAAAAAACACTTAACAAAGAAATAATACCAATTGTATACAGATTCTTTCAGAAACTTTACTTTATTTCATAACTCATTCTATGAAGCCACCATTATCCACCATATCAAAACCAGACAGTGTAGTATCAGATCAAGATAGACAAATGGATCAAAACAGACAGCCCAGAAATGGACCCACAATTATGTGGACAACTAATCTCTATATAAAGACATTACAGTGGAGAAAGGATAGTCTTTTCAACAAACAGTACTGGAACAATTGGATATCCATATGTTAAAAAAACTTTGATCCATATTTCCTATTATATACAACAATTAACTAAAAATGGATAATAGACATAAAAGTAAAAATTAAAACTATAAAACTTTTGAAAGAAAACACACAACAAAATGTTTATGACCTTAGGTTAAGTAACAGTTTCTTAGATATAGTAGCAAAACCATGATCCATAAAAGAAAAGAGTTGATAAGTTGGACTTCATCAAAATTAAAAACTTTTGCTCTTGAAAAGATACTGTTAAGAGATTGAAAGGCCAATTCCAAAACCTGAAAAAAAATGTGAAATCCGAAATACTTCTGGTTCCAAGCATTTCGGATAAGGGATATTCAACCTGTATATGGATCCAGCCTTTCTATGTCTATATCTTTACCCAAAAGAAATGAAAACATCTGTCTATACAAATGTACATATATGTCTATAGTAACTTTGTTGGTAATGTCCAAAACTAGAAAAAACTCAAATGTCCACGAGCAGATGACTGGATAAACAAACTATGGTGTTATCTATACAATGAAATACTACCCAGTAGCACAAAGGACTGAAATATTTAGATACAACAACATAGAGGAATCTCAAAATAATTACGTGGTGTGAAATTAGCCAGTAAAAAAAGAGAACTACTGTATGATTCTATTTAAATAAATTCATGAAAAATGCAAACTAATCTATAGGTACAGAAAGAAGATCAGTGGTTGCTTGGATGTGTTGGAGAGCGGAGCCAGAGGTTTGAGGGAGGAGTTATTATACAAATGGTCATGAAGAAACTTTGGGAGGTGAGGGTGTATTCATTATCATGATTGGGATAATTCCACAAGTGTATATATACATCAAAACCTATTAAAGAGTACAATTTAAATATGTGGGATTATGTTCATCATACGTCAACAGAGTTGTTAAGAAATTATGCCTAGTCCTGGCAAAGAAGGAGAAAGACACACTTTTATACTGTTGGCATAAATGTAAATTACTACAACCTCTCTGAAGGTGAATTTGGCATGTCAAAATCTTTAAAAATGTGTACCCTTTGTTCTGGGTGTTAAACGTCCAGGACTTGATCATAAGAATATTCATTGCAATGCTACGAATGTCTTATAATAGTAAACAAGTGAAAGAGAAAATTATGAGCCTCCAACCCTGCTCCTCAAGACTTGAAGTCAGAGAAACATGGTGGTTCATATGGAAGGGAACAAGTCTGTGGGCTGTTCCCAGAAATGGCTCCAAATGGAAGTCATGAGAGTGGTGAAGGAGTCTAGCCTGGTGACCCAGGCTCGAGGTCCTAAGGATTTGGGTCCAACTCTGGCCCATAGAAGAAGCCTCTCCACTGAGGCTGAATGTGAGACAGTGACCTGAGGAGCTGAGACTTTGGGGCCCAGTTGGGGCACCACTAGGGCAGGGGTCCAAAGCTTGAAAGCAGCAGCTCTAGAGCAGTCTTGGACAAGAGTCTGTGCAACTAACCAGTCCTCAGTGACCCACAGTATGGACATCTATGACACTGACAATGGTAAGTTGGTCAGACTTGACTTCTCTCTCCAACTGACATTTGGAAGCAAGACTGGCCTAAACTGAGAATGCTCCAGTTGGGGACAGAAAAACATCCTGACCTTATTTGAATTTTTGTCTTTGCAACGCAAAGTCATGATAGAAGTTCAATTGATTTGAAAACTCACAAAATTAGATTTCTACCAATGCTTTTAGAATTGAAACAAATTTATCAAAACAGATATTTCAGATGATAAAACCACTGCATTAGAATTTTTAAGCCCCATGAAAATATGAAATCTTTTTTAAAAACCTGAAAATCTTAAAAGTTAAAGAAAAGTAAATATTTCCATTACCCATATTTAGTAACAATACTTTGTCATATTGGCTTCCAGTTCTATTAGATAAATTACAAATACACTCAATATTCACTCACTCAGGAGCAAAAACCATAATGAGTTTGGTGTATCACATTAAATGTTTGCACTTTTGTACTCTTATATGTGCATAAAAATTTATAGTATGGGTTTGCATGTGTGTTTATGTAGCTTATACAAATTGTGTCATGTGTTACATAATAACAATTGTCTGCATCTTATTTTTAAATTTGTCATTACAATGCTTTGAGAGCTATTAATATATAAATATTTATATTCATATGTAAATATTTTTATATGTGAAAATTCTTTCATTCATTACTGTGCTTTGAGAGCCATTCATACATAAATAAATAATGTGGCTACATGTGGATGGATGGTTGGATAGAGAGATAGATATCCTTTTAGTGGCTGATAGCATTTCATCTTATGAATACAGCACATTCTACATATCCATTCCTCTATTGATGAAGTTGTAAGTGGTTTGCAGAATTTTATTGAGAGATAATGTGGATTTGGGGTTGAAATAACACAGTGGGCTGGCCTAAGTTCATATCTAGTCCTACAATTTAGCAGCCACATAACCTTGGGCAAAATTCTCAATCTTTATGTTATGATAGATTTTTTTTAAGTCTATAAGGCAAGGAAATTAATGATGCTTACCTCTTAGAGTTGTTATGAGGATTATATGAGATAATATTTGTAAAGTGCTTGGAATCACGACTGGAATGTAGTAAGTGCTATGTGAGTGTTTGTTAAATACAAGCCAAGAGAACCCTCCTTTTAAGTGCTTCCTTGTGTACAGTTGCAGGAATTTTTCTAGGATTCATGTCCAGAAGTGAAATTTCTGGGCTGTAGGGAATGCAATTTTTAAATTTTATTAAACACTGCCAGATTACACTTCAAAATGTCAGTATCAACCAGTATTCCCACAAGAACGATGCCTTTTTGTCACATATCTGACACTGTTCAACAAAGACTCCTTAATTTGACCTGTTGATGGATGACAACAGTATCTTTTTGTATTAATTTACCTTTTCCTGATAGGTGATGAGAGTAAACATATTTTAAATTCTGAATATATCTATAATTTCTCCCCTGTTAAATGCCTGTTCAAATTCATATTATTTTCATGAATTTATATGGAGTGTCTTTTTCTTACTGATTTAAAGGAGTATTTTACATACTACAGATACTAAGGCTTTGTATGCTACATATATTATAATTATATTTAATTTGTGTTTCAGCTTTATTTTGAGGGGTTTTGCTGTACAAAAGTTTTGGTTTTTTAAATTTGAAATTTAAAAAAGTAATACATTCACATAGTTCAAAAAATTTTAAAATATATGTTAAAAGGTATAGAGTGAAAAGATACCCACCTCTGGTCCCCATTGTGTTAGCATGTTGTTGCTTGCCCCTCTGCAACAACAAATGACATGTATCTTTCCAAAGTTTCTTAATTCAAACACAAGAAAACACAAGTATATATTTTATTTCCACAATTTTACATAAATGGTTATTTGCTCTTTACATTCAGTTCTGCATATTGCTTTAATCACTTAACAATATATCTTGGTGCTCTTTCCATCTCAGCATGTGGAGAGTTTACTCATTCTGTTTAGAGCTGCATATTATTCCACTGTGCAGATGTGCCATCATTTATTTAATGATGGGCATATGGGTAATTTTAATATTTTTTCACTTCTAAAAATAGAGCGATAAATTATTATTCTTAAAAAAATTCATCTTTCCCTTTATGGTTCAGATTTTTTATGTCTTATTTAAGAAATCCTTGCTTACCCTAAGTTCATAAACATAGATATTCTCCTATATTTTTTCTGAAATATATAGTTTTTTTCATATTTAGATTTTAGTGCAAAATTTATTTTTTGTTCATAATGTGAGATAGGAATCAGGTTTTATTTTCTGTATATAGATAGCAAATTTTTCTAACACAAATTTTAAAAAATAGTACATGCTTTATCTATCGAATTATGATACCAGCTCTGTTATACTCCAAGTTTTCATATGTGTTTGGGTCTATTTCAAGAGTCTCTACTATGTTCCATTGGTCTATTTGTCTTCCTTTGTGCCAATACTACACTGTTTTATTATCTTAGTTTTTTAATATCTTGAAATTGCATAGAAAGAGTGCCCCTTTTTTGTTCTTTCTTTCAGAAATTGTTTTAGCAATCCTTTGACCATATAAATTTTACATGCAATCATAGACCATAGAAATCAATTTGAGATCTTGATTAGAATTGTAATGAATATATGGATTATTCGGGAAGTATTGACATCTTTACAATGTTGATTTAATTGATGAATAAGGTAAAACTTCCACTTATTCAAGTCCTCTTTTATGTTCTTCAATAAACTATTACATATTGTTTTCATTAAGTTCATGCACATATTTGTAGGGTTTGTTCCTAGATACTTTATAGTTAAGTTGCTGTTGTTTCTTTTTTATGTGATTCTTTTTTTCTATTACATTTTCTATTTTATTACTCCTTATGTAGGGAAACTTTAAAGATTTTTATTTAATGATCTTTATTCACAACCTTGTTGAACCTTATTATTAGTTTTAAATGTTTATCTATAGATTCTCTTATTGTAGGCAATCTTATCATTTGCAAATATAATTTTATCTTTTTTTCCAATTCATATTCCTCTTACTTCTTTTTCAAGTTCATTTGTACCCCCTTCTGATTTCTTTCCAAACCATCTTTCCATTAGTCATTTCGAAGAACCAGAGTAAGTTTTCTTGGTCATCTTCCTTCCTGCCCCCCTGTTTTTTTTTGTAGTTTCTATTTCATTAACTTCTGCTTTTATCTCTGTTGTTTCTTTTCTAAAACTTTTATTGGGTTTACTTTTTTCACCTAATCTCTTGGAATGACTACTTAGCTTACTGATATTCTTCTGTGGCTTCCTAAAAAACTTTCTTTAAATTGTATTTATAGATTTGATATTCTTATCTTTATAACTTCCTTCCCTCTACTTTCCCTAGGTTTATTTTGCTGTTCTTTTTCTGTTTTCCTGAGCTTGAAGTTGAGGTTATTGATTTTCAGCCTTTCTTCTTTCCTCACATTTGCCTTTAACACCATAAATTTCCTTATAGGCATAGCTGTAGCTGCCACTCATAAGTTTTGACATGTTATATTTTTACTATCATTGAATTCAAAATATTTTCTGTTTTTATTGTGACTTTTTTTGGCTCATGAGTTATTTAGAAGTCTATTGTTTGATTTCCAAATATTTAGAGATTTTTCTAGTTACCTTATTATTCTACCACTATTGGCACAGAACACATTGTATTCAATCCTTTCAACTATTTTGAACCTGGTTTTGTATTTCAGTATATGATGGTTTAAAACATGTCCTGCATGTTGGATTTAGTGTTCTATTTATGTACATTAGATCAAATTTACAAATTAGTTTTCTGAATATTATTTTATATGGCTTCTTTTATTAGATATTTAGAGGCATATTATTAATACAATTTCCTGATATGTTTTGGAATTGTCCATTTTTCTTATGTCTATTTTAAAGTTTGGTCTATTTTGTAATTTTATCTATTTTGAGTGTCTGTTATACTTGGATAGAAAATTAGAATTGTTATAATCTTCCTGGTGGATAAAAAATTTATTATTATGAAGCATCCTTTATCTATAATATTTTTTCTTTTAAAGTCACCTTTAAAAGAAAAAGTGACAATAATATAACTATGCAATCTTTCTTTTGGCTAATATTTGCATGCTATATCTTTTTGCATCCTTTGAATTTTAACCTCTCTTTATCTTTATGTTTTAGATGTCCTTCTCTCCTTTTTTTTTTCTTTTTACATCGTATGGTTCTTGAGTTTTTTCTTTCAATCTGACCATCTTTGTCATTTAATTAGAACATTTAGACCATTTTCATTTACTCCCATTACTTATATATTTGGGGTTAAGTTTAACACTTAGTATTTGTTTTCCATATGTTCTATTTGTTTTATGATTCTTTTTCTCTGCTTTCTTGCTTTTGTTTTTATTAAACATTTTTATTCCTATTTTCTCCTCAATAAGTTTAGAAATCATATACTCATTTACTATTCTTTTAGCACTTATTTTGAGAATATAGCAGGTATATGTGTATGCAATGTTATATGTATATATACAATATATGTGTGTATATATGCATATGGAGCAATCTCCACAAGACATTATTTCAACAGTGATACCGTAATGTGCCTACGTGTGGATTTCTTTTAATTTATCCTGCTTAGGATTCACAGGGCTTCTTGAATCTGT
Source organism: Daubentonia madagascariensis (assembly GCA_023783475.1). Taxonomy (NCBI): domain Eukaryota; kingdom Metazoa; phylum Chordata; class Mammalia; order Primates; family Daubentoniidae; genus Daubentonia; species Daubentonia madagascariensis. Next base: position 23,246,956 of record JAKFHU010001670.1, read on the forward strand.
GTTTTAAGATCATTTCTGGAGTGTTCTTAGCCCTTGTCTCTTCAAATTATGATTCTTGCCCTATTCCCTCTTTCTCTTTTCCTTGTGGGTCTTCAATTATATGTATGATAAACCTCTTTATTGTACTATTTATGTCTCTTAATTTCACTTATATTCTCTATCCTTTGACTTTCTGTGCTTCATTCTGATATTTTTTTCTGATCTGTCTTCCAGTTTATTAATTCTCTCTTCAACTATGACTAATATATTGTCTCATCCACTAAAATTTTAATTTAAGTCCTTGTACTTTTTGGCTTCTAGAATTTGCACTTTCTTCTTTTTAATATACAAATTCCAATTCTCTGCCAAATTTTTAATTGTATCTTTTCCCCTCCTCCTTTAACATGGTAAGCATAATTATTTTAAAGTCTGGGCTTGATAATTCCAATATCTGGAGACCCAGTGAGTCCATTTCTGTTGGCTGGGTTTTTCCTTAGTTTTTATTCATATTTTGTTGTCTCCTTGCATGCCTGGTTATTTATGTGTGTGTGAGTGTGCATGTGTGAGTGCATGTCAATGGCTATTGTATTTGCAATACCCACTGAAGAAATAATTTAATGCTGAGGACATGATGTTCTTAGGAGGAGGATTTACATTGGCTTATGCTAGGTACCTGGAGACATTAGCATCTCTTGGTATCATCTCAATCCAACTTTAGGTGTCGAGATAAGTTCAAGCTGAATTCAGTTCCTTATTTACAGTTTATCTTGTCCCTAGGACACAGCCCTTCAGGGTTTCTACAGGGGGTTTCTACATGTCCCCTTCCCTTCTTTATAGGTTCTGAACCCTAATGACCCTTTCTCTGTGAAGCTGTGAAAAGTGATATTCCACTTCTCAGCCTCTTAGATTTTCAGGCTCCCCTTGAGTCAGCAAAGCTCATTGAGGAAAAATGGCCACAAAGCCAGCTTCACCTCCCTGGGCTTTGATCCTCCTTCACATCTTGACTCACTGATACTTTCTTATCTTTTTGTATTTTTAAAACCTGGAAGCAAATTGTTTTTCCACACACTTAAAAAATTATTTTGCCCAGATTTTATTGTTTTCATCATAACACTTGGTCAGGTTTACCTAGCCTATCTTTATTGAAAGTGGAATTCTAAAGCAGTTAAGTTTTTATTTCAAAAGTGCACTGTTTTTTCACGAGGTTAGAAAATTAGTCTACATATGCAATGGGATTGTACTGAATTTTAATACATTTGCTTTAAAATGGCATTTATGGATATTTTTGTGTCATTTCTGCCAACTTAGTTTTAAAGGTTCAAGAGTTCACATTCTGAAGACACTAAATAAATAATAACTTGCCTTGAAAAATGCCTAAACTCCAATTATGCTTCACTAGAATATATAACTCTGGTTCTTTATAAGCAATAGTATTAGAGTTGCCAGGGAAACACCTTATCTAGCTCCTTTATCCTTGAGCCATCATAAAAAAATTTCCACCAAAATTTCAAGGACAAAATAATGACTAACTTTCTTAACTGAAGGGAGTTTCAGAAAACAACTAGTAAGTCTGATAAAAAACATATGCAAGAAGGTAAGACCATGAAATTAAATATTTTTTTAATGCAGGTAGTATTGTCTTTACTACCCCATAAAGAATGGTTTGTAGTATGGATACAACCCCCATCCCTAATGTGGTTTATTATTAAAACAACACTTAATTAAGTGGTGGACAAAGCCAAAAACATGCTGTGGTTTAAGAAAATCTCTTAGGTTATTTTCAGATGTTTCTAGTTTGGCAAAAGCCAAAGCATATTTTGCTGAGCACATTTTATTCCTATGTGTATTTTAAGGGAAATCTAACCCATGTGTTTTGTTTCATTAATATTTTGCCAAGTTAAATGGTTCTTTTGTAAGATATATTTAATGTTAAGTTATTTTTATGAGGCTTTTTTCCTTGGATTATGAATTCATATGTCACCTAAAGTAAGTGTACTTTGATCCAAATATCTTGTAGTTATGAAGTCAGAAACCCACAAATCTTGGGTGATTTCCCAACAGTGCCAAATACAATATTTCATTTCTACCTCTAACATAATGATTTTTTTCCTCATATTTGTCAATCAGCACTTTATTGGAAAAACAAGAGTTATCCACCTTTTTAAATCTTCCTTTTTGATAAATGTCCAGATGAGACCATGGCCCAATTCAACATGGACCACTAACCTCAAATTGTGGGTATAGATCTTTGTGTATGGTTTGTATAATGACTAAATCACAGCTATGATTACTTAAAAGTGTGATATAAGTGGACACATCAGAGGACTTGGTGAATACTAACCCATAAAGAGTGTCAAGAATGACTGATGCAACAGGGACTTCTTTTTTCTGAAATAGAGTCTTGCTTTGTTGCCCAGGCTGGAGTGTAGTGGTATGATCGTGTCTCACTGCAGCCTCAAACTCCTGGGTTCAAGCAATCCTCCTGCCTCAGCCTCCTGAGCAGCTGGGACTACAGGTGCATGCCACCACACCAGACTAATTTTTTTAAAAAACTTTTTGTAGAAAGAGGCTTTCTATGTTGCCCATGCCAGTTGAACTCCTGGCTTCAAGCGATCCTGCCACCTTGGCCTCCCAAAGTGCTTGAATTATAGGTGTGAGCCACCATGCCTGGCCCCTGGCCAGAACTTTCAATTAATATTGGATCAATAGTGGTGGGAGTACAAATTAGTAAGCTGCTTTAGAAAACAATTTAGATTATCTAGTAAAGTTGCAGATGTGCATATCCTATAACCTAATAATTCCACTCCTGGATATAGTACTAGAAAAACTTGCATGTGTACACTAAGATACACACACACACAAATTCATAGTCTCATAATAACAAAAAACTGGAAACAAGTATCTATCAATAGGAAAAATGGATAAGTAAGTTGTGGTATTCATATAGTGGGATTGTATAGAGAGCAACTAAAATGAATGAGTACTAGGGACATACATAATTAACATGAATGAATATCAAACACAGAGTGCTGAACGAAAAAACCAAGTCACATAAAAATGCAGTATGATTATATTTATATGAAATTCAAAAATGTGTTAAAAAGAATTTAATGTTTAAGAATATGTACAAATATATAACACTATAAATAGAAATGGAATGGAATAAATAAATATGGAATGACATAAATAAAATTCAGGATAGTCATTATTTCTCATGTGATAATGGAAATTGGAGAAGCTAGGATATGGGAAGAGCTTCTAAGATTGCATTGATGTTATTTTTTTAAAGTTATGTGGCATGTACACAAGTTTTTTTTATCATTATTTGTGTACTTTAAAAATATGTTGTGAATATTATTTTGTATTTATTCAACTTTTAAAAAGTAATTTTAAAAATTCAGATTCGAGCATGCAATCAACATACTGGGTTATTTACCTACAACCCCAATTCCCATGAAACCAAAGCAAAAGGTACAGTCTGTCAGAGTTTAGTTATATGCTTAATGCTTCCCTTCCTGTCGTGACTTAAAAAAGAAAATTCCCTTTGGGTTCTTTCTATGTCTTATATAGCTGGAATATTTTTTACATTTTCAAATTAGATTAAATACCATCAAGCAGCTTCTGTCATTCCACATAAGTAGTAGTGATTACTCTATCAGAAAAAAAAAATCTATAATAACACATCATAGTAGTTAATGCTTGACAAGCAAGTCTCAGTGGTGTACTATAGCTGTCAGTATAGCCATTAGTAACATGAAGACACAATGGGCTAAATTCTACAAGAGAATATAGCTCTCCCTCAGTCAAAACAAGCACTGAACTCTTTCCAGACAACAAGGAATCTATGTATTGTGAAGAATCAATTATTCTCAAATGCAGGGCTGCCAGCCCCCTTCCCTCCCCTTCGTCTGCCTTCTCCTCCCTTCCTACCTTTTCTTCCTTCCTTCCTTCCTCCCTTCCTCCCTCCTTCTCTCCATTCCTTCTTTCCTTCCTTTCCTCCCTTTCTTTGCCAACTTTATTAAATATCTATTATGTGCCAGCTGCTCAGTGCTTATATATGCACTGGTGTCCCAAAAGAATTAATGGGACCTTTCGCAGTGCATATATTGCCTCACAGCTACTTTTTCTTTCTGGCACAGAATGACCCTTACTTTGGTCAATCAAGTGATGCCTTCATAATTTTTATGGTATTTGTCACTTGTATAACTTCTTTTGTCTTTTTTTATTGTGAGTTCTACAATATATACAAATGAGTATATGTAATGTATATTTTTATATATATATAATTTAAAGGATGATAAAATTAACATGCTTTATTCACTACTCAGCTTAAGAAATAGACATAACTGCAATTAGAATGTGTGTCTCTCCAATTTTCCCTCCCCCTCCTCATCCAGAAATAATGCACTACTTGAATTATATATTATTCCTTTGCTTTTCTTTATAGTTTTATAACCTATGTATTTATCTAAATATTTTTAATGTTTTGAAATATTAATATTAATGTGATAATATAGCACACATTCTTTTGTGACTCAATGTTTTTTTTTCAACATTCTATTCTTGTGATTCATCCATGGGGCTGTGGTTGATTTACTTTTTACAGTTGTATAGTATTCCACCGTGTCCCTTTCTCCCACTTTATCCTTTCTTGTCAATGGACATCTGACTTGTTCCCAGTTTTTGCTATTACAGGGAGTCAGTTTTGGACATTCTTATGCATGTCTCCTGGTGCAAATGTGCAAGTGTTTCTCTTGGGCATATACTTGGCAGTGGAATTGTTAGGTCATAGGATATGTGACTCTCCCACTTTACTTGAAAATGCTTATTTAATTTCTAAAGTAGTTGTCCTGATTTACATTCTCATCTGTAGTGGGTGAGAGTTCTTTGTTCTAAATCATCAACAGTTAATGTCGCCTGACTTTTTAATTTTTGCCAATCTGGTGAGTGTGAAATTATATCTCACCCTGGTTTTAAATTGCAGTTCCTTGATCATCAATGAGTTTGAACATCTTCTAACATTTATTTGCCATTCATAATTTTCTTCTGTGAAATGCCTATCACATCTTTTGCCTATTTTTCCATTTGGTTCTTTATCTTTTACTATTGATTCATAAGATTTCTTTATATGTATTTTTGATGTGAAATCTTTTCCAGATATACACATAGCAAATATGTCCTCCCAGTTTGTGGCTTGAATTTCATTCTCTTTATGTTACTTTAAAATGTCTTTTGATATCTTTATTTTAATGCAGTCAAAATTATAAATATTTTTCTTTATGCTTTTTGTGTCTTGTTTAAGAAATCCTTCCCTACACAGAGATTATACATATATTCTCCTTTATTGTCTCATAAAGGTTTTTAAGGTTTTGCATTTCACATTTAAGTCCTTAGTCCACAAAGAATGTATTGTTGTTTGTGGTGGGACACAGGGATTTTTAAAAAAATTTTTTGGATAGTAAACCAATACAGTACCATTTATTTGAGGAGTTTGTCCCTTCTCCAGTGACCTGCACTGCCATCCCCATCTACACCATTTCCTTCCAGGGAAGGGTCTGCTTCTGGGTTCTATGTTTTGTTATTTTAGAATATAGTCTATCCTTGCACCAATACCATGTTGTCTCAATTACTGTATTTGGTAGAGCAAGTTGCCTTATCTTTTTCTTCTTCAGAATGATTCTGGTTATTCTTGGCTCTCTGCATTTCCACGTAAACTTCAGAATCAGATTGTAACTTCCACATCAAACTTTCTAAATTTTGGTTGAAACAAATGAAATTTACAGTTAATTTGATGAGAATTAACATTTTTACAGTATTAAATTTTCCTATCCATGAGCATGCCCTAATTCCAAAATTATTAAGTTCTTCTTTAGTTTTTTTCAATAAATTTTTTTTCTCATATTTGGCTTGTACATTTTTTGCCAAGTACTTTATTTTTGTTGTTATTGTCAATGGTGGGAATGTAAACTGATAAGACTATTTTGGAAAACAATGTGACAGTGCCTTATGAAGTGGAAGAAGCCCATACCTAGGACCTAGCAATGCCAAGGGATGCTCTTGCCCATGAACACCAGGAGAGCTATAAAAACAGCATTATTCATAATATTAAAAAAAAAAACAACTCACATGTCCATGAACAGTATAGTGGATAAATTATTGTGGTATATTCACTGGAGTAGTATATAGGAATAAAATTAACTAAATCTATGCATAATTAACTTGCGTCAATATTAAAATTATGTTGAGTGAAAAGTAAGTCACCGAAGAATTCCATATAGAGTGATTCCTTTAATATAAAATACTGTGACAAAAAACATTATATCAAAATATATTAGCAATGTGTTAGGGGCACATGCATATGTGGTAAGATTATTTTAAAAGGCAAGGGAATGATTAGCATTAAACCCAGTAAAGCACTTACTGGGGAATAGAAGGGAACAGGGTCGTTATTGGAAAGGCACACTGGCAGCTTTGAAATATTAGTCATTTTCTATTTCTTAAGTTGGCTGGAGAGGACATCTGTGTTTGTTTTATTGTTTAAAAAAATATGTATATGTGTGTATATATATGCATGCCATACATATATATATATATACTATACATACATTTGATGTATGATATTTATAATAAAACCTTAATACAAATTTAATTAAAACTTTTAATTATTGAACATTCCTTTTTGGTAATCTAAGGAGTACTTTTATGGTTTCATGATAGCTCATTAATATGTTAGCCTTAAGAGTGTGTTCTTGGTCTAAGTTTCTTATTTTGTATCCTTGTACATGGTGAGGTAATAACCTAAGGCCAGAGATGTGCTTGTTTTTAGATTTTTTGCCTATGTATTATACATTTGTTAAAAATTAACATTTTCTGATTGATCTAAGAAGAAGATTCCTGAAACCGCGCAGGGTCCTTATGCAGACCTGGGTCTGGCCCAGATGGCAGCCTTGAGTGGCGTGTAGTATGTGTCACTGAAACACAGTGTGGAAAAAAAATCTATTGACTCTTGAATTTTTTTCTTTTCCTGGACTTATGGTTGGAGAGCTTTCCTTAGCCCCCTGGGCAAATGAAAATGGGATAAGGAACAAATTTTGAGACCCTTCTTTTATTTCCAACCCTCCTTTACTATTTAAAATTATCTACTTCAACCCATGTCTTTTCAACACATACACAGGACCGTTTCATTGACTGACATGCATAAAAATCTCATCCAAAGAAAATACTCTAGCCCAAATTTTCCTAAACCTCAGCCATTTGAAATTCCCTTTATAATTTTCGAGATATCCACTTATCACATGTGCTATGATATATGTAGTACTTTTCTTTAAGTTTACTTTAATTTGACTCACTTGCGCTACTCTTAGAAATATTAATGAAAGCATGTATTTGATGTGCAATTTCTATTTCATCTGATATTCGTGAAAATAGAATCAGAGCTATTAACATTTTTTAAAGTTTTCCATATACCACATTTGACCAAAGGTCATTCTGGCTATGTCCATGTGCTACACTTTGGGAAAGTCTAATCAAATTTAAAGACAAAAAAGAATGTCTGCTTCTCCTCCCACCTCCTCCGCTCCAATAGTACATGCTCGACAGAAGGGTGACCAGAGCCAGCTTTGGCCTCAGCATTTGCCAGGCTGCCAATCTTTCCCTTTGTCTGCAGCATGTTTCCCATTTGGATTTGCTTTCTGCCTTTTATTTGGGATTGCCATCTTTCTGTTGCCCAGCTTACTATAAAAGGGGGTAAATTTATGCCCTGGGAACCCGACATTCCTGCAGCTGCAAGGCCAGCCGGTCGGCTAAGATAAAGTAGCAGAGCAGAATTAACAGACTGGTACTCAAGTCCCTGTTTATACACGGGCCAAGTCACTAGGGGTGTATGTGGCTGTGCTAGGAGTAGGTTGTCAACATCCCGATCAGCATCCTGCCAGTAGCAGAGTGACAGCAGGCCCCATAGTCCTCTGTGACAATCCAATTCACACATCTCCTGGGTGATCATCAACCACTTGGACTTAATTTACTCAAATTCTCCACCAAATTTTTAGCTTGGGCATTCTGGGTTTATTACATCCTACTTCCTTCTCAATGGCATGGGGCATCTATGATACAGTTTTATTAAAGAGGTCTTTTCCCCCTCCTCCTTTTAGTTGCTCTTCAAGGTCAGCTGGTTGAGATATTTCCAGAAGGCTGCCACTGCCTCTTAGTTCCATATATGTGCATAGGATGCCATTGGCAGGACCTTCCAGGTGCGTGGCTGAGTCCATTAAGACTTAGTGAAGCCTGAAAGAGATAATCAATGTTTCATTTACATCAGAAGGCTCTACATCACATCACATCCTGCAGGACACAGGCTGGACAATATCTTAATACTAATCGGCTTTCCCTGAGAATGAATTTTAAGGATTGGTATTTTGAAAACCAAAAGTCTTAGCTCTGGCCCTCCCAGCTGCTCTCAGACAATTGCCTGCCCTCTTGCCAGACTGTACAATTTGACACTCTTGTTCAATGACTTCTCACTCATTAAAATGATCATGATACAAAACTTGTTAGTTAATTTTTCATGCACTTGGGGGATCTGGCTGCATATTTTAATGATCTGCTTTCAGAATGTGCTGATCAAACTGCATATTTTGTTGATTCACTGTGACATATCCTTAACCACAATGTTGCTCACGCAGGGTCCTGGGTGATGTGAGCTGCATCCAGGAAGTGCTGAGTAGATGCCATGTGTGCTAATTGAGCTGTGCAGCTCCGCTGAAGCGTTGATGTGCTCTTTACTGATTAATCTGAATAATAACCATTTGGAAATTTCATATTCCTTATCCTAGGGCTCAGATGATATCAAAACCAATATTTATTAGAGTAGCATTTGCCCTAGTTAGACCTTAAGGCATTTTTCTCATTTGCTTAAGGTTTGGTCATGAAAACTGGGGACTCCACACACATACATACACATACACACACACACATCCCATACATAAATGAGATAAACAAAGAAGCCAGGGAGTGAGTCTAGACAAGGTCAAACAGAAAGATAATGGCAATATTTAGCTAGACTCTCTGGATCCTGTTGATGTTGAGAGCTTAAGAACTGGCTCTATGTATTCAGAAAACAAATCGTCTGACCTTGCTGTCTCTGACCACAAGCCATTGACTCCACATGGCTGCCTCAGTCAGAGAGGGTACTCAGGGTCCTCTGCCAATGAGGAGGCAGACAGCAGGGCCGCTAAGGTCTTCTCAAAAGGTCAGGGGAGCTGGGTTCTTATCCAGACCCTACACTTGACCACTTACATGACTCCTAGCAAATAAATCATGATCTCCATATCCTATTTGCCAAATCTGTTTTTTAAAAAGATGGATGAGGCCATGGGCACCTTCAACTTCTAAATTCTATAAAGTAGGAATAGCCAGGTCATGGGTTTTAAAAACATCTGTAGCAAGGAAAATTGTTTTACATCATAGACAGATAGATTTTCCTTTAATATACTACCAAAGCATAGTAATAACAAAAAATGGAAAATTGAAACTAAAAATGGGACTTGGGAATAGCAGGATTGTCCGTTCAGGAAATAAAAAGATAGCATAAATAAGCAGGATTTTTCAACATGCTACAAATGAAGACTTTTGGGGCAGAGAGTCTATATGAACCTATAAAGGGCCAGATAGAAAATATCTTAGTCTATGCAGGCCATATGGTCTCTGTCACAACTACTCAACTATTCCATTGTAGTGGGAAAGCAGCCACAGAAGATGTCATAAACAAATAAGCATGCCTTTGTACCAATAAAACTTTATCTATAAAATCAGGCATTGGCTAAATTGAGCCCAAGGGTTGCAATATCTTTTACCTCTGGTCTAGAACATTATTCTATTATCCTTCAGTTTACTCTTCCATAAAAATGAAAACATGATAGTACCTACCTTATGAGGATGTTAGGAGAATTAAATAAATTAATACAGTACTTAGTACTGAAGCACTTAGAACCATGACTCACACATAGCAAGCACTATAGAAGTGTTAGCTAATTTTGTTATTATTAGTTATTATTTGAATTGTATAATCCAGTTAATTCACTGTTGTGATCATTTATTATCACACTAATCATTATCAAACTAATATTTATTAAGCCTCTACTGTGTGTCATTTCTGAGTTTTCGGTGGTGACCTAACCAGGCAGAGCCTTTTTGTCATGGCGCAGAGTAGAATGGTGGGAGTCAGAGATGAGAAAAGCGATGATTGTACTATTTTATACAGAGAGAGATGATATGGTAACGTCTATAGAAGGGATGGCTCAGGGGTACATAGTGGAGACATCCAACCCAGGCATGGGAGATCAGGTGAGGCTTCTAGGAGGAAATGAAAGCTCAGCTGAAATATGCAAAACCAGCAGGACTTAGCCAGTCAAAGGGGACAAGAGGGGATGGGATGTTATGGGAAAGGCGCAAGAAGTGCTCAGTCAGAGGAAACAGCCTGTGAAGAGTCGAGGACAACTGGACCATTGAGTGGAAGGAAGTGATGAGAAAGGCTATAGAGGGGGCAGAACCTCATGGGCCATGTTAATGGTTTGGGGTCGATCCTGAACTGGAAGCTTGAATGATTTAAGCAAAGGGGTGACATGATCATATTCACATTTTGTTTTGTTTTGTTTTTGTTTTACACATAATAATTGTACCTACTTATGGAGTACAGTGATGTTAATGATGTTTCAGTACATGTATACATTGTGTAAAAATCAAATCAGGGTATTTAATGTATTCATCCCCTCACACAATTATCATTTCTTTGTGGTGAGAACATTCAAATCCTCTCTTCCAGCTATTTTGAAATGTACAATACAATAATGTTAACCATAGTCTCCCTACTGTACAATAGAACACCAGGACTTATTCCTCACATCTAGATGTAACTTCGTACCTGTCCCTACCCCACTCCCAACCTCCTCAGCCTCTGGTAACTACTATTCTACTCTCTACATGTATGAGATCAACTTGTTTAGATTTCGCAAATGAATGAGATCATGCAGTATTTGTCTTTCTGTGCCTGGCTTATTTGACATAATGTCCTCCAGGTTCATCCATGTCGCCACAAATGACAGGATTTCATTCTTTTTACAACTGAATACTATTCCATTGTATGAGCTATCATCTCACCCCAATTAGAATGGCTATCATCAAAAAGGCAAAAATAACAAATGCTGGCATGGTTGTGGAGAAAGGGGAACTCTTACACAGTGTTGGTGGAAATGCAAATTAGTATAGCCATTATGCAAAACAGTTTGGAGGATCCTTAAATAAATTAAAAATACAGCTACCATATGATCCATTAATCCCACTACTGAAGGAAATAAAATTAGTATGTCAAAGAAATATCTCCACCACCAAGTTTATTGCAGCACTATTTACAATAGCCAAGATATGGAATCAACCTAAGTGTCCAACAACAGATGAATAGATAAAGAAAATGTGGTACATGTATACACAGATTTGCATTTTAGGTAGAATACTCTGGCCACACATGAAGAATAGATTGGAAGGGGAAAAACATAAAACCAGTGTTTTAAAAACTCAGAAAGGAAACACTCAGAGAAGGCAGAATCATGTGGACAGGAGGAGGAGAGAGTACCAAGAAAGAGAGGCTGGTCAGCCCTTTGGAACTTTCCAGAGGGGTTATGAAAGATAAGCCCTAAAAAGAGGTCATCAGTGGCCCCCAAGAAAGTACTAGACCATGAGGACAGTGGTCACTGGGGATAAACAGATATATTTCAAGAAAATTTGAAAAAGAAGCAGAAATTGAAGTATAATTGGAACCAAATTGACAAAAGAGAAAAAAGCACAAAGAAAGTGACTCACAAGGGGAGAGAAGCAGGACAGGTGATGGCGCAGGGCACTGGAGGGGGCTCTGAGGGACACAATCCACAGCAGAGAGCAGGGCCACCCTTCGCAGGAAGGAAGGGCCACTCCCTGAGACATACAAGAAAATCTCTTACAGTAATAACAAAAATCAGTCTGTTGAGGACAAAGGAAAAGCAAGAAAAATTACCCTACATCTTCTTCTTTTTGTGTGTGTGTTGGGGGGAGACAGAGTCTCACTCTGTTGCCCAGGCTAGAGTACAGTGGTGTGATCCCAGCTCACTGCAACCTCACACTCCTGGGCTCAAGTGATCCTCCTGCCTCAGTCTTCCTAGTAGCTGGGACCACAGGAGTGCGCCACCATGCATGGCTAATTTTTAAATTTTTTGTAGAGATAGGGTCTCACTATGTTACTCAGGCTGGTTGAACTCCTGGCCTCAAGTGATCCTCCCACCTTGGCCTCCTAATGTGCTGGGATTATAGGCATGAGCCACTGCACCAGGCCAATCCTAGATTTTCTAAAGTAAGAGTTGGAATATGGTTTCCTGAAAGCAGGAAGTGGTAGCATTAGGGCTGGGAACCTAGGGGCAGAGGACACCATGGAGAATGTGATGGATAACAAGAAGAAATGAATAAAAGATTTGAAGGAGGCCTCTAGGTCCCAGACCAAAGTTTGAGAGCACAAATACATGGTGGACTCTAACAGTGCTATTTGAGGACTCCCCCCCAACCCCCCAGCAATGCTTGGCAGCCCAGATCCAGAAAAGACAAAACATAAAGTGTGAGTTACCCAGAGGTGTGAACTGGCTAGGTGGAAGTTGCATAAAGCCAATGAAGAAGGGGTTGTACAGTGCTGGAGAGAGTGCTGTGGGGACAGTAATGACCCAGGCCAAGGAACCACCCGAGTGAAGCCAGAGGATGGCATGGCTGCAGGGATGTTGTGGAAGCCCTACCTCCATGGTATATTACAGTCATTAAACAGATTTTGTTTCATATTACAACATTCACTAGGATGAATTAATTTCCAAAGCTTATAGGGATGTTATCTTGTGATATGAAAAAACAAAAGTAACTTATGCCTTATAGTGATTAAAGAGAGGGAAGGTAACTTCCAAGTGTTAGTTAATTGAAATAGAAATCCCCATCTCTTAACTATTTCACAAAATTTGCATTTGAAATCCAGCTTGTGGAGCCCTCATCGAGTGAGAAGTAGGGGCAGAACTGTCCAGTAACATGTCTCCTAGACGCTTGCTTCTAAAGAAGAGCCCTTCCGGCCTGGGGCGGCCCTCACACCCAAGGCATACCTGCCCTCCCTTCTTCCCTTACAGCCACTCTTCCCAGCTTGACATTCTTTGTCATATCAGTACTTCCTGACATTTTCAAATACTTGAATTTTGGGCAGCACATTTGAGGGAATCAAAAAGCAAACACTTTTTTTAAAAAAGCAAGTTTCAGAAAACATCCTATAATTATCCTACTGTTCTGTTTGCCCATTGGCACCATGTCGCTACCTGAGTGGAAAAGGTGACTGCCCTGAACACATTCTCTTGTGTCCTCCTAGAGTATAACTGCACCTTTTTAATTTATTTTATTTTATTTTATTTTATTTTTTATTATTTCAAAATATTATGGGGGTACAAATGTTTTTGGTTACGTGTATTAATTTCGTTATGCTTGAGTCAAGGTTATAAGTGTACCCATCACCCAGATAGTGTTCATTGTACCCGTTAGGTAGGTTTTTGCCCATCCACTCCTCCCCCATACCCCCGCTTGATTTCCAATGAGTTTTACTTCCCTCTGTGCACATGTGTGCTCATTGGTTAGTTCCAATTTAATAGCAAGTACATGTGGTGTTTGTTTTCCCATTCTTTAGATACTTCACTTAGGATAATAGTCTCAGGTTCCATCCAAATTGTTGCAAAAGGCTTTAATTCATGGAAAACAGTATGGTGATTCCTCAAAGAACTAAAAGTAGACCTACCGTTTGATCTAGCTGCATCCTTTCTGTGGCCCTGGTTTCACCTCCCATGTTTGCCTTTGTCTGTCACCCACAGCAAGTTGGCCCCTGCCCCACACCACCCACCCAACCAGCCCTGCTCAATCAAGCGCCCAGCCCCTGATGGACCTCACCTCAACTGTATAAAAACAAATTGGTCACACTGATCCAAACGCATCTGGACATGTTTGTCCATACACACATGGAATGTGGGTCAAATGGAACCTGGTTTCCATCTCTGGAGCAGCCTTATGGGAAGACTTACCAATCTTCAGCCTCACAACTTTCACAGAGTCACAGAACTTTCCTCTGTAGTTGGTGAAAGTCTGTGTCTGGGAGCCATTTTTAAAAATAGCTTTCTATTTTAAAAAATGTCTTTCACTGATTTAAAATGCACACATTGTCAGGTAATAGAGATAATGATTTTAGTACAGTGGGCACTATATTAAAACCACTTTCTGTACGTTATTTCATTTGCTCTTCACAACAACTCTGCCTACAGCCACCACCAACACCTGAAAAAGCACTGGTATTATTCTGTTTTTCAGATGGGGTGACTGAGAACAACAAAGCTTGGGGAACAGCAAAACGACTCCCTGAAGTTACACAGCTACTAACAGAGCCAAGATTTGAACCCAGCCAGGCTGAGCTCAGAGACTGCACTCCTCCACCACGCTGCAATGCCTCATTCAGTGGCTTTTACATTTATAGTTCATTATAAATGATTCAAGTTTTCTAGAACCTAAGACTGTGAGCTTACCTGACCCAGCTCCTCCTTTCCACCCGGCTACACTCATTTCATTATTTGATAAAGTTACTTATTCCTTACAGGGCTCTTTACAGAGTGTGATCAACAGGCATTTTACTCATTGTTTCCTGTCTTTGCAGGCCTTTCCTCCCACCCTGAATTCTCTGGCAAGATCTTGAGCACAATACTTGTTTCCTCTCTGCTGGTTTTTACTCACATCTTCCACCAGGGGGCACATTCTGACCATAAAGTTTTTGATGCTCTCGCCAGTCAGCTAAAATACAATCAGCTTTCCTTCTGTTATAAGAAATGGCTTTATTCAAGCTACACTCCTCATTGTTATTACATAGAGGGGAAACAACAGTAAAAAAGGAAACCATATAATTTTTGTGGACTGTTTCACCATAATTCATTCACTGGATCTCTATATTAGGTTGTATGGAATCCATTAAGCAGGATATTGAAGCTTATGAATGGAAACCTAGTAATTCCTCTTTAATAAATATGAGTTACTTTTATTTCTTAAACTTTATTAGGCACGTACTCAAAACATTACTCAAAAATGCTTGTTAATAATATGAATGATGATTTTGATTCCGTTTACATTATTACTATGTCTAAAGGCCCAAAATACAAAGTACGGATTATTCATAAAGACCGAGAAAATGGCTGGCATTCGAATGTAAATCTTTGTGCCTGAGCTTAATTCCATCTTGACACTTCTCACCAACCCTTGTAAGGAAGGGAGTGGTGCTACCACAGTGGTCTTTTGTGTGGCTGAGGAAACTAAGACATGAGGAGACTAGCTCGGGCCTTACCAGGGTCACACATGAGGAACAGGGCTGGTTCTCGCTGGCTCTCTTCAGGCTGCACCAGTCACCAAGCAGAGCTATCACAAGAGAAAAAAAAATAATAAAGAAATATATACACCTGTAGCCCCAGCAACTCGGGAGGCTGAGGCAGGAGGATCGCTTGAGCCCAGAAGTCTAAGGCTGCAGTGAGCTATGGTGACATCACTGCACTCTAGCCCAGTCAACAGAATGAGACCCTGTCTCAAACAAACAAATAACAAAAAAAAAAGAATAAAGAAATATAAGGACAATTTTCACATTAAAGTCAAGCTTACCTTGTCCTCCTTACCTGCCAGACTTCTAAATGCTGGGAATCCTTCTGGCTTAGTTCCAGGCTCTCTTCTCTTCCCTATCACACTCCTTCCCCAAGCAATCGCCTCCACTCCCAGGACTTTGGCTATCTCCCCAGACCTCTCCTCTGACATATATCCCCTGACTCCTATCTCAATACTTTCCTGAAAACTTCATGGCGGCGACTCCTTGCCATAATAAACTGAATAAGCCCAAAATGGAACAATTGATTTCCTACCACAGACCTGAAAAAGCACCACCATCCTCCCAGCATCCGCCTTTTCCCTATTTCAGGAAACGGCCCTGACATCTACCTGGTTACTAAAACCAGACACCTGAGAATCATCCTGACGTCCACCTTTGCCTCCTCCCAAACTCAAATGCATCAGCCGGTCTTCTTGATTCTATATCTAAAATAAATCTCGGACTTTTCCACTTTTTTCCCCCCATTTCATGTTCCATTTTAGCTCAAGTTTCTCTGGCCTGGACTACCACAGGAGCCTCTCCCCGGGGCTCCATTTCCATTCTTGTTCCTCTCCCCAGCAATCCAGTCCCCACCGAGAAACCAGATTAGTCTTCCTTAAATATAGACTTGACGCTTATTTCTCCTGCTTAAAACCCTTCAAGGGCTTTACACTTAGAATAAGCCCCAGCTCCTTTCCATGGCCTGCGAGGCCCTGTAAATCCTGGTCCCTGCCCCCTGTCCAGCTTTGCCCCATTGCTTACACCGCTCAGCTGGCCGTCTGTGGGATCCAGAGCAGACCATGCGCTCTCATACCCCAAGGCCTTTGTGCTGGCTCTTCCTTCAGGCCTTCTCTGACCACTCTAGCTAAGTCATCCCTTGTTATTTTCTAGTACTCTGATTATTTCCTTCCCTGGCACTTTTCACAGCCTATAATTATTTTATTAATTTATTTACTTACTCATTTTTTAATCTCTTTCCCCAACTATGTAATCTCAAAACCTGGTTGAGTCAATAAAACTCACCATTCATAAAAGACATATACTAAAATATGAATTTGTTTACAAATCCCCATTATGCCAGGGTAAGAAATTCAATCTAAATCCAGATGGTCTCCTCTCCACTTCTCCTGTCCTCTCTGTTCAGGGGATCTTTTCCTAAAAGGAAGAGGGGAGGGGACAGATAGGAGCCTTGCTCTTAACTGTGGGGCCCCTTCCACAAATATTTTGTCTATATCAAGTCCTGTGTGTTCCTCTGAGGACCTAATCTTTTGAAACACAAGAGCAAAGGGAAACTCTTTTCTCTGTTTTCTCTTTTCACACCACTTCCCTAAATCTATGAACTCAAAAAACCTAACTAACTAAATTGGGGAAAAGAGCTTAAAAAGGAGGTGGGAATATGTATATATATAAATTAATTGTTCAAAAATATTTCTCCATTACACTAGTATTGTGCCTGGTACATTGTTGGTTTGAAATTAGTGTTTTTAAAATTAAAAATTAATAATAAATGAATGAATACATGTTCAATGTTGTTAGAAAACTGTAGTTAATTAAATAAACAGGCCAGATCACAAATTAGGAGGGATAAGTCCCATTCTTTACCCTCCTGCTGAGTGTTTGATCCTCTACAGTTCACTTGATGATTCTGTTGCAAGCCTTCCACATAGAGACACAATTATGGCTGATTCTTCATAGATGATGATAACCACTTTGCAGAGTTCTTTGAACTCGTTATAAAAAATATAAGAATATGATGGTTTATATTCTTTATAGAAATCAGTTTATTATACTGTCTTCTCTATGAGAATACTTTCCAAGATTCTTCCATTAAATTGTTTTATAATCTCTCTTACAAGACAATGCAAGCTATGAGTAGGCCTTCAAAGTTTACCGAGAATTTAGATTCTTTCAACAGAAGTACAAACAAACAAAAAAAAGAGATATTAAATGACCCCTTTTCACTGGCATATAGAAAAAAGCTACCTAACTGATAGCAGCATGAACTCTGCAAGAGTTCAAAAATACTGCTACACCTGGCACAGCTACAGATGTCCCAGTAACAACTGCACAGGATTCTGAACAGCCCAGAGTTGGCAGTTTGTAATCCCACAACTAAAGAGGTGAGTTTATGCCCTCTTCCCTGTCATTGCTCCCTGCTGCTGGTCTGAGAAGAAGAGGAAGTAGCCCTCCATGTGGGACCCTGTAGGCTCCCTAGGCTAGGACAGCTGGGGAAGACAGACTTGGGGAGAAAGAAGACAGGTGTGGGAGAGGAAGCCCAAGCATCCCAGATGGGTTTGCTGTGGTGATCGTCTCTCCAAGGCAGTTTCTCTTCTAGATAAAAGAATATGATTCCAAGACTTTTGGGATCCCAGGCCAGCAAAACAATAACAAAAATTAAAGAAAACTAATATATAACTGCCAACTTTTAAAACTTGACTAAGTTAGGACATTTTTACAAAAAAATCCATAACTTAAAATTTTTTATCTACTTTCCCATAGAGAAAAGGATATTTTAACATACTGTCCCCATCTCCACTCCTATCCCACCTCCACCAAAAGGGGAGAGATACTTTGGAAGATATATCTCAGGGTAAAAGCCAATTCTTTAAACTGAATAAATTTAGTTTTATGAACAACTTCCTAAGTAGTCCGTATCTTTCTTTCTCTGATTTGGACCAGTGAATATTTTGTTATGGATCTGTACGGGATCAACAATAGGCATCTGGGAAACACTGATTTTGGGACTCCAACTCCCTTGAGGGAATTTGAGATTAGACAGCAGGAGACTCTCTGCTGGAAAGAGAGAGTCTATACTCACTGTCTTCTCCTCCTCACCTCCCTTCACCCTTCGCAAGAAAGGCCTGTCCTCTCCCATCATGTCACTGAAAATGGTCTCACTAAGGTCACCAGTGGCTTCCTACTTACCCAATCTAATGGACATTTCTCAGCCATCCGTCTTCCTCTCGCTGGTATGGGACACTGCTGATCATTCCTGTCATTCTTGTACTTTTTTTTTAGTATTATTACCCTTTACTCCCAGAGAATTAGGTTCTACTTTCTCTGGCTTTTCACACACAACTGAGTCAGACAAGAGAGTTTAGCTACAAAATACTAAAAATACAAAGATAGATGTATACTTTGTATGGGAAAACGTTGGAAGAATTCTTTTTTTCTCCTTTGTGGAAATATATATATGTGTGTATTTCACTGCCAAACACAAATAATTCAGGAAAATGAATATTTGTTTCTTTTTAGGACAGTCAGAAGAGGGTAGAGGGTACAATCATGTTTTATCATGATTTTATCGATCATTTACAATGATAAAAATATGCAGAAAAATGGCTTTATCCAAGCCCCCATAAGACTACTTTTTTTCTTGCAGCATACTGAATTGAATTTAACTCCAAAATTGCAAAACAAAACAAAAAAATTCAAGTTCTAAGGGCATTAAAAACCTTATTATAAGCAGTAATTTTTGTCCTTATTTCTCCAAAGATAGCATTACAACTCTTATGTCTCCACTCTATTCCTTAAATTTGTGTCTAAAATGTATCTTTGTAGCTGATCTTTCTTTCCTAAAACACTATTTTCCATAACACTGATGTGTAAGATATTCCTTTTTTTCTTGTACATTTTAGAGTTCAGCACGATCATAGAGATAAAATTGGCCTTTTCCTCTTCTTAAAACCTTAGGATTTTAAGAATTAAATTATTAAATTACCAAAGTACTGAACACAAGTTTATTCTTACTACTAACTGAACAGCTTATTCATTTAAGTTTTGGAAACATTTCTAAGATTTAAGTAATCTCTTTATAGAGCCCTTCTTAATCCTTGAACAAAGTAAGTACTCAATACGTATTTGAGTTGACTCCTTTAAGGAAATGATGCAACAATAAATTCTTGATTTGTACCTTTCATCTGGCAATTTTCAGTCTGCTTTGTATTAAAATTATTTGTATATGTTTCATATCCCTAATGATCCTGTTAGTTTCTTAAGGTAGGAGTCACATCTTGTATATCTTTGTCTACTGCACAGCACCTAACTCATTGTCTTTCATGTTGTAAATTTCAATAAATATTCAAGTTTAAAAAAAAGCCCAATAAAGATATCTTACAAAAACTTAGAGAAAACTTTAAACTGGTAAAATGTTAGACAAAAATTTTTCAAATCAGGTCACAAAGGCTTGCTACCATCACCTGTATTCATTATTAATCATTGAACTGGAGATTCAAGTCAGCGCAATAAGACATAAAGAGAGAGAGAGAAAAGAAAGAAAGAGAAAGAAAGAAAGAAAGAAAGAAAGAAAGAAAGAAAGAAAGAAAGAAAGAAAGAAAGAAAGAAAAAAGAGAGAAAGAAGGAAGGGAAGGAAAAAGGGAAGGAACGAAAAGAAAGAAAAGATACAAAAATTGGAAAGAAAAAATCATCATAGCACATAGATAATATAGTTATCTACATAGAAGATCCAAAAGCATCTATAGATAATCTATTATAATTTATAAGAGAGTTCAGCAAGTTTGTTGGATTTAAAATCAACATATATAAGTCCACATTCTAAAACACGAGAAAGATTTATTTCTTAAAATTAATTTTTTTTTGAGACAAGGTCTTGTTCTGTTGCCCAGGCTAGAGTGCAGTGGCATCCTCATAGCTCACTGCAACCTCACACTCCTGCGCTCAAGAGATGTGCCTGCCTCAGCCTCCCAAGTAGCTGCCACCACACTCAGCTAGTTCTTATTTTTTTTTTTTGTAGAGACAGGGTCTCACTATATTGCTCAGGTTGGTTGAATTCCTGGCCTCAAGCAATCCTCCTGCCTCAGCCTTCCAAAGTGCTAGGACTACAGACATGAGTCACTGTGCTTGGCCTTAAAATTAATTTTTAAGAGATGGCTTTTATAACAGTAGGGATAAATAAAAAAATATTAAGAATAAATCTAACAAAAATGCATAAGACTTTAGTGGATAAGATTATAAACTTTGTTAATAAGTCTTAAAAAGTTGAGAGATACACCGTGGTTATGAATAAGAAGACAATATCACAATATTGTCATTTGTATAAATTCAATGTGATTCCAATCAAAATCTTAACTATAGATTTCATGATGTTGACAAAATGGGAATTGACCAGATTATTGCTTCCAGCCAAACTGGCATAACAAGGACCAGACTTATCCTATAACTTAAACAACCAAAAAAATGGACAAAATATATAAAACAATGGTTTTTATGACATTGGACATCAGGCAATAAAGGATAGTAATTCTGGAAACATGGAAAATAAATGAGGTGAGCCCTATGTTTGCCCCAACTTATTGCCTTAAGAGAGTTTCCACACCAGGTTTCAGAGTTGTAAACCCAAAGGGAGTCAATGAACTCTCTGAGTTCAGGAGTTGGATCTGAGAGCCTAGAGAGACCAAGATAACTGGAGTATGCAGGATAGAGCACCAGAGAGGAGAGAGATGCACAGAAAGGGTACCCTCAAAGATCTGCAGAGAACCCCTTGAATTTTCAAATAATCACTGGTAAGTACATGTGTGTGAGAGAACTACCCAAGGTCAAAGAAAGAAATACCTGGAAGGATTATAGGTAATAATACCTGGTGCTCACACAGGGCCAGACTGTTTCCATCAGCCAGACTAGGAAACCACATAATTCATGGATAGAGTAGATAAAAGGGCCTTGCTTCAGTAGTAGGAAATAATTAGCCCTAGATTGAACACTGCTCTGTTCCCATCCAATAAATTTTAAAAGCAAGGATTGAAAAGATCAAACTATTTTCTTGTATCTGAACTACCTCCCAAAACAAGCTCAAGCATATTTATAGGAAAATAAAAATATGCAGCACCCAGAAAGGCAAAATTCAAAATGTCTGGCACACAATAAAAAATCGCCAGGCATACAAAGAAGCAGGAAAACACTGGCTTTTTAATTCTGTTTCATTGGTTCATTTGTCTATCATTCTGTTAACACCACACTAACTTCAAGATTTATTTTAAATCTGTAGTTATTAAGACAGTATGTTATGTACAGAAAGAAAGACAAGTGAACCAATGAAACAGAATGAAAGAGCCAGCAAAAGACCTATTAATATCTGGAAACAATGTAGTTCATAGCTGGCATGACTGGCATTGCAATGAGGAGAATAGGAACTATTTAATAATTGGTGCTCGGACAAATGATTAGTCAAATGAAAAAAGTAAAATTGGAATTTCACCTCACATAATAGGCAAAATTTATGTACAGGTAGATTAAACATTAAAATATAAAAATCAAACTTTAAAAGCTTTAGAAGAAAATAGAGAATCCTTTTTAATTTGGGGTAGAAAAACATTTCTTAAGGCAAAAACATAAACTATAAATAAATTTGATAAACTCAGCTACACTACAATTTAAAACTTTTGTTAATCAAAAGATACCACAGAGTAAGTAAAAAAGCAAACTCCAACTGGGGGAAAGATATCTTCAACACATATAATTGACAAAGGATTAGTATCCAGGATGTAAGAAGAATCAAAAAGAGAAAAAGCAAACAATTCAATTTTTGGAAAATGGACAAGAAAGATAGACAATTTACAGAAGAGGAAACATGGATGGCCAATAAAAATATCAAAGATGTTCACCTACACTAATAACCAGTAAAATGCCAAAGAAAGCCACAATGGGAAGCCATTTCAAACTCAGTGAAGGCAAAAATCTAAAATATGTCCCAAGACCAAATGTTGAGGAAATGGAATGCGAAGGACACCATTGACTTCTGGTAGAGTGTAATGGTGCTATCACCTTTGAGAAAAATTTGGTAATATCTTGTAAAGTTGAATAAGTACATACATACCCATGGCAATTCTGCTCCCTATTAAGAGCCCTAAAGAAATTCACACATATATGAATCAGGAGACACACAAGAATGCTCACAGCATCATTTCTGTAAATGCTTCCTCTCAACCATCCCCAAAAGAGAAAAACAAAAACAGAAAACCCAGGAGACTGGGTAAATAAATTTGAGAATATTCCCACGACAGCATAGTATACAGCAGTGAAAATTAATGAAATTAACTTTTGACAAAGTTATAGCTCTGGATATAACTTTGCAAATGATGAATTTCACAAATGCAATTAAGTAAAAACAAGCATATATAGAGTATGAATCTTTACACAGACTATAGCTGTCTACAGCCATTCTCTACTTTCTACTTGGTAACAGAACACCAATACTACTTGGCAAATTGCTTCCCAGAATAACAGGGACCTTGCAGCTTGGTGTGGTCATATGATCTAGTTTTAGCCAATAAGCTGAAGTGGAAGTGATGACTATGACTTTCAAGAACTTTGTAAAAGGGTTGGTCTCAGCTGCTAACGACCCTTTTTTGCCCTTTTACTTTTTTCCTTTCTTCCAGCCAGCAATGTGGACATATGGCTTTGAAAATGGAAACCATGAGCTAGGATAATACAGAAAATAGGATTCCTAAGTACCACCATAAAAGCTCTAGATGGCCTTCCTCCAGATTTCCTTAATGTGATAAAGGAGTAAACTTGTATTTTGTTTAAACTGCTGTCATTTTGTTGTTTTTTGTTACATCTATTTTTTTCTATTTACATCTGATACAGATGTGCAGATGTGCATAAGATGCAGATGTAAACAAGGTCTAAAAACACGCAAAGCAACTAGCATGGGAAAGTACACAATGGGAAAAAGCATGGGAAAGCACACAATAGCAAACCATGAATTTAGGATAGTGATTACTTGTGGGCTGGGATACAGGGGAAGGAGATGGGAGATGTATATACACCTGTATTGCATTTTGCTTTGTTTTATTCTTTATGCCTTTTGTATGTCTTAACTACTGACATAATACTGTTTAAGACATTTAAATAGAAAAAGTCTTTGGAGTTCTTGGAGTATAAAGCATATGGAGTTATCATTATGGACTCTGCATTCCATCTGCCTCTATCAAGTCTCCCTGTTCTCTGGTGATCTGAGTTGGATAAACAAATAAACCCACTAGATTCTTTTGACTCTTTTCCTTGAAGGCCAAAATAGTCACTCCATATACTCCCTCTCCTCTTCCTTACTCTTGCCCCTCACAGGTATTCAGAATTGCAGAGAAGCCTTCCTTCAACCCAAAGTATTTACAGCTTTATAAAATTTGTATACTTCCTTTCCAAGTGTGACCTTGGCCTGTGTTCCTAGAGAAAGAGAAGCAGGAGGAAAGGAGACAGGATCTCTATCATCTCTGCACCTTGGAGTGGAGTTTGGTCTACTTCACATTAAGCTTTCCATTGCTCAGATGGCATCATTCCAAAGGGCAAGAGAAGCAGGAGCTTTGCTACATGGCTAGCTGCTGCTTGATGCTTGGCACATCAGGCTGCCATCTCCCCACAATACTAAGAGGATGTCAAATCTGTGGGGCATTCAGGAGCATGCCAAGAGCGGAACAGTTTCTACAGTGACAGTGAACAATTTCCCTCTGGAGTGTTTCACAGATGGGTTGATGGGATTAGACAGTGTGCCTTTCTTGGAAGACTTTATAGAAACAATCACTTATATAAAGATGAAAGTGGTGTTTTGGAGAAAATGCCAAGTTGCAAATCTGAGGTGGAGAAGACATTCCATTAACCTTGTATCTACTAGGCTGTCTATTAATTTCAGATGATAAAGGGATGTCAGATAAAGCCAATTAGCATAAAACACTCTTAGTCAGCTTTGCAAACCTTCAACAAATAGCAACAAGGATGAAGGACATTTGGAGTTAGAGCTTTTCCAAGGGACTATTAAAAGTGATCGTGTCTTCACTTTCTTTAATCTTGTGTATTCTATGTGATAAGTCTTAAGGGAACTACTAAGTGATTTCTTAAATCCACTCTTCTTTCTGTCTTTTCTCTCCTTTGTGATTTAACGTTCTGGATCTCTTTGCAGAAAAGAGACAAACGGTGGCATATTCTTTTGGGGAAGGAAACACACGAATACACCTGATATCCAGAATGACTGGGAGTTCCTCCACCTGATGGAGAACTGCCACTGTGGAATTCTTGGTGCAATTGTAGTGATGAGATTTCCACTTGGCATTATTTCAGCACTTAAGAGTAATCTTCCCCCCCTTTTTTTCCACACTAAAAATAGGAAGTAAGTACATCTTGTCTGCTTCAACATGGAACACAAACATCTTAAAAGCTGATGTTTTTAGTGGACAGTTGATGTCTGCTATGCAAGTCTGAGTGTGTGAGAGAAAAAAATATTAATAAAAGGATATACGCTACCTAAAAAAAAAAAAAAAGAGTGAGGATTGAGGCGCCACGGGTGGACATGTACAAATTGACTTTGTGTAATAGTGACTTTGTTTTCCAAATATATCCTCAGGTATACTATTGCAGGTGAATTTTTAAATGTTCACCTTATGCTTCCAATCAACATGGAAGACACAGGAGGTATCTAAGGTATGAAATTTTCTACTGCTATCAAGAACTTAGGGGTGAGGACCGTGCCTTGCTCATTGTTGTTTGCCTAGTACCTGTCATACAGTGGGTGCTCAATAACAATTTTTGAGTGAATAAAGCCATATACATCAAATTAAACAATGAATGATAGTACCATGTATGATAACTACCCAAATGTGATACTGACCATATGAGCTATAGAAGCTAAAAAATTAAGGGAGACAATAATAATAATTATAATTATTATAGCTAGCATTTAATGAGTGTTTACTCTGTTCCATGGACTTTCCTTAGCACTTTACATTATTTAATCTATCATAAGACATAAATATTTGTATTAGTTAAGGCAATTCTTCCTGCTCTAACAAACTCCAAGATGCATAATGGCTTAAACACAATAGAAGTTTTTTTATTTCATTGATCCAAGTTTAATATAAGTATTCCTGCAGTCAGGCAGTTCTTCCCCAAACGGAAATCCAGGGGACCCAGGCTCCTTCCATACCTTCTTGCTCCTTCATTTCCAGTGTGTGGCTTCCTAGGATGTTCTGGGCACTGACATCTAGCTAGCAAATGAGGAAAGAATTGGTGCAGGTGTACCCACTTCCAAAACACATTAACAGAAAGCAGCATCTATCACTTCTGCTCACATTTCACTGAGACAATCACATAGCCCCACATAGATGCCAAGGGGTACAGAAACGTAGTTCCTGGACAGGCAGCCACTTCACAGAACAATTCTACACTATGGAAGGGGAATAAGAATCATCCGTCCTTGAACACCCTTATTATCTCCATTTTGCAGTTGAGGAAAATGACACATAGAGTAGTTAAGCAACTTGCCTGAAATCTGAGTGGTGGAATGCATTGTACTTCTTGGAAACATTCCTTAGTTTTAAAGTTACTGCATATTCTTGAGTATTTGCTTTGTTGGTGATTGTGGATACCTATAGCTAACTCAGGTACTATTAGATGTAACAGGAGGGAAATATGTAGGCTAAATTCAACTGAAAAATAAAACTCCATAAGGACTACCCCATCCATTCAACCTCACCTCCCCCACCTCTGTTTGGAAATGTGAATTAATTTTGATTGTCACAAACAGTAGGGTACTACTCAAATTTAATGATCAAGGCCAGGGTTGCTAAATGTCCTATAATGCCTAAGACAGCATGACACTATGAAGAATTGTCCTACCCAAAAAGCCAGTGGTGTCCCTATGGGACAGTAGACTAAGGTTGCCCCTTCTGACATGTCCCTCCATGTCAGTGTGGAGAAAAGATGTATGCTGAGAACAAGCTAGTAAAGTGGTTTAGATGTGACATAGATTCTGGGGTTGGACGGTTTTTGCCTGAGTTCAGCCCTGTCACTTATAAGCTAGGTTAGGGGAAGTTAGGTTATGAAAATTGCTCGAGTAAGAGATGGGATGACTGAAGTGGAATAGGAAACAGAGAAAAAAGAGAGTCCACTTGGGAAAGATTTAGCTCTGTGTAGATACAGGCTGAGGTTATAGTAAGGGATAAGAGAGAGCTTCATTAAGCAGAGAGAGACACAGGAAATCAAACATACACCCTACCCGCTGGATGTTTCCAGTCTTGAATGGAAGCATGTGTAGGCCATTCAGGCCAGAGGACTGAAATTGGTTTCACCTGGCTGAAATCAAGATGTTGTCAGAGCCCCACTACTTCCCTAGGCTTTGTTGCCTCCTAGCCTCTTTCAGCTTCTGGTGGCTGCTGGCATCCCATGGCTTGTGGCCACATCTCTCCAATCTCTGCCTCCTGCTCACATGGCCTTCTCCTCTACTATTTCAAAGTTCCCTCTGCCTTTCTTTTATAAGGATACATGTGATTGCATTTAGGGTCCAAAGGATAATCCAGGATAATCTCCCATCTAAAAATCTTCAATTTGATCACATCTGCAAAGTCCTTTTTGGCCTTATAAGGTAACTTTTACAAATTCCAGGCATAGTACCTGGATATTCTTGTACTATGGAGGGCATTCTTCTTCCTACATCAAATCCCAGCTTTTCATTGTACACAGTAAAAAGTGTGTTGGTGTGCAAATGTGAGCACATCTGTGCATGTGACTATGTGAGTGTGCTTGTGACTGCATGTTTGAGTACAGTGCATGCGAGTCTGGTGTATATGCAACTATGCATGTGTGTGCCTGTGTGGAGGTGGGAACACATGTGGCTGTGCGGGTGTGAGCACGGAGTGAGTGCCCTGCCATGCACTGCCACGGGACGGGGTCCTCGGCCCAGATTACCGTCCAGCCGCCCGCAGGGGTCACTGTCCGGTCCTGGCGTCGCGCCACCCTGTGCCCAGGGCTTGTTCTCTCTGGGACGCTTGGATCGGTAGGTCCTGGTGAGCGCACTGAAGCCGGCAGGCAGCCGCGCGGTGCAGGGACAGTGCCGGAGGGACCGCCCGTGGCCTTCGGTGCAGACTGCAGATGCGTGTAGGATAGGGGCGGGGCTGTGGATCGCCTACTGGCTTTTCTGTGTGAATTTGGGGAGTTTGCAGAGAAGAGACAAGGCTGGACAGGACCTTAAGTCCTGCTCCGGGCGGAGGCAATCATTCGTCAAGTCCTCTCAATCCCTCATTGGGCTTGGAAAAAAATGGGGCCCCTCCCAGGGGTCTGGAAGAGGATCCTGGACGTCCAGGGCCTGAAAATCTAAATTCGACCTGGGAAGGCGGCGGTCGCGGGGGTTGGCAGGACACTGTGAGGGTGGTGCCCCGAAAACTGGCAGCAAGCTGGGTGGAGGCGTGCCTTCCCCTGCAGCCCCCGAGGGAAAGGAGGGCTGTGGGCACCCGACCCTGCTTGCTCTGGTTGGACAGCTTTTCCTCCCTGTTCTCTGGGAGACGCCTGCTGTTGGCCAAGGCAGGGAAGCCTTCTGCGTGTGTGCTGTGTGTTTCTCCTCCACGAGTTTCTTCTCGTTGTCTGAGGATGAGTCTGAACGCTGCGGTACATTTCCTTGAAGTTGGTAAATTGGCCCT
Source organism: Daubentonia madagascariensis (assembly GCA_023783475.1). Lineage (NCBI taxonomy): Eukaryota > Metazoa > Chordata > Mammalia > Primates > Daubentoniidae > Daubentonia > Daubentonia madagascariensis. The sequence continues at coordinate 23,275,060 of JAKFHU010001670.1, forward strand.
GGATTTCCTTGCATTTGCGTGGGTAACTTGGGTATTCTGATGGGAAACCTGAGACCAGCTTTGTGCAGCATTACCTCCCCACCCCCACCCCAGTCCAACTCTGAATTTCACTCGTGAGCGTGTGCAAATACCAAGGTGGAAGCTTGTGGACAATTCAGATTCCTGGGCCCAGGGTGCAGGTCCAAGTGGATCAAACTTTGAGAACCCTGCTGTAGAAACATGAGACAATCTTGAGCCCAGTTGAACTCCTGGAGCCCTTTCATCTTTGTAGAGAGCTTGGTGAGGAGGGAACAAAGGCTTCTTTGCCCAAAGAGTCTGTGCTTTGCTCTGACCTCAGAGACAGTGTTGCCCAACAGAGCTGGCAGGAGTTCAAATTTGAGCACACTGCTAGCCCTATGACCCTGGGCGAGTCACTTAACCCCTCCAAGCCTGAGTTTTCTCCTATCTCTGTGAGAGTTGAAGACCATAGCTTCTGAAAATATTTCATGCTGTGCCTAGCACTTAGCAGGCACTCAATAAATGATAATAGTATTATTAAATTACCTTGTTATCTTATTTAATAAGTCCTCATTAAATAGGGGCTTATTCAATGCATGGAAATAGGGAGAAAAGTGGGAGATGGAGAGGAAGGAATGGGTGTCATAGTTTAGATTTCATTCCTGGTCTGTAGGTACTTAACATCTATAGGTGTTGAGAAAGAGAGTATCTCACCTGGTTGCTATTAATGGCATATGATGGCTGTGGGTACTTTCAGGGGATGGAGATGTACAGAAAGTGTGTGATTTTGTGTTGGCCTATTTAGGCAGGAAAGTTTCTAGCACCAAAGGGGTCGCATGGCTGGTTCTCTGCAACATATCCTGCCCAAGCAGAGTCTCTAGGCCAATAGCTCTCAAACTTCCCTCCCTCGATATATTAATACTAAGAGCTACAACTAGTGATATCTGACTGCCAAAATAGGACCGGCGGGGTCATCTTCCAAATTACAGGAGAAAAAATTCAGTTAACAAAATTGTCTCATTTTCAAGTTTTTCCTCACACGCATTTCCTAAAGCTTTGATTCCTGTTACAACTTGTTGGCTTGGGAGTATAAATGGAAGGCAGAATGAATGACTAAGGAGCAGGCTACTGTTAGTGGCAAGATTCAGCTAACTGTGAGGTATGACAGCTCATATTTTTTTCATGCTCCAGCTTGTGATTTTTATACTGCAACACATAATTTAGTTCCATATCATGCTAGCAAAGACACTCCTCATTCATGTGATAAAATTACATATCTTGTATTTTGTGGTGCTTGTCAGAGAGATTATAATTTTGAAGACTCTACCTCTTAAACTCTTTTGAGAGCCTCAGCTCTAGAATTGAGGGATAAAGTCCTGCTTGAGAGACCCTATGATCCCTTCTCGACTGCTTGGGAAAGACACTCAAACTCTCTGAGCCTTAGTTTGAACATATACAAATTAGTAATAATAATTCCTGCTTTTTTGAAGATTAAAGAATGTAGATACAAAGTATCTAATGGTTCCTGGCACATAATAGGTGTTCAACAAACAGCCTTAACTGATATAAAAAAAAAAAGTGCCCAATTGGCACAGTATGTGAACTACAGCAATGCTTCTCACACTTTAATGTGCATAGGAATCATCTGGAATCTTGTTAAAATGCAGATTCTGATTCTTTGTAGGTCTGGGCTGGGGCCTGAGATTCTGCATTGCTCACAAGCTCCCAGATGTTGCTGAAGCTGCTGGTCTGCAGACCACAATTCAGTAACCAGGAACTAAACTTCAGTATACAGCAACAGCACAGGTGATGGGTGTTCAGAGATGGGCTTGGCTAAGTGGCCCCTTGGGAGAAGCTCCAGACAGGAGATAAAGGATTGACCAAGGAGAAATCAAGGTATAAGAATGAATTTTTCATTTGGGAATGTTTCTATCTTTTAAATCGAATTTCACTCTTGAGTTCCCCCAGCTGATGGTTTTCTTTCCTTGGTGTTGACTTGGGTTCATATTGAAGTTAATGTAATACTCAGCATTCCCTGTACATACTCTCCAGATACTTTCTCTGTATCACTGAGAATGGTGGAACTTCTGAAACTTGATTTCTGTTGTCTGTGGGACATAGAACTAGGGAAGGAACCGATCTTTTTTTAAATTTATTTTTTAAAATCAAAAAAATTTTAATTGATACATAGTAAATGTGCATATTTTGGGGATACATGTGATAATTTGATACATTCATAAAATCAAATCATGGTAATTGGGATATCCATCACCTTAAATATTTATATTTTTTTAATGCTAGTAACATATCAATTATTTTCTTCTAGCCATTTTGGAATGTATACTGGATTAATGTTAACTATAGTGACCCTACTGATCTATCAAACAACAGGTTTTATTTCTTATATCTAACCATATGTTAGTACTCATTAATCAACCTCTCTTCATCCACCCTCCACCCTATTCTTCCAGCCTCTGGTAACCACCAATCTACTGTCTATCTTCATGAGATCCACTTTTTTAGCTCCCACATATGATTGAGAACATGCGATATTTGTCTTTCTGTGTTTGGCTTATTTCACATAACATAATTACCTCCAGTTCCATCCACGTTGCTGCAAATGATAGGATTCCATTCTTTTTAATGGCTGAATAATATTCCATTGTATAAATATCTCATATTTTGTTTATCAGTTTATCCACTGATGGGCACTTGGGTTGATTCCATGTTTTGGCTATTGTGAATAGTGCTGTAATAAACATGGGAGTGAAGATACCTCTTCAATATATTGATTTCCTTTCTTTTGGATATGGTAGTTCTGTTTTTAGTTTTTTGAGCAATCTCCATACTGTTTTCCATAGTAGCTATACTAATTTACATTCTCACCAACAATGTACGAGGGTTTCCATTTCTCCACATCATCACCACTGTCCATTATTGCTTGTCTTTTTGATAAAAGTCATTTTAACTGAGGTGAGAAGATAACTCATCATGGTTTTGATTTGCGTTTCTCTGATGATTAGTGATGTTGAGCATTGTTTCATAGACCTGTTGGCCATTTCTATGTCTTCTTTTGAGAAATGTCTATTCAGATCTTTTGCCCATTTTTAATTGGATTATTTTGTTTTTTGCTGTTGTTTGTACTCCTTATATATTCTGGTTGTTAATCTCTTGCCAGATGGATAGTTCCTAAATATTTTCTCCCATTATGTGGGTCGTTTCTTCATTTTGTTGATTGTTTCCTTTGCTGAACAGTTTTTTAGTTTGATGTAAATCCCATTTGTCTATTTTTGCTTTGGTTGCTTGTGCTTTTGAGGTCTTACACAAAACATCTTTGCCTCGACCAATGTCTTGGGGCATTTCCCCAAGATTTTCTTCCAGTAGTTTCATAGTTTCATGCTTAGATTTAAGTCTTTAATCCATTTTGATTTTATTTTTGTATATGGTGAGAGATAGAGGTCTAGTTTTATTCTTCTGCATATGGTTATCCAGTTTTCCCAGCATCATTTATTGGAGAAACTGCCCATTCCCCATTGTATGTTCTTGGTGCCTTTGTTGAAAATGAGTTGGCTGTAAATGCATGAATTTATATCAGCATTCTCCATTCTGTTCCTTGATCTATGAGTCTGTTTTTATGCCAGTACCATGCTGTTTTGGTTACTATAGCTTTGTAGTATATTTTGAAGTCAGGTAATGTGATGCCACCAGCTTTGTTCTTTTTGCTAAGGATTGCTTTGGCTATTCAAGGTCTTTTGTGGTTCCATATAAATTTTAGGACTGTTTTTTCTATTTCTGTAAAGAATGCCATTGATATTTTGCTAGGGATTGCATTGGATCTATAAATTACTTTGGGTAGTATTGTCATTTTAACGATATTAATTCCTCTAATTGATGAGCATCGCATATCTTTCCATTTTTGTGTGTCCTCTTCAATTTCTTTCATTAGTGTTTTATGGTTATCATAGTATAAATCTTTCACATCTTTGGCTAAATTGATTCATAGGCATTTTATATTCTTTGTAGCTATTGTAAATGGGATTGCTTTCTTGATTTCTTTTTCACACTGTTTACTGTTGGTGTAGATAAATACCACTGAGTTTTGTATGTTGATTTTGTATCCTGCAATTACTAAATTCATTAATCAGTTGTAACAGTTTGGTGGAGTCTTTAGGTTTTACTAAATAAAAGATCATGTCATGTCATCTATGCACAGGGCTAGTTTGACTTCTTCCTTTCCGATTTGGATACGCTTTATTTCTTTCTCTTGCTTAATCCTCTGGTCAGGACTTCCAGTATCGTGTTGAATAAAAGTGGTGAAAGTGGGCATTCTTGTCTTGTTCCAGATCTTAGAGAAAAGGCTTTCAATTTTTCCCCATTCAGTATGATATTGGCTGCAGGTTTGTCATATATGGCCTTTGTTATTTTAAGATATGTTCCTTCTATACCCAGTTTTTTGAAGGTTTTTATCAAAAAGGGATATTGAATTTTATTGAATGCCTTTTCAGCATCTGTTGAAATAATCATATGGCTTTTGTCTTGGTTCTGTTAATGTGATATATCACGATTTTTGATTTGCATAAGTAGAACCATCCTTGCATCCCTGGGATAAATCCCACTTGATCAGGGTGAATGGTATTTTTAATGTGGTGTTGAATTCTGTTTGCTAGTATTTTATTGAGGATTTTTACATCTATGTTCATCAGTGATATTGGCCTATAGTTTTCTTTTTTTGTTGTGTCCTTGTCTGGTTTTGGTATTAGAGTAATGCTGGCCTTGTACAATGAGTTTGGAAGTATTCCCTCTTCTCCAATTTTTTTTAAGAGTTTGAGTAGAATTGGTATTAGTTCTTCTTTAAACATTTGGTAGAATTCAGCAGTGAAGCCATCAGATCCTGGGCTTTTCTTTGATGAGAGACTTTTTATTACACCTTCAATCTCTTTACTGGTTATTGATTTGTTGAGATTTTCTGTTTCTTCATGGTTCAATCTTTGTAGGTTCTATGTGTCCAGGAATTTATCCATTTCTTTTAGGTTTTCCAATTTGTTGGTGTACAGTTGTTCATAATAGCCTCTGATGATTTTTTGTATTTCTGCAGTCTTGGTTGTTATGTCTCTTTTTTTGTTTCTGATTTTATTTGGATCTTCTTTCTTTTTTTTAGTTAGCCTAGCTAAAGTTTTGTCAATTTTATCTTTTCAAAAAACCAATTTTCATTTTGTTAATCTTCGGTATTTTTTTAGTCTCAATTTTATTTATTTCTGCTCTGCTCTTTATTATTTCTTTCTTTCTACTAATTTTGGTTTGATTTGTTTTTGCTTTTCTAGTTTCATGAGGTGAGTTGTTAGATTGCTTACTTGAAGGCTCTCCTTTTTTTGATAATAGGCATTTATTGCTATAAACTTCCTTTTTAGTCCTGCTTTTACTGTGTCCCATAGATTTTGATATGTTTTGATTCCATTTTCACTTATTTCAAGTTTTTTAATTTCCTTCTTAATTTCTTCACTGAGCCACTGTTCATTCAAGAGCATGTTGTTTAATTTCCATATGTTTGTATAGTTTTATTCCATTGTGGTCAGAAAAGATACTTGATATGTTTTTTTAAATTTGTTGAGATTTTATTTGTGGTCTAAGATACAGTCTATTCTGGAGAATATTCCATGTGCTGATGAAAGGAATGTGTGTTCTTCAGCAGTTGGGTGAAATGTTCTGTGAATGTCAGTTAGGCCTATCAGTGTGTAGTTCAACTACAATGTTTCTTTGTTGATTTTCTACCTTGTTGATCTGTCCATTACTGAGAATGGGGTGTTGAAGGTCCCTACTATTACTGTATTGCAGTCAGTCTCACCTTTTAGATCTATTAGTGCTTGCTTTATATACTTAGGTGCATAGATATTTATAATTGTTATATCATCTTGCTGAATTGACCCCTTTTATCATTATGTAGTGACCTTCTTTGTCTTTTTTAAAAGTCTTTGACTTACAGTCTATTTTATCTGATATAAGTGTAGCTATTCCTGATCAGTTTTGGTTTCCACATACATGAAATATCTTTTTCCATCCCTTCACTTTTAGTCTATGAGTATCTTTGTAAGTGAGTGGGTTTCTTGTAGGCAGCATATAGTTGGCTCTTGTTTCTTTATCCATTCAGCCACTCTGTGTCTTTTAATTGGAGAATTAAGTCCATTTACATTCAGTGTTATTATTGTTAAGTAAGGACTTACTGCTGCAATTTTGTTGCTTGTTTTCTGGTTGTTTTGCAACTCCTCTTTTCCTTTCTTCCTTTCTTACTGTCTTCCTTTGTGGTTAAGTGATTTTCTCTGGTAGTATGTGTTAATTTGTTGCTTTTTTATTTTTAGTGTATCTATTATATGTTTTTGCATTGTGATTACATAAAGCTTACAAAAAGCATCTTATAGATATAACAAGTTATTTTAAAGAGATGACATCTTAGATCACACACACACAAACATTAGAAACAAAGGAAAAACTAAAAAAAAAAACCTCTACACTTTAACTCCATCCTCTCCCACATTTTGACTTTTTCTTGTCTTAATTTTCATATTTTTATATTGCCTATCTCTTACAGGTCGCTGTAGCTATTATTGTTTTTGATAGATTTTTCTTTAGGCTTCATAGTAGAGTTATGAATGAATTGCATATCACAGTTACAGTATTGAAGTATTCTGGAGTCATCTTTGTACTTAATTTTACCAGTGAGTTTTTCACCTTCAAATGCTTTCTTTTTGCACATTAGTGTATTTTTCTTTCAGATTGATGAACTCCCTTGAGCATTTCTTATAAGATGGGTATGGTGATGGTGAATTCTCTTAGATTTTTTTTTTTGGGGGGAAAGATTTTATCTTTCCTTCATATTTGAAGGATAGCTCTGTTGGAGACACTATTATTGGATGACAATTTTTTTCTTTCAGCACTTTGAAAATGTCATCCCACTCCCTCCAGGCCTGTATGGTTTCTGCTGAGAAGTCTGTTCCCAGACAAATTGGAGTTCCTTTATATGTTATTTGCTTCTTTTCTCTTGCTGCTTGTAGGATCCTCTATTTGTCTGTGACCCTTGAGAGTTTGATTATTACATGCCTTGGTGTAGTCTCATTTGGGCCAAATCAGTTTGGTGTTTTTTTTTTTTATGTGAGAATATTATGGGGGTACAACACTTTGGTTATATATATTGCCCATGCACTGCCCATGTCAGAGCTACAATCGTGGTCATCTCCCAAACTGTGCTCCCCACATCCATTCAGTGAGAGTTTTTCCCAGCCCCTCCACCCCCCTCCCTCCTGCCCACCCCCTGATGAATATTATTGCCCTGTGTGATGTAGGTGTTGATCAGTTAGTACCAATTTGATGGTGAGTACCAGTGGTGCTTGTTCTTCCATTCCTGTGACACTTCGCTTTGAAGAATGGGTTCTAGCTCCAACCTGGATAATACCAGATGTGTTAATTCACTATTGTTCCTTATTGCTGAGTAATACTCCATGGTATACATATACCACATTTTATTAATCCACTTGTGTATTGATGGGCACCTGGGTTGTTTCCATAACTTTGTGATTATGAATTGTGCTGCTATAACTGGACCCACACCTCTCACCTCTCACAAAAATCAACTCACAATGGATAACAGATCTAAATCTAAGACATGAAACCATAAGAATTCTCGAAGAAAGTGTTGGAAAAACTCTTATGGACATTGGCCTAGGCAAAGAATTTATGAAGAAAACCCCCAAAGCAATCACAGCAGCAACCAAAATAAATACATGGGACCTGATCAAATTAAAAAGCTTCTGCACAGCCAAGGAAACTATCACTAGAGTGAACAGACAACCTACAGAATGGGAGAAAATATTTGCAGTTTGGTGTTTTTTGACATTCTTTTACCTGGATATTTATATCTGTTTCAAGTTTTGGAAAGTTTTCTTTTATTATTTCTTTAAATAATCTTTCTACCTCTTGGTTTTGCTCAACTCCCTTTGGAACACCAATAATTCTTAGCTTTGGTCTTTTGAAGTAATTTTCTATATCTTGTAGGTGATCTTTGTTCTTTTTCATTCTTTTTTCTTCTCTGACTGTGTAATTTTATTTTATTTTATTTATTTATTTTTTGAGACAGAGTCTCAGGTAGACTGCAGTAGCATCATCATAGCTCACTGTAGCCTCTAACTCCTGGGCTCAAGCAATCCTCCTGCCTCAGCCTCCTGAGAAGCTGGGACTACAGGAGGGTGTCACGACACCTAGCTAATTTTTCTATTTTTTTGTAGAGATGGGCTCTCGCTGTTGCTCAGGCTGGTCTCAAACTCCTGAGCTCAGGCAATCCTCCCGCCTCGGCCTCTTAGAGTGCTAGGATTACAGGCATGAGCCACTGTGCCTGGCCTGACTGTGTAATTTTAAATAGACTGTCTTTGAGCTCATTGATTCTTTCCTCTGCTTGATCCATTCTGCTGTTGAAAGCCTCTAATGATTTTCTTAGTTCAGCAAATGTTCTTCTCAGTTCCAAGATTTTTGTTTGATATTTTATTATTCCAATATCTTTATTAAATTTCTCAGATAAATGTCTGAATTGCTTTTCTGTGTTGTTTTGGAGATTACTGAGTTTCCTTAAAACTGCTGTTTTGAATTCTTGGTGAGAGAGCTCACATATTGCTGTTTCTTTAGGGTCAGTCACTGGTTCCTTGCTTTGTCTCTTTGGGGAGGTCATGCTTCTTTATTTGTTGTTATTCCTTGTGGATGGTGCCATAAGCCCAGGTTTGCCTCAGCTCTAGCAAATGATCAGAGTGTTACTCATCGCAAATGGGGGTGGTCTAAAGCAAGATGTCCCAGCCAGGTGGAAAGGCTGGCTAGGGGGTGGTACCCAGGGGACCTTGGAACATTTCCCCTACAGCATGATGCTGTCTTGGAGCTGGTTATAAAGAAATTCTCTGACCTACCTTGTCTGATTGTAGGCCATAAGACCCTCATTTCAGAAGGGGTCCTGCCCCATACTCTGGAGAAAGGAATGCTGTACAGAGAGGTCAAGAAGAATCTAAACAGGCAGGCTTTGCTGAGTTTCCTCACTCAGTATGTTAGCATTAGATCATATCTTTTTTGTCCAATCACATTTCTATAGAATTGTTAATCATGCCTATCCAATGATCTCCATAAAAGGCCCAAGAGGAGAGGTTTGGGGAGCTTCCAGATTGCCAAACACATGGACGTTCCTGGAAGGTGGCACGGCACACTTGAGGAGGGTGTGGAAGCTCGCCACCTCTTCCCGTGTGCCTTGCCCTACACATTTCTTCCATCTGGTGGTCATGGATATCCTTTATAATATCCTTTGTAATAAACCATTAAATGTAAGTTAAGTGTTTCCCTGAGTTCTGTGAGCCACTCTAGAAAATTAATAGATTCTGAGGAGTGGGTCATGGAGACCCTGATTTAAAGCCATTTGGTCAGAAACACAGGTAAAGCAACCTGGCATCTGAATGGGGGGCAGTCTTGGGGACTGAGCCCTCAACCCTGGGATCTGAAATTATCTCCAGGTAGATAGTGTCAGAATTGAATTAGGAGACACCTAGCTGGTGTTCATTGCAGAATTGATTGCTTGCTTGGTGTGTGGAGAAAACCCCACACACATTTGGTCACTGACGTCTTCTGTATTGATTGTTGTTGGTGTGAGAGCAGAGTAAAGACAGTTTGTGTTTTTCCCACTCAGAGAAAGTGAAGCTTCTTCTCAGCTACAGCTTATTGTGGTGTGGAGAAAGCTACTTTAGTTACCAGATTTTTCCGTTGCCAAGAGAAGCCCAAATTTTCTATTATTATGTGGAATCTCTTTATTTTTAGATGTTGGCAATGATTTTTTAAAAATTTACAATTAAAGGCCAAAAAATTACCCAGCTCCAGGCCATAGTTGATCACAGCTCTCTGATATTTGCCCACAAAATAGATCTTAGGAGAGAAGGATGCAAAATTGAAGCTGGCAGCAGAAGTTGTTCAAGAGGAACAGGGCGTGAACTGGATGTACTGCCTTGGTGAGGTGGCCTGCAATTCCTGGTCCCACAAGTGCCTATTTCTGTGTTTTCAGGGGAACCTTGCACCAGATCCTGGTCCCTGAGCACCTCTCTTACCCAAGGCAGGCCCCAGGGGAGCTCCCCACTGTCTGGCTTTAGATAAGGCCCTGTAGCAAAAAACCAGTGGATGACCTTCTCAGGCACATGTTGTAGCTATATGTGATCTTGAAGGCTGTGGTGGTGAATTCCTTTGTAAATGTAATACAACAACAAATAGAATGTTTTTTCCTTCTTTTCCCATCACAGTCAACGATGTCTACTGGCCCTCTCCCCATTTCACAAAATGCCTCTGCTTTCGAGAACCAGAGTCTCTAGCCTGGAACCTTGTGTGATGGAGGTGAGGCATGTACTGGGGTGCTCTGGGATGAGGAAAAGTAGAAATCTGTCTGGATGAGATCCTTATGCTAGACTTTAGCTAACATCCTGGCATTGCTGACTGATAAAGTAGAAATGTTTATGATGCCTGCCCTACATTGTCTGTCATTGATGACTATATTCTTGGCAGTTTGTACATGGTGATCAGACACCACCAGGTCTCATACCTGTATACCCTATTATGAATTTCAGACTCTGATGAAGTCAGTAAGAGAGAAGGGAATATAGTGTGCTATAAAGTATTTGAATAGTACAACACAGGGTGTAAAATATTTTTTTTTGCTATGCCAATTCTTTATCTGATACTTCTAACTTTGTCTTAATTGGTTTTTTTCATTCAATAGACTCTGTTTAGTTCACTGTTGTTATGTGGTCTGAGGAAATTGTGAAAGTGTGTTCTTCAAGCAAGTGAAGAAATTGGTACATAATTTCCGGTGAGTAATGTTTACCTTTTTGGTGTTTGAATAGCTTTGATCATTGGTGTAATGATTGCAATCTGCCAAGATTGAATTTTATTTAGAATTTCTGGGAAGATACTGATGTCATAGCTCCACATCACTGTAGAAGAGGGCTATGGAGATCTTTACATAAATCTATTTAGCACTTTAACTGCCAGCAGTTTTTTAAAAGATGATGTAAACTATCAACAACAATAACGAAATCTATTGGGCCACCCTACCTGGCAGCTGCTTAATTTGTAGATGAGTGCTGCTCAGTTAGAAAGCTGGATTGGCCTAAATACAAGTGTATTCTTTGATGCCTAATTTGTGTCTTGAATTTCTAACAGCAGAATGGTGTTAGAACCACATATGTGAAATATTAGCAAAAGAGTCCTGATAACATTTTTTGGCTGTGATGGACTGATATTGAAGTGTGTGGTGTGTGAGATATGTGAACTTTCTCCTTTTATACTAGAGAACAATTCAGAAAAGTTTAAAAAGATTAAAACTGCCTGAATGAGAATTTTGGAATAAAACTTGTTTTTTAAAGGAATTTAATGACCAAATTCTATTCTAGTTCTTCTAAGGAACTGCCCAAGAGTCCTCAATTAGAATTAATTTCCTCTATGCCCTTCATGTCACTTTAAAAAATCTACTTTATTAGAGAGTAGAAAAATGACAGGGGATCAACCAAATGAAAAGGTTATTCTTTGAAAAATTCAACAAACTTGACAAACCTTTAGCTAGACTGCCAAAAAAAAAAAAAAGTGAGAAGATGCAAATAAAATCAGAAATGAAAGTGGGGACATTACTACTACCTTACAGAAATGGGGAAAAAAAGATTACAAGAGAATGCTGTGAACAATTGTAGATCACCCGATTATATAACCTAGACGAAATGGACAAATTCCTAGAAACACACAATATACCAAAACCAACTCAGAAAAAATAGAAAATATGAACAGATTTATAATAAGTAAAGAGATCGAATCAGTAATCAAAAACTTCCTAAGAAAAAAAAATCCAGGACCAAATGGCTTCACTGGTGAATTCTACCAAACATTTAAAGAAGACTGATACCAATTCTTCTCAAACTTTTTCAAAAAATAGATGAGGAGGGAACTAACTCATCCCATGAGGCCCATATTAGCTTGATACCAAAGCCAGACAAAGATACTGAAAGAAAAGAAAACTAGAGACCAATATCCCTTATTAATATTGATGCAAACATTATTAACAAAATACTTGCAATCTGAATTCAACAGCGTATTAAAAGGCTTGTACACCATGGCCAAGGGTGATTTATCCAAGGAATGCAAAGGTGGGTCAACATAAAAAAAATTAATCACTATAGTACACCACGTTAATAGAACAAAGGAAAAAAAAGCCACATGATCATCTCAATTGATGTGAAAGAAAAGCATTTGACATAATTCAGCACTTATGCTAGACTTTAATATGATGAAACACTCAGAAAACTAGAAACAGGGGGGAACTTACTTAACGTGACAAAGGGCATTTATGAAAAAACTAACAGCTAACATCGTCTTTGACTCAATGGTGAAAAAATGAAAACTTTCCCCCTAAGGTCAGGAATAAGACAAGGATGCTCAATTTCACCACTACTTTTCAAAATTGTGCTGGAAGCTCTAGCCAGGTCAATTAGGCAAGAAAAAGAAACAAAAGGCAGCCAAATTGGAAAGGAAGAAGAAACACTATCTCTATTTGCAGATGACATGATTCTACATATATAGAAAATCATGAAAAGTCTACCCAAAACACCAAACTACTATAGCCAATAAATGAGTTTACCAAAGTTCCAGGGTACAAGATCAACACACAAAAATCAATTGTACTTGTATACACCAGCAATGATCAATCTGAAAAGGAAATTAAGAAAACAATTTTATTTACCATAGCTTCCAAAAGAATAAATACCTAGGGATAAATTTAGCCATGGAGGTAAAAACTTATACACTGAAAACTACAAAACATGCTGAAACAAATCAAAGAAGACCTAAGTAAATGAAAAAACATTCTGTGTTCATGAATTAGAAGACTTAATTTTGTTAAGATTCAATACTACTCAAGGTGACCTACAGATTCAATGCAATCCCTATCAAAATTCCAATGGACTTATTTTTTCAGAAATGGAAAAGGTAATCCTCAAAGTCATACGGAATTACAAGGAGCTCCAAATAGCCAAAGCAATATTGAAAAAGAAGAATAAAGTTGGAGGCCTCATACTTCCCCACTTTGAAACTTACTATAAAGCTATAGTAATCAAAACAGTGCAGTATAAGGATAGACATATAGATCAATGGAAATAAACCAATACATCTGTGGCTAATTGATTTTTGGTGCCAAGAGCATTCAATGGGAAAGTAATGGTATCTTCAACAATGGTTTGGGGACAATGGGATATCCATGTGCAAAAAGAAATTGGATCCTTACTTCATACCATATACAAAAATTAATGTGGATCAATTACCTACATATAAATGCTAAGACCATAACACTCTTTTAAAATTTTTTATTTAATTAATATTTTTTTTGTTTTAGCTCAGCCTAAGATCAGGGCATATAACACTCTCAGAAGAAAACATTGGGGTAAATCTTTTTGACCTTGAGGTTTGGCAATAGATTCTTAGATATGACACCAAAAACTTGAGCAACAAAAGAAAAAATAAATAAGTTGAATTTCATAAAAATTAAAAACCTTTGTGCATCAAATGACATTATCAAGAAAGTGAAAAGACAACCCATAGGAAAGAATATTTGCCAGTCATGTATCTGATAAGAGTTTAATATCCAGAATATATAAAGAACTCTTACATCTTATTTTCCATTCTGTTTGCTTTAAACTCCTTTTTCTTGCATTATTGCTCTGGCTGCAATCTCTGTTACCATGTTAAATAGAAATGGTGAGACCAGACTTCCTTGCCTTATTCCTGATCTTACAGGAAGTAATTTTTTGTCTGGGCCTAATTTTGCCTCAGTACTGAGGCAAAATTTTCTTAGTATTGTACCCAATGTGTTGTGAGTTATTAGGTTTTCCAGTCTGAACAGTAGGGACAGGCACTAGTCCTGGCTCTGTTTGAGATCCAGATATTTTTCCTTCTAATCTTTTTGGATGTTTTACCCGTGGTCTTAGGTAGTTCCCTTACATGGATATACTTCTCAGTATTTAGTTGATGATTTGAGAGGGACTCCCCAGAGTTCTCTCTTTGTGCAGTTTTATCCTCTCTGGCACTCTACTCTGAAAACTCTAGGCTTCTTGGCCTCCCTGAACTCCCAGCTACCAGCTCCTTCTCAGGGAGATTTCCTGGCTCATCCTGGCTTTTCTGTCTTTGTAACACAACAGTGAAACTCTCCAGGCAGTAAGTTAGGGTGATCATGGGATTCACCCCCTTTGTTTCATGTTTCTCAAGGTTCTCTGTTCTTCATTGCCTGGTGGTATCCGATGCCCCTAAAACCATTGTTTCATATATTTTGTTGATTTTTGTGGTTTCAGGCATGACAGCAAATGTAATACCAACTCCATCATTGTTGGAAGCAGATGTCCCAAATATATTTTGTTATTTGTTTCTTATTTATTTTTATTGGGGCCAGAAAACACAATCTGTATTATTTTGATACTTTTAAATTTATTGAAACCAGTTTTATGCCCTATCATGTGATTTTTCTTGATGAATGTTCCATTTGCTTGAAAAGAATATATCTTTTGCAGTTGTTATGTGTAGTGTTCTATAAATGTCAATTAGATCAAGCTGATTAATAGGGTTGTTTGTACCATCCCTACACTACTGTTCATCAAGAAGACATAGCAATCTTCACTGAGTCAAAAAGAAATTAGTTAACCGTGTTGTTCTGTCAATTACTGAGAGAGGAGTGTTGAAATCCTGAATATGGTACTGCATTTGTCTTGTTTCCCCTTTTAGTTCTGTCAGTTTTTGCTTCATATATTTTCAATTTCTATTTAGGTGCATAGACATTTAGTATTGCTATATCTTCTTGAGGAGTTGACTTCTTTATTATTATGAAATATCCCTTTTTTCTTTAGTAATATTTATTATTCTGAAATTTGCTTTTTCTGATATTAAAGCCAATTTTGCTTTCTTATTATTTGTATTTTGTTATTCTTTTTCCAAAATCTTACTTTTAATTTATCCGTGTCATTATATGTAAAGTTTGCTTCTCATAGACAACAGATTGTTTGCTATGCTTTTTAAAATACAGTCTGACAAATCCCATCTTTCAAGTGGTGTGATTAGTCCATTAGCATTTAATATATTGATATGGTTGGGTTTAAGTCTTCTATCTTATTGTTTTCTTTCTATCCCATGTATTTTTTTCTTTTCTCTTTTACTATCTGTTTTTGGATTGAGTGTTTTGTTTTGTTTTCTTATTATTTTTGTTTTTATTTTTAGTATTCTATTTGTTTATTAGCTAGTCTATTACCTCTCATGAGGCTATATTGGGTATTAGTCTATTACCTCTTTTTAAAATTTTTTCAGTGTTTGCTTTAGAGCAGTTGTTCTCAAGTGGGGAAAATTTTATCATCACTGCCATGGGGCATTTGGCAATGTCTGTAGGCATATTCAGTTGTCACAACTGGGGAAGGGTGCTACTGGCATCTGGTGGGTAGAAGCCAGGTATGGTGCTAAATATCCTATAATGCACTAAACAGCCTCACGCAACAGAGAATTATTCATTCAAAATGTCAGTAGTGATGAGGCTGAGAAACCCTGCTTTATGGTTTACATTGATGAAATACATCTTTAATTAATCACAATCTACTTACAAATAATGTTATACTACTTTATATATAAACTGAATACTTCTATTTCCCTCTCCTGTCTTTTATGCCATTATTGGCATGCATCTTATTTCTATGTGTTTTATGATCCACATTGTTTGTATTTTTGCTTTAAATAGTTATATTTAAATAATTTTTAATGAGGAAAAAATAGCTTAAAGATCTTCCTTTAACATGTTTTGTAGAGCAGATCTGCTAGCAATGATTTATTTTAGCCTTTGTTGATCTAAAAAGTCTTCATTTTCCTTTTTTTAATGGACATTTTTGCTGGATATAAAACTTTATAAGAAGGTATTTATTTATTTATTTATGTTTAAAAAATAATTCTTTGCTTTAAAAGTATCATTCCATTGGCTCTGTTTTACATTGTTTCTGGTGAGAAGTCAGTTGTAATTCTTATTATTGTTCCTCTGTATGTAAAGTGTCTTTTTTATTTTGTTTTGTTTTTGCTTTTATTTTTGCCTTGGTGCTTGCTTTTAAGATTTTCACTTCATCATTTTTATTACTGTTTTTCAAAACTGTGATTTTGATGTGCCTTAGTATGGTTTTTTTTTTAGTTATACTTCTTAGGAGCTTCTCGTTCTTGTATCTGTGGACTAACATTTTTAATCAATTGTAGAATGTCTCTGGCCATTATTTTATTAAATATCCCTTTTTTCTTGAGATTACAATTATGCAGATGTTAGACCACTTGGTATTATTCCACAGGCCACTGAAGCGTGTTCATTTTGTTTTCAGCTTTTTTTTTCCTTCTGTGTTTTAATTTATATAGTTTCTATTGTTATGTCTTCATATACTGGTAGTTTCCTCATCAGTGTCTAACCTATTGTTAAGTACATCCAGTGAATTTTTCATATATAGACATTCCATTTGAATCTTTTTAATATCTTTCATTTTCTTTTTACTGTGTTCATGTTTTCTTTTAGCTTCTTCAACACATGGAGAATATAATAACTAAATGGATGCTAATTTCAACATCTCTGTTATTTTGGTGTCCTCTTCTGTTGACTGACTTATTTTTCTTCATTATTGGTCACATTTTTCTGCTTCTTTGCATGTCTTTAATATTTAATTGGGTGCTGGACATTATGCTCAACAGTGTGGCAGTCTTCCTTTAAAACTTTAAAGAGTATAGGTGTTTGTTTGGGAAAGCAGCTACTTTATTTGAAAATCAGTTTGATCATTTTAAGTCTTGTTTTAAACTTTGTTAGAATAGGTATAGAGTAACCTCTAAGGCTACTATACCTTATTCCAAAGGCACAGTCTTTTGGGATCTCTGAGAAAGTTCCTAGTGTTCAACATGGTCTCTCCACCCTGCCTGGTCAGAACTCAAATGTGTCTTAGTCCTATGTGAGCGTCAGTATTTTTTTTAAGTTAATGGTACTCTGGGAGTTTTTCTTTCCCTGATAGTTGTTTTTTACCTGGCCTCAAGGAGTTTTGCCCTACTTTGCCTTACTATTCAGTCAAAGACACAGGTGACCTATGTGCAGATTTCTGAGCTCTTTTTCTATGTAGCTTCCTCCTTTCTGGAAATCTGAACTATAATCATTGTTTCTCACTGCCATAATATTTTATTCATGTCTTTTTTTATTGTGGTAGAAAACACATAGAATCTGCCCTATTAACAAATTTTTAAGTGTACAGTATTTTTTAACTGTATGTGCATTGTTTTACAGCAGATCTCTAGAACTTTTTTTATCTTGTATGACTGAAACTCTATACCCACTACAGAGCAATTCTCCATTTCCCCTCCTCACACGCTGGTAACCACCATTCTATGTTTCACTTCGGAGTTTAACTACTTTGGATACTTCATATAAGTGGAATCATGCAGTATTGGTGCTTCCGTGACTGGCTTATTTCACTTGGCATAATGCCCCTTTTCTGGAAGAGTTTGAGAAGGATTGACATTAACTCTTCTTTAAATGTTTAATAGAATTCTCCAGTGAAGCCATTCGGTCCTGGATTTTTCTTTGTTGGAAGATTTTTGATTACTCATTCAATCTCCTTACGAGTTGTAGGTCTATTCAGATATACTATTTCATCAGATTTTAGTCTTGATAGGTTGTATGTTTCTAAGAATTTATCCATTTCTTCTAGGTTATCCAGTTTGTTTACATATAATTGTTTGTAGTAGTCCTTTATAATCCTTTTTTATTTCTGTGACATCAGTTGAAATGTCTCTTTTTCATTTCTGATTTTATTTATTTAAGTCTTCTCATATTTTTCTTAGTCTTGCTAAGTAAGGGTTTGTCAATTTTGTTGATCTTTTCAAAAAACCAATCCTTAGTTTTGTTGATTTTTTCCCCTATTGTTTTTCTATTCTCTATTTCATTTATTTTTGCACTAGTCTTTATTATTTTCATCCTTCTGCTAACTTTGGGCTTAATTTGCTCTCCTCTTTCTGACTTTTTGAGGTATAAAGTTAAGCAGTTTATCTGAAATCTTTCTTCTTTTTAAATGTAGGTATTTAGAGCTATAAAATTCCTTCTTAGTATTCCTTTTACTGCATCCCATAAATTTTGGCATATTGCCTTTTAATTTTCACTTGTCTCAAGATAATTTCTAATTTCCCTTTTAATTTATTCTTTGACCCATTGGTTATTCAGGAGCATGTAGTTTAATTTCCACATGTTTGTGAATCTTCTAGTTTTTTCTGCTATTGTATTCTAGTTTCATTCCATTGTGGTTGGAAAAGATACTTGGTACAGTTACAATCTTAAATTTGTTAAGAATTGTTTGTAACCTAACATTGCTCTATCCTAGAGAATGTTCTGTGTGCTCTTGAGAAGAATGTGGATTCTTCTCCTATTGGTTGAATGTTCTGTATATGTCTGTTAGGTTCATTTGGTCTATAGTCTTGTTCAAGTCCTCATTTTGTCATTAATCTTCTGTCTGGTTGTTCTATCCATTATTGAAAGTAGGTTGTTGATATCTCCTACTATTATTGCATAACTATTTATTTCTCCCTTCAATTCTGTCAATATTTACTTCATATATTTCATCTGAATGGATGCATGCATGTTTATAATTGTTATATCTTCTTGGTGAATTGGCCCTTTTGTCATTATATAATGTCCTTCTTTACCTCTTGTGACAGTTTTGACTTAAAGTTTATTTGTCTGATATAAATATAGCCACCTTGGTCTCTTTCAATTATCGTTTGAATGGAATATCCCTTTCCATTCTTTCACTTTCAGTCTGTGTGTGTCTTTGAATCAAAAGTGAGTTTCTTGTAGACAGCATATAGTTGACTCTCATTTATTTTTTTAAACCCATTTAGCTACTCTATATCCCTTGATTGCAGAGTTTGATCCATTTACCATTTACATTTAAAGTAATTAATGATAGTGGAGTACTTATTATTAACATATATTAATTGTTTTTTGTTTATCTTGTAACATTTTTGTCCCTCTTTTCCTCACTTTCTATCTTCCTTTGTGTTTCATTGATTTTTTTTTTTTTACTGGCGTGTTTTGATTCCTTTCTCATTTTCTTTTGTGTGTCATTTATAGGTACTTTCTTTGTGGTTACTATGGGGCAGATACAAAATATATTTATGACAATTTATTTTAACTTGATAACAACTTAATTTTAATTGCATACAAAAACTCACTCTCTTACTTCTACTTCCCCACACACTTTATGTTATTGGTTTTCCAAATTACATCTTTTTATAATGTATATACATTAACACATTTTTATAGTTGTATTTATTTTTCATACTTTTGTCTTTTAAATTCCACACCAGCATTAACTGTTAATTATGCACCATCATTACTCTATTTCAGTATTTTGCATTTGTCTATATATTTACCTTTACTAGTGACTGTTATACTTACATATTTTTTATGTTGCTGTCTAGCATCCTTTTATTTCAACTTGAAGGACTCACTTTAGCATTTTTTGTAAGGCATGTCTCGTGGTGATGAACTTCTCAGCTTTGTTTATTTTGGAAAGTCTTTATTTCTCCTTCATTTTAGAAGGATGTCTTTGCCAGATATTGTGTTCTTAGTTGGCAGTTTTTATTCTTAGTTGGCAGTTTTATTCTTTCAGCAATTTGAACATATCATCCAACTCCTTTCTGGCCTGTGAGATTTCTGTTGAGAAATCTGCTGATAGTCTTATTCAGGCTCCAATGTATATGACTCTTTTCTCTTGCTGCTTTCAAAATTCTGTCTTTGACTTTTGACAATTAGATTATAATGTGTCTCATTGTGGTCTTCTTTGGGTTCATCATACTTTAAGCACATTGGCCTTCTTGAATTTGGAAGTCAATCTCTTCCCTTCCTGATACTTGGGAAGTTTTTGGCCATTATTTCTTCAAATGAGACTTCTGCTTTATTATAGGCAATAGGGTAAAGCAAAGTGTTTTTTCCTACTCTCACACACCACTCTATACAACACTCTATACACATCATATGTATGAGGGTTTTTTCCCCACATACCAAGAAATTCTTCTGCTGACACCAGCTGTGTGTCCTCCTATTTAATTCAACTCTGGCACTATCTCCAGGAAGGTAGTGTCAGATCCCACAGGTGAGGGCTCAGTTCCACAAGACTGCCCCCACTTCAGATGCCAATTGCAGTCCCAGGTTGTGACCTGTACTTCTGACTAGCCAGCTACAAGTTGGAATTCCCATGATCTCCTCCTTGGGCTTGATTAATTTGACAGAGCAGCCCACAGACTCAGGGAAACACTTTTCTTACATTTACCCATTTACTACAAAGGATATTACAAAGGGTACAGGTAAACAGCCAGATGAAAGAAATTCATAGGGCAAGTCATGTGAGAAGGGGCATGAATCTTCCATGACTTCCTTAGATATGCCACCCTTCAGCCACATCCACTTGTTGAGCTACCCAAAATCTCCCTGAACTCAATCCTTTTGGGCTTTTATGGAAGCTTCATTATGTAGGCATTATAAGTATATCATTGGCCACTGGTGATAAACTGAACCTTCAGCCTCTCTCCTCTCCCTGGAGGTTGGGGGTGTGGGGCTGAAAGTCCCAACCCTTTAATCACATAGGTAGTTATCTTGACAACCAGCCCCTATCCTGAGGCTTTCCAGGAGCCCCAAGCCATCAGTCATCTTATTAGCATACAAAAAGACACATAATTTTAGAGATTCCAACAGTTGTAATAGTTAAGTATCAGGAAAAGGGGACAATGTGTATTATTAATCACAATATCACATGCGCCTTTCTCTCTTTTAGGAATCTCATAACATATATTGGTCTGCTTGATGGTGTCTCATAAGTCTCTTAGGCTTTCTCCACTCTTCTTTATTCTTTTTCTTTCTTTTTTTTCTCCTATAACTGGATAATATCAAATGATCTGTCTTTGAATTCACTGATTCTTTCTCCTGTTTGGTCAAGTCTGCTTTTAAGCCCCTCTAGTGAATTTTTAAATTCAGTTAATATACTACAGCTCCAAAATTTCTGTTTGGTTCTTTTTTTATATTTACTACGTGTTGATATTATTATTTTGTCCCTACATCATTTTCCTAAGCTTGTTGAACATTTTTATCTACCTGGAGATAGGTAGATAGTTATTTTGAGTCCTTGTCAGGTAATTCATATACCTAGGGTGAGTTTCTTGAGATTTATTTTGTTCCCTTTTGTTGGGTCATGTTTCCCTGTTTCTTCACAGTCCTTATTACTTTGTGTTGGGATCTGCACATTTGATAAAACAGCCATCTTTACCAGTTTTTGTATACTGATTTCATACAGGGAAATACTTTCAGCCTAGGTAGAGATTCTGGAGGCTTCTTGAATCTTTTTTGCGAATACATCTTCTCTATACCTGTACATGTAAATTCCCAATTAAAGAGTGTTTGCCAGTTTCTTTTATCAGAAGCTCATAATTTTTTACTGCTTCTGGTGTTTGTCTGAAATATCATAGGTTATCTGGACCTTCCATAAGCCACTAACTCTTTTTTGTTCTCAGTGGTCCCCAGGCACCTACAATATGCTAAGTCCCCTCAGTGCTCCAAGTCAGGTGAGACAGAAAGCATTCCCTTGGGCAGACCCCAGAAAAGCTGTAATATTAGATGTATGCTCTACTCTTCTCTTCCCTGCTGTTCCAAATGAGTAGCCACCAAGTTGCATTGGCCTCTGTTTACTCTACCACAAGTTCTCTGGAGTAGCAACAAGTCATCCAGCTCTTTCTTGTTCTCAGTGGCCCCCATCTAGAGTATGCTGGATTCCATCAAAACTCTGAGTCAGGCAAGACAGAAAGCAGTTCCTCTGGCAGCCCCTGAAAAGCTGGAACACTGGACACATGCTCCAACTTTTTCTCTTTCTGTGAGAACCAGGGAGCTGAAGATTACTCCTGCTAGCTCCATGCTGAACCTGGGGGAGGTGCAATGGCCAGTAAGTGCATGCAAGTTCAAAACATTGCTTTTGTTTTCAGCATCCCCCAACCTGGCACCCTCTCTTGTCAGTGCTTAGATCCAGTCAAAACAAGAACCAGTCCCTCAGGTAGCTCCCTCAAAAGTCTGAATGTTAGACATACATTCAGGGAAGGAAAAGGAGAAGCTGGGAGTTGGGAGTTTCCTCCTGATTGTGTGGCATTATGTTGGAGAAAGGGGCTTTGGCCAGTGAATATCATAAATTTTCCTACTGACTTTGGTGTGGCTGGTTTTGCACTCACCTGGAATGCAGAAGCCTCTTAACTGTTTTTTGGATTTCTCACAAAAGGATTTAGTCTATGTATTGTTGAATTGATGTCCTCATGGGGGAAAGAGGGTCTGGGGCTCCATCATTTTGATATTGTTCTTTCTTTGTGTCTTCTAAGAGGCTTAACCACATTTATCCTACATTTCATTTAGTGTGTATTTTATTTATGCACACAGTTCATCATTGTATCCCTCACTGGGCTTACCACAGAGTTTTGCACATAGTAGGAGCTTGGATAACATAAAAGGCAGTATGACTTATTGATTTTACATTGAATTGTTCCCTTGGCACTCACCTCATTCTTTTTTATTATTGGATGTTAGCAAAGAGTGACTGCATATCCCATTTCTAGTCACTCCAGTTATTCAGGACAATACAGTGATTGGTTTCTCCAAGTCACTCTGAATCATTCTGTTATATAAACATCTATGGGTGACATTGCTGGAAGCAATTGCATAAGCAAACTAGGGGTTGCTATATTACTTAGACTAAAGGCTCAGCTGCTATATCAAAGACTTAATAGCTGCTAACACAAAATGGAATTTTATTTCTATCCCCTGTCACAATCTGAGATTAAACAATTAGATACAATAAAGCTGCTTTAAGAACCTGACTTCTTCCTTCTAGTTGCTCTGCCACCTTCAACATATGAATTTCTGTTGTCTAAGATAGTGCTATTGCAGTACCTACCATTGCTTCTCCATATCATCCAGCAAAAAGAAGAGAAAGTCAACTGGAAGGCATGCCCTTTGCCTTAAGGGCATGTCACGGAAGTCCTTGTTGCAGCATGTAGCAGTGTTTCATTCCTTTTTATGGCTGAATAATATTCTATTGTATGGATATACCACTTTTTGTTTATACGTTCATCAGTTAATAGATATTTGGGCTGGTTCCACCTTTTGGCTATTATGAGTAATGCTGCTATGAACATCTGTGTACAACTCTTTGTTTGAATACCTGTTCTCAATTCTCTTGAGTATATACCTAGGAATGGAATTTTGGGGTCATATGTTAATTCTGTGTTTAACTTTTTGAGGAACTTCCACATTGTTTTCCAAAGTGGCTAAACCATTTTACATTCTCTCTAGCAATGTGGGAGAGCTCCAATTTCCCCACATCCTTGCCAACACTTGTTACTTTCCTTTTTTAAAATTTTATTTTATTATAGACATCCTAGTGGGTGTGAGGTAAAGTGTTTCATTGTGGTTTTGATTTGCATTTCCCTAATGGCTAATGATGTTGAATATCTTTTCATGTGTTAATTGGCCATTGGTACACCTTCTTTGTAGAAATGTCTATTCAAGTTCTTTGCCCTTTTAATTGTAATATTTGTATTTTTGTTGTTGAGTTGTAGAAGTTCTTTATATATTCTGGATACTAGACCCTTATCAGATATATGATTTACAAATATTTCCTCTCATTCTGTGGATTGTTTTTTCACTTTCTTTATAATGTTCTTTGATGCACAAAAGTTTTTCAATTTTGATTCAGTCTAATTTATATTTTCTTTTGTTGCTAATGCTTTTGGTGTCATTCTCAGAGTCTATTGCCAGATCCAAGCTCATGCATATTTATCCCTATGTCTTCTTCTAAGAATTTTATAGATTTAACTCTTAAATTTAAATTTTTTTTTCTATTTTGAGTTAGTTTCTGTATATGGTATGAGGTAAGAGTCCAACTTCATTCTTTTGCATGTGGATATCCAGTTGTCCCAGTACCATTTCTTGAAATAACTATTTTTTCCTTATTGAATGGTCCTGGATCCCTTATTGAAATCAATTGACCATATATGTATGTATTTATTTCTGGACACTCAATTCTATTCTGTTGATCTATATGTCTATTCTAATGCCAATACCACACTGTTTTGATTACCATGTCTTTGTCATAAGTTTTGAAATCAGGAAGTGTGAATTCTACAACTTTATTCTTTTTTTCAGGATTGTTTTGACTATTTGGGGTTCTTTGCAATTCCAAGTGAATTTTAGGATCAAACTTGTGCAGTTTTGTAAAAGAGGCAGTTGGAATTTTGATAAGAACTTCAATGAATCTATAAATTGCTTTGGGTAGTATTGCCATCTTAACAATATTAAGTCTCCCAATCCATGAATATGAGATGTCTTCACATTTATTTAGGTCTTCTTTAATTTCTTTCAACAATATTTCCTAAGAAAAAGATTTTACAATATTTAATTTTTACAAATTTGGGGACAGTTTGTGGCCAAACTTCAGTCTGAACCAAAACATTCTTTTAAAAGGAAAAGAGTTCATTCTGACATTAAATTGCATTTTCCAAGAACCAGCACCATAGATTGTCCAGGCTTTAATTATGCAGTCACAAGGTGCACCTGTGTATCTCCTCAGTTGAGGACAGGAAGGCTTATGGGAATAAGACTTCATGGATTTGGCATCTCCTACAAGAATGTATGTACAATTCCTTGGAATACTGGAGTGTGGTTATAGAACTTGTTTCCACTTTCTGTTTTCTGTTTGCTGCTCTACCATAAGTTAAGGATCTTGTATTTCAATATTTTTATATTAAATATTTTAAACATTTCAAACTGTTTGGGCTTCCTATTGAACAAATGTTCTATTTGTGCTGTATATTTTGAAGATGCTAAAGATAATCATTCTAAAACATTTTGGAATATAACAGCAGGATTGTTGATACATTGCATTGACTAATATTTTTTCTTGATTAAGATATACAATTCTTTTATGTTTTGTTTAAAAAAACCAATAAAGCATATGTACCTTACCTCTTCACCATCCTATGTTGAAATCCTTTTGAGAATACTCTTTGATAAGAGCAAAAATGTAAATAATCTTTGGTGAGATATTGAATTATGCTATTCTTTCCTCATGGGTGTGGGGATAATTTTCAAAGGAATCCAAGCAGTTTAATTTTCCAGGGCAAAGTTTTCCATCCTTGTTAAGTTTATTTATTTCAAAGTCAGATACCAATTATATCCATAGAAAAAATCTCTAGCTGCTTCAAAGGAAATTATAAAATATTATGTGGGTCTAGATAGGTCATCTGCTTATAAAATATTGCAGAAAGGTACAGAATACAGTCCATAGATGCATTGGAAATCTAAAACATAATGAAAAGCCTTTTGGAAATCACATTGGTATACCATTCACCACCACTTAATGGAGGAATGACTCAGCATTGATGTGAGTGGGTTTATGGTCTCAGATGTGAATTCTGGGAATATTAACTTCTAGGTAGTGTATGTGGTAGTGAAAAAGCATACTCTTGGAGTCAGGAGCTTTACATTGATGCCCATTTCTACCACTGGCTTGTAGTTGTCATCATTTAACCTCAACTGGGGCCACCCAATTGAAACCTTGGTCAAATTTCTGCAATAACACTTCTGGTTAAAAAAAATTAATCTTACTTTATGGGTTTAGAAACTGAGATTCAGAGAGGTTCAGTAATAGTCCGATGTCCCACAGGTGAGAGCCATATCTTCAGGTCTTTTGGGCCCAGGGCCCAATATGATTTTTACTATTCCATGCAAAAGGTGTCATTGATAGGGAGTCAAATAGATTTTCACATTCATTTCCCTATTTATACTAGTGCATATGTGCAATTTAATTTGAAGTGAATTTAAAAGAAAAAAAGATACTGGCTTAAAATCTAATCACTGATAAAGATTTTGAACCTCTAGTCTTATTAATGTTTTAGTGATATATTTAGTCTCTCTAATTGTCTGACTTAGTGTCTTCCCCCATTATGAGGCCAAGAAAACATAAACATGTACTTAGAACATATATATGAATATCCATAGAAATGATAAGAGAAAAGGCAGAGAGAAGAGGCAGATTAATGCTTTAGGGTTGCCACTGAGTTTCTTTTAGGTCTTAAATGTATTTGCTGCTTACTGTGAATGAAGACAGGTTAAAAACAGTCCTAGAGCCTCGACTGGAAGAGAATGAGAGGTTTTATTGCTGTACATCATCAGTTTTGTTTGTATCTGGTATTGAGTTGGCTCATTAAGGTCTATGCTCCAAGTGTTTTGTTTTTTTTTTTTTTTTGTCAATAGTTGCTTTCCAGTCAGCTCTCTGTAGCCTACAATAATGGAAAAGCAAATGAAGAAGTCTCTCTGGGTTTTCTGCTTAGCTGGTTAGGTGGAGACCTGACAAATTTCATAGGCTGCTACCTGACTAATCAACTGCCTATTCAGGTAAACCGTTCTCAGGATTTATTGTTAAAAGAGTGAAGGTTCCAGGTTATACGTGCATGGGGGGTTTCATGTGTAGTGTTGCCAAATTTAGCAAATAAAAATACAAGACACCCAGTTAAAATTGGATTTGAGATAGATAATAAATACTTTTTTAGTATAAGCATATTCTAAATATTGCATGGGTGTTCTGTTTTTTATCTGGCAACCTCTTAATATGACAACATGCTTAGAGTAGAATAGAGGCCTGTCTGTTTTCAAATCTATATCCTGTTTTAATTCCTTATCTTTATCTACTTTTACTATTTTCTTGCCTCAAGGTAGCTGAACATGAAATGTTGCCATTAGGGGATATCTTATTCTTTTCTATACTAAGGTTGAACAGTAATCCACAGATGCTGACACATAGTCCACAATAAAAGTAATCATTAAAAATATAGGTAATGGCTACAGGCAAACATTTCTACAGCAGTATTCAAATGGAAAAAATTAAAGTGGAAGATGTGTAAGATTTTAGAATACTTTGTTGATGTACTTAATCATGTCAATGACATTGTCATCTTCGTATACCACACTATAGATATTGGATAATGGTGGCTTTGGATTTTACATTCATGGATGTCCATCCTTATTTACCACTGCAGGGTTTTATAGCCAACTTCTACCTGAACATGGATATAATCATGCTCTCACAATATGCGTACTATAAGTTAAAGAATCAGAAGAAAAAAATGTAAGATCAGTAATATTAGTTTTAATTTGTAATAAAACATTTTCTCACTTAAAAGACAATAGAGCATTTTAGAGTTCTTTCCAATGAGATAAGGCATACTTTGATAAGACAAAACATTTCTCTCATGCATCCCGGTGAGTCCTTTGAGAATTTTTGGATGCAGCATATTTAGAGTCCATGTAATTACCTTTTATTTCAATTGGTCACACAGACCAACTGAAAATGAACAGAAATGATAAATCAGAAAAATTTGGTTCCTATACATAGAGACAGATTGGCAGGAAAAGTCAAAAACTTTTAGAGATTTCTGTAGGTGATAAACAGTACCACTTTTCCTCTTGTGGCCAATCTAAAAACATATCCTCCACAAAATAATAACCACAAATAATTCCTGAGTACTTACTGCTTGTCAGTCCTGTTGTAACTCATTTTATCTTCATAGCACCTGATGGGGCAGGTACTATTTTTATGTTCAGAGGCTGGTGCAGAATAGGCTCTCAACAGATATTTGCTGAATAACTGAATACTATTATTTTCACTTTCACTTTGATTACTGTTTTTTTAAATGACCATTTGTTTGTTTCTTCATTTATGTATTTGTAAGCCAGCACAACAATGAAATTTGTTTTTAGCTATGTACCAATGAAGGTGACCTCATTTCTCTCGTTGGAACTGGTGGGGCACATTTTCCTACTGCCCCCTGGTGGCTGTAACTATTATAAGGGCAAGAACAGCTACTCAAATTTACAAATAAACTACAAATTCCACTGGCTACTAGCATGAGGAAGGCCGGGAGACAACTGCCAGTTGTGTACCAGGTGCTGTGCAAGACCTTTTAAATGTGCTCTTTGCTCTCATTTATTTCTCATAGGAACCTCAATTTTACAGATGAGGAAACTGAGGCATCAGCAAACTGGATCAAGGTCACATAGCTAGTAAGTAGACGCAATACTAGATTTCAAAATCAATGTAAAGCAATGTCAGGTATTTATCAGGCTGACTCACAGTTTAATTGGTGTCGTGTGTACTTAGTACACAGCAGGCCTTCAGTGAATAATGGTGTAATGAATGAATTGTATAATATGTGGAAGTCTCCAGTAAAGTGCTTGGTATTTAAAGGGCACCCAATCAGTTTCCCCCCCACCGTCTCCCCATACAACTCACCTTAAGTATATTATATAAATCATGTCATCAAGAACTAAAGTAAAGGGACTACTTGGTAAAAGGTCATGAAAATAATGGGATTTTAAACACACACACACACACACACACACACATATATACATAGTCACCACCATAACTAGTTCAATCAATATAGAACTAATCCTGAATTTCTATGGCAAACAGTCTAAAACAGTATGACAGTCCAGCTCTCTTCGATTTACTCCCTCAGGCCTAAAATGAGCAGCTCACATGGTTTATGAGGTTTTTAGTACAGAGGTTTGCTTAGCAGCAATATCTTGTGTGGGCAAAGTAGACTGAATTTGGAATGCTGTTAAACTTGGGGTCACTGCAGAGTTAAAAAAAAAATTAAGTTTCGTGAAGGAACGTATGCTCGATGGGCTCTCTAACCTGGAGCATTGAGGGATAAAGCAAATCCTCCAAATACAGAATGTGTTTGAAGGTAATTTTTTATTGACGTCTATTGTCTTAACATGTGGTTGTAATATGTAAGAAACCATGAGTTCTACCTTTGCAGGTATAACTCCACAAATGTTTTTAAATAAATGTTTCATCAGTTTCAATGTTAAACAAGTGGGAATGATTTACCCAGAATCTTGCAGTCAGATATCTGCGTGTCTGATGTCTGCTGATGTTAACCCTAATACAGATGCAACATAACTAAAACATTAAAAATAGAATACAGAGGTTAAAACTGCATGGACTTACCCTGCCCCTAGCAACCCATGGTGGATGATTGTCTGATTTATAAGGAAACAAGTTTTCTACTTAAACGTAGGTTTTGGTGTGTTTGTTTGTTTTTGTTTTTTCACTTTGTCTTTTACATTCACTAAGATTCTGCATCCCGGTATTTCCTAGCTCCCTAAACAAGAGTGTTCAATTTGATCATCACTCCTGGAAGTTCTCATGCTTTTATTATTTATTACCTGATGATAAAGTAAGAACATAGCCAGCCAGTGCCCATGGAGAATGGGTCATTTTACTCTGTATGGTTAACAGTTTATGGACCAGATGCTTTTGGATTTTTTTTCTTGGAAAGCTTTCCAAAGCATACCTTGGCTGGCTCTGCTGTCTTAAACTTTGAGTGATCCAAATGCAGGTATAGGAGAGGTGGTCCCTAGGATGTAATGACTTAATTTATAGCCTCTTGGAGCAGGGGCATTAATTATTCAGTTTTGGATTCCTGGTTCCTAGGAATGTAGGTGTTTATGAAGAGCTTGTTGGTTAAATGACTCCTCTTTCTCCATCTCAGGACCTCTGCTTGGCATGCTTCATTGGTGCCTGGGTTTCTCATAGTCTCTTTGCTTTTTATTTGTCACAAGCTCAGGGCTTTTTGCACCTCTCTCCTTTCAGAGGCTTGGATCAAACTTCCTGTTGTTGTTTTTGATTTCTGATGGCTACTACTCCCACTGACACCATTTTTAATCTCCTCTGATCCTACTCTGCATTATCTTCCTACTTCATCTCTGTAGTGTTCTTCTTTCTTGTCTGCTGTCTTCTCCCAAGGCCTGTCAACACTAGGATGGATTCATTGAGCTTGTAAATGTGTAGCTGGGCAATTAAAATAGCACTTTCATTTTCTATAATTGATCCAGCCAATCAAGACAGTCCATCAGACACTACCTGTGGCTAACCTGCTCTCAGATGCACTTAGTGCTACTGACCTCTAACCTAAAGAGTATATCTTTTCTGGATACCTTTGATTGTGGAACCATTCTGGAAACTCAAGTATTCTGGAGATTAAATACCAGATAAGTGATATTTAGCTACAGTAATTTCTTTCAGTGTGCCATTAGATATCAGTTCAGTATCTTGTGACGCTTGTTCACCATTGTCTTGTTTGTTTGTTTTTAAGCAATAGGGAGCAAAAGTCTGCCAAATTTATGTGTGATCTGGGTACTGGTGTGTATTGTGCTCTCAGTGGGAATATCAAGTCTATTATTGATGAAGAATCAACATAGGACTTCAACAGAAGCAAAAAAGGTAATCTTCATTTGAGAAGGCCATAATCTCCTTCTTTTAGATCTTTTTTTTTTTTTTTGGTCACTGTAGAAATATTTTTGCAGAGTTTTCCATTGTTGTTAATATCATAAACTCCACAAAAATATTGTAGAAGTGCTAAAGTTAGTCCAGAAAATATTTCGTTTCAAAAAAGAAATGAAAGTATGCTGGGAATTGATCCTCACCCCCCTCCATGTTCTGCTAATAAAAATTTAAGAAAGAATTTTTTATTAACTTTTGGAAAAACGTCTAAGAAACGTCAAGCCTTTGGGATTTCATAGGTAGTGCACTTCACTTTACCAGAATTGATCAGGACTCAGCAAGATCCCAATAGATGAAAATCCAGAGAGCACCTTCTCCCTGCATGGGACAGAAGCTGGTGGTCAGGAAGGCTTGACCCTAACTTAGGAGACCCATCCTGCTGGTGAAACGGCCCACTTGGCCCTCTAACAGATAGATTATTTTATATATTCCAGCTAGAGAAGGGGTTCTGTGGGTCTGAACCAGAAATCCAGATAGAAATCCCGTAAATAAATCTATATTAAAGTTATTTCAAAAGAAGTTTTAAATTGCCATTATTCAAAACAACTTAGCACATCTGAGTGCATAAATAGTGATTTTACTACCTGACTAGGGAATACTACCCATCTTAGAAAGAGGTGCTTAAAGGACACAGAGAAAAAATACTTCAATCCCAGTTTTGTCTAATGACTCCCAGTTTCCCTTAAAATATTTAAATCCTAATGTATGCTTAGATTGCCCCTTAATACTATCATTCTTTCTGTGTTACTGACTGTAGGATACTCTTGGCATAATTGAAATATCAGGCTTTATTTGTGGCTATATATCTTGTATATTCTACTTGGGATCTTGGTGTTCCCAGCTATATAGAAATGTAAGTACATTATTTCCTCAGTATGCTCTGATCTATCAAAAGTGTTTCTTATCACTTTGTGTCTACCTTTGAAAGATACCTTGGAATTCTGAGTAGTGCTTTTGGGACCAACAATATGGAAGTTACAGTGTTGAATTGATTCTTGCTCAGATTTTCTTTGTTGTTTGTTAAGCTCTTTCAGTTTAGGCAGCAGAATTTAGAACAGGCAGAATTGTAGTCTAAAGCTGTTTTGCTGGGTTTGCATATTAGCACCAATACAGTGAAGTCATAATAAATCATACAAAGCATTTGGCATGGATATTTTGGTTGTTTTCAACTTGTGAAAAAGTCACTATTCCCTTGCTCTTTGCAGCTAATATGCTTCATTTTGGCAAACTAGAAAGTACCCCATATGTACATGTGCACTCTCTCTTTTGGATTTTTCAACTATCCATGGTTTTATTGAATTTCCCGTTGTGTGTTCTTTCATTCTTTCATTTGTCTGATGTCCTGGACATTGATACTGAACTTCTGAATGCTTAATGACAATAAAATAATATTTTTTTCTAATTAATACCTTTGATTTTTCCATCTGGCCCAAATATTCTTATATATTTGCCAATATTTTGAAATGAAATATTCACATAAAAAATAAACCAAGAGGAATAAATAAACCAGTAGTCAACAATAAGGAAGTACATTGCAGGCCTTGAACAAAGAAGCTTAATGGAAACAATATTTTTTTAAGGGGAGATTATTGTGGTCTCTCCCTCAGAATTGCCTTGAAAATGAGCCCGAGGCAGCTTTACAGTAGATTAGCGTTTACTAACCCCCAATCCAATATTGGAACTAAGTGATTAAAAGGGTACTAACTGTCATCAATATCACACATAGAAAATATTTCAAGTGTTTAAATCTTAGTGCTTTCTAATCTTGAAGGCAATGGATGAAAAGGGAAAAGATTTATAGAATTAACTATGAAGATTTGATATGTCTGTACACCAAATACAGACAGAAAACCAAAACATAAAGAACAGATTTAGAATTACATGTGGTAAATAAGAGAATGTTAATAAGAATTTCCATAAACTGAAAAGAAAAAACAGTCAACTATAAAAATTTACATGACTCAAAAACAGATAATTTAAAAAAGAAGAAATAGAAATAATTAGTACATACATGAAAAGTAATTTAACTTCTATAGGAATTGAATGAATACAAAACAAAATAACTTTTTAGTCCATCAAATTAGCAAATATAAAAAAATCATGGGGATTAAAGCTGATAATAACAGGGTTTGTTTGCACATTCATACCCTTCTGAGTGGATATGTAAGTTGCTAAAGCCTTTCTGGAAGACATTTTGATAGTCTGCATCAAGAGCCTTAAAAGTATGAATTTCACACATAGATATCTATTCTAAGGAAATTACTGGAAAAATGGGAAAAGATGTATGCACTGAGAAATTTGTCAAAATGCTATCTAAAAGACTGGGGACAACCCAATTGCTCAGTACAGTGTAATATTCTGAAAGAATCTAAAAATGTTGATAAAGAATTTTTAATGACATGAAAAAATTTTTACAATATGTAATACCGGAGAAAAGGACATAATGAAATATTGTGTATACTGTGTATAAAGTCATGTACCTTGCATAAAAAGACAGAAAGAAATGAAACAGAATATTATCTCTAAGTATCAGGATTATGGGTGATATTATTTTAGTCTTCATGTTTTTCTGCATCTCCCAACATTTCTACAGGGAACATCTATTATTTTTTTACAGTCAGAAGATGTAATTTATACTAATGAAACACAATTTGAAACTTGGGTGATTTGTGAAGCTGTGTATTGTGTAGTGAAAAGAAAAGAACTAATATCATCCTTGCTTCTCTTGTTAGTTCCAAAGAAAATCTACTGAGGGGACTTGATTTCTGATATTTGTGTTGGTCATGATTGGGAACTGTACGTATGGATTTAATATAGTTTTAAAGGCACCGGCTACCAAGTGGCACAGGATTGCCTACTTGCTCATCACCTTCCTTGGCTTAATGGAAGTTTTGGAGTCTTACTTCTTGACTTTTTTGTATCCTTTGCCATCAGAATGCCACTTGAGAATAAACATGTACAGGTACTTAATATTAATATATTGCCTCTTTTAAGAAGTGTAAATAGCAAATGTTATAGCCATTTCATCATTATATTTGAAATATTAATTTATAAGGAAAGATGTCTCTTTTCCAAAGTCTCTTAGGTTATTAGCATTTTTTCAGGGCATGAAGTTTTCTTGGTTACCTTGGTTCTTCAGATTAAAAAAATTGAGCCAAGATTAAGCACTGAAATTGACACCTTAGATATTAAATTCTAGTAAGATTATAGTAGCAGATATTAAGAAAAAGCCATGATACCCCTGAAAATCCCTGCAGAGAACACTTATAATTAACAAATAACTGGTACTCTGCCTTTTGTCAATAAAAATGAGTCTCATGAATTAATAATTTATGGTAAATAAAACATTTAGAATAATTGGTTAATAGGTTTAACGAAAATTGGCAGTAGCATTGAAAACTGAGTATATTCTTTGAACATAGAGAGTGCTCTTTGTTCTTAATATCTAAGCTTACTAAAATTTATGATAGTTATATAGTCAAATTGAAATGATAGCACAACAAAGTGACTGTAATCAATAATAAGTTAGGATATACTTTAAAATAACCAAAAGAGTGGAATTGGAATGTTCCTAACACAAAGAAATGAAATGGATACCCCATTTATCCTGATTTGATTAATTCACATTGTATTCCTGTATCTAAACATCACATGTACCCTATAAAGATACACAACTGTTATGTACCCATAATAATTAAAAATATATATAAAAAAGAAATATTATATTTCTGTGTTCTTTTACTCATTGGTACTTTGAGTTTCAAGAAAGGTAGGGGTGAATATCATTGATCAGCTTGATAAAATTGGCACTAGTTGTCAGTCAGATTGCAAAGTGAGGAATCCAAGGCTCATTTTCTGGATTGTAAAACAAAGTATCAAATAAAATTACTCAAGAATTCTTGGCATGAATTTTACTTTTGTTTTTTTGGACTCAGCTATTAAAGAAAAATAAAAATGGCCACTTGCACTTTAGCAGCTCTTTATGATTTTTATTACCTTGTGATGAATCACTAATGAGTACTCCAGAAATATTTTTGAGAAGCAGAAAAATAAGAGCCTCATTTAAAATACTTTGAAGCAGAGGGCCTAAGAATACAGTGAGTTAGACACCAGGTCAGGATGACTCCTGGGTCCCTGTACTCAGCAGATAGTCCCAAAGCCAGTACAAAGGGGAATTCTTGAGTCAGTCTCCTTTCTCCACCGTCTCCTAGTTGGGCACTGGGAGACGGGGGTGGGAGGGAGGGGGTGGTGTCGAGAAGGTCTTCATGCTATTGAGAGACTAGCAGAGAAGTTGGTTAGGTAATAGTTGTGTTTGTTTCAGTTTCTTCCAAATTGGCAGAATAGTGTAGATTTATGATCTCTTCAATGAACAACCCAAAATACTGTTTTTATTTTGACTTGATCATATGAATGCTTAATCTCCTGCTCCAGATATGGAACACATGGGAGGGCATTGTCCTCTAACTGACCTTTCCCAAAATCGAATCCTAAGTCTAAAAGCTGAAACCTAAAACCCCAAATCACTGGCCTTAAAGAAGTTTCCCTGAGAGAATTAGGCCATTCCTTTTTCATTTCTAAATGTATGTGCCTTGTTCATGCATTCAGGAAGTGTGGTATCCTTGGCCTGAAGTCTCCCTGAGTTTTGGGATACGTGTATAAGCAATAATCTCTCAGTTCCAACTTGATTGGAGCCTGAACCCAATCTCACCCGAAATTAGTTTTCAAATCCAAATTCAATTAAAAACAGATGTTTCCAAGTAGACTGAAAAAGGCTGTGAAAAAAAAATCAGGCTCATTGCCTTGTGAATTGGTTGAATTCTCTAGGTAATTGTAATCATAAGGAAGAGAGGAGTAAGAGTTGTTCCCGGAGAGTTTGCTCTTCCTTCCTTCCACACGGAGCTCTCCCAGTGCTTGGAATCAGTGTCTTTTAAGGAGGTGTGTTATGATTTGTCAGGCTGGACTTTTCTGCTTGATCCACTTTCTAATCTATTCCAGGTTAAAACAAATTTGCATCTTGAGTTAGGCACTTAATAATTCTTATTGCCAAGAATTAATTTCTACATACAATGGAAGAGACACATTAAAAATAACTTGTTATCCAAAAGTACTGGAATATTAAGGATTCTTGCACAGAAAGTTTCACTTAGCACATCCTTTGACACTCCTTCTATTAATATAATTAGCCTAATGGCAATTCAGAAAATATTAGTGAGTTTTAGAAAGTCCCACCACCCTTGAAATGAAAACCCCATTAAAGAATGCGTGGTGGAAAGAGGGAGGAGAAAACTTACTTGTGGACAAATAGTACCCGTGAATTTCAATACATTAAAATGGATTCATAAGTTCTCCGAAGACGAAAAACATGTGTCCAATTATTGTGAGATTCACCACTCCTTACAAGTTCAGAGCAGACAGTCCTCATCTCCTTGTCTTAAAATGAGTATGTCTATTTTCAGAATAATTTTTAGCATTAAGTCTGGTCCACCATTTGATTTTTAATCTCCTCTTTTATCCCTGGAATCTTGCATTCCTAGTGTACTTCATCTTTTTTGTGTGTAATAATATCCTTCAGAAATCTTTGATGCATCAGTGAATTAAAAGAAAAAAAATGAGATGTAAGTGCTTGCTCTATTTGTCATTTTTAATACGTTTTGAGCCACATGATTTATGATTAAGCATTTCTTGGGAGAGGAGAATGTTTAAGGTGGTATTTTGAGCTCCATTTAAAGCAATTTAGTTGTCATCAGGCCTCCTCACCCTATAACCTTTGTAAGACCTTGCTTCATAAGTTGGACCCAAACAATTGGCTTGTGTTTCAAGTAGACAAAGCCTTATGGAAATGATACTTGCTAAGTGTTTTTATTGGACATCTGGGTAAGAGTTAGCCTTTGTTACACCAGTCACAGACCACAGCTAGCCTGACTCCAACACTCTTGGTGGCAGTTTCTGCTCTTAGAACTCTTTTTTAAAAAGTCTTTTAAATTGAGGGTGAACGAGATTGTTTGGATTCATTCTCCCCCAGCTTTCTGCTTTGTTTCCTGGTTCAGTGGCTAAGATTAAGAATGTTAGCTCCATTCCTCCCTAATGCCTGCGTTTACTGCCTCTCTTCCCTTCACTCTGTGGCAGCCCACCCGAGCATTGGCGAGGACCTGTATAGCCCATGCTCTATGTTCGTGCTATGCCAGGATGGTGTGGCTCTGATAAGGGGTGGCAGAAGGATTTCAGGCCCTGCAGATGCTAAGTTGAGCTCAACCAGCTTGAAGGGTAACCAGGATTGTCTCTACCCTCACTGCCTCCTCTCAAGAATCATCTCATTCTGAACTGATGTTAGATGCCAGGGCCATAGAGCCTGTCTCACTGCCTGTGTGACTCAAGATGAGAGAGATAGGAGAGGTTAGTACAATTTCATTCCATTTCTTAATAGCAAAACTTACCCTTTATTTTAAGTAAATAAAGCAATGAATGCAGTATCCCTTGGGTAATTGCCAGATGAAAAAGATTGAGGAGCTCTGTGTAGTATTTTTCATTACCATAATTGTAATGTAATTATTGTACCATAATTTGGAATTTTGCATTTGGAGAACACTGAACAGCCATAAAATTAATTCTAGAAATTCCTGGGCCAAAGGCAGAGTATCTCAGATTCGGGGACAAGGGCAGGAAGTGACTTGGCTCAATATGAAGCAAAAGCAAAATAAATAAAATAAAATAAATAAATAAATAAAGGGAGGAAGGGAGATGCTCAGGGATTCCAAATAGAATTTTTCTCTTGTTTAAACTAAGGAGAAGGTCCATTTTCCAAAAAAGAATAGATTCCCAGGTGATCCAGGGAGCTGACAAGAATAGCACCTAGTCTTAGCATGTGATACCCTCTCTCTTATTATTGCTCTCCTAAAAGTTCTGGGGCTTTTTCATAAACGTGAGAGTTTTAAAAGTATGCAGGTGTTCATTTAACTTCTTTCGGTGAGGATGCAGACCAGAGACCCCATTAAATGAAGTCTTCACTCTCACGAGTCCTCACTTCACCCAGATGTGACTTCAGAATTGAGATGCAAATGTCATCCCAATATACGGATGATTAACAGTGTTTCTAAAAAGTTTGTCAGTTGACAAAGTGGTTTCACACATGACATCTGAGACTTGCTGTTTTTTGGAGGAAAGGCACTTGGCGAATTCAAAGACAGCACAGCCTGGTCTTTGCTTTAGCAAGTCCCTATACCAGTAGCAACTGGAGAGCTACAAACATGAACGAATAAAGCCAAAGAATTCTGCCAGAACTAGCTTTTGCTTCTTTGTACCTCAGTTTACTTGTCAATAACAGAAAGCACTGAATTAGATTTTCTTTAATAGTGTTTCCAGCTTTAGAATGCTTTTTCTGTTCTCTCTACTCCAGAGTCTTCTTATTTTTATTTGTTTATTTATTTTTTGTTTTAATTCCTTTAGGTATAGAACTTAAAGGGCAGAAAGCAAGGCAGGGAACAGGCAAGGAAGGCAAAGATCAGAAACAAGGTTGAAAAAGAACTTGGAGAAGAATGGAAGGAAATAAGCTTATAGATAAGTAATGGGGTGAGAGAGCTGTGGGAGGTGGATTAATTTCCTGTATCTCAGATTTAATATGAGGGGGAAATAGCTGACGATTTGCAGTGTAATTCTGTAAATAAATAGTGTCGGAATTAATAATCCCGTTAACTTTTTCCTTAAGAATAACACACCAGGTGACTGCACAGTTCACTCTGTGCTGTATAGGCAGAGACCACAGTGACCCAGCTGGGTGTTGCTGGAAGGAGCCACTACTGATTAATGAAGAGGAATCCTAAAGTGTGAACCTAGCCTCTGTCCATGGTGTGGTGAGGAACTTTGCTGTGTTGATGCTCTTTTGGGTGAAGTTGATGCCTTTTCTCCCTGCAGCACATTTATTCTATAACATTCTGCTCCAACCATCAGTAACAGAATAAAGAATGTGTTTCCCATCAAGGTTTTCTGCAACGGACTACATTGTCATTGATCTGAAAATCTGTAGGAATTACTATCTCTGTCTATAACTTTATCCAATAACCGGCAGTGGTTCTTATGTTTTTAATGTGCAAAAAACACTCAGGTGTGTTCTCTGTGACACCCTGGTGTCTTAAAGCAGGTCGGGGTTGAGTGGTGGTGTGCATCACTTCCATTGTGGGTAATTATAAAATGTTTCGTTTCCTGGGGGCTGTGGATTGAACTCATTCTGGGAAAGATTGCAAAGCATTTTCAAGGCAGGATTGGCTGAAGCAGGCCCTTTGCAGATGTGGGATGAAACACTGCAGAGAGGACTCCAACCTGTGGGGTCAGCATGGCTGCGAGGAGACCCCAGTGCAGACATCCCTCCCCCAGCCAGCAAGATGAGGGGCTATGATGGAAACTGCAGCCACTGATCCAGACAATGTCTCTGTTACAACTGTGTCTCAGAGGCAGTTTCCCTGAGCTCTTTGTTTGGAAAGAAACTCTATTGTTCCTCAAGTCCTAGGTCTGTCAGCTGCTGCCCAGAACTTAGCAAATCCTAAATGTGGCTCTTGTGCTTTCTTTATGAAAATCACACCTTGGTATAATCCTTCATTGGCATAGCAGCTTATTCTGTAGGGTCCCTCTTAGCTTATGCAAAAGGGGTGGGTAACTGGATTCTTAATTTAAAAGTTAAATGAAAGGAAGAGTGATTTTTTAAAAACCCTAATATATATGCTATAAGCATTTTCTTTTAACTTAAAATATAAAATTGTGTATTCATTCAGAAATCATTTGATGTAGGAAGGCAAAATTCTTTTCTTTGAATCTAGGTCTGATACTGGAGTTGTCCTCATAAACCACATTAATAATACATCATCTGCAGTTTCCAGTTTTTGGTTTCTTTAAAGTTATGATTTTGTTAGAGTAGAGCAAAAACTTAAAGACACTTGTCATCTGAGAACAGAGCCTCCAGATTATAATTATTATTTTCCCCTGACTTTTACAGTAGTTTCACTCACACATAATTCAACAATACTTTTAGGAGCTCCCTTTTGTCAAGTCTTTTCAAAGGGGCCTACTTCATTTTTATATAAAGTTTTCTCCCTTTGCACTCATATTTCATTGCATTATATGATATTTAGTTAAATTGTTTAAATACATTTTGTCCAACAGGGCATACACAGAGTTGGGATCAAGTACAACTGATTCTTGACTACTCAAACTCAACTCAAACTCAAAGCTGACAACTCAACTAGCCAGAGTAGAAGCACAAAAGTTCCCCAGGTCCTGCTTTCTGCTGGCCCTCCGTGTCCCAGGGTCCAGCAGGGGGGAGGGTTGCAGAGGGCATGGGAGAGATATTTCATCTGCAGAAATTGTTAAGTGGGGGTCTTTTAAGCAGCTTCTACTCTAATAAATCCTTACTATGTGTTGTGCAATGTGATAGTCCCTAGTTGGGACACAAAGATGGAAGTACAGTTGCTGCTAAGTATTATGTGCAGTACAGACTGTCAGCACAGAGGAGGAGAGATCACCTGTGGCTGAAATGAGCAACAGAAGCAAACTGTTATGGGCTGAATTGTGTCCCCCCTACAAAAGTTCCTGTGTTGAAGTCCTAACCCCCAGTACCTTAGAACGTAACTGTATTTGGAAAGAGGGTCTTTAAGGAGGCTACTGAATTAAAATGAGATCATTAGGGTGGGTCCTAATCCAGTATGACTGGTCTCCTTATAAGAAGAGGGAGTCTGGACACAGACATGGACAGAGGGAAGACCATGTGGAGACGTGGGGAGAAAATGGGTATCTGCAAGCCAAGGAGAGAAGCCTGAAACAGATCTTTCCCTCAAGGCCCTCCAAAGGAACAAACCCTGCTGACACCTTGACCTTGGGCTCTGGCTTCCAGAACTTTGAAAAAAATAAATATCTATTGTTTAAGCCACCTAATCTGCAGTACCTTGTTACAGCAACAAAAGAGGCCTTTAAGGAGGAGAGAGCATGTGATATGGGCTTTAAAGGATGGGTAGTTTATCAGCAACCCACGGTAAGAGGAAGGTGACTGGAGGCAGATGGAAGAGCCAGGACAAAGATGAGAGGTGGGTGGGTATTTGAGACAAGACACACAGACCACAGACGGCTTGGCTAGAGGAGAGAACAAATGTAGCGAAGCAGTGGAAGAGTAGGCTAGAAGAGGCAATTCAGATCCCCAGGCATTAGGGACATCCGTGGGCAGTGGGGACTCGCTGAAGGCTTTGGAGCAGTGATATGATCAAAACTGCATTTGGGAGACATTGTCTTGTACAGAGCTGTCAGGGAAGGCTGTCTGCTGCATGCTGAAGTCCTTTGTGCCTGTCAGCAGCATGATGCGACCGGCTCCCAGGCGTGGCTGGTGATGCTGCACAAGAGTCGGGTGGGAGAAGGTGGGGACTCCCTGCGGCAGAACAGTGAGAAGCATTACTGCCTTACCAAACTTCCACCCCGCCTTCCCCAAAAAGAGAGACTTGCCAGGCTTCTTGACATTATTTGCTTCTCAGTCTAGCAGGAAGTGGACAATGTGAGTGGCAGAATTCAGGAAGTGTGCTTGGCTCTGGGCTTCTAATGAAAGCCCCAGCCCAACCCATCAGTGGGGAACTAGGCTGTAGTTCATCTTTGGGTTTATGTGACATTGAGGTGTTGGGGTGTTGAAGCTGAAACAGCATTTTATCTTTCATGGGAGATAGTAACTCCTAGAGGGCCCATCAAATGGTGGGTACTTAATAAATATTTTTGAGTGACCACAGTAATGATCATTTCCATAGTTTTTGATGTTTGTAGCCTGTTGCATTAGAAGAGGTTTCTCAGACATCCATTGACACTAACTGTTCTAGAGACTTGTGACATTTTTAAAATGACTGCCCAGAAAAGGGTCAGTTAAGAACAAAGCCCTACCAGGAGAGATTCTGATTCAGCAGATCTGGGATAAGGCCTTGATATATTTGTTTTTTAAAAGTTCCGCTGGTGATTTTGACATATAGCTAGGATTGAAAAATCACTGATTATATGCTACTTTTCAGACTTTTATAGCAGCTCTGAGAGCAAGATTAAATTTAATACCTAATAATTTTATATTTTAATCCTTATGATTCTAATTTCATAAAACTTAATCAGCTTATCTTGAAAAAAAGTCTTTGCCAATCCAGGATTCAAATTAATGACTTCACAATGGCCACTGCTGCGTGCTTTAATTTAAAGAGATCACCTTCTCTTCCTCTTTATTCCCTTAAACTCTAAACAATGAACAAACAAAACAAAACCACCTAAATACAAGACATAAAATCTGTTTACTAAAACAGGTCCCTACCCAGAACCACCCCCAATTAACTCCAATTAAGCCAAAATGACAAACTCCTTATAAAAATGTAGCAGATGAGAATGTTGTCCATAAACTTAGGTGTGCAAGAAATGGGACTTTATTTTTCTACACCTTAATTGCTATTTCAAGTTCCCATTCCAGTAGGTGGCAAAATCTTAGTTTTAGTCAATACAGAGTATTTTTTACCTCTTTCTCAGGGATTGTGGTAAATTATTGGGAATTTAAATCATAGCAAGTCACAGGGGTGGGGGTGGATGGGAGAGTGTCCATCTGATCTGAGTTATTCTTCTTTCTGCTGGTATCCACTGAAATGTCCTCATTCCCATCTGGTCCTTATTGTTTTGTCACACCTCACACCCCACTGCAAGGCTTCTTTAGGTCTCCACTAATTTCTGTGCATCTCCTGGGCATGAGAGGATGAGCCTATTGCTTCCATGCCATCCTGGGCGGGGGTAAACTATGTGGTTGCCTCTGGAAATTTTATGTTGATATAAGAGGTAGCCATTTCCACCCTGAGATCTTGCTACTTCCCAGGCTTCGTCCAGGAAAGAAGGGTGGATTTCTTCTATATCAGCATCCCCAACCTCTGTGCATTTGCAATTGCAGGCCCCCTCTGGCAAGACCCCTGGCATCTACTCACTCTTTGCTGCCTTTCCCTCTGCTAAGGAGAATGTTTCCTAATCTCTAGGGCAGCAACATTGCACTTATATGATCAAGCATTCTCACAAATTTATTATATTGTTTATGCAAAAGTGTCCTTTCTGTTTTCCTTTGAGGCTTGGACTTTTGAACACATCAGAGGATGCCTTGTTTTTTTTTCTTTTAGGCACCAAAACTTGTTCCTAGAGGTAGTAAAGCATTCAGCTGAAAGCCTGGGGTAGCAATGAGGAGTAATGGGAATAGAAAGTTAGACCTTCTCTGAAATTTGTTTGATTTAGCTTTGGCTGAAATTGTGGCCAAAGCGAGAGAATCACAAGCTTCAGTGATCAGTTTAATGAACAATTTTGAAGAACAACTTTGAAGCACAGGACTTGGTTAATGCAAAGCACTGAGTTAGCCAGAAAGTCTTCATATATAATAGTTGGGAAATATAAGATGTTTACCTTAAACACACTAAGAATATAAACAGCAAGGTTAGGGTGAAAGTATTTTTTTTCATGTTTATATTTATTCTGTATCTTTTCATAAAATTATTCCCTGACTCGTTTACAATAATTTCCTTGGAGAAATACTGACTTTAAACTTTTATTTGTATCTTATATGGACTATAACTTTAATCTTAGAGACATGCTTGCTTGGAATGGGAAATTGCATTTACTCACTGTAAGTTTGTGAAAGGAAATTGAATTTGATAGAATGTTTATTGCTGGAAATCAAGTTCACTCACCTAAACTTGTAATGTACACACCAGCTCTGTGGCCTCTCTAACTTCATTCTGTTACTTTACTCTTATATAAGGGCCTAGACTTCACTTAGTTAAAAGGCACCCAGCCCATTACTTAGCTTTCTCCCTATAAGCCTGTTTGAAATACTCTGAGACTTAACAGAAGTAGATTTAAAGAGCAATATGAATTTACATTTTTCTCCACTAGTGAAAAAAGGAAATACCAAAGGGAAAAACATTGATTAATACTTCACACTGTTATTCTGCCACAAAAGTTAGTTTAAATGTTTTTCTAACATGTCTTAGTGGCAAACACACAACTTCAAAATGATGCCATTGACGGGGACATAAAGAGACCAGGTGCTACTACTATAGGAGAAATTGGTAAAATTCATTCACATAAATGCATTGGTTATATCCTATACCACATTTTTCTCCCTTCATATTACATAAGTTTCATGAGGACAGAGACTTATCTATTTGTCTATTTGTTATATTCCCAGGACATCCTATAGGAGCATGGTCGGTGTCAATTAGTATTTGTTGAAATTAAAAAAATGAACAAGTACATTTTCCCATGGGTCTGGGTAGACTTTCACCCTATATTTTAAAAAAATACTGGGGGAAAAAATAGCAAGTCCTAGGACAAAGATGTTAAAGTAGTTGGCATGCCAACATTAGCCCTGGCTGTCCTTATAACAAGAGTCCTTTCTTGGGTTCCTCAAACCACACACCTTGCTGGTCTGATATGAGAGTTCTATGGAAAGATCACTCTGCATCTGCC
The DNA here is from genome assembly GCA_023783475.1 of Daubentonia madagascariensis. Taxonomy (NCBI): domain Eukaryota; kingdom Metazoa; phylum Chordata; class Mammalia; order Primates; family Daubentoniidae; genus Daubentonia; species Daubentonia madagascariensis. The sequence goes on from JAKFHU010001670.1 coordinate 23,319,066, forward strand.
TATTTTTGAGTAGGTGACCCCCACCCCTCTGTCTGATAGGACACACTTGCATGTGTGCAAATGGGTATTTTCCTGAGTAGTTGGCATAGTTTTGGCATATGAATGGTCAATAAATTATGTAGGTGAGGCCTGAAGGAAAAGGAGCAAGAAAACACTCTACCCACTTTCATTCCTTGGTAGGACATGTCTACAAGGTCACATGTCTGCCAGGGACTGAAGAAGGTGGAGAAACAGCTGTGTTGGGTCAGTATAAAAGGATATGATTCTACCTTAACATCTTTCTTTTCATTACCCCATCATTGTCCTGAGCCTCTCTAGCCTAAATCTGAATTGATAAATTTTTTTTGAGACAGAGTTTCTCTCTGTCACACAGGCTGGAATGCAGTGGCATCATCACAGCTCACTGCAACCTCAAACTCCTGGCCTCAAGTGATCCTCCCACCTTGGCTTCCCAAAGTGCTGGGATTACAGGTATGAGCCAATATTGTCAATATTGTATTGACAATATTTTCAAATGTTTAAAACTTATGGAAAGAATAAAAGTAACTCTAATCTTTTCACTTTTCATTGTATTCTATCTCAGAAACTAGGTAGTTAAGCTTAATGTTTGGGGAGAGTGGCAAAGGGGTACATGCACATGCCTGTATATGTACATTGCTTTTTACTTAATAAAATTTTGAAACTAAATTAACACTAGTGATTTAAAATGGCTTCTCTAAGTATAGAATTTCACGTCCTTTCAGGACTAAGAAGTTGAGCTCCACAATCTTTAGTTTTTGTTTTATTTAGTTCTTTAACATAAAAGGTAATTACAATTTGGGTTGAACTTTAAAGAATTTTTTCTAACATATTGTATCTACAACATATTTTTTAGATTTTGATGAAGGAATTTGGTTGATAATTTTCATTATATGTGTTTATAATTCATTATAACTTGTTATTCAATTTACCTTTCAAGGATCAAAAAGTTTCCATTAGCAACATGTTGTCTACCATAAACCATAAATGTGCAAAGTTATGTGGTCTCATCCAGCTATGTGCTAGCTGCCTCAAGTACACTTTTTAAGTGGATAGAGGTACAGATGCCAAAAAGGTCATAAATGTGTAAAATCCTTTAGACTTCAAATCTAGTTAATCAAAATTTCCATGGAATACTCACAAGACTTTGCAAGTCGGTATTCTGTTTTGGGATGGAAACCAGAGTTCCTTGAAATTGAAATGTAAACATTGAGTAATATTTTATTATCAATGTTCCCTTTCCCAGGATGTTCCAACCTTAGTTATTCAAAGACTACATCATCCGAGAGAAAGTTGGATTGTGGCTTTGGGGGTCCTGTGCCCTTTATATGGCTCATATTCCTTTAGATAAGTGAAACTGGCATATCTGGTTTATGCTATATTACTATACATATTTCTAAAAGAAGATTTGCTTTATAAGTCATTTCAAAGATTTATCTTATAGATTTGCAATGTTGTTAAGTTGACGTATGAATGTATAAGACCATAACATAACAATGATTTATATATTGGCTGAGTCAAACAGCATATATAAAAGCAATTAAGGCTTCTGGGGTATTCTACACTGAAATGGGTGGAATTAAAAAAAAAACTTTCTATTTTTCGGTAGTGTGCTAGGTATAAAGTGCTTAGCATTTTGCTTGGCAAATTGTAGGTCTTCATGAATGTTAGCTATTATCATTATAAACCATACAGGCTCCTGTTATTTAGAGGATTGCATCTTTCTTTTGAGTAATGGAAGTACTTCGCAGATGATATATCACACAATCTAAAAGGTAGCACTAAAAGGAATGAGCCAATCTCCCCATTTTACCGATGAGGACATTGAGGTCCCAGGAAGTTAAATGACTTAGACAAAGTCATGCAGGTAAAGTGGAAGACTTAGGACAAATCCCCTGACCCTCAGCCTGCTGTGATTTCCACCAGCCCTGGGCTGGAACTTGTCAGACAGGTGGAACTTGCATGTGTCTCTGAGCTAGGCTTCAGCCTCCAGCATGGCTCCTACCACCTGCAAACACCGGGGAACAAAAAGATTGGGTTAAACGACTTAAAGAAAGAGTGAAACATCCCATAAGACCCAGGAAAACTCCACATCCATTTGGGGCTCAATTTTAAAGGCCTAACAAAAGTACAGTCTTCTGTAATCACTTTATCTTTGGTCAGGGGGAAATGATTAAAGAGCAATACTATACATCTAGGGTAGGAACAGTTCATTAATTTAGATGCATGAATTGCCAAAGGGCTGTTTTGCCTATAAATGTAAGTAAATTGAACATCAAGTCATCATGAAATGTAAACACAAGATAATGTTCCCCTGTTTCATTTTCTTTTTTCCTGAAAACATGGGTGACAGAGATCTCCACATCCAGCATTACTTATGGAAAAAAATAAAAGGAGCTACCACTTCTTATAAAGAAACTATTTTCCCCGCTTGGTAGGAGAGCTAATCTGGAGAATTGGGGGCCACAGAGATTATTTCCTGAATCCATGGTTCATGCTGAAAAAATATAAATCTGTTTAAGTTCTGGATACTCGATAGTTGCTTTATTTTTAGACCAGAATCTCTTCAGAATATTCTTTAACATCAAGGGAAATTAAAATGTAATATTGTCTTTACTCTTTTACCTTGGGATTTAGAACTTCCCTTTTCAAGATATGTGATTGGTTCCAATCTGACTCCTCATTTGGGTAGCCTAAATTGAGACAATCTTGCAGACGACTAGCAAAACATTTCTCTAACATCTCAGGGGTCATTAGCACCTCCAAGGAATTTATATGCAAAGTTCAGAGGGCTTTGGACAGGGCATGGTTGGAAGAGAGTGGGAAGGAAGGCTCTTGAGTGTTTTGAACTTTTAATTATTCTTATTCTGAAATTATAACCACACAGATGGTGGTTTAAAATGATTTACCTTGGCTTTTAGATGAAATTTGAGTAAAAAGGAAAATAAATTTACTTTTGCTCACCAAACTTCCAAGTGCCTTTGTTGGGGGCTATATAATAATTTGATTATGAAGTCCTATAGGTCAAATGAGTTCCCACGTGGAATTTCTTGAAAATAATGAGTAAAAACCTCCAGCCATCCACTAATGCCAGGAGATGCTGTAATAATTGACAAATATCTTGTCTGATGCCCTGTAATGACTGAGAGAGCAAATCACCAAGTCCTCTGTTAATTTTGTTTGTTTGTTTCACAAACTGTTGACAGATAATAGAGAAACATATGCTTCCTATTGTTTTCCTCATCTTTTAAAACTTTGCTATAAATGTAAAAATAATGACTGTCACAAAAGTGGGCAGAAGAACCCTGGGATTTTATTTTATATTTTAACAGAATATCCTAGATTTCCTAGGCTCTATCCTAGACTCTCTTTCTGCCACCTATGTTTATGCTTAGGAGGTCTCATTATTGCAAAAATGACTGTTGGGTTTCCTTTGCATTTGGGTTTTATGAAGCTTTCTAATCAATTCATTTGATATTGCAAATACTAAAAGCCTTCTATATTATCACGAAAGGGAAACCCAATGTTTTCTTTTAAATTGTATCTTTTTTGTTGTTAGATGTACCTACAAATGGATTATTATTTCTCAGTTTACCATTCAACCTATTCCCTTACAGTTAATGTGAAATGTTTATGAAATGTTGCTGATGCCTTTCTAAAGAAGACTGCTGATTAAGCAGCCTCACCTTTTATACACAACTTTTGGATTCTTAAAGCAAAATAAAATCTATGAACAAATCTGAGAAAGATGACATTAAAACCAATACCAGTGTACATTAAAATAAGCCTAGCCTGAAGTAGTCACAAAATTTTCCAAATGGTGTATTTTTGCAGTGGAAGATAGAAGTGGCCATAATTTTCAGTCAGCAGACACGTACCAAGGGCCTGTCATTCAGAAGGGACTGGGAAGAATTGAAGAACATGACATTGCTTTTGAGCATCTCAAAGTGAGGCCTATAAATTGAGGAACCTGCAACAAACCTTCATTGAAAATGCAGATTCAAGGTCTTCTACCCTGACCTATTGAATCAGAACATCTGTGGTAAAGCCGAGGAACCTGAATTTAGCAGTAGTCATATGCATTACAATTTTAGAATGATTAAGCTAGGGATTCACATTTTTCAGTTGGAGAAACAGACTTGTGGGAAAATAATAGAAACTCTCTAAAGCCAGGCAGATGAACTGGGTTATAATAAAGTTACAAAACCCTTTTATGACAGAATGACTCAAGAGAAGAAAAAGGAACATGGTTCTGCACAAACTCCTCCCGGGGATCATTGAAACTTTATCCAGGATGTAAGCACATTATCACACAGTCAACATTCAGCAGTGACTGGGAAGTTGAGTGCTGTAGCCCAAGGAGGAAAGTCGATTTCCAAAATCATCCCAGCCAGAGTACCTGCACCAGCTTTGGCCCACACAGTTCTCCTTTCTATCAGTGGCACCATCGGCCTGCTGCCTCCAGGCTAAAGCTTCATACAACCAAAATTTCCCCTCTCCAAGCCAAAACCTATGAAAATAAGACAGTGGAAACATTGGAAAGGAAAAGCAGCTGGTTGTAAGTTAGGCCCAGAGGTAGCATGGTACAGGCAGATAGAAAGCTGATGTCTCGACCCAGTAGTAGCTACGTGGTGGTTGGTACAGTAATTACTTCAGGTCTTCAGCTTCATCTCCTGTGAAGGAAGAAGTTCTCAATGATTCCTCTGCTGCATTTCAGCTCTGAGACTGATTTGGTTTACAAGTGTCAGTGTCTTATCTAATTGCATGGTTGTTTAGACAAAGTCTAGAATCTCACTGGCCTCAAGCCAGCCCTGTCATCTAGTCAGGAACTGAAATGTCAGCATTAGCACCCCCTTCTTCTGATGGCATGGTGGTTAAAAGAACAAGCTTAGTACCAGGTAATCCACAGTCAGGCCCAGCTCTGTCACTCACAGGCCCTGTGACCTGGAGCATACTTCTCCTAGCCTCATTTCTCCATCATTTAAATTAAGATAATTATGCCCACCTCACAGTGCTGTTGAGAGTACTAAACAATGCTTGTATGATGCCAGCTCCATGCCTGACATATAGGAAGGGCTCAGTGATAGTAGTTACTATTATATTTTTTAAGACCACAGAATCAGATTTTCAAAAGACAGACATTTAGTTCTTCCATTATGAACATCTGTCTTCTATCTTAGAGGAGTGCCATGTTAGAATTTCCATCATTTATATCAATTACAATGTTTTAAAAACTTCAGCATGTGTGATCCATTGCAGTGACAGATCTAGCATATTTGACACCTGGAGTGGATCATTTTTTACCATCCACTCCTCTATATGATAAAATTATTTTCAGTAATTATCACATAATAATTAGTAATAATAATTATTTTCTCGACTTGTTCCTTAGTTTTAAAACAAATAATTAACAATTTTAACAGAAGAGCAAATTTTAATCTTAAAGATATTCAAATTCAGTAAAATATTTCATGTATGCACTTGCCAAACAAAAATATCATTATACCTCAAAGTTCAGATTTTCTTTCTTCTAAATTTGAAATACAAAACCTCCAAGTGGTTACACAGAAATGACAGAATTAACAAAATTCAAGATGCTTGTGTCTTTGTTTCTACAGCCACTGAGCTACTATTGTTTACTTTGAATCTACTGTTTAAACACAGGAAAAGATAATACCACCAGGACTGGAGACAAAACCTTCAGGGGAACCAACAGCTCTAGCAATTTCAAACCACTACAAAGTTGCTCTATAACAAATTCCTCTGGCTAAGTCCACCTGTTTTGGGGGTGTTGGGCGACAGTACCTTGAATAACTGGGAGTTCTTAAAATTAACTTCCATGAAGAATATAATGTTTATTAAAGGATAAATAATTTTTTTAAAAAACAAGATATTAATAATATGAAGCATATATGTGTGTGTGTATATATATATACTATTAAAATTCAATAGTAACCACAACAGTTCTCTAGAACTTAGACCAACAAGAGATTTTTGGGGGAAAGAGTGTTTGATCATTACATTGTTTAGAATTGTTGGCACATGTTGATAATAAAAAGCAGATCAACTTTTAGTCACCTTTATTACTGTTTTTAAATTCTCTCCAGACAGAACATCCTGTATTGCCTGCACCTGGTGCAGCTTCCCTCTGTCCCACCCTCAGCATACCACTCACCAGTTGTTTCCTTCACCTGTGAATTTCCAGAATCTTCTGAATCCCCAGCACCTAGTGCAGCCCTTTCCACTTAGTAGGTACTTAATAACTGTTTATTGTATTAGGAATGCCAGTAATGCTACATTTTCTCATGCTCATGATTTTAAAAATGCCCAGGGGCAAGGATTATTATCTGCATTTTCTAATCAAGCTTTGAGAAGTTATATAACATGTCCAAACTCACAGAGCTTGTTAGTAGCAGAGCTGGGATTCAAACCCGAGTCTCTCTGGCTCCTGTGCATTTAGCACATGGACATGTACACAGCTTCTCATCTGTGCCATACTTTGCTGACACCTCTGACTACTGACTTTAAAATTTATAATGCATAATTAAAGAAGTACCCTCTGTGGGTACTATTCAAGCTTGTTTTCATCCTAAATGCAAGTTGGAAAAATATTTGGCACTAGTGACTGTCGCATTCATTAGGAGCCTTAAACCCATCTGCAGCTCTATTGATATTCATCAGCCCTGCTAAATCATTTACACCATCAGGAAATTAGTCTAGAATGACACTCCCTTTCAGAGAAAGGAACCAGGAAAATCCAGAGAGGCAAGGAGCTGAGCCCTGATGGGCGGCGAATAATAGCAGGTAACTGCTCCAGGCTCCACTGCCAGGGGGACAAGGGAGCCGCTGTCATCCATAGGTTGGAGAAATAAAAACCCAGCCGCGGTGGGATTTTCATTCATATGGCAACACAATCCAGTGCTTGGCAAGTCACTGAGCCTGCACAGCCAACCATCTGTTTCAAAGCCTCCTGCATTTTCCCATTCATGTAGCCATTTAATCTGCCCTTGGCAGGATTGAAAATAAAATTTGGGAGTCTCGCTGAGAAATGCGTGCCTTAGAGAAGCCCTGACTGAGATAAACCCAGACCTAGCACAGCCGGACCACTACAGGAAGCCGCACAAAGGCCCTCCCTCCCGGCGCAGGGCTCTTTTTCTAATCAGAAATTATCCCAGGAGCTGTCACCAGGGGGCGCCACGAAGAAACGGCTGGTCTGCGAGCACCACGGCGGTGCTGACGCCTCTCAGAGCTCCCGATTCGGCCGCCGTCGCCGTCGCGCTGATGGGATCCGGAGGGAGCCTTGAGGATCTTCCTTCTTTGGCTACAAATGGTACTAATAAGAGGAAATTAACCTGAACGATCGAGTTATCTTACCACATCTTCTATTTGAGGGCTCAAGAGTTAAGGGAACACCAGGTTGAAGATAAGAGCAACGTATATTTTATAACATCCACTTATCAACCAAACATCTTTTGTACACAGTTTTTTTAAAAAAATAAAAATATGTCTAGAAATGCTCAGTCACCATGAAATTTCCTTGTAGCAGAGCTCAAACATGCCTTCTACATAATTGTAAGTCAAAAGATTTGACCTTTTATAAATTCTCTGAAGTAAGTGGTTCCAGGCCCAGGAAGAGCATATAAATGACCTGTGAACCTTTAAAAAATATATAGATGTGGCTCGGCAAATCTGAGCTGTGGTCTGGGCAACTGTATTAGAAAAATAAATAACCTGGGTGATTCTAAAGATCATCCAGATTTCAGAGCCACTGCTTGAAAATGGTCCCCATAACCCTATTTTATCTGCCTAAACCAGCTGGGGCTCTGAATTTCAGTCTGATGATGCCAAATAAAAGAGGTACTTGGTTCCTCTAAATAGGCTTTTACCCCTGAACCTGTATTCCCCAGACTTGCCTGGCTTTACTAATTGTCTGGGCATTGGTTCTCAAACTTGACTGCTCATTGACATCACCTAGGGCTCTCTAAAAAGCCCCAAAGCCTGCCCCGACCCCCTCACTCCTATGACTCTGATTTAGTTGGTGTGGGGTGGGGCCTGGGCATTGAGATATCCTAAAGCTGCCCTGGAGACTGAAATGTGCAGAAGTTTGAGAACCATGGATGGAGGGGGCCTGTCAGAAGCACAGATGCCCAGGCTAGACCCATGGAATCAGTGTCTTTAGAGAGGATCCAAGGTGGCTGAATTTTGAACATGAATTACAAGTGGGCCTTATGATCTGGCAAGTCTGTGAACCAAAAAAGCCTCATATTTCTTTCTCCCAGGAGACTGTGGTGTCCTTCCCTGTCCCTGTGGTGGAGGGAGAGCAGTTGTTTTGCTGGAGCTCTGTGGCTGGTCTGGGGCCAACCCTGGGCTCCCGCCCTCCCTCTGCCACTCATCTGCACACATGTGGATGTTTCTATAAATCACTTCTGATCTGTGGTTCGTATTCAGGAAGTGTTCTGACTGCTTACCCATGTAATGATGGAGTGGAGGAAAGGTCTAATTTTGGAATGACGGTGGCTTAGGCAGCACTGTGTTCCCTGCAAGTTGAGTTTCCTAAATGCAATCGCTCCACCGCTCCAGTGGCTGCTCACCACAATTACACAGGCAGTCTGGGGCACTCTATCCATCACAGCAAATTACTGGCATGATCCACTCAAGAATAAGGCCGGACGGCCTTGCTGATGGCAATCTTTGCAGAACTTTCTTGATAACCAAGAGAAAGGCAAGGTGGAAGGAGGGACAGAGCTTAGAAGATCAAAGTTGTTGAATCATTAACCAGAGCTCACCCGATCCCGGCGTGGCTTACAGAGGAGATGTAAGCCTCTCCTTAGATGACTGAGGAGATGGGGTTTGTGAAAGCTGTTAGTTCACAGACAGCATTACACCAGAGTGAGAGTTCTTATCACCTGGGTTTCACTGGTACAATAAAGTCAGGGAAGGGAATTAACATTTGTGGGATGCCTTTCATAGTGCTAAGCCCTAACATACATTATTTCATGTGATAATGTATTATTACCCAGGAGTTATCATTACTCTCATTTTACAGATGAAGAAACAGAGGCTCAGTTTATCCAGAATCACACAGGTAGGTAGAGGCAGAGAGAGACCTGAGCTGAGATTTCTCTGGCCCCCAAACCCTTGTCCTTCTCAGTATCTTAGGCCAGTTGAAACCCCACAGGTCCTGGCCTCTCTCTCCTTACAGATCAGCTCCAGGAAAGCACGAAAGCCAGCAGGGAGGTCAGCTTTGACATTTCAGCAGTGATAACCTGTGAAAGAGAGGCAGTGTTACCTCTCCATAGGACAAGACAGGAAACGGAAATCCACTTGCCTTCCATGAACTGAACACAGAGCCCTGGCGCTTCCAGTCTGCAGCTCCTGGTCTGGTAAACTGTTAAGAAGATGCTATTGCCAAGCCCTTGTCCCAGGAATGTCTTCCTCATTAGAAAGGGCTTTCTCTTTCTGTTGCTGGGGTCTTTACAAATCTCAGCGAACAGCGTGGCATGCTGACCTGGCTCTGTATCTTCTGGGAAGTACCCTATGATTTTTAACTTTTGGTGATCTGTGGGTGCTGAGGTGGCTGGAGAAACTGCAGTGAGAGAAAAGACATTCAACTGTGTCCTAGGTTGGGCTCCCCAGAGGCCCACCATGAGTCACATGTCTGAGTGCAGCGAGTTTATTTGGGAGGGGCCCAGGGAGCATTGGCGGTAGAGTCAGAAAGTGAGGCAGAGAAGGGAAGAGAAAGAAGCCCATAGAGGGTGCATTGTTGAGCAGTTACCACTGTGGGCAGTCGTGGCCCAGTCCTACTGTGACCCTCCAACTCCCACCATTGACTGAGGGCTATTCTGGGGAGAGGGGAGCCAACTCCTTGCACGACAGGAGCCCCAAGGGCTGAGAGGAGCCCTCAGGTGGTTAGCCTGTCCTGACCACTGAATGAGTAATAGCAGAGGTACAGGAGGGCCTGAACCTACTCCCGGTTGGAGAGACTTTAACATTCGGCGGCTCTGATGACTCTGCCTTGAAGAGATCTGACACGTTGTCTACGTGACGTGGACACACTGGGCTCAGGGAGAGGATAGCGAGGCTTAGACAGGGGTCTGCTGAGCACAAGGAGGACAAGTAGCCACAGTCAGATCTGGATCAGGCCTTGGACTGTGAGGAGGCCAGAGGCCGGAGTGATTTGAGAGGGGCAGAAACTCACCTTATGCCGAGGGTTGACAGGGAAAATGCAGGGTGCCCAATTAAGTCTGAATTTCAGATGAACAAGAAGTTATGTTTAATTAATGTTTAATGGCCCATGCAATTATTTGTTGTTCATCTGAAATTCAGATTTAACTGGATATGCTGTATTTTTATTTGCTAAACCTGGCAACACTATCTATGCCCCCTCTCTGAGTGGGGGTGGGTGTGAGGAGAGGCCACTCTGGTCTGCAGTGCACTCGAGTCTCTGACACGGAGCAGGGGGTATGAGGGTTACGGCAGCGAAGCACGGCTCCTCAGTTCTATAAGGAGGATCTGGGAACGTGTAAAGGCAAGAGAGTGAGGCTTCAAAGGGGGAAAGATGGCCTTTCGAAATAGAAAGAATAATTATCAGAGTTGCACAGCCTATAAATAACCGCTGGCGCTCACGGTGTTGCTTATGCTTCTTTTTACAATTCTTACTCGACTAGCACTTCTCAAATACCTACTGTGTACAAGCTTCTTCCCAATGATTGTGTCAGTTCATCTTCATGACCATTCTTGTTTACACGTGAGGAACACGGGGTCTCCCAGAAGATAGCTGTGTCCAAGGTGGACCCATGAGCAGGTGAACCCCAGTTTCTGGCCCCAGGCCCTAGGATCCTCTCTGCTGTAGCACAGCTGCTTGTAACGAGGGGGTGTCTGCCCACAGCCCACGTCCAACACCCTCAGCGATTGTTTATATCAAGTGTGAGGCAGAGGCTCAGCTCAGTCCGTATGAATTTTGATCCCATGTGCAAAACTGGATTACAGACAGTTTTCAGCCCACCGATGGATTGCCGTCTAGGCCATTCCACAAATACTAGAATGTAACTGAACTGTATTCCTCATATTAATAAACAACACAAATTCCTTTGAAAATATTGCCTCTGTGGGAAAACACAGTGTGTATTTGAACCAGGAATGCAGGACCAACTCACTCCTTACATGGTCCCTGTAAAAATAAAACTTTCTTGTCCCACAAGACTGACCCATCCGCAGATTCTTACAGGGAAGGGCTGAGGCCATGGGGCTGCTTCTGGTAAAGGCTCCAGCAGGTGGGGTTGGAGGAGGGGATGCTTCCTCCTCGGGGCGGAGGCCCGGTGCGTGAGGAGTTGGCAGGCGGTGGCATAGGCAGGAGAGTTGGAGACTCCAGACGTGGCACCTGCGTCATGAGAAGAGCTGAGGAAACCACAGACCTGACAAGGAGAAAGTTATTGCTGTGAGCCTTGGTGTTCTGACTTGGAAAATTCAGAGGCTTTCTCTGTGGCTTCCCATTGGGAGAGAAAAAGGAGAGAGGGCTAAGCCAGATGAGAGGCCTTCTAGCAGCTGTTGTTCTGGCTAGGAGTAGAGGGCCAGACATTTCTAGAAAAGAAAGGGGCGGCCAATGGCCCCAGGGCAGCTCTCTGCACATGCAGCAGCCTGGCCCTGTGAAGAGGAAGTGGGAATGTTGGTTAGGAGAAGCAGTGGCCATTTCTGTGGTTCGTTCCCTACTAGTGTTATTCAACTAGGAATTCCCAAGGACTGGCTGTACTTAACATTGACTATTGGGGGTTGTTCCTGAATCCTGGATAAACTGATGAGCTCAAGGAGCCTGATGTCAAAAAAGTTTTGCAACTATTCCCATGACCCGAAACCAAATTCTGAAATTAATCAAGCACTCAATGATGCAGTGCCTAATGGAGATGGGGCAGCCCTGCGTCAGGTACTGATGAATTCAGAGAGTCACTTTATATCAGAAGAACATGAGTCATGAGCTCAGCCTTCCAAGAAGGTTTGTGAAGGGGGAGCCCGGGGAGGTTGGATGTAATTATCTAATGCAATGGCAACCTCGATAAAGGATGACAAGGGAACGGGCAATAAAAGAAAGATACCAGAGCAACTGACTAAGACCCCAAATGTAAGAACAACAGTGATCATTCTCAGGAGAGTAGAGACAAAGCTTCCTTCTAGGGGATTTGAAGCAAATAGCCCCTATTCCTCTCTCCCTCTCCTCTCTGAAAACCCCCATGAACTTACACAAAAGAAGACTTGCTCAACTTGAAATCCAAAATCAGGTTCAAAGTAATGGAGTTAAGGAGCCAAAGATTTTGGCTTTGACAAATCAGGTAAAATATTTATCCCAAAGCACCAGATGTCTTTCCTTCTTGAGAATAATCCAGGTAAGGCTGGTGACAGCTTCTTGTTTCATAAAGGCGTCCTTGAGGGGAAAACAAAAATGAAAGGAAGCTTTCCTAAATCTTCCTAGCACCCTCTCAGATCTGATACTCAGAAAACAGGTTTATTTTAAAATGCACATCAGCATCCCCAGAGGGGTGTGCATAACGGGAGCCCACAACTCTGTTCAGGGCCCAGGTGGCTGTTGGTCAGACTCACACAGCTCCTCTTCTGCTTGTTACCGGCCACGGGCGTGCTACTTCCACTCTGGTGCTGCAAGGAGCAACAATGCACCCTGAGGATCCAACGAACCAGCCCTCAGGGCTGGAGTTCCTGTTCCTCCACTTATGCCTGCTGAGGGTGTGAGCATGGGCCACATTTCCAGTGCAGCACGGGCCGGGAAGCTGAAGGCTTGCTGCAAAGTCAGGTGGGAAGAGCTGCAGGACATTCTCCTTGGCAGCTTCGCCCATGGGGTCAGGCATGACAGCAGATATCAGGGGACACTGTGTGGGCTGAGGAAAGTCCATGGCTATTTTGAAGAAGGGTGAATCTGGATCACTGTTGATGAAAGGCAAGGATGAGTTCTTGCCTAGTGCATGGGCCTAGCTGGCTGCCCAGTACTCTCTCAGTCTGTGTCCTCTGCTCGGGTGTAGGGCAGGCAGTATGTAAATGTATGTTTAGAAACATGCCATATTCTGAGAAAGTTTCCCTTAGGGCCAGTGTCTACTCCTGCAGTCCCCAACCCCTGGGCTGCAGTCCAGTACCAGTCCATGGCCTGTTAGGAAACAGGTGGTGCATCACCACATGAGCTCTGCACAACCACCACACCCCTACTCTTTGGTCTGTGGAAAAATTGTCTTCCATGAAGCCGGTCCCTGGTGCCAAAAAGGTTGGGGACCACTGGTCTCCTCCAACATTCCCTACAGGTTCTAAGAGTGAGGCCTAGTTCCCACCACTTCAGAAGGGCCAGTTAAGGTTTGGGGCCATAGAAGCCTCTTTTCTAAACACCCATAAAAAGCTCCACAGAGTCATCCAAGCCTAATAAGACAGAGATATTAAAAATGGTTTTTATATTTGATAAAGATGTTGGTGATGATAATTGTCCTTGAAAACAAACTTCCAAAGAGTCATAGGGTTTGTTTTTCCCAGGGTTTGGGGCTCGATCAAGAAGAGAGGAAAAGCATGTGACCAATAGCTATCCCCCTGGAGCTAGCCTGTGCCACCTCGCTGTCACAAAGCCTGTGCTGTCCAGACCTGGGTGTGCTGAGGGCCACTCCTGGTGCTGTGGGGGCCTGTTCTCTCCATGCATGTTTTTGTTTCCTGCAGTTTCAAATCTGTTCTCCTGATTTATCAGTGAGGGAAAAGGTTTGGGAATTAAAGTAAAATCAACTGTACAACTACACCTGGCACTTGCCTTTTCTAAGACTGGATAAGAATTTTAGACTGTAAGGGGGCCTCATCAATGAGCAGATGAGGAGGTGAGAACCAGGGAGGTGGAGGAGCTTGCCAAGGGGTGCCGCAGAGATCCCAGCACATTATTCCCAGCTCCGTCCAGTGGCCTCTACCCTGCTACACCACAAGGTCTTGCACTTTTCTTATTTGATGTTATTGAACAAACACTGGGATGGGGGTGGGGAGGTGGAGGACTTAAGGTATTCACTGACTGTCATATTTTAGACCTAGAATCCCTGCATTCTATGTTAAAAGGGGGAACTGAAACTCTTTCTCCAAGGGAAAATTAACCAATATATAAATGTGAATATGGATATTGTCTTAGTCCATTTTGTGAAGCTGTAACAGAATACCACAGACTGGGTAATTCATAAAGAACAGAAAGTTATTTCCCACAGTTCTGGAGGTTGGGAAGTTCAAGATCAAGGCACCAGCAGGTTCAGTTGTCTGGTGAGAGCTGCATCCTCCAAAGGGGAGGCTCCCTGTATCCTCATGTGGTGGAAGGCAGAAGGGCAAGTGAGCAAGCAAGTGCTGAGTGCTGCGTGAATCTGCTTTCATAAGGGCCTTACTCCCCTCGCCAGGAAGGAGCCCTCAGGGCCTAATCCACCTCTTTAAGGACCCAATACTATTACATTGGCAACACCTGAATTTTGGAGGGAACACATTGAGATTACAGCAGCAAGTCATATCCATTCTGCATCTCCCCTCGTAGGTCTTGAGAGCAGGGGTAGGGTATCTTCCTTTGCCCCACCCTGCTTAGTGCCTGACACAGGGTACCCACCTGGTTACATTGGGTATCCTTTCAGAGGGGCATGAGAATTCAGGTGCTCATTGTGTTTTCTTGCAATTGGCTATTCTTCTTACTTGGTCACTTAGTTTTATATTCCAGAGGTCAAATCTAAGATAAACAGAAGACACCTGTCCTGGCAGAAGGGAGCATCCTGTAAGTTCCCAAGGGAGACAGGGAGGAAAGGGAGGGAACCCTTTCTTTTCCTATGGGATGGGGGCAGTCCTCCATGTGTCCATTGGTGACCTAGGGCAGCATATCATGGAGTGGCTCCAGTTCTTCAAGCCTAGGCAAGACTGGCCACAATTCTGATGGGAGTTATGGGCAGGGGTGAGTTAGGAGGAAGAAAACAAGTGGTTTGGAATTGGTAACTCTGGAGCATCACAGCATGAATACTGGAGACTCAGGACTGACCAAAGGACCATAAGGCAGAATAAGGACTGATTAACTTTACCAGTCATATCCCAGAGAGGGGGAAGGCCAATCTCTCTGTGCCCCATGGCTTTTGTCCGTGGTCGAGGGGATAGGGAGCCATAGTTCCCAGTGTGGAGCCCAGGCCTCCTGTCCCACCTGGCAGCGGAATCAGCACTCCCAGGATCACAGACACCTAGACTCAAATGTAGTGTTGCCACCTATAAACTAAGTGATCTCTGGTGAAACTTGCAGGTTCTGGACCCTGGTTTCCACCTCTGCTAATACAGGGTAATAGGCCTGCATTTCAGGGTTGGTGTCAGGACTGGAGGAGACAGTGTACATGGATCATGGGCACAGGGCCCACCCTGGGGCTCAGTGAAGAGAGATGGAGCCCCATCTCAGACTCCAGAGGCCCCCATGAACCCACACTGGATCCCGCTCTGGTCACACGTGGCACTTCCCTGCTATAAAAGCCTCAAGCTTCCCCAGTTGTAAAGGCCTGGCTTTCCCCAGCAGGCTTTCTCTCTGCACCAGGAGAAGCCTGTCTGCAGAGGGGCTGGAAGCCGCATTGTATTCCCACTGGACAGTCTTTTGCCTGGCTTTAAGGAGCAGGATATTTCTCTGTTCCTGATACCCCATAATAAGAAATAATATATTTTGATAGTTCTTTGATTTGGTGGGTCTTTAGTATGCATAAGCTAGAATTTTGGAAAGCATTACTATAATTTGAGGCTTGTGGTTAAGTACAAGTCAGAGGCTGGTTGTAATTCACCACCACTCTGTGTCCTTGGATCCTCCACGTGTCCTCCTTCATTCTTGATGAAGATTTTCTTACGATGTTCTATTTTTTTCCTTATCTCTATGCCTATCTTCTGAATTCAGGCAAAGAATAATTCCACTTTTAAAATTGCTGTAATAAGCCCTAGTTTATTCTAGATTGATCGCTTTGAGCTCACCTAAACCCAAAGCCTCACTCTACAGGTGAGGAAATTGGAGGTCAAAAGAGATTGAGTAACGTGCCCAGGCAATTACAGAGGAGAGGGCAAGTGCAGGTGTTTCCAGAGCAGAGTCTCTCCTCAGCTTGTGTTGCCACCATCCTGCACCCATGTCCACCTTCATGATGTTTCCTATATTTACGTACTTCCTCTGGTATTATTTATTCAACACTTTTGCTTCAAATTCACTCAAATTTTTACTTCAGCGAATTTATGTTAAAGGGAAATTTTATATAATTACTGAAAAGGCATTAATAGAAAGTTATAACTAAAGACAACATAAGTATAATTATATGAAGTTATAACTGGATATTGTTGCCTGGCAAAGAAAAGAAAATATTGGAAGTCTGCTCTCTTTGATTATAAAGGATAATTGGTGAGTTTCAGAGGTGTTAAAGACCTGGTAGAACTAAACTAAAACTCACTGTGGGCCTGATTCCAATGTTCTCTGATGTCATCTTTATATCATTGAGAAGAATTTTTCTCCAATACAATCAGTAGTATATTCTCACACTTTGAGACCACTGCAGTCCACGCTGCTGCCACACCAGGTCCCTGTGTCTCCTTAAAGGTCTCCTTAGAGACTCCTCCTCTCTTCCTGTCCAGCAAGCCCTATCCAGGCTATTAAACTAAAAAAGCTTCATAGACATTTTCTTTAGTGACCAAATGTCCAATGAATGCCCAACTCTCCTTCACTCTCACAGTCGAATACATGTTGAATTTAAGCATAAATTTTGGTAAATTTTCTGACAGACTATTTTGTTTACCCCCAAAACAATGTCAACGTCTAAAATTTCATTTTAGACAATGAGTCAGGGAAGTTGATCTCAGCAGTGGAAAATGCTGTGATTTAAATTGCCAATATACAGATACTTTTAGTTCTTGGAAGCCACTGCCTACTGTGCCTGCCGGAAGTTAAATTCTCAATTGCTTGCTATGATTGATGCAGGCATTAGTCATTAAAAAAAAAAATCTGAACTAAGTAATTTGCATCCATAGGATGACATCAGTAACACCATGAACTTGTTGTTTTAGAAATTGACCACTAGATGGCGCACTTGCAATTCAAAAATTAAGAAAAAGCTCAGCCTCTGCGGTACAAGCATTTTACTAAAGGATCTATTGTACTTACAAACCCGCATCTACACAAGCGAGAAGGCACTGCTTGCCCTGAAGATGGTATTCTTTTCTTTTCTCCCAGACTTTGATATACCTCTCCCTCTTCCCTCAGGACAGGTCACCTCCCACAGGCAGTGTTTTTGTATGAGTTCACCTTTTAAAACTTCTAGCGTGTCATTATTCTCTCCCTAACCCTGTGACTGAGTAGAAAAATGTATACCTTAAAATTTGGTTTCTTTCTTTCGCCTGCCTTGACACTACTCACTCCTGAGCACTGAGGCTCTGCGTCGTCAAGGCCCACTCCTGGATGCTAATCCAATGCAGCCTGCAAAAGCATCTTGATTTGTAGGACATTCCTTCTTCTCCATGAATTACACACCATCTTTATTCTCTCCTATGATGACGGCAATAAATCTTCTTTAAAGTTTTTTTTAAAAGAAATTCCATATCAATGGAGTGGTTGTTCTTGTACCAACTCTTTAAATATGACCACAACGAGATATATGAGCCCAGTTCTCAGAGTGAGGACAGAAAGTACAAATTGCACCTCCATGCAATAGAGTCTAAAACAATAGAATGAATACATTGAGAACATTGCAGCAAATCGGTGAGTTTATTTGCAAGTTCTAAACCAGGGCTATCTCTTTCTCCCATGGCTAATGGTGTGTGTGCATGTGTGTGTGTATTAGTGTGGCATAAAGGGGGAGGGCAGAGTAGAACTGAAACATTTACTCATTTTCTTTCTACAAAAATAGATATGTCAACAAAATCAAGCACAAAAGAGCTTTGTGGCTGAGGTTTCCTGGCTGCAACCCCAGAACCTAAGAACCCAAAGCTGTATTCTCAGGTGGCCTCTCCTAATTTGCTAAATAACCTTGGGCAAGTCACTTAACCTTCCCAAACCTCAGCTTCTCCATCTATAAAGGAGGGTGCAGAGACCTGTCTCTTCCTGTCTCCTCCAGGAAGTTGTGAGGATTAATGATGACAGAAAGGCAGTTAAGGGTCTGGAGTTTCTTTAAGAAAGGTGCTGCTTACCTTTGGATTAGAGTCATAAAAATAAATAGAATAAATACACATCAGCAATCCAGGCCAAAGTCATTGGGGCTCCATATCCTGTGGGTTTCCACCTTTTCTAATCCTCAAAGAGGGTTGTCAAGGACAAAACAAAACAAAAATACATAATAAAGCCTTTGTTTGACAAAATTCTCACTAGATTTTTATCTGATTAGTCTGTGTCTATAGATGAAAAGATTTTAAACCTCCTGAAAGAACTGGAAGGAAAAAATGGCTGTGCCCAAAGATGCCAGGTAGTCCTGCCTAGCCCTTCGTCACACAGAGAAGAGCAAACTCCTCTGATAATTAGCCTTCTATTTTGGTGACAGTAATTATCACCATTAGGGGCTTAGCTTTCCCTCTTATGATGAAATATATATTCATGCTGCAAAGGCCCCATTCTGAGGACTATTTGGGCAGAACCCAAAATGCAAGGAAAGGATCGATTTTAACCTATTTAAAAACATTTGATCTAATTTGATATTTCTAGTTTTCAACAGCTTACAGCAAATAGATGAAAATAAATGTCTTGTCACATGTTGTGCTGTGGACTATGCCTTTCGGTTTTCAAAGACTCCTGAAAGCAGGAGGAGAATCCTCTATTAGCTGTGTCTGATGCCTCAGGATTTTCCAGCTGTCATTGTTCAAAGGTCTGTTTTTTGGAGCCTTGTGGAATGACCAAGTGGATTATTTCCTCTAAAATGCTGTAAGTGATCTGTTTCTTAGAGTCCTTTGGCTATAATAACAAAAGTATGAGGCAGACAGGGAAGTAGCAGGTCCTCTAAAATATTCGTGGGGTGTATATGTATTTTTTTTAAATTTTCATTTCAGACATCTAAGCCTGATATTTGAAGAGGAGGAACAACAATAAATAATCATGTATTGTGCTGCTACTAGCTTTCTTTTCTGAAGTCTAATTATTGCAGTAGCCCACAGCCTTGATTAAGGCTTTCCTCCCTAAATAATTAATTTGCCTTTATGCGAGTGTATTTGCCTCTTACAACTCTTAACACATAACACTAAAGACTCAGGCTCAGCAAACACACTTTCAATCACATAAATAATTGCCTTGGGATAATTAACAATTAACCTTGGTAAAAAAGAGGGCTAAAAGTTTGTATACTATATTAATTCAAAACCAATACTAGCTGTTTGGTGTTAGAAAATAGTATAAACAAATATACATTTATAAACCTACATGGTCAATAAGTTTAGTTAGCTGGAATATGTTAACTGGTACAAAGAAATAGTTTCAATGTAAATATTTAGCCAATTTGCTTCACTCTATTTCACAAGCATTTATGCCAACCAGACATCTGTTTTTTAAAAATGAAGGCCCTGGAATCAAGAACAGGGGTTGAGAGTATGAATGGCTTATCAGGGTTCCTCACTCCATCTGTAGCAAAAACTCAACACACATGGTCTACGACAGTGGGTAAGTGGCATCCTCTTCACACGTCAAGAATTTGAGTGTAAAATACACATAAGTGCAATCCCATCCACTGGGCTGCTGGATTCATGATGGGCAGAGATTTTTGTAAAGAAATATGCTAAGAGAAATCCTTGGTTTTCTATACCTTGTCTCTCTCTACCACCATTCTCATTGGGTAATAGAATCTTAAAACTCTATGCCCACCCGTGGCACCTTACTGTGAGGGGACGGAGGCCTGGAAAGTGTTCTCCCAGCATCGTCCCCATTCCCAGCCTTGCTGTGTATTCAGGTATCACCTCGTTCCCTTCCTACTCAGCCAAGGGAGCTTAGAATGGAGTGGGCTGGGGCAAGAGGTCACTCCCATACGGGGTGACAGAGTGCCCTCCATGCCCAGGGCCCCCAAGCTGTCAAACTGCAGGCTCTCCATGTTATCCTCATAAAGCCGACTGCATCACACCAACTCCCTCTGTCAAGAGTTTGACCTCAATATCAGCTGACACTGTTCTTAATTCTCACCTATATTCTGACATCTTAGGGTTCAACTTTGTCATGACCTTGTTCCCATCTCAAGTTTGAGGTTACAGTTACCAACAGGCTGTGTCCCCTGGGAGTGCTCCAGGCCACACCTTCAAGGAAGAGCAGCTCCCAGTCAAAGCTGATGAGTCTGATCAAGCCCTGCCCCTCCCACCAGTTAGAAGACATTGGGTGTTAGAGTCTTCTCGTTAGGTCCCTGTCCCCAAAGCTGCATCGGTGTTTGTGATTTCTACTCTAGGAGAAATTCTTTCTTCCTGGACTTACAAAGCCAGGTGATGCGTCATTTTTTTTTTTTTTTTTTTTGGGTGATGGTGGGTTTGGCCTTGTCTTTTCTGCATTTGTTTTTGTGTTGCTGGTGTTGTCCGTATGAACTGAAATCCCAGAGCAATGTATATCAGGCAGACTCACAAAGCCCACACAGTCTTTTTCTCTGCAGAAGAACTTCCTTTCTGCCACTGGATTCAATCCTTAAAGATCAGGATGGGGGCATCAGATAAACAGTGACATAAATGAAACTTGCATTGGGCATGTTCCCCCAGGCTCCAAGATTTTCCAACAGGCTGGCTTTCAGGAGATGATTCTGTTAGAATTCTTGGGATACTCACCACTGCCTTAAATTGCTTCTAGATGATCTGAATCAAGAGCAGGACAAGGACAGAGGCAGAATATGCTTCCCCTGGATGAGCTGAACCCTTAAGTGGTATTCCCGGCAAGAGAAAGGGAAGAAAAGGAGAGCCAGGAATTGTCAGCATTGATAAGTAGTATTGATTGTGTGTCTACCTGGTGCTAGACAGCTAAGGAACAGGGGTGAAGATCAGAAAGCAAAGGGACAGGGCATTCTGGAAACTTTATAAATGGTTGTGTTAAAAGGAGGTTGCTCATGAGCCCAGAAACAAGGTACTGAAAAGGGGAGGAGGTGGGTGGACACTCCCAGGCCCATAGTTTTCAAGGCATCCTTTGAATAACTGAATCGACTAAGGAAGGAAAGGGTAGAAGAGTATGGAATAAGAGTGTATTAGCCAGTGGTTTGCCTACTGTAGATAGAGAGCTTTTTTGGTTGTTTATTTCCTTGAATTTTTTTTTTTGCCAGATTGCATGATTAAAATTTCCTTTTTTGGTCTTTAAATAGTCCTGGGAGAAACACTTATAAGGCCAACAAGTTGTTTGCAAACTTTGGTATATTTCATTAAACAATAAATATTACAGAAGAGATTGTAGACCAGATCAGTTGCTATAGTGTAATTAGCTAAGCAAATCCACCCTTCCCTCTGCCACGATTACAGTGAGGTCATTCACCTTAGTTTGTCTATCAATAAAGTACGGATGCTACATTTTGCCAACTAGCTGAGTTGGTATTTAAAAGGATTTTAAGAATCTCCAGAACTCTATGATGTATTATAATAAGATTTATAGCTCTGTACATTTTGTGCAGTGATAATAAGTTACTGCTTTATATCATCATTATTCTGAAATCTTCAGGTCTTTGCAATAATTCAAGACTTTGACAATGAAGGATTTAGCCAAAGAATCTGGCATATTGTTTTGTTCTTACTCTGGGTAAGGTTTTGAATTAATGAAATTGAAAATTTAAGAAACAGAGCCCATGTTTTCCCAACATCAAGTGAGATTATTAAATTTTTGTACTTCTACTATATTTCTTAACCCTTTATAAACATTTAAAAATGTACTTTTTCTATGGTTTCTCCTAAATAGGTTTTTTGGGACTATTATTAAAGCACCATTGGTCTCATTGACCATCTGCCTTTCAATATTTACCAATAAACAAACAGACACAAAAGGCCAGATTTGTTCACATGACAGAGATCGTCGCTGTGAGAAATATTTGTAGCATATTATTTTTAAAAAGGCAGTTTCACTTCCACTAGAAGAAATAGCTGAGTCTCAAGTATTTCTTTAAATCTTACTATAGCTTTCCCATTACATTCCTAAATGAAATATAAAAATGAAAGGATACTTAGGAAGTGAAAAATACTTAGGAAATCCACAGATTTCCAATCAAATAATAGTTTTATGCTTGTGATGTAGAAACACAAGCTGATGGTTATGTTGATTACTGAACAGGCTGGGAAGGAAAGTAGCATTTATTGAATACCTACTATGAGCCAGACACTGTGCTAAATGCTTCCCTAAATTGTCAGATAAAATACTAATTACAATTTCATGACATGGTGTGGGGGGTTGAATTGTGTCCCCTAAAAGGATATGTTTAAGTCCTAACCGCCCAGTACCTATAAATATGACCTTATTTGGAAATAGGATTTTTGCAGATTTAATTAAGATTAGACCATACTGAATTAGGATGAGCCCTAAATTAAATGGCTGGTGTCCTTATAGGAGAAAAAAAGAGGGAGATTGGATATAGAGATACCCAGGGAAGAAGGCCATGTGATGACAGAGAGAGATTGGAGTGATACGGATACAAGCCAAGGGATGCCAAAGATTGTCTGCAACCACCAGAAGCTGGGAAAGAGGCCTGGAACAGATCCTCCCTTGGAGCCTCCAGAAGGAACCAACCCTGCTGACATCTTGATTTTGGTCTTCTAGCTTCCTGAACTGTGAGAGGACAAATTTCTGTTGTTTAAATCCCCCAGTTTGTGGTACTTATTGTTACAGCAGCTTTAGAAAACTAACACACATGGGTACTATGATATGACCTCGATTTCACATAGGAGAAACTTGCCTGATATCATCTAGTTAGTTAGTGATGGGTGCTAGATTCAAACCCAGATGCCAGGGTGTATATGCTTTTCCAAACACTTGCCAGATTACTATGCACGTGACTTTGCAACTTGATCTCTTTTCCCTTTAGTCCAAGATCTATGGGAATAAACGTTATGGCCTCATGTCTGTAGGATAGGGAGACCATGTTGTAAGACACTGACCTGTTTTTAGTACTTGCAATAATAAAGTACTAAATAAAATATAGGCCACAGACTGTGTAGTAATTCCTGGCATATCATACAGTGTCCCTTATGACAACAAAGTGATGTGAAATTATGCATGAATTGGTCAAATATTTGAAACACACCAACTAGACTAATTGAAATTTCCATCATTGATGAGAGCTACAAAAATGTTTGTTACTGTTGTTAACCCTTATGGCTATTGAGCTCCTAGGACAAATATCAGATCCAGGGGAAATTACTCTCACTGTCACATGTCAGTTATTTTGCTTTTCAGTTTGTATTGCCTCCCCAAAACATTTTATTTTTGTTTCCTAAAACCCATATAAAAATTTAATATTCAATTAAGTCTTCTGTAACCTAGGCATGATATCAGTTTATTTGGGAGGAGCTATCCATAAAATAATAAACTGAATGTGCATCTTTTTAGTGTTGCTAACTTTTCTGAATTTGAATGAACTCAGAACATTTGATCTTGACAAATAAGGACTAATTTTCTAGTTCCAGGAGTTGCAAGAAGCGATTACCTGCCCTCCAAATGAGTGGACCATAATACAGGGAACCCAGATCCATAGGTCATGAGTGAGACACAAGCAGATGTCAGTGCTAATAGAGAAGGAAGAGGAGGATCTGGCATAGAAGGACTTTTGAGGCTGTGATTTCTCTCCACTTGGGCAGGGGACAGGCATGCTGATGGTGTAGGAAGGCAGGAGGGATGGAGCCCTTCTGATAGCTTTATGAACTCCAAGACAACCAGGTCCTTTCTTGCCCATCAGTGAAGCTCGGCAAGAACCAGGATGCTCAGTGCAGATAAATCCCAAATTCCTTAAAAGCTTATAGAAAAAGCCATTCCTACACTAACTTTTCAAACACAATATTGCCTACTAGCTTCAGACTATAAGAGTATTATAATCAGGCTGTATCAGCAAGCTATATCTTTCAGGTCATGAACTTAAGTCACTTTAGGGAAGAGGCAGGTTACCAAAAAAGACAGTCTTGGAACAGAGTGGCCCCTACTTGGAGAATCTCAGGCTCCACAAGATAAGTTTCATGGGGACTTTACCTGAACAATGGAGGTATAGAATTCTTAATCTGTTATTTCCCAACCCCAACTCATCCTTGCATGCACTGTGGAATCTCGACCAACCACACATTTGACCATACAGTATCTCCTTTCACACACTGTTGCCTGTAGCATCTATTTTTTCCCCTACTCATCCCACAGTTCCAAGCAGAGGGCAGGAAGGTTTAGCCTGCCTTTTTTCCAGCAGTCTATGGACTAGTCTTTGGCATTTGGAGCTGATCATCACTGAAGCATTGCTCTAGATCAGGGCTACTCCATGGGGCAGAGGAGGGAATGGTACCATCAGAGTCCCCAGGAAGAGCAATTACAGTTACTTCAGAATCCTGGGATGAGGCAAGTGAACTTGCGAATGTTCCAACATCCCCCAGGTGCTTCTGATCTGTTGTTCCCCCTCCCACTAGCAGAGAATGACCTCCATTCCCTCCATTGCAAACCTTGTCAGATAAGGATCTCCAGATAGACAAACCCCAGCCTCTTAATGCCTTTATAGTACAAGTGAAAAATAGTGGAAAAATAAATCCTTTTCTGGTCAATATTTTCTTCTTTCACCATTATGAGGTAAATATTAGGCAAACAGATGGTTTCCTTAAAAATGCACAGGCATTTCCAAATGCAATGAGGGGGAAATGCTGCCTGTTCTATTTCCCTCTTCTTGAACATTTATCTGTATTCTTTTTCTGATATCATCTTCCCCACCTACTTGCTGCTTGTCTTCTGGTTTTTGATTTAGAAAAATGTTATTTAACTTTTAGACAAGTACAAAGAATAATAAAACAAACACCCTTACCCATTTCCAAGGATTAATAAACATTTGTATTTTGCCATATTTCCTTCAGTTCTTCTTTCAAAAAGATTTATTGAGATATAATTCACATACTCCACAGTTTACCTATTTAAAGTGTACAATTCAATGGTTTTGGGTATATTACATTGCTTTTTAAAATCATGGTTAAATATATGTAACGTAAAATTTTCCATTTTAACCATTCTTAAGTGTACAATTCAGTGGCATTAGTCACATTCGTAATATGGTGCAACCATTACCATTACGTCCAGAACTTTTTCATCACCCTAAACAGAAACTCTGTAACCGTTGAAAAACTCCCCATTGCCCCTTCCCTTAACCCTGGTAATCTCTAATATACTTTTTTCTCTTAATTTTTAAATTAAAAAAATTTTCTTAGAGACAGGGACTCATATGTTGCTCAAGCTGGAGTGCAGTATGTCTATTTACAGGCACAATTTTAGCTCACTGCCTCGAACTCCTGGGCTCAAGCGATCCTCTCGCCTCAGCCTCCTGAGTAGCTGAGACTACAGGTGTACATCACCACACATGGCTCTCTAATCTGCTTTCTGTCTCTATGAATTTTCTTGTTCTAGATACTTCATATAAGTGCAATCATACAATATTTTTTCTTTTGTATCTGGCTTATTTCCCTTAGCAAAATGTTTCCAAGGTTCATCCATATTGTAGCATGTGTCAGAACTTCATTTCTTTTTATGGCCAAATAATATTCCATTCTATGTACACACCACATTTAAAAAATCTGTTCATTAGCTGAGGAATACTTGGTTTGTTTCCATCTTTTCCTATTGCAAATAATGTTGCAATGAACATTGGCACACAGGTATCTGTTTAATCCCTGCTTTCAATTCCTTTGGGTACATAACTAGATGTGGAACTGCTGGGTCATACAGTAACCCTACGTTTAGCTTTTTGAGGAAATGCCAAACTATCTTCCATAGCAGATGTACCATTTTACATCCCACAAGCAATGTATGAGGGTTCAAATTTCTCCTTATCTTCACCAACACTTATTATTTTTTTTTTCTTTTGGGTTTTTCTAATGGCCATTTTAGTTAGTGTGAAGTATCTCTTTGTGGTCTTGATTTGCATTCCTTAAAAACTAATGATTTGAGTCTTTTTATGTGTTTATTCATCATTTGTATATCTTCTTTGAAGAAATGTTTATTCAAATTCTTTTTCTTTTTTTAATTGGGTTGTTTGTCTTTTTGTTGTTGAGTTATAGGAGCCATTACATGTTCTGGATGTTAAAATCTTAACAGATATATATGGTTTCCAAATAGTTTCTCCCATTCTGTATGTTGTCTCTTCACTCTCTTGATAATGTCCTTTGAGGCACAAGAGTTTTAAATTTTAATGAAGTCCACTTTCCCTATTGTTTCTTTTGTTTTCTTGCTTTTGGTATCCAGACTTATTTTATGATAAGAAATAAAACATAACTGAAAAAGATGCTGTTCCCTCTGTGTTCTTTCCCAATCTAGCTCCCCTTTCTCCTCAAAGGCTACCATTATCATGAATTTGGTGTGACATTTCCTATCCATGTTTTTATACCTTTGATACATATATGTACATAAATGATAAATAACATTATTTTGTGTGCTTTTAAAATTTTACATAAATGGTATCATTTTTTCTTTCTGTACTTTTTTCTTTGAGCCCACATTTGAGATCTATTCATGTTGACCCAAATTGACTTAGTTCATTCATTCATTTTCATTGCTATAATGTATTCAATAAAATGATTATGGAATGATATTCAAAACATTTAACAACTGGCATAGCCCTGGCACCAATCAACACACATGTGTGCTCATCATAAACAACAGTACTTCTGGTACTTCTGCCTACCTATGTGTCCCCGCACACACCTAGCTGAAAACCAGCCCAGCTTCCAGACTTCCTTTACCCATTCCATTATTGTGGAAATTTAGATTGCTTCCAATTTTTCACTATTATAAACAATACTGCTAGAAATATTCTTGTAGCCATCTGTTCATGCGTATGTGTGAGAACATCTCTAGGCATAAAATTGATGGGTGGTCTGCTATGCACATGTTCTATTTTATATTTCCTATTGTATCAGAATTATGGCTAAGGCCTAAAGATGAGGACAAAAGATTTTAAATTCCCTACATTCCATATAACCACTATGATGGCATAGCAGTCATGACCAGCTACCTCCCAGGAGAGCATGCTGAGAGGCACCAATGCTGAGAATAGGTCCTTTTTCTAACCACTCCCACCCAAGCCAACCTAAAGGGAGAACAGGCAGAGAGGGGAGGGTCTTTTGGGGAGTACTAAGTTCACAAAGAGAGGATATTCCCTCTCTTCACATGACCACAATATCCTCCATGAAAGCCAAGGAAAGAAGACCAAACAACCACTGACAAAGGCTTTCTGAGCATCTTTCAGAATCATTCTTCTTCTCTTCCATATATAAACTAAGCCAGAGTCTGGTCCTCTCTCACGGGAAATTGGGTGAGAGCTCAGACTTGTGGAGTGCCTGATGCTGCCAGGATATGGAGAAAGAGGCAGGGAAGGAGGCAGGATTAAGAGAGGGGCAGCCTGTACTCCCATCATTTAGCATAGCAAAGACACCATACCACATTGGTCTTCGTGAATTGAGAGGCCACCTGGGTAGCACTCCCACAAGAGTGACACCCCCTAGGGGAAGGTTGTGTTCTGTGGAGACATTGAGGCTGGGTGGAAGAAGCTAAGACAGAGTAGATACCATGTCAAATAACCATGGAGCCCTTTCAAGACTCCACACATGTGCCCCACAAGAGTCCAGCATTTGGATCCTGCCATGTGGAGGAGGAGAAGATCAACAGCTCATTGGCATGGGCCAGAGAAGCAGCAAACATCACAGAGAGAAGTCTGCAGAGAGAAGACTGAAACCTCACCCACTCACACAAAGAAAGACCTTGGCCATTTTCCATTTCCTCTTCCCCATCCAACTCAAGAGGTGGAAAAGGAGACACAGAAAGATGGTATCTAAGAGTCTGCTGAGTCCAACTCCACCTGCTCAGAGAGCCTTAGAAATAGCTTCAGCTGAGAAACAGGAGAAAAGGAGCTTTGTATCAGATAAGAGGTCAAAGCTTTAAAACAAACAGGACTGAGTTTTAAACACATCAATAAGCAAAAGTGGGTCAAAGCTGGAGAATTTGGCCAAAGGTTATTAAGGGAGCATGTTCCTTAGCCGGCAGGGAGACTCAACGTGGTGTAGTTAGGGCATTTGTCAAAGAGAATAAAATCACATCATATTTGTAACCCAATGAGACTAGACTGCTCAATAAACTAATGAAACTCAGTAAACCAGTGGTAGTAGGAACTGCCAAGGTGCTCTCCAATGGGGAACTAGTTTATATTCACCCCACGGGGAATAAGAGTTCCATAGACCATATGATGGGTGCACAGTGATATCTCAGTGTTGCTTCTACTTGTTTACGTCTTCTTTTCATTCATGAAAGGTGTTGATTTTGGGCAAAAAAAAAATCAAGAAAACAAGCTGACCAAAACACAAGAAAATTGCCAAAAGAGTCATCACAATATAAACAGGTCCATTTTCATAAAAAGAAATTAGCTAGCCCCAAAATATTAATATTGAAGTAGCCAAGAAAGCCAGTTCAATATTTTCCCATCATTTGAATCGTGGCTTCCTCAGGGCCCTTAAAAGCTCTTCCTCCCCGCCTTCTGCCCCTCTCCTCCCAGTGGTGGTCAGAGGCATCCTATAATATGAGCCCTGGGAGGCCCAAAGGCTCAGGAAACCAGACCAGGCTCTACCTCTGACTTTTGTTCAGAATCTTCTTGCTGGGGTATCCGATTCTCAATTTTCCATCCATTTGCTTCATCCCGTCCTGCGCCTCTGCCAATGCCTAGCTTCTTCAGATGGATGGCCAGTTGAACCGTCAGCCTCGATTTCAGCTGCAGATTTGCCTCCATGGGGATGGCCAGGTCTGCATCCTTCCTCCCCCGCTTCATCGCCAGTGCCCAGAGTCCAGCCTCCTGGGTTCTGCATCTAGGAGGAGGGCTGGACCCACCTTGAACACACCTAGCATGCAATCCCTCTGCATTTTATTTTTAATTTAAATGGATAGACTTGTAGGCTAATTGTTATTTTGCCACCCTCAGCTGAAAGGATGTATCAAGGGAACAGCCCTTGAAGGTAAAAAAAGAGCATTACAGCTGGATTTAAGTAATAATGCTTCTTTCACAAACCCGCACAAGTTGCAGTTTGATGAAAATTACAGTCAAATCTTGTGTTGTAAATTGCTGTTTACTGGAGAAAAGAAAAAAAAATCTGTAAGATATAGAAATAGTATGTGAGACAAGCTGGCAGGGTGCTCGGAATCATTATGATGTGTAAAGAATTCCTTGACAATGACGGATCACCTCGGGAACATCTGAGTGGGGCCTTTTGTTTATCTTCACTTGCCTTTGCATTTATGTCATGCCTTTCACTTGGGGGTGAGATTTCGTCTTTGAAAGTTGAAACAATTTTTAACTCCAGAAAGGTTTACTTGGTTTTCATGAACTTGTTTCCCATGTGCTCCCCACCCCCACCTAAGCCCTACTTCTCCTTCCTTCTTCCCCCGCCTCTCTCCCTCCCTTCCAGCTGGGGTGTGTCAGTCCTGGATACCAGATGCAAAATGATTAAGCCAGTGCCGTTTTCCAAGTTGGACTTGTTATTGATTAGCACTTCCTAAATCAAACAGAATTGCCGATCGCTATTGCAGGGCATCCGCCACTTGCTGGAGATCCAAGTTCTGCCGCAGTGTTTGTGCCTGAGCAGGCACAAGGGGATTTTTGATGTGTCCCCCCAACTTAATCATTGCTGCTGCCTGCAAAGGAAGAAGAATGGCAACTTTCATCACCAATGCGTGTTTCTTAAGCTCCAACTGTGTGTGTGGCAGTGTGCAGTCACAGGGGATTTTGACAATTAGCAGGAGCCGCTGTCTTTACTCTCCTTAGCTGTGATCATTAATGCCTTAGGACACTTTTATGACTTGGTATGTGCCTGGCACATGACACATAGTACTGGGAGTGCAGTTACATATGACCCTTTTGAAAGGATGGGGAATTTAACAAAGAGGCCATTTTGTCCATTTGGTTTGTAGATATACTAGCAGGTAAGTTGAAATACTATTTGAAATAAAGTTAGAGAGGGTCTATTTGCAAATCAGCCATTACACAGTCATCTGTCCAAGATTATAGGGACCAACATCACTCTTGTATCACCTTCCCCCCAATTTCTGCTCTTGATGATGTATCAGAACACAAGCTGGTGATGTGTCAGGGCACAAGTTGGTGATCTCCATGTCCATATGTGTGTGTCTTTTCATCCCAGTGTTCTGTTCCCCAGCCTACCCTGAAAAGATACTGGTGAGCTTTAAGTAAAGTTTTAAAAACTTTTATTTTGAGATAATTTCAATTTTAAAAAAAGTTACAAGAGTAGTATAAAGAACTTCTGTATACCTTTTATATATCTTCACAAATTGTTAACATTTTGCCCCATTTCATTATTCTCTGTCCCTCTCTTTGTCTACAACACACACACTTATAGAATTGTTTTTCTTAACTGCTTGAAATAAATTGCATACAACAAACCCCCTTGTCCCTAAATACTTTAATGTGTATTACCTAAGAATGTTCTTTTACATAACCATAGTATTATCAAATTCAAAATATTTAACATTGATACAACATTATTATGTAAACTTAGCCCATATTGGACTGAATTATGGACTGAATTATGTCTCCCCCTGCTCCAGTTCATATGTTGAAGCCCTAGCCACCAATGTGAGGGTGTTTGGAAAGGGGGGCCTTTGGGAGAAAATTAGGTATAGATGAGTGTACGAGGGTAGGGCCCTGGTCAGATGGGATCCGTGCCCTTATAAGAAGCAACACTGGAGAGTTTACTCTGTCCCTTCCCGACAAGTGAAGACATAGCCAAAAGGTGCTATCTCCAAGTCAGGAAGAGAGTCTTCACCAGACCAAACCATGTTGGCACCCTAATCTTTGATTTCCAAACTCCAGAACCGTGAGAAAATAAATTTCTATTGTTCAAGCCACCCAGCCTGTGATATTTTGTTAAGGCAGCCAGAGCTGACTAAAACATGCCCCAATAATGTTCTTTATAGTATTTTTTCCAGCGCAAAATCTAATCGTGAATCATACATTGCATTTAGTTATCATGTCTCTTTAGTCTCCTTTAATCAGGAACAGTTCCTCAGCCTTTTAATATTTTGTGTTTTATGACATTGGAGTTTTTGAAGACCACAGGTCAGTTGTTTTGTATATTGTCCTTCAATATGGGTTTGTCTGATGTTTCTTCATGATTAGATTCGGGTTGTACATTTTGAGCAGGAATTCTACATAAGCAGAATTATGTCCATCTCAATGCATCATATCAGCAGGTACGTGATGTCAGTTTGCCTCATTTTCAGCAATGTAAATTTTCAAAAAGTTTGTAAACTCACTTTAAAAAAATCTGTCGGTAAAGTTTTCTAGTATGTTGTGTTGAAGACCTTGAATCTCAGCTCTAAAAATTAAAAAACAACTAGCAACAAGTCATGTTGGATCTGACATGTGATATTGACCTAAAATGCCTTAAAGTGATCCCATTTTCTCCTAACAGCAGCACGAATCCAGCAGCTCACAAACAGACCATTTTGAGCGTGACTAATCATTTTGGAACTTTTCATTTTTCATTTTCTCCTTCATCTTTCTCTTCATTCACATGCACTGAGTATTATTATCATTTTTAAACCTGGGCTTTACCTTCCTTATCTATAAAGCAAAGAGGTTGGTCTTGATGAGTCATAAAGTACTCCCCAGTGTCCACTGTTCTCAACAATGCAGGCAAAACACCTGGAATTTGTAAAATATAGAGCACAGGATTTAGGAAATAGAAAAATACAATTGCAAGAAAGAAATGATGGGGAAGAGCTTTGCCTCAAAGTTTAGCAGCCAGAAAGGGAGGGTTCCAAGTCAAGGATTGTCTCAACACAATTTAGAACTGTTCTGTGTCTCCCTGCTTTCTTGGCCACCAGAATATTTCACAGGAGATGGACCCTATGCTTAGGAGGGCACAGACACTCTCATTTTGTGAAATTTTAAAAGTAGCTACCTCTGGAAAATAGAAAATTAAAAAATCTAAGTTATTTTCTATATTCTTATTGGAGGTGACCTGAAATACCCTCTATATCTTCTATTAGGGGAAATGTTTGATGTTTGAATATTTTTCTTTCTTTATTTGGTGTGTTAGTTTTTCCCCCTTGACAGAAAACTGTGGTTTATTTGTTTCAAATCAGAGCCTGAATTGCTAGCCAACGCTCATGCCAGGCTTTCTAGTGGTTTTTGGGGGGACATGTGGCCAGTGGGTTGTTTCCTGATGATGACCACGTTTCCAGACAAAAAAGAATCCTCAGTTAATTTCAGAACAGCCCTCAGCTCAGGACCAGAGCAAAGATAAGGAAGGAGAACTACTGGACTCAGAAAAAGTTCTGAAAAATTTCTCAGTGTGTAACAGAGAACGGAGCAGATAACCCCATGTCAGGCATTTGTGCAAACTCATTGTCTCTGCAGAACTTTAGAAATGGACTTTCAAAATAATTATGTTACAGATAAGTAAACTGAAGTCTTGCCCAACATCAAGAAGCTATTAATTATAACATAACAGTAGCTACCACTTTCTGAGCACCTGCTATGTGCCTTGCATTTTACATATATTATCCTTAATTCTCATAGCACCCTTATGATGCATTATGACTCTTACTTAGATGTTAAAAGTCAGGCAGAGAAAAGTTAAATAACTTGCCCATGCTTACCCAGC
This sequence comes from Daubentonia madagascariensis, assembly GCA_023783475.1. Lineage (NCBI taxonomy): Eukaryota > Metazoa > Chordata > Mammalia > Primates > Daubentoniidae > Daubentonia > Daubentonia madagascariensis. The sequence goes on from JAKFHU010001670.1 coordinate 23,351,889, forward strand.
TAGCAGGAAGCAGAGCCTGGTCTTAAACGCAGGCCTGTCAGATACCAAACTCCCCACATGTTCTTGCACCACATCACTGGCAAAAAGAGGCTGGTCAGAGTGCCTATCCTTTCCTTCTGTCTCTTACTCTTCTGTGGGAGATGTGTGAAATTTGTGTGCACTGATGCTATTTGAATTCTTCAAATGAACTTCCCCTGTCAGAGCACTTATTACATATTGTTTTTACTTATTGAATTTTCTGTCTGTCCCCTATCTGACAACAAGTCCTTCTGAGGCAGAATCCTGGTTTTTGTCCACAGTTGTACCTCATGTACCAGCACAGCACCTAGAACAGAGAGGATGTTCAATAAATGGTTGTTGGGAAGAAGGAAAGAAGAGAAAGAGGAAGGAGGGGCAGAGAGAGAGGGAGAGAATGGAAGGAAGAAACAAAGGAAGAAAATGATAGAGAAAACAAATGGAGCTCTGACTTTATAACATTTTTAAGGTTTACCTCCTTGTTGAAAATTGCAGAGGAACGTAATCTCGTGATTTCTCAACACACATACACACACACAAATGGTATTACATTTTGGTTTTATCTACAGCAGAGAAAATTGTAAACTGCCAAATTACTCAGAAATTAGCAGATGAATAAGTAAATTAGAAGTATCCACTGAATGAAAGAATATGCAAATATTAATATAATTGTTGTACAAACTAGAAAGAAACACAGCAAAATGTATTGGAAAGGATAAAATTACTGGTTTAAAAAGAAAGCAGAATATAAAAATGTAGAATGTGCAGATGGATAAGGACAAAGAGTGCGTACACAGATGAGAGTTTTACCTTGTGCTTCTTTAAATCCGTAGGGCCTAACATAATGTTGGGCACACAGTGAAAGTAAAAAATAAAAATAATCATGATTTAGTGAGTATTTATGCTGATTTCCAATGTGGAGTAACAGGAACTAGATTTACCCTACTGCCTTAAACAGCTAATAAAAGAAACAAAAAATATGAAACAATGATGTTGGGAAACAGGCCACACAGTATAACAATCCCTGAAAGCAGGGAAACAAACAAGGTGAACCCGGTGATTGCCCAGCTTACTATCTGGAGAGAGTTTTCAGGCCACTGTGTGGGGAGGAAGAATCCGAACAGAACCTGTAGGTCTCTCTGAGTCAAGAAAACAAAGCTGAGAATTAAGGAAAGCCAAAGCAACTATAATTCTTGGAGCAGAGTTACTGAGAGGAGAGAGCTGCACAGAGAAAGGACTCTAGAGATCTGCAAATATTCCCCCTTGAGTCTTCCACTGAGTGCTGATTAGGTATGCAAGCGAAGAAGCTGTCATGGGCAGGGAAAGAACTACTGAAAAGAAACAGGCCGGGATTAACTCATGTTCTCACTGGCCATAGTGGGAAGACCTGGCAATACACAGGTTATGGTACAGGGTACTCAGAAAGGTATTGTCTTAGTAGCGGGAAAAAATAGCTCTAGATTAAAGGCTGTTCTGGTCTGCCTAACAAATATTAAAAGAAAGTCTTAGGACTGAACTGCTTTCAAATAACTTTACTACATCTCAGAAAAAGCTCAAGAATTGTTAAGGGGAATATAAAAATATGTATCTACCTACAAGGTAAAGTGCACAATGTCTAGTGTCCAACAAAAAAATTACCAGGCATACAAAGGAGAGGAAAATAGATGTCATAATAAGGACAAAAACAATTAATAGCAAAGACTTAGAAATGACACCAATGATAGAATTAGTAGACAAGGATTTTAAAACAATTCTAACTAGAATCCATAGTTCAAAAAGACAGAGAAAAGTATAACATATTAAGTAGAGGAAAATATAAAAATGATATAATTTGAACTTCTACAGATTAAAACTGCAATGTCTTAGAGGGCAAATACACTGAACAGAATTAACAGCAGGTTAGACATTGCTAAAATAAGGATTAGTGAACTTGAGGACATAGCAATAGAAACTGTCCAAAATGAATAGGGAGACAAAAGACTGAAACAGAATCAATAGAGCATCAATAATCAGTGGGACAACTTCAAGGAACCTGAAAAACATGTACTTGGAGTCCCTGAAGAAGAGGTAGAGATTTAAAAATGTTTGAAGAAATAATGGATGAAAAATTTCTAAATTATAAACCATAAGCCTGCAGATCCAAGAAGCTCAGCTGACTTGCAAACCCAAGAGACTTGAAGAAGTTTACACCAAGTCACCTAATAATCAAATTGTTTTAAAATAGTGATAGAGAATTTAAAAGCAGCCAGAGGAAAAAATACATATTGTGTAAAAAGGAATGAAGATAAGAATGACAGCAAAGTTCTTATCAGAAATAAGGCAGACCAGACAACAGTGGATCAACATCTGTAAGTACTAAAAAGAAATAACAGTCAATCTAGAATCTTACACTCAGCAATAATATCTTTGATAAATTAATGTGAAATAAAAACTTTTTCAGATAAATAAAAGCTGAAAGAGTTCATTATAAGCAGCTATGCTCTATTAAAAATGTCAAAGGTAGTCTTCAGGCAGAAGGAAAACCATACCAGATGGAAATCTACAAAAACAAAAAGGAATAAAGAGCACTGGAATTGGTTAGTATGTGGGTAAAAAAATATATAGTCTTTTTTCTTTATTTTTCTGAACAATTACTGTATACCAGGCACTTTATTAGTTGTTTTGCATATACAACTCATCCTTACGTTAACCACATAAGGTGGGAATTATTATTCCAGTTTCACTAAGGAGGGAATTGAGATTCAATGAGCTCAAGGCCACACATCCTAGTTAGTGTGGAAGTGAGGGTTGGTAACCAGCAATGATTCCAAAACACATAGCAAATTCAATAGGTGTTTGAAGTGTGAATGAATGCCATAGCAAAAATCCAGCATGAGAGGTGACTGACTATAGACTCTGACAGCCTCTAGGGCAAGCCCTGAATTTTATTTTTTAAAAAAGCCCCTACATAATTTTTCCCAGGGAAGTAAGGACCTGCATAAAAGTAACTCTTGTTTTTAGCACAAGATGGTAGACTGAGCACTCACTGCAACATATGCCCTCACACCCCCCTAAACACGATGAGGGAGTATCAGTGAGCCAGAAACTAACAGGATCTCTAAGAAAAAATACCAAGCTTAAGTAACAGCAGCAAGAATCTTCCATCCTGGTGGTCACTGGAGAAATCTATTGGAAAATAAAAGAGGCGGTATACAATCAGCATTTGAAGAACGTCAATGTCATAAGAGAGTATAGACCAGAAAAACAAGTAAAAGAAACTACATAGAAAGAAACACAGTTAAAGCAGTCAGAGTAGGAATTTAAAATAATTAGATTTAAAATCCCCAGTGAGATAAAGGAAAGAATTACATCTGTGAAAGAAGAAGAGGAAGTTCTAAAACAAGAACAGGATATTATGAAGAAGAATAAATTAGCAATGTTGGAAAGAAAACTTGTAATTTATAGGGAGGTAAAACTGTTTAGGTGTCAAAGGGTAATGTTTTTCAGTTTTCCAATGGGAAAAAAAAAGCAACTGCTCTAGTAGCTATAGCCAACCTTATGAAAGATCTGAAAACTATAAAGTAAAAACTGCAATGTTTGGCCAGAATCAAATAGCTAGGGAGGCTGCTACAGAGGCTGCCTTGTTAACCTTTTTTTTTCCACTTCTGTTGTGGATGTTTGAGGGGGGGAGAAAACAGTTATAACAAGCAATTTTACTACCGTGTGTAGTGTTCTCTTTAATATGGCAGGAAAGACAAAAAGCATGATGGCCAATGGCATATTGGGCCCACATAGCTGATTTGATCTGTGTAGTAGTAATGGTTGGAGTGAAATGCTGTGTGAAGTAGTTCCATGTTGTCCTTAACCCTCTTATTATGTTGGACCATGCAAATTAATGCCTGTGAAGGAACAAGCAAATGAAAGACTTCCTAGAATTTTAATGAGCTCTCAAATGAAGACTTTTGAGGAGGTCATTTCATTGCTCATAAATTAGCAAGAAGAAAAACAAACACAACAGTGAGAAGCACTGAAGATTCAGACTAAGCAGCTGGATTTAAACATGCTGAGACACAAGACAGTCAGGGCTTTGAATTGCTATTGGCTCTGAGGCAAGAACTTTCTCTCATCTGTGCTGAACAAACATCACCCAGGATGCGGGGAGCTGGAGCCAGTTGTGTGATCATGGGATTAACCTCAGAATGCTGATGGCAACCTGACTGCACAGGCAGGCAAGATGGCATGTGCAATCCATGCTGCGATACTTCTGCACACTGATGTGGCCCTGGCCTCCAAGGTTTATGGGACCTTACTTCCTGCCTGTTGTCCTTGAAATGTGATTTTGATAAAGTTTCAGGAACTTGATATAAGAAGGTAATCCAAAAATCTAGGGAAGGCATCTTATTTAAGTCAGGCTGGGTCAATTTTTTGTTAAAATAAAACAGAAATTTTGTGAAGAACTATTGATAGATCCTTTTAGGAATCTGTAAGCAAGTCTTAGCCTATGTAGTCTTAATATTAAAAATGTCATCATGACTGCAAAATGATAACCATATTCTAACTATTCTAGATAACAGGAGTAAGAAATAAACAACCAGAAATGGACAAAATACATGTTTTCCATCTGTACCTGCAAAATACTGGTCCCTGTAAAATGCTCAAAGGAAAAAAGAGTTTTGTAAACCAATAATTTGGGCAGTGCTATATAATATAAGTCTTTCCTCTAGACTCAAAATTCACATTTGAGCATTAAAGGCCCTGAAAAAGCTTATAATAAAGAAATTGTGAACTTTGTTAAACCTAGCATTTATGAAATTTATTTATCCATGGATCTTTTTGTCTGTCTATCTATCTATTCATCCATCCATCTATTTATTTATGCGTGGTTACATGTCATGGAAGTAGTGTTCCATAGAACACATTTTGAAAAACATGGTATACTTGACACATGACGTATTTTTGCTGCTTACTCTCACCTCTGTGAAGGTTTCCTCAACTCTCTAGTCACAATGACCCGCACAGTCCTCTGCATTCCAATAGAATTTTGCACAAATCACTTATAGGATTCATAATAAGATTAATGAAAGTTTGAGGAATGAATTTGATGCCTATAAGAGCTGATAGTGTATGTGTGTTTCCTCAGACAATACACTCCACCAGGCGTGAGATATTTTCTTACTCTGAGTACACAGTGGATTGTTAAATATTTGTTCAATCACATGGCCTATAGGTGAGACAGACACCGCTACCTATGTGCTGGAGATACCCTATAACTCATTAGATAAGGAAACAAAAATATTTTCTCACTTCTCAGGGCCTTTAATATACGAAAGTGAATTTTGAACTCCAAGAAAGACTTACATTATACAGCACTGCCCAAATTATTGATTTACAAAACTCTTTTTTCCTTTGAGCATTTTATAGGGACCAGTGTTGTAGTTTTGTAGAGAAACAGGTTGGTATGTTTTACTTAAGCCATTCCTTACTTATCCAAAACAACAGAGGATACAGGCCAGAGGGCTGTTGCAGGAGGAAGGGTGAGAGGGGCAAACACTGAAACCCTAGATAATCTTCACACAGTGATGTAGGTAACAATTAGAATCTCTTCCCCACTACACTTTTTAACAAAACCAATTCTAGTCAAGGTACTTTGGTTGCAAGGGACAGCAACTCATTCAAATGAGATCCAGTAAAAAAAAGAGCTATGGAAATGATACAGATTGAGAGGAATCTTATAAAGTCTAAATCATAATAACCTTAGCTGGACTATTAAGTCTTTTGGTTGCAGCTCTTGCTTACTGTTTCCAGGACTACATAGTCAGCCTCCCATCTTTGCTCTCTTCCCTGCAGAAGCTCCATTCTCTTGCATGCTGCCTTTGTCTGCAGGGCTCATAGTTTCTGCTTACGCATGATGTCAGCTCACACTTTGGCTTAGACTGGAGCCAACTTTGGCTCTGACTCTACATGAATTTTGAGATCTAGAACACACCACTCTTTGGTTACTATCTCTGCATCTCTTCCTTCAAATTGTAAGGAAAAATCTGGTTTAACCCAACCAATGTTTTGATTCCCCTTTAATTAGCTGCCTACCCTTGGTCTGATCAATTGTGGCTTGGTCATGTAGCATGAAGGACCAATTCCATACATGTGTAAGCAGGGCAGTTTGAGGAAGGAGCGAGGTCAAGCATGGTTGAAAAATTGACATATCGACCCCATTCCACCACCACATGTGTGCTTTACCTTCCCATGGGTAACAACATGGATTCATTTAGTCTCTTGTAAGGTTTATACCCCTACATCTCAGAAAGAAGTAAAATAGTGAAACCTCATAATACTTAAAAGGCAACAACCAGATAAGGTTTGAGGGAAGCAAGAGCTCTTGGTATTCATCAAATGAAATAATTAGCCATTAAGTAATCAAAAGTTAACATAGGATAAAAATATTATTTAATGCATATTTTTTATTTTTTCAACATCCACTCCAGTTGCTTAAGATGAGTAGACAAAAGGATTTTAGCTAAAACAGAATGCTTTTTCTGCAAGAGGATTCTCTGAGTGGTCTGTCTAAAGCAATGCACAGCTCTAGTTCCTAAAAAGTCACCTCCCACAATCCCGTAAGTTAGTTCTGAGCACTTTCAAAGCATGTATGTTGGTTAAAACAAAATTCTACAATTTTTCTTTAATATTGATCCCTCTTTACCACCACCAAGACATTTTTTTAAAACCCTCCATTCTCTTTATATTTTTTAAATGACAGAATTTTTTTTTTTTTTTTTTTTTTTTTTTTAGTGTTAAAAGAATCTTAGGACTATCTATTTAAGCAGACCTAACCACCCATTTCCATCTCCTAATTTTAAAGCTGGTCAGGGGATCTATAAGCTATTTTCACTGTTTTAAAAAGCCTAACAAAAATCAACATTCATCCCTAATAAAACTCAGGGGCTGACACACCAGTTTTCTTTGCTGTGAGCTTAAACATTATTTGTTCGACAATAGCACTGGCAGTTTTGCATTAATCAGATAAGCTGATGGGCAGTGATTACCACAGGAGTCCATTTTTTTTTTCTTCCCACATTCTTGCCTCTGTCCTCAGAGAAAGGAACTTCTGCTAACTTTGGCTGTCCTGCAGAAGTCTGTGGAGGCATCTTCCACCCTTCCTCCCATCCCCTTACTTTTGCCTCTCCACAGAAAGAGAAAGTGGAGTCTGTTTGATGACATTGGCAAGAGCCTGATGGTCCCCTTTTGAGGCCTTGTCTTTCTGTTGGGCTGGGTTAGTATGCTAAATGTTGTCTCATTGGGGGTGGGTTCTCTTGTCACAGTTTCCTTCTGGAGCTGCCTATGCTTACCCCAAGAGGTAAGTAACCCAATCCTGCTATCCTTTGTCTTCCCTGGTGGTCACTGGCTGAGGCTGAGGTGGCAGTGAAGGGGTAAGTGAGGATGGTCCAGCCCTGCCCAGCCCCCAGCAAGCATCCCAGCCACATTTTCTAAGATAAATAAAGGACAACATTTGATACCCACTCAATTTCGTACTTTGAATTTACACAGGATTGGTCAAAATGTGGAGAAGAAAAGTGGTGTGTAGTAGGATTTAAGCCCTTTCTTTAAACTTCTGACAATATCTTCAATTTATTTAATTGGGGGGTTAATTGACACAATAAATGACATTTGACAGATGTTGATTAAAAAAAATATATCCACTTGAGAAGAGGGGCCTTAAAAGGTAGTCACTGAAGATAAAAGTTTGGAAAATACTGATCTAGTCTAATTCTTTTATTTCTCAGACCAGAATGCTAGATTCAGAGCAATACATCACATTTCCAGGGAGCAGCAGAACAGAGCCAGATCTGGAGCCCAGATCTCTCGACCACCCTCTGTGGGGTCTCTTGCCACTCCACCAGCCTGTCTCAAATCCAGTTGGTGAATTATGTCTTGGAACTCAACATTGTTTGAGCTAATGATTCTGGTCACTACTCTCCAAGAAACAATTTGGGGATAGACTCTCCTGTATGTAGTGGTTTATAATCTTGGCTGCCTGTAAGATCCACTTGGTGAACTTCTAAAAATCCCAATGTCCAGGCCACATCCCAGACCAATTAAATGAGAACACAGGAAGTGAGACTCAGACACTACTATTTTTAAAAGCTCACTAGGTGATTTCAATGTGCAGCCAAGTAGAGAAGCACTGCCCTTACATTTTTCTCAGTAAAGACAGATGCAAAGGTTTTGATTAAGAATTACCTTAACCTCAGCCACCCAGAGGGCAATTAGGAAGCACTTAAAATTAACTTGACTCCCTCTAGCACAGTGCATTGTGCACAGAGATGATCAATAAATACTTGTTGCTGTAGGAAGATGTAACACTCAAGCATCAACTTTGACTTAAATAAACCACCAAAAATAAGAGCTACTCTTTATTGGAATTTTAAAAGAATTTAGGTTGGTGAGGCAGACTGGAGCCTATTCTCTTGAACACAACCTTTGTGTAGAACAAAAAACCTCATTCACTCTGTGAGAGCTCAGAATTTGTACCTGAAATCTACAAAGACCAAACAGGAACTAAATTTGGGTGATTCTGTCTTTCTATTCTTTAAATGGTCTCTTTTTAAAACATAGAAGACATTTTGGCTAACTTCCACTCTTAATACCAAAGAAAGGGGATGATGGGTGTCAATGTGTCTCCCCATAAGAATGGTCCTGGTGAGCTGATGAAAGTTGACACTAAGAAGGCTTTGGGTAAAGAGGAATATTTATTTTCTGTCTTCTCAGGGGTTAAGTTCAAGGACAAGATGGAAAAGAACTCAGAACTGGGTGCCAGAAAGTAAAATCTTCCATTCTGTTTTTGCTGCTAAATAACTGTGTGATCTTAGACATAAAAGTCTCTCTGACATCAGTTCTCTCGTGTACAAAATGGTGACACAGCTTTATTTCACAGACTTGTGTGTGAAAATCAAATTAAATAGTAAGTGGGAATGTTTGTGTGGGAAGCATGATGTTTCCTAAAGATGTGACCAATCTGGACCTTGGCAAAATTGATATTCAATCTAATATTTAAGAAAGCAAAAGCTATGTATCCATACCATCATTGAACAAAATGTAATGAGGTATGAATAGTTCTGGGTGCTGCTCTCGAACTGTTGATACAAGAGTGAACTGAATAGACATGCTCCCTGACCTCAGGCTGTTTACTCTACCAAAAAATAAAGATGACTACACAGAGAAGCCCACCTTCTCTGGACTACTGGTTATCCTACACTAACAATTCCAAATTGCAGGTGGCTTACAATCACAACTGCTTTTTTTCATTCATGTTATGTGATGTTGATTGTGACTTTGCCCCCATCTCTTTTCATTCTGAGATTCAGGCTGAAGAAGAAACTTTTACGAGGTATATGCTGTTCCCATGGGCAAGGAAAAGCAAAGGGCCTGGTGAAGACATACCAAGGCTCATAAAGCTTCCATCAAACCTAATGTACATTGTACTACTCCCTTCTGTTGGCCATAGCAAGTCATGTGGCCAAGCTTGACATCACTGGGGCAGGCAAGGGCCCTCCCTCATGAAACCCTGCAAGGCATTAGGTAGGGATATATCATCCTTGTGGGGAAGCCAGTGGATAGCTGAGAGAAATATAGAGTCTGTCCCACAGCAGGCAATCTCAGAGCAGTGTGACAAGCTGGGGATAGGAAAGTTTAGGGTACCATGGGAGGCCAAAGGACGGGCATCTAACTCTAATAGAATTGGGGGTTCAGGAAAGCTTCCCAGAGTGAGTGACTTCTGGAGATGAGTAGGAATTAGCCAAGTAGATGTGGTTGGAGGAGAGGATATGTTTTAGGGAGGAAAAAGTACATGTCCAAAGGGTCCTAGGCAAGAAGAAATATGGCAAATTCAGTAACCTCAAAGAGCTTTGAATGGCTGGAGCGTGGAATAGAAGGGTGGATTGAGGACAACTAAGGCTAGAAAATTTGGGGCCCTACACACAGGTTGTACACATAATTTATCTTCCATCATATATATCTTCCAAATCTAACCACTTTTGAGAGTGAAAGAAGATGGTGTTAATAAATATACTGGGACAACAGGCATGAAACAGCCCATCCTGGGCAAACCAGGGTGAAGGTCATTTGACTGACAAGCCATGTTAAGGAGCTAGGACTTCATTTTATGGACAAGACTTTGAAGGGCTGTAAGCAAGGGAGAGGCTGGTACTCAGATTTACATTTTAGGAAGCTCATTCTGACTACAATGTGAAGGATGGGTTTGGGGTGGGGGCAGAACAGAGTCAACGAGACCATAGACCATAGTAACAATCCAGGTGGGAGAAGATGGACAGTTGGACCCCTTCATATACACACACACATGCACATTTGTATATACACGTGCATCCATGCTATCTGCTATATATAAAAGCTGGGCTCATTTCAGCATGAAATATTCCTGGCCTACAAAAGTCCCATAAAGTCATGAGTTTGGTCCCAGGGAGGGATCAAGAACAAAAGGAGAGACTACCATCTACAGATCATAATATACAGTCTCAAGAATACTTTGGTGACAATAGAAATCTTTTCAATCACCAAGCCTGTGGGGAAGACTCAAAACCATGTAAACACTCGCACATGACTCTCAGTTCCGTGAGACCAGCTTTCCCTAAGGATTTCCATGGTAAATGCAATTGGTATGTACATCCAGCAGAAATACCCATCATGCTTTGTGCCCAAGACAGCTCAGAACTGGGGTGGGTTCCAGCTGCCTGGACTGGTTGCACTTTTGATTCATGTCTAAGATCTTCTGGGTGTTTATGCTGAGAGCCCTAAAGTGAAAGAGGCCAGTATTGTCATCTGGACCCTTTCTGCTGGGGCAGGAATGCCTTAGTCTGACCATTTTTAAGAAGAACATACTTGCTGCTCTGTGGTTTGAGGGAATGAGCCAAGACTGGGAAAGATCAGTTTGTGATAATGTATTGCACTCTGTGTGAGAACCTGGAGGCAAGTAGGCTTCTCCAAGAAATTCTGATCAGGGAGAACTAACTCTAACTGTTGGCAGAACAGAACACCCACAAGGAATGATTCAAAGGCTCTGGGAGTCTTCCTCTCCACCATGCTAATGTCAGGCATCATCCTTTTCATGTCAGCCTTGGCCTCTCTTCTCTCTTTGTCTCTGAATTCTGGGTTTTTTCTTTTCTTGTCTTGTTTTAGCATATAGTCCATTCTATCAAGCAAATGTAGAGCTCTTTGAAACAGAAGTATAGCAAGAATATTCAGACATTTTCCCCACGTTCTAATTGACTGTAGCAACCACATTCTTTTTTGATCCCATCCCCATCAAACAGCATCATACACATATGCCTTCTTTTGCTTATTTTGTAATTTTGTAGCTCTGTCTGACATGCTCACAATGCGACTTTCTCCCTCACCTCTGCCATTCTGCTCCCTCATCTCGACCCAGGGCCTTTTAAGTCAGACTTTGCAGCTATTCCAGTCTCCCGGTGTTTGCTAGTCCACATTTCCAGCCCCCTTGTCTTCTTGCCACCAGTAGCTGCATTGCTGACTTTCTCACTCTTTTCCCTTTTTCACTGCTCAGTCTTATATAGTTCTCAAAACATCTTAAAAGCAAATGCTTTTGACTAATAATGGTAGCTAACACTTTCTGACAGCTTCCAATGTGACAGGATGGGCAATGAGCTCTTTGCATGGACTGCTTATTTCATCCTCACCACCATCAATAAGGTAGGTGCTTTTATTAGCCTTGCTTTACAGAATTGGAAACTGAAGTCAAGTCCACAGCCAAAAAGTGTAGAATTTGGCAAGAAAAAGCCCCAAGTGCCTGACATAGAGTATATGTCTGAGTTAGAATTGTGTTTAGCTACCAGCAATGGGAAGGAAAAAACCCAACTCCAATTTTTTGTTTTATCTTATTTTTAATTGACAAATAATAATTGTATATATTTATGGAGTACCAACTCCATAAATAGGGGTGTACTTTTACCACATTGCAAGAAATCCAGAGGTAGGTAGTTGCCTGGATTGGTTCAGCAACTCAACAATGCCAGGACTGATGTCTTCCAAGATAGCTGCACAGCTCCAGGGACACATCTGCCTTTAAACCTGGAAGAAAAAGGACTTTCTTCTTAAGAGTTTTGTCTATAAAATTAATGCTGTTGAGTCAGAAATAATTTGATAAAGGTTTACTGGAAGCCAAATGTGAGGACTGACTTGGGAAGACATACCAACAAATTTTGGAGTATTTGGGAGTCTGTTACAATTTGGAAGGCTTTTACAAGAAAGTTTAGGAGAAGGGAGGAGGACTCATATCAGAGTTGTCCTTTTTCATTGGAGGGTACCATACAGAAATTACAATCATTGGCTACAGGTTGCAACATACAGGCCAAAATGTTTATGTGTAAGACAATCAGTAGAACTTCATAATTCAGAAACAAATTAGCACTTCACGATTCAGAAACAAATCAGCATACTTTTCAATGTAGTAGGTCATGCATTAATCAGTATGTCAGCAATCTGAGGAACTCAGATAAGATTCTTTACTTAGGGATAAGATTTTTTACTCAGGGACAGGATGTCTCCATGAATCACAAGACCTCCCCAAGGTGGGTTAGTTTGGAAGCCTGTTTACTTTTAAAGTAAACTGTCAAATGTGACCTGTAGGTTATCATAAGGAAGGGAACTTCCCCCTGCCCCACCACTACCACGATCACCAAATTCCCCTTACTGCTTATTGTCAGAATTGGACAACGCCCTCCCTCCCCCTGCAGAGCATTTATTGCCCAGTGGTAAGGAGTTTGCCATGACTGATCTACACCAATCATAATTCATGCCTTGAATCTGGGGTGCAGACCTATACACCTAAAGCTATCTCTAATTCAGTAACTGAACAAACTGGGATTATGTGGCAGGAAAGAAGGAATAGAAACAGCTACTGGGGAGGCAATTTATAGCATCTGCCAACACTCAGTGGGGGTTAGTTCCCATCTCTACTTCCTTGACTTATTTATTTATATTTTGAGATGGAGCCTAGCTATTGCCCCGACTGGTCTCAAACTCCTGAGCTCAAGCGATCCTCCCACCTCAACCTCCCAAGTAGCTGGGAGGTGCCTGGCACCTACTCCCTTTAGAGTAGAGAGAAATCAATTCTAGGTGATAGTCTTTCATATTGAGTTTTAGATGTTGGATGGCCCTTGTAGGTAGCACAAGGTAAGTCTGAATCATAGATGAGTCGGTCAAATTTTCAGAAAATAATTAAAGCTTGCCTCTGTTGCTCCAAATATATGAGAGTGTCTGATTCAAAGGGCATTTATCAACATATTCAAAAAACTCTAAGTATTTTGTGGGACTCAATGCAAATTGATTCTATGGTGATTAGAATCACCAAAGAGTAAATATTATTCCCCTAACTCATTTTGATCTCCAATTATCTGATATTTTTATTAAAAAGTAATTGATCATCTTGTCAGCTGATAGCCAACTATTTTGGTGGTTGTCTACCCAATAGCTACTTTCCTTTTCTTCCTTGGGTGGTAAAGTGCCCAGTGAAAAAACTCAATTCTCTAGCCTTTGTCTGAGGCTACCAGAATGTGGGTGTGAATCTTGGAGGCACAGCAACCACCTTGCAAGCATGAGGCAGCAAGCATAAAGAAGAAGCCAATGCCAATGGGGCAGAGTAGCAAACTAGGAGACTGAGATGTGCTGGCATCGCATAGTTGCTGAATAGGCCTGGACTGTCTACCCTCGACTTCCTGATAGCTGAAAAAACAGTGGATGTTAAAGCCCTGTAGGTGGGTTTCTTCTACCATCAATCTCAAACAATTGCGACTGATGTAGTTCCCAATTGTGTTGCAGTTAGAATAATTGCCACATAGGTAGAAGTGGGGTTTCAGAAGATTTTGGGATAAAAGAAAGCTTGGACCTCATCCTAAGAAGTAATTTTGATTTAACATCAGTACCTAGCCCAGCGTAGGAGTGGTCAGCCTCAAATGTCCTTTTGGGCTCATCCCAACTTCTTTCTTTGCCTCTCTTCCTTCATAAAGATATAATCACTGAAAATCCCTCAGCTTGGTGTCTGACCTGTAGTAAGCACTCGAGAAATATTATGGATTGTTAACTTTTTTAGGTAATTTCAGTTTCATTTTCACCATTTTCAAAATAATGGCAATAATATTCTGCTAAACAGTCAGGATCAACAGAAGTGACATGTGAAGCAGCTGGAACATTCAGTCATTCATTCAACAAGCATTAATGGAGCATCCATTATGTGCCAGGCACTGTTGTAGGCACTGGGGATACAGCAGCAAACAAGACAGATAGAGACCCTGCTCTTATCCTGCTGGGTGCAGGCAGACTATAAAAGTATAAACATCTGAGACAACCAGGTTGTCTGCTGATGATATTGCTACTAAAAAGACAAAACAGATGCTGGGATAAAGTTGCACGGTGGGGGTTTATTTTAGTCCAGGTCAGGGACGGCCTCAGTGAGAAGGTGACATCTGAGCCGAGAGTGAGTGATGAGAGAGTACAAAGGGAGGCAGAGAACTCAGTAAATAGTCATTCTACTATTTATTTATATTCTTTTCTCACTTAAGTCTCACAACAACTTTATTATATAATTCTCATTTCTTGGGAAAATTGAGGTCTAGTGAGATTAAGTAACTTGCTTGAGATTACAAAGCAAATAAGGGGCAGAGCCAGCATTTGAACCACCACTTAGCCTGAAATGAGATCTGGACTCCAATACTCCTGAAAGGAGAGCCGCTTAGCCAAGACATTTTTGCTGTGCTGCATGTATAAGCATAAGAGAGGGAGCCTCTTAGGCAGGCATGCTTCATCAAGGGTTAAGACCAAGCCTTAGAAATAACTGACTGAGTTAGAGCTCCCAGAGCACAGGGACCTTGCCTGCTCATCTGGGTATCTCGTCCCTGGCTGCATGATGAACAGGATTGGGAACTTGATGTGATTCCAAAATATCACCAAGATGGCCTGCATCTCCAGAGACTCTGGAAAGATGAGCCATTGGTTCTATTCTAGTCACCAGTGTCACGTAGAACCACCTTTGCCATATCAACAGATGCAACAAGTCTCTCTAGGGAGACTTAAAGTCAATTCTGCCCGATAATAAGTTAATGAGGAAGAAGAGATCTTGAGAAGGAAATCTTCACTGCACTCCTCTCAAAACTCTAACATTTTCTTCTTCATACAAAAAAAATACTTATTGAGCACCTACTATGTACCAAATACAGTGATGAAAAGGACAGTCAAGTTCTTTGTTTTCATTGGGCTTTCATCAAGAGCAGGGAAAGGAGACAAGAAACAACCTCGTGAATAAAGTGCTGGGAGGAAAATAAAATTAGGAAATGAAAGGGGCAGGATGGGAGGGCCACTTCGGAGGGG
Source organism: Daubentonia madagascariensis (assembly GCA_023783475.1). Classification (NCBI taxonomy): domain Eukaryota; kingdom Metazoa; phylum Chordata; class Mammalia; order Primates; family Daubentoniidae; genus Daubentonia; species Daubentonia madagascariensis. Next base: position 23,367,273 of record JAKFHU010001670.1, read on the forward strand.
GTGACCAGGGAGGACATGTGGACTGAGGCCGAGGGATGGGCACGACAAGGAAGAGTCCACCTGGGAACACCTGGAAAAGAGGGCTCCAGGGTCCCTGGTCACACTCAAGAAACAGAAAAAACAGGCCAGTGGAGCTGAACGTGGTGAGCTAGGGGTGAGAGGGGAGAGATGGAGTGGAAGAGATAGATGGGGCCAAGTCATATTGGGCCTCATTGGCCGCAGTGAAAAAGTGGAATTGTCTCTTGGCCCAGTGAAACTCATGGGGTGCCACCAGGGTGAACATACACATGGGTCCCTTTGTGCATGGAGGAGAGCATGGGGGGCCCATGCCCACCCCCACTCACCCACTGAGGGGCCTCTGTGAGAGCCTGTGGTCTACGTTTGCCTTGGTCTATTACTGATTACTGGTAAGATAACTGGAATATGAATGAAGCTCTCAGGATGGCTCCATCTTCCCTCTCTGTAATCATTCATCACTGGGAGATGATAGATATTCCAGAAAGCTAGAAGCCAATTGAAAAATGTTCCTGTATTTCTTTCTCCACTTCAGCATATACATATTTCAAGAAACAAGCCTTTTCCTCACCAGCCTACCCTACAGCCATCCTGAGCTTCTCTGTTCTTGCTAAACTCATAGTATACACTGAATACTGTTGCAGCAGATCCTTCCAGCCCCATGAAGTCATTTGTTGAGAATATCTTTGGGTAGAAAATGCCCTTCTCAGGATCTTTAGCTCTTGTCTGAAGTTATTTCAATGCTACTCTCAAGAACCCAGAAAGGTCAGATATTTTAGTCCAAACCCATCTCTAATTAATTGTAGTATTTATGTTTAAATAGATCAATAGCCAAGTTTGACCTCAATGTACAATGTGAGCTATTACAATATCATTGCAATATGAAAGAAGCTGTAATATGTGGGTCAGGTAAACCACTTGTATTGACCCCAGCAATACAGAGGAGAAGATTTTGTTCTAATGAACATTGTATTTCAATGTTCAAAATGGGAAGGCCATGCTCAGGTTCCACCCACAGCTAAGTTCTGAACCTGAAAGGAACAAGAGGAGCCTACGGAAAAAACTGTAGTCTCCTTTCAGCAGTAGGACAAACCTGGCTGGCTGGAAACCACAGCCACAGTTCCGAGCCAGTTTGTCTTCTTGAAGAGGAAAAAATAGAGAGAAATGGACAACTGTCTCATAACTTACACACATTATTCTTTTGTATTTAACAATTATTTTAAAAATTATTTTTAAGTGATCCATACTTACAGGAAAGCAGAACTCTAGCAAGATGGGCCAGGGCCAAATTTGATTGAGAAGAAATGTTAATATTTTTCAAGAATATTTACATTAGTGAATAGTCCCAAGGACAAGAAACCTTCCCAAAAGAAGCAACTTGAAGGGCACTGGGCAGGTACTCAGTCTCTGATTCTCTGTCTGAAATTGCACCATTAGAATTCTTCACTTTGTTTCTTGACTTTTTTTTTTTTCTGGAGACATTTATTAAAATGCAAATGTTCTTAGGGGAGTGCAATGTCATTAACTACCAGGTTATCAATGAAAAATTTAGGCAGAAAATATGACTTCATATGAAATAGGGCCTTTTGTGTGTGTGGATCTTTAGGTGTGTGTATGTCTGCGTATGTGCCTATTTGTATACTTGTCTGTGCATGTGTGTGTCTGTGTGCATGTGTGTATATATGCGTGTGTATGTCGGAGTCTATATGAGTGTCAGTGTGCGTGGACATGTCTCTATGTGAGTGTGTGGGTCCATGTGTGGTATACTTATGTTCTGAATAGCTCTGGATTGGGGGTCCAGATAATAGGGCTTTCTAATTGGAGCAAATTATATGACATTATCTGGCCTCAGTTCTCTTATCTGTAAAATCAAGAGATTGGACAGAAAATCTTTCAGGTTTCTTCATGTTCAGATGCTCCATGTACAATTTCACCCAGAGCCAGCCCTTCCTGGCCTGTGTAGTAAACCAGGAAGGTTTGATTGGAAATTGTCTCTTGGAACAACTGTCTGATTGGAAATTAGATCATTACTTCCACCCCTCACCAACAATAAGCACAGGTCATGCAATAATTGTGAAAAAAAAATCCATGGGAGAACTGATTTCTTTAAAGGCAAGAAGCAAAATAAGCAATGTCTCCCTATCATTTTTAATTTCTCTTCTGTACTTTATAGAAGAGTTGTTGAGTATTTTTCTAAGAACAGATGCTAAACTCTTTACCCTCATTCTATAGTATCCCTCTAAGAAATAAATGGTGTGTTGGAGCTCAGAGTGAATCTCTGCTAGTGAAGGCTGCTGAACAAACAAAGAACTTAGCTTGTGAAAGATGGGCCCCTTTCTGAGGAAGAAGGAAGGAGAAATGACAGGTAATTATCATAGCTCCCTTCCATACATATTACCAAAAAAAAAAAAAGCATATTAAAAAATTGCACTTATCCCAGGTCTATCTTTCAGTTTTATTTATCATACCACCTGCATGTTCCCAGTGCTGCCATTTATTAGCTAGCTAAATGACTGTGGGCAAGTTTCTTAACTTTTCTGTGCCTCAGATTCTTCATATGTGAAATGGGATAACAGCAGTAACAATTCATAGGGTTGGTGTAAGGTTTAGATGAGTTATTATACATAAATCCTTCAGAATAATGCCTGGCACCTACTAAATATTACATACTTATTAGTTATAGTGTTTAATTTTGTCATTCAAAATATGAATATTTTCACATTAGTGAAGTGCACCATTGAAAAGAGTGAACCTGGGAACCAGAAGCCAGAGAATTCCAGGGATTCCTTTTCTTTGCTTTTACATCAGTAAGTTATAATCCTATATTTGCATTTCCACATACTTAACACCAGTTGGGAGCCAAGTGCCAGTAAATCTGACAACTACATGATTGTCTTAGTTGGTTCAGGTTGCTATAACAGAATATCTTGAATATCTCATACTGGGTGGCTCAGTATAGCTTGCATTTAGTTCTTACAGTTCTGGAGGCTGGAAACTCCAAGATCAAAGTGCTGTAAAATTCCATGTCTGGTGAGGTCTCATTTCCTACTTCATAGATGGCCATCTTGCTGTGTCCCCACATAGTGGAAAGAGAGCAAGAGCTCGCTGGGGTCCTTTTATAAAGGCACTAATGAACGGATTAACTCCTAAAGACCCCACCTGCTAATGCCATCACATTGGGGGTCAGGATTTCAGCACACAAATTTTGAGGGGACACATTCAGTCCATTACAATGGTATTTCCTGGGGTACTGAAAATAGATTTCCATTCATAGATATATGAATCTCTTTTTAATGGTATATCTTGAGTTTTAGTAGCCAGTGAAAGCATTTTCCTGAAAGATGAATATGTCCTATGCTGAACCCTGTTATCCTGGGATGAAGGGCCTCCTTCTCACACCAGCTTGGTGTGTCTGCAGTCCACCTGCTGGTCTCTACTCCACCCATTCTCTCTAACCAACACAATTATTTCAGTAGCAGGCTAAAAATACACAATCATAACATAGATGTGCCTAATAGACATTCCTTTTTTTCTCTATGAATTCATTCAGTATAGCTCTTAAAGCCACATTTTCATGTGCAGCTGAAAACTCTTAATCATCAAATAACTCAGTTCCTTCTAATCAAGTCCTTGGGGCTAGATGATAGATCTAACTCAAAATTCTCCCTCCTTCCTTGGAGGATGAGTGTTGGAATACAGATGGTTGCCATGACCTTGGAGTAAGACGTCTGATGCTTATTCCCTTCTGTCACTTCTGCTCCCACCAAGGTAGGGATTGCCTCTCCTGTTCCACCTCCCTTTCAAGGCCAGTCTTGACTTCTGGAGCAGATATTCTTGTGGCCTGCTGTCACTGAACTGTCAACACAAGGAGATTTCTAATTCCTGTTGCAAGCAGAGAGAGGGATGCCCATATAGGTTAGCTCCATGGAATCCCCCCTTACTTTGATGGGCCTTGGGAACTGCCCGTCTTTTGAGGCTCAGCCAAGTCTAGCATCAGGTCTGCATCTCACAGTAGACACCTAGAGCCTAGGACACAGGAAACATCAACCCAGGCTTGCCAACATCAAGGTCAAGCAAGTTGCTCTCAAACTTCAACTACTTTCCAAGCCTGTCTCCAGTGGTCCTGGGAACTTTTCTGGATATTCTGCAGAAATTGAAGAGCCTTGGGGGGAAGAAAGGGTGTAGGTGTACCTCTATCTCAGGTGTTAAAAGGAAAACTTTATAGGCAAAATATATTTAACAGAGTTATTTGAGCATTGAAGGAATCAAGCAGTACTCAAAACCAGATGAGGTTCAAAAAGTTCCACTTTAACAGCATGAGCAGTGAGCTGTTATAGGCTATACGAGGTATCAAAGTAATTATAGTTAGCCCTCTGTATCTGTGGGCTCCACATCCATGGATTTAACCAACTGTGCACTGAAAATATTTGGGGAAAAAAATCCAAAAATCAAAACTTGAATTTGCTACCTGCCAAGTATTGTATTGAATCCACACAAACAAAGTGATGTGCAGGCATTGTATTAGGTATTATAAGTAATCTAGAGATGATTTAAAGTGTATGGGGGATGTGTGCAGGTTATATGCAAATAGGTTATAAAAAGGAGTTAAGCATCCTTGGATTTTTGTGTCCATGGGGATCCTAGAACCAATCTTTCACAGATACTGAGGGATGACTGCACTTAATTTGCTACAGCTAGGCATTTGCCTTATTTGGGAATGATCTGGTGGAAAGTCCCTAGTTAGACTTTAGTTGGCAATTTCTGATTGGTAAAATCTCTAGTTGGAAGTTAGAGGTTTCTACCTGGTTAAACTCAAATTTCATTTTACTGTTTACATCTGATTTGGTTCTGGTTTACTTACGTAGGAACCCAAGGCACTGGCACTATCTCAGCCTAATGGTCTCCCAATTAACTATTTTAATACAGGCCATATCACATGATTGTTTTGTGAACACATGAGGCACCCATTTCTATTTTAAGCCTTGTGTGGAAGAAGCTGGGTTCTGTCGGACACAACTGAAAGCAGCTTTATTCTTTCGTCATGACTGCCCTGCTTACTCATGCTGTAGGGTAGTTCATTCCCCTGCCACCTCCTTAGATGAGAACCAGGCAGGACTATGACTTTTCTGGTCACTCTTAGCTAATAAGTCCTTTGATTACTTTAGTCCTCAAAAGATCTCAGACCAATAATAAATGTGTCTAGCCCTATCCGATAATCCAAACTCTGAACTTTATTTCAGGTAATGTCTTCTTTCCTCATGCAACTGGATCTTGCTGCAGGTGGACACCTGTGGTGGAAGAGGGGTCTATGGTCTACTTCTCTATTTCCCCACCCTGTCTGGTCTGGTAGCCTCAGTTTCTGACTCCTTGTAGGAGAAGGAGAAGGACAGGTGTTATTTGACTGACTTCTATATGGCATTGGTTCATTCTGCTAGTACAGTTGGTTAAAGCCAACTCTTTCTTTTGGGTAGCCCCACCCTCATCTTCCAATTCCCTGCATTGTCTGTGACAGGCCACTTACAATGCTTCCTGCAGTCTAGGGACATGGTGGCATACCTGCAGGCTTTTTCAATCAACATCGCCTAAGCTCTACATGGGATCATCTTAGATAGTGTCATGGGTTGCACTGTGTCTCCTCCAAAAAAAATATGTGGAAGTCCTAACCCTCAGTACTTCAAAATGTGACCCTATTTGGAAATAGAGCCTTTCAGATATAATAAAGTTACGATAAAGTCATACTGGATTAGGGTGGTCCCTAAATCCACTGACTAGTGTCCTCATAAGAGAGAAATTTGGACACAGACACACACAGTGAGGAAGGCCATGTGATTACAGAGGCAGAGATTGTAGTTTTGCTGCCACAAGCCAAGGAATGCCAAGGATTGTCAGCAACCACCAGAAGCTAGGAAAACAGATTCTCCCTCTGACCTCCCAAGAAGAAACCAGTCCTGCCAACACCCTGATTTAGGACTTCTAGCCTCAAGAAGAATGAGAAAATAAATTTCTGTTGTTTCGAGCCACACAGTTTGTAATGTTTTGTCATGGCAGCACGAGGCAACTGATACACACAAATTCTCTAGACTGAGCTCTTTAAGTGCAGGGATTATACATTCCTCTTTTTGTATCACCCCCACCTCCACCCAGATGGTGTCTGGTACAGAAGTCATTTCATTAGATGTTGAGTGAGTGAGTGAGATCTACATGATTAGAGAAAACACTCAGATGTTTGGTGATGATTGGATGGCTGGTTGAGCAGTTTGCTTTTCATTTTTCAATTTGATCTTTTACAAAAGAGCCTTTCAGTTATAAAACTGTTTTTAAATTATTTATTTATTTATTTATTTACTTATTTATTGAGACAGGGTCTTGCTCTGTCACTCAGGCTGGAGCGAAGTGGCACGATCATAGCTCATTGCAGCCTCGAACTCCTGGGTTCAAGTGATTCTCCCCTCTCAGCCTCCCAAATAGCTAGGATTACAGACATGTGCTACCATGCCCAGCTAATTTTTTCAAAAATGTTTTGTAGAGATGGGGCCTCTCTGTGTTGCCCAGGCTAGTCTCCAACTCCTGGGCTCAAGTGATCTTCCCACCTTGGCCTCCCAAAGTGCTGGGATTACAGGTGTGAGCCACTATACCTGGCCAGTTATAAAACTTTTTTAAGTCAAGAAAAAGATGCATTGTTATATATAATTAAAATAAACCCTTGTTAACTAACTTTATTACTTAAATTATGCAATAATTCAATCATTTTTTGTTCCATACATGCCACCCCTGTGTAAAGAAACTTCTCTTTAAAAGCAGAGAAACATAAAATTGTAGTTTGCTGAATTTTGAGTGCCTTTTTAAAATACAGAACTTCATCTATGACAGTACTAGCCAGTAGTGTTAATCCACAGAACTGCTACTTCCTTGCTTGCCTCTTATTCTCTGTCTCTCTTTCCTTTGTTTTTTAATTGTTTTCAAATTAAATTAGCAGTCTGAAAGCTCTGCCCTGACTGACTTTTCCAGAAAATCCATATGTCTATGAAACGATCATTACTACTCCAAGGACAGACTCATCAGGGTTTCTTCTTCTCCCTTTCTTATTCTGTTGACCCCTTTTCTTGCTTCTCTTCATAGTAAATATAATGATGTTATCAGATGGAAGAACTTTGAAATCACGTGGGCCTATAAATCGAGACATTATAAAAGGAGGCAGAACTCGGGATTGCCTTTTTTTTGCTGAAATTAGTCTCCACCTGGCTTGGTAGGCTGAAAAGAGCAGGACAGACAAATCAGATGCATACCTTCAGCCCTTTCCTCACCCAAACTCCTCATATAATGTGATTACAAATTAATAACCCCAAAGGCAAAAGCTTCAACTACTCAGAGACATTCAAGGCCCTGGGCAATCTGTTCTTTAACCAGTCAACACGGAATGCAGGAGGAAATCATCCCTGTGACACCCCAGAGCTAATAGGATAGAAGATGCAAACAAACTGAGAAAGCGATCTAATTGGTAGGGGAGAAATGGGCTTGGTGGATTTCAGTTTCTCCACCAGGAAGGTTGGTCATCGATGTAACATACTTTTAATTAAGGAAGTTTGAGAGGCTTCTTTATCACATGGGTAAACAATTTCTTAGAGTAATAGAGAGGTTGTCAATGATTCTTTTATGTTCAAAAAACCTTATATTGTGCTGTAGGTCAACGAGAAGCTGTGGAAGGTGAGATCTGTTCAATACTCATGGCCTAAGGTCTGCAGAAATTTCCATAATATAAGGAAGGATCCTACAGGGACAAGAGTGGTAAACTGCAGAGGAGTTTTTTTTTTTTTTCCTCCTGGCTATCTCAGCTCTTTTGCCTCATCTTCCATAAACATCCTGAACAACATGGCTTGTTAAACTGCCTTCTCTTAAATAAACCCAGGGATTAAAATTAAAACTTTTACCAATCAATCTATCTTAATAAAAAAAAATCTCATCAACCCAAGTTTGCATCAGACAGTAGGGAAAAAAATTGTGTGGATAGAATGAAATTTTAAAATGCAATTACAGAACAGGCAGCCGTTTATTTGATTATCTCCTATCTTAGAATCTTGGACTTGAGCTCTGTAAATGCCTGGTAAACTATCTGGTCCTTTTACCCACTGCCAGGATTTCTTTTTGCCCTGTACTGATATTTTTATCTGACTGTTGTTCCAAACCAGTTATTGTTGGGGCTGTAATGGTCAAATAAAAGTTGCAAAAGGAATTACATTTTCTCAGTTTTTCTTTTTCAAACCATGGCTGCAAATCCGAGTCTTTAATTTCCTGAACCCATCAAAAAGAATATGCTATTCTTACTAAAGACAGAGACATAAAATAGGAAATTTCACCCAATTTAAAATCTGATCAAGATCAGCTCAAAATGAAGAATTCTAACACCAAAGCAACAGATTCTATTCAGCTAAGTTTGATCAAATACAGTGTTGGGGGAAAAAAAAATTCCTGCATTCATCCTCACCAGTGGTGATTCATCCCTTTCTCCAAGGAGGGCCAGGCTGCTGGGCTACCAGACAGACTCAGAAGCCAAAGATGCAGAGGAACAGGCACCACACAGACCCCATCTCTAGTGCTGATGGTGGTTGGTAGTTGCAGGGTGACCACGTTCCAGGTGGTGCAGTGGCTGCAGCTTAAATGGCATCATCTTATGTTTGGTGGGTACAGTGATGGTTTTTCTTATCATGCCTGCTCTGGCATGATTGTGGCTCTTGTTAGGTGTGTTTCTCCAGCCCTCATAGTCATCTGTAAAATATCCAAGATCTTTTCATACACGCCTCTCTGCTGAAACAGACAAGAGTTCTGTCTTGCAACTATGAGCACTGATGTTCATAAATAAATATCAGCACCTCCTTTGCTGTAACTGCTATGTAGAGTATGGAAAAATTTTCATTTGTATTCCCTAAGGGAATGTTGTTACTGAATGTTGATTGCTTTTCTTTAGTCTAAATTAATTAAATGACACAGTATCTATTGTAGAAAACAAACAAAGATCATTTTACATAGTATACTGAAAATAGTGATTATAATGTGTGATCTTTCCAGAGAAATAGAAGGAAACAATGTGTTCATTCAGACAGCTCCTATTGGAAATTGCAAGGCTGTCCTCTACATTGTAATGCATTTCCTTCTTAGCTCTAATGCAGCAAACTCCACAGTGATTTAACAGCAAAGTAACAGCAGTAAAATCCAGTGTAGGGATAAGGGCTGGAAACAAAGTAAGTGCATGAATCCTGCTTTATGGAAAACACGTGGAGGACAGAAGCATTTCTCCATAAAAGATAGGAAAACAAGAAACCAAGCTGTTGTCTCTGATTTGTGGAACAAGAAAGGCTGTTCTCCATGCTTGGCTCCATCTTCTTGGGTCCACTCAAAAGCTAGAGACCCAGGATGCAGGGTGAGCTTGTTTTTAAAGCAATCCGATGCAATGAGACTTTGCTTTTCTTTAAAGCCGCCCTGGGAGGAGAGGCTGTTCATAAGGTTGACCAGTGGATGCCCCCTGACCACTCTGCCACACAGAGAGCACCTCCTCCCACTTCAGCATCATCTGCATTTAACTCACTTTTTATATTTGTTAAAATGCTATTCAGCATCTATAGGCTTCCTGACCGTTGTTCTATCTCTCCTACATTTTTGTCTTCACTGAGTGCAAAGGTGGCCCTTATTATGTGTGTATTTATTGATAAGTCAGAAGAGCTCATAGATATGTATTCAAACTGTAGCTGAACTTTTGAGGAAAGGGCATAGTGAAATAAATATCCCACCCATATGAAGGAGATTCCAATGTAAAATCAGGCTGAAGGGGAAGCCATCAGTGCTGAGGGTGTTGGGTATGTGGGTACACATACAGGATCTGGGAGAGGAAGGGAAGGGAAAGGACTTTATCCTTCTTCCAAGAAAAGCAAAAGCCAGGTTTTAGGCAGTTTCTTAGTTAGCTGGCTCGTAAGTTAGTTTGTCTGTTTGTTTGGTTTGCTCTCTCACACAAAGCACCAGAGCTGATGGGGACAGTTCAAGCCCAGGATATCATTGTTGTCATCAGCATCTTTTGTCAAGGAGCAGGGCATGAGAACTGCTTATAAATGCCATTCCACACTTACTGACAGCCTATTACACTTGATGCGCTATAGAATATGTTAAGGTATTTAATCTTCACACCCTCACGTGGCAGGTTTTATTTTTATCCCACTTTGCAGATAAAAAACTGAGGTTCAGACATGTCAACCACTGTCTGACAGCCCATGGCTAGTAGGTAGCAGTGAGGGGATGCAAGCCCTAGGTCTTCTTAAACCATCCCTGAGGCTTTGTTCAATAGCTCATCAAATTCCTTTTTGAATGCCAAAATGAGCTATAATGAAGGAGTGATGAGAGATTTTACTCACCTATATATTTGTAATACATTTCCCATACTGGAATATTCAAGTTTTAATGCCTAGGAAATGTGTGACATGCTAGATAACTCAAAATGGAAGAGAATGAATTGAGATACTTAAGTGTGAAAGTCCCAGGGGTAGCTTTAGTCCACTGCTCTCTTTCCAGAACACAGTCATCCTCTGAGAAGGTAACATCCTCTATCATGGTTTCATCCCAACCTGGATGACCACTTAATGGCCTCTCTTTTCTGTCTCTTTCCTTTCTGTCCCATCCCTCTGGCTGCTGCTCCTTTAGCTAGTGCTTTGGACACGGCTTCCCTGGGGAGAAAGCACCAGATGATTTTACCCCAGAACTGGATCTTACTCTGGACACCACCCTCTCTTCTACTCAAATACACTCAGAGGGCTTATCATTGTGGTTTTACCTGGACACAACTTTAGGGAGCTGGTGATATCTTTTATTTAACACCATTCTGAAAGACAATTGAGTTTCCCTGGACCCAGCTTGGCCTTAAAATACAAAAACTAGCTAAGTGAGTTCTGAGCAGGTATAGCAGAGAAAAAATTTAATATTTATCCAAGTTGTCCCCAAAAAACCCAATTGGAAAACTATCTGGGCTAATTTTATGTGTATATGTAATAACTTTGTTAATCCTAAAACCTAAATTAACAGAAGTATTATTTATTATTTATTCAAAAATGGTTATGGGCTCCTGTATGTACTAGGCAATTTATACAAGCTATCTTATCTGGGCCTCAAAATGACCTTGGGAGGTGTTATTATTCCCATCTTTATGGATGAAGAAAATCAGGCTCTGAATGATTTTGTGCTAGAGTACCTAGTTAGTGAGCAGTGGTGTCAGGATTAGACCTGGGTGTGGCCACCCACAGCCATGCACACTCCTGCGCCATCACTGCCACTGCCATGGTCCACTTCATCTGTTCAACCATGCATTTGCTTTTCAAAAGTCAATGTCAATGTCTGCCAGGGATTTATCAACTGAAAATTGATTATTAAACACATTCATCTCTTTCAACTTGACCTCATGTAAGCATGAGCTCCACTTAACTTTATCATAAGCAAACCTCTTCTCACCACACTTATCTGTCTCAAGGCTCCAGCTCCAGAAGCTTTATGTGATAGGGAAGGCTGAAGGAGTGATTCAGGACAGGCTACAGGGTGTCTCAACAGAGGGTCACATTGAATTACTGGCTTTAACTGGTATTTGTACATTTGTATAGTAAATAGGGAGTTGATTTGCCTAAATCTACTTAATATGGGGAAATGGGATGTTTTAATTATGCAGACAGTCCACATTGTTGAGTTGAGTCAGGCTACATGTGCTTTTAAAAGAAACCAATAGGATTCTGGAAAAAAAAAAGCGACATCTACTTATAAAAGAAAAACAAATAAATTAAAACTTCTGAACTCTTTTTTTTCTTTTTTGCTTTGGAAATGAGAAAACAATAAAATTGATACCCATGTCTCTGAGTTATGTGTTGGAGGGATTGCTAGAACACCCCTAAGCAATTTAACATAGTGCAAAACTTGCTGGAGACTGGTGATTAAATTGCAGCATGGATGTCGTACCTCCTACCTCCCCAAACAAGTAAATGTGGTCTCATTTAAGAAGTCAAGAAATATCTTTTAAATAACATTTAAATCCTTTTCCTTCTTTCCTTTTGTGTTCCCTCACACTCCACCATCAATTTTCTAAAATTCTAAGCTTTCAGGTCTATGGCAATAGTAATTATTCTAGAAAGCAGATAATCCTGACGTTGACAAAATCAACATGTAATAATATTGAAAATATACTACCTCAGAAATACTGTTGAATTTATTGGGTTTCCAGAAACCGTGCTTTCATAATGACACCTGTGCCCAGATTTCATTAATCAATGTTCATTCCAACTTTTCCACTGATTCTGTCTTCCAAATCATCCTCTCTGCAGTCTATTCTCAGCGTGCAGGAACCCCTCCCAAAAATCTCGAACATCTTTTTTCTTCCATTGTTTTATAATGTTTGTACGGGAAAGAAAAGTATTAAGAGCAAAAAATATCCAACTTTTCTTTGACTCAAATCGATGAGAATAAGGATACATCTATATTTGAGCAAAGTACAAACATTACATGTGCAGTATACACACATATGCTGTGTGTCCATGTGGTCACATTTCTTTCTGCAATTCATCTCTTTTCATAGCATTTATGAAATATTTTTATGAAACAATGTGTCTGTATTTTATGGTTTTATAATTGTAAATACAAATGTTCCCTGACTTAATGATGTTTCGACTTACAATTTTTTGACTTCATGATGGTGCAAAAGTGATATGTATTCCCTATGCTCCTTGATTTATGATGGGATTATGTCTGGATAAACCCATCAAGTGTGAAAATGCACTTTAAAATTACAACATTTTCAACTTAACAACGGGTTTATTAGGAAATAACCCCACTGTAATTTGAGGAACATCTGCACCGCACACGCAATATTATAATGATAACAGACATTTTCAAATGAGAAAGTCACTCATAATTTCACTTCTCAACAAATAATGTTTTTATTTTTCTCTTCTGTTCCTATGTGCATATATAATGTTTTACATAGCTATAATTTTTCTCTAAGATAAATTTTGCCAATTCATATATTACCTAATATTAAGTGACATATTACCAGGCTGGTAATACAGGGCACAATACTGGGCTGGCCATAATAAAAAACCTTGCCCATCCTAACCCTAACATCTTGAGAGACAATTATTTAATTATTCTCAAAAGTCTGTCATTGTTCAACAACTTTTTTTTCTTTTCTTTGTTTTCTTGAAACAGTCTCCTCTGTCGCCCAGGCTAGAGTACAGTGGCATCATCATAGCTCACTGCAACCTCAAACTCTTGGGCTCTAGCAATCCTTCTGCCTCAGCCTCCCCAGTAGCTGGGACTACAGGCATGCACCACCGCACCTGGCTAATTTTTTTATTTTTAGTAGAGATGGGATCTTGCTCTTGCTCAGGCTGGTCTTGAAACTCCTGACCTCAAGTGATCCTCCCGCCTCGGCCTCCCAGAGTGCTAGGATTACAGGTGTGAGCCACTGCTCCTGGCCTGTTCAAAAACTTTTAAGCTTCCACTTGGTAAAATACTTGTCATGGTTAATTTCATGTGTCAGCTTGACTGGGCCATGGGGTGCCCAGACTAAACATTATTTCTGAATGTGTCTATGAAGGTGTTTCTGGATGAGATTAACATTTGAATCAGTGGACTCAGCAAAGCAGATTGTTCTCTCCCATGTGTGCATGTGTGTTTGTTTGTGTGTGTGTGTGTGTGTTTTTAGGGGGACATTGTCTAATCTACTGAGAGGAAGAATTTATCCCTTTTTTTCTGCCCCACCATTTGAGTTGAGACATTTCATCCCACCTTCTCTTGCTCTCAGACTGGAATTTACACCATCAGCTCCCGGGTCTCAAGCCTTCAGCCTAAAACTGACTTACACAACCAGTTTTCCTGGGTCTCCAGCTTGCAGATGGCAGATTGTGGGACTTCTCAGCCTCCATAATCACATGATTTAATTATATATAATTAGTTCTGTTTTTCTGGAGAATTCTGACTAATACACTACTTGGAGTTTACTGCTATGCTTTTGATCCACCTCAAGTGTGGTGAGTCTTTGTATTCTGACAGTGGGTTTGACTTTTGGACTCCATCACATTTTTAACCAAGTCAGATTTGATAACTAGTATTGAAGTCGGCTCGAAAATCAAGCAAAAGTTAAGATCAATGCAGCTGGTGAGTAACCTTGTGAGACACAAAGTTTCTTCTGTGACACATAGATTGGCTCCAAAGATCATTTACAAAGAGGTTCAAAAAGTGACTTGAGCAATGGTAGAATCAGTGCAGCAAGGTTGGTCTCCCACAGAGCCACATATAAGGATAAAATGCTCATTTGGAAATTCCAAGCCTTATGTGTGGTTTTAAAAACAGTTTCATTAATTCATAACTTGACATTCCAGCCCACATGCTGCTGACAACCGCCATGTGCTTGGCTCTACTGGGGCAGCTGCTCCAGAGGCTTTGGGGTTTGAGGAGATCACAACCCTCAATCCTCTCAACACTGAGGTTCAAACATCTGCTCTCAGAGAAGCCAGGCTTTTCTCAGATTTTCTACATTCAGGAAGAACATCCAAAGGGGAGTCTCTGTTATTCTTTGCAACTCATTTTAGCCTTGAAGGGCCTGGTCATCTGTAGCTGAAAATATGGTGGTTTATGAAGAGAACCTCCCTTTGTGAGGATCCAAAGACCTGATTCTAGTCTTAGCCCTACACCAGCTAGCCTTTGGGAAATCATTTCTCCTCTCTGGCTGTAGTTTCTGTGCTGGTGCTTCTCCATTTGTCTCCCCCCCACCCCCACTTTTATTCTCCTTCCTGCTCTGCCCTGCTTTGAGCCCTGGGAGCTGACCTCTGGGGTGCGCTTCTTACCCTCTGGCCTCTCCTCAGGTTTGGTGGAAGGGAGCCCCTGCAGGAGATCAGAGGGTTTGTGGGGAGAGGGCGGGAGATTAACCCCCCACCCTGCATGTGTACACACACACACACACACACACACACACCCTTCCCGTGGGACTGTGGTTTGGCAGTGGCTGTGTTTCTCTATGGCCTCTGCTCCCATTCGGTGGCCCCTGCCCACAGGTTCAGCTCTTGCCAGGTTCTAGCTCCCTGTTTTGCCCCTTCAGATGAGAGGTGGTAAAAGCTTCCCACTGTTGCTAGGCCCAGAATGTTTCAACATCCCCAATTCTGCCCAGACCTCTGTAAATAGTCCCTTCAAAAAACTCCCTTTAATTAAGCTTTTCAAATGTGCCTGCTGTTTGCTGTGGGGATCCTGTTTGATGGGATTTTCTAATATGTATAATAAAGGGTTCAGACAAGTTGATGCTTAAGGTCCCTTTCAGCCCTACCATTCTCTATATCTCTGACCACATTTATGTTTGCTGATGGAAGCAGGGTAATTCTACAACTGCAGGCTTGCTCCAAGAAGAGTAACCTGCTTTTCAAAGGAGGCCTTGACTTTCAAATTTATTATTTTTAAAGTCAACCTAAGATAACTTTAATAGTCAACAGTCATCATCCATTATGAGAAACTGCTAATTCAAAATATTTGGCTTGATGTTGGCAAGCAGACCCAAATGCTAGTGCTTTTTATCCAGTTCTTATTTAAGAACTTCAGGATTAAAAAGCCTCTAATTAATTAGGGCACATTTTCTTTTGCCTGATTCATGAGGTCCACCTTGCCCCAGTCATGTCCCCACTGACCTGTCTGCAGGTTTGTCAGCCTGTCTCGCTGGACCCCATCCATCTGGCCTATCTAATTGTAACCACTGGGATGTAACTAGACACCAATGGCATTCTTCTTTTTGAGTAATCACATCGGTGAGTTATATTAGCTGTCATATTAAAGTAGCTCTCTGCTAACCTCTGGTAATATGAGAACATAGTCCCCATTAGCTTTTCTTTCAGTTGGGTAACACCATCTCCCTAATGTTTTTGCCTCCTCAGTCCTAACTGGGATAAAATGCAAGAGAAGAAACAGAAAAGTAAGGAAATTTGAGGGTGATCCAATATTTTATTTTGCATAGAGATTTTTCCCCCCTCAAAACATAAAAACAAACATGTTAAAAGCAGAGGTCTTGTGAAGCTTCAGAATGGTGGTATCCCACCTTTTCTTAGGAAGTGAGGAGGGATGATAAGGGCTTTGGGAACATCAAAACTAGCTTGGAAATAACTGTAGTGGGGAGGAAAGCTATGTAATCATTCTGTCAATTTTTACCATCTTTGTCCCTTCTCCAACAGTATTAGACCAGAATTAAAATAAATATCAGCAGCTTACTTAACTGTCATATTTTATTACTCATCTAAGATGAAAAAGTAAGTGGTTTCCAGTTTTTCATCTCCTGAGAGATGGGTTCAAGGCATTTTACCAAATTTGAGAGGAATGTTTACAAAAATGCCTGGGATTGCATTTTTTTTCCTATTTAAAATGGATCAAATATACTTTGTTTTCAATGTCTTATGACACCAATATATTTCTCGATGAGTGTGATTTGAAAATAACAAACAGAGATTTTATAAGCTGATGTCACCTGTCATAAATTCAAAATTTCAAACCTTGTTAAACTGAGACTCTTGCTACTTGGCATCATCATGGTCCCAACCATCTTTCTGCACTTGCCCTGAAGGCAGAAAGATGGGAAACAGAAAGATCAAACTG
Source organism: Daubentonia madagascariensis (assembly GCA_023783475.1). Classification (NCBI taxonomy): domain Eukaryota; kingdom Metazoa; phylum Chordata; class Mammalia; order Primates; family Daubentoniidae; genus Daubentonia; species Daubentonia madagascariensis. The sequence goes on from JAKFHU010001670.1 coordinate 23,383,932, forward strand.
AAAGCACAGATGAGAAGTGAGAAGAACTTGGGGGGACTACTTGTGTATACAGAATTCAGGGTATCAGTCCTCTACACGCACACTCACCTTTCCTTCCTGTGTGGCTCTAGCTGTGGAGGAAGGTTTTTGGTTAATATTAATGGTTTCAAGGAAGAAAAACAGAATTATTCAGTTCAGTAAAAATGCATCAAATAAAAAAGTTATAAGTTTTGATAGCTCTTCTGTCCTTCCCTTCTCCCTTTTCCTTCCTTCCTTCCATCTTTTGTTCCTTCTGTTCTTCCTTCTGTAGAGGCCAAGGGAAAACTTCCCCTTCCCTCTCTGAAGGCTTGCTGAAAATCAACTGAAAAAAGGCAGATTAATAAGAGAAAAAGGCATACATACAAATTAATTTTAACGTGCATAGCACAGGGGAATTGCAGGAGAATGATTATCCAATGGTATACAGATGCTTACACACCCTTCTTTATAGGAGAAGGGCAAATGGGGAAAATGTGACAATTTGAGGGATATTAAATGATTTTTAGGGGCAAATTAATGGGCCCAATGCTCAGATGATGGTTAGTAAGTAATTTTCTTTGGAAATTAAATAGGATAAAGAGTAGACAACGGGTTGGGACAAAGTCTGTCTGGGCTCCAGATGTGGTGTTTACTTTTCAGTCTCTTCCTCTGGTGATATGAGTTTTAATCTTCTTTGGTTAGTGACATTTCAGGGAGGGGATTGAAAGCAGTTGTGCTCCTCTTTCGTGATTCCAGTTTCTAGGTTGATAAGGAAACCTTAGAGAAGAGCTTCATCCTGTGCTTTAAGAGTGACAGAGGATTGGGAGACAGGAGTTGGGGAGAAGGTCAGAGAGACCTTGAGGCTGCTTCATGTTAAAGCACCATATTTTAGGGTAACATTTTCTGAGCCCCAACCTACCGTTCCTTCCTTCCCTTCTTCCCTCCATCCTTCCCTTCCTTCCTCCCACCCTCCCTTCCTTCCTTCCTTCCATTTTTATTTAACAAAGTGGCCAATGTCAGAACAATTAAAAATAACGGAATTATATAAACAGGAACCCTGGGATAGAATTGGACTCCTTAAAAATATATTAATTAGATACCCATCATGGTGTCTATGTATTATGCCCTATTTTGAATGTTGAGAAAAGGATGACTCTATGTTTGGCATGGCCTGCCTATTTCCCACTAGTATAAATACATGGATTGAATTTCCACTCTTTTGGCAGAACACTTCTGCTACTTTTAGCAGCAGCTGCCACTCCTACCACTGCTACAATTTACTGCTACCACCCCTGCTCTGCCTTTCTTGGTGGAAAGTCAGTTTGGTAAGTTGCCAACTCCAGAGATGATTTCTATAGTCATGGGATGCCCAGGGCCATAGAATTACACAACAGATCATCAACTTCTGTCTAAATCAAACTGTGATAGCTGTAGTAAAATGAAGCCTTTATAATTAAATTCTTAAAAACAGAACCAAGTAGAGAAAGTGAAAAGGCAGGAAATATCCCTAATGAATGAAATTCAAAACACATAATGTAGTTTTCTCACTTTCAGAAATCTATTTGTTTCAAAAAAGATAAGATAGTAATTCCTACTTTAGTCTTTCTCTATTTGAAAATATCTTTCTACCCATGTGCATGAACACACCAAGCCCTGGTTTAAACTGAAGTGGGGTTCAGTCTCATTTCAGATGCAGGGCAGCAGCAATGACCCCAGCATCAAAGAACTAGAAATGGTCTGAAGCAGTCAGCTGGCCCAAGAAAATGGGAACCCTCTAGAACAGATACTTTTCTAATTTCTTCTTGAACATCTCCAGGATTTGAGATGATATATTCCATATCACATGATCCTGGGACACAGTGCTTCCATCCTAGTTGAAATAGGGATCCATTTCCTGTCTTTTGTTCCTTTGAGAAATAAAAGACAATGACTTCATCATACCAGACCTCATTTTCTCCTTTTCTGTAAAATGAGGAGGTCTGACGAGATGATCTGCAAATCCCACTGCTTCAAACATTCTGATTCTCATTCATTAATATGTTGGCTTCTCTTAAAAAGCAAACAAGCTGCTACCTGAAGACAGTGGGACATGTAGGAGCCATTAACATTTCCTGAAGTAATGAATAAACAAATGCATCCACGCCCTTTCTAAATCCTGTTTTCTCAACCAATCAATTAAATTTTCCTCAATTAATTTTTCCTGTTGACTAATTCTTCATCACAAAAACTAGTAGGAAGACTTTTTGATATAAGCCAATCTCACTGGAGTTAAATGATATCTTATTGTGGTGGCTTTGATTTGCATTCCAGTTTGGGGGATGTCCATGATTATAGCTCTGACATGGGCAGTGCATGAGCAATATATATAAACAAAGTGTTGTGCCCCCATGATATTCTGAAATAAAAGGGAAAAAAATAAAATAAAATAAAATTTAGGGTGCATTTGGGAAAAAAAATAAACTAGGAAGACAAGGATGCATAGTGGGAAAAAAGTTGGCTTCTATACCACATTTATTAATTATATAAGCTGGATCAAGTTGCTTATTCTCTGTGGCTTAGTTTTTGTGATATGGACTAATAAAAGTGACCTTAGGGGTTGTTGTATAATGTATGTAAAGAGCCTAATGCAAGGGGGGAAAAGCATGGCAAATTTTTTCCCTTTTCTCTAAAACAGATTCTGAGTTACTCAATTTTTTTTAAAGGAGGGCATGGCAGAGTGTGCTATTTGCTTTCCCCAATCTGTATCTTTCCCTTCCTTCTAGTAACAAGACCATAATTTAAATGGACCCAGCTAAAGACGACATCCTTCTAGCTTCCCTTGAAGCTATATATAGCCATGTGAGAAAGTTATGCAAACAAATATAAGCCAAAGGGTCATGTGTCACCTTCTAGGAGGTCTCTTTAAAAGGAAGATGGGCACTTTTTTTCTTTCTTCCTCTTCTTTGTTGCTTGGAACATATGTTATAGCTGGAGCTTTGTCTGCCATTTTGAACTTTAGGGATGTGAGTAAAAAACTAGGGGTGGCAGAACAGAAAGCTGAAGGGGGTTTGGGTAACACTTTAAGGTTCCATGCAGGCCTTGCCCACCTATATACAGACTTCCTTTGTTGGTGAAATAAACTTCTATCTGTTTATGCCATTGTTATTTGGGCACCTTCTATTAAATGCAGCCAGGCCCAGAAGATAACATCAAGTAGACAAAATATGTCTTAAACTTCAAATCTATCTAATAAGTAATTAGTGTATATTTCTTAACCACTTATCCACTATGCCTCCTTTCATCTTCATTGACTTTGATTACAGTAAAAATATAGGTGCTGGTTCACACTTAACTTGCAGCATCTATATTTTTCCTTTAGTATTTGTAACTAGCCTGTATTAAGTTTCATGCTCATTTGGCCTCTTCTCCCATTCAATTTCATTTCTATTTTAATTAATTTTTAGCAGTATTAATAATAATACCAATTCATAACAATTTAGAAAACAATATGCTTGAGTTAAATGGCCTAGAACTTGGAGTTTGAAGGCCCAGAGCAACATTGGTACTAGTATTTATTAGCTATGTGACCTTGAATAAGTGCCTTAATCTCTCTGAGCCTCACTTTTATCCACAGGAAACAGAGGTAATAATAATCATGCTTTACTGATTTATTGGCATATAGTGAGAATCAAGTAGGAGCATATATTTGAAAGTGTTTTACAGAAGATAAAGTACCATCCGAATGTTGGTTGTTATGACTACTACTAGTATCTTCAAATATAAGAGGCCATACTAAGTTTCTTTATCCATACAGAAGTTGAATAGAACTATTAGAGAGAATATATTTAAAGATTCCAACATATGGTAGTTTCCAATATTTTTTATTACTTTTTGAGGGCAGAATGAATTTTCAATTAGAGGCCTTACTGCAAAATATTAAGAAATCAGAATAATGGTCATGGACTATAAATATTTTTTGCTTTAGAGTTGTTTAGGTGTGGAGGATAAATATTTAAGATCTTCAATTCTAAACAAAGAATCTGAGGTTCTTTGTACTCTTGGTTCTTTCCATCTTCCTTCTTCCCACACCATGCTGGTATGGATCAGTGGAATCTGAGTACATTGCCCTTGAAGAGCATGACGGAAAGGTCAAAGCCATTCTTTTATAGCTTGCCAATCATTTGGGACACAACTGAAAGTGTCTGTAAAAATAGAGGTAACTTATATATGTTACTTTCTCATTGTCCAGGTGGGCAATCATAGCAAGAATTATTCAAGCTCAATTTTTTTCTTCAAAAGCTGTATTGATTACTGCATAAAATTTTCTGATGGTCCAAGAATCTTATGTTAATTCCCCAAATGAAATGGAAACATGCATTTGATCCCTAACAGTTATATGAAAATTCCAGTTACAAAGGTTCTTAAGATGAGTATGCTTTAGTAAGACTGAACTTAAAATTATATGTATTCATCTTTCATATTAGGATTTTACTGAATCTGGTACAGTAACATGCCCTTTAAGGGTGAACACACATCTTGATTCGCCTGGGAAAGTCCTAGTTTGTGTCCACTGTCTCCACATAATTATTAATAGTGATGCTTTTACTTTCTAAAGCAATAATAAATTATATACTTACCCTTTTTAGAGGCATTTTATTGTACTGGTTGAGTAAAATGGTATGTCTTTATAAATTCTATGCAAGGACCATTCTTTTGTGCACAATCTGCCCCGTTGTGAAGCCTTTAACATCTCTTATAATCTGTCTGTTCTTGACACTCATGAACAAGCCTGACTGACTAATTCATCCTCTTAGGAAAGAAAGGCTTAAAAATATCACCACCTCTGAATACTTATATCAGAGGTTGACAAACATTTGTAAAGGACCAGATAGTAAATATTTTGGTCTTTGTGGGCCATACAGTTCCTGTCTCACCTACTCAATTCTGCTGCTGTAGCATGAAAGCAGCCAGGCAATATGTAAACCAGTGACTGTGTCTGTGTTCCAATGAAAGTGTATTTACAAAAAGCCTAATCTGGTCTGTGGGCCATAGTGTGCTGACCCCTGATCTACTGTTGTAATATTTTCTCTTGATAACTCACTAAATGAAATCCATGTTGTCCAGATTTCTTTTCAAGTGTTAAGAGGAGCAAAAGGCAAACAGTTGGCCTTAGTTAGACTGTAATTAATATCGTGAAAAGACACTCTTACCAACAAAGCTTCTAATCATTCTGTCATCGACACATCCTGTTCAATCCAGTGAGTTACAGTCCAAATTTAATCTAAAGAAGTACAATGAGGATGTTTCCTCTTTAAATAAGCCAACACAAATGTGTGTCCTTCAAGTGCTATAGAACTGACAGGCAGCTAGCTTTTATTCCTTAGGTGTTTAAAAAATTGTTTGGTGTCCAACATGTATTACAAAGAAGTTTCTGGAAAATTTCACTTTATTCTGTATCTCCTTGTGTTTTCATAGGATGGAGAGAAGGGTACAAATCTACCTTTGGGAAATAGATCTAAAAGGTGTAGATGAACAAGTTTCCATCTGTGAAAGAAGAAGTGGAGGGGGAGAATTGAAAACATGCGAGTAGTTAGAACACAAGAGGAGAGTCCATTGCCCTTTAAGTTGAACCAGAAGGAAAGACATGAAGGAAAGCCTCGAATAAAGTGAAATAAATGCTGAAACTGTACTCGGAAATGCATCAAAGCACTGGTTTGCTTTCTTGCTATGTTGAGAACTGTGATAATATGATATGGTGCACAGTATGTGTGAGTACACGTGTGTGTGTTTCTGAAGAGGAATTAAAATTAGGCAGCAATAAAATGTCAGGACCAAGATAATGGACATATTATTAAGCAAAGAAATGTATTCAGTCAATGTAAATAGACAAAGTGTGACGTGCTCTAAATGATAACGAGTCGGCAGATTCTTTCCTATCTGACCTGGAATATCATCAAGCCCCAATCAGGAATGAGTGGACTGTTTCTCCTGGAGAGGTAGACACTAGTTGCAGCCTGGGGAAAGAGGAAACATAAAAGCAGATCTAGATTTGCCTTGCAATGAGAGCTGCATATTAATCTAAAGAATTTCTGAAAAATCAAAAAGACATTTTTCAGCAAAATACACCCCTAGAGCCTCAATCATAAATCAGGGGAATAAACTTGAAACAGGATTGATTTCATCTTAAAGGGAATATTTCTTTGAAATGATACCAACTGTAGTTGTCTTATTTGGTTTTCAATCCTATAACAAAATTGGGACATATTGTGTCAAATATGAAGTTAATATAATGGCTTGAAACAAATTTTGTAATTATGGGATCAATCAAATGTGCATTAAATTTGTGTGTATTTGGGAAGTTATGCTATCGAATACTAAGTAGCTCTAAATATCAACCTTCATTTTCATCTCAGTTTCAAGACCTAGACTCCAGAATGGTGAGATACCCCTAATAGAAGTTACAAAGTACCACGATTCTGTGAAATTTAGTTGTTTGCCACTGTCTTTAGAGATTCTCTAAAGACAGTGGCAAACAACTAAGACAATGGCAAACAACTAACTAAATGTTCCATGTCCTTAACCATGCCCTAACTTTTCTTCCCCAGAGAATATGGGGCAGAAAATTTAGGGCAAAGATTAGGGAAATAATGCATAGATTTCAGAATGAAACCCAGCCGACTGGCTCCGGAGCCCATGTTCTCACCTACAATATGACAGGGAAAAACTGTATGGCTCCAAGTGTCAACAGACCTGAGACTGTACCACCATCACAACTACCAACAATACTATGACAATACTACTGAAAATTACTGTGACTATAGTACAGATAAAGGTGCCAAGTGTTATATACTGACTGGTAACTATGACTTCAGCACTAGATTAAACAAAGAGGTGCAATGCTACTCCCACCATCAGTACTAACAAGAATACTACTACAATAGTGCTAATATTTATGGTGACTATAGTACAGACAGAGATGTTAGGAGGCATTTACTGACTGGTAACTATGACGTGGGCACTAGTGTAAGAACTTTACATGCTTTATCTCATCTAAGCCATCCAACAACCCACTGAGGCATGTTCTACAAATTATTATGGAAAAAATGGGGCAGAAAAGTTAGGGCAAAATTTAGGGAAATAATGCATAGAATTCAGAATGAAAACCAGCAGATTGGCTCCAGAGCCCATGTTCTCACCTATAATATGACAGGACAGAACTCTTTGGCTCCAAGTGTCAAGAGAGCTGAGACAATACCACCGTCACAACTAACAACAGTACTATTACAATACTACTGATAATTACTGTGACTATAGTACAGATAAAGATGCTAGGTATCATTTACTGACTGGTAACTATGACTTCTGTGCTAGATTAAGCACAAAGGTGCTATGCTACTCCCACCATCACTGCTAACAAGAATACTACTACAATTGTGGTAATATTTATGGTGACTATAGTACATATAAAGATGCTAGGTGGCATTTACTGAGTGGTAAATATGACTTGAGCACTAATTTAAGCACTTTACATGCTGTATCTCATCTAAGCCTTCCAACAACCCACTGAGGCACGTTCTACTAATTATTCATATAGTTCAGAGTTCTACTAACTTCCAACAACCCACTCAGGCACATTCTACTATCTATTCCCCTAACTTTTCTGTGTTTTGTTTTTAGGAAATGGTGTAGAAAACTTCCCCTAATAGAAGGTTCCCCTGATAGAAGTTATAAAGATTCCCCTAATAGAAGTTACAGACTAGCATGGATTCTGTAAAATTTAGTTGTTTGGCGCTCTCTTTAGAAAACGCCAGGTACCTCCCAGGCAGAGACTGAAGATATGTAGGCATGAAAGAGATTTCCGTGGTCTAATACCTCTTTCATCAGACCCAAAATACAGTTCTAACCTTTGGGCATACTCAGGTTTCACTGGGACATAGACCATACTCATGAAAAATTGGGTTTCTTGTGATAAGGGAAGAGTTGACAACTGGGTCCAATTTGGTTCAATTTTACCAAACCATCCCTCCAGCATTTATGTCCTTTGAATAGAGAGGAAAAGAAACGAGTAGGTTAGGAAGGCCTTGTAGATGTTCAAAGGGTCACGCAGACTTGAATTTGAAGCCCTGATTCAGAAATTACGAACTTGGGCAAGTAATTTTCTTCTCCAGATTGCAGTTTCCCATCCATAGATTGGGGGAAATTCTAGTCCCCTCTTTACTAAGTTGTTGTGAGAATTATCGAAGATAATGTATGTAAAATACATAGCCCAAAATCTGGCACATAGTAAGGGCTCAAGAAAATATAGCTATTTGATAGAAACCCTAATGTCATAATTAACTAAAACCACTAACATTTCTGAGTAAGCTGGTACGAAGTAGGTATAAGTATGGGAGATGTTCTCTTTCAGGTGATTTTATTTTATCAGCATCAAGAGCAGGGTTAATAACTTTGAGTAGGATTTGAGAAGGCAGAGGATGTAAGCATAGAAAATTGGGACTGCATGCAAAGTCCCTTCAAAGTAATGGTTTATCTGTTGTCTCTTGAGACTTGATTCACCCAAAATAAATCTTTTTAACTCCACACCTTTTTACACTCTTATTTCCAGAAAGTTCTTCTGTCACTGGGCTGTTTTTTAAAACACATTTTTGCTATACTCTTTTGGTATAAATTGGCTATGTGTTCAAGCTTTTGATGCACAAATTTAGAAAGTAGTACTATATCAACATATTTTTTCCTCCCTGTGCTAACTACTTTCCATAGAAGAAAGTAAATTTTGGAGTTGGGCATGGTGGCTCATTCCTATAATCCCAGTTACTCAGGATGTTGAAGCAGGAGGATCACTTGAGGCTAGGAGTTTGAGACCAGCCTAGGCAACATAGCAAGACCTCATCTCTAAAAAAGATTAAAAAAAGGAAAAAAAAAGAAAATAAATTTTGGAGCTTTCTATTTTCTTTTTCTGTTTATTAAAAAAGTTCCCTGCATACAAAGTCCCTGGAAAAATAATAGCTTATCCTTTATTTCTTAAGAGATGATTTACCTTAAACAAATCTTTTCAACAAATGCACTGTAGCATAAAGTAAACTGTGACTGACATTTATCACACGAGAATTACATGAACCCTGAAGAATAAATAAGTCACTCAAAACTGTCCAGAGATCTGGAGAAAAAGGTGAGCGGAAGACACTGGGATGGCCTATCCTTCACTGGGCACTGAGGGCACGTCATGCCCTATGCTATGTACTTCACACAGCCTCACAACAGTCTTGTGAGGCTCATACCCTCATTTTATGGGTGAGGACACTGAGAATCAGAGAATTGAGTAATCAGCTGAAGGTCACGTGACTACAACGTGGCAGACCTGGGATCTGAACTCAGAGTTTACTCCACTTCCACCTGAGTCAAGTGTCCATCAGCATCTGCTCCATCTTGCAAAATAACACTGTGTGTGGGGCTGATTCTCTCCCTTGGCCTCGCTGGACAAGCAGTGCCCCTGCTACCTTACGGAGCTGTGGGAGCAAGAGAAGAAAAGAGCTTCTCTATAACAGTGTTGTGAAAGTGCGGCCCCATCCAGACCAGCACAGTCAGCATCACCTGGGCACTGAGAAGTGCAACTTCTCCAGCCCCATCCCAGACACACTCAATCGGAAATCTAAGGTGGGGCCAGCAGGCTGTGATATTAACAGGCCCTGCAGAGGATTCTGATGGGTGCTAAAGTTTCAGAACCGCTGCTCTGTAGCTCTAGATTTCCTGTTGTCAAAATAACAGATGTAAGATTCATGCCTACTGTTTGCCTTGCCTTATCAATCAGTGGCCAACAATGGAGCCTGCCCTAAAAGGGCAGAAGTGAGAAGAATCCTATGAACAATGTTGAAAATATTTCCATATAGAACCCAACAAAGTTTTCAGCTTCTCCAAAAAGTAGTACAAAACACACTCTGTCCATTCCTGGCCACAGCATGGAAGCCTTTTAATTAATCCACCCTGGAGGAAATAGAGATGTACTTGTTAAGTAATTGCTCTGATTACCAGTGGGCAGGGGTGTGCATTGTTTTCTGATGCATTTGTCAGGAGTGAGCAATGCTACAAAACTGAAGGCTTCTTACAGAGGGTGTTAACATAAAAGGACTCCAACAAGCTGGGTGAGGGAGAGGGAGGTGGCACTGATGGCAGGAACAATCACAGAGCCAAACACACTCAAAGACACACACATGCACACACACTCATTCACTAACAAATATCAGCACACACTGTGCAGACTATTCAGTGGGTACTCACTGAAAGTTCTAAGAAAATATCAAACCCTGGTACCTTCCTCTAAGTTCCCATTGCATGGGGTAAATGTTTTACTGAAGATGACTCACCCAGTGACAAGACATATAGAACCAGGTTATAGGAATATAAAAAACTGAGATGCATGCTGTTTATAGGAGTGTCCCATATCATAACGGTGTGTGTCTAATATGAGCACACACTCGGCCCTGGTAATGAGTCTGAGTAATGGTATCACACACTCTTAGAGTTGGAAAGAAGGTCCGAGACAGTGTCCTCCACCTGCCTCCCCAAGTAAAGGATGCTTTCTATGATAGCTGTTCTAGCTTCATTATCATCTTTGTGAAGTCACACAAAGCGGATCAAGTGCCCACTTGATGGGCCCAGGCTGTTGAAGCCACACACAGAAAGGGGTTCTGAACCCAAGCCACAAAAGCCAGTTCCTGGGATTGAGGTTCCCAATAGCAGCCTATCAGGAAAGAGGAAATAGACCCATAACTAAGTGGGTAGCCTTTCTACCTTTAAGTTCTAATTCTTAGTTTATCATTTGGGGAAAGACATATTACGTGAAGTTTCTTATTTAATCTCCCAACAAACCTATGAAGCAGGTTTTGTGATCCCCAGGTTACAAACGAGGCAAATGTGACCCAGGGAGATTAGCTACCCAGGGCTACATAGTAGAGTCAGGATTCTAATGAGGCCTTGCTCTTGGCCCTACACTCAGCCACTTTGTTAGAAAACATTTCTTTCTTTAGAACCCTATATTAGTTTGCTCAGGCTGCCATAACAAAATACCACAGACGGGGTGGCTTAACAGAATTTATTTTTTTTCTCACAGTTCTGGAGCTGGGAAGTCCAAGATCAAAGTTTCTGCAGGTTTGGTGTCTTCTGAGGCCTCTCTCCGTGGCTTGCAGAAGGTTGCCTCTCGCTGTATCCTCACATGGTCTTTCCTCTGTATGCACGAGTTCCTGGAGTCTCTCTGTGTCCCCAAATTTCCTCCTTTTATAAGGACACTAGTCAAATTGGGTTAGGGCCCACCCTAATGTCCTCATTTAAACTTAGTCAACTGTTTACAGGCCCTCTCTTCAAAAAGTCACATTCTGAGTTATTGGGCTGTATGCAGACGGTTAAGCTCACTAGGACCCAAACCACATCTTTTTGGCTGCTGGAGATTTGATTTCTCTGTTGGCTCTGACTTAAGGATGCTTAGGTATGTTTCTGGATCCTGGTGGCTCAGCAATCACTTAGCTGGATCTGACCAAGCAGAGCTTGCCCAAGCAGAACCCTAAGAGGCCTCCGCTGGGTACAGGAAAGCCTTAGTTCTGACAAGCCAAGTGTTCCAGAGAGATTTCCCTTCACTAGGGGTCTTTGGCACTGTATGGTGGCCATTCTCAAATTCACATAAATGGAATAAAAAACAGTCCCTGATTTAATCTGCTGTTCCAGCCCCTGTGAGGACACAGCTGGTGAGGGTGTGCTGCTCTATTCACAAGCCAGTCGCCTCTCTCTAGCCTTGCAATAATTTTGTTGTCTTTGTTATTCTATATCCTGCGGTGACTTCCCTGAGTGCAGTGAGTGATTAATTTAGCTGGTGTCACAGGCTACAACATGTTGATATAAAGGGAAAAAGAAAGAAAAAGGGAAGTGTGGAAAGGGTGGAAGGCTACCGAGGCAAACATGCACAGGACCCAAGTTCCAGCCCTCACACAAAACACCCCATTGGCCAAAGTAACCCTGTGACATTGTTTTTGTGAACATAAGTATGAACCTCTGAATGGTTGAGTTCCGAAATTCAAAGCCTGAAACTCTCCCAGGGCTCTCTAACTTCCTCTACTGCCTCTGAAACATCAATAGCTTCAGGAAATAATGAAAAACAAATCAGAAATAAAATCAGCACTTGAAAACTCATGGTTTTCTATAAAAAGGGCATCTACTGTTCAAATGCCAGTTCATAACAGAGCAAGATTCAGGATCTTGTGTGGAAACAAATTCCAGTTTAAAACAAATTCCCTTTTGCAGTTCTAATGCCCAATTTAACCCTTTATCCTTCTTGGCTCACAAAGCTGAGAAGGGCTCATGCAGCTACAGATTTGTGAGACATCTTATTGTTTACCAATCTTAGGTGGAAACTTGTCTGCACACACAGTTGTCAATATTGGTGAGGGAGTTCATCCAAGGGATAATTCTCTCTATACTCCACATAAGGCAGCTAGATGCTTTTTTTAAACCTTGGGAAGGGTTTAATTTCATGTGTGCTTGTGAACCATCAGGAGCCTACGTGTTGTACAGTTTCCACCATCTGTAATCCAATTCCCTCCCTCACCATTCTGTCATCTTGCTTTTAAATATTAGGTTAAGAAATAACTTAAGAGGGAATAATTTTTTTGTTTTTGCACAAAGCCCAGATTTTGGCAATTTTATCTTAAAAAGATAAAATCTTAAAATTTTAAAGAGAGAGCTATAATAATCTCATTTAAAAGTGATACCACTTAACTAAAGAAAATATAGAAATATTTTCTTAAAAGCCACCCAAAATCTCATCACACAGAGGTGACCACTGGTAACATATGTGGGCTAATATTTTTTTATATCACAAATGTATGTGTGTGGATGTATATTTCTATACTTTAATCTAAAAATGGGATAAATGTTGTATATATTAGTTTGTAACTTATTTCTCCACTTAGTAAATTGTAAACATCATTTCATGGCATTCAGTTTTTTTTCTACATTATTTTTAATGTCTGCACAGGATTCATTTAATTGGAGCAGAGGAGGTGTGTAAAATGATACATGCTCTAATTTCATTTAAAAAAATATAAAAGAAAAAGTGAAGATTACTTAAATTCCTCCCACTTAATATAAACCACTGTAAATGTTTGGATGAGCAAGCTTCCTGAGAGCTCTCTTTCTGTCTGATATTTTGTTCTCCAAGTGGTGTTCTGTAATCTGCTTTTAAGCATTTGACAATTGGTCAAGGAGAAAGTTTCCTGTCCATACATATTTTAAAGTTCAACATTGTATTACATTGAATGTAGGTGTCATTGTTTACACAACAAATGCATCATTGGTGAACATTCATATCATTTCCAATGGTTTTTTTTTTTGTTTTTTGTTTGTTCATTTGTTTGTTTTGGCTATTCTAAACAACACTGTGATGAATATCACTGAGATTTTATCAGCTTGAACTTGAATGATTCTGTCCTCAGAGTAAATTTCTGGATGAGGGATTGCTGAGCATTTTAACTACTAAAGTGACATTCAGAAAAGTATCAATATATATCTCCACCAAATAGCATGAAGACAGAACGATACTCAGCAACACTGATTTTGTTAACTTAAAACTTTTTTGCCCATATTTTAGGAGAAAAATGTAATTTATTCTTATTATTTACATTTCATTGATTATTAGCATGGTTGAAATCTTTTCGTGTGTTGAATGTAATTGAATTGTCTGAATTGTCTCTTGAATTGTCTGTTCATGTCCTATGCTCATGTAAAATTTTTCTTCTTCCCTAGGGACTAGCAAGATGTCTGACTAGAGGCAGCTGGCATGTGCTTCTTCTTCAGAGAGCAATCAGGACATCCATCCAATTCCTATATTTTGAATAGATTGTCAGAGAAAGAACGCTTGAGGATAACAGGCGACAGGGAGACACAAAGGGTGAAGGTAGAAGCCAGACTGCCTGCACGGAGCCACTGAGAGCCTTGAGCAGCCCCCAGACCCAGACCTAGTGAAGGGGTAAGCAGGAGACCTTTGGGGCTCTGCACTCTTGCCTCAGACCTTTGCAGTTGTGGTTACAGGGGAGCTCCTCTACCCCTACAGGCCTCCAGAATGGCATGCGGAGCTGCTAGGAAATCATGCAGAGGGGCACTGCTTGAACTCACCTGGCATTCCAAGCCTTCCAAACCCACCTGGGCACCTTTGCCCAAAGCCATTCCAGGAGCCCTTCCCTTAATGCTCTAAGCCCTGCCCTGAGGCCACTGCTGCCCCACTGCTGGGCCACAGAGGGAAACAGGAACCCGGGTGATCTCCCCTGCCCCAAGGTCAAGTTTCACCCTGGCAGCTTGTTAATACTGAGGGGAGTTCAGACCATGAGCTCCATGCCTGCCAACCTTCCCCAGAGCTGCCCACTTGGCTGCTGCCACAGAGAAGGGCATACCTCTCCCAGTGGGCTTACTGCAGTGTAACCGCCGTTGACCTGCTTGAGTGTTCTGCAGGCAGCCTGGGACTAGCCCACCTCTCCCTATCACAGTCAGCTCTTGAACTCAGGGGGCCTGCCAACACATCCACGGGCGTGACTCCATACTCCCAGGACTCAATCATGCTGTTAAGGGATATGAAGGGGAGATTTGTGAACTGATCTTGAGTGGGGAGGGAGAACTGAGAGGTGAGTGTGGTATGGGTTTGTGCTGCAGTGCACGTGCAGGCTAGCCCTCCCCCCACAGAAATGGCCAGGCAAGCTGTGCATTTCTGCCCTGGGCGGAGAAGCTCACAACCTGCAGTGAGTTTGCTGCCTGAGTATGGTTGCTTTTGACTGGCCTTTGGTTCTGGACTGCCCCTCCCCAAAGAGCAGGTTCATTTGCATGGGGGGGCACCTCTGCCCCTCCTAGAGGCTTTCCCCAGAGGCCCAGGAGCTGACCTTTGTTGAGACAGTGCTTGCTCCACATTTGGGTAGCCCACTCCATCCTCCCCTTCCTCCCCCCCTCCCGCCCCCAGCTTCACCCGCCATCTGCCTTGGAGGTGGTGGAGCACAAGAAGAGACGTGCTAGCAATTTCAGGGCCTCACACATTGCCTGGGATATCCAAGTGCTTCTGATTGGCTAGGGCCAGGCATAGGCCCCACAAACACCACCACACCTGGCTCACTCCTGCAAGCATCTCCTACTGGCATGGAGGTGAACTTGTACAGCCCATTTCATCATTTACTGATTCTACTGGCCAACTCTTACCCACAAGCGCCACCTACTGGCCTGGAGACTAAGTTGGACATCCCAATATAATTAATACTGTTAGACATACACAGCATGAGGAAAGAGATAAGATTCCAGTGACCTCCATCTCCCCTCGTTGACAGGAGGCAGGGAACCTGCCCACACACATAGTCTACAAATAACTAATATTTGAGAAAACCACCACACTAAGGCTGTCTATAACCAAGGAATTCATTCAGAGCCTAGGCCCCCTAAAAGTACCCACAAGAAAAGCCAAAGGTCATTACCAACATAGGCTGCACTTACACCATTAAGAGGGAGAAAAAAGTCCCATCTAAACAAAAGAAAATTCAAAAACAAGAAGTGACAGCTTCTCTAGATAAGGAGGAATTAGTGCAAGAACTCTGGCAGCATTCTAAGACAGAGTGTAATGACACCCCTGAAGGATCACATCAGCTCTCGAACGATGGATCCCAACCAAAGCAAAAGTACTGAAATTACAGACAGAGAATTCAAAATATGGATTGTGAGGAAGCTCAATGAGATCCAAGAAAAAATGGAAAACTATCTCAAAGAAATCAGAAAAATAATTCAGAAGACAAATGCAAAATTTACTATAAAGCTAGACATATTTAAAGAAAAAAACAAACAGAACTTATGGAAATGGAAAATTCATTTAGGGAAATACAAAAAACAGTGAAAAGTTTTAACAGTAGACTAGACCAAGCAAAAGAAAGAATTTTAGAGCTTGAAGACAAGTCTTTTGAATTAAGCTAGTCAGTCAAAAATAAACAAACTAGAATCAAAAGAAGTGAACAAAGTCTTTGAGAAATATGGGATTATATAAAATGCCCAAACATAAGAATCATAGGTATCCCTGAGGGAGAAGAAGAAAAAGAAAAAAGCTTGGAAAACCTATTTAAGAGAATAATAGAGGAAAACTTTCACGGTCTTGCTACAGACTTAGACATCCAGATACAAGAGGGTCAGTGAACTTCTGAAAGATTCATTGCAAAAGGACATCAAGGCACATGTTCTTCTAACTGGCCAAAGTCAACATTAAGGAGGAACTCCTATGAGCCATGAGGTGAAAATATCAAGTAACTTACAAAGGAAAACCTGTGAGACTAACAGCAGACTTCTCAGCAGAAACCTTACAAGCCAGAAGGGATTGAGGTCCTATCTTTACTCTTCTTAAACAAAATAACTGTCAGCCAAGAACTTGTATCCTGCAAAACAAAGTTTCATAAATGAAGGAGAAATAAACAAGCACATGCTAACAGAATCTGTCACCACTAGACCATCCTTACAAGAAATACTTAAAGAAATTCTAAATATGAAAAGGAGAGGTCAATACTCAACAGTATAAAAACACTTGAAAGTAAAAAACTCACAGCTCTTATAAAACAGCAAGACAAAGAAGAATGCAAAGCAACTAGGTAAAAATCAACACGATGACTGGAGTAATATCACACATATAAATATTAACATTGACTGTAAATGGTCTAAATACCCCACTTAAAAGATATACATTGGCAGAATGGATTAAAAAACATACTAAATATCTGCTGTTTCCAAGAAACCCATTTAAGTCACACAGATTCTCAGACTCAAGGTGTAAAAAGGTGGAAAAAATATTACACCCAAGTGGAAACCAAAAATGAGCAGGAGTAGCTATTCTTATATCAGATAAAACAGACTTTAAATCAACAATAGTAGAAAAAGACAAAGAAGGTCATTATGTAATGATAAAGGGATCAATTCAACAAGAAGATATAACATTTCTAAATATATATGCACCTAACACCAGAGCCCCCATATTTGTAAAACAAATACTACTAGACTTAAGGAAAGTAATAAACAGCAACACAATAGTATGGGAAACTTCAACACTCCACTGATGGAATTAGATCATCAAGGCAGAAATTCAACAAAGAATTTAAAGAGCACTATAGAAGAGATGGGCCTAACAGATATCTACAGAACATTCTACCCTCAAATTGCAGAATATATATTCTACCCATTAGCACATGGAACATCTTCCAAGATAGACTATTTTTAGGCCACAAAACAAGTCTCAACACATTTTAAAAAATCAAAATCATATAAAGTATCTTCTTGGACCACAGCAGAATAAAACTAGAAATCAATTCCAAGAGGAAGTCTCAAAACTATACAAATACGTGGAAATTAAACAATCTGCTGATGAACAATCTTTAGGTCAATGATGAAATCAAGATAGAAACCAAAAAAATTTTTGAAATGACATAACATCAAGATGGAGGGAATCCTCAGTAATTCATTCTCCAAAGCCAGTATTATCCTGATAACAAAGCCAGGAAAGGACACAACAAAAAAAGAAAACTATGAACCAATATGCTTGATGAACATAGATGCAAAAATCCTCAACAAAATACTAGCAAACTGAATCCAAAAGCACATCAAAAAGATAATTCACCATGATCAAGTGGGATGCAAGGATGGTTCAACATATGCAAATCAATAAATATGATTCACCACATAAGCAGAATTAAAAATAAAAACCATACGATCATCTCAATAGATGTGGAAAAAACATTAGTTAAAAATCCAGCACCCTTTCACAATATAAACCCTCAACAAACTAGGCACAGAAGGAACATACCTGTAGATAATAAAAGCCATATATGATAAACCCACAGCCAACATCATACTGAATGGGGAAAAGTTGAAAACATTCCCCCTAGGAACTGGAAGAGGACAAGGATGCCCATTTTCACCACTTCTATTCAAAATAGTACTGGAAGTCCTAGCCAGAGCAATCAGGCAAGAGAAAGAAATAAAGAGTATCCAAATGGGAAAACAGAAAGTCAAATATCCTTGTTTGTCAATGATATGGTCTTACACATGGAAAACCCTAAAGACTCCTCCAAAAGGCTCTTAGAATTGATAAATGAATTCAGTGAAGTGTTAGTTTACAAAATCAACATGCACAAATCAGTAGCATTTCTATACACTAATAACAATGAAGCTGAGAATCAAATCAAGAACTCAGTTCCATTTACAATAGCTGCAAAAAATATATATATACCTAGGAACACATACTTAACTACAGAGGTAAAAGAGCTGTAAAAGAAGAACTACAAAATGCTGATAAAAGAAATCATAAATGACACAAACAAATGAAAAGACATCCCATGCTCATGGATTGGAAGAATCAATATTGTTAAAATGTTATACGGCCCAAAGTAATCAATAGGTTCAATGCAATTCCTATCAAAATACAAATGTCACTATTCCCAGAACTAGAAAAAAATCCTAAATTTCATATGGACTCAAAAAAGAGCCTGAATAGCCAAAGCAATCCTAGGCAAAAAGAACAAATCTGGAGGCATCACATTACCTGACTTCAAATTATACTACAAGGCAATAGTAACCAAACAGCATGGTACTGGTATAAAAGTAGATACATAGATCAATAGAACAGAATAAAGAATCCCAAAATAAAACCATATACTTGCAACCAACTGACTCTCAACAAAGCAGACAAAAACATACCCTGGGAAAGGATATTCTATTCAATAAAAGATGCTGGGAAAATTGGATATCACGTGCAAAAGAATAAAACTGGTTTCCTGTCTCTCACCATATACAAAAATTAACTCAAGATAGGTTAAAGACTTAAATGTAAAATCTGAAACCACAAAAATTCTAAAAGAAAACTTAGGAAAAACTATTCTCAACATTGGCCAGGCAAAGAATCTATGACTAAACCCCAAAAGCAAATACAAGAAAAATGAAAACAAATAAATGGAACTTAATTAAACTAAGAAGCTGCTGCACAGCAAAAGAAATAATCAATAGAGTAGATAGACTACCTACAGAATGGGAGAAAATAGTTGCAAACTATAGACACAGCAAAAGACTAATATTCAGAATCTGCAAGGAACTCAAACAAATCAATAAGAAAACAACAAGTAACCCCATTAAAAAGTGGGCAAAATACATGAACAGATATTTTTCAAAAGAACAAAAACAAATGACTAACAAACATATGAAAAAATCCTCAACATAGCTAATCATCAGGGAAATGCAAATTAAAACGACAATGAGATACCACATTACCCCTGACAGAATGGCCATTATTAAAAAGAAAAAACTTTAGATGTTGGCACAGAAGTGGTGAAAAGAAATGCTTATACACTGTTGATTGGCATGTAAATTACTACAACCTCTATGGAAAACAATATGGAGATTTCTCAAAGAACTAAAAGTGGATCTACCATTTGATCCAACAACCCCACTACTGGGTATCTACCCAAAGGAAAAGAAGTCATTATATCAAAAAGACACCTGCACTCATATGTTTGTCACAGCACAATTCACAGTTGCAAAGATATGGAATCAACCCAAATGCCCATCAGCTGATGTGTGGAGAAAGAAAATGTGGTATATATATGCCATCGTATACTACTCAGTCATAAAAAGGAAAGAAATAATGTCTTTTGCAGCAACTTGGATGGAACTGGAGGCCATAATCCTAAGTGAGGTCATTCAGGAATGGAAAAACAAATATCACATGTTCTCACTGATAAGTGGGAGCTAAACTGTGGGTACGCATGGTCATAAAGAGGGTCACAATGGACATTGGAGGTTAGAAGGGAGAGGCTGGGAGGGGAGTGAAGGATGAAAAAATTACTTATTGGGTACAATGTATACTATTTGGGTGACAGGTACACTAAAAACCCAGATATCACCACTCTACAGTTCATCCATGAACAAAAAATCATTTGTATCCCCTAAATCTATTGAAATATATAAAAATAAATTCATTAATTAAATAAAATGAAATTTAAAAATACAAATAAAAATGTTTCTTATTAATTTGTAAGAATATTTGCTTAGTATTAATAATACTGATTTGTGATCTATCATTTGTCTTGTAAGTATTTTTCCTATTTTGCTTCTCTTTCAATTTTGTTTATGACATTTTAATGAAGTCAAAGTTTACATTTTGTAGTGAAATTAGTCAATTTTTATGAGTTTTAATTACATAATTAGAAAGTTCTTTCCCAGTCCAAGATTATAAAAAATTATCACCATCTTCTTTGAGAATGTTAATGGTTTTATTTTTTATTACATTTAAAACTTTGACCTATTTAGAATTTATTTTAACGCATCCAACTCTTTATTCTAAATGGTTACCCATTGTGTCAATACCTATTGAATAATTCATTTTTTCCCCTATTAATTTGAAATGCTACATTTATACTTTCTAAATTCCCATGTTTTAGAATTGTTTTAAAAAAACTGTTTTTATTGCAAAAACGCACAAGCATCAAAAAGTATACACAATGTTTTCCTTTCATCACTAACCCCTCCTTGTTCCTCAGTTCCCTTCCCTAGGGGTAAACATTTTCTAGAAGTGCTCTAGACATACAAGCATGAGATGTATGTATGTGTGTGTGTGTGTGTGTGTGAGACACATACATAATACATACAATGTATGCATGTATGTGTATCTCATTTTATATTTACATAAATTACAGCATTCTACACATACTGCTTGGTACCTACTCTTTTTATAACTGCATAGCATTCCATTGTATGTATGTACCATAATTTTTTAAAACAAATAGGCTGTTGCCAACTTTTTCAGTCTTTGTCTATGAACAACAATGCTATAATGAACATCTCACCTCATACTTCTTACACGTGTGGATAAAATATTGGACAAATTCCCCAAGTGTCACCTGCTGGGCCAAAAAAGTATGTGCACTTTGTATTTGGTAGATATTACCAAACTGTCCTCTGAGGAGGGTGAACTAATTTATACTCCTGTCTACAGTGAATGAGCATGTTTGGATCCTTGCCTCATGTATTCTTTTAAATCTTTCTCAACATGAATATTGAAAAATGTTAACCAATTGTTCAAGTAAATTTCTTTTATTATTAGTGAGGTTGAGAATTTTTTCACGTATTTATGAGCCTTTTATCTTTTTTTAACACAAATTTCATGATCCTGTTCCTTGTCAAGTTAAGAGAACTTCTTACATGTTGAGAAAATTCATAATTTGTCAGTACTATGTGTTTTAGATGTTTCTCTGGTTGGTCATTTGTCTTTTGACTGTATTAATTATGATATTTTTGCTGTGCATAAAATTTAATTTTTAGGTAGTGAAATTTATTAACTTTTAACTTTATGGCTTCCAGGTTTGCTTCTTGATTAGAAAGTCTTTCACCATTTCAAAAGTATAGATAAACCTCATATTTGCTTCTAGTACTCTTCTAGTTTCATTTTTTAATGTTTAAATCTTTGATTCACCTGGAATCTATCTTGCTGTTAGAGAAAAATTGAGTAATTTCAGTTTTTATTCTTTTCCCAGAGGTCTAGCTAGCAGTTTTCCTAAAACCATTTATTGAAAAATCCATTTTACCATTGATTTAGACTGACGACTTTATAACATATGAAATCTCCATATAGTTAGGTCTACTTCTAGACTTTCAATTCTGTACCATTGGTTTACTCTTTCAAGTCTGTGCTGATACTACATAGTTTTAATTATTATAGTTTTATAATACTTTTTAATATATGATAGGGCAAGTCTGCTTCAATAGTTTTTTCCTATTTTTCCTCACTATTCTTGGCAAGTTCCAAAATAAACAAACAATACACAAAGAAAACAATATAAACCCCAGTGGGATTTTTATTGAAATTGCATCAGATTTATAGATTAATTTAGGAATAACTTGCATCTTTACATTATTGAGTCTACCTGTCTATTTTTGTCTCCTTTTATGTACTTTACTAGTTTTAAATTTTTCTTTTTATATTTTTTGTACATTTCTTATTGAGTTTAATTTAATATATGTAATGTTTTTTGCAGCTATTGTGAATGGGATTTCTTCCATTAAAGTTTCTTTCAGATATTGTTTGTCTATTTAAAGTAAACTTAAAGGTCTCACTTCAATAATGATGTTCTTACTTTTATATAGAATTCAGATATATAACCACCACATTATCAAACAGAGCCACACAGAAGACCCACTTCAAACCCCAACCGGGTGTGAACTGATGAAGAAATGGTAGGAAACACTTACCAAGTGGACTGTTAAAATACAGATAATGGACGATAAATTTAATCTTCAGGTAATTGTGCAGTTTTAGAGGGTTTTATAATTTAAAATAAAAGCAAAGGACAGTGCCATTCTCAGCAGAGGACAATAACTTAATATGAATCAATGTTGGTGACCAATGCACTATGAACATTTTGTCACCGATTCCTGCCCCCTCTTCCTTTTCTTCCTGTCTGTGTCAGAGATGCTTTCTCTTAATGCATTCAAAAGGGCTATTTTGGGACTTGAGTCACCTTTCTCTCCTTGTGTCTCTGCAACAGACACAATCCGTCAACCTCCTATCATACACGAAAGAAAAAAATCCGCTCTCCAAGATAGTGGGGCGGTCACTTGGTATTGTGTTTATCATAAGGGTTGAGCCCAGGTTCTCTGATGTTTCTGAGTGTGAATTTTCAGCCACCTCACATGCCCACATTTGGTGCCCTAACTGGCTCAGTTTAGAACAGAACACTTTTGCTGACAAGTTGCGGGGTGCTAATTATATTTCAATCAGAAGTGTGGCCAAAAACCTGAACAAATAAGTCATATGAACTTATGCATAATTATCCCATCATTGGACAATGAGGCTATGCCCTGAGCCTATGTGTGTTGTAGATCTGTATATCAATACCTGAAGCATAGATGCTAAGTTGGCTTGTGGTCAGAAGCAAAACCCCCTAATCATCATAGATACTACAGAAAAAGAGAACTTTATCAGTATGCAACTAGGTGGTGGTGGCTGGCTATGAAGGTGAATCCTAAGAAAAGCATCCTGCATAATAATCATTCTTCATGAAAAGAAAACCTGACCTTTAACTGGGGGTTAGACCCTCTTTCTTTGAGGATGCAGCTGCCCCACTACTAATTTATTACAGCTCTATTGCCCCAATACTGCCCCACTGCTAATTTATAACAGCTCATAAATGGGAGGATTGAAAAAGGCTGGAAGTAAACTGTAATGTCCCCTGAATTGCAGACTCAAATGGACAACTGCCTACTTGACATCTCCACCCAGTTTTAGCAGGACCAAAACTGAGCTTCTCTCTTCCCTCAAACCTGCTCCTCCCATGTTCTCCCCATCCAGGATACCCCTTCAGCCTCAATGCCTCCCTTATCTCACAGCCCATATCTGATCCATCAGCAAATCTGGGTGGCTTTACCTTTGAACTCTCTCCAAAATCTAAGCACTCTTCACATCCACGCTACTACCTCGCAGGTCCAAGCCACCACCATCTCTCACTGTTGCACTGGCCTCCTAACTGGTCTATTCTCAACAGGGGGCCAGAGTGATCCTGCTAAGATCTAAGTTGTATCAGTCATTCCTTTGCTGAAAACCCTCCAATGGCTCCACATCACACTCGGAGTAGAAGCCAAGGTACTTACCATGTCCTGTGATGCCCCCCGTTTCTGGGCTCCAGTCTCATTTCCACCACTGTACTCCTCCATTCCACCTCGTATGCCCACTCTCGTCCCCTTGCTCACTGGTGCTCCTCGGTCACACCGGTATGCTCCCCCCTCAGAGTCTTTGCACCCTCTTCGTGGAAGGCTCTTCTCCTGGATATTGCATGGCTCACTCACTGCCTCTCCTCCTTAAGGTCTTCACTCACATGTCAGATGAAGAGCAGGTCCTTCCTGGACATACTATCTAAAACTGCAACCGCTCCCTGCCGCTTCTGCCTCCTCCCTTCCTCATTATTCTCCTCAGATTTCAGCCCATGACATATTTCACATTTTACTTATTTATTGTCTTCTAGAGTATAAGGTCTTGGAGGGCAACGATTTTTATTTGATTTGTTCACCTGTACCCAGAAGAGTGCCTGGCGCATAGTAGGCTTTATAAATATTTGTTGAATAAGTGAATAAATGATTAAACAGGTACTTGAGGGTAAGGGCATAATAAAATAATAACATAGAACTTTCATAAGAGACATTTTTACTTCTTAAATTAGGTACTTGAAAGTCTCTTTGATAGAGGCATATGTTAACATCTTTTTTTTCCTTTGTAAAATAATACCATTAACTTATCAAAGTTTCAAACTTTTAATATCAACTGCTACCCCTTACAGTGGTTTTATTTTTCCTTGAAGGCTCTGCAGGGCAGGGGAAGGTAGGTCTGTGTGGCTCTCTGCTTAAATTGAAGACTTCACAGGTATTATAGTGATGATGTCATCCATAAAGACAGCTGTGTCCAGTGCCATTCTTTCCAATGGGACAGGGGACTGGGGAAGACTTTCACTGGGCCAGTTCAACTATGAATACAATGTTGCTAATCATAAAAGCAAAATTCCATGTGTTGCAGGTTAACTGGGCCCCAGTGAAGTCAGACTAAAGAGAGACAGATTTTAGCATGGCCAAAAGCATTTCTTGCCAGTGGCATTAAATCCAATCTGAAATGAGAACAGAATGATCTAACTTAAGTGTTTGCCTGGTGGTACACTGTAGTGACCAGAGCCTATTATGACGTATGTCACAAAAGTCTCAGGGTCTCCGCTCATCATCTCATGTGGTCTGATAATCTCAGTCCCTTGAAATTTTTCCTCTTGCTTTCTATTGATATGTCAGCTACTCATTAAGTACATACCCGAAAGTGAATTTTTGTTAAACAAAATCTAATTTATATTCATTACACACCACTGCCATTAATATAAAGCCAATTAAGTTTTTGTTTTATGTTTCCCCTCACCTATTAATTAATTTTGTAATTGGGCTTCTAAAGATTAGAAAACCAGCAACACATATAGAGCCAATTACTTATTTTTCTAAAGCCAGGTCACTTTAACATTCAAAACAATAAATTATAGCCATGCTATGAAAAATAAACTTCATTCTAAGACTAGTTGATGTAGTCAGTGGAGAGCAGAGAGTTTGAAGAGAGTATTCTCAGATTAAATGCTGTATGATTCCTTCTACATGCACTGTATGATTTGGAGAAGCAACTCTGACTTGGTACCTCCTAGAACTTCTATGCATACAGTGAAAACATATATATGAAGGCTTTCATTATGCCTGATTTGGTTTTCCCTTATCAATAAGGCTCCATACCTCAATTCCCAGGTGGAAATTCAGTACCACTGTAATATCAAGCAAGTTCAGTGCAATGAACTGTGGAGGATTACATATTTACACCACAATATAAATATCCTAATATGAAAAATGTATATTCATGGTTCATCCTACAGGAGCAATTTTCTTAGTTTTGTTGGCCAATGGCCACTTTCTTAGAATGGTGTCTGAAGTATGAGATACCAATTTCTTACTTGGATGGGGGCAAGGAGATATGCATATAACATACAGCTGATGAGAATGGCATTCTGTTTCACAACTTGTAAATGCTGGAGGAGATAAGGAGAAACATCCACCCGGGTATCAGGGATCTATGTTTAGTTTTGTTCTGCTTTTATTTTTAACTACATTTCAAGACGATTGTGTTGAAAGGGAAACATTTGAATCCTGGGTCTCATCCCAGATGGAACCCTACACTACACAGGTAGTGTCACTGAGTTCTGCTGCCTCCCGACTCATGTATCAGGTTTTTTCATCTCAGGAACCCCCAGAAAATGCTCTCAGGCACCCCACACCCTGATCATTGCAGGAGGGGCCTCATTCTCTATCTCTGCTAATAACTAGTGGGATATTATATTCGGGCTTACAATCTAGAAGAGTGTTTTTCACTCTGCCAGATTGTGGAATTAATTGTGGCACAACTATCATTTTTAAGTGAAATACAACAGAATAGAAAATATCAATGGGTTTCATATGTAATAGGAACAAATGTTTTACAACTTCTAGGGGCGTGTAGGTGTATACTGTGTATCGATATGAAATTGATTGCTTACTAGAGGTAAGTCCAAAAGGTTTGACTTACAATTGGCATTTACAGCAAATTGCAGTTGTTCACCAATATTTGTATTTTCTCTTCCAGCTAGGACATCTCAAGCCTCTCCCACAGTTAGGTATACCCATATGACTGAGATTTGGCTAGGGGAATGTAAACAGAAGAGCCATGCCTTCTTTCCAAACTTTGCCCATGAAAACTTCCCAAGCATGATCCTTGCTTTTTCAGTCTGCAACTGAATTGAGAGAGCCCAGAGGAAGATGGAGCCACAAGATGGAAGGAATCTGGGTTCCTGAATGTGTGTGTGGAACGCTGTTTGCTCACCAACCCACACTGAACTGTGAGGGGAGTGAAAAATAAACCTTTTGTATTAAGCCACTGAGACTGGGAGTTTGTTATTATAATACCTAATTTTACTTACTGATACCAGACTGATAAAAGAGTGAACTCCAAAGGAAGGCCCTGCTCTCCTGCCTCTGATCTTATTACAGATCCTT
The DNA here is from genome assembly GCA_023783475.1 of Daubentonia madagascariensis. Lineage (NCBI taxonomy): Eukaryota > Metazoa > Chordata > Mammalia > Primates > Daubentoniidae > Daubentonia > Daubentonia madagascariensis. The sequence goes on from JAKFHU010001670.1 coordinate 23,410,539, forward strand.
TAAAACACAGCACCCAAGAAACACTAATGTACAGAACATTTATGAGGCTTATCTTTCCTCACAGCCTAGCTGCACTTCCGCATTTTAACTATGACTTAATCTCCCAGCTGGACCCAGGCTTTCCAGCTGATTATATTCATACCCTTGGCTCAATGGGTTTTAGTAACTGAGTCCCACTGAGCTCACAGCCAGTCCTTCCCCAATCTCCTCTAGATCCCTGTACATGATTCATGATCTATTTCAGCCTTTTCATTTCATTTCATTTGTCAGGATGTGACTAATTTCTAATAAACTAATTTCTGATAAAAATTGTAATGTGTGTTAGGACATTCTCTTTCTAAAAAAAGAATTTGCATAATTACAACAACCATAACAATGAGTAACAATAGTTAGTATGTACTGAGTGCCTACCTTCAGGCATTGGGCTAGATGTTTTTTATATATATATGTGTATATATATATAACCCCTAATTCTTACAACAATTCAGTAAAGTAGGTATTATTACTATACTCATTAAAAGATGAGGATAGTGAAGCTCAGAGAGGTTAGGGAATTTGTCCCAGGTCACACAGCTAGAATGTGCCACAGTCAGAACTTGAATTTACATTTATCTGATGACCAACCCTATACCCTTTCTACATCATGCTCCATCCTGATGACAAAAAAAAACCCCAAAACAAACAAAGCAAAAACCAAAAAACCCCCAGATGTTCAATAGTGAGAAGTTTAGATTCTAGAAGCTGAAGAGGCTTCTTGGGAGCCCTCAGGTCACCCTACAGAAGAGGGTACCTGTTCATGGAGGTCCTATTATACACTGAACCCTCCTGACCTTTTAATTCACTTGTGGATACTGGGAGACCAGGGAGATCGGAACTAAACTAAACAGCTTAATGGAGGTGGCAGCCACCATTTGCAGCACACACGGCAAGAGAATCCCAAGTTTCCAACTATGTAAAGTGTCAGCATAGCTCTGTGCAGCTTGGACAAGGAGCTGTGAACTAACAGGAATAAATGGAGACCATTAAAGGCTTATTTTAGTATAAATAGAACTAGCCAGATTGTGTCTTCAGACATAAAATCTAGACCCATGGTTTTTGAGGGGGCATTCTAGACAATCCACCAGTGAGTGGAAAGAAAATATTAGATTTTCTCTCAACATTATAACTTTATTTTAAAATAAGACAGAATTAAGCTTTTCTAACATCTAATAAATAGGCTAACGCTGATGTTATCCTTCCTTCCTTATGTCACATGTGACAAGCAGCACACAGGCCATGTCTTGAGGGAAGATGGGAGTTCTATGGCACAGGAGGGTTGAGAGCACAGCCCTTACTCTTTCTTTCACTTTGTGTTTTGCAACCCACTTCAGTTTACATGCCCCTGTTTGAGTGGATTTATATGTTACGTTATCTGGTTTTAACAAAACCAATCTTTTAAATTAAAAAAAATTTTTGTTCTGTGGCTTAAAATATTCCTGCAAAGAATCTGAATGTTGAAGATAATACTAATAAGGCAAGCACAGGCGAACAAGAAAATGACAGAGCTGACCCTTGTGCTACATATGGTACCCTTGTATTTGTTTTGATCGTGGCCACATCATGAGTTAGAGTCATGATGACTTACTCAAATATGACAAAAATCATCAAGATTCTTAAAATGTGGACTTATCACTATCATCAATGCTGAGCCTCAACCCAAGTGTATGTTGTGCTTTGAGATGTTAACTAATTACTGAACTACATGTAGATAGTTTATAAATAAATGTGGGGGGGTGCTGTTCAATTTTGTTTTTTTTACTGATAGTACCTGACAAAAAAGTTTGATGTAAAAGACCTTGGTGCAGCTCAGCTCATGGCACTTTCCATAATTCAGAAAGCACTGCCAAGGTATTGAATGGCTAGATCTGGATAATCTGCAGGAAATGCTTGGGCCTCTGAAGTTACACCTCCCCGCCCCTTCATCTGAGCCTCCAGAGCTGCACTACCAACCCTAATTGCCTTCATAAACAAGGCAAAATCATTTTCAGCTGCCTGCGACTCTGCTGGGCAGATTTTGCTTTTCATCAAACTTGCTGTTCTGCATCAAGCGTGGTTGGAATGATTTGGTCTTGATTTGGATTCAGAAGCTTCATTCACTTACTGCTCTAAGCAAAGTTTAAGCAAAATATTTACCTCAATAATTTGGCTCAAAAATTTCCTCAAATTAAGGCAAACTGTTCAGCCAGGTCACTGCACAAAGCCCTACAGCAGGAGAGAGCTGTGAAAAAAAGGGTGCAGTTGGAGGGGGAAGCCACATGCTGACGAGATGCAGTCAAAAGTATATACAACATTTATTAGCTAAAGTACCGTGAAAAGCCATCTAATCAGTCAGTTTCCTCTCATTAAATGTTAATTAGTTCATATAAGCTTCCTGCACAGGAAAGTATCAGGTACTTAGCTAGCATTAGAAAAGAGACAAGTCACACAGGGAGTCTTGGAAATGACAGACACAGAGCAAGGACACTGTTACCTCACTGGGTGACATTTTTGTTTGAAGGCATATGTGGGCTCCCTGCGGAGGACACAGAAGATCTGCCAGAAACAAACTCAGACCAAAATTTTCATTCTGGTAATGACAGAATTCTCTGAAATAACATTTGTTGAGTTTTAAAAGCACACTTAGTGGGATTAACTCCTAAACCAAATACTATGATTACATTTAGATACATTTGCTCACACCGTTTACAACCACAGACCAGGATAATCATATCATATTAAATGGCCCTTTATCTAGATTGTTTTATGCTTAGCAAACCACCTTGGTAAAAAGCTATGAAAGTAAGGGGAACAAAACTTGAGGGCATTGTGATTGGGAATAAGTCATAGATATTTGGGGCTGGAGGAACTATAAAAATAACTACTTGGGGCTGACATGCAGCCAGCCCACATGAGCATGGCCAGGCCATTGCTCACAGGAGCACCTGCTCTGATTGGCCAGTGTCTGACCCCAAACAGTTGCTAAATATCAAAAATATCACCCCTGATGAGCTCTGAAGCACTCATTTCACAGATAAAGACACAGCCACCCAGAGAGATAAGGTGATTTGCCCCCCTACACATCTTGCTAAGAGAGAAACAAAACTTGGATTTTTGGTGGCCCCACAACACTCTCTTGCCCTGAACTTTGTTGCCATTTCTATGTATAAACATAGCATAAGCATGATGCAACAAACACCTTTTGACACAAAGTGAGAAGGGTCATTAAGCAGATTGGACCAATGCTTTGACAGCAGGGAAAAGACCTATAAATTGATACTTTTTTTTCAAAAGAATATTGAACATTTATTGAGTGCTTGCTATGTGATAGGCACAAAACTTTACAAATGTTAACTAATTTAATATTTACAGTAGCCTACTAAGTAGTTATTGTCATCAATTCCATTTGACCTATGGGAGAACTGGGGTGCAGAGAGGTTAAGTAACTCACTATGGAGGCAGACTTCTAAGATGGCTCCCAGTGAACCTCCTGGTAGTCAGAATCTGTGTAATTCCCTCCCTTTGGCTGTGGGCTGGACCCAATGACCCACGTCAAACAATACAGTGAAACGGATGGGATATCACTTCCTTGATTAGGTTACAAAATATTGTGACGTCTGTATTACTAATAGACTCTTTTTCTGTTGGCTGTGATGAAGCAAGCTACTATGTAAAAGATGCCCATGGGGCAAAGAACTGAAGACAGCCTCCAGGCAACAGCCAGCAAAGAATTTAGGCTCTCAGTCTAATAGTCCTAAAGGAACAGAAGCTTATGAACAACCATGTGAGTGAGCTTAGATGTGGATCTTTTCCCAGTCAAGCCTTCAGATGGGACCACAAACCCTGGGCCAATGCCTTGATTGCAGCCTTTTGAAAGACTGAGAAGCAGAGGATACAGCTAAGTCATGCCTAGATTCATGACACACTCAAACCATGAGATAATAAATATGTGTTGTTTTAAATCACTTAGTTTTGGAGTAATTTGTTATAAAGCAAAAGATAACTAATATATTTTCCCAAGAGCATACAGCTAACAAGTGCTAGGGACAGGATTTGAACCCACATAGTCTGGCCCCTGATTCTATCATCTTAACCACTGCCACCCTCCTGCCTCTCAGCAGGTACACCACAATCCTCGTTATGATCATCATCACCACCAAAACCATCACTACCTCTCCATCATCATTGCATCACCATCATGACTACTATGTGCTAAGTGCTTTACATAAATGATTTCATTTAATACTCAAAATGACTCTGCAACCCCAACTTTACACTTATTTTTTTAAAAAAAATCCTGAGACTCACATAACATAAGCTCACCCAGGGTCAAGTAGAAAATTCAGAACTTAGACCAGCTGACTCCAAAGCCCATGCCCTCCACCACCAAACTGCTGCTTCTCTGTAGCCCAAGAGTTATATCCAACCAGTTAATGACACCTTGAGAAATAATTCTTTCCAACACTGGGAAAAAACTTACAACAATTTATTAGTAAATCATTGATAACGAAGTCTACTTGCTGTAGACTTCTTACTCTACCATAGTTAACAATTCCCTGGAAAGTTTCAAGATGTGAGATGCGGGAATACCATGGAAACCTGGAAGCAGAAAAGAATACTTTATTGCATAGCACTTTTTGTTAGCAAATATAACAAAGCATGAATTGAAAATAGCATCAATTGTATGATACTAAGTTTCCTACAAAAATAAAACTCATAAAATTTAATATAATAACTTGTATTGCATATAAAATCTTTAATAATTTCCTCCTGCACATTAGATGAGAAAGTTCATTCTCCTTAGCATAGCCCAAGGTCTGGCCATCTTAGCCCAGTCTAGCTTTCAGCTTGATCCTTAGTCACCAAGACATGAAACTCAAATCTGACCATGTCATATTAGGGCCTTGAATCAGAAATCTATGTTTTTCCTTCCAGACTGAGCACATTACTTAGCACAAGCTCAAAAAAAATTTTTTTAGAGAGAAGACAGTGAGGATGGGATGAAGGAAGGAGGAGAGGGAGGAAGGGAGGAAAGGAGGGAAGGAGGAAGGGAGGGAGGGAGGATTTTGCTCTTTTTACTCTAGCAATACGTCCCCAAATTCACTAAAATGTTCTAATTATGGCATAAGTGAATCACAAAGTATTTTGGCACACTAGTTTATGACAGAGTTCCCTCTGCTAATTAAACAGAAAGAAAGCAGGAATATTGTGTATGTAGTGCATCAAGTATGCAAGCCTTATCCTCTGCTCTCTTTTCCATATCTTGTTCCCATGGTCGTAAGATCCCTTCCAATTTTGCCTTCATAGTTTTTAGTTTCTGTACTTCAACTAAACAAAAAGTACCATGTGTACTTTTTAGGGCAACTAAGGACTCTACTTAAAGGTTGAAGTGCTTCTGCTGGTAGAAACAATAGAATAATTAGCTACAATGAATTATAATGGTTCTAATCGTGTTCTCAGGCCTAGCTGGTAATATAGGACATGCACAAAACCATCCAAATAATGGATGAACCAATTTGCAAATAGTCCTTGAATTCACGTTGTAGATGGGACTATTGGCATGGCCCCATACACTAACTGGCACTTCATTAACTGTCTGTTGGGGGATTTCTTCTATTTCTGTATGAAGTCTCTGACCTGCTTTTTGGTAGGCCAGCTCCACTACCATTGTCTTGACAGGGTCCTTCAGCCTTCAGCTGTCACTTTCATCTTCCAAGCTCACACCCTCTTGTACCTGATTGCCTTAGAGCAAGGGGAGAGGAAAATGACCTCAGTGGTGTTTATTTAGCTCAGTAGGATGGAGAAGTGGCTGGAAGAGGGGGTGATGGGGCTGCTGCCCACAATTCCCAGGGGAAGCCTTGGTAAAGACAGTACGAAACCCACCATGCTTTCATTTCTTAAGTCCAAAGTCAGGCAGAAATTGTTCAATTGCAGCTTTGCCACTTTTCCACGTGTGTGCTTGGACTTCTTTTCATTTTCCTTATAATTTTCCTTATAGTTGTTTAAAGCAATGTGCCTAAAGCTGTATAATATTAAAGAATGTAAGTACTACCATCACCCATTTCTTGTTACCTTTTCCCTCTCAAATCTCTGGGTTTTTTAAATCCCTAAACATTTCTTTTCTCCTAAGCACCCTGTTCACTCCCAGCAAGGCACATTTTCTGTCTTTTAGACACAAACTCTATTTAGGGGCATCTTTTAAAACTTCTTTGGATGCAAAGCTTTATAAAACAGATGATGCCCTTTGACCCAGGGATGCCCCACGGACTGTTGAGGTGTGTAGAACTGTCTGCCTCTTCACTAAATGGTCCCAGACGACTATACTTTTCCAGGTCTTATGTCTGTTTTCTATTACTTTCTTCCTCCTCTCTGCTGCCAATTTATTGTGCCTACTTTGTTTCCCACAAATTCTGACCTACAAAGTGTGTCCCCTAAAAAATCATTTTTTGTTTTTGGAAATCGGAAATAGTTAGGACTTTAGCCATCACTATTCACTTTCTGACCCAGAAGTTTAAAGCTCAAACACAGTGTGATTCTTTAATAAGTATTCCAAGGGACTGAAGAAATGCATTTATGTAAGATGTAAAAGATGGTCACTATAGGAATAAAACCAAAAATAATCAGTATTTACAATGATGATCACAGTCTATATTTAGCATTTTTATTTCAGAAATTGATTTCGCTTTTACTCAAAGTTCTGGAAATAGCCAGATTCATCAGGGGAAGTTTTTCCTGTAGTCACATCTGCCTGACTTTATTGAATTTCCTTTTCTTAATGAATCATGAGGGTTGAGTTAAATGTTAAATAGCAATGTTTATATAGGGAACATGCGTGTTTGCTTTTTCTTCAATTAAGGAAAGACTGGTTGACCTTTGTGCCACTGAGCCTTGTGCTTGTTAATGGCATGGCTTTCCTACTTTATAGGCCATTCTGGTAAATCCTCCTATACCATCTTGTAAGCATAGAGAAAGCACGTGAAAGTTGGCTATCTACTGGGTGGCATCTGCAAAAGGAACCCACGTTCCAGAAAATAGAAGATGGAACACTAGGAAAGGTCTCATTGTAGTGCTGGTGGTTGCTGGGTTGCCTTTGTCTGTGCACAAATGTACATATTAGTAGGATCCTAGGGATGAAAATGTTATTTCAAAAATTCAAAGTTGGGAGGCAATGTAAACCAAGTTTAAGAACCCAGCTGCAGATAGAACTATTAATATTAATATCTAGAGAGCTTTTTAAAAATAAGGAATTCCAGAGCCATACACAGATCTATGGAATCAATTTCCAGGGATTGGAACCTTGGAAAGCTGCATTTGCAGGCAGCTTCTAAATCTTCTCTTCCCCTGGGAGATCGTATCCACTCTCAAGCCTTCCATTACTCATTTATGCTAATGACTTCTAAATTGATAATTTTAGCCCACATTGTTTTCTGAGTACCAGGCCTGTATATACTGAAGTATATTCTGCAGCATATTGCTGCATACTGGACATCTCCATGTAGATGTCCTATAATAAATACTTCCATTTCACCAAGCGTACTAATGATAGTCTCCCTCAGACCTCTTCCTTCTCCTGTTTTCCCCATTCAGTAAATTAATCTCCCTCCCATTGTCCAAGCTGAGACTCCCAGTTGCCTTTTTCCGGACCTCTTCTGTACCTTCAGCCCCCATACCAAGCTCATCATCTTCAGGTTCTATCAATCAGACCGTCTATCAGCCACCTCCATGATCCAGACCCCATCATCTCTCTAGAAGTTTATGCAAGATCCCCTCAATTCCCAACTGAACTGCTTCCAGATTTGCTCATTTCAACTCATCCTTCTCATTACTGCCAAAGTCGTCTTTGAAAAGCACAAAGCAGATTGCATCCTGTCTCTACTACATGCCCTTGAAATGAAAGTCCAAAACCCTCAACATGACCTACAAAACCCTTCACGATTGAAAAAATGCCCTCCTCTTTCGCACTCTTACCTCTCTCTTTGTGCCCTGTCCTCCAGTGCTGCTCACAGAGAGTTCCACAGGCCGTCAGCATCAGCATTGTCAAGGAGCTTGTTAGAAATGCAGAGTCTCAGACCCCACCTCAGATCTCTAAAATCAGAATCTCCATTTTAACAAGATCCTAAGGTGATTAATGTGCACATTCAAGTTTAAGAAGTACTGATCTTCTACAAGTTAGCCTTGTCCCAACTTTTGAGCCTTCAGACCCACTATTTCTTCTTCCTGAAATATTTTTCTTGGTCTCACACCTCAAAGTCTTTTCTGGCTAACACTTTTAAGAGTACACTTAGAAGCCATTTTCAAGAGAAAAATCTTCTGTAATGTCTCATGACTAAGTTAAGTGACCTCTCAAACCTACTTTCATGCACTTTACACATTGTTCCATAGCCAAATTTGCGTAATTGGTTTCTTAAGAGACATCTTATCTACTGTCACATCCCCGGTGTCTAAAATATAGCAGATACTTAGTAAGTATCTGTTGAATGAATGTTAAATGAATAGCACATGCTCATTAAATATAAGTTCAAAAACTCTTGTCAAAATCCAGATATGCTGTGACTCTATCCTTTCCCTGACGATGTGAGACTAGAGACCCTCACACAAGGGGAAATGAGATTAGGCTGGTGTTACTTGTTTTTCATAAACTGTTGCTGGACCCTAGAGATCATCTCTTGTCCTTCTCAATGTTCAAATGCCCATCTCTGGATAATCTTACATAGTCATAGACTGTTAGAACACAAAGAGACTGTGGAATTCATGTGATCCAACCTTCTTCTCTAAAGATAAGAAAACTAGGACCCAGAGTTTGACTTTCACAAAGGGACATATCAAGTTTGGGTAGGAGCCCACAGGTCTACCTCCTTTAAAATCAGAACATATTTGATTCTTCCAAGTATTGGTCTCTCCATACTCCTGTTGCCACTTACAATTCCTTCCATCTACTTAAGAATCTCTCAATTCTCGAAAACACATTTTGTCCTGTGACAGATATTTTAATTTATTATTAGCACCCAAAACGATCTCTTTATATTTTATCACATACTTTTATGTACCTCAAACAAAAGTGAGATCTAACCACACCTGCTGGGCAATAAGTTTGCATGAAAGAAAGGAGGGAAGTTAAAAAGTAATTTAGGAGTACTAACATTAAATAATCTTCCCATATCATCAGACTTGTATCTTCTTTCTTACCCTTCAGCTCTCTGGACATGGCTTTAAAGATTTATTTTTGTCATTCTTGACATTTTTACAACTATATTCTATAATTTGCTGTCCAATATGGTAGTCACTAGCCACATGTATCTATTAAGCACATGAAATGTGGCTAGTCCAAATTAAGATGTGCTGTAGTCTAAAATATACACTTAATTTTGAAGACTTAATAAAGAAACTAATAAACTTAATAAAACTTAATAAAAACAAGAAACTTAATAAAAAACAATTTTTATATTGGTTACAGGCTGAAATGATAACATTTTTAATGTGGGGCTAAGTAAAATATATTATTACAGTTAATTTTCCTGTTTCTTTTAACTCTTTAATGTGCCTACTACAAAATTTAAAATTGCAAGTGGGACTCACATTACACTTTTTATTGAACAGTGTTGCTATAGGCTTTAGCCATCAAGATTGTTTTCTCAGTTTTATATTCCTTTATTTTTAACTTTTCTTTGTAATACGTTCTTTCATATTTTCATTCTCCTAAAGTACTATTTAGTCAGGAGTTTTTACTGCTGCCCCATTGAGCTCTGTGCATCCCTCCTCACTTCATTTTTCACTAACATCACTTGATTGGAGTTTGTCAGGAATTCATTTTTAAGTGCTTCCTAAAATTTTCAAGTCATTTTTCCTTGACTTGATAATGTAACACCATTACTAAGAATAATACAATAATGCCAATAATAATAGTGATAATTTATTGAGGAATTACTATGTGCCAGGCACTGTGATAAGTACTTTACATATATTATCTCATTTAATATTTACAACAACTTAGTAAAGTAAGTATTTTGATGTCTATACTTACAGATGAAAAAAAATTGATGCTCAGTGAGGTTGTGGCAAAAACTGGCTAGCTCTCTCCCAATCTATCTCTTTTGTCTTCTCTGCTCATAGCAAGGCTCTTTTTCCCAGTTGTGACCACTAAAAGTGTCTTCAGATATCGCCAAATTTCCCCAGTTGAGAACTGCTGGTGTAGAGTAGCAATTACCTCCACTGTTTCCTTTAAATTTGGGGGATGAAACTTTTGGCAATCTGTGTCAAGGATATATCCTTTAGACAAATGAGATTTCCTGAATATTCCTAATAGTTGCAGTCTGTTCTCTTTGTCCCAGTGCTAGCTCCAGGCTCAACCCAGGATTACTCTGTCCACTTAAATTTTTTGGCTGGTGAGTTCACACAAATAATCTCTCACCGCTTCTACACCATCGCTGTTCCTCTTTACCCAAACACTCTCCAAAGTATTTAATAGTACCAGTACAAAAGTCACAATTGTGAATGGCTTTCCCTGCCACATATGTGGGCACCTCCATCCCAGGGGAAAGAACCAGCCCAGAGAGTTTTTTGGCTGACAAAAGTATTGGATTTCTGATAAGTACAAAGAAGCAAAGAAGATCAAGAGATATCTTTATCAAAAAACTCTCAACAGTCATAGATGGAAATTTGTTCAATATATAGGCATACCTCATTTTATTGCACTTTGCAGATACTATGTTTTTTATGAATTGAAGGTTTGTGGCAACCCTGCATTGAGCAAGTCTGTTGGTGCCATTGTTCCAACAGCATGTGCTCACTTCGTGTCTCTGTGTCACATTTCAAATTTTTTCATTATTATATCTGTTATGGTGATCTGTGATCAGAGATCTTTGATGTTATTGTTGTAATTGTTTTGGGGTGCCATGAACTACACCCATATAAGATGGTGAACTTAATTGATAAATGTGTATGTTCTAACTGTTCCATCAACAGGTGGTTTCCGCTTCCCTCTCCCTCTCCTCAGGTCTCCTTATGCTTTGAGATACAGAAATATTAAAGCTAGGCCTATTAATAACCCTACAGTGCCCTCTAAGTGTTCAAGTGAAAGGAAGAGTAGCAAGTTTCTCATTTGAAATCAAAAGCTAGAAATGATTTAGCTTAGTGAGGAAGGCATGTTGAAAACCAAGGTAGGCCAAAAGCTAGGCCTCCTGCACTGCTTAGACAAGTTGTGAATGCAAAGAAAAAGTTCTTGAAGGAAATTAAAAGTGTTACTCCAGTGAACACATTAATGATAAGAAAGTGAAACAGCCTTCTTGCTGATATATGGAGAAAGTTTGAGTGGTCTGGATGGAAGATCAAACTAGCCACAGCATTCCCTTAAGACAAAGCCTAATCCAGAGCAAGGCCCTAACTCTCTTTAATTCCATGAAGGCTGAGAGAAGTGAAGAAGCTGCAGAAGAAAAGTTTGAAGCTACCAGAGGTCAGTTCATGAAGAAAAGAAGCCATCTCCATGACACAAAAGTGTAAGGTAAAGCAGCAAGTGCTGGTGTAAAAGCTATAGCAAGTGACACAGAAGAGCTAGATAAGATAATTGATGGAAGTGACTACACTAAACAACAGATTTACAATGTAGACAAACAACCTTCTATTGAAAGGGGATCTCATCTAGGACTATCATAGCTAGAGAGGAGAAATCAATGTTTGGCATCAAAGCTGCAAAGGACAGGCTGACTTTCATTAGGGACTAATGTGGCTGGTGACTTTAAGTTGAAGCCAATGCTTATTTACCATTCCAAAAATACTGGGGACCTTAAGAATTATGTTAAACCTCTGCATGTGCTCTATAAACAAAGCCTGGAAGAGAGCACATCTGTTTACAGCATGGTTTACTGAATATTTTAAGTCCACTGTTGAGACCTACTGCACAGAAAAAAAGATTCTTTTCCAAAATATTACTGCTCACTGACAACACACCTGGTCATCCAAGAGTTCTGATGGAGATGTACAAGGAGATGAATATTGTTTTCATGCCTGCTAACACAACATCCATTCTGTAGCCCATGAATGAAGGAATAATTTCAACTTTTAAGTTTTATTATTTAAGAAATATATTTTAGGGTTCTAAAAAATGGCGGTGTGATAGGGTCCTCCCACCATACCGCTCCCAGGAAAGGAGATGAAGAACGCCAGCAGCTGCCTGCGAGCACGGACCGCTCACTCCGAAAACAGCATTGCGAATTACAGAGAAACAACGCCGAACGCCCAGCCCAAGAAAACAGGTACAAAATTTTCACAAAGATCGGAGGGCGCACGGAGCACAATAGAGCCCAGAGCGCGGGAAGGACGCGCTCGCCAGGTCGACCCGGCGCGACCTGCCCCCCAAGCGGTTTCGCGTCTCCCCATACACGCAGTCAGGGACAAGCCCAGAGTTGGGACAGAGCGGTTGCTCGGGACAGCGAGCCCTGTGGAGAGGAGGAAGTAGCCAGAGCCAGACACAACTCGCACCTACAATATACAGAGACTGCCGAGGGCTGGGGAGGAACTGGGCGGGGACCAAGATTCAGCTTCCCGGGACAGTGCGCGGGAACCCGCAGGCCGGCACTGCGCCACTAGAAGTCAGCGGGACTGGGCCCAGGAGTTTATCGGAGAGCGGGACGCGCCCTTAGAGGTTGCTAACAACTACCGGCGGAGAAAAACTGCGCTCCCGGCGCGATCGGAGCCCGGCTGTGCGCCAGGCTGGCGGCGGCCGCCATCTTTACAGCCGCCCGCGCGGAGCTGTGAGCCGCGTCTCTAGCTCCGCCCCGCCCCTGCCCGGGGCTCTTCTGCTGGGGCGAGACAGGCTTTGCCTGTGGTGGCCAGGGACAGCTGCATCCGTGGGTTCCAGGTGGGATGAGATCCCGGAACTGTAGCGGTGGGACCTTTGAGTATTGGAAACAGTTTGCAGCTCGTCCATCTGGTTCTGCTACCCCGGCTCTGGCCTCCGACAAATCCGCTCCGTGCCGGTCCTAGTGCCCGCCACTCAGGTCCCAGCCCTCCTGTACCCCAGAGATCGCTCATTTTGAAGGTTGCTGGCCATAGTGACTCATTTGGTATAACTGCTGGTTCCCATGACAACCAAATACCTCAAGAGCCACAGGCTGAACCAGAGCAGCTCCCCATAATCCTGCCCACTTCAATAGGGAATTTCGCGCCATCCAAGAGCGCTTCCAGCGGCCACTACTCCCCCCTCCCCGTGGGAACATCCCCCCGGTGGAGACTGCTGGGGATAGAGACGGCCACCTGCCTCGCCTTGAGGTCTAGTGGTGGAAAAGGGGTGCACAATTGGAGATCCCCCTATCAACCAGTATCACGCGGAGACACACATCAGAAGGGCAGCCACACGTGGCTAGATGAGCAACCTCTGAGCTGTGTAGAATTTTCCCAACTCAGCTCTCACACTGCAGCCAAAGGAAATTGTGTTTCTACCAGAACCTCAGGAAGAGCAGGGTCAAAGTAACCCCTAGGAGCTACAAGACCCCTCCCAAAGCACAGGGCTTTCGCATACCCCAACTGGGGAATCAGAGTCTGCCACGGACATAACAGAATACCTAGCTAATAGGGAGCGGAGGACTCATATTCTCAAGTACAATCCATTAGCTCAGAGCCCAAGCTGGGAGGTCATTCTCACCACACTCCACTGGGAAGAGGAGAAGACCACAGGTCAGAGTTAACTCAAGATCCAACAAACTTGCTAAAATACACCTAAGGCAATACAGGCCACTACTTCTCTCCTTGGCTTTGCCAAGGAAAAATAATTGTGGGCCTGGTGACAGGACCATAAACTAACTCTAACACCCCCAGCTCTCGAACAAGAGGCCAGATGAGAAAAAACCAGCGAAAGAACTCAGGGAACATGAAAAATCAGAGTGAAAAGTCATCCCCAAAAGAAATTATCAGTTCCTCAGCAATGGATACCAACCCAAATGAAATGGGTAGAATGACAGAAGAGGAATTTCGTTTATGGATTATAAGAAAGCTCAATGAAATTCAAGAGAAAATTGAATCCCAGCACAAAGAAACCACAAGAAAAATGCAAGAAATGAATGAAAAATTCTCCAAAGAAATAGAAATATTACAGAAAAATCAAATAGAAATCCTAGAAATGAAAGAAGCATTCAAGGATCTACAAAACACAGTGGAAAGCCTTAAGAATAGGCTGGACCATGCAGAGGAAAGAATTTCAGAGCTAGAAGACAGCTCCTATGCACTAAATAAATCAGCTGAAGAGAAAGAACACAAAAACAAGAGGCAGGAAAAAAGCATACAAGAAATGTGGGATTATGTAAAGAGGCCAAACATAAGGATAATAGGTATCCCTGAGGGAGAGGAAGAAAATTTGCATGGGCTGAAAAATTTATTTGAAGGAATAATAGAGGAAAATTTCCATGGCTTAGCCAGAAATCTCGATATCCAAGTACAAGAAGCACACAGGACTCCTGGGAGAGTCAACGTGAAAAGGCATTCACCACGCCACATAATTATTAGACTGACCAAAGTAAACACAAAAGGGCACTCCTCAGAGCTGTAAGACAAAAAAGGAGGTAACCTACAAAGGGAAACCCATCAGATTAACTGCAGATTTCTCAGCTGAAACCTTACAAGCCAGAAGGGAATGGGAGACATCATCAGTCTCCTAAAACAAAACAAAGGTCAACCCAGAATCTGTATCCTGCCAAACTAAGCTTCTTATATGAGGGAGAAATAAAGACCTTTCCAGATAAGCAATCACTGATAGAATTTGCGAAATCCAGACCGGCCTTGCAAGAAATGCTTAGACCTGCATTATACACTAAACAGAGCAACAGACACCCACCTATGTAAAACTATGCAAAGGCTAAAACCCCAGAAACCAGATTCCACAATGATGCAAGAGGTAAAACAAAAGATACCACCCAACAGAATAATCAGAAATTTACCCCAAATATCAATTCTCTCAATAAATGTAAATGGCTTGAACTGCCCATTGAAGAGACATAGGCTGGCTGAATGGATTAAAAAATACAAACCAAGTATCTGTTGTCTTCAGGAAACACACCTTACACACAAAGACGCATTCAGACTCAAGGTGAAAGGATGGAATACAACTTTTCAGGCTAATGGAAACCAAAAGAAATCCGGAGTAGCCATCCTCATTTCAGATGACATAAACTTTAAAGCAATAAAAGCAAAGAAGGACAAAAATGGACACTATATAGTGGTGAAGGGAAAAATTTCACAAGAGGATTTAACAATCCTGAACATTTATGCACCCAACACAGGAGCACCCAGGTACATAAAGCAAATGCTGCTGGATCTAGACAACATAATAAGCAGGAATGCCATAATTGCAGGAGACTTCAACACCCCACTGACGGAACTGGACAGATCCTCCAAACAAAAATTAAATAGAGAAATAAAAGACCTAAACAGGACTCTAGAACATTTGGGCCTAACAGATATCTACAGAACACTCCACCCAAATAACACTGAATATACATTCTTCTCATCAGCTCATGGAACTTTCTCTAAAATTGACCACATCCTAGGCCACAAAACAGATCTAAACAAATTCAAAAAAATAGAAATCATACCATGTATCTTTTCAGACCACAGCGGAATAAAATTAGAAATCAATTCCAACAGAAACTCACATCTTCCTCCAAAAACTTGGAAACTAAACAATCTATTGATGAATGATTTTTGGGTCAAAGAGGAGATTCAAAATGAAATCAAAAGATTCTTCGAACTAAATGATAATGGGGACACAAGTTATCAAAATCTGTGGGATACAGCAAAAGCAGTCCTGAGAGGAAAACTTATGCCCTAAATTCCCACATCCAAAAGACAGAAAAGTCACAAATCAGTAAACTAATGAATCATCTTAAGGAAATGGAAAAGGAAGAGCAAAGCAATCCTAAAACCAGCAGAAGAAAAGAAATAACCAAAATTAGAGCAGAATTAAATGAAATCGAGAACAAAAGAACAATACAGAAGATCAATGAAATGAAAAGCTGGTTCTTTGAAAAGTACAACAAAATAGACAGGCCACTTGCCAGGTTGACCAGAAGCAGAAAGGAAAGGACTCTAATAAGCTCAATTAGAAATGAGAGAGGAGAAGTCACAACTGATACCATGGAAATACAAAACATCATCTTTGAATACTACAAAAATCTCTATGCCCACAAACACGAAAACGTGGAGGAAATGGACAAATTCTTAGAAACACACTACCTCCCTAGGCTCAACCAGGAAGAAACTGAATTTCTAAACAGACCAATATCAAGCACGGAAATTGAAGCAGTAATTAAAAATCTACCCACAAAAAAAAGTCCCGGACCAGATGGGTTCACACCTGAATTCTACCAAGCCTACAAAGAAGAACTGGTGCCTATACTGCAGAAATTATTTGAAAATATCCAGAAGGATGGAATCCTCCCAAACTCATTCTACGAAGCCAATATGACCTTGATACCAAAGCCAGGAAAGGACACTACAAAAAAAGAAAACTACAGACCAATATCCCTTATGAATATAGATGCAAAAATTCTCAATAAAATCCTTGCAAACCGAATTCAAATGTACATCAAAAAAATAATCCATCATGATCAGGTGGGCTTCATTCCCGAGATGCAGGGATGGTTCAACATACGCAAATCTATAAATGTAATTCACCATATAAATAAAAGCAAGAACAAAGATTATATGATCCTTTCAATAGATGCAGAAAAGGCTTTTGACAAAATCCAACACCCTTTTATGATAAGAACTCTTAACAATATAGGCATAGATGGCTCATTCCTAGAAACTATTAAAGCCATATACGATAAACCCACAGCCAATATCATACTGAATGGGGAAAAATTGAAGGCATTCCCCCTTAAAACTGGCACCAGACAAGGGTGTCCACTATCTCCACTTCTTTTCAACATAGTGCTGGAAGTCCTGGCCACAGCAATTAGACAAGACAGAGGAATCAGGGGCGTCCAGATAGGGGCAGAAGAGGTCAAACTTTCACTATTCGCAGATGATATGATATTATACATAGAAAACCCCAAGGATTCAACCAAGAGATTACTGGAATTGATAAATGAATTCAGCAAAGTCTCAGGATACAAAATTAATACACACAAATCCATAGCCTTCATATATGCTAATAACAATCAAGCCAAGAAACAAATTAAAGATGCTATACCTTTTGCAATAGCAACAAAGAAAATTAAATATTTAGGAATACATCTAACTAAGGAGGTCAAAGACCTATATAGAGAGAATTATGAAACACTGAGAAAGGAAATTGCAGAGGATGTAAATAGATGGAAAGCCTTACCATGCTCTTGGATAGGCAGAGTCAACATAGTAAAAATGGCTTTGCTACCTAAATTAATTTACAGATTCAATGCAATCCCTATCAAAATACCAACATCATTTTTTGCCGATCTAGAAAAAATAATTCTACGCTTCGTGTGGAACCAGAGAAGACCCGGTCTAGCCAAAGCAATCTTAAGCAAAAAGAACAAATTGGGAGGCATCTGTCTACCAGACTTCAAACTATACTACAAGGCTATAGTAACCAAAACTGCATGGTATTGGCACAAGAACAGACGCGTAGACCAATGGAACAGGACTGAGAACCCAAATATAAAACCAACCTCATACAGTCACCTGATCTTTGACAAATTCCAGAAAAACGTACACTGGGGAAAAGATTCCCTATTCAACAAATGGTGCTGGGAAAATTGGATGGCCATATTAGAAGACTGAAAGTGGACCCACACCTCTCACCTCTCACAAAAATCAATTCACAATGGATAACAGTTCTAAACCTAAGACATGAAACCATAAGAATTCTCAAAGAAAACATTGGAAAAACTCTTATGGACATTGGCCTAGGCAAAGAATTTATGAAGAAGACCCCCAAAGCAATCACAGCAGCAACCAAAATAAATACATGGGACCTGATCAAATTGAAAAGCTTCTGCACAGCCAAGGAAACTATCACTAGAGTGAACAGACAACCTACAGAATGGGAGAAAATATTTGCATGCTACACCTCTGATAAAGGGCTTATAACCAGAATCTATACAGAACTTAGGAAAATCAACAAGAAAAAATCAAACAACCCTATTAAAAAATGGGCAAAGGACATGAACAAAAACTTTTCCAAAGAAGACAGAATGATGGCCAGCAAACATATAAAAAAGTGCTCAACTTCTCTAATCATCAGGGAAATGCAAATCAAAACCACAATGAGATATCACTTAACTCCAGTGAGATTGGCTCATATCAAAAAATCCCCAAATAACAAATGTTGGCGGGGATGTGGACACGTAGGAACACTCATACACTGCTGGTGGGACTGCAAATTAGTACAACCTCTATGGAAAAGAATATGGAGATACCTCAAAGAATTAAAAGTAGAATTACCATTTGACCCAGCAATCCCACTACTGGGTATTTATCCAAAAGAAAAAAAGACATTTTATAATAAAGACATCTGCTCTCGAATGTTCATAGCAGCACAATTCACAATTGCAAAGTTGTGGAAACAACCCAGGTGCCCATCAATACACGAGTGGATCAATAAAATGTGGTATATGTATACCATGGAGTATTACTCAGCAATAAGGAACAACAGTGAATTAACACATCTGGTATTATCCTGGTTGGAGCTAGAACCCATTCTTCGAAGCGAAGTGTCACAGGATTGGAAAAACAAGCATCACTGGTACTCACCATCAAACTGGTACTAACTGATGAACACTTACATCACACAGGGCAATAACATTCATCAGAGGGCGGGCGGGCGGGAGGGGGGTGGAAGGGATGGGAAAAACTCTCACTGAATGGATGTGGGGAGCACAGTTTGGGAGACGACCATGATTGTGGCTCTGACACGGGCAGAACAGGGGCAATGTGAATGGCCAAAGTGTTGTACCCCCATGATATTCTGAAATTAAAAAAATAAATTAAAAAAAAAAAAAAGAAATATATTTTATAAGGCTATAGCTGCCATAGATATTGATTCTTCTTATGGATCTTGGCACAGTCAATTGAATTGGAAAGAATTCACATTCTAGATGCCATTAAGGACATTTTTGATTCATGGGAGAAGGTCAAAATATCAATATTAATAGGAGTTTGGAAGAAGTTGATTCCAATCGGCATAGATGACTTTGAGGAGTTCAAGACTTCAGTGGAGGAAGTAATTGAAGATGCTGTGGAAATAGCAAGGCAACTAGAATAAGAAGTGAAGCCTGAAAATGTGTCTGAATTGTTGCAATCTCATGACAAAACTTGAATGAATGAGGAGTTACTTCTTATAGAGGAGCAAAGAAAGTGGTTTCTCGAATTGGAATCTACTCCTAGTGAAGATGCTGTGAACATTGTTTAAATGACAATGAAAGATTTGAAATATTCCATAAACTGAGTTGATACAGCAGCAGGATTTGAGAGGATTAACTCCAATTTGGAAAGTTCTACTGTGAGTAAAATGCTGTCAAACAGCATAACATGCTACAGAGAAACCTTTCGTAAAAGGAAGAGTCAATTGATGCAGCAAACTTCACTGTTGTCTTATTTTAAGAAATTGCTACAGCCACCCCAATCTTCAGCAACCACCACCCTGATCAGTCAGACATTGAGGCAACACCCTCCACCAGCAAAAAGATTACGGCTCACTGAAGGCTCAGATAATTGGCATTTTCTAGCAATAAAGTATTTTTTACTTAAGGTATGTACATTTGTTTAGACATAATGCTATTTCACACTTAATTAACTACAATATAGTGTAAACATAACTTTTATACAGTGGGAAATAAAAAAATTTGTGTGACTCACTTTATCATGATATTTGCTTTATTGTGGTGGTCTGGAATTGAACCCAGAATATCTCCAAGGTTTGCCTATATTTAGTTCAAGATTTTGTCACCCAGTCCTTTTATTTACCTACATCCTCCAAAGCTGGTTGGTTACAAAAGAAAAATGATTCTAGTGCTCATTCAAGTGGTTCGGAAATAGGCTAGAGTCTATTTCTCAGTCTTTTACATAATAATTATGGTTCTGAAATGCACAGTATCCTTTTCTGTTTCACCTTGGAGCCCAGACATGAAACATAAACAGATCATGTGTCCCAGTGCCTTTCCTGAGAATTACGCCAATCTGAGTCTTCACTTGGCAAGCCCAGCACTCTGTTTCAATGACAACATGATATCATCATCTGGTTGGTTAACATTACGCTTAAGTCCCACAAAGCTAGGGTCATTGTATGTATGTATACTTGCGTGTGTACATGCCTGTGTGTATGTGTGTGTTTAAATATCGACTATCTTTAAAGCAAACTTGGACTTTGTGTCTCCTTTGCTGTTTTCAACTTCTGGGTTATTTGGTATAGACAAGCAGGGATCATTTTCTTTTTCTCACTCCTTTTTAAATCAGGAGCAGGTTGGAAGAAAGTAATGATTATTTTTATTCCACTTCCTTTCCAATAATAAGGACAAATATAGAAAGTGTCCTGCTGCTTCATGTAGAATTATTTTAAGGCTATTAAATTGGTCTATCCAACTTTAATCAGGTGCAGACGAGAGCTTGCTGATCTGTGCATTCTGCAATTTCATTGCTCCTATAAAAACTCACTGCCTGGAAACAAGGAAGCCTGACACTTGAAGGGCTGTGCTGTCTGACAAACTAGATTAATAATGAATGAACCCATCTTGTATAATCAGAAAAGGGAGGAATGCTACAAATTAGAAATAAGCATGTTCTTCATTATGGATGGCAGCAGGATGCTGCTTAGGGTATCACTGATGCTCAAATTAGCTGTGGGACATGGGAACCACTTGCTGGCTCTCACTGTTTCTTACTTTCCTCTTGAGAGTCTCCTTCTCCAGGGAATTGCAAAATGAGAAATTCAAACTTGGGAGACACATTTGCACCACATGAGAATGACAACTTATTATTTGTCTAGGGTATACAGATATCATAAATGGGTTACATTTCCATCTTAAATTAAGTTAAAGTTCTCATATTTTCCATACAAGTGGGATCAAAATTATGCCAAGATGAGAATTTCTGCAAGATTTCTGGTATTCTCAAGAGATGCTTATTCTGAATATCATATGTTTTCAGAGAAAATGAGCTTCCCATCTCTGAAACTGGGGAAACTTGCTGGTGTATTGCTTGGTTGGAGCTCGTTTTGTTTTAACATATGCTACCAAGGACTAGCTGTGGTATTAGTGCTCTGTGTGTGTGTGTGTGTGTGTGTGTGTACACCAAAACCTAAACAGACACAGAAATGAAGTGAAATGAAAAATCTTGGAGAAGGTACAAGGGAAAGCCAGTTAGCATCACTTTATCAACCAAACCTGAAAATGCATTTCTGTAGGGCAAAAACTGGACAAGCTGTACCTGCAGGCACCACATACATCTCACAAAATATCCAAAATATCTCACTGACCCAAGAATGGTCCTCAGAGCTGAGATAAACTGTCCACCTGCCCACAGACCTACAGTGGTGGTAGTGGAGGAGGTGAGAATTCCTCTAACTTGTGATTCTGACCCTATCTGCTTGTAATTAGTACCATCTGGGTTTTCCTATGCCATGATGGCCCCTTGTGTTGAGGTGAGAGTGGACTGAGATCAGTTTTGGTGGTCTGGAAACCCGTGGGTCATTAAATCAATGGAGAGAGTACACGGAAGCCTCAGTTGTGCCATGCCTACTTTGTGAGAAAGGACTTTGCTGGGTCCAAGTAAGGACCAATTGATATGGCTAATGTGATATTTCTAGATCATGATAATTGTTCCTGGAACATGCTGACCAACAGAGGAGATATTTTTCAGACATAAAGTAGCCCACTATTTGCCTACCTATTGACATCTGGTATGTGGATGAGAGTATCCATTTTAGTCTAAAGCTCTTTAAAAGATCTGCCAAAATCAGGACAGCACCTCCAGCAGCTGATTAGATTACAGAGTCAAAGAGTAGGGGGGTTGGAAGATTCCAAGAAGGAAAAAGCTGGTCAGTGTGTGGTAGCAGTAAGCCTTTGCAAGGACAGAAAGTGGTCACCTTAATTATGGTAGCCAGACTGTGGTTGACATATACTCCAGGGACAAGGAAAGATCTGTAAAGAAACCCCAAGTCACCTATGTTCACTCATCAGGCCCGCCTTGCCCATTGCACGTGCAAAACCCTCATGAGTAGCTGTCACTCAGCTATGCTTTCAAAAAAGTACCTGATAAGTAGGATAATGCAAGATGTCCATGTCCTAATTCCCAGAACCCATGAATATGCTATGTTACGTGGCAAGGAGGAATTAAGGTTGTAGATGGAATTAAAGAATTAGATGACTTTGAGGTGGGGAAATTAGCTGGGATTATCCAGGAGGGCCCAATGTAAACAAGGGTCCTCATAAGTGGAAAAGGGATGGAGAAGAGAGAAAACCAGAGAGACAGCATCATGAGAGGGACTTGGCCAGCCATCGCTAGCTTTGAAGATGGAAGATGGCCAGGAACCAAGAAATGAGGCAGTCTCTGGAATCCAGAAAAGGCAAGAAAGTCCATTCTCCCCTAGAGCCTCCAGAAGGTACTCAACCCTGACAACACCTGATTTTAACCCAGTAGATCCACTTCAGACTTCGGACATCCAGAAATATAAGTCAATAAATTTGTGTTGTTTTAAGCCACTCGGTTTGTGGTAATTTGTTACAGCAGCAATAGGAAACTATTATAATAACGTAACAAAGAAAATTATCCTTAACATATCCTTAGATATGTTTAACTTGTGCTAGAGAGAATGATGGAGGCAAGACAAGTTTCACAACAAAACCTCAGAATGGCTGAGGGTGGGGGGAGGGGCAAGGAGGAGTGCACATGGTGTTTGTCACTGGCTTTTGTTCCCAATCTAGCCCTCTGGGGAGGAGTGCTGGGGGCTACACAGTGATAATTGAAATAACTGTTTTCAATAAAACCACCATAAAGCAACAGGCACAAAGAAGGATTGCTCTAGAGCCCTGGTAACAGGGTGTAACCCAGGAGGGCACAGAGATGTGCCTACTTTGTGCTTCAGCCATGGAATGAGCTACAAAGGGCCACAGAGCCTCCGAAAGGACGCAGAGGTGCCTGGCAGAGACCTGGGCCATGGTGCTCAGTGTTTGTGGGGGCGTAAGTGGAAAAGCCCAGAAGAAACGGTCATTTGTGTGGTAAACACAGCAGGGCTCCTTTTAAGGGACACCAACTGACAGTGAAATGAGGCCCCACAGAGGCAGCAATTCCCAGCAGATACACTGTGGTTGTTGGTCCTAATTGTTCATGAATGAAGCTAATGTCCCTGGAAGTTGTTGAGCAGATCTTTGAGGATGGCTGATGGTCCTGCAGGAATAGGGGAGGGGCAAGGTTGTATTTCCTCATGTAATCCTCCTGTAACCCAAGGCTGAGGTGGCCTGGGGTCCCAAGTATTATCTTATATACCCAGGACTATATAAACAATAGGTATACAATAAAAGGGGGAATTCATTGATAATATCGGCATAGGGCAAAACTTTCCTGGGAACTTTGTATCTGGGACTTCTAAGATATTTCTATGGGGGATCTAAACCAGATTTAAGCCTAAGGCAAGGGAGCTATGAGGCAAATTAAATTGCTTTGTTACCAAACTGTTAGCAGAGCATTTTTCATCGACTGTGCCTTCACTGATGTGGTATCAGCCCTACAGAGACTCATATTGGCAAATAAAAGACATAACATTCTGACTTAGAACCTACATCCTGGAGAAGTCAGATGTTTTACATCAGAAGAGGACATGTTCTTATTTTTGTCTGAGAGCAGTTTCCAATAAAAGAAGATTCAAACATGTTCCTAAGGAAGAATGTCCTAAAAGAGCTCTCTAGCTTTACAAACTCCATACCAAAGAGCGCACAGAGGTAGGGGGTCGTGCCCCACCTGCACCAGGTAAGAGCACTGTGGCCACCTCTTCCTGAGTCCTGTGTACATGAAACACAGTCTTCAAAAGCTCCACGCTTTCCTACTACAAGACTCCAAGATGCCTCGGCTTATCTCCTTCAGAGTGTTTTCTCAGTGGATAGTGCCAGTGTGGCTGATGATTTTTCCTCCAGTCCTATACTTACAAATTAACTGTCCTCTTTGTTAGAGGCTTCTCTGGATTCGCTCCTGGAGATCTCCTGCCCTCTCTTTTTGGTTTGCCATATGTGTTAAGTAAAACCCCTGCCATTCACTTTGATGAGATTCAAGTGTTCCTCTCAGGGAGGAAAGGAAAGACTCTTACTTGACAAGATGAATAGGAAAGAGCAGATATTGGTTGCATTTAATCAAAGTGCACACAAACCCCAAGCAAAACGAAGCTGAAAATACCCTCTTTTGACTGATTCGAAGTCAAATTCAGTTACAGGTTTTGCGCAGCTGCAAATCCCAAACCATGAGCTAAGGCCCTTCTCCCTGAACTTATTCACCAGCTTGAACCTAAATATGAGTAGTTATTTAGTGTTTATTTTCGTTTTGTTAGGATGTAGACTGGTGGCTCCTTTAATTCAATTTAACAGTCATTTATTAAAGCCTAACAGGGTAAGGAAAAATTAGAACACAGAGTCAAAAATCTTGATCTCAAGTGTAGAAACTTCCAGTTCCTGGCTGTGTGACTAAAGGTAAATTGCTTAATCTTTTGGAACCTCAAGTTGTGCTTCTCTAAATTAGAGAAATCCTTGTTTTACTGCCTCACAAGATTGTTTTGAGGCACAAAGAAAGGGTATGAGAGCACTGTGTGTTACAGGGTGCAATGTAAATGTTAACATTTTATTGGCTACAAGGACAAAAGTATGCGTGCCTCATGGCCAAGACCCTCAAGGAACTTACAATCCAGAGGAGAGTCAGAGGGGTATACAACTGACTATGAAATGCGGCGGAGTGTGATCAATGTTACCGGAGCCCAGAGGACTCAGAGACTAGGGGAAATGGGAAGTTCCAGAAAAATAGGGCATTAGATCCATCCTGAATGATGTGTGCATTTCAGGGGAATGGAGAGAAAAGCACCTCAGCAGAAGGAGCAGAATGAGCAGAGGTGCATGGCCTGTGCTGGAGGAATAGCAGGGAGACCCTTGTGGCAGGAGCAGAGAGCGCTTGATGTGGAAGGACAAGGCCATGAGAAGACCCCAGGAAACAGGAGATAGTGCAAGTATGAGACACAGGTCCTCACATTCCAGGAACAGAACTTGGGTTTGAATTTGGGAAGAAAGTTAATAAAAGCATTGAATTTTATCCCAATGAAGTGGGGTAAGCCCACTTTAAAACTTTTCAACATACCGATTTCCTCCCATTAAGCATATCCTTAGCCAGGGTACCCCACCCACCCACCCATTAATTAGAGATGGTGAGCCTTCTCAACTAATATCCCAACTGGATTTTTGTGCTTTCTTCATATCCCTCCCAAGTTCAAGCTGAGGAAAGCTTATACTTTAAGAGGAGCCCATGGTGAACTGTAAATATGCCAGAAGTCATGCAGTCTATTATCTTTTCTGCAGCTTCTAAACAAAGTATGCCAGTTAATTTCCCTGGCTTATACATGCTCTTTGGCACTGAGTATCCCCATGGCCAAATGAGGGTTTGCAGCTGTCTTGCAGCTGAGGAGTGAAGTGCACTATGCTCCATGATAAGTTTTATTCTTCTTGTACTTTGATCTCATTATCTTACATGTCTGCACACAGAACTGTCCCCCCCCACACACACGCACACATGCTCTTAATCTGGGCCCATCTCTCACACTATGGAATAACTTGTTCCTATTCCTTGCCCCTCTTTTCAGTGTCATCATGGGGAAATTTGCTGTCAAAATGTTAACCTATTCAAAGTGTAAAGTCTGAAGCAAGGTATTATTGGTGTGCATTTTAGAGACATCTTACCTCCTCCATCCAGAGTTGTTTCATTTCACCAACACCCACTATTTTACTGTCCCAAAAATATTTTGATCTGATTTTCTATTTCTCCTATACACAGCAGTTTAATGTTTTAATGTAAATAAATCTGTTCCAAATTCCAAATTTCTCCTCAACCTATTAAAAGATGTCCCTTGTGTTCTAATAGTTGTATGCTGACTTACACTAAACTCATTTTTAAATCATCTTAATTATTTTCTTAAGCAGTGTTTAAAATCTTAAGCACAACTTTTGTTAAATAATGAGAACTTTACTCTAGACAATCTGTGATTTATATAGCCAAAATATAAATTTCCCAGGCTTTGTTTTATTTCATGTGTTACAAATGTGGTAAATGCAGGTCTAAAAAACAGTGATGACTTTTATATTTATGGGTCAATTCAAATAAAATACTGTAATAATTATTAAGTGCAAGATTTTTTATCACAATTAAATTTTAGGACCTTTAAATTTAACATTTAGGAAATTCTTTTTACAAGAAATGAACTTGCATAGTTTATAATCCTTACTTCCTAGGAATATGTCATTTCCAGAGATATAGATGCATGTAGTAAATAGAATAAGAAAATTATAATAGCACCATAGAAAACTATTATGTATTTGATAAAATATGTTTGGGATTTTACTTTGGCTGCTGCACATGATAAACTTACTATAGGGTTAAGATATCCAACATCCCCTCAGCCCCAAAAATGAGAATAAGAAAAAGGGTTCAAACATCAAAATAGCTATTTGGCATCAAATTAAAGGTTTTCATCAACCTTTCAATTAGCAATATCAATTGACATATAAGATTTTATATTCTTGTCACTTAAAATGAAGATAAAATAATTGTATTGCTTAATGAAACACTCTCTGTAAATTGACTGACAGCTACTTAAAATATTTCAATTACTCTTTGAGATGAGAAGTCTCAGCATAGGAACCCCTCCATAGTACATGGTTTTCCATAGTACAAATGTATGTAGTGCATAATAAATTGTTTTCCATAGCACACAGGGCACCATAATGGTTAACAGTGTGAAGCTGTGAATAATGGCATTTAGCTTAACAGCTCTAGGACAAAGAGTGAAGAAAGAAAGCCAAGAAGCAAACATTCTGGCTGGAAGGACTTTCTGCCAACCATCTGGAAATATTTTTGAGAGAACAGCTTAACACCTCTAGAATGGAAGCTCCATGAGGACAATGACTGATTCTATCTTGCTCATTATTGTAGTCCCTGTATTTCCTAGAAATGTGCCTGGCTCATGGTTGGTAATTGGTAAATGTTTGTTGAATAAGTGAAAAAAATTAAATGAATGAACTAACTTTATTCCTGAGTAACAGTTGGAGAAAACATAAGTGAGAACTCTGGTGGAATGAATCAGATGGTTTAATAGTTCGTATATTTATTCATTCAACAGTTATCTATTGAGCTCCTATTATATGTCATGTCCTGCTATGCACTGATGATAGAAAAGCTCACAGTCTGAAGTGGGAGATAGAGACACAAACAATTAATCAAATGCAAAGTGAAAAGTACCATGATTCGTGTTTGTAAAACATTCAGTGAGAATATGAATGAGACAACTATAAATTCTGCCTACAGAGAGGCCAGAGAATGTTTCCCAGAAAAGATGACTTTTGATCTGAGGCTAGATAGATGAATAATTAGGTAATTTGAAGGGCTATCAGAAGAATGTTGTCGTGGATAAAAGGAAAAACTCAAGCAAAAGCACAGAAGCATGAGAAAACATGAATGATGAATTACAGTATTGCTTGACAGCATGTATGAAGTGGAAATTGGGCCCAGAAGCATGGGCATGAACTAGAGGATATCATAGGCCATGTTTCTCCATATATCCCAGATCTGGGGGCAATGGGGAGCCTTTAAAGGCTTTTAGGAAAGAAAAATATGTGTGAACTGTGTTTTTAAACCATATCTTTCAGTGTTAGAAGACTGGCTTATAGCAAATCAATCCTCCTGTCAAGGGCAACTGGAAAAGACAGATTAAATGTTTTTTCAAAGTCTTACTTTGCACATATAAGAGAACTACTAAGTCACCTAGGGCAGCAGTCCCCAACCTTTTTGGCACCAGGGACCAGTTTCATGGAAGTCAATTTTTCCATGGAACGGGGGTGGGGATGCTTTTGGGATGATTCAAGTGCATTACATTTATTGTGCAGTCAAACCTCTCTGTTAATGATAATCTGTATTTGCAGCTGCTCCCCAGCACTAGCATCACCACCTCAGCTCCACCTCAGATCATCAGGCATTAGACTCTCTTAAGGAGCATGCAACCTAGATCCCTCACATGTGCAGTTTACAGTAGGTTCACGCTCCTATGAAAATCCACTGCCAGCCACTGATCTTACAGGAGGTGGAGCTTATGCAGTGATGCCAGCGATGGGGGGTGGCTGTAAATACAGATGAAGCTTTGCTCACTTGCCAGCTTTCCCACGGCTCACCTCCTGCTGTGCTACCCGGTTCCTGACAGGCCACTGACTGGTACTGGTCTGCAGCCTGGGGGTTGGGGACCACAGACCTAGGGTATGAGGGGTCAAGGCCTCAGAGATAAGAGAAACTCACTAGGGTAAACATGATATTCTACACTTCTTTCTCCCTCAAGGTACTTCCAGTTCATAAACATCATGAGTGGAGAAGCTTATAAGCAAAGGAATAAGCAGATGCTAAAAGACATAGAAACTGAGAATAGCTTTCAGCAATCTTACAGGGTTAGGGAGACAGAAATTGAAGTTTGGGTCTACCAGGGAAGTTAAGATTGAGGGGTCAAGATTCTGAGGAGAAGGGAATTTCAGAGAAGTAAAAACAATAGTCTAAAATCCTTAATGTTATTTGCTGATCTATAAGCTATGTAGGCAGATAATTTAAAAATCTGAGCAAAATTATAGACCTAAATGTTAAATACAAACCATAAAACTCCTAGAAGATAACATAGGAGAAAATATAGCTGACCTTGGGTTTGGTGATGGCTTTTTAGATGCAATATTAAAAACATGATTCATGAGAGAAATTGATATGTTAGATTTCATTAAAATTAAAAACTCTACTTTGTGAAAGACACTGTTAAGAGAATAAAAAGACAAGCTACAGACTGGGAGAAAATATTTTCAAGACACATATTTGATCAAGGCCTGGTATCCAAAATATATAAAGAACTTACAGTAATAAAACAACCCAATTAAAAAATGGACAAACCATCTGAACAGACACCTCACCAAAGAAGATATACAAATGGCAAATAAGCATATGAAAAGATGCTCAATATCATATGTCATTAGGGAATTTCAAATTAAACAGCAATGAGATACTACTACACACCTATTATAACGGTGAAAATCCAAAACACTGACAACACCAAATGCCAACAAGGATATGGAATAACAGGAACTCTCAGTTATTTATTGCTGGTGGGAATGCAAAACAGTACAGCCATGTTGGAAGACAGTTTGGCAGTTTCTCACAAAACTGAACATACTATTACCATATCATCTAGCAGTTGTGAACCTTCAAATGAGTGAAAACTAATGTCCATACAAAAACCTGCACACTAATGCTTATAGCAGCTTTAAAGCAACCAAGATGTCCTTCAATAAATGAAGTGATAAACAAATTGTGGTACATCCATACAATGGAATATTATTAAGCAACAAAAAAAATGAGCCATCAAGCTATGAAAGACATGGAGAAACCTTAAACACATAGTAAAAGAAGTCAATCTTAAAAGGCTACATGTTATATGATCCAATTATATGACGTTCTGGAAAAGGTAAAACTATGGAAACAATACAAGGACCAGTGACTGGCAAGGGATTTGGAGTTGGGGGGAAGAGATGAATAGGTGGAGCACAAGGGATTTTTGGAGCAATGAAACCATTCTGTAGGATAGTATAATGATGGCTGCATGTCATTATACATTGATCAAAACACATAGAATGTACAACACAAAGAGTACACCTTAATGTAACCTATGGATAGTTAATATACCAATATTGACTAATAAATTGTAACAAATGTACCTCACTAATGCAATAGGAGATACTGTACATGTATGTGTGGATGAAGGAGTATGTGGGAATTCTCTGTACTTGCCAC
Source organism: Daubentonia madagascariensis (assembly GCA_023783475.1). Taxonomy (NCBI): domain Eukaryota; kingdom Metazoa; phylum Chordata; class Mammalia; order Primates; family Daubentoniidae; genus Daubentonia; species Daubentonia madagascariensis. The sequence goes on from JAKFHU010001670.1 coordinate 23,440,572, forward strand.
TCAATTTTTCTGTAAACCTAAAACTGCTCCAAAACATGAAGACTATTGATTAAAAAAAAAAAAAAAGCTAAGCAGAAAGCAGCAGCGAGGCTGAACTATCAATTGCCATATGGTGCTGGGGATATGAAAATTAGAAGTGTGGGTTTTGCTAAGTGGAGAGGGCCTGTTAAAAACCAAAGATTTTCAGCTGGGATCCTACAAGGATTAAGAATAAGACAGAACCAGAAATAGGCCAAGACTTACAAAGACTGAAACTCAGCCTTGAATCTGGTCAATCACTCATGGTCAATCACTCAGTGTATTGAAGATACATCTTCCTACCCTGATGCCTGCTGGAAGCTAAAGAAAATTATCTCTGGTGGAAGATAACTTTATCCATAGCCTCTACAATGTATCACATCCAATGTCTGTAAAAACTTACCTGGCATACCAAAGATAAAAGCAAAAGAAAAATATACAATAAAAACAATAGGTAATCTAGAATTTCAAATAACTGTGAAAAGAGATGAATAGATAGAGAATTTTATCAGAGAGAGAATTTTATCAGAGATATGGATTCTACTTTTTAAAATAATAAAAGCAACATTTCAGAACTTAAAATACCCCTGAAGAGAAGATTTATGAACTGAAATACAAGCTAGTAGAATGTATGCAGGTCAAAGAAGTTTGGAGGCTAGAAAATATAAAAAAGAGGAGTAATCACATGAGACTAACTGAATATATCTAATACACAAGTAACTGAAGTCCAAGTATATGATAGAGAATATTAAGAAAAAGCAGTGTTTTAAAAGATATGGCTGAGAACTTACCAAAATTGACAAAACAAAACCAACCCCTTCAAACAAAGTACTATAAACCCCAAGCAGTATAACAATTTTTAAAATAGCTGAAAGCATCACAGAAAAACTGACAAAAAACAAAGGTAAAGAGAAAAATCTTTAACACACACACACACATATCACATTGCTTTAAAAGGAACAAAAATAAGACTAACAGATGACCCCCTCAACAAAAACAATGGAACCAAAAAAAAAAAAAAATACAATGGCTTCTTTAAAGCAGTGAAAGAAAATAAATGCAAACCCAGAATACTATACACTAAGCAAAAGTATTCTTCAACAATAAAGACCTTCCATAAAAAGAAAAGGAACAATTTTACCTCATTTTATGAGGGTAGTATTACACTAATAGAAAAACAGAATAAAACTATTATAAGCAAAGAAAACAATAGGCCAATATTTTTCATGTATATAGATGCAAAAATCCTTAACAAAGTATTAAGAAATTGAATCTAGCAACATATAGAAAGCATAATACATCACAATTAAGTGGAACTTACTATAGGAATGCAAAGTTAGCTTAACATTAAAAAATAAATCAGTATAATTCACCAGATTAACACACTGAAAAACAAAAATCATGTGAACATCTCAATAAATCAGAGAAAGATTGTCAAAATTCAAAAGCTATCACTCACAAAATTCTCAGCTAACTAGAAATAGACAAATTCCTCAAATTGTAAGACTGAATGTTTCTCTCTAAAATGAGAAGCAAGACAAGGGTGTCCTCTCTTACTACTTCTATTAAACAGTCTGGAGGTCTGTGCAACTCCTTCAAATTTGTTTGGGTTTTTTTGTTCAACAAAACAAAAAAGAAGTAAAAGACTTCTAGCTAAGAAAGGAAGAAGTAAAACTGTCTTCATTCTCTTACAACATAAAAGATTATGTACAAAAATCTGAAAAATCTATGGAAAAGCTACTAGAACTAAAGCTACTAGAACTAATCTACCAAAAATCTACAAGAATTAATAAGCGAGTTTACCAACATAGCAGGATACAAGGCCAATGTATAAAAGTAAATTATATTTGTATATATTAGCAACAAAAAATTAAACATGAAATTTTAAGAATTCCACTTACAATAGCATGAAAACAAGAAATACTTAGGAAAAATATTTTAAAAACATGTACAAGCATTGTACACTGATAATTACAAAACATAGCTGGGAGAAATTAAAGAAGAACTAAATAAGTAGAAAACTATACCATATTCAGGGATTAGAAGAGTCAATTATTAACATGTCAATTTTACCAAAACTGATCTATAAATTTAAAACAATTCTTTCTCTTCCCAAAATACCTGGCGGGTCTTTTTTTTAATTTGCAGAAATTGCCAAGTGGATTCTATAATTTATGTAGAAATGCAGAGTGCCTAGAATGGCCAAAACAAAGTTGTAAGACAAAACAAAACAAAACAAAACAAAAAACAAATCCGAAGGAGTTGCACTATCAGATTTCAACACTTACTATGATGTTACAGTGAGAAAACAGTGTGATATTGGCATAGCAACAGAGATATAGATATGGAACAGAATAGAGAGTCCAGAAAAAAATATATATTTTTTTTCAATTGATTTTTCAACAAAAATGCCAGGATAATTCAATGGGGATAGGATAGCTTTTGCAACAAATGACATAGAATAATTGAATATCTATGTGCAAAAATATGAACACTGACTGTTACTTAACACACATACAAAAATTAGCTTGAAATGAGTAAAAAGTCTACATGAAACTATAAAACTCATGGAAGAAAACAGGATAACATCTTTGTTACCCTGAATTAAAAGTCAAAGATTTTTTTAGATAAGAAACAAGAATATGAACCATAAAAGAAAAATTGATAAAATGGACTTCATCAAAATTTAAAAATTTGCTCTTCAAAAGACTCTGTTAAGAAAATGCAAATGCAGCACAGACTAAGAGAATGTATTTACAAAACTTATGTATGATAAAGGACTGATACCTAAAATCTATTAATAAAAAACTCTCACAGTGTAATAACAATAAGGAGAAACAATCCAATTTAAAAAATGAGCAAACTACTTGAACAGATACTTTCACAAAGAAGATATATACAAATGTAAAATTAACATATGAAAAGATTCTCAGCATCATCAGTCATCAGGGAAATTTGATTTGAAATCACAATGAGATGTCACTACATACGCACTAGAATGGCTAAAAGTAAAAAGACTAAAAATGTCAAGTGTTAGCAAGGATGTAGAGCAACTGGAACTCAGCAACTGTACATTTATGTTTTTATCCAAGAGGAATTAAAGCATATATCTATAAGAAACTGCATGTGAATGTTCACAGCAACCAAAAACTAGAAACAATCCAAATGCCCATCAACTGGTGAATGAATAAACAAATTGTGAAATATAAAGCAATAAAAATGAATGAACCAGTGATACACACAGTACAATTAAAAAAAAAACTACTGATGCACATAACAACATATACCAGAGCAAACTACTGATACATACAATAAAGTGGATGACTTTCAAAAGCATCATGCTAAATGAAAGACGCCAGACACAAAAGATGCATATGATTCCATGCACAATTGACCCTTGAAGGTAGGGGTTAAGGGTACAGTTGAAAATCCATGTATAACTTTTGACTCTCCAAAAACTTAAATACTGTTGACTGGAAGCCTTACTGATAACATAAACAATTAATTAACATATATTTTGTACATGTATTATTTACTGTGTTCTTACAAAAAAGAAAGCCAGAGAAAAGAAAGAAAATCATAAGGAAGAGTAAATATATTTACTATTCTTTAATAAATAGCAGAAGTGGATCATCATAGAGGTCTTCATCTTCATCGTCTTCATGTTGAGTAGGCTGAGGAAGAAGAGGGGTTGGTCTTGCTGTCTCAGAAGTGGCAGAGGTGGAGGAGGTGGAGGAGGTGGAAGGGGAAGCAGGAGAGGCAGGCACTCTTGGTGTAACTTTATGGAAATACATAGTAATTTCAGTCTGGCTTTTTCTTGCTTTTTCATTTCTCTAAAAATGTTTCTATGTGTACCAGTCCTTCTTCCACTGTTTGCTTTAGTTTCAGTGCCCATATCATAGAAAGGTCCATGTCTTGAAAAAGATCAAAAGCAGTCTTGAATAAACAGAAGCCTTCTGCCAGATGTCTAATGTCAATTTTTTTGTGGCACTGCTTCTTCTGTGTCTTATTCCTCATCGTCTGGCACTAGATCAGAGGCGCTCATCTCCATCAAGTCATCTTCTGTTAACTCCTCTGGTGTAGTGTCTGTTAGCTCATGAATTTTTCCAAGATTCATATCTTGAAACCCTTCACCCCCACCTTTTTTGCCACATTCATAATCTCTTTCATGATTTCCTTGATTGGTTCTCTCATAAATCCTGTGAAATCATGTACCAAGTCTGGGCAATTTATTGTTTTAGGCTTGATGGCTTTCACAGTTTTTGAATAACAATGATTATTAAATGGTGTAATCCTTCCAGACTTTCATGATGTTCTCTCTGTCAGGGTTCTCTTCCCTAGGGTTGACAATCTTTTCTATGTAGTACTGTGTGTAATGAACTATAAAGATCCTTATGATCCCCTGATCTAGAGGCTGATTTAGAGGCATCATATTTGGAGGCAAGAAGAACACTTCAACACCTTAGGTGTTGAATTCATGGGGTTCTGGGTGGCCAGGGGCATTGTCCAATATCAAAAGAACTTTAAAAGGCAGTCTCTTATTGGCAAGGTATTTCCTGATTTCAGGGACAAATCATCAATGGAACCAATCCAGAAAAAGGATTCTTGTTGTGCAGGCCTTCTTGTTCTACAACCAAAAGACTGGCATCTGGTGTTTTATCTTTTTCCTTCAAAGCTTGGGGCTTAGCGGCTTTATAGATAAGAGCAATCCTGATCATAAACCTGACTGTATTTGCACAAAACAGTGGAATTAGCCTATCCTTTCCTGCCTTAAATACTGGTCCTCACTTTTCTTCCTTATTAATAATATTTTTTGTGGCTTTTTTCTCCCTAGAACAGGGTATTTTTGTCTGCATTAGTAACTTGTGCAGGCAGATATCCTTTCTGCTCAATGATTTTCTTAATGCCATCTGGGAACACATCTGCTGCCTCTTGATCAGCAGAAGTTGCTTCTCCTGTTATCTTGACATTTTTAAGCCAAGCCTCTTTCTAAAATTATCAAACCATCCTTTGCTGGCATTAAATTCTCTGGCTTTAGGTCCTTTGCCTTCCTTTTTCTTTAAGTTGTCTTATAATGACTTCACTTTTTCTCAAATCGTGTTAGACTCCATAAGTATGCCTTTCTTAGAGTAATCTTGTACCCACATAAAAGCTGTATTTTAGATACAAGATAAAAAGGTATTTCACAAAAAGTGTGAGGTTTTTGTGCCTGCTGGCATAGCTACAGCAATGGCTTCACAAATTGCCTTTTTTAATTTTTTTATCATTGTCTTTATGCTGGATTCATTTATGTTGAAATGATGGGCAACTGCAGACCTCAAACTATCACACATATCAAGCAATTCAACTTTTTCTTGTAATGTCATGACTTTTCTCTGCTTCTTGCGTGCACTTCCGGTATCACTAGTGGCACTTTGTGTGGGTCCCATGATGTTATTCAAGGATTACCATATTGCACTAAACAGGATGAAAAATACTTGAGAATTGCAAGAGATTACTCTTTTTACTACACTACACAATTTACTGGAGAGAAGAGCTGCTCACAAAGAGATGATTAGCATCACACCATGATTTAAGTGGATACTTGGAACACTTGAGCTCGTTACAACAATAATAGGAGATGGCCGTGAAATTATCATAGAAGTACAGTATGTGCTACAGTTAATTTTATGCAGTTATGATTTAATACTGCATCTTTATGTTTGTTTGCATTTCTCTTGACTACAAATGGTACCATGTGTGGTCTGTAAGTGTGTGTGTGTAAGTTCTGATAAATTTTAACTTTTTGCAGTAGATTTGTGTATATTTTATGGTAGTAAATGATAAAATAGACTAGTACCCACATCTATTTTATGCATTCCTGATATACCTAACTTTTTCTTAATTTTCTTGGTATTTTTATGCTACTCAGTTTGTGAGGCTTTCAAATTCTCACAAATCGCCAAAAAGCTTTCCTATATATTTATTGAAAAAATCAGAGTATAAGTCGACCTACACATTTCAAATCTATGCTGCTCAAGGGTAAACTGTATATGAAACCCTAGATGAGGCAAACTTTAGTGACAAAAATAAGATCAAATGGTTATTGGAGAGCAGGGCCATGGGGAAAGGACTGACTGCAAAACGGCACAAGAGAAACTGGGAATATTTAAACTGTGACCATAGGGATGCTGACACAAATGCACACATCTGTCAAATCTCACTAAATTACACACTTAAAATTGGTAAATATTATTGTATGTAAACCTATCTCCATAAACATTTTTGGAAAAAAAAAGGTGAAATAAAATTTTAAAAAACCAATAAAACCAAAAACTAAGACAATTTGTCACCAGCAGACCCTGCATAAAAAAGTAGTATAAAAAGAAAGCTTTTCTCACACAAAAGCCAAGTTCTTCAGGAAAAAAACAAAACAAAACATGATACCATATGGAAGCACAGAAGATGAGATGGGTTAATGAAGTTAAATAGTTCTAAAGTTTTTTTTTTATTTTTTGGGAAGTGTGAAAGTAGTAATTTGTATTAAAGTTTATACATTGAGGGAACATGTTGTAATTTTTAGATAATTTTAGATAATCACTCAAAGGATAGTAAAAGAATGTACAAATAAATAGCTAATCAATGAGAAGGAAATGAGATAGTAAAAATACTGGATTAATAAAAAGAAGACAAAAAAGGAGAGAAAAAGGAACAGGAGCAGATGAAACAAATAGAGAACAAATAGGAAGATGGTAGATTTAAACACGACTATATCAGTAGTTATGTCAGATGAAAATGAACTGAATAGTCCAATTACAAGACAATATAAAATGTAACTATGTGTGAATTAACAAATGACAGAAGCTAAAAAGAGGGACACAGAAAGATAGAAAAATCAAAGGATGGAAAACTCTATACACAGCAAGGTATATTAATATAAGTGCAAAGAGCATTTCTAAAGATCAAAAATGAGCATTTTATAAAAACAAAAAGGTCAATTAACTAGAAAGATATAACAATTACAAATTTGGTTATACAAATTAACACTGCTTTAAAATTTATAAAGCAAAAATTGACAGAACTAAAAGGAGAAATAGACAAATAAACATTCATTGTTGGAGGTTTTAACACCTCTCTCATAGGAACTGACAAGACAAATAGACAAAATTAAGTAAGATATAGATCAAAAACTTGTATTAACAAAAGCAACATAATTGACCCATGTAGAAAAGTGTAGAATATATGTTATTTTTTAATGCATGTGAAATGTTTACAAAAATTAATAATAATGTAAATTTCACCAGATTTTTAAATAATTAAAACCTTAAGTATATTTCATGACCACAGTGAAATTAAGTTAGAAATCAATAACAAAAATAACATTAAAAATCTCCAAATGCTTAGAAATAAGGAAATACAGCTTAAAGAAATCCTATGGTAATTTTAAAAAATTATTAACTGAACTTACAATGAAATTCAACATAACAAAATTTGTGGAATGAAGCTAAAGCTATACTTAGAGAGAAAATTATAGTTTTAAATACAAATACTAGAAAAGGAAAAAGGCTGCAAATTAATGATCTAAGTATCCATCTCAAGTAATTAGAAGGAGCAGCAAAATATACACAATGAAAGAGCAAAGACAAATTAAAAAGCAAGAAAGACATAAATCAAAGCTGGGTGCAGTGGTGCATGCCTGTAGTTCCAGCTACTCGAGAGGCTGAGGCAGAAGATCACTTGAGCCCAGGAGTTCAAGGCCAGCCTGGGTAACATAATAAGATCTCATCTCTAAAAATAGAAAAGAAGAAAAAAAAAGAGAGAAAGAAATATATAAATCAATGAAATGGAAAACAAATGTACACAAAGTCAAAACAGAAAATAAAAAGTCAAAACTTGGTTCTTTGAAAAGGGCAGCATACTTGATAAATCCCTGCCAAAACTGATCAAGAAAAAAAGAGACAGAAAGAGAAGGCATGAATTATGAACATCAGGAAGTATGAAAATAACATTAAAACAAACGAATATTGTAAACAGCTTTTTCCCAATAAAATTGAACATGTAGATACAAAGGGGAAATTCCTAGAAAAATACAACTTAATCAAAACTGACCTAAAAAGAAATAGAAAATTTGATGAGTCCTAAGTGTATTAAAGATACTGCTTTAGTAATTAAAAATCTTCAGTACTTTCAAGAAGAAATAATATCAATCATTGAACAAACTCTTCGAGAGAGTAGAAAAAGATGGAATCCTTCCAACTTGTTTTTGAGGCTCTTATAACCTGATACCAAAACATGGCAAGTACATGATAAGAAAGTAAAATTATAGACCAATTTCTTTCATGAACATAGGTGCTGAAATCCTAAACAAAATATTAGCCAATCAAACACAGCAATATATTAAACAGATAAAAATATCATAATTATTTTTCATTATTCCAGGAAGGCAAGATTGGTTTAACACTGTAAAATCAATAAGTGTAATTCTCTATATTAACAAAACAAGGAGGAAATCACATCATCATCAAAATAGAGGTACTATAGAGCTGAGCATAGGAATTCACGTCTGTAATTCCAGCACTTTGGCAGGTCGAGGCAGGAGGATCTCTTGAGGCCAGGAGTTCAAGACCAGCCTGGTCAACACAGAAAGACCCCATCTCCACAAAAAAATTTTTTTAAATTAGCCGGGTGTGGTGACATGTACCTGTAGTCCCAGCTACTCAGGGTGCTGAGGTGAGAGGATGGCTTGAGCCCAGGAGTTTGAGGCTGCAGTGAGCTGTGATCACACCACTGCACTCTAGCCTAGGGAACAAAGTGAGACCCTGTCTCAAAAATAAATAAATAAATAAATAAATGTGCAAAAAGCACTTAATAAAATTCAAAACTCATTCAAGTTAAAAACTCTTAGCAAACTAGGTTAGATGGGGACTTCCTTAATCTGATCAAGAGCATCTATAATAAATGAATAAATGACTGAATGAAAGAACAAACAGTAAACATCCTACTTAATGGTGAAAGCCTCTCTTAGATGAGGAATGAGGAGTGGAGGTATACTACCTTTACTTTTATACAAGTTAGTACTGAGGATGCTGGCTATTGCAATAAGGAAAGAAAAAAATATAAATCATATAAAGATTAGGAAGGAAGATACATTGTCATTATTTACAGCCAACATAATTGTGTGCTTGAGAAATCCAAAAGCATCTATAAACACTTAAAATAAAAATTGAATTTGGTAAGACCATTGGACACAGAGGTAATACAAAAAATAAATTGTTTTTCTACATTTTAGCAACAAATATTTCTCATAGATCAAAAAACAGCTAATAAATAAAAATAAATCTAATAAGATGTACATGACCTCTACATTGAAAACTACAAAACCTTATGGAGAGAAATTGAAGAAGACCTAAAAAAAAAACCCAGTGTTGTAAACTGAATTATAACAAAATTCAACATATCAAAATTCTCATGGACTGGAAATTTTAACTTTATAAGAAGTAAATTTTCTCTCAGTTGATCTATAGATTCAATACAATCCCAATCAAATACCCAAGCAAGCTTTGTTTTGTTCTGTTGCTGTTAGAAATTGACAAGCTGATTTTAAATTTTATTTGGTAATGCAAAGAGCAAAGAATAGTCAAAATAACCTTGAAAAAGAGAAATGTTGAAGGTCTTATACTATTAGATATCAAGACTTATTGTAAAATTGCAATAATTAAGAGAATGTGGGATTGGCTCAAGGTAAGACAAAGAGATTGGTGGAACAAAATATAGTGTCCAGGAGCTGACTACACATTTATGGTCATTGGATTTACAATACAGATATTAGGTTATTAAGTATGAAATGTCTGATTTCCTTAAGTACTAAGTTTGACAGTTGATATCTCTGACATTTTACTTTGACACTTCTTTTACATTTATGGTGAAGGTACATCCTCATTCTTTCAAAAGCATGGTTTGGCTTGTGATTATGTTTCAAATTTTTTTTTAGAGTGATTTTTGTGAAACCAAGGATAAGTCAAAAATTCGTGTTATTTTCAAATATAAGTTCCATCGTGGAACAAATGCTGCCTAGACAGCTCGAAATATCAATGAAGTGTTTGGGAAGGATGTGGCTAATGAAGGCACAGTATGTCAATGGTTTGAGAAGTTCCGTTCTGGTGATCTTAATCTTGAAAATGAGCCACTTGGGCAAACTGAGACTAAGGTGAGTAATGAAGAGCTGAAAGCTGTAGTGGAAGCAAATCCATCTCAACCTATGCGTGAATTAGCAGCAAGCGTTGATGTTACTATTCCAACAACATTGGACCATTTGAAACAAAATCGGCAAGGTAAAGAAGCTGGGTAGATGGGTTCCGCATGAATTAAATGAGCGTCAGAAGAGAAATTATTTCCAAGCTTGCCTTTCTTTGCTGTCACAACATAAAGGCATTTCTACACCATATTGTTATGTATGATGAAAAATGGATTCTTTTTGACAATTGCAAGTGCTTGGCACAATGGTTGGATGAAGATGAAGTGCCGAAACACAGTCCAAACCAAATATTCATCAAAAGAAGATAATGGTGTCTGTTTGGTGGTCTAGCAGTGGTATTATCCACTACAGCTTCATGAAACCTGGTCAGTAGATTACAGCTGATGTCACTGCAACCAATTGGGTGAAATGATGAGGATGCTTGTGATTAAGCAGCCAAGATTGGTCAATAGAGACAGGCCAATCCTCTTATAAGACGATGCTCGACCACATATCTCACAAACAACGCAGTTCAAACTATAGCAGCTGGACTTGGAAACTCTCTGTTATCCACCGTATTCACCAGACCTTGCACCAACTGACTACCACTTCTTCCAGGCTTTGGAACACTTCTTGCAAGGAAAAATACTCAATTCTCAACAAGCTGTGGAAAATGCCTTTTGCGATTTCATCACCACTCACTCTCTAGGCTTCTTTGCTGCTGGCATAAACAAGCTACTGTTAAGATGGCAAAACTGTGTCGATAGTTTAGGTACATACTTTGATCAATTGTACAGCTTCTTGTTTGAGATATAATGAACTACACTTTTGATTAGAAATAGGACATTTCATATTTAATTACCTAATAACAATGAGTGCAGTGGGGAAAAGATGGTCTTTTCAAAAATTAGTACTGAGTCCATTAATATTCAAATGAGTCTTGAATAAATGATTCTTGAAAGAAATGAGTCTTAACTTGTGTGTCATATCATACTCAAAAGTCAACAGTAAATTGTAAATTTAAATGTGAAATGTAAAACAGTAAAACTTTTAGAGATAAGAACAAAAGAATATCTTTATGATCTAGGGTAGACAAGACTTCTGAAATGATACACAAAAAGCACTAATCATCGAAAAAGATTGACTAATCAAATAAAATTAAAATTAAGAAGTTACGTTCAATGAACGATTTTACTAAAAGTGTGAGAAGGCACCTACAGAGTAGGGGGTTTTTATTTGCAATACACATATTTGACAAAGAACATACATCCAGAATATATAATAAATTCCTACAAATCATTAAGAAAATGGCAATTAGAAAAATGAGCAAATTTGAAACATGCATTTCACGAGAAGATTACCAAATGGTCAACAAGTATATAAAAAAGCACTCAGCTTTATTAGACATCAGAGAAATACAAATTAAAACCATGATAAAATACACCTGTATATCCATGAAAATGGTTAAAATATAAAAGACTGACAAAGATAAAGGGATGGTAAAGCTATGGAGCAAACAGAACTTTCCTACACTGCTGATAGAAGTATAAATTGGAATAATCACTTTGGAAAAATGCCTGACAGTAGATACTAAAGCTGAATATATGTATATGTATATACAGAGAATCAGTAAGTCTACTCTAAAGTATGTATCTAACAGAAGTGTGAACATAATAGTCATATACAAGAATATTATGGAGCATTGGTCAACCAGAATGAATTAAATGTCTATTAACAGAAGAATGAATAAGTAAATTGTGGTTTATCCACAAAATGGAATACCATACAGCAATAAAAATGAATGAATTTCTGCTACACACATCAATATGGAAAAATCTCACAAAAATAATGTTGCATGAATAACCCCAGGCATAAAGGACTGGATAATGTATGATTTCATCTGTATAGAGTTCAAAAACAAGCACCAATCTATGGTACTAATAACTAGGATAGTGGTTATCTTCAGGAAGGCATGGGTGGATAGTAACTGGGAGGAGACACCAAAGGGGGCTTCCAGGGGTTTGTGATGTTCAATTTCTTGTCCTGGGTTGTGGTTACCTGAGTATATTCACTTTGTGATAATTAACCAATGTAGTAGATATTATTGGTGCACACCCAGACCCCCTTTCTCAGCCAATGTATCCAGCTGTGAGTGGTGGCTACTAGTAGCTCACAGCTGCACCTTGGTTCTGTGAATTACCCCAAGCCAAAGGAAATGGCTTCCCCTGGAAATACCTGGTAAGATATGCCTTCCTGCCAAGATGATCCGCAGCCAATGGTTGAGGGATAGGGAGGTACAAAAGGCCAGTCACCTTGCTTGAGGGGCCATTAATATTACAGAGTTCTCCATGGGATCACCATGAGGCCAGACTTTAGCTAAACCTAAATACTTCCATTGGGAGACAATGCTACATGGGTCTTTCATATCTCTGCACATTTTGCAAGTCAGAGGCACTCTATGAGCTTGAAATATCCAAAGAATTTATAAACACTGCTAAAATTAAAAAGTTAATTTGGCAAGATCATTGGATACAAAAGCAATATAAAAATCAATTGTTTTTCTATATTCTAGCAACAAACAATTGAAAATGAAAATTTAAAAATATTTCTCATAGATCCCAAAACAGCCAATACCTAAAAATAAATCTAATAGAATATATATGACCTCTGCACTGAAAACTACAAAACCATATGGAGAGAAATTGAAGAAGATCTAAAGGATTTGTATACTGAACAGCCTTGAAAGATAAAAATAGTGTCTCCCTGAAAAAAAGTATAGGTTTGTTCACTGTCCAGTATAAAAAAGATAATATCTTCTTGCAGAGCAAAGTCCAGATAAGTTACTGCCCATTATAAAAGATTCAGGGTCCCTAAGTTGAGGGTTCCTCTCCTATAACATAATCCACTACCTGTGCAGGATATTACCTGGCCCTCTTTGCCTCACCTTATGGAAATTGAAGCTCAGGGAACCAGTGCAAATGCTGATACTCTGGCTACTGCTGTTGCCATTAGTTATAAATCACTTTATTTCTGACCCAAGAGTCTGCCAGCATCCATGAAACTGTAGCAGGCTAATTTGTTAGCTTGCAAGTAAGGTAAAATATCTCGGACCCTTCACAGTTCTTCACAACTTCTCCCACCAAGCCTGTTTCACTTACTCTCGCATAGGTTTCAGTTGACAGTTCTCCCTCAATAAATCACTTGTGTAAAAATCCCCATCTCGGGCTCTGCTTCTAGGGAACCCATCCTAAAACAATACAGCTGCAGTTTCATGATTTGTGCAATTTTCTGCAGGTACACTACACTTCTACTTTTTAAAAAATAGTTTATATAAATATGAAAAGTAACTGTCGCTAGAGTGTGGAGTGTGGTTTAGAGTAGACAGATTGGAGTAACTACCTAGAAATCACCCTAAGAAATTACTTCTGGAGTCTAGATTAGAGATAACTAAAATTTGATTTGAGTTAGTAGCATATCAATAGAGACAAAGGGGCAGATTCAAAAGGTATTTAAATGGTAGGATGCAGGGATGATGTACAAAATATTTTACAAGTGGTACTACACTGATATCCACCAATAGAATGGATACTAGCCACAAACAACTGCTATGGCAGAACTGATGCCTGCAGGTAGAATACCATCAGGCCTGGTAAGACAGATAGGACTTGTTCACTGGTTGAACCCAATGGCTGAGAAATGAATTCAGATAACTCCAAAGGTTTCAGGCCTGGTGACACAGAGAATAATGGTGCCTTTAACTGATGTGAATAATATCATTTTTATTCACATAATCTCAATTATTTGGTTTTAACTTGAATGACTCCCAAATCTATCCTCCAAAAATCAGGGAATTATCTGAATATCTTTTTCCACACACATAATTTAGCATGAGATGTGTTTTTCATTTTGAAATATTTTTTAAAATCACACCAATTAGAAGCCATAAAGAAAGGAATGCAGACCAATAAAGTAAGCCAGCTTGACAGATGATGTATCACTTTTAATCACACAGCACATGCAGCTGCCAATTGCTATTTTTTTCTGTTAAAGCACACTTTACAAATCATTTGACTTTTTCACAAATCTTTCTAAGGTAGCAGAAAACCAGCTGGATTTTATGGAGTGAGACTCTGAATTGCTAATTCACAGTCTTTTAACATATATCCCCTTTTAATGCAAACAGCTCAGAGTGAACACTCCTTAAATGATTAAGAACCCATGGCTTTCCATCTTCCCTTCCCCATAATTACCAGTATCTTTTAAGGAAGAAAGTGTGTTTTCTGTTCATTAATGGTAATACTACCTAGGCAGACCAATCAGTAAGTCCATGATCTGGCAGTCACTGTGGAAGCCAAATTACCCTCTGTACCCGGACAAAATCAATTAACACCACTAGGGATGTCATTATTGTCACATTATGTCATCCGATAGTCTCTAGGGCCTATAAGTGATTTAAATTTTTTTTTAAACTGCTGATTCTAATGTGTGTGTGTGGTATGAGGAGGAGGGATAAGCTTCACATTTACAAGGAAGATTTCTATTATGGGGAAATTAATTTTATAACATAGACAAATGCAAGCCTCTGTTTTAGGTCTTTGGGAGAAAATGGTTCTATGCTAACAAAACTCTGAAGCCTAAATGATTTTTCATACCGCAAAATACACTTTTCAAGTGTATTTTAAAGGTTTGCTTAAACAAAAGCCACGTTGGCTGGAGTCATGAGGCACTTTCATCAGTGCAGAGTAAGCCAGGGGCTAGAAATCAATCAAACCTCAGCAACCTACACAGCAGTAGCGAGTCCAAGAGTCCAAAGTTGGGATTTCTCTTCTAATAAAATCAACTTGTTTTCCTATCATGAGAAATACTACAATTCTAGTTTTGCAAAGTCAGACCCTTGATGTGTCAGAAAAGAGGGTGAAATGCCATGAGGCTGTCTGGCAGAACCAGATCTCATTTGGGAAGACTGGAATTCATGCTTGGAATTCTGAGGACACATCATGACACTCAGAGCTGTTCCCACTGCTTCATCTGTGGACTGGTTAGCTCAGTATCCAGACACTTGGAAGAGAATAACATTTGACATCATTCTCTTCCGACAGTCTTTTTCTTCTCCATTTCCTTAACTTCTCATCACTACCAGCGAATATTAAATGGGATCTGGGTTCCAAGTTTGTTTTTGTTATTGTAGTTGCTATTATAAGCAAATAAAAAATTCCTAAGTACATTAAGCAGAATGTTTATAAATGGCTCCTTTCCTTTTTAAAAAGTAGACCCAACTTCTATATTTTGGCCTCCATCAGGGGGTATTTAATTAAGTCTATTCTGTCTAACATGATCTGATGTCATTGTACAAGGATATGTTCTTTGTTAGCAGCACTCTTAGTTTCAGACTCCTCTGTGTATTTGAAACCATGGTAACAGAGCAGTAAGCTAAAGCCAATGAGATAATGAGATATTCTCATTGTAATTGTGTTTCATGAGGGCACAAGATCCCACGGGTGGTATCTGACTGTCTTACAACTGCTAACAGAATTTAAGAAGCAGACATATATTAGCATGGTACCGTTTTCCATAACAGCCATGTAAACACTTGTGACATGGCATTTTTAGCTGTTTCCAGCACATAAAAGTAGGTACTGTGCATTTATGTCACAAAAAGCCACACAATTAATGAATATCAATATTTAAAAATCCTTAGAACTTCAAGGAACTTCAGATTTGAAATGCACCAAGCAGACTGTGGGGATGCTGTTTTGCATTATAATTATGAGCGGGGCTATGGTTGATGTGGGGAGGGATCCATCAAAGCAAAGAAAAAGAGAGCAGCTATCCCTTTTTCTCCTCCCAAACACCCCACATGCACCTCCTAAAGGGTGACAAAACTTACCCTAAGCAAGGATCCCTGAGTTTTTATGAGGAAAGCTGAGTTGGGGGCTTCTAAAAGCATTTTACCTTTAAAAGAGGGAAAAAAAAAACACCTTGGAGAATAAAACCAAAATATTTACAAACCATTTCTTCTTCTGCACTAAAATCGGAAAGGGGAACACCTCACTTTTGAGTTCCTTCTCTTCTGTCAATGTTTGAAGTTTCCTCAGTTTTCATTTGAGTTGCAGATTTTATGCACGAGTCACTGAATCCATGTTATCCATCCTGATGAGGTTGCCCTAACAGGCATTGTGTCTTTTAATAAATAATTTAAAAGCAAAAAGCGAAAGCACAATATAGAACTACTGGTTGATTTAAGCAGGGCTAAGATTTACACGCTCTTCCTGTCACCAATGCTTCCCACCAGGAGCTCTGCTTTAGAAAAGAACTGACCTGAGAATGTGCATTTTGTCAGCTTTGTGATGTTGATGGCTCATGGGCCAGAGGTGACCCAATACACCCAACATGTTACAGACAAGGATTCTGTCTGTTCTTCACTTCACAGGCAAGGGATATCACTCTTTGGTTTTAAAAATGTGTGGTGCCATTTCTAATACGTTTTGGCATCAGGAGCTAAATTGGTATGAAAAACCATATTGATAGAGAAAGGGGAGTTGGTTTTCTTGAAAGTCATTCAAGTTCCTACAACTTTGGGGGAGGAAAGTTCTCTTTCAACATGTCAGTCATGGCACATTCATCACTGAATGTCATTTAAAGACTGGCAGTTCTTTCTTTCACTCTGTGTGTGCGTGTTTGTCTGTGTGTGATATGCACATGTGTAGTTGGGAAATGAAATCTATGCCATAAGTGGTTGCACAGAAGGAACATGCCACAAGTTTGGAGAATATGGTCTTCATCTCTGCAGATAAGGGTGGCCTCATCACTCAAGGCTGCTGTAGCATAACACAACCACAAATGCGCAATGAGGCCACCCCTACTGAGGGGAGATAACTTCTATATCTGAGCTGTCATGACCCATTAGGTCCTCACACTGCCTATTTTTGGATGTGTCTCCCAGATAGCCCTTTATTTGTACATCTGAAAGGGGGAGAACTTGTTTTCTTTAAAACCCCTCCTTCTTGTTCCTGACAAACAGGAAATAGCTGTCAGGTTTGAAGGCTCCCCTGGGCACCATACTGAAATGTTCAGTGAACACATTTACAAGAGTTTGTTTAAATATAGTCATGAATTATTGCAAAGTGACTTTACTGTGAGCACTTTGAAATGGGTTACTCCATTTTAATCTAGATGAGTTTTTAATCCACTTAAGCCTAGCCTAATCCTAGTTTTAGAGGATGAGACAAGAAATAAAGGAGTGAATATGTTTTCAAAATACTGGAACCACAAAAGTATAACTTATAAAACAGATTTGGTAATGTACTCGCTCCAGTTTGAAGTCTTTCAACGCCATGATTTAACCTGAGAATAGCACATGTCCACAGAAGTTGATTCTGTTGTGTTTAAATGATAGCCAGAAGCTGGCATTGATTTTTTTCTCTCTTATATCCCCTGACTTCTACCCTGACAAGAGCCAACATCTCTAGGTTAAAAAAGGGGAGTGTGTGTGTGTGTGTGTGTGTGTGTGGAGGGAGTGACAGACAAAATCTACATTTTACAAAGTAGAAGGATGCAGGCAGTATGACACAAAGGAGGGGCTCAGCAGCTTAAGGTTCCCAGGTGCTGTGGTTCCCAGGTGCTGGGCAGTGTGAAATGACTTTGGAGAAAGACGAGTGAAGGGACGGGTGGGCACTAAGCAATAATTGATTGCATGTGGCTAACAGCAGCAAAATGTCTGCCTTTGGTGAGTGAGGCTGGACCAGCACCTGTCCACGTCCTCACTGTGGAATTTCAGAGGCCTGGGAACACTGTAGGCAAAGCACCCACCCAGCTCCTTGAGCAGGAGAACTGTCTGTCTTGGCAGAATGTGCCTCCCGAGCAGGCCAAGGCCTCTCTGTGCAAGGATGGGAACAAAGCCCTTTCTGCAGACAGAGGCTCACTTGTGGGTATGAAGAGGGAGTACCCACCAGGACCAGGGCAATGCCAGCCCTTGGGGCGCTACAGTGGAGCTCAGAGCAAGAACACAGGGCTTTGGGGTCTAACAAATCTGTCTTTGGATCCTGGTTTCTCTGTTTAAAAGCTGGGTAATGCTAGATTGTAAAAACACAAACATTTAAATAATATTATCTGCTTCACAGTGCTGTTATTAAGAATTATATGAAATGATATAAGGAACAGATATGCAGATCTTTTCTTCTTTTCTCCTGATGGGGGAAGAAGAAAGATGACAATGGGTTCTGTAGAGTTGCTATGCGGATCAAATGAGCAAATATATGTGAAGGACCTTGGGAATGGTAAAATGCTCCATAAATGGTACTTAAAATAATCTTTAGTCATACTAAATTCAGCATATAGATGTAGATAAATACATTTGTAAATATAAATGCTAAGCATTATTTCAAATTTCAATTTCCTATGATTTAATTTAAAAAACTAGAAGAATGAAATAAATAAGCAAAATTTTATTTCCTAAACAATGAGTGATTAGAATAACCTTGGGATCCCTTTTAGCCACCATCCTTCAAGCCCATCACCCACCAGGAGCCCAGTGACAGGAGTTGCAGGTGGTTTGCCTTGTTCAATAGTTCTTGGGGAGGTCAAAGGCAAATAGTGACAGAAAAGAGGTAGGGGGTGGGTCTCAAACTCGAAGCACAGTTCATCCAGGGATTGGTCTAAACGCCACACTTTTTGATGCGGGAGGAATTGATAAAAACGTTTATGCATGAGGTGCACTTACCCAGTTTTAGAATGAAAAACATGCTTTAAGAAAGTGAAGCCAGAATTTAATTCTAAGCTGTCACAATTTCTACTGGAAAGATTTGTGTAAGTAGGGGTTTTTCATGTGAGGAGAATGAGAAACTTTGCCAGAACTGCCCCCAGGTTCTTCCACCTTCTATATCATCGGGGATGGATACGTGAGAATCTTCCCCTGTCAGATTTATGCATTTTTAGAAGAAACAAAGAATTCAGTAGAGCACGAAGCTCTCTGCCCTTTTCCTGGCCCTGCTTGAAATCCCCCATTACCAACTCATTTGGGCCACAGAGACATTAACAGTTGCTAAAGGGAAAACATTACCCCAGCTCAGTATCTGCCAGTGACAGTTCAGGTCGAATAAGTTTATCAGATGCTTCCTGTCGCCTAGCAAGATCCAGGACTGAGATACAGGAAAAATAAAGCTGGAATTGTAGAAACAATGCCTGATCCAAGAGGGCAACACCAGTATGTTGCTCAATACAAGCATTTGAAGGGTAGTGTTTGGAGAGTACCAGAGGGGGACAGAAAGAAAGTCACCAAAGTTTATTTCCCAATTTTGTCCTGCTTTGCTCTCACCCATTCTTATATCAGGTGACTAAATTCTCTGACTATCTTGCAAAAATATTCCAACTCTATTTGAGGATAATGTACATGCCACTCTGTTTCTTCCCAACACAAACAAGTCTGTCTAGCAGAATTATTCATGAACTATGGCTTGCCAACCACCTTTCAAACTGTGAAAATTGAAAATTCTTTCTTCAAACCTATAGCTTCTGTCATTGAGGAACCACAGTGAGGCAGAGCCCACAGGATGAGCACCTAAGTACATTCTGGGAGGACTGGGAGGACCCACCTGGCAGGTGAGTTTCTCTCTTTCTGAGCCAGGGTAGGATGTACACAGTACCTGAATGTACTTTTGAGATTGGCCTTCCCAGTAGACCATAAGTTCCTCCAGGACCAAGGGGATGCCCATTTTGTTCATTGTTATACCCCCAGCAACTAGCACAGTCCTGAGCACAAAGTAAGTACTCTACTTGATGAATGAATCAATAAAGGATTCAACTAGTGTCCTATCCTATGCATCTCTTGTTTTCTCCTTTTCTTATTTTCTTGAAACTCCAAGTCAAGGTCTGCTATTATTTTTCTACTTTTGCACCCTTCTTTCTCCTGTTTTACAGTCCCCACTTCCCTCTTGTCTTTTATTGTCTCTGCTATGTTTAAACCCCCAGGTTCAAACTGCCAATTTCCAAATAAGAAACTGTGTGTGGAGAGTGTGAACCCACACTCCTGCCTTGCTTCGGTCCATCTAACATTTCCACTCCAACCTACTCCAGGACCATGAGGCTGAAACCATCACACATATGCAACTGATTAGAGCAAAATACACTGTATGCCACATCCATCTTGTGAAACTTCAAGTTTAGCCAGCTACGACAACCTAGGAGATTACCGTGGCAAAGAAAATTATTTTCTTTAAGTGAAGGCTGGTTGACCACCACAGTGTGGCCAAAATAACTCCTTCCCTCCTCCCTTAAAAAGCACTAACTCAAATGTGACAGGGACTTGTGCTCACACTCAGCCAACCCTGTCATTTTCCTGCTTCTGGCATGGCTCCTGCAGGGAGTGGGGCTCTCCATGGTGCCTGTCAAATGGAAAGGGACTTGAAAATTCACAATTCTGTTCTCCTAAAATCCTTCACTAATGCTGTATTAAAATGAGTGTCCTATGCTGGAAAACCCACTAGAAGGGAGTTTGAGGAAAATGTTTCCTTTTTAAAGTTCAAAACTAAAATTTATAAATAAAAGTAATCTTTATTCCAGATCCAGGGAGTAGAATAGACTAACACTCAGGAAATGGAATGCATTCATTAGTGACTCTTGGGACAATAACTGAAGGCATATAGCTCAAATTTCATGGTTTATTTGAAATAAAAACAAAAGTCTTAGAGAAGAGGAAAATTTTACAATTTAAGTTATTTCTTAATGTACAAATTTTTGAAAAATTAGAAAAATAAAATTCACAATATTGAATCAGATTTTCTCTTCATGCTTCTTTTTTAGAAACAGAATTCAAGGACAATTTTTTTATTAGAATAACATATTTAGTATTTTTCTGAAACATGGTGACATCTAGTTGATTAATACAAATTTTCAAACTGAAATTGTTCAATAGCCAAATATTTTAGAATTAGATGCTGAAGAAATGATTGGTTATAGTGATAAAGGACTGAAAAACTGCCAGGGTTTTCAGAGATATTTCAGGTTATCTTAGAAGAGATTTCTAGTCCCTGTGTTATGAGCTTGTGTCAGGCATTTTACAGTCATCTTGTGAAGAGCTGACTATAAATAGATTGCTTCTTACAACTCTGATTCTTACTGCATCTTCAAGAAAAAGCATAAAATAGAAGCAGAGAATTTCAGTGCTGAATGGAACATTGGAGGTCTTTTTGTCAAACACATTAACTCACAGATAAGAAAAGAAGGTCTTGAGAAACTAAATGACATACCCAAGGTCATCCAACTAGTAAGTGGACCCTACCCCAGTTTTTCTGACTTCAGTTCCAACTAGGTTGAGAAATCACCATATCAAAACAACATGTATATCAGTTTAGAAAACTTTTCATTCTAGTTTTTTAAATATTCATATTTTGAACATAAGATAATACAATAAACATTTGTATTTCATTTTGCCATTTTCAAAGTTTATCACAATATATTTTCATTTAATGTTTGGAACAATACTATGGAGGAGGCAACCTCTGTTATATATGAGGAAAGGGAGGCTCAAAGAGGTTTAGGAACTGGCCCAATGAAACACAGCTAGAGTGCTAGAGGGTGGTTGACCCTTGGGCAGAGTGGTTTTAGTGAGTAAAATTTGATGTCTGGGCATTGGGAGCAAAAGTGAAAACCTAGCCAGATGTTAGGGCATGAGAGGTGCTGAGAGTTGCTATTGAAAAATGGATGAGGAATGTGGATGCAATGCCCCACCCTCAAGCTTTCTACCCCCTGATTATTCAACCAACATTAATCTAGGTATGCCATGAAGGGACTTTGCAGATGGAATTAATCAGCTGCCACTCAGCTAAACTTAAAATAAGGATCACATCCTTGACCATATAGGTGGGCCCAATTTCATCACCTAAGCCTTTAAAAGAAAAGGAAGGCAGAGAGATGCCACAGAGGAAATAGGGGTCAGAGGAGAGGTCAGACAGACTCAAAGTGTGAGAACTCTACTTGCCATTGTTGGCTTTGAAGATGGAAGAAGGACCATGAGACCAGGAATGTGGACAGCCTCTAGAAGCTGAGGACGGCCCCTGCACAACAGGCAGCAAGGAAACAGGGTCTCGGTCCTACAACTTCGTGCAACTGAATTCTGCCAAGTTGAATGAGCTTGGAAGCAGATTCATCCCCAGAGCAGCCTTGAATGTTGGTAAGAGCTTAACGTTGACACCTTGATTTCAGCCTTGTGAGATCCAAAGTAGAGTCAGCTGAACCACACTGTGACACGACTTCTGACCTCCAGAACTGTGAAACAATCAACAATGGGGATTGTTTGAAACCACTACATTTGTGGTGATTTGTTATGGCAGAATAGAGAACTAATACAACTGAAATGCTGTTTAATTTCTAGATTGTTTCAATTATTATGTTAGGATTTTTTTCCTCCCAGGGGTTCTTACTGGTAGTGTATATGGCCAAGAGTTGATAGCTACATGAAACAGGAAGTATTGCTTTAAAAATCTGGGCAAGTACAAATAACCCCCTGAAAACAAGGTTCCTGGTAATTTCATATCCAAGAATATGGTTTAGGCCTGTGGCCAAATTGGAGCATCCCATGTCCTCCTTCCCTGAAACCAAGATGGCTGGGCCAGCAGCTCTTCAGAAGCTGGGGACCGAGGGCTGAAAATATGGCCATGGCCCTGCCCTAGTATGCTGCCAAGCACATTATTACTCCCAAGGGTAGGAGGGACATGAGGCCTTTTGGAGCACAGTGACAGCACATACTGATAAGAGGTGGCCCAGTGAATGTTAGCCTCTTGCCAATCAGATTAAGCATTCCTATTCCACTGAGGAAGAGTAAGTTGTGGACGGGTGGGAGGAGGGATGGAAATTTCTTGTAGGCTGCAAGGCTGCAATATGAAGAGAGTTAGAAAGCACTCCCCTTACCATTCTGCAAACCAAGTATTCTTTTTGGGTGGTCCCGGGATGGGGAGAAAAATGTGGAAAACTGTGAATAAGTACCATTTGGAATACTATGTCTGGACCTGGCAGAGTGAATTTCTTTAAAGCACTAAATCCCAGATGCTTTAAAAATAATTGTGATGACAGAAACAATCACTGGATATAAGAAAAGGAATAAAGAATTAGATCTTTCTCTATAAGTCTAGCATTTGATTCTCACATGTGTTTAAAATTCCTGACTGATATAAAAATGGATCATTTGAAAGGAGTCCTTTAGGATGACAAAAATACTCCTTTTGTCTCATGAATAAGAGTGAGGGGAAATTATGTTGAGTGGTCTGAAGCTGGGATCATTGGAAGAGTAGGGTTAATGGTTACTTGAGGCACACAGAGTTTGAAGAGTGCAATTATCGGAAAATTAGTCTGAGAAGTATATGAAGATTTACCAGCTAGGGTTGGGGGTGGAAGAGTGGGGACAACAGAGAGGACCTTGAATTCTAGGAGTAAGTTGTCAGTTTTAGGACAAGGCTTTCCAAGGTGTTAGGGCATGTGAGATTATCTAGTAGCTGAGTGGTGTTTCAATACAAACTGTCCCCAATTTAGGATTTTTTGACTTTATGATGGTGCAAAAGCGACATGCATTCAGTAGAAACTGTACTTTGAGTACCCATAAAACCATTCTGTTTTTCCCTTTCACTACAGTATTTAATAAATTACATGAGATATTCAATACTTTTTTTCTAAAATAGGCTTTATATTAGATGATTTTGCCTAACTGTAGGCTAATGTAAGTGTTCTGAGCACATTTAAGGTAGGCTAGGTGTGTTAAATGCATTTTTAACTCACGACATTTTCAACTTATGATATTTTCAATTTACAATGGGGACCAATAAATCAATCTCAGTCGGGATATAACCTCGTTGTAAGTTGAGGAGCATCTCTATGAGTATGTAGATCACATGCTGTACAATTATTTACAGTGTTCTTGGCTCTAATATTTGTCACCAATTTGAGAATATAGTACAATGGCTGCATCTCAAGAATGCACTTGAGTTCACTCTCAGCTTTCAGAAAGAAGTTAACTAACTTCTCTCTCATCTATAAAGAGGGGACTGTCACTTGGTCCTTATGTCTTCCTCCTTTTTGTAGTTCTTAGACATTCAAGTTGAGATATTGAGTAGTGTGATAGTTAATTTTGTGTGTCAACTTGGCCGGGCCATGGTGCCCAGATATTTCATCAGATATTATTCTGGATGTTTCTGTGAGGATTTTTGGGTATGATTAACATTTAAATCAGTGGACTTCGAGTAAAGCAGATAGCCCTCCATAAAGTGGGCAGGCCTCATCAAATTAGTTCAAGGCCTGAGTAGAACAAAAGACTGATCTCCCCCAAGCAAGAGGGAATTCTGCAGCAGATGGCCTTCAGACTTGGACTGCAACATTGGCTCTTCTCTGGGTCTCCAGCCTGCCAGCCCTCGCTGCAGATTTTAGTTGCCAGCCTCCATAACCATGTAAGCCAATTCCTTAAAGTAAATTTCTCTAAATGTATATGGTTCTGTTTCTCTGGAAAACCTTAACAAGTAGGTGGTTGGATAAATGAGTCAAGAGCTGGAAATCTGATGTCAATCAGTGTATGAGGAGATTAATGCCATGGAACTGGAAGAAAGTAAAGCTGGAAGAGCACACTGTGATCAAAGCCCTGGGCTTTCCTACATAGAGAGTTCTCGTAGAGAAGGAGGAACCAGAAATGGACATGCACTAAGCAGCCCTGAGGTAGGGAACCAGGAGAGTGGTGTCATGGAAGCCAGAGAAGCACATTTCAAGCAGAATGGGTTTTACAAGAAGAGTGTGTTCAACAGTAGCTGCTACTGAGAGACGGAGTGAGATGATAGTGGGAAATGGCCAATGGTTGGGCCAGATACAGGTTTGGCTGAGCTCACTAAGGGACAATTTAATGGAACGATGGGATGAAAGCCAGGATAAAGCAGGTTGTGTAGGAAAAGAGTAGTAAAGAGGCGAAGGCAACAAATACAGACAATTCTTTCCATGAGTCTTGCTGGGATGAGAAGACGACAAACGAAGTATCCGAATAGCCTTATGTTTGCCTGTTTGTTTTGGTTGGTTTAGATGAGTATGCCGACGGGGGATGGTGAGAGGGAACATGGAGAGAGAGAGAGTGAAAGTTGACGATGCAAAAGGTGTGCAAACATAAACGGACCCCATATTAAAGTGTTTCAGAAAGCACACGAATACATAATCATTAAGGGTAGTATTTGCTTGGCATTATCTCAAATAGAATGAAAATATAAACTCAATCAAGGAGATCTTTCTAATCTAAGAATGCAATATTTCACTGTCACTATCACCCATGTCTTGAGTTCACAGCCTTTTCCAAAAAGGTAAGGTGTGAGTAACAGCAAATACAGTAACAATAAAGGAAGCTGTTGATATTACTTCTGCCATCGCTGAAGATGATGGCCTTCTTATTTAATGATCCATAGACAGAAAAGAGGAGCGTGGTGAGCTGATTTCTCCAACACGTCCCAGAAGCTGTGCACTAGAATTCCAGTGCCCAA
Organism: Daubentonia madagascariensis; assembly: GCA_023783475.1. Lineage (NCBI taxonomy): Eukaryota > Metazoa > Chordata > Mammalia > Primates > Daubentoniidae > Daubentonia > Daubentonia madagascariensis. The sequence continues at coordinate 23,466,297 of JAKFHU010001670.1, forward strand.
CCTTCTCCTCCTTATCACACACCCTGCCACCCCCTGAAATAGAAATGAGCTGACAAACACAATTGGCTAGTGGCCTGCCAAAGTCTTTATCCTGTCACAAATTCGAGAGCATGAGTAACATGGAGAAAAACTATTCAACAATATACCACCCACATCTACCACAGGTCTGAAATCTGAGAATTTCTTTCTGAATAGTTTTGGGGTTTTTTTGCCCAAATTGAAGAGTGATGAGAAAATTGTAGGATGACTGTTGTAGAGTAAGAGTTTCCACTGATCCCCACCTAAATGGATAGCCAAGGGTTAGGCAGACTGTGTACATTTTCTTGCATTTGATGAAGAAATAAATATCCAGCTTTTACAGTTTTTATGATATAGAAGAATTCTGATATAATTTGTGGAAAATTAGAACTATTAATGCAAATAAGACATTTTAAAAAGCAATTGCCTTTGTTCCCTTGAAATGAGTGGCTCTGGTTAGCAAGATTATTCAATTTGAAATAATTAGGTTTCTGGTTCCTGTAATTTAGGTCTTACCTGTCACTGCAAATTATCTAAATTGTTATAAATATGAAATTGTTTCATGTCAATAAAACTAAACATGTTTAAATGTTATATTCAAAGATTATATGTATTTTCTAATAAGGAAAAAGTAATATATTTGTAATATACTTTCAATAAAATATAAAAAAGGATATTTATGTAATTATTTTTATCATACGATATTGCTTATATCACAGTTTGGTAAGGTTATAGCCGTAGATTTATTTTAAACTCTTATTTTATGTGCTTGAATTTTCTTCTTGTCGAAGAGATTTTAAAAGACCATCTACCATGCTATTAAATAACTGTAATATTTAGAGGGCAGAGATATTTTAATCTATAGTGATAGTGTGCCTTATACTATAACCTTCCAGATCTTACTAAATCCAGCTTTGACAGCAGGGAATTCATCTGATTCTATTATTTAGCTAAGTAGAATTTTATAGCCATTAAAACCAAAGCACTAATTCCTTTCACTGAAGCTGAGCCTAAGACATTGTTTAATACATTTAATTACAATCTAATTGAGTCTTGGGACACTGCAAGCCCACTGATGGACTTCAAATGTTATTATTAATTTAATAATAATTTTTATTGAGTACTTATTCCTTCTTCTGTGCCAGGCACTAAACTGCATACTTTACATACATTATCTTGTTTAATCTTCTAAATAACCATATGAAGTAAGTAGTATTTGTGTCCCAAATTTATATATTAGGAGAAGAGGTTCAGAAAGATTGTATAATTTTATCAAGATCACGCAGTTATTATTAGAGCCAGAATTGCATCTAAGGGCCTATTTAAGGCTGGATGTGTGTGTGTGTGTGTGTGTGTGTGTGTGTGTGTGTACATAGATAGATAGATAGATATAGATACAGATATACACACACACTAATATATTTAAATAGAGAAGTTCTCTATCCCAAACCTAATAACCCTGTAGAATAACCTTACTAGATAATAAAATCTATCCTTTTTAGCCACTCAAGCTCTAACAATTTGCTAAGATAAGGGGTGCTTATAGCCATTCCCTGCAGTATTCTTCATTGTTATTTATTGTTCAAGGGTGAAAGAAGGCTAGCATATAACTCTTGCTGCACACGTGCATGTGGGTAGGTAACAGAGCTCATCACTCCAACAAGCTACTACTTAGTTATAACTTTCTATTATTTACTGAGCACCACTTTGCCAAGCACTGTGCTAGAATGAGGAACAGAACAGACATGGGCCTCATCCTCAATAGAGCTTTCTGTCAAATGTGTGAGGCATACATTAAATAAGTAAATAACAAACAAATCAGTATAATGAGTACCTTAAAAGGGAAAAATCTGATTTCTATAAAAGGGAATAAACAATACTTGGTTATTCTATATTAGGGAGTTGGGAAAGCCTCTACAAAGAAGGAGCATTTGAACTAAAACCATTATAGTCATACCCCAAAAGAGGGGCAGATGAAGAGACTTTGTGCACTCATTCATTCAATAAAATCTGCGGAGGACTTATTATGTCCAAAGCACTCTGCTAGATGCAAGGACTACATTAGTGAACAAGTCAGAAATGGTCCAATTACCTTAGAACTTCTAAAATTGTCAAATATTGTGTCTCAGCAGGGTGCAGTGGCTCACGCCTGTAATCCTAGCACTCGGGGAGGCCGAGGCAGGAGGATCACTTGAAGCCAGGAGTTCAAGACCAGCCTGAGCAAGAGTGAGACCCTGTCTCTACAAAAAAATAGAAAAATTAGCTGGGCGTGGTGGTGAGCGCCTGTAGTCCCAGCTACTCAGGAGGCTGAGGCAAGAGGATTGCTTGAGCCCAGGAGTTTGAGGTTGCAGTGAGCTATGATGACACCTCTGCACTCTAGCCCAGGCGACAGCGCAAGACTCTGTGTCCAAAAAAAAAAATTATGTCTCACTGCAGTTGTAGAAAATGACTCTAGAAAAAAAATTGACTTAAAGAGAAAGAAGCTAGTGAGTATAAATACCTGTGTTAGTAATATGTTTTTTTCTGGTCAAATAAGAAGAGTACTTGAGACATATTCAGCCCCAAAACTGTGAGTCACAGTACTGTGCCTAGAAAGCATTATCATTAAGTTCTCCCAAAAAATCCCCAATAGTTAGCATGTTATACTCATTCAGTTAAGAAGGTAAGGAAAATAAACTGTTGGGTTTCTAAGAACTAAACCTACCCTGGGTTGTAGTATAGTGCAATACCCACACATAGATGTCCTACAGGTGGTGCTGTGCAGTTGAATTATTTTAGGTTGACTTCAGTGGTGGATTCAGTTCAAACCACAGACACAGAAACATGTCAGCTAATAATTTCTGTCAGCCTAAACATGAGCCATCATTGGTAAATTTTCACATGCACAAGTGTGTGCTCTTGGTTGGCTGATGGTAGTCTGGTGATTGTTGTCATATTTATAGATGCTGAGAAAAAGATCAGTTATCTGTTCATTTGACCTGCAACTTCATCATTTCAGATGTCATTTGTTAGATATCTACTAACTGCTTAGTCTCCAAACAACATAACACCTGTTTGCGTAGTTCTGTCTTTAAGGAAGAAAAATCCCTGCTTATGATCATCATGTAGTGCCAAGGGTACACTCTCTCTAGAGATTAAACATACACTGTTTGCTTCAAACAGGGTGCTTCTGTTAGTTGAGGCTACAATTGTTGCTCAGCTGTCCCTGGGTATTTTTTAAACAAATAAATAAACCAGCCAGATAAAAACCCACCCTAGAAACAAAGTACTAAAAAGCTATTAGGCAGCTACCTCCTTCCTTAATAAAATACCACCCAGATCCTCCAAAGTGGACCTTGAAAAGAGAATTCCTTCCAGTGGGTGGGACAGTATCAAGGCCTTGGCACTGACTCTGAGATTTCTCACCTCCCCTACCTAACTCCTGCTGCCACCACCACCCCAATCCAAGGGGTACAGCCAGGTATAGCCTAAATCCTCTCCTTAAAGTACAGCTGATACCAGGCCAGGATATTTAAGAAAATATGAGTAGGTTTAAACAATTCAAAGTAAGAGGCTGAGACAGACACACGTAACCAGATCTTCTATCCAGATTGCAAAATATGGCTTGTTCTCCTGGGTTCGGGACACATTTCATCCCAGCTCTGAGTCTGCCTCCTTGTGGCAGACACCAACTTGGTACCCACCATCCCAGAGTGCATTCCAAAAGAGAGTAAACTACAGAATAGGTTCTATCCTTAACCTTCCAGCCTAAGTGTCCAGTGCTGTGGTGTCCAGTTCAGGGTGGGCCTTTTCCCTAGAGACTGAAACTCGAGATGACCACCTCCTTCGGAGGACGTGTTGCTCCCTACTCATAGGGTGAGGACTTATCCTAAGGCTTAAACAGGACAACCACATATGAACACAGTTCCATAGTATTCATACAAGTGGTCCTAGTAAGGAGCAGCAGGAATATCATTTCACACACATACAAAAACAGTCCTTGAGATGAGGGAAGAGGCAAACTCTTAGGCCCTGCCCATTTTCAGAATGTGCAAAAGAAGCAAGGCAAGCTTTAGGGGAATGCCCTGGGCTATCAGTGGCCAATTCTTTGTTGCTGTTACTCTTCCATTGGCGTGAGATGGGGTGAAAGAAGTTATCTTGGGGCTCCGCCACTGCACAGCTTAGGCAAGTAAACTTTGAGTTTCAGGTAAAAATATAAGCCTGGAGAAGGACTCTTTATGGCTCTCCAAGTCAGTGATGTTGGCTGATACAGCCACATTCCAACCTCCCACCTCCCCAGCAATCATCACCTAATCTGAAAAATTATAGCAATATTGACTTTCAAACGTATGTCTGGACACAGCTCATATTTATCCCAGAAAACAGAGTCTCTGGAAAAATTAGGGGTAAGCAATTGCCTGCATGCATCAGGGCACACGATGTTGGCTTCCTCAGGAACAAGATTTTTATGCAGTGAAGAAGAAATGAGGGAAATCACCAAAGGGAACAAGTCATCCTTTATCCCACCTATCAGTTTTTCCCAACAATCCACCATGTGCTCTGCCTACAGTAGCTCAGAGGAGATAACTAACAATAGCTCAGCTTTCCAGGTTTTGAGAGGTATTTCTAGGATGAGCATTTCTAATCAAAAGGATATGTAGGTGCCACAGTAACCCCATAGAGTAAGTATCCTAAGATACTGCTCATGCTCTCTACAGACAGTGAGAATGGGCTTGCAAAGAACCAACTCAAAACTCTTTGCATGTTGTTATGTGAATGTATTTCTGTGCAGAATGTTTATATGAAACAACTCCCATTTTACAAAAAGATCATCCCCACCAAACTCTTTCTTTCTACTTTAGACAGAAGATACTTTGATAGGAAACATTATTGAAAAATAACACAAGTCAACTAAACATTAACAAGATCTTAAGAGGAGTAATAAAGCCAAACCACACTGGATAAGGATCACAGCATGATATTTCAATAGATAACTAATAATAACAGAGTCCAGTGGATTCTGGAAGGCAGCAGAGGCGATCATGACTTATACTATTTCCATTCTGCTCTGCAGTTATCCAGTCAAAACATCTGAAGTCATTCTGCAAATCTAACATATAAGGGCCTCTTTTCTCCTTGATGTGGGTCTGTACAAAATTCATGATCTAAATGCCAGAGACAATAACTACATTAACAACCTAGTTTCTAAGCCAGAGGAAAGGAAGAAGTTCTCTGATCTTGACCAATTCCACACATGGAATATGTATCATCCAGCTAAACTCTGACACCCAAATAGCTGTGCCCACTCTCTTTTGAACATAAAGTGAAAAATGTCAGATAATCTTCATCAAAAACAGAAACTTCTTCTGCGGTTCTTCATTTAAGTCAAAAGAGCTCAATATTTTTGGTATTATCAGTAATGAGTACTTAAGTACTTTTTAATATGAACGTTTTTATTATCAGAATATTATGAAAAATGATGAATCTCCATGTTCTCAAAAAATTCAATTAATGAAGTATACTTAAGGAAATATATAAGGCAATAGATCTAAACACTTTTTGACAGTAAACATCATATATATTAAAGTATCATATTTTATTATCATCATTACGTATGGGTGTGATTTAAGAGCAAGACTAATTTCCCTGGCTATTGATTGACTGAAATTTAAGTGGACACTAATTAATAAAATACAATTTTAACAGTGTCTCCCAGGAGAATTCAAATAGTATTTTTTTCCCAGGCCTTGGCCCAGAAGTAGCTGGAAACAGCCTAGAAGAGGGTATGACCTATGATTACTAATGCTACTCCCTGCAGATCTGTCTTCCAACTACCAAGTAGCTACATTTCTTCTTGGCTTGTAAAAACTGAGGAGTGCACAGCCTGAAGAGATACGATTGTAAGAAGTGTGTGTGTTTGGGGTGGGAGGGGGGTGAAGCAAAGATGATCATTTACCTCAAATAGTTAAAACAGTTAAAAAAAAAAAAAAAACAAACTTTGCTTGCAACTAGGTAACTCTTAAGTATTTTCAAAGGGCCCAGCCAGATGATCACCACTCAGACAACACTTCCCAATTCTTCCCTGCCAAAATTCCTCCCCACTGGTACCTTTTAAATGCTCATTTATTTCCATACCCCTCCCTGTCTGGACGTGGTTGCTATGTAAAGAGGAGTGAGAAGTGGGTTGCAGGAATCTGTAGCTGCACCTTTCCATATTTAAAAAAAGAAGAAGAAAGAAGGAAATGCCCCTTTGTATTAAAAGCTTGCAGGATCCTTTTTTTCTATTTTTGTGGCATGACTTTGGCATTCAAAGAAAGCTGGTGACTAACACTCCACCCCATCGCAGAAGCTTCATGCAGCACCCACTACGACCAAGGACCCTCTTTCTTTGCTTTCCATTTTCGTGGATTTTGTGTAATGTAGTTTTCAGGAGCATGCAATGAAATCAGAAACTCAGGTGTCCTGAAAGGACACACCCTTCTCACCAAAGGAGAAGTTCACAGAGATGATGTTTCACTCACTTGGCCGCCTCTGCTTTTAGGATGTGGACCACCTCCCATGAGGCAACGGGGAAATGTGGATTTCAAAACTCAACAGCAAATAGAGTTGGTATCGTCAGTGTACAGGAACGTCAGAGTGAAGGAATGGATTCCCAACCACAATGTGTTCATGCCACACACTGACTCTGTCCAGATTCAGCTCCTTAAATCTTTTTGTTCCATTTTTAATGAGCATCATCAGTGCCCATTACCTACGAACTGCCACATCATTGAATTTCTCAGAAGGAAAAAGCAAGGCTGTGATTGAATGATTAACTTTTATGTTGTCTGACCATCAAAATTTCATATTTTCAGTAAAAAAAAAATCCACCAGAATTCCCTGGACTTGACTTATAGTGCTTCATAAACAGGAAAGTGAGGCTGGATCTGTCCAATAATCAAGAATTTCTGTAAGACAAAATGAACCGGGGTCCCAGCTCTGCCACAAGCTTGTGCATAAACCCTGTGCAAGTCCATATACCTCCCTGAGTGTCAGTTTTCACCTCTGTAAAAATGCATGGATCAGACTAAATTGTCTCTAGTGTTCCTTCCAGCTCTGAAATTCTAATACCTACAATTACTATATGAGTGACATATTTCAATACTTAGCAGAAATTAGAAATGTCAAGACAAAAAGCCTCTTCTTTAAACATTTCTAAAACTCAGAACTCTAATTTCATAATAATCTTAAAGGCTTAAAATCCTGCCAATGCTCCCAAGTTTATGTCTTTGTCAACCAAGGATGGAAGAAGTGGGAGAAGTTTGACCAAATCCCAGTTTACAATTTTTTGCCCAGGAGGGTTTTATTTTGCTTAATCTTTTTTACTGATGTTAATTTTGAGGAAAATTGGGTCTAAGTGTTCTGAGTCATTTTGAAAGTCAACAAAATCAATTTAGTTCCAGTTATTTTCCATTTAATCCCAAACTCTATAAGCTCATTTCTCTTTCAACTACCCGTTCCTTTAGCAGTGATTAGATATCAAAATGTAAAAGGCCTAAATCTGGTTTTAGACATGGAACACACTGAGTTTGAAAGACTCTGAATTTGCTCAAACTTTCTCTTTCTTGACTCAGACTCTCGGCTGGTTTGTATTGGGAGCATGACTGTCCTCATGGCCAAACTATGAAGTCCTTTTTAAGAACATTTGAGCCAGCCTGCCCTTTTTCTTCCACAAATTCTCTCATCCTGGGCCTTCTTGAGGATGTGGGGCTTTTCTTGTAACACCTCCAGGCCAACCTATCATCACTTTCTGGCTCCTTGAAACTCCATGAAGATGGCAGCATGCGGCCGTTGTGTTCATCCCAAATTCCCACAGAGGGAAAATTGTTAGCCAACCTTTCTCAGAGCAGGGATATTATCCGTCTGGTTCTCACATGCTCTCAGTGCCAAGGTAAAGGCCTGGCACATAAGAGATGCACAAAAAATATTGGTAGAATGAATATACTCAACCATGAGGTGATGCACACTGGAACTGATGAATAAAAGTCATGAAAAGAATAAAACTGTAGTCTTAGACCTTTCATATTAGGCATTAGGAATTGCCCCAGAAACAATTATTTTCTGGAAAAATAAGTGATCTATGTTGTGTAGTTTTTCTCATTAGTAAAATTTGAGAATCAAAGATTTCAAGCATCACAAACAGTTCTGGCTAATTTAACCAAGAGGAACCCATAGCTATAGAATTCTATAGCACCTGCTGTTATTTCATCAACAATGAGCTTCTTCCATAACTGAATCAACCACTCTGATGAGTGAAAAACAGTCACTTTGACTACTTCTGTTCACTGAATTGAATTTTACTGGTTGTTTTAGTGATTGTCAACAGCAAGAAAATCACCTTTTTGTAACATTCCTTTTTTCTTTCCTCAGTCAGTAGTTTCTGCTTTTAGTTAGCATTCATTTATTCAGCACATAAAGGACGGTCCCTTGTGCCTTATCTACCGGGCTCTGTTCTGGGCCCTGGAGAAATAGCAGAGAACAATATGGACACAGTCCCTGCCCTCATGGAACATATATTTGACTATGAAGAGATGACTAATAAATAAACAGTTACATAAATAAGATAAAAAGTAATAGCTCAAAGAAAGTAAGGTCAAGAAGGTTGGTGCAGGCGGGCAGGCCATGGTGGGTTAGATGGTCAGGGAAGGCCTCCTTAAGGAAGAAACATTTGAGCTGAGACTTGAGAGATGAGCAGCCAGCCCTCACAGAGATCTGGGAAAATGGCATTCCAAAGGCCCAGCCTATGGCAGAAGGAAACTTCAAGTATTGAAGGGATTGAAAAATAAGGGTGGTGTGGGAGACAGAGAAGGTAAAGAAAAGGGCGAGAGCAGGTAGAGAAGGCCCCCATAGGGTCCCAAAGGCTGTGATGGAGCACATACCGCAGACGTGAGGCCGGAGCTGACCTGACACAGTTTATTTCTGAAAGACCCCTCTGGCTGCCATGGAGGGTGGACATAAGTAGCCACTACCCGAGTGTAATGTGAGAGGTCACAAACTCAGGGTGGTACCTGTGGGGACAAAGCAAATAATAAGAGATAGATGTCATGGGGAAAGGCAATGGGACTTGCTGACTGATTGACGATGGGGGGTGGGGAGTCAGAGTGATGCCTCATTGAAATTAATGAGATCTACTAATTAGGATAGCATTTTACCATAAACAAATTATTAAGCACTTTTCCTGCCAGTATCACTGTCCTGCCTTCAGGAATAAGGCTTAAAGATCATTAAAAAGGAGTCTGACAGGAGTCAGGGGACCTCTAATAATTTCTAACCATGGGGAAGGGAACTGCAGAAGTCAAGCTATAATAATATGTCACATTTACAAAGCATGTTGCTGTTTACAAAGTGCTTTCATATCCATGGTCTCCCTCATGCTTTTATTTTTCTTCAATTTATATGACATTTCCATGGAATGAGGTGGATTAGTAGGCTGGTGTATTCATATAACAAAAACTGGATTCTGATGAAGTTTCTTGACACTCCTTTGCCTATTATAATTTATTTATTTTTCTAAAATCTTGCCTGATGACAAGAACTCCTCTTCTAACAGAAATAATTTTCAGTAATTTAAAAGAAACATTTTTTCATTATCTTTTTGTTTCAATGCTATCCAGATACCTTCCTGACTAGACTTATGAAAATAAGATTCAATTGGATTTTTTAGAATTTCAGCATTATGAAAGCTTTGAAATGGTTATGCTTTTCTCTGAATGAAAAGGAAAGTCAGATTGTTATGCATGAATTAATTAGGGCCATAACCTCCCAGGCCTGCACACAGATCAAAGCAAGTTTCTGCCCCAAAGCAGGATGAGGGTGGGAGCTATATCCAAACAAGGGCTGTGATCTTCGCAAGTAAATGGCTGTGATGCTGTCTCAGCCAGAGAGGACGCTAGCCACGGGGCCTCAGAGTCTTGGACAAAGGTACTGGTAGATACGGCTCCTCCAGAAAGGGAGACAAGCAATATGCCCAACCTGTCTGTGGTGACCTCCTGGAGGAAGGCAGCATGGCTGGGAATCATGGAGGGCACATCGGGCTGTGGAAAAGTCAAGCCCATCAGAATATGCCTCCTGGACTTTCCCTTCCCGTGAGAAAGCTCAGCATAAAGCGGAAAGAGCAGGGACTCTGGAGGCCAATGACTGGGATTCGAGTGCAGGGTCCATGATGAGAATTCAGTCTCCCCCTAGAGATGGAGACCCTTACAGGGTTCACAAGAGGGCCAAACCCAGAAAGCTCTTTGTAAAATGGATGTGCAAATGAGTATTGTGAACATGACTAAACTTATCAAAGTGAATCTTTATTACATATGAAAAATAAACAGGAAATTATTGATAAATGTCCTCATTGATCACTCTACAAGTCAATTTAGTGACCATTTACTACGATATGGTCCTAGGCACAGTGAAGATAAAGAAGACATTGTCCCTGCCCTCACCTTTCTCTCTGTCTCCTGAGGTCACACCTGGCTATAGTTCAAGGCAGACTGTGATAAATATATATCAGAAACACAGGTGAGGGTCTGTGAAAGCACAGAACCTGAAGGAAGGCCCTCATCCTGGCTGAGGATTTAAGAAGGCCTCACAGAGGACGTAGCATTGAAGACTGAGAAGGAGTTTCAATAGACACAGTCAGACAGAAAGAAGACTACCAGCAAAGGCACAAAAGAAGAAATCAGGAGACCCCTTTGAGGAATGAAGACTAAGGTAGAGGGAGTCAGGTGGAGGGGTGTTGAATTGAATTGAAAATCTAATTAGGAACTACATTGAGCTAGAGAGCTACAACTATATACAACTTATCTTACAGTAGAAATGCAGGTGTAAAAGTTTAGGCTCAAAAAGAATGTTAAAGAAATATACTCTTCGTATGTAAAGTCAGCCAAGCAATAAAGTTCACCACTAGGTCCCACTGATGGTTTCAGGGAATCCATGTGACACCCAGAATCACCTTGAGCCAGAGCTTTGGCTGAAGACCAAGCCAGGTGGAGAGGGTAGCTGGACTTTTCATTTAACAAGAAGGGGTTAGGGAGTGGAGGGGTGTCTGCTCTATCCCAGGTAGGGTTCTCATGGACTGAAAACCCATTCCCTTCTCATCAGTCCTGGGATACCTTAGAAATTGTGCTAAACTAAATAAGGATGCTTTGTGCTTGAAATTGTCAAATCATTTTAAAAGAGCAGAGACCCCCAAGGTCACTCATTCCATTCCAACTATTCCCTATCATGAATGAAAAGCATAAAAAGATAGAGGGAGAGAACAAAGGAGGGAGGGAAGAAGGAAAGGAGGGAGGAAGAAAACAAGAGAAAGAGACACAGAGAGAGAGAGTGCACAAAAATGTACCAGAAGAAAGAACTGCATTTGGTAACAAAAAGTGAAGAAGAACCAAAAAATAAGGAGAGGCCAGGCTCCAGATAATATGAAAGAAAAAATATTAATAAAATAATAAAAATAAGAAATAGAGGAAAAGGAAAGACAAAGGAAATGAATAGGTTAGAAGGGAAACAGGAAAAGGAGAACAGAGAAGGGGGCTCAGGGAATTAACATTTTATTGAGCAGCTGTATTTAGCTTTGTAGTCTCCATAGCAGGTAGCAGGGGAAAGGAGGGAAGAATTGAGAAAAAGAAGGGAATGTGGATTCTAGGACACACAAGAGATTTGGAGCCGTTGCTCAATCCTTTGCAGGTTGCCTGGCCTTTCTTACCATCCTTGGTCAGCCAGGCAGCAGCCTTGTCTCAAAGCCCTGTGTCTGACTCCTGGACTGACGTCTTTTCCCCGAGTCCTGAGCCCTAACATTTGGACCTGGTCCCCATCTGCCTGAGCCCCAGAAGTGGCCCGGCACAATCAGCTATGCAACCTCTACTGGATTGGAAAGAGATCTGCCACAGTCAGGAAAGCTGTAGTCTCCCAGGCAGGACACTGGACAGAAAAGAAGGTGGATAGATGCTGCCGCCCATCTGTTCCACCCCACCTCTTGCACAGCCAGCTGGATCCAAGCACTGTGCTCAAGAGGAAGTGAAACAAAACCCACTCCAATGCTCTCAGAAGGCCCCCAGCAGTCAGGTTTTTCTGGGACTTTCTAAAAATTAGCAGCAGTTGTCTCAGAGACTCCTGCTCAACTGTCACAAGCTCTTTTGTCTTGGCATCCTCAAGACTGCGGACACCCAGGTGGTCTCCCAAGAACCACTTCTTCTTCATTATGTCGTGTGGTCTAAGCAAGCTTTAACGTTGTGATACCTAATATTCCTTCTCAGGCTCTGAAGAAAGTTCTGGAACCTCTCTCCAGAAAACAGCACATACCTGTAAATTTTGCATGTATTTTGGGGGTTTGTGGTTTTTCTCTTGCCTCCAACTCCATCCATGGACCCCAGGGAGTCCTAGGTCTATAATCACTTTCCAGAAATCTCTGATTTTTTATTTCAGACATGGGGGATAGCTTTGGAAAACTCTCAGGATTACAGCACAAATAAGAGGCATTGCTGAGCTAGGAGAGGCTGAAGGTTGTCATTATCCTTTCTGTAATAACCAATTTGTAACTCAGCATCAACCAAAAATTACAAACAAAAAGCAATGCATCACTGAGGCTCAAAAAGACAGCAACTTTCCTTTCCTTGACCCTCAAAAGAAGTAAAAAAAAAAAAAGGAAAAATTGTTTCAAAATGATACCATTTGTGGTGTTTACTGGACCAGATAAAGCTCTAAAGAAAAAAAGTGTGTGGATGTAAACACTGTATAAAAGCCAAATCCAGGCTATTTTATAGTTATATCTGCTTCTGAATAATCGTCTTTGCTTTCAATTGAAAAACGCTTAATACTTCACAGCACTTCAGGACAACACTTTGCTTTCAACACAAAGGTGTTGCTGTCACTGCTTATTTTTTCCTTGCTTTGTGATTACAAGTGCTGATCACAGCTCAGATAGTTGTAAAAAATAAACCTGCTATCATAGCTTGCATGTAATTAGTTCTAAATGTGCAGCCGGTTTACAATAGCAACTGTACATTAGGCACCACAAACACTTAAAATGCCAGATATTGCCACACTTTTATGACAGTCATTAACTGAGCCAACAGCAGAAAATATTTAATGTGACAGTTACATTAACATACATCTCTGCTGATAAAGAAGCATGTCTTGCCATTTGCATTGCATGATGCAATGCTGAGCTGTACACTCTGACAGTAATGTTCTTCTGCTTGTTCTAGAAAGCCTTGAGGAAACATGGAGTTCCTGAATCCTCTGCCACGTCGGCAAGTGAAGGAGAAACATTTTTATTTAGACACTGATTGATCATCACTTACCTTTGAAAAGCACATCTCCCACCTAGGCCACTCAACACATGTCTCTGGGCCCCTGACTAATCTAAATTATAGGACATCTCCTTCGGAGCAACTGTAGTTTGAAAAACAGAGATACCACGACTTGTTACAAAAGGAGGTACCAGGACCTGTGAGATGTATTTTTTGGGAGTAAAAACAACTACATTTAAGACTTAAAATATATTCCCCATCCTCCTGGATATACCAAAGATCAGCCACATTGCTCCTTCAGCCTTCCTGCTTCTAGCTCCAGAAGTAGGAACCTGATACCCAACATCAAATGTCCAACTTCTAAAGATATCCCCATAGTTGGATTCCAAATATCTTTGTTTTATCCTCTGGTATTCAAGAAAACTATTGTTTACAGAGGCATTATATTACAGAGCCATAATTATCAGGAATATTTGTGTTTAAACATATGTTGTGTAACTCTGGAAATGGCATGTTAATCTACTAGCACTCTTTTTGGTACCACATCTTGATGGTTTCCAGTCTATAGTGAACATTTTCTGGTAGTAACTGCCAGTGTCAGACATTGAGGTGGCACACCTGAGGTATAGAAATCGGCTCTACTTGGAGACACTGATGATAGTTTATGTGAAATGAGCCATTTGTAGGCTGAGGGAACATGTCATGAATCAAGACTAGATGAAATAGTATCTCTTTCCACATTGTGTGTACCACCTGCTCTGCATCCCAGCAACACTTCTTTTATATCAGTTTACAGTAGGAGCTGCAAATTCAGATGCCTACAGGGACCAGGCAGTAATATTGATGAGTGGAGTGGGCCAAATGTAATAGAATATGGAGTGGTGGGGACTATGACAAAAAAACCAAAAGTGAATGAGCAATTTAAAATGGGCAGTTCTACACAGTTAAACCAGAGTTTTATGAGAAACAGCCCAAATTTTAAATATTGGTAACCAATTGTTTATTTTTATTTGCTGGGCTGGCCAAACAGAACATATCTGTGGACACAGTTGGGCCCACAGGTCAACAGTTTGCAAGAGTAGCTCATGGTAATTAAGAAACAGGCAACCACCTGCTGTTCACAGGAGCCTTGGTCAAGGTCTTAAAGTCCTAGCTGGCCAGGACACTACCTTCTGCAGACTTTTGTTGCTACCTTAACCACTGCTGATAATTCCCAGTTCCAGTCTTAGAATCATTCCGAGTCTGGAATTATTCTCAAGAACTTGGAATTTAGGTCCATGGATCAGAGATCTTTGACCATGTTTTATAGAGAATATAATTATAAAAGCAATGGCTAATACATATTGAACACTGTTCTAAATGCCTCACACATACTGACAAAAAACAGTAAAAGTCACTGTTACAGCCCTTGCTGATGCCAGGCACTGATCTGCATGCTTTGCATTGTTAATCCATTTAATCCTCAGAACAACCCTCTGAGTCAGATACTATTATTATTACCTTCCCCACTTTGTAAAAAGAAAATCAAGGCACAAAGAAGTTAAGAGTCTTGCTGGGACAATGCAGTTAAAAAGAAATTCAAACCCAGTCAGTCTGGCTCCAGGTGCCTTGTTCTCCCCACTGTGCTATCCTGCCACTTACCAAAGGGGACTTGATGACCAAAAGCAGAAAAAATTCCCACAGCTGAGACCCAAGGGCCTGCATTCCAGTTCTAAACTCTCCGATGTGTACAATGCATGAAAACATGAATAAAGCATTAGGAAAAGCAGAAAACAATTCATTACTAACTGATACTATGACAAGGAAGGGAAGTGACATTTACTGAGGGCTCTTGATATGTAAGTGATTCACCTGTATTAATATCTCACTTAATCTTTACCAAAACATCATGCAGTATATATCCTCTTCCCAGTCTGCACCTGGGGAAATGAGGATTTCCAGTGGAGGTGTGTCTGATCAAGGAAAGGCATTAAGGAAAACCACAGAAAAGACTCCAGAGATGATTTTGACTAGAAACACACCACTCTATTTAGAATAAGCAATCTTTTCTGATCATGTCAGTGTTTGGCTTTGAACCTATTAATTCCCCTCAGGGAAGGACTGGGATGGAAACAGGGAAGAGTATTATTAGAATCACTGGGGGGAGTATCCAAGACACACTTGATCCCACATCCCCTGAAAGGCAGGTCAGGACAGAAGGAAGGTTAACACAGTCCCCCTCTCCCCAGAAAAAGGATAAAATCCAAAGACAGTACACCTCCAATAAAGAAAGATGATACATGTTTTTGTCTGGGTGACTTTTGGAAGTTCAAATGCAAGAATGTTTCCACTTTGCCTGCTCTAAGAGTGTTCTCCAGTCCGCGCCTTAGACTGCTGGGACACCTCGCCTCATGCTTCCCCCTTCCATAATGACGTCCTAGTTCTCCTAATCTGGCTCCATCCCTACACACTTAAAATACTCATCCTCCCGTGTGTTTACACATTTCAAATATTTGTAGTCCATTAAAAAGATATTGAGCACATGGAGAAATAGGTGTCTCCACATTTGGAAAGCATAAATCTGAGGCACTGGGGAGTATAGGCTCTCTTTATACATTTTTTTAAAGATGAGAAAGGTTTCCTTTGATATTAAACAGAACTCTAACCCTAGCAAGCTATGCATTCTTTTTAGGGTATCCCTCCCAAAGAGGTTTACTAGCCCACAAGGAACTTGTGGATCGAATGCCTTGTCTTCACATCTCCCCCACTTTAATTTACATAAGATGGCACTCCTTCTGCTCATGGTGTTTCTCTGTTGCTAGAAGGTGCCAGGGACCTCTTCTTCCAGACCCAGAAGGAGTGTGTGTCCCTCTGTTCCTCTCCTGTGATCTCTCAAACACACTTCAAGGTATAAGCAAACCTTGACAGAGCACAGAATACCCAGGTGCCCTGTGGGAAGTAAGGTCTTGCCATCCCCTGACCACCTCCCCCAGGCCCCAGCGTTCCTTTGAGAACCTGGAAGGTGAACGTAGGTGGCTGAGAAGCCGTTTACCTTCAGAGCTCCAGCGATTCACGCTTCCATCCTCCAGAGGGAGCCCTTCCTCCCAACTAACCCACTAGGGTTCTGCCCCTTTCTTTCCCCAGTTACTTTTCTCCCCAGAAAAGGAGCTGACTCATTCCTAGGAAGACTGGCGTGGCTTGCTAGGCAACTCCTCTTGAGATGTTTGCC
This sequence comes from Daubentonia madagascariensis, assembly GCA_023783475.1. NCBI lineage: Eukaryota > Metazoa > Chordata > Mammalia > Primates > Daubentoniidae > Daubentonia > Daubentonia madagascariensis. Next base: position 23,482,779 of record JAKFHU010001670.1, read on the forward strand.
TTAACTGAAGACAATGACCCTGATCTGCACACTCCCTACCAACACACCCCTCCCATCCCACAGGCCAGCACCCATCCCTTCTTCTCCTACTTACTCAGACATCTAATTCCAACAAGTATCTCCTCTTCATCCTGAATGGTTTTTAATGTTCTCTTCAGCTTTGTAATATTTATTCCACAAATGCTTTGAAAAATAAGCAAACAAACCCACATCCACTGCCCTCCGATGGACCCTGACCCTCTGTTGCTTTTGCCTTCCCAGCGCTTCCTGACTCATCTCTCCACCCTTAGCCTTCAATGCTCCAGGCTCTGAGCTGCCAGCACTGGAATCTCAGGAAGGCAGTAAATCTGATCATGCCCAGACTGAGGAGAATCATTCAATGCCACTGGTATGAGTTTACTATTGCTGCTTTAACAAATTACTACAAATTGGGTGGCATAAAACAATACAAATGTATTATCTTACAGTTATGTAGGTTAGAAGTTTGACACAGATCTCACTGGGCTAAAATCAGGATGTCAGTAGGGCTGCGTTCCTTTACCGAGTCTCCAGAGGAGAATCCACTTCCTATCCTTTTCCAGCTTCTAGGTGCCGTCTGCATGCCTCTCCTTCACCTTTAGTAACAGCAGGTCAAGTCCTTCTCACATTGCCTCACTCTGACTTCTACATAGAAGGTTTTTTACTTGTTTTGTTCATAACTGTATTCCCAGTACATAGTAGAGGGTTTTTAATCAATGTTTTTTAGATAAATGAATAAAACACCAAAAACTTAAAGGATAATGTATTAAGTAAATATACTTACTAAATACAGTTGTTCCACAGCCCTGACAGACCTGTGGTATGAAAACAAAATTAATATGCCCCTCTGCCAGTTTGTACATTTTTCATGCCTCGGTAGGTGAAGACAACCCATGGGCTCTGGGGTCAGATAGGCAGATTCAGATTGGTCATTTACCCCTTATTAACATGACTTTCAACAAGTTATTTACCCCATCAGTTTTGGTTTCACCATGAGGCCAATAATATTAATGCCAGTTTCATAGGGTTATTTCAAGAAGTGAATGCAATGATCTAGATGAATGATCTAGCAATAAATAAGTGTTATAGATTATTATTGAGAAGAAACAGAGGAGGGCTGACATTTTTAAAAGATACAAAGTAAGTTTGTTCTCAGGCTCCACACAAGAATGACATGCACTTGAAAACAAGAATTAGCATTGTCCTCCCTCCTCATCCCAGGGAGTTCACGTCCCATGACCTAGGGAAGTAAGGTAAGTTAACAGCAAAATTGGCCTTTCTCACCTCACCCAACTATGAAAGGACATTAAATTCAGATTTTAGAAAGTCAGGTTTGTTCTCTAAAACTATGTCTAGTTTTCATTATTAAGAACTCAGGATAAGGAACAAGTTCTATCAAAGACTCTGGATTTTACAGTAAGGCACTTGATGTAACAAGGTTATAAAAATTATGTGGATGCATTTTTATGCTACTATTATGCTCTGGAATTAGTTTCCTACCAGATAGAAAAATGGTAGTGTGAACATGAATGAATTCCTCCCTTTCTGTTGATTGCTTCAGCTGAACCCAGAGCTGGGCAGCCTGCTTCGCCAGCTCCATAAGTCCCATTTTGTGGTTTCAGCCTGTCAAGGAGGTCACTCACTGATGACTCAGACACGCTGGCCTAAAGGTATTTATGTGATCTCCCGAGTCGGCAGAAAGCCTGCCCTTAGAACAAGGCAAATATATCCCTGCTCTTGATGGCTTCAAGCTCTGCAATGGGGGTCTGACCTGACAGCTGCTTGTCCTGAGGGAGAAATAAAGGAAACTGGTGAAACACATGCTATTTCCATGAATTCCCACTCATCTGCTGTTAGAAAATTCAGCCGAGACCCTGACAATAAAGGTTAGACTTGTACTGTCACAATAGAAAGGAAAGGAACTTTAACTTGCCTTCAGCATAACAAACAGGCTGCACTTCACAAGAACTGTGACTCACTGAGCCATCTAAGATGCACCATGGAAAAACTATCAATGGGTATTTGTCTGAATTCATGTTTATGGCATCTGTGTGACATGCGGTTTTCATTTAGATGGCAATCCAGATACCACTTTGCATAAAGTTCTGGCTTTTTGAGCTGTCCATATCAATTGTCTTTTACCAAATATTGAATTTTCAGATGTTTACAGATGCACCAGAAGAATATTTTCAAATCATTCAAAATAATGATATCCAAGAAAAAAATCTGAACTGAATGCTAATGAAAATTCTTGTGTTTCACTTAGAAAAATGGTCTAAAATGGAAAAAACCATTCTACCCAAATTTACTTCAAAAGAATAATTTATCTGTCTTTAGAAATGAGTTATACCATTGCCTTTCTCTCCTCATTCCTAATTTAGACAAAAGGCCCATATCAAATGCATTAAATCAGAGTTTAATCATTTTTATAACTAGGTGTAGTTTTTTAAAAAGCTGTAAAAAATTCCCAATGCAATGACACAAGCATCTCTGTGAGTCAACTGTTATTTCAGGGATTTATGATAATTCCTCATCTTGAGAAAAAGTGAAGCTAATTGAAACAAACTCTGTACTTCATATTAATGCCATTTGAATACAGTGTGCACTGCCAGTTACAAAGTGACATGGAAAATGAGACTGTTCTCAACAACACCATGGTTTCTCAGTTTTATGTATTTTTTAATTTCCTCTATGGAAAATCTGTTCTTCATAAAAGAACTGCTAGAGAAAAATGTGGAAAAAGTTGATTCATTCCATATTTACATTCTTTCTGGTACCTGGAAATGAACCAAATGCAAAAGTATGCCAAAAAAGAAGTTAGTTGAGTCATTTAGAAAACTCATCTTCCCCCAGGCAAAAGGACAAACTGCCTTGGGAAAGGCCTGCTTTGATAATACAAAACACCTTTCAGCCTAATGAGATCTGTCTTCCTAACCTTTCACCCAGGCCTCAGAGGCCAATCTCAAGAAATGGCTGATTTTCTTCAGCACACAATCTACCCTGCAAACCTCCCACCAACTGGGAGAGTCAGGGCTATCGAAATCCAAAAATTCCTCCTCTGATATTTGAACAGATCAGGGTACTTAACACAAATGTGTCGATCAAAGAAACACCAAATTCCACTACAAAGTCACCTTAAAGTCCTCCTGGCCTGATCTGCTAATGCTATCTGCCATTTCACTTTGAAGAGCTGGGCAAAATAAAAGCAAGGTGTCGTTCTCATGAGTACAGGCAGCCTGATTCGCCCCTCACAGAACTGCCAGATGCATTTCCCATTGAGCTTGTCATTAACAGCTTCATTTCATTTCATCTGTGATAAAAACAATTTAGAAGCATGGAAATGACATTAGAGTTAGGTTGCCCTGAAACATCACAGCAGTAAGAAAGCTATTACACAACTGCATCTTTCTTTTTGAAAATCCATGGTTTTGCCTGGGTCACAGAGCAATGGAAGTCATGGCTTTTTACCTATACAGGTGACAAAATTTCTTTGAGAACAAAGCAGCAGTTCCTAACTTTCACATAGAGGCAAAATGATGCCTAACCTAAGGAAAGGGAGAGAACTCTGGGTTCCAAGATGGTGGCCAAGGCATAAAAATTTGACTGTCTTTTAGGAATGTCATTCAAGAGGCCTCTCCCCTGACCACCATCACAGGACCTCAGAAGTTAGTCTGGTGTGTTGGCATGGGGTGAGGGTCAGGGATGGTCACCTCCTTTACCACTGCTTGGTGGCAAACTCCTGCTACTTGCTTTAGCTAAGCCAGGCTCCTCTTTCATGTTTTTCTTCATTCAGTTCTCTCTTTTATATCCACCTCAGCAGCAATATAGAGCAGAAAGACAACTGGACATAAATTCATAAAACCTAGGTTTCTGAATCCAACTTGTGTCATTGCATAATCTGGTAGACTAGCCAGTCCCTGAAGTTCCCTCCAGTTCCAAAGAATCCATGACTTCATTGATTTACTCTTTGATATATTCAAACATACATTTGCATCTTATACATGCCAGACACAGAGGAGCACTGACTTATCCTTCAACGTCCAGTTCCAATTTTACCTCCCTCATCTGAGAAATCTTAGCCCAGATCTGTCATCCAAGCTCCAGAATGGAATATGTCACCACCCACTAGATATTTCCATCACATGGCTATCCCACAGACACCTCCAACTCATTGTACCCAAACTGAACTTACCATCTTCCCACCTAAGCCTGCTCCTCTTCCTGTTTTCCCCATCTTGGGAGAGAAGGAGACCTCATTCCCCAAGCAAGAAACCTAGGGGTCATTCCACCCTGTTCTCTTTCCCTCACTTTTTGCACTTGGTCCCAGATATTGCTGATTCCTGTTCAAGAATATTTCTCATCTCCAATACCTACTGTTCAGTCCTGCTTACCTAAGTCAGGCTCACATTTCTCTTCCTGCATTACAGCAACAGCTACAGGTCTCTTGGCCTCCTCTCCAGATCCCTTCTAATCCAGTCATCACATTGCATCCAGAATAATCTTTCTAATCATGTTACTACTCCCTTTGCTAAAGTTTTCCAATGACTCACCACTTCTTATAGGGGCAAGTCCAAAATCCTGAGCATAGCGAACAAGACCATTTAAATATGCTCTCTACCTTCAACATCACTTGCCCTATCAGTTCTTTGAAAAGCCCAGGTGAGCTTCTACAAGTTCCCCAAACTTGTCACACTTTCTTACTTCTGCGAGTTTGCATATGATGCTTTCCTTTTCCTGGAAAGTACCTCAGCCTCTCCACGTTGTTCAAGAGTTATTGCAGACATCACCTCCTTTGGGAAGCCTCCAAGTGCTCTTATGATATGTTCCCTTAGAATTCTGGGTAAGGTCCCATGATCTCACTCATCACACTGAATAATTGCCTATATACTCTTCATCCCTGGTACCAAACTCTAAGATTCCTGAAGATTGGGAGTATATTTTATTGTTTTTATATATCGTCAGCATAGTGCCTGGCATATAGAGGTAATTCAATAAATAGGTCTTATAATCCAAGCAAATTTCACTCGAGACTTTTTTTAACTAGTGCTTTATTCATATTCTGAATTTTTAGGACATTTCCTGGGTTATTGTGATCTTCAAAATGATGTAGAGAATTCATATGCTAACATAAATATTTAGAAGAATATACTAGAAGCTAATTATGAAAATATCATTTCTTTAAATATCAACAAAAAGAGTAGTGTTTGTATCATAATAATCATTCACATAGAAGTTTACAAAGTACTTTCTCATATGATATCTCATATTATTTTTTTACACCCATGCCCCAGCAGCCCTTTCAATTTTTAATGTTTTGTACAAATGTCAACCTAAATGTCCATCAATTCATGAGTAGATAAAGAAAATATGGTATATGCATACCATGGAGTACTACTCAGTCATAAAAATGAATGAAATAACATCTTTTGCAGCAACTTGGATGGAACTGGAGACCACTATCCTAAGTGAAGTACACGGGCACAAAGAGATGAAAAGGACATTGGATACTAGGAAGGGGGAGGGGAGGGGAGGGGGAGGGGGAGGAGGGATAAAAACTTACCTGTCGGGTGCAGTGAACACTGCCCTGGTGGCAGGCACACTGAAAGCCCCGACTTCAGCATTATATAGTGTATCCATGTAACAAACACATTTGTACCCCCTTAATATTTTGAAATAAAAAAAGAAGTGATTTTTTAAAAATTAAAGTCTCACGGCATCACAAATTCTTTTTGGAAAGAGGCAGGATATGACTAATCAAATTAAAAAAGAACCCACCATCTTAACAAATCTTCTGTGTTTAATTTTCCCATTTCCCCTTCTCACTCTTATCCATTTGCAAACACAATTTTTACATAGCTGCAGTCACAAAAATATTAATAGATAGGATTTTGTACTGGGCTCTCTTCATGTTTCTGTATTTCTACATAGCCTTAATAATTATAACTATAAGGGCTGAATAAGATTCTACCACAACTTATGGGTGCCAGTGACTACACATAGACCTGTGCCTTTAACCTTCTCTCCGCTTGCTCTCATCTGCCTACTGAGCTGCCATGCCTGCACTCCTCACAGGAGGCTCAAACTCAAGATGTGTTAGGACTAAGTTCATTATTGTTCCGTTAACTCAAAGAATATGGCACCATCACCCTCCAAGTTCCCTTAGTTTCTCTCTGTGTCCCATTTCCTCACTTTTAAATCCAAGTCAGTAATTCTTATCACCACTACCTTTTCAAATCTCTTGAATCTCTTTCCTTCTTCCACCTGTTGTTACCTTTGTTCCTCAATTTTCACTTGAATATTGGCATGGCTTCCTAGCTGCTCTCCCTGCTTCACTCACTTTCCACCAGACCACCAAGGTCATCTTTCTAAAATGGACATTGATCTTCTCACTCCACTACTGAAGTTCATCCAATTGCTCACCATTGCTATGAATAGACTTTGAATACCTTAATTTAACGAGCAAGGTCCTTTTCTGCCACTCTAGTTTTACTTCCTGGATACAAATCCCCATCTTAGTCATACAAAGGGAACAAGGTCTGGGCCAGGAGTCTGGGACAGTCAGAGGCTGGTGTCGCTTGGTTAACAGCCCAGTAGGCTGCCTCCAGAAGGGATCCCAATGAAAAGCAGAAATGGTTTTGGGAAGAGGCCAGATCAAAATCCGGCAGACTGCCATGCTAGCTGTTGTCTCCAAGACTGGGCAGAGGGAAGGCGCTTGTCTGAAGGCAAAGGAACCAAATTCAAGGGACCCCCATGGAAGTGAAGGCATTTTTAGGACATAAAATGATCAGCAGAGACCAAAGAAAGTTTCTGAACTGAAAAACAAGTGAATGCCACACTTGTATTTAGGGCACTAAAGCTACAGGCTGGGATCTACCAAGGCTGAGTTTGGGACTACAGTTGGGACTACAGTGGGCTCTAAGGCACCACTTAAAGTGCCCCCAGGTTTCAGGCCCTCTCCAACCTCCACATAAATATGCCCTGCAGGAGGGCTTGCTGATGTTTTATCTGCCTGACAAAGCCACACTTGTATCACCTCCCCTATGAAGTCATCCCTGAATCCTAAGGCAATATTAAGTCTAGCCGACATTCTGGGATCGGCAGATGTAAATCATGCATTGCATTTGGTAGGGAGCATCTTAGAACCACAGAAAATCATTAGAAATGTATACACACAGAGGAGGCCCTTTCTCATGCCACTTGCAAGGGAACTTGCTTTGCCGACTATAATTTTTGATGTGGTATGTTGACAAATGCTACAAAGAAACTTGAAAAGACTAGATCAAGAACAAATGGCACACCTAATTGACAGTTCCTGTATATGAACCAAAGGCCATTGATAAACAAATAAATGCTACAAAATGTCTAAAATTATTCTTAAACTTTTTCAATTTAGTTATACTGAATATGGTCCTGGTTTAGTGGTAAAATTATTAAGCCTATAGCCTACCTACTCTTTCTGTAGAATAACAGATTGAGAGACTCAGACCTGCAGTTTGTTGAAAAGAAAGTCAATTTAGAGCTTTTAGGAGACACTCAGAAAGAAGCCAATTGGATGAATTTGGTTACATAAATTATTGATTTTTGTAAATTAGGTTGACCTTTCTTTGTGTCCATTCTACTTTAACTATATCTGAAGAGTTAAACCAGTTGGGCCACCATTCAGAAAAGTATTTAAATAGTTTTACAGCTAAAGAACTTCCCCTAGCAAGAGCTTTCATCAACCTAAGGGAAATTAACAAAAATGCTACAATTAGTAGGGTTACCTAGATCCAAACACATACATTTTTGGTATCAGGAAATCAGGAAAAACTATGTCTCTCATTACCAAGAGGATTTTGATTACATGATTCCTCTCTCAGAAGGCAGGCTAGGAACACCCCAGAGTGTTACCAAGAGTACCACTTGGGGACAATAGTATTAAAAAGCAAAGAACGAGGACCTTGATTATTTTTTACAGTATCTAAACTGTCCTTCTTGTAGAGACAGACAAGAAGCCACTAGTTATTTTGATACCAGTAGCCCTTTGATTAAAAACATTATTGAAGTTCTCCTTAAAATAACTCCATGGGTTACTATTTAACAGCATTAAGATGCAGTTATAGATTGATTTGATCAAATGTTTTCATCTCTGTCTCGAGAGACTAGTCTTGTGGTGAAGCAACCTGCTTAGTTCAGATTTCCTATAGATGAAACTTTCAATGAATTTTCCCTCTGCAATTCAGATTTCTAAATATTTATGTACCTCAGAGGAGGTTCTAAATTTCTCAAGGTTGGAACCAGGCATAACTAGCCTATACTTTCTACCATCAGTTATAGTGAGAGGCCAAGCGAAAATGGGACCCAAAATCACTAACTTGAAGGAATTCATTCTTGAAAATTTAGTTTTCTTATAAATGAATCATTTTGAAGAGTTGTCAGAAGACTGTGAGGTCAGGGTGTTGAGCTTCATTCCCTATTCAATCATGTTCCATGAAAGAATGTTGAGGCACTGTGAGTTCTGCTCCAGAGAGCTCTGGACGTCAGGGGAAATGCTGTGTTGGCCTCAAGAGGTCTGGCGTTGTGTGTTTCCTGTACCTGCTAATATTGCTAACCCTATCGGAGATGCATAAGCCCAGCATGCTAAGCCGAGGTACAATGCTGCCAACCTTATAAGCCCTTTGGACACTTTCTTCTGGAAAGAGGAGAAATTTGAGAAGGAGCCAGCCACAATGCTGACAATCTGTCATAAAAATGGACTGCTGGTGTGTCAGCACCCTGGGAACCAAAAAATAACCACACAGGAGATTGGTAGATGAGGAGACTGAACTAGATAACATAGGCATATCGAAGACCTACATTTATTATACTCTTACAACAACCAGTTTAAGAGAAAACAGTTTATTAGGTCCACAGTCTCATTCTACAGGTGAAGTATTACCTGAAGCGAGAACATTAATTGCCAACAGATCACTGAGATATAACCAGCACTTTGTCACTTCCAGTATATCAAAAACACCGATAAATTATTCCAAAAGAATTTAGTAATATTCTATGACCACATCTATGCCAGTTACCTCTAAGAGCCTACCAAGAATTTATAATCTATTTGGGAAGACAACAGCCACACAGAAAGTATTAGGGAATCATTAGACTCTTACCTGTACAAAACAGAGTAAATGTTCAGTACTTTCCAAAAAAAGGTGTATTAGTTTTATGTGGCTGCTGTAACAAATTATCACAAACTTCATGGATTAAAGCCAGACAAATTTATTCTCTCTCAGTTCTGGAGGCCAGAAGTTCAAAACCAAAGCCTGGGCAGGGTTGCACTCCCCACTAAGGATCCAGGGGAAAACTCCTCCTTTGCCTTTCCCAGCTGTAGGCATCCCTTGATTTGTGACCACACCACTCTAATCTCTGCCTCTGTGGTCACATTGCTTCCTCCTCTTCTGTGTGCCAAATCTTCCTCTCTCTTTCTCTTCTAAGGATACTTGTGATGGCATTTAGGGCCCTCCCAGATCATCCAGGATAATCTTCTCATCTCAAGATCCTCAACTTAATTGCACCTGCAAAAACCCTTTGTCAAAATAAGGTAACATTCATAGGTTCTGGAGATTAGGATGTAGACATATCTTTGGGGCACCATTTTTCAACCTACTACAGAAGTGGAAGTTCACTGTAGGATGGAGTAGTCAGAGTTTGCTTCTCATCACTGAGATGATGGATCTTGCACAGTACCTTTTAAAATGGATAAATTTAAATTAGCAGGCACAAAAAGTTGGGCATTCAATGTGGAAGGAACAGCAGGTGCAAAGATCATCATGCATTTTCAGCAAATGAGGTATGAGGCCATGTGTGGTGCCCATGAGGAGTGATTATCACAGCTTTTCAATCCCTAATGGAGGGCATGTAGTAATGAACAAGGTTAATCAGGTTGGACAGGTAGCATGGAGCCAGATTATGCAAGATCTTGAAACTCAAGTAAAGAAGCCCAAGCTTGATGTAACAGGCAACAGGGGGAATCAGTGCAGATTCTTAAATAGAGAAGTACCACGATGGCTAATTTTCTAGGTCCCCTAAGACAATTACTACATCTTCCCTGCACGTACTTGTTTATTTATCTTTTCTCATTAGTAAAATCTTAGCCACTATATTTATTTTTCTAAATTATCTGTTTTTGGAGACATTAACAAGAGTTCAGTATAATTCCCACAATGAAAAGATTTTGCTACTGGACTTAGCCATTTCTATTAGAAAAATTTTAAAAATTAAAAATAAACTATCTACCTACTTACATATAAAGGGGTGCATGTGTGTGTATATATATGCATACATACATACATATTTCCATTACTTTGCTTGAAGAAAAGACTCCCTTTATAAGTAATTATTTCTACATCTGGCTTATAACAAAATCATATCATGCAAATGAACTGGATCAAATCAAAGATGAAATTCTGATTATAACAATGTGCGGGTTTTGCAATATTCCATTAGGGAGAGAGGAAATTCTAGTCAGCAACTCAACCAGGAAAAACTATTTTGGTCCATAAATTATGCAGCTTTGTGTTTATTCAATTAAGTTAATCCTAAATGAATCCTTCTGTGAAAACTCTGTGTAAACACTGCAACATACAACAAAGGCAAGCAATGCTGAGAGGATGCCTGCAAGAGGGTTGCGGGTTAGATCTGCCCCACCATGGAGTGGCTCCAGTTGCTCATTCACTTGACTCCATAGACATCTCCAACAGTGTGAGATCAGGTTTAATAAAAACTACGTCTGGCTCTAGGCCGTGAAAATCCAGGTGAGGTCTCACAAGTCCTTAAAAGTTGATTGGGACTGCAGCAACAACAAAACTTGATGGAGGTTTTAAATCTGTGAGAGCCTTAAGAAGACATATTTTAAAAGGCAATATGGAGTATTGCCCTTGTGGGCACATATTGAAAGCTCCATGGTAATGTGGGGATTTGGAGGGCAATTGTCCCTTTTCATGACTCTGCATTGAGTAAACAGGTCAATATTGGAATCCATATACACATCTGCATTTGCTATAATTCCATTTCTACATTAATAATTAATAATTGACTTAGCAAGATTAAAACTAACAGCTATGAGAATTTCTACACTTCAGGAAAGGATTTTATCTTTCTTCAGATTGCTTTGTGGCTGGTATTCTTCTCTTAGCCTTGATAACAATCACCTTGAAGCTCAGTTTGATTTCTAATTGATAGAGAGCCTCTATGATATAAACTCAATCTATCCTTTTTTATCTAGCAATATAGTCAACACTGATTTGACTAATTGGTTACATGGAAAAGCAAGTGATGGCCCAAATAAGAGAAACAAGGAAGAGGTGGTAACAGAACAGCTGGAAAACATTATCTCCCCCAAGAAAACAACGCTGGTGGTCAGCTAACATTGCAGGGTTTTGAGATAACAATATGTAAAAACCCTTTGTGAGGTTCCCCCCCAAAATGTGGGTTATGTTAAAATTCCATGAAACTAAGATTTTAATTTGATGCCTTTGGATACCAAAAGAGCCATTTTCAAAATGGTATTCATTGTAGTAATTTAACCTCTCTTAGGCATCTGGAAGACACAACAATTTGGAAATCACCAATGGTAAACACGGTATCTTGTTTTTCTTTCTGCCACTACCATTTAAACTAGGAAGACTCTCACAGCCTCTTGAAGCTGGAATATTTCTACTGGGAGATTTTTTTAAAAAAAGGAAACAATAATACAGATGGTCTCACAGGGAGATAAATCCAATATTGGATCCAATAATACATATGGTCTCACAAGGAGATAAATCCAATCAAAGCTCTAACCACCACCAAACTCTGGAAATGCCAATGGTCAGTCTCAAGGTGCTAATCTGGAAAGTCATTGAGTTATCAAACTAAGAAAGTACTTTGGGGTTACTTTGAATAGAAAGATGCACAATTATGGACCTGTAACTCAAGTTTGTGGATCTCATACAAATAACCACATAGTGCCAGAAATTCCATGTCTCAGGTTCACAATCAGCTCAATGTTTTGCTACCACTAGGTTTATCCAATTTTTTATAGCATAGAAAAAGTGAACAATAATAGACCTGACTCTCAATATTGTTTAAAGTAGGTATTTGTAGGTGAATAGCTGTCAGATTTTTAAAGAACAATTCCAGCTACAGCTTAAACTAAAATTGTGTTGTTCTCCTACACAGTAGCATAAAAGAAAAGGCCCTACAGCAATTCAGATTAAAGATCATTGTGCTCAAGTTGCCAATTAGAGTTCAAGACTGTTCTCTTTCAGGAATTAGTTATCCAATTTCTGAGTATTTCAGAAGTTAAATCTTTCAGAAATGAAATGAGGAAGCTGGTGATTGAGACTAGGGTACCATCACATCCTTGCTCAAATATGGACACTGCAATTTTTCAGACACAAGAAGATTGCCAAACAACTTTAACAGCTTCCTACACCACCGCCACCATTACTTGCTCTGTCCCTTCTCTGTGTATTGGGGGTGGAGTGTGCATGTGTATAGGCATATATATACACATGGGTCTGTGTGGGTATGATGAGTGAGGCTGTGTCTCTCTGTAATCTAAGTATTTGCAATCAGGAGGATGAAAAGAAGACAGATACGGTGAACCCCAGAGGGCCAGATTTTGTTTTAAAAATGTTAACAGATATAGATACCATGGCCAAAGAAGCTATAAGCTCCTCACTCAGGTCCGTCCTGTATTTTATTTGAAATTCAGAAAGGCAGACTCATTTCACCTGTGAAGCAAATGGGCACTCTTTGTCCCAATACAGCCTGTGATTTGGAAAATGTGACCACTGAGGAGGACCATTCAAAAGTGTTCTCAGAGTTGCCCTGGTGCGCACAAAGGCCATGATGGACGCTATAGTGAAGGCACCTCTACCTTCCACCCCAAGTGCCCACCTGGGTGCACCCCTGCTCTTCCCTGAAGTATTTTCAGGACATGGACAGGGACCACCCACAAAAAGCTTCTTTGCTCTTACAAATGTTCTTGCTACAAACTTGTAAATGAGTAAAAAGAGTTGCCAAAAGCCCTTCATATGTTTATTTAACAAATATTAATTTTCTGTCACTCTGTATTCCAAATAGGATGGAAACAAAAACTTAGTGTCAGTCCACAAGGCAAACATCAACAAACAACAAACAAGGCCACTGAATTGCCTCCTCCACACTGTTAATAATATTATCATCATTTATTACTAGTAAACTTTTGGCAGAGAATTTGGTGCTGTTTGGTGCGTGGAAAATTAGCCTTCCATGATGCAGGTGGTATGACCTCAATTAGAGAGACAATTCTGCTTTGACAACACCCAGAAGGGATGATTAACACAAGGGAGAGCTGAATACAGTGGGTACAATGTCTGTCTCTTCCATCAAACTCATCCACAGTCTTATTTTTGATCATTTTCTATGATTTGAATTTAAAATTGGAATACAAATATTACTAGTAAATTTTTTTAGGTTTTCTGAAGACACAGAACAAGTTTCACTTGCTCCATGTTCTCCTGTGCCTAATGTGGTGTCATACCCAGAGTAGTCATTGAATAAGTAGTTATGTTGACTTGGATCTACTCAATTTTCCAAAATATTAATAGATAAACACTGACTAAAAATAAATTAGAAAACTCAGCAAAAAGGCTCTGATGTAATAAGAGGCCTACCCACTTCTGATTTAAAGGAAAAAAACTGTGGATAAAAACATTTAACATAATTACTCCTCAAAATCAATCCCTTTATAAATAAAATGTATCTTTGTCTGACAAACTCATCTATAAACTTAGCATTTATTCATTGAGTCAACACATTTTTATTGAACAACTACTATGTATTTCGCCTTTTACTAAGTTGTAGAGTTTTAATTAATTAATTAATCAATATTTCAAAATATTAAGGTGGTACAAATGTTTTTGTTACATGGATATACTGCATAATGCTGGTCAGGGCTTTCAGTGTACCTGTCACCTGGGCAGTGTTGATTGTACATAATAGGTAAGTTTTTATCCTCCCCCCATCCTGCCCCAGTCTTAGTTTCCAATGTCCTTCATGTCTTTTTGTGCCTGTGTGTACCCATCGTTTAGCTCCCACTTATAAGTGAGAACATGTGGTGTTTGTTTTTCTATTCCTGAGATACTTCACTTAGTATAATGGACTCCAGTTCTGTCCAATTTATTGAAAACAACACTATTTCATTCCTTTTTATGGCTGAGTAGTACCCCATGGTATATATGTATACACCACATTTTCTTTATCGACTCATGAATTGATGGGCACTTAGGTTGATTCCATGTCTTTGAAATTGTGAATTGTGCTGCCATAACATTCAATGATTTTTTGATGAAATGATTTCTTTTCCTTTGGGTAGATAACCAGTATTGGGATTACTGGGTTAAATAGTAGGTTTACTTTTAGTTCTTTGAGGAATCTCCATACTGTTTTCCACAAGGGTTGCACTAGTTTGCAGTCCCACCAACAGCATATAAGCTTCATTTTTTTCTACATCCATGCCAACAACTGTTGTTTTTTGGATTTTTAATAATGGCCATTCTGACCTTCTGACAGGGGTAAGGTGGTACCTCATTGTGGTTTTAATTTGCATTTCCCTGCTGATTAGTGATGTTGAACATTTTTTCATATGTTTGTTGGCTGTCTATCTTCTTTTGAAAGAATTCTGTTCATGTCTTTTGCCCATTTTGTGATGGGATTGCTTGTTTTTTTCTTGATGATTTGTTTGAGTTCTTTGTAGATTCTGGATATTAATTCTTTGTCAGGTATATAGTTTGTGAATATTTTCTCCAATTGTGTAGATTGCCTGTTTATTCTGTTGATTATTTCCATGGCTGTGAAGAAGCTTTTTAACTTAATTAAGTCCCATTTATTTATTTTTGTTGTTGTTGTATTTGTGTTTGGGGTCTTAGTCATAAGTTCTTGGCCTATGCCAATGTCTAGAAGAGTTTTTCCTATATTTTCATCTAGAATTTTTATGCTTTCATGCCTTACATTTAAGTCTTTTATCCATCTTGAATTAATTTTTGTATATCACAAGAGATAGGGGTTCTGTATCATTCTTATGCATGTGGCTATCCAGTTTTCCCAGCACCATTAATTGAATAGTGCTTCATTTCTCCAGTGTATGTTTTTGTCCACTTTGTTGAAAATAAGTTGGTCATATTTATAAGGTTTTATTTCTGGGTTCTCTGTTCATTCCACCAGTTTATGTGTCTACATTTATGCCAGTACTGTGCTGTTTTGGACTATAGCCTTGTAGTATAATTTGAAGTCAGGTAATGTGATGCCTCTAGATTTGTTCCTTTTCCTTAGGATTGCTTTGGCTATTCAGGCTATTTTTTGATTCCAAATGAAGATTAGGATTATTTTTTCTAGGTCTGTGAAATAAGACTTTGGTATTTTGATGGAAATTGCATTGAATCTGTAAATCACTTTGGGCATTATGGATATTTTAGCAATGTTGATTTTACCAATCCATGAGCATGGGATGTTTTTCCATTTGTCTGTGTCATCTATGATTTCTTTCATCAGTGTTTTGTTGCTTTCCTTGTAGAGATCTTTCACCTCCTTGGTTAAGTATATTCCTAAGTATTTTATTTTCTCTGGAGCTATTGTAAATCGTATTGAGTCCTTGATTTGACTCTCATCTTGACTGTTACTGGTATATAGAAATGCTACTGATTTGTGTACAATGATTTTGGAACCTGAGACTTTGCTGAATTTATTTATCAATTCTAGGAGCCTTTTGGTGGAGAGTTTAGGGCTTTCTAGATACAAGATCATATCATCAGCAATAGGGATAGTTTGACCTCCTCTTTCCCAATTTGGATGCCCTTTATTTCTTTTTCTTGCCTGATTACTCTGGCTAGTACTATGTTGAACAGAAGTAGTGAAAGTGGACATCCTTATCTTGTTCTGGTTCTAAGGGCGAATGCTTTTAAATTTTCTCCATTCACTATGATGTTGGCTGTGGGTTTGTAATATATTGTTTGTATAATTTTGAGGTATGTTCCTTCTATGCGTAGTTTGTTGAGGGGTTTTATCATAAAAAGGGTACTGGATTTCATCAAATGCTTTTTCAGCATCTATTGAGATGATCCTATGGTCTTTGTTTTTGCTTCTGTTTATGTGGTGAATCATATTTATTGATTTGCATATGTTGAACCATCCTTCATCCCTGGGGTGAAACCCACTTGATCATGGTGAATTATCTTTTTGGTGTGCTTTTGAATTGGCTTGCTAGTATTTTTGCATCTATGTTCATAAGGGATATTGGTCTGTAGTTCTCTTTTGTTATTGAGTCCTTTCCTGGTTTTGGTATCAAGGTGATCCTGGCTTCATAGATTGAGTTAGGGAGGATTCCCTCCTTCTTGATGTTATGTAATAATTTCTGTAGAATAGGTGCCAGCTCTTTTTTGTAGGTCTGGTAGAATTCAGCTGTGAATCTGTCTGGTCCAGGACTTTTTATTGAGGTGGGGTGGGGAGGTTTATTACCGCCTCAATCTCACTGCTCATTATTGGTCTATTCAAGATTTCTATTTCTTCCTGATTGAGTCTTGGGAGGTTTTTTGTTTCCAGGAATTTATCCATTTCCTCTCAGTTTTCTCATTTGTGTGCATAGAGGTTTTTCTAGTATTCATTGATGATATTTTTTATTTCTGTGGTATCAGTTGTAATGTCTCCTTTTTCATTTCTGATTGACCTTATTTGAGTCCTTTCTTTTGTATTTTTGGTTAATCTGGCTAGTGGTCTTTCAACTTTGTTTATCTTTTCAAAGGACAAACTTTTTTTTCTTGATACTTCATATTTTTTTGTTTCCATTTCATTTAGTTCTGCTCTGAGCTTTTTTATTTATTTTCTTCTGCTGGCTTTTAGTTTGATTTGTTCTTCTTTTTCTAGTTCCTTGAGCTGTGACATTAGGTTGTTAATTTGTGGTCTTTCTGTCTTTTTGATTTAAGCATTTAAGGCTATAAATTTTCCCCTTAGCACTGCTTTTGCTATATCCCATAGATTTTTGAAAGCTGTGTCCCTTTTGTCATTCAGTTTGAAGACTCTTTTGATTTCCATTTTAATTTCATCATTGACCCAAGGATGGTTCAGCTGCAGATTGTTTAATTTCCATTACTTTGTGTGGATTTCAGAGTTTCTCTTGGAATTGATTTCTGGTTTTATTCCACTGTGGTCTGAGAAGGTACATGCTATCATTTTCATTTTTCTGAATTAGCTGAGATTTTTTTTGTGGCCTAACATATAATCTGTCTTGGAAAATGTACCATGTGATGATGAAAACAACATATATTTTGTAGTTTTGGGATAGATTTTTCTGTGGCTGTCTGTTAAGTTCATTTGTTCTAGACTTCTGTTTAAGTCCAATGTTTCTTTGTTGATTTTCTCCTTTGATGATTTGTCCACATTTGTGAGTGGGGTGTTAAAGTCCCAGAAATTACAATGCTACTATTTACTTCTTTGCTTAAATCTAGTAGAATTTGTTTTATGAATCTGGGAGCGCCTATGTTAAGTGCATATATAATTAGAATTATTATGTCTTCTTGCTGAATTGCTCTCTTTATCATTATATTAATATAATGACCATCTTTGTCTTTTTCTACCATTGTTGATTTAAAGTCAATTTTATCTGATATAAGAATGGCTATACCTGCTTGCTTTTGGTTTCCATTTGCATGGAATATTTTTTTTCCATGCCTTTACCTTGAGTCTGTGTGAGTCCTTTTGAGTTAGATGTGTTTCTTGGAGACAGCGCATAGTTGGGTTGTGATTTTTCATCCATCCAGCTAGTCTATGTCTTTTAGTTGGGGCATTCAGACCTTTCACATTGAATGTTAATATTAATATGTGGGATGCTGTTCTTTTTATCATGTTAAATGATACATTACTATTTTGTTTTTCCTCTTGTGCTATTGTTTTACAAGAGCTGTGAGCTTTAACTTTTGGGTATTTTTACACTGGTGGGTATCTATAGTGCTGTCCCATGTATAATGCACTTTTGAGTATTTCCTGTATGGCAGCTTTAGTAGTAACAAATTCCCTAAGTATTTGCTTGTCTAAGAAAGTTTTTATTTCTCCAACATTTAAGAAACTTAGTTTCACAGGATGCAAAATTCTTGGCTGGCAGTTTTTCTGTTTAAGAAGACTAAAAATAGGGCTCCAATTCCTTCTGGCTTTAAAGGTCTTGGCTGAGAAGTCTGCTGTTAGTCTGATGGTTTTCCTTTGTAAGTTAGTTGTTGCATTCATCTCGCAGCTTATAGGATTTTCTTCTTCATTTTGACTTTGGCCAGACTGATGACAATATGTCTCGTTGATGTTTTATTTGCTATGAATCATCCAGGTGTTCGATGACCATCCTGTATCTGGATGTCTAATTCTCTGGTGTCACCAAGGAAGTTTTCCTCAGTTATTCCCTCAAATAGGTCTTCCATGCTTTTTGTTTTTTATTCTTTTCCCTCAGGGTTACCTATAATTCTTATATTTGCTTGCTTTGCATAGTCCCATATTTCTCTGAGTGATTGTTCATGCTTATTTATTTTTTTCCTGCATCTTTGACTGACTGAGTTAGTTCAAAAGCATTGTTTTCAAGCTCTGAAATTCTTTCTTCTGCTTGGTCTTGCCTGTTGTTGAAGCTTTCTGCTGTATTTTGAAATTCCCTAAGTGTTTCTTTCATTTCTTTAAGTTCTGGTATATCTTTTCTTATATTGTCTATCTCTTTACTTTTTCATTTTTTTCATTCATGTCCTGAAATATTTTTTTGCTTCTTTGTGTTGGTTTTCAACTTTCTCTTCAATCCCATTCATTTTATTTACCATCCATATTCTGAATTCCATCTCTAACATGGTGACAATTTCCTTTAGGTTGGGATCCATTGCTGGAGACCTGTTGTGATCCTTTGGGGGTGTCAAAACAGCTTGTTTTTTCATGTTACCAGAGTTCCAGTGCTGGTTCCTTCTCATCTGAAACCTTTTCTCTCAGCTCAAGACGGATAAATTTGCAGTGCCCCTATTCTCCTCTTCTGGTAACTCTCCTACTTAGTGAAAAGAAGGAGAGATCCCTGACTGTCACACTTCTGTCCTACTCCAGAGAATTTACCTGGAAGGAGAGGGGTGGATGCACTGACAGCCTGTAATACAGCTCTTCTCCTTTGCCATCCCATTCCCCTATGGTTGTCACAGTCCAAGTTGGTGCTTGGGGATATTCATATGGAGTGGTGGGTCCCCAGGCCACTGCTGGAAGCTCAGGCAGGGGGCTAGGTGAGTCCCTCTCCATGGAGGGGGATAGCCTGGGAGTCTGCTGTGCTTAGGCCTCCCCACAGTGGTGGCAGTGGCAGCTGGGTGAGGCTATTTAGGCAGTGGCCCCAGATGTCAGGGCTGTGGGCATTTGCTCCACTCAGTTCCAGGGGCAGTGGTGGTAAGTGGTGGGGGGGCAGCTTCCAGTGAGCTAGTCTGCTGTGGTTGGGGAAAGGCAGTGCCATGGTAGCTGTGCAGTGTGGGACAGAGTTGGGGTTGCTGATGTTCATGGTGTACTGTTGTGGTGTATGTGGCAGGGGACTGTAGCAGCTGGATGGATCTTGGGAACTTATCTGGTTGCTGGGCCTTGGTGGGTGCCTGGTCAGGTCACAGGACCTTGGCCAGTGCCTGCGCAAGTCACAGCACTATGGGTGGTGGCTGGGAGGATTGTGGAACCTTGGCAGGTGCCTGGGTGGAACAGGGGTCCTGGCAAGGCCAAGGAGATGCAAGATGCCCTGCTGGCAAGTCGCGGTGGTTGGGGCTCTGCCTCCACCTAGGTCTGATTACGGCAGCTGCTGTGGTGCTACTCAGGTGGCAGTGGCACTATCAAGATAGCGAGATGGCAGTGGCAGATGCTGAGGGCCAGTGGCCACCTGCTCTGCTCAGATCCCTTCAAGGTAGCCAGAGCACTGTGTATGACATGCAGTCCCAGCACACATGAGAGCACCCACCTTCTCTCTCCCTCCCCAGCCCAGGAGGGGTAATGGAGAGGCAGCTGCAGTGGAGCTGATTCCTCTGTGGACCAAGCACTCAGGCTGAGAGCTCATACTGACGTCTATTGTAGCAACTCAGGATCAGAAGCCAGTGGAACCCCACTGTGTCCACTCTCCAGTGCAATTCTGCTGCACAATCTCCAAGCAGCTGCCTGATCAGTTCAAAGGCCCGCTATGGTGGGGGAGCCTCCTTGCAGCTTTGGTTGCAGTATCCACTGGAGGAATGTGGAACCCCAGTGATCTGTCCCCTGAGCCTTCTCCACATGTGGATGCTTTCCCCAGGTACCTTCTGATCTTGCCAAGCAGATCACCTCTGCCTCTCCCTCCTTCACTTTGGGTGTCTCCAGTCACTGCTCTGATATTCACAATGCTCTCTCTGAGATGGTCCATCCCTAAGCAAACTTCTACCTGCTCCTTTTGATCCTCTCCTTGAGAGCTGCAAGTGCAGGCTGCTTCTAGTCTGCCATCTCTGCACCAGCCCCCCCCCCCCAGTATGGAGTTTTTAAATATAGTCACACAGAGAGATGGATAAGGGTGGATAGAGATGGACTGATGACATCAAAGCTGTTTCTGGGTGATTGTGGTCCTTCTACACAAGAATGAAACCTCACAGAAGGGCAAAATGTCAGACATCAGACAAAGTTGTGTACTTCCTTATTAGATTCACTCACTTCTTCCTCACTGGCTTCATCCTCTTAACTCATACTCATTTCCTTCCTCTCTAGCTTTCAGTATGTGCCCAGAGGTTATAATTATTCAGTAAAAAATTACATTTCATCTTGGAATACCTATATCTGTCCAGAAAGCTTAAAGAATTCATTTAGGAAATGTTCCTCTTGTTCAAATAAAGTTGTTACACAACATGTTTGGCCCTTCAGCTATGGCTTCTCTCACCCTCTCTGACATGGGAGACTCACAGAAAGTTCACTACAGACATGATGGTTACCCCTAATTCTGATCACCTTTGGACTCCTTAAAATAGAAAAGGCATTACATTTCTCTTACCCTCTTTTTTGTGCCTTCTGTATCTGCTTTCTCACTCCAAAATATCACCCTAAAAGCTTTCCCTTGGATCCATTGATGGGTAGTTCCTCAATGGTTCTGGACTCCTGGGCCTCTACTTTTTCTTCCCTTCCCTGTAACTCCAGCCAAGATCATTGTTGTTATGGGTTAAGGCATGGGAAGAGGCCATAGTAAATTTATTAATCTCAAGGATCGCCCGTCCACTGATTTTTGGTGGCTAATACAAACCACCTCGTCTCTCCTCAAAGCTCCTACACAGGTTTGATAAGCTCATAATTTAGGCAGCCTTTATGACCACAGCCAGATCTTCCCTGCACTAATCATTGTCTCCCACAGGTAATTTTTTAGGCTACTCATCATTTGTCTCACTAATCTCTCTATTTGTTGCTGTAGCTAATAGCAGATCCCCAAATACCCTCTGTAATTTTCTAACAAGCAGAATTCCAATTTCCCATTAAGAAATCCTACTTTAAAGTGTAATTAAAGATCATCTTTTTTTAAAAAAAAAAAGGCCAATTTTGAAAACCCCACAGGCAATTTTTTCCTCTGCCAGAAGGAAGAGTGTTTAAGGGGAATTAAAAATCACTTTACAAAATTATAAACAGTTTTAATGCAGCTATTCTGATCAACAGTCTTGTTATCAAGTAATATGTCTAAAATTAAGGTAATGGATTTTAAAAGGAATATACTGAATAAAAATCATCTGCTATTCAACAGGCATATCAACCAAGCAATTACTAATTCTGTTTGTAACTACAGCCCTATACTCTTTTTAAAAGGGCAATGAAAGCAAAATTTGGTTTGTGAGCTCCTATTAAATTAGCATTGATTTTGTTTTACTGCTAAGCTAAAGAAATATCAACATTAAGGAGTTCTTTAACCCTATTTAAAGTATGCATACTTATACTGAATTTAGTCCACTGGTTATTTATCTTGCTATTTACAATGAACCAAAAAAATCAATCCCCAGCATAGAAGTTTTATCCATGGCTATAGGAGAAAACATGGCTATTTGAGAAATTGTTAGAAAGCAGCACTACATTAGTAAGTAGAACAAAAGAGCTGTTCAGATATAAACCTACTGAAGTGTGATCCAATATTAAATGTTAACAATTGCCTGCATTTGAGCCATTACAGAAAGAAGGTCTCACTTCAAGCAAATAGTGACACATGACAAAGTTATGTTTTCAGTGGTTCTTATGTTTGTAAATACTTATGGTTTTTTGAAGGCAAAGGGATGCAAATACAGAAGACAGAGAATACTACATTTATTAGATTAAACAGTAAATAAATTCCAGGATTCCTGGTTTTAAAAAAATCAGTTCAAATGATAACCAAGCTTTGAAACACAAAAATTCCAAAAGCTATGACAAAATGTGGCATAGTGTTGATGAAGGTGTTGAAACCACTCATGGAAGTCAGCACACAGAGCTAAGTCTTGCTGATACCTGCAAAGACGTCTTGCACCAGGTTTGTTGCAAACGTGATAGCAATGTGCTGAACTTTCCTACTTTGCAAGACCTTGATCTTTTTCAGATTATGTGAATCTAAAATTGATTGAAAGAAGGACAGCTATTAGACTTGTGTCAAAAGGCCTTTCCATAATAGAAATGTACTATCCATTTTGAAATTTAATCATAACTCTTCAGTTCTTTCTAAGCCCCCAGAAACAATTTCTTTTAAAGTATAGTATAACTTTAAATGAATTCTCCATATTCTATTTTTCTCTTGCATACTTATCTTAGGATATGTTGGGTATCTCAGGAGTTTCTTTTATAAATAAAAACAAGAGAATTAGAGAGTGGAAACAAATTCTATGATCAAAATAAATCAGAGCACTCTTAGCCATTAAAAGGTTTATTTCCAGAGTCTGTCTGGGTATCCCAAGAATATTGGTACACAGAAACCACTAACTTGTTTACCAAGTTCTTGCTCAAATAATATAATTTCTTCTAGTGATATTATTCTTCTTCAAGTAATATAACAGAGGGGTAAGGGAGCTAAAATTTATCATATCTTTACCATGTGGCTGACACTGTGCTAGGCACTTTCCACACATTAATGTATTTAATCCTCACAATGGCCCTTTACAACGGCATATTTTCATTTGACAGAAGAGGAGACACTACACACAGAGACCCAGCCTTAGGGTAACTTCTGTCAGACCAAAAAGCTGTACATTTGTCTATCAGATAGCAAGATCAGCAGAGACCCAGAATCATCAGATATTTGAAAATCTTTCTTCAGTAGCTGCAAAAATTCATTATTGCAATAAATGGTCTCCAAGTTTGTTGTTTGCTTAATCGCATATTGCTTTCAGGGAAAAAAAAAGAAAAACTCTGGTGCACTCACAATACATACAAATTCATTTATTATAAATTATATAGTGTATAGTATATATTGCTGTCAATAGCTAATATCTCAACATACAATATCAACTTAGGGCAAGGTTCATGACTTTAAAATACTCGATATAAATTCACATGACAAATAGCCTTCCTGATAATTTTGAGTATTTTTGGCCGAACTTCTTGTCAGAGTATGATTAGCTCAATCAGAGTATGATTTTACTGTTTGAAATGGCTGAAGAAGGGTCCATCTGGCAGGAAGAGGAAGATCAGCTCTGCTGTTTATTTGTGAATTGCTTGTTCTGTGTCGTAAATACTAGATTGAAACCAATTCCTTTACAGGAATCTTGTTAACTACCTGTTCATTTCATAAGGGTTTTTTTTTCCAAATTATTATTTTAAACAAGACAACACTCATAAACACACTTGACATCTAAAAAACAGTACATCCAAAGCTCAATGCTGAAGACAGAGTGTCCCACATGCCCTGCACCCAGCCCTCCATGTGGCAACACCCCACACTGCCACCCTGGGAGTCATGAGATCATCTGCTCTGGGGCCCCAGTGAGCGCAACCGTGCCAAGCGGTATCTTAGCTAATTAGTGAAGTTTGATTTCATTTTTTTAAAATAAACATCCCAGTGCCTCATCTTGCTCACACCCTGCAGTGTCTGCCCCTGCTTTGGATACCACTGCTCTAGCAAAGAGGGTTAGAAGTCAGCACAGATGCATAAGCACTGCCTTCATTACAAGGTCTTCTTGATTGATCTTAACCAACTTCCCAAGACACGTTTGCCTAATTTCTCAGGTCGGAATAAGGAGATAGAGACAATATTAGAAAATGATCAGAAGCCTCAACTCTGTCAGTTACTAACCACAGATTACTTCACACCTCTCAGTCTCAGTATTATAGCTACAGTTGTGAGGATTAGTTGTGCAACACTAAACAAAACAGATAGCTCAGGAGGCACAGAGTGAGCACAATAAATATCAGGTGAATTATTACAAAATATTTGATATTAAAAAAACATTTCGGTGGGCAATATCCCACAGGAAATTACTTGCCCACGAATTAGGAAAGACATGTTATTTCCACAGGCAACGGCTGATTACATAAATATACCATTATACCAATTGGAGTCCTAAATCTGAGTCCCAGCCCTCGGCCTAGGTTCATAAGAGACAGATTCAAACAATAATGGTTTGATTCTTAAAATAATATGCAAATTCTCAGCCCCACCTAGACCTTCTAAATCAGAAACTCCACAGATGAGCCCTAGGTGTTAACAAGCTCTGTAGGTGATTCAGATACAGGTTAAAGTTTGAGAACTAGTATAGATTGTACCTGTTTTCTAAAGCAAAGAGAGTTTGATTTTCACTCTCAGCTAATAGGAGTATTAACTTCATCTATATAACTTCCCTGTAATGAAGTGAACTTTCTTCCCTTGTGGACACTACAATGTTAGAACATTGACAGAGATAATCATACTTGTTAAATTTGGTTTAATTTGGTAAAATTGCTCAAAGCTGAATGCAAATTTTTGACTGTAGTTTAAGAATGTTATAAATTCAAGATTGTTGCTGTTCATGAGACATTTTTAAACAAAATAGTATCCATAGGTTACAATTTCCAATGCAATTTGGTACAATAAAAAAATAAGATTCAATATCTATTTGTTCATTGTTCCATTTTCTTGATAACACATGTATAGCTATCTCATAACTGTTTTTTGAATGAAGAAACAAAAATCTCCACTTAATTGTCTCATATCAATAATTTGATACTATCAGTTAAAAAACAATTTACTTTTTTATCATTTTATCTTCTTTTAGTCATTTTAACTCACTGCATGTCATCACTTTTTGTGTGTGGCTTGTTTTTTTTTTTTTTTAATTTGGCAAATCTAGTTAGTCCCAAGAGCTGTTTGTCTGTCTTTTTGGGATTCTGTCCAATTTATAGATATATCTATAGCTCCATAAAGACAAATTCATATTTGATCTTAAGCCATTTGAAAGAAAGAGTGAAAACTAACAAAATCACAGTTGTGCCCTAATTTGGAAAAGAGGACCTATGCTTACTTTTAATTACCAAAACAGACTTTTAGCTATATAATTCTAAATGATGTTTTATTTACTGATCAAACTTAGGCATACACATTAACAGGTACCTCCAAAAGCTAAAAACACATAGAGCTGGGCCTCCTACATGAAGTGTAATATTTTCCCTTAATACATATTACCCTTCCTTTTGATCAACTGCTGTTTATTAATGGCTGCTTTCTCATTTTATGCATTGCTTGAGGCCTGCCAGCAGAGAATTTTACCCACTCACATGATATTACTTGTAAGAGAGAATATGGGTAATTTCAAGGCTTTGATGGTCTTTCAGTATTAAGACTGACAGATGAAATGTTGTAATACATTTGCAAAATTTGATGAAAGAAGAAAAGAACATTTTCAGATAATAAAGTATGGCCCAACTTCAGACAGCCAGCTGTGAACTTGATTCTTTAAAAATGACTTACATGGTCCAATTGCACTGTCTCTACAATTTTCTTTTTACACATCAGTCTGGATCCAGATTATATATATAAGATTAATTTAGTTTTTTTGTTGATTTTGATTTATTACACTATTTAGACTCAACTTTCTCTAAAATGCCTTCTATAAAAAATTGTGAAACATTTATTGCATTTATTTTATTAATGATAAACCTTTCAGTAAATTCACCAATAAAAAATGATCAAAATAGCATATGCTTAATTTAATGCAACACATGATTTTACTTTAAGAGATTTTAAACACATAAAAATCCCCAAGATTTTGGCCTTTATCTAGGGCAACTTGCTTTCAGTAGGAGACTAATTTGAATCAATTCTTTTCCCTTTTAGATTATATTAGGGTCAAAATTCTTATGTGATCCTCATAGTTATTTGTGGGACATGATAAAGAAAGATAAAATCTAACCACTTATTGCTAGCCGAACAGCTTTGACACTGTTTCTTATTTGATTATACCTCTTCCATGTAAGATTTAAGTGTTTTATTTCTCCTACCAAAAAAAATTTATAGAATCTAATTCTAAATCAACTTTTTTGGGGGTCAGATATACACTTCTAAATGGAATGGAATACCTTCATCAATTTAAATGTTTCCCAAATCCCCAGTCATGCTGTAGAACATGCAGTCCCCAGTTGGGGATGGATTATAAGGGTTAACGTATCTTTTCAAGTTAATCAAGACTTAATCTGAACTAACTCAATTCTTTCCCTCCAATTTAATGCTTCCATTTTTCACCAGTGACCTGAAAACATTTGATTTCATAGATGCCAAGGTAGACAAAAAACCCCAGACACCAAAGAGTAGGTTCTTATTGCAATGGTAATGTATTTGTTTTGTTTAAACTGGTTGGTAAAATTTACATTTCCATGTCTAACACTCCAAACTTTATACATACACAATTTAGAGTCTTATTAATGCTGCCACAGAATGCTTAAGTTTATTTTTCTTCACCTAGAATTAAATTTAAAATCTTGGTTATTTCTCTTATAATTTATTTTGAAACCTAAAAGCCTCACATTTTCATAAATCTTCTAAGGGTTTGGAAATGTGTTACCATCAAATTACCTAATTATGTATTTTACAATCCAACCCACAAAGCAAAAACTGTCCATAGCATTAAAAACAAATGAATCTGAAGATGCTGAATTCAGCTGAGATTTCCTAATTTAAAGCCAATACCATATGAGTGATATACTTTGTATTTAATTGAAAACGTAATTATCTAGGGAAAAAATTGTGTTTTAAAAGGAAATGAAGTTTCTCCTATTTTGTAACAGAAAGCAGCACTTAAATTCAACCCACCCCAGTATACCACCTTCATTTTGACCTTCATGAGGGAAAGTTAGGCCAACTGAGAAATAAGTGCTCAACTGGGAAATAAGTGGAGGGAGCTGGGGGTAGGGGGAACCCTTGAAGGGAGCTCAGAAACAGTGTTCACTGGATAAAACACTAAGTTCATACAAATGAACCACAGATCCAAAATGGTTGAGCTCAGAATAGAGGATATTTCACATCAAATTATGACATCTTAGAGTGGAGTTTTGGTTCAGTTTCTTTTGCTTTCTCTTCTCCTTTGAAAGATGAGACTCTTTAGATTTGTAACTTTTAAATGATAAGTCAGGGTTAAATTCTCAATTTATTTTAACTTAGAAAATGTCAATGATTTGTTATTTTTAACTACCCAATTGGCTTTGTTTTTCTATGTGAACATCTTTATTTTCATGTTTCATACTCTTTAGCGAAAAGTCCATTTCCCATGATTCTAATACTATAGTCATAATGTAACAGAAATTCAGTAAACAATTGCACAGTTTCAAACCCTACTCATTCTGCTGGCAGCTGACCCACTCTAATCACCAACCGTTAAACCTGCATTTAGTCACTAATGCACTAAAACATTGCTAATGACATGGAGGAATGACAAGATAAGACCAGTCTCATAATGAATGACTCCATAAAAGCAAAGTGGCAAAAGTAATTATAGAATCACATGGACCACTGGCCTTGAATTGTCATGGACATCCCATTTCATGTTCAGCTAAAACAACTTGGAGATAACCTTATGTTCAGCAGAAGCGAGAGGTTGTATCACATATGTACTTCCACTGACATGCTTCTGTTTCAAAAGCTAATTGTTCTATAGGAAAACATCTATTTCATTACTGAGATGAATTAAACAGTTTTCCACATTCAAATTGTATTCTGACTACACAAAACCTGAGGAAATAAAAGTAAATAATTTTTAAATGTTTTAATAATCTTGGATTTTATTAAATACCACTTGGCATCACCAACTTCCCATGCACTCCCATAAAACTTCCCAAGAAGTTTTAACTTATTCGTGATATATTACTAGTATAATTGCAAAAAAGTTCAGTGCATTTCAGTATATCAAATGTTTCATCTAATATAATTACAACCAAGGAAAATCTAATCAATACTCTAAATAAAGATACTGATAAAAATGGTGTATAAATATTTGAAATTATTTCCTGTTATTTTAAAAATATATTTTAATGCAAATAAAAAATCTTGTGAGCAGAATCATAAAATTAGTCCATAATTCTATTAGACTTGACACAGAAAATTAAAAATTTATTTTTTAACTATGCAAGAAAAGAATTGCTGCACTGAGGAAACACCAGAAGAGCCCAGTTGCTCCATCATAAAATTGAGCCCTAGACTCTAGCCCTGACACTGTCACTTTTGCCCAGATGGATATTTTTTCTCCACAGCCTGTTAATAGACAATGTTGAGGTGATGATAAACTTGGGAATCTAGGCACATATATCAATACACTCTGTGACGGAAGGGAAAAAAACTGAACTAACCACAGATTCTAAATAGACTTACTGCTGTGATAATCTCTACAGCAAATGCAACACTTCAAGGTATTTCTAAATAGTAACCATTTGGTTCAGTTCTGGGTTTAAAATAGCATCACCCTAATCTTATCAATATGAGATTGAGAAAAAACATAAAGTCAGGGATGTGTTTGCTCTTGCAGCACATGTAATTCCACTGGTTCGTGACTGAAAAACACTAAATACTGGTTTTTGGATAAGCAGAAATTAATAGTAAGTGACAAATGAGACATAGTATAGGCAGGATAAGAAGTTTATAAAGGAAAGAAAAAATGTTGCCAGAGTATGGGGAAGGCGTGAAGGGAGATTTCTGAGATCCCAGAAAATCTTGATATTAGAAACTGGATGTGTGTGGGGCATGTTTATTGCATATTAAGGAATATTTTACACAGACCTCCACTTTAAGCTTTTGCTAGGAAGAAAGTATCATGCTTATTTCTTGTTTTACCTCAGGTACCAAGAGAACCAGAGCCAAATTTGGAGTCCACAGTTGCAAATTGACCAGATCTTGTAAAATGTTTATATTTTTAAAAATTTACCTTACCTTGGCTTTATTTTATTTTTTTCTTATTACATCTATTTATTTTACCTTATTTTACATACTTTGGTAAAGTACTTCAAATTCTTTTCAGAAGTAAGTGAGAATAAATGCCATATTATATTGAGGCTAAGTTACCTTTTATTGTAAGATGCACCATTATTTTATATACCACTAAGAGGGGGGAAACCCAACAAGGAGCCCACTGCCAATTGAACTTTGACACATCATCGATTATAAGATGCATCCTGATTTCAGAGATGATAAATGTGAAACAAAAAGTTCATCTTCAAATCAGTGAAACACAGTAAGCATTCTCACTGGTGTATTTATAAGTATTTATTGACAGTAAAATCTTGTGCGAGGCTTTGAAGGGCAAGGGCAAGAACTCAAATTGTGGAGATGGGCCAGATGTTCATTAGCTATCATTCTATCCCACCCTCTTCATTGACAGATGAAGAAATGTAGAATAAGACAGTCTGCATCTTCAAGAAGCATATCATCTCACTGCAACTTCATTACATGGCAGCATAATGTGCAAAAACTGCACATCAATTACTTAAAGAACAGAGCATATTAATCACAAATATATATGTTGAAACTAAAACTAAACCTAAACTTATAAAGTTTTGCTTTTTTCGATCAAAAAAGACATACCAATACCAACCAAGTATTCTTTTACATCCAATTTTTTTCTATAAAATATAAGCTATTTTCATTTCTGGCATTTCAATTATACTGAAGAGTTTCTGCCACAATTAAATTCTGTTGCTTTAGTGAAATATTTAACCAGAAAGTGAGAAAAGCCATTTCATGTAGAAGTATTCCATGATGGGAAAAGAATTTGGCTGTCTGGGTTTTTCATACCTAGAATAATATAAATTTTACATGGGTTTTGTGAACGTCTAGTATGCGTGAAGAACAAAAGTTCTCTTGAGGTTATAGTGTTGTGTGTAGATATAGGAGAAATGAATCCTGTGAGTCAGAATTTCTGATTTTTGTTAAATGGTGAATATAAACAGATTTCCATTTTTCATCACTTAAGGCTTGAGATATGTTATCTTTATCCTTCTAATATTTCTAATTGAATGGTAAATGTTATAAACATATCTTCAACCTCAAGCTATACTCCAGTCACAATGGAAATAAGCCAACATATAAAATCTAAATATATACATATATATTTACACACCCTATTTCAAAGAACTCCATAGTGAAATATAAAAAAAAAAACTTGGTTGTAAGATAATCGGCAATACGAATAGTTGGAAGTTAATAGTGATTTTGCCTGAACACACAATATTTAAACATTAATGATGATAGAAAGCTAATTAGTAAAATTTAATTGGATGTATGCAAAATGGTGTAATGAGAAGAGTTCAAGCATATTTAATTTTTAATCCAAACCCAAATTCCGAAGTGGAAAGCCAACTAAAGCCAATCGTTGTAAAAGGTAGACTGACATATGTTAAATACTACCCTATTAGCACATGGAATGAATTGATGTCTAAAATTAAATACAGTAATATGTTCTTTCATGACTTAAAACAATTCATATAAGATGCAGTTATTGAAACGGCTTAAAGACAAAACTTTGAAATGGAAGGGCAGACAAATGCATATGGAAAATGGCCCCATGGAATACAATTTGAAAATGAGTTGCATTTTATTTTATGCATAGAGGCATCCAGAGCAAGCTATTCAGCACGCCAGAGAAACCTAGAAAGCAGCAAAGGTAAAAGGAGACATGTCAGAGAGGGTACCCAGTTTCACTGAATCTGATATCAGAGCAATACAATCCAGGAGTCAAAAAGGTCAGTTCTATTTCAGGGAATCTATGTTACAGAGAAGAAGTCGATAGTTTCTCTCTGCACACATGATATTGAAACCACACCCAGAACTCAGAAGGAAGGCAAAGGTTCTGTTTAGAGTGGATCAAAATCCTAGCTGCACATTATGATCATCTGGGGAACTTTAAAATAGTGATGCCTAGGTCCAGACACCAGGGATTCTGATTTAATTGATCTGGGTTGAGGCCTGGGGATGAGGGTGTTTTAAAGCTGCCCCAGGTGATTCTAATGTGTATCCAGGGTTGAGGACCCTGGTTTGGAAAGATCTTGGAGCACTTTTTCTTGCTCTTAATTGGTTCTGGCCTTTGCTGATTGGCAGGTGTGTATCTTTTTCTTGGAGTGAGCTAAACTTTTTGTTCTTTCCTGATATTCTTTAAAGTAGAAATATGGTGTTGGCATACAACATAAATAAGGAACAATGTGAACATTAGAGTAAATCAGAGACATGTTATTATATCTTAAGCTACAATCAACTTGCAGTGTTTTCCAATGTCTTCTCTGCACTGTAGACAATTATGATAAGTATTGGGCATTGAAAAAGCATGGCTTTATGGCTTCCCAACAGGGTCCTTCTCTTCACAGTCAGCTCACAGCCATACAACAAGCATAAACACACTGAGAATCTAAAATAGGGCTTCATTGAGTATGAATTGTATCTATCAGTGATCTTAGCAGCAACAGAAACAACTGACTAATTTAGGCAGAAAAAGAATTCCTAAAAAGCTATTCTCTAGAAAGCCAAGAATGAGTCTTGATGCTACAAACTAGGAACATTGTCCTAAACCATACCTCAGAACTGTCCCTTGAGGGCCCCACTGCTTTGGGGCACAGACTTGGCCATGCACCAGGCACTTGCACTGCAGCTGCAGGACCCTGTAGCCATACAGGCACACACACACACACCCCCAGTGCTGCTGGCATCCACATCAGAATGGAGTCCTTGTGGCCTTCATCTATGTCACTTCCTACTGAATCCAAATCAGCAAGGCCAGGTCACATGCCTGCCTCTGGCTCTCAGGGAGGCTGGCAGAGCCTGAGTCTGGCATTTCCCACTTCCACAGTGGGACATGTTCTCTGTTTCCCACTAAAACTCACAAAGCGGGCAATTCTTCAAACAGAAAGTAGTTTTGTTCACTGAGAAGCCAAAAAAGAATTATAAATAACCACGACAAAAATCTTTCACTGTTCCTGGGATTAAGCAAAGCTGTAGGAAATTATTAGTTCTATATTTTACTTCCGTATCTTACAGTTTGCTGTATCTAAGACTAAGCCTTACTTAAAGCTCCCAAGTTCATTTCAATCTGTCTTGGATTCATCCATTTCTCAGACACACAAACATTTTATTAAGCACTAAACAAAGTTGCTCAGTTCACACCAGGCATACTGAGTTCTTATGGTAGTTCCCCATATTGTGCTATGTGCTATTGTGTTCCTATATCTAAAATTTGCCAAGTTTTAGTAGGTATCACGTGTTGCAAAATATTAATGCATCCTTAATTACATTTGGAATATGAAATAATCCATGCCTGTTACCACACTCTGGGCATTTATCCTAAATTTCCCATTCTATGTCATAAGAAGATCTCATTTTTAAAGGGCACATATGCCAAGTACATACCAGGAAAGCATGAGGATTAACATGTTTCTGTTGCCCTGAGATCTTAACTTGCCCATGAAAGAAAAGTTTGAGCTGGCTCGAAAATATCTCTAAAATTTCTTCTTCCTGCCTATGAGGCTTTGATTATTTCTAAAACATTTTCTGGTCCTGTAAATTAGAGCTCCTCCTGCCACTCGTTGGCAGGCACTTTAAAAGGAGTGGTTAATATATACTTTTTCAGGAACTTTTTCAGGTATGATTTCAAACCTACATAGTCACTTTTTAGTAGTCTACTCTTGTTCTGACAGGTGAACCCAAATCCTCTCTTACTAGAATATATTAGGTTATTATCTCAAATACGACATCAAATGAATCTTCAACTAAGGCTTTCTCAAAGTTACTTCTTTCAAAGGGTAACTTTCTTATTTCATGAGAGGGAAGGAAATCCTGTTTACCCCAGAGCAAGCATCTAGTCCAAATCAGAAAAAAAAAATCATACAAAGTAGTCAATCTCAACGTGTAGTTAACAGAACATTTTAGTGGAGGGTCCCACTATTCCCACAACCTGCCTTCCTAACGCAAAACTCTGAAGTTCCCTTTGGGAAACTAAAACAAGAGTCAGGTTATTTTTGAATCACAAAGTCAATTACTAACTTCAAAAGGTTCTGGTTTTAAGCAAAGAATAATCACAAACAGAACTTTTATGAGTACCAGATTCTATTAATACTATGCTTTTTTTTCTGGAGAAGGTGCATAGCTTTCAACAGAATCATAAAGGTATGCGTCTCCAAAAAAAGGTAAGAAACTGTGCTCTAGAGAATGAAATGAAGAGCCCCTTCCCTGT
This sequence comes from Daubentonia madagascariensis, assembly GCA_023783475.1. Lineage (NCBI taxonomy): Eukaryota > Metazoa > Chordata > Mammalia > Primates > Daubentoniidae > Daubentonia > Daubentonia madagascariensis. The sequence continues at coordinate 23,516,444 of JAKFHU010001670.1, forward strand.
TCCAAGGGTTCTCTTCACCCATCACCACCCAGCCATCTAATTCAAACAGTGAAAGGTAAAGTCAATTTTCCAAACTATAAATTTCTCTAAAGTCCTATTTTCCATATTTCTTAGATATGAGAACACAAACTGCCAATAACTTTATCTTAAAGGAATTTCTTGTAAGGAACTGAATTATTCTTCCATTCTTTCTGGAGCAGTGTATCTAGAGTGAGGACTCCATTGGGTGTTTATAGACATGAGCACCCTCACCACCATTTGCAGGCTGTGCCACCATGTGGTGGCAGATGGAAGAATGGTTCAAGGCATAGAGATGGCCCTCTGCAGTGGGAGGCATCATCATATAGACAGAGTAACTATGGCAATCAAGCCATAAAAATGGCATTTCTTTAAACTCCAGAATGCTACTCAGCAGTTTAAAAGTCTAAAGGTACAGTAGCCTCTTCTGATACTTTCCATTGTATTTTCACAAAATTCAAAGGATATATTGACATCAGACATAACTAAATTTTTCTTTTTAAAATATGAAAAATATCCTTATTTTATAATCTAGATAACCCAGTCCAACCCAGTCCTCATCAGTCCGTGATTATAAAATACTTCACAACTGTTTTAATCACTAGCCTGTTTCACAGAAATTAGTCCCTTTCAAAGTGGCCTGCATTATTTTTAGGAATCCCCTACAATCCCAGTGTACTTTTTCCATGATACCATTACACCAGTATTTTCCAAAATGTATTCCCTGGAATACTAGACCCATGAGATGGTTGAAGAAACAGACTCACAATCTGGGAAATATCACACCTAGGTTCCCCTCTTAGGGAGAAACTATGTATATTTGTACGGTATAGATGCTGAAAAGTCCCATTTCAAAAGTCCCGGTAACTTTTTAAATCCATTTCACTTAACTCCTGGCCCAGAAAGTGAAGAGTTTATGTTTGGAGGGTACATTTGCTTCCAGATATAACATTCTGTGACTTTTATGACTCCAAATTTGTGAAGTGAGTAGGGCAAATTTCAGCTGTTCCATGTGGGAAATGAGAACTTTGGGTCATGAAGAGGTTAAGTTACTTGTTCAGCGTCACCCAGGATGTGTGTGACAAAGCTGAGACTCAAATTCAATGCTCCTTCTATTGCTCCCTGCTTCAGGGCCCCCAAATAGCCACAAAGGCTGGGACAGTCACATATTACCTGCCATCCAAACACAGAGACGTACCTGCTTGTAAGAAGAGCAACTGTAGGAAAGTTGTCCTAGGTCACAGGATATCTCCCAAATTCCTGGTCTTATTGTCCTACCCTGATACCTCAGCAAGGCCAATAAATTCTTGCTGTCTCCTTTCACCAACTCATACCCAAAATACATGTCAGCCTTTCTTAATTCACACCAATTAGTGTGACAAATCTCCTGAAAATTTCAAGAAATGGGGAGATTTAATGAATTTAAGCAATAAAATATGTGCAAGCCTTATATTTAAGGTTTGTAAGATTTTTTAAGCCATTACAAATGTAAAATTGCTCATTAGCTTATGGAACAGGAAATATATGAATTGTAATTTGATTTGCTCAAAAAATAATTAGATTTCATTATAGTTCAAATAAACCATTCAGTGTATTAAATGAATTTACATGTAAATGTGCTATATTTTCATATAAATGGAACTTTATATTGCCAAACTTTAAACAGTTTAGCTGGTTTTAATAGTTTTGAATTTTGGGGAAGCAGGCAAACTCTTGTGAATAAATGAAATATTATATGTTAGTAAAACAGAAGGTTATTATATTTTCAGGGCAGAGTCTTCCAGCGTAAGACAGAAGAAAGACTATAGTTTTCACAAGAGGAGCTCAGAAAAAATAAAAAATAAAAAAAGAGGAATAAGATTTTTAAAAAATAAACAAACCAAAAACTCTTTGTATGATGAAGCTGTTTCCGTATGCAAGTGTGTTCCATCGGCATCTGTTGTCCAAAAACTTCTACAAGCACTTTCTGTCTTTCAGGAGTTTCCTTTGCATCCTTTTGTGGACTTCCAAAAATTGGAGTTTTGTCCCAGTTGAGACAGGTTTCTTCTTGCCTATTTACCAACATAGCGTACTTTCTTCCACGAGAGGTAGAATTGTGTGGATGTGTCCAACTAAACTTCAGGAAGTAGCCTTCCCCATCTCTGCTCCATGTATATTCCATACCTTTGGTGCCTCCCTGGCAACTCCATTTAGGACCCCAAAATACACTGGTCCATCCCCTTAGCCTCCTTCACTCCACTCCCTTGCCAGCTTCCTGCTTGTTCCTTCTCCTAAAACCACTCAGCAGCATCACTGCTCAGGTTCTTTATCTCTTCTTACCTAATTTGCAGTTGCCTCTTGTCTTTTCAACATAGGTGGTCTTAAAACAAAGTTGATCAACCACTTATGTGTTTAAGAATAATCTATAAGTTTGTATAGGGCCCTTTCCCTACCATTTCATTCACCCATTCAACAAACTTTCATTAAGAGCCTTCTCTGGCTGAGGGTACAGGAAGTGTTAAAACATGATTCCTGGCCTGGAGGAGCTTAGTCTAACAGAAAAGACTGTCCAGAATAAATTACAACACTACACAGTATACACAGCACCAAGGACTGAAGAAGTACAGATAAGGAAGCAGCTGACTCTACCAGGAGAGTTAGAGAAGTTTTCAAAGAAGGTGCCTTACAACTGGGTCCTGGAAGGTGGATAGGAGTTTATCAGTCTGAGAATTGGAGCATAGGTACACCTGAGGCAATAGCAAATTTTAATTGGAATAAACTTGATGGCTATTTTTATATACATGCCAACAAAGTTTTAGAGGTGTAAATGCAGTCAGCCTCAAAATCTCTGTGAGAGAAACTTACACTTTCTGACTCAAAGGAGGAACATCAATCAGCTTTTGTCATCCCCTCTACCTTACTTCACCTGTCAGGAACCTCTCCACACATTCACCAACAATGATTTAAATAGGTTATCCCTTCCTCCAAGTTTTCTGACCTACCTGTTAACATCCCTCCTTCACACCTGATAAATGAACCAGCAATTCATTCTTGTAGAAATACAGCTGTAAACGTTCATGAATAATAAATTAAAACTTGCAGTTGCCATCTAGATTACAATAATCCTTAGACTGACTATTGGCAGTGCACTTAGTCATAGCTTGTGATGGAACATGGTTCCACCATGTTCAGTTCTAATTTTTACCTAAGGGGAATTTTCCAGGTGAACGTGGACAGCCCAATGCCAAAAATGGGCTAATATGTCTATTAGGCCTATTAGCTAACTATATAGTTTGGGAAGGTTATCCCTGAATCCTGATTTTTCTGGTTTCCCTCAAAAAAAATATTAAAACATGGACCAAGCCTCTGTTTCTCCTCTCCTCCGTCTCTCCTTTATTTCCCCACCAAACACTGGGAGCAAGTGATCTCTCTACCTCCATTTCTTCCCTTCTCCAACCACCATCCTCCCCTGCCTCCCCCACAGTGAGATTTCCCCTAGGCCACTCCAATCTTATCCTCCTGATTCTGCCTCTTGAAGATGTCTAATGACCCAAATCCTGAACCAAATGTTCCCACCAAAGCTTAATATTTCCTACCACACTATGTATTGATCCCATCCCCCAGCCATCCTTCTCAAAGCTGCCTTCTCTCTCGGTTCTGGATGCAGTCATTCTTCAAACATCTCTTGAACTCCTACCCTGCACCTTGGTCTGTGCTGGGAACTAGGATTAACACCATCCCTGCCTTCAGTGAATTTAAAATCTGTAGGGAAGTCAGAAAACAGCCCAATAGTTACAAACAGGCATTACATTTTATTAGATGAATTGAATGTCCAAGAAACACAGCTGGGATCTTCTCACCCAGAAAACCAAGCCAAAGATAATGTCCTGGACAATGTGCCACTGAGCCAGGCCTAGAAGGTTGCGGTTGGGTTCACAAGGAAGGGAAGGCAGGCAGGGCATTTCAGGAAAAGAGAACATGTGTACCTCTCCAGTCTTGTTTCCCGGCCTAGCCATCTATCTACTTCTTTTCTGTTTCGATTCTGGGTATAACCTGAGCCCTCTTTCCTCAGTACTTTCTCTACCCACTTCTCATTATCAGAGCCTACCCCCTAGTTTACCTCCGATATGAGGAGGTGGTCAGATCTGAGCCTCCTGCCTGGGACCCCCCCCCATGCCTGCAGCACTGCCCCACAGAAGATCTCCTGGTTGTTGAAGTTTTCAGAATCTGGCTCATTGTTTACCCCTGAAAAAATGGCCCCTTCACAGCTTCAGAATTTCCAGCAATAGCACCACCCTTCTTGCAGCCATTAGAATTCAAAACCTTGAGAATAATCTTTTCTCTTTACTCCCTACTCAGCTTTCCATGCATTTGTGAATGAATGAATGAATTTACTATTCATCGTGGCTTTCCCTTCTTCTAAAATCTCTAAGAAACTCTCTTTTACCCTCAAAATAAGGTGCATTTTTAAGCTAGATTTAGGAGACTCCATAATCTGGTCCCTTATCCAGTTCCAGCTATCTATAGCGCCCACCCTCACCACATTTATATAACACTCAATGGTTTTCAAAGTGTCTTCCCAAAGCATTTTTACAAACATTATCTTTTTTGATCTACCACAAGACTGATAAGACAGATGAGGAAGGCATTATGATTCCTCTTTTTTGGAAGACAAAACCAAGACTATGAGAAGCAGATTCTTTCTTCTGATTCTTACCCCACTGCTCCTTCCCATTAAGCCACATCATGTTTTATGTTTTGATTTGTCATATAAGTGCAACATCAGTTGTTTCATTTGGGAGTCTCATATTCTTGCCAAAGTGCAAGCTTCTCAAAAGCAGGAAGAGCATCCAAGACTTTTTTCTGTAACTCCTCTGTCCACAGTACCTGGCACTGTACTATGCATAGAAAATATGCTCAATAAATATTTTTTGAGAAAAATGTTCTAAACCATGTGATTCTGCTTAGGGCAGTCACAATCCCAGTCCCTTGCTTAAAACTGGTCACACTCAGCTGTCCTGATTAGATTCTTTTAAACCTGTGACCATGGCTGATCAACCCCTCTGACTTCATCCTCTCCCTCCCCCCTTGTCCTCCAAGTTCCAGCCATCCTGGCCTTCTTTCTGGCCTTCTTTATGTTATTCCTATTTGCTGAGCTCTTTCCTACATTTGGAGCTAGAGGAGCTGCTGCTTCCTATAGCTGGAACACTCTGCCCTGGACCTGATGTGGCTGGCTCATTCTCACCACTCAGGTCTCAGCACAAATGCCACCACTTCAGAGAAGCCTTCTGTGACCACCCAACCTAGAATTATCTTCTGGTTATTCTCTCTGCCATCTTCCTGATGTATTTTCTTCCCAGCATGTATCATAATCTAAACTTAGTTATCAGTTATTTATGTGTTTATTGCCTGTCTCCCCAACTAGAAGGTAAACTCAGTGAGATCAGAGTTATTATCTCTCTTGTTCCCCAGTACCTAGATTAGGACAATATCTATTTGTCAGATGAATGAACAGATGAATGAATGAATGAATGAACAAATGAATTAATGAATAGATTCCTTATCTATAAAATCAAGGCATTAGGGTAGATAACCTATAAGGTCTCTCCCAGCCTAATGGTCTTTAGTGAATCAAAGCTCTTGTCCTTTCATGGAATCAGCTGAGGTTCCTTTATGGGTTTTCATTAGGTCATATTTTCTTTTTCTCCTGACTATAGCTCCCCCACTGAAGACATTCCCATGAGTAGAGAAACAATATTGAGAAGTGAAGAGGACAAGGTCAAACAATATAGTTTAGGTAAAGAACACCTTGCTTCATATTGCAATGCAGCTGCGTCTCCTGTCAGAGCTTTGTGACAGACTGCAGTTCCCACAATCACATTTGCTATCTACTTTTTGTTTTTTAATATGTCTGCATTATTCTCCTGATATACCCCTTTATTTTCTTTTACCTTGATAACGATATTCCTAAGACGGTTATTCCCAAGATACAAAAGCACCCGTATCTGAGATATTGGTGCTTTTCAAATGGGCAATGTTGGCACATATGTGATGAGATAAGTTAGTACTTCAACTGCTAGTGACAGTTAGTAGCATTGGAAGTTGTATGTGTTGGTGTATCACCCTCCTTATATGCTAGGCATCCAATTACTGCTGAATTATAATTATTCTTGGAAAATATTATTTTGCAGCTACTTTGAAGACAGCAGACACTGTGATGAAGACTGAAACCAACCATTGTAAGTGTTTTCCAACTGTCATGAAGAATTGCCAACTGCTAATGGCAGTTCCAAGACACTGATGATTGCTGATCCTTACCTGTGATTGTCTTGGAAACACAAAACCTACCACTGAAACTACCATTGTTAAGAGTTTCCAGAAAATGTATTTTTTAATTTGTCCAAAGGGTACTGAGTGTTTACCCATCATTTTAACAGCTTTAGACTTTCAGTGTTTCTGACCTCAATGTAGGTACATGGAGATATGTTGAACAGCCCTCCTTAAAACCTGACAAGGTCCGATGTCCTTATCATTCACAACATGAAAAGGTCAGGAAATGGAAGAAAGCCTCCTCAGAGGTCTCTTCTCCTTCCATTCAAATTGCAGTCTCAGTAGCCTGTGGCATTGTATTCTTCACTTTGTTTAGTTGTGTCATCAACTTCTGGTTTGTGTTTTTGGCTATGAAGATGCCAACCAAGTCAGAATATAAATCATTTTCTGCCTTTGCCCATACATGGATATACTGATATGTTAGATTGTTATAGTTAATTAGCACTTCAAAGAATAAAGAAAAAAATAGAAACTGAGCTTAGATCAAAATTAAAGAGTTTGTGGTGGCCACTTCCCACATAAGGTGCTAGCACACCTTGCATCAGAGCAAGTAGCAGCGCAAGGAAGGAACATAAGGATAGTGACCAAGGACAAAGGGTTCTCTTCCCGAGATAAACCCCCTCTCTTGGACATTCTTCTGAGCATCTGCTTAAACCCCAGTTATTTGATTACAGAGATAAGATAAATGGATCCCCAAGGACTACATCAATTAAATTAGTAACCTAGAATTTCAAGGACAAAAATTCCCAAGTCAAAAGATTCAGAATCTGGAATATTTAGAGAAAAACTGTGGAAATTTGTCTTCCAAAGGTGAACTTTATAAAATAAAGCCACCTCAAATGTGCCACATTTAATTGATGATCATAAATAATGCTACAAAGTATATTATTATTAAATCTCTTCTCCCTTTAGACACAACAAAAAAAGAAAACTACAGACCAATATCCCTTATGAATATAGATGCAAAAATTCTCAATAAAATCCTTGCAAACCGAATTCAAATGTACATCAAAAAAATAATCCATCATGATCAGGTGGGCTTCATTCCCGAGATGCAGGGATGGTTCAACATACGCAAATCTATAAATGTAATTCACCATATAAATAAAAGCAAGAACAAAGATTATATAATCCTTTCAATAGATGCAGAAAAGGCTTTTGACAAAATCCAACACCCTTTTATGATAAGAACTCTTAACAATATAGGCATAGATGGCTCATTCCTAGAAACTATTAAAGCCATATACGATAAACCCACAGCCAATATCATACTGAATGGGGAAAAATTGAAGGCATTCCCCCTTAAAACTGGCACCAGACAAGGGTGTCCACTATCTCCACTTCTTTTCAACATAGTGCTGGAAGTCCTGGCCACAGCAATTAGACAAGACAGAGGAATCAGGGGCGTCCAGATAGGGGCAGAAGAGGTCAAACTTTCACTATTCACAGATGATATGATATTATACATAGAAAACCCCAAGGATTCAACCAAGAGATTACTGGAATTGATAAATGAATTCAGCAAAGTCTCAGGATACAAAATTAATACACACAAATCCATAGCCTTCATATATGCTAATAACAATCAAGCTGAGAAACAAATTAAAGATGCTATACCTTTTGCAATAGCAACAAAGAAAATTAAATATTTAGGAATATATCTAACTAAGGAGGTCAAAGACCTATATAGAGAGAATTATGAAACACTGAGAAAGGAAATTGCAGAGGATGTAAATAGATGGAAAGCCTTACCATGCTCTTGGATAGGCAGAGTCAACATAGTAAAAATGGCTTTGCTACCTAAATTAATTTACAGAATCAATGCAATCCCTATCAAAATACCAACATCATTTTTTGCCGATCTAGAAAAAATAATTCTACGCTTCGTGTGGAACCAGAGAAGACCCCGTCTAGCCAAAGCAATCTTAAGCAAAAAGAACAAATTGGGAGGCATCTGTCTACCAGACTTCAAACTATACCACAAGGCTATAGTAACCAAAACTGCATGGTATTGGCACAAGAACAGACGCGTAGACCAATGGAACAGGACTGAGAACCCAAATATAAAACCAACCTCATACAGTCACCTGATCTTTGACAAATTCCAGAAAAACGTACACTGGGGAAAAGATTCCCTATTCAACAAATGGTGCTGGGAAAATTGGATGGCCGTATGTAGAAGACTGAAAGTGGACCCACACCTCTCACCTCTCACAAAAATCAATTCACAATGGATAACAGATCTAAACCTAAGACATGAAACCATAAGAATTCTCGAAGAAAACATTGGAAAAACTCTTATGGACATTGGCCTAGGCAAAGAATTTATGAAGAAGACCCCCAAAGCAATCACAGCAGCAACAAAAATAAATACATGGGACCTGATCAAATTGAAAAGCTTCTGCACAGCCAAGGAAACTATCACTAGAGTGAACAGACAACCTACAGAATGGGAGAAAATATTTGCATGCTACACCTCTGATAAAGGGCTTATAACCAGAATCTATACAGAACTTAGGAAAATCAACAAGAAAAAATCAAACAACCCTATTAAAAAATGGGCAAAGGACATGAACAAAAACTTTTCCAAAGAAGACAGAATGATGGCCAGCAAACATATAAAAAAGTGCTAAACTTCTCTAATCATCAGGGAAATGCAAATCAAAACCACAATGAGATATCACTTAACTCCAGTGAGATTGGCTCATATCAAAAAATCCCCAAATAACAAATGTTGGCGGGGATGTGGACACGTAGGAACACTCATACACTGCTGGTGGGACTGCAAATTAGTACAACCTCTATGGAAAAGAATATGGAGATACCTCAAAGAATTAAAAGTAGAATTACCATTTGACCCAGCAATCCCACTACTGGGTATTTATCCAAAAGAAAAAAAGACATTTTATAATAAAGACATCTGCTCTCGAATGTTCATAGCAGCACAATTCACAATTGCAAAGTTGTGGAAACAACCCAGGTGCCCATCAATACACGAGTGGATCAATAAAATGTGGTATATGTATACCATGGAGTATTACTCAGCAATAAGGAACAACAGTGAATTAACACATCTGGTATTATCCTGGTTGGAGCTAGAACCCATTCTTCGAAGCGAAGTGTCACAGGATTGGAAAAACAAGCATCACTGGTACTCACCATCAAACGGGTACTAACTGAGGAACACTTACATCACACAGGGCAATAACATTCATCTGAGGGCGGGAGGGCGGGAGGGGTATGGAAGGGATGGGAAAAACTCTCACTGAATGGATGTGGGGAGCACAGTTTGGGAGACGACCACGATTGTGGCTCTGACACGGGCAGAACAGGGGCAATGTGTATGGCCAAAGTGTTGTACCCCCATGATATTCTGAAATTAAAAAAATAAATTAAAAAAAAAAAAAAATCTCTTCTCCCTTTAAAGGGGCTGGACAGAAACAATAAAAAAAAAGCTATCAAGTCAATTTCAAAGCTAAGATGTAAATATCATAATTAGTTTTCCTCTGGCCATTTTATCTTTTATGAAATCTTTGCTACTGATAGAGAAATAATTTATGAAAACATAAGGAATATTTATTGCAGCCTGCCTCGTCATCATTGATCATTTAATTTATAGTCTGAATAGTTTATTTCCACCTTTACGGGCATTTTGGGATCTGTTTTTAAACCTAATTACTACATCTTAGTTCATATTATCTAAATATATAATCCAAAAGAAAAGGCTTAACTTATTCTCATCACCTTAGGTGGAAAAAAGTAATATTACGTTTCTTGATCAGATCTTTATCCTAGAGATTAACATATTTTTCCTCCCATTATTGCTTCACTCATTTAAAAATAAATGTGTGTTTCCAAGTACTGCAACAAAGAATAAGGTACATATATACTCCTTCCCCATTACTGCTAACTCAACTCAAAGAAAACCTCTCTTTACATAACACGGAAAATCACTTCAGCTCTTTCATTTATTGAATATAACAATCAAATACTAAAAAATTAAACATGCAAAAAAATTATTTGGTGATTATAGATGAATAATTCTTAGAAAGATCTAACAGGACATAAAAGATAAACTTACATTTATAAAGGAAAAATTTTTAAATGTTTCAAAAGCAGTATCTCTTTTATTTATATGCTATAAACCTACAAAAGATAATAGCTAACCATGCCCTTTTCCTCCCATTTTCCCTCCCCAAACTGTTGTCTAGCACAAGTTTAAAGACATAGAATTTTCAAAGCCAATATTCACTATTATTTTACAATAGAAAATCCAAAACTGGAAGGGAAATGAGTTGCCCAGGTTAATTCTGCTATAGTAGCTAATCCTCAGCTTGACTTCGGGACTCTGCCAGGACTACCATACATGTCCCCACAGATTGTGGACTGCACAACTCCAGGGTGTACCATTTGTGTAGAATTCACTGTAAAATTGTATCTGTAGGCATTGGGCAGTGCATCACATAACCAAGTGGTCTTCAATCTTTTTGGCACCAGGGACCGGTTTCATGGAAGACAATTTTTCCACGGACGGGGGAGGGATGGTTTCAGGATGATTCAGGAACATTACATTTATTGTGCACTTTATTTCTATTATTACTACATCATAATACAGAATGAAATAATTATACAACTCACCATAATGCAACCTCTCTGCTAATGATAATCTGTATTTGCAGCTGCTCCCCAGTGCTAGCATCATTGCCTCAGCTCCACCTCAGATCATCAGGCATTAGATTCTCATAAGGAGCACACAACTAGATTACTTGCATGTGCAGTTTACAGTAGGGCTCACGCTCCTGTGAGCATCTAATGCCACCACTGATCCGACAGGAGGCAGAGCTCAGGTGGTAATGCAAGTGATGGGGAGCGGGTATAAATACAGATGAAGCTTCACTCGCTTGCCTGCTTGCCGGTTGCTCACCTCCTGCTGTGTGGCCCGGTTCATAATAGGCCGCGGTACTGGTCTGCGGCCCGGGGTTGGGGACCACAGACATAACCAACTTTATGTGGTGGCCTTGTTTTAATGCTGCCTTTTAAATCTTCTTTACAGGTCCACTCTGCCCAAGGAGTTCACAGTTAGCAAATAAATGGCCTCAGTGTTTACTTTTCCCTCATTCTACATAAATTGGCCCTTTTTCTGGAGGGGCAGTAATTTCCCTGGGTGGAATAACACATTGCACCTTACTTCTGAGGCATGCAGAATCTCTGCCTCACCTACAGGAAGAGAGCTGAGAATGATGAAGAAGGTGAGGGATCAGGCAGTTTCATACACATGTGTTTTTCCTATAAAGCAGCATATGTTTTTCAGGTTGATGTTGGCCAGATTAAATTGACAGGTCTTTGCTTACTGGGAGTAAAAGAAATTTCTGGACTATCTCAAGTGGAGGGGCAATCAGACAGGTGATAGCCCTGCACTGGAAGACTACCAATGTAGTCTTGATATTTCTAGATGGATGATGGGGTGTGGGTGTATTTTTTCTGCTAGGATGGGAATATGGCAAAGATTGCTGGATATGCATGATCATTTTGTATCCAAAAATGAGATACTAGCACTATTCAAATAGGGATGGAAAATCTATCACTTCTGAGACAACTCCTTGAATGATTGCAGCCCTTTATTCTGAAATGAAGTGTCAGGGACAATCATCCAGGCCTCCTTTCCTTGCTTCCTGATGGAAAGAAAGTATAACTCTGTAGCTAAAGGCCATGCAGGTAAGGTCAAATTTGGTGCTTCAGTGCAGTCGCCCCAACTCAACCTTGTGCACTTTTCCTATGGGAAGCCTCACCTCAAACAAACTTAGCCACTCACCCCAAGCACCCTGCATTTCCCCACCTGCTCACCATGCCTCTGCTCCTGCCTTCCCCCAACTCCTCCTCACTACCTGGTGAAGTGCTACCACCTCCCCAGGCTCAGCTCAAATGCTACCTTCTCCATGAAATCTCCAGGCTTCCCTCGCCAAAAGCATATATCTTCCTACCTTGAACTTCCAGAGTGTTTTGTTTCTCTGTACTGCACTAGGCAGGCTTATGCTTCCACACATTCTGGTTTCTAGACATTTTATCCCTTTCCTAGCCCAAAAGGTCCTGGAGTCAGGACCTGTCTTACTCATCCCTTATAGAAACTCTATTTATTGAGTGAATGGAATGTTTTCTCTGAATTTTCTCTTCCAAATTGTCAAAACTACAGTTAACTCAAACCATACAGGATTTGGGGCCGGCTACACTGTACAACTCCAGGGGGCCTCCATTTTCATCGCCAATGATGCAAATGGTCTCCTAAAGTCGTGCAGTGCAGTTGCCCTCAGAGCATTGGCCCTTCCACATGCATAATGGCTTCAAAAATTTAGAAGTCAGAATAAACTCTGCTGCTAGATGGGTATCTCAGTGCTTTCTGACTCCTTGTTTGCAGGTATGAACATTGATATTGTTTTATATTTTTTCATGTTGCTTTTAAATGTGTGAGTATTAAGGGGTTTTTTTGGGGGGGTGATATTTATGGGCTAACAGAATGGAAGGAAAGGTAAAGCAAGAACCAAACAAAAGGGGCACATTTTTGGCAGGCCCATCAGAGAGACGTGCTAGAAGGTGTCAGCCTCCTTTCTGTGGAGCCCAGGCATTTGGGTCACACTGAGGGAACCTGTTTTCACTCTGAAAGAGGGATCTTTATTGGCCACGGTTGTACCTCATCCATAATGTATGATTCTGAAGAGGAGGCAGGAGCCTAAACTCAGAAGCTGCTCCAAGAAATGATGAAAAACCACATGAAATAGCATATTGCTCTGATATGATCTCTTCCTTCAAATTTAATCAGTTTATCCTAGGAGGACCCCCCAAAATTATATCTTCAGGAGCATGGGGAAGGAATGGAGGGAAAAAAGAATAAGATAAAGTTTAGGGCAGCTGGGGGAAACAGAGTATTTGCTGAGAGTGGGGGATTAGGAAGAGTCTCTGCTTTTCAAATAAGATGGCAGGGTGTCAGATATGAGCACTCCAAGGCCCAGAGAAGTAAAGGGATTTACCCATGTCACACAGCAGTGCTGGGAAGATAGCAGCCTAGGTCTCCTGCTTCCCAAGTCGAAGCTCTCACCACCACCTCCTAGTGCCATATGATTACCGTGGAGGGCTCACTATGCCTGCAATGCATTGCACTTTATCAGGGCAAAAATCGGCAACAGCCATGCCTTCTGCCTTGTGAACTTCTGATCTAAATTAGAGAAGTAACTGCAGTTATGCCCATTACAAGTTTATTTTTGTGTGCTACTATTATTAATCCCTAATATTTCAGATAGCAATCATTAAAGTCATGGGTTTTAGAGCAGGGGTTGGTAAACTTTTCCTGTACAGGTCCAGATAGTAAATATTTCAAATTTTGTGATTTAAAATGTAACCGTTTAAAAACCATTCTATGCTTGTGAGCTGTACGAAAACAAGGACAGGCCAGATTTGGTCCAGGGCCCATAGTTTGACAAACCCTGGTTTAGAGGATTAAATCCCAAGCAATATATGTTTTTTCAGTGGAGTCCCAAGTTGCACTGGAGGCATCATTATTTCGGAAGGAAATAAAATGCCAAAAGGAAAAATTGAGTTGTCTATGCTTTGGGGTCTGCCACAAAAATCTGCATTATGGAGCAGATAATTCCCTCAGAGTTTAACAGAGTGGATTGCCCAGCATATCCATGCATATAGATGAGTCATAAGTTGCAGAATCAAGTTGTTCTGGGCCAAGATCACAGGAGCTACTGAGGGGCAGTAAACATTTTTCATCCTAGCATTGCTCTGGCTCTCCATTCATTTCAAACCTTTCCACCACAAAACCACCATTAAATTACTTTTTCCACCTTAAAAATAAGGGAAAGAAGTCTTCTCCATTCTGTTGAATAGACAGAATAACGGATGTTTCTGAAGTTTTTAAGAGTCTAAATCTTCTCCTCTTATAAAACTCAAAGGAGGCACAAACACATCTACTATCTTAACCTGTTCTTAAAAAGGCATGTTATCATTGTCATATCAGGACCCTGAGATCCCTTAATTTCATTTCTCTCCAGTGACTCCCCTCTTATTTGCTTTTCGAGGATTCCATACCATCAATCAATTACAGAATCTCTCTTAATTTGTATATTAGCATTGCTGTCATGATAAATTTTATTCTATGGTACTCGCTCTTAGCTTCAATGAATTTCAAAATTCCAGGTCTAATCTGCCTATTCTACTCCTGTACCCAATAGAACTGAAGGTAGTTTCTTGGGGTACACAGACTCAGGAGTTATGAAGTATTACCTTTTCCTGTAGACAAGCACTCACCCCCAAAAGTCCCAAAGTTTTTTTATTCCTGCCTGACAGTAAATTAGGGACAACTGGAATGACTTAGCAAATATGAATGAAAAGAGAGTGTCCTTCAGGGAAGGGGTGTCCAAATCCTGTGTCGGATGGTAGAAAGGGCCCCAGAAATAAGATGAGGTTTCCATCATCCTTTCTACCAAACTTCAAAGGGGCTGGCTTTCCTGGAGCCCTGGACAAAAGCTGAATGTCAGAGGGGATCTAGGCAGGTCCACATTGTGAGAAAGTGACTCAGAAAGACTATGGTTAGCTCATTGCATGTAGACTAGCTGATTGTTAAGACTTCCATCCACCCACCTAACCAAACTCCACTGTCCACCTCCAGATAAAGAGACTTGCCTTATAGGTTTCCCAGAGAATTCAGTACTACTCTTTGCTGGCACCATCTACTCAGGACTTTCCAATGTTATGGCAGTCCACATGGTCATGTTGGGTTGCTGGTCCTGTCTCCATTCCAATCCATTCAGGGCACAAACATCTTAGGGGCATTTCCAGGTTGTACATGGGAAGTTTTATAGCTCCCTTCCTAATCTGGCCAACAATTATCATTCTTCTAACAGCACCTGATGCAGGACTTCCTGGTTGCCCATCAGGTTGACTAAAAATGCCCTCAGGACCTGCAATGGTCCCACTAAATACCAGGTGGTGGGAGGGAGTTATGAAGATTCTTTCTCCATCTCCAGATAATGAAGACTTAAAAAAATTACTTTACCAGCTGAAGGAATACAGCAAACATAAATGGGATTGCCATTTAATACATGTGAAGTTGCTACCGCTGTGACCTGGCTGGTTCCAAGAATAACAGCTGTAGTCTTAGTTCCTAGTGCCCATCCCCAGTTCCTACTAACCCAGCTGAGCCACAGTCCTCTAGACTGGGCAGTGAACTAGGCTATGGGGGCATAGAATGAGCTAAGCCATGACTGACTATTACAGTAAGGAACTCGCAGACTAGGAATAAAATTGGAGAGATCATTACAACATGATCATGATTACATTACAATGCATGACAGAGGACCATCCAGACCAAAGGAGGCAGTCAACACTGTTGTGATAGTGCTTTGCATGCGACATCCACCAAACCTTCCCTTGGCTAAGAGATCTTCAGTTCTCATCCTTATAGCAATTCCCTCTGGGACTCTTTCCCTGATTGGGAAGATCCCTACTAAGATGGATACTCCTGAGGCATAGGGACTAGACCATCTTTTTCATCATTGCACCCACTCCCCCAGGGGCCTAGCACAATGCCTGACACTGCTCAATCACGTGATCTGTTGAATGAATGAATAAATGACTATGAGAAAAGACTTCATAGAGGAGCTTGCATTTGAACTAAGGCCTTGAAGGATGAGTTGGAATTTGACAAGATGAGGAGAGAATACTAATGAGAAACAAGACCTATGTCCAAGGCACGCAAAGGTCTGGCATGCTACGACCATGGTAAGAAGTTCATGTACAAAAATGCACCCAGGAGAGGCCAGGAGGAAGTGACAGGAGATCATGCAGAGATTGAGGTTGGAATCAGCATATAAAGGATCTTGCATGCCAGGACTTTATCCTGGAGGCAACAGGGAATCGCTGATTTCTGTAAGACAGACATAATATAGTTAGCCAGTTTCATTTTTTTTCCAAATACTAACGAACAGCAGGGTTGGAAGTGAATCGAAGGCTGCCTGGGCCTGGGCCAACATTTCCAAGGCCTTCTTCCCCTGTTTTAAACCCAACCCTTGCTCTCTCTCTCTTTAATGCCCCCCAGTGACTATTTTACATTTTCTGGCAAATTTGCCATTATTTTAGTTATTATGAAATGAGTTTTCATGTCATGACCTCCCTCTGACATCTGGGAATGTATTACTCTGCCTCCTATATTCTTCCCATCTCACATAACGAAGATTCTAACTAAGGAATGTGACTGGGATGCAGCCTCTTGGTTGGCAAGGCTTTTATCATCCTTCACACGGCAAGACCTTGTAAAGACACCATCACATCAATTAGTGCAGCAGAATCAAGGCAGGCACACAACTCCTGGCATGAACACAACTACCTGGACAATCACCAACACCCCATGCATGCCACAACGCCAGGCCTGCAAATTTCCCACAAAACTGCAGTCAGCCCCTTCCACAGAAGTCATTCCAGCTCTAACAGCATCTCCGTGGGTGAGCTGGTCTGCTGCCATCCTCCAGGGCTCCTCAGTGTTTGGGAGGTCGTTGTTACTGGGGCCCCTGCTCCAGCATATTTGATATAAACAGCCAATCCGCTTACATCAACACCTTCTTCAAATCCTTCCTGCGAGGAGTCTGCAACCTCTGCCTGCTGTTCTGTCTGAACATGTGCTTTGGAGAAGAACATTGACAACATCCCCTTAAAAGAGAAACCAGAAAGAAAGAGTCCAGAACAGCAAGAAAAAAGAGAAAGGTGAGCTGGCCAAGATTTTAAAAGAGCCACAGCTCTGAGAGTCACCCTAAAGGTTTCAAGATAAAAACTATTTTTGTCTAATAAAAAGATTATTATGTAGTATTTATGTGTGGAATTATGGTTAAAAGACAGGGAATCACCTCCTGCTCAGTAGGAACTAAACACACAGCTCCTCTTTGCAAACAAACAGAAGCAAAACTGATTTCAAAGAAGCATAGTAGAATTCAGGGCTCTGCATTCCGACATGAGCCCTCAGCCCTGCCACCTACCCAATGTAACCCCAGTCTCTGGACCCCCAGCACAAGCCCCCACCCACTCTGTGCCCCTTTTCCAACGCACCTGTCCTTCAGCCCTGCAGTGCTGCCCTTGACCTGCGGGAGCCCTACCTACTTTTACACTTGGCAAAATGCCGCTTGTACCCTGGGCATCCCACCTGCCCTCTCATTTAAAAAAAAATCTTTCCCCGTTTTGCTTTGTTGAGAAAATTCTTAGCCTCCATACCTCAAAAATAAGAGAACAGGAATCCAGGAATAATTCACAGGCCACTGGAACTAAAAAGATTTTGTGGCAGCCTTAATCCAAATTACACAGGGGGCAGGCAACATAAATATATTTTCAACTCTTTACAAATAAAAGATTCAGCAACTCTCCGAACGCTTATAGGGTAGCATAGGCAACTCTTTTTTTCTATAGCTTTATTTGGCCTTTTTGTACTAATGAAAATCAGGCATTGGAAGTAATGCTGTTTTGTGTTTATAATAAAATCTCATTAACTCAGATGCAACTAATTTATAACTTGTGATAATTTTACCACAACACACCTGAATTTACCTATGTGCAATATATGATTTTGCTAAGCAAATTAATAGTCTGAATTCAATTTTAGAAATATTATTTAACTTCCCCAAACAAATTATCTTTAAGGACATTATTAGTATGTATTTGTATGCAGAAAAAAGAAAATTAAACTCATTTATGGTTACAGCTCCTCAGTCCCTTAACTAAAACCCTTGGATACAGCTGGGTTTCAGAATTCAGAATTTTTCAAGGTTTAGAAAGTTAATAAAGTTCACGTATCATATATTATATTACACCCTGAGTCAAGTCTGAGGCATTACCCAGTAATAACAATGCATAAATATTTACACTAAATAAGATAAAGACTATTCATAGCCTTTACATAACTTAGGTCAGTTTGTTCTAACAACTAAGTTCAGATGGGGTCATGTTTTGCCAACAAATAAATTATGGAAATAATTTGTACTTCCCAGAGCTCTGGAATATCATCAGATTGTGGGTATGGGCCTGAGGACCTGTGCTGAATTACCCCTTCATGAAAAAAGTCCTCTGGTTAATGAATGAGGGGTAGTCGTTCAAAGGACAAGTTTGATAATGATAAAATTGTGATGTTTCCAGTAACTGAAATTTTCATTCTCTCAGACCAGTCTTCCCATCAGATGGACCACCTCGGTGGTCACTTACACTGCATGTAACAACTTGGATTTAAAGAAAAGCCCTTTGTGATCATTCAAAGTAGAACAAGACTTAACGATTGCATTCAGACATTTGATTGCCTCCAGAGATGACCACAACTATGCTGAAAAAGCAAGGTCCCTGTGCCTAAAATAGGCCCTACATTCCACAAACATTTTTCCCAAGTGGATAACCCCAAGCCAAATTCATTCTTCTAACCATGGGCTGCACATGCCTGAAGAACTGCTGTAGATTTTCTATACACGTGCCTAACAAAATCTTAAGTCATAAATTGCAGTGAATAATCAAACAAAACATCAAATTCGGTCATCCAAAACTCCCCTGAAAGGTCTATTATTTAAAGTAGATTAAATACCATCAGAACTCAGCTTCAGGAGAGAAGTTACTCTTGGCCTGACAAGGAAAGTTTGCAGGGAATTCACACCACTCACCACTGAGAATGAACTTGGGGCCTCCTGAAGTTACGCTGCCTTTTCACCGACGGTCTTCTTCCTACCGGCTTCTCTATCCCACAAGCTTCCCAGTTATGACAAATAGCTAATGTTTCTTTCTCTTGAACAGTTTCCTACCGATTCTCTGAAAAAGAGGCTGTAGAAATTAGTGTATGTTGTTTATCTGTTTATCCATTCCTTTTGCGTTTCCAATTTTATGTTCTGGACTTGCCAATAAGGCATCATTTCACATGAATTTTTAATCTGGTGTTTTTTTAAAAAAAATTGTGCAGAGATTTTTAATAACCTGTTCTTGCTAAGTGAGTTTCCCCCTTTCAGGTATATCCTTGTCAAAGACCATTCTTTTAAAAACCTTTGGAAAATATTTACTTTGTTACTTTTTTCTTCACTGGCGATACAGTTGTAACCTTAAAATAGTTTGTTTAATGTCAGTTTTTAAAGGATAAGAGATTGCACTAGAAATTTTCATAAAGGCAGAAATTTTGAAACTATTTTTCCCTATTGTCCATGTGTGTATATATCAGCCTTAATTCACCAGTGGAACGGGAGGTCATTATTTCTGAATTTGCACATTAAAAATAACATCTACCCATAAGGGAATATCTTTAAACCACAAATGCCAGAAATAACAATTGTATTAAACTGCATTTCATGAATACATAATAAAGTTCAATTTACCACTATTTATCATGTTACTTAAATTAAATCTATAATGGAAAAGAGATTTAGTTCTCTTTTGAAAATAACAAATTCCTTTATGCCAATTGCACAGGATTTATATTAGCTCCAATGCATCCATGTCAATTTATTTATTTTTTGCTTGATTACTATTGTTTTCCATTGTTGGGATTCTAAGGGACAATTCACACCCTTTCATGTATTTCTGAAAGCTTAAAGAGACATACAGATAATACCTTAAAAATTATTATAATTTCAGTTATATTTATTTACAAAATCTGAGACTGAAAAAATGGCATCGTGACTCATACACATAATCTTACTCCCTCATGAATCCTCCAACTTATATTTGTATTTTTCACTGGGGCTTTGACAGTTGCCTGGAGTTTCTAGAAAAAGTCACTGTGGAGGCAGACAGAGGTATTTTCAGAGCTAATATTTTGTTCTGTACCCACACACATTCATATGTGGGGGACTGAGGAAATCAGCTGGAAAATCCGAGATAAACACACACCCAATTTCAACTACCTGTACATCTTGGCAGAAGAAGAAGAAGGCAGGAGAATGCTGGAAGGCCTTGAATTACTGTGTTATTAGGTATTCTTGAAGAAAAAAGAATTCACTGTTAATCCTATATTGAATTCATTAATACCTTTGATATAGGGTTAGACAACAGTTATAACATGGCCAAGTCTGTCCCACTGTATCTCCACCTTAGTAAATGGCTCCATTATCTATCTAACCACCTTGACCAGAAATCTGGGAAATGTCTTTGATGACTTGCAGTCCCTCTCCTCCTGCAGTCAATTAGTCACTAAGACAAGACCTTTGCTTTCTAATCCACTGTATCTCTCCAACCCATCTTCTCCCTGATGAATCCCACTTTGCAACTGCCTAAATTCCACCTCTCCTTGTCTCTCTCCTGGGCTGGTGCCCTGGTCTCCTAAATGATTTTCCAAGTGACAAGCTGGCTCCATGTTGCTATCAGAATTCTCATTCTTAAAGAAAAAAATGCAAATATAATGTTGCTACTCTCTTGCTTAAAACCCATCACCAACTAAGCAAAGTACAAACTTTTTGTCATGGTTAACAAGGTCCTCCATGCTCTTGTTCCTGCCTTGTCACCAGCTTTATTTCCCACCAAGTTCTCCTCAAAACAACTCCAGGCCTTGAAAAAGATCGTCACCTTTACCAAACTATAGTCAGGCTCTTCTGAATCCTCTTCTTAACCAGATCCTGACTTTTGGGCTTGACGTTTTTCTCTGCATTGTCCAATTTTAGCAAGGATCCTGCCAAGTCAGTTAACCAGAACCCCTACCCTCAATATCTATCACCTTTCATATCTGATCAGGTTCCTCGTCCTCCATTATCCCCCAGGTGATGTCTGATCACCCTAGCCTGTCTTCAGTAAGAATCCTGTCAGGTTGGTTTAGCCAGAATCTCCCTTACCCCTGATGTTTCGTCTTAGTGATTTTCCATCCACTGACTCTCCTGCCCTGCTCCTTGACTATAAGTACTATAAAGCCCTATTTCTCTTTGCTGCATTCAGAGTTGAGCCCAATCTCTCTCCCCCACTGCAGTACCCCATTGCAGTGGTCCTGTACCTATCATGATGGTCCTGAATAAAGTCTGCCCTACCATCTTTAACAAGTGTCATGAACTTTTTCTTTAACAGCCTCACCAATCTATGAGCCACTGGGCTTGGTGTAGCCCTTCCCAAATGTTCTCCCTCTGTGTGCCCACACTGTATTTACCAAGACTCAGCTCAAGGCTGACACCTCTGAAAATCTTTCCTGATTCCCCACTTACCTTATGTAAAATGGAGCCCTCTTCATTCCACCCACTTCCAATGCACACTTCTAACCTAATATCTAATAAAATATATTGTACTCATTTGCTTACATGCCTTTCCCTTCTTGTGTGGAAGTCTTCGCAGACAGGGAATGTGTCTTATTTATCATTATATCCCCTATAACTAGCACATTTCATGGTATATGGTAAATATTTAATCAACATTTGTTTAACAAATTCAAGAGAACCTGGCATATATGCTTATTCATGACTCCAAGGACCCCTCATGCTAAGTAGGAATCTTTTCCAGCAGGAACAGGCTAACTGTTGTGGAATACCCTCCAACACCCCTAAAGTATGTTTTCTAATGAACATGAGATCTAAAACCCCAAGTCAAACGCATTTCCTTTGGTGGCATATAAGGACCACCTTTTGGCTATGGCATATCTTGAAAATGTAGTTACTATTTAGTACTTATCAGGTGGTAGGTTTATCTTCAGAGCTCGGCTCAAAAAATTCTCAAAAAACAGCTTCCCAGCAGCTAACTTCTCCAAAGTCTCCTTTAAATACCAAATGAAGCTGGCTGACTCGGCACTTCCAGTAACACTCGCTTCTTCAGACGGACGCTGCCATGGACAGTAATCACTACTGACAGGAGTCTGGAACTGCCTATAGAGGACATCAAGGCCAGGGGGAACTTTCCCTCTCACAACAGCCATGTCACGCATCAGAAGTCCCCTGAACAGATTAGGAAGCTTAGGCACAGAACACAGCAGAAATTTGCCCAAGCTCTACCATGATCAGATTACGATGGGGAAGGCAAACTTAGAATATGGCACCCATAGTTTTGAAATCCAAACTCAAATTCCTATTATATCCATAGAAGTGTACCTTGGGAGATAATCAAGCCAAATCTTTTAATCAAGAAATATGAACATCATAACCATGGTACAGAGCTTAGAAAAAAATAAAACCAAAATTGCCCCTGGAAAGAATGGTTCTCTTCATATGCCCAAGAAAAAGAAGAACAAGGAAAGAAAACAGTAGAGAAACCATATTCAGATTAGACTGTACCCTGAACCAAAGAGAGAAGAAAAATCCTAAACCAAGCATTTCCCACCCCAGAGTCCACATTTTACCAAAAAGTAAAGAAAGAAATTATTGCATATTATACGCTTGTTCAGATCAGTTTTTAAATCAACATAACTGAGACTTTTCTTCCAAATAAAACAAGCAGAAAACCAGGCTTATTAAGCAAAAATTTCTCAAGCACAGAAAAACCTACTCAAATCTGTAAAACATAATCTAAATGAGAAAACACTGATGTGAATTATCTTCTTAGAGTCAGAATATTCACATGAATTTGGTACAAAGGGAGTTGAACCCATTAGCTGTAGTCGCTACCCAATTTATATTAAGCAGTGTATCTCCTTCCTTGAAATAAGTACTCAGCAGGCTACTTTCTCACCTCAAAGGTGAAACTCAATGGCAGGCTTCTAGATAGCTTTGACACGAACTTGTGTATCAGAAAAGTAGAGAAATACCACTATAATCATGTTTAATCTTTTAAAGCTGTGATTGATAAGTGGCATTTGGGCAGGATTTAAACTTGGCTTTGGCCATGACAACAATTAAACCAACTCCGGTTCTCTCCTAGCCTTTTTTTTTTTTTTCCACATTAGTTAGATGTCACATAGGAAATGAAATTATTATAAACATATTTAAGTTGTTTAACTAACTTTAAAAACATAACTTACAATCAGTGGGTTTCAAAATTCAATAAATCCTCCCACTTATTAGTTACAGAATATAGTTGCATTTAACCTAATAAAGTTAAAACATGGCTTTAAGGAATATTCTTTCTTGGCAAGAATAAATTGGCTTGGCTAATTTACATTGTTTTTAAATTTAGGGAGAACTGTGTACAGACTCATGATTACAATACATAAACCATTTCCATGAAATGGTCTGAATTAGCCTCCATGCTATTTGTATAAACAGCACATATCATTGCATGCATTGCAGTCTACTAGATGGGAATTTTTTTTAAATCAGTAAATTAAACTTGTAATTTAATCCTTAGGTAAATATAAGAATAGGAGAAGTTTAGTATTTTATTATGTTCTAAATGGTAGACGCTCATTGTTTCTATATGTCTTAGTATGCCAAAAGTATTCGTTAGTATCTAAAGTTAATGCAAAATAATACAGTATTCGAGGATATATTTATAAAGCTTATGTAATAAAATCAAAGGCAGCTAAACTATAGATGAAGCAATGACTGCCAAATTAGTTCATAGATAACATAAAGTAGGAGTTGGGCACCAAATCTTCCTTAGCCTATTGCTTTAAAAAATTCACGATAAAGACCATAATGAAAACTTAGGACTATTATAAAATCTTCACCTGTCAATTAGGAACTACATCCTAACACTGTTAGTAGTCTTTTTCTATTTAATCATGAAGAATCTACACCAACTCAGAATAAGATAAAAACATTTAAGATTAAATTTGTTAAAATCTAACAATAAAAAAAGTTTTGAACAATAAACAATGAAAGTGGGCAGGGAAAAATAGTGAAAAGATCAATTACTACAATTCTGAAAGAAGATATATTATTTTTAAGCAAACTATTGGTAGTAAAATGACAATTTGACTTTAACATCTCTTCATATCCACAAAAAAATCAAAGAGATCTTTTTAATTACATGTTGTATTTTGCAAGTGTATATTATGCCTTCAAATGGAATTTTTTAGTGCCTAAGTTTTTTGGTTATTTATATACTCTACACAACAAGTTTCCCCTTCTACTGCAGATAGTTTCAACAAAAGTATTCCTTTCAGTCACTGACATGTTTGACTCATAGCATTCCAAAAATAACTGGATCAAAACAAAGCATTTGGTTCTACTCCCACACTTGTTTCTCTGTAACTTCCCATATCTAAGGAAGTGTTATCACCATCCACCCATCAAGCCAAACATTTGGGAACTACTCTTAGATCCTTCTCCCCTTACTTCCCAAATTCCAACCCACTGCCAACCTTTCCCTCCAGGATGCACCTAAACCTCACTTGGGGGGGCTCCAGTCCCAGCCCCCAGCACCTCTGGCCTGGGCACTGCACTGGTGTCCTCTTTGCTCTCCTCGCTTGTTCTTGTTCACTTGCCCCACTGCCATCCATTCTACACACAGCAAAGTGAATTTAGTAAAAAAGTACATTGGCTATGACTCCTCTGCTTAAACTCCTCCAGTGACTATTTCACCAAAAATCTAAACTCTTATTTAACATGGTCCACCTCTCATGACCCTCCAGCCACACTGGCTTCTTTCATTTTCCTCCAATAGACCACATTCCTTCCTACTCCAGGGCATTGTTTGAGTGTGATGTGCTCTCTGCTTGACCCTTCAGCCCCAGGTCTTCACACGGTGCCTCCTTCTTATCCTCTCCTTGACCCCCCCCAGCTAAAGGAACGCCCAACCCCCCCGCCCCATCACTTGCCATCCCATCACCATCTTTTATGTTCTTCCTTGCACCATTTCCCTCTTTAGAATGTGAGAGTCAAGAGGGGACTGACCTTGCCTGACCTGTTTATGGCTAAAACTCCAGAGATAGAACAAAGTGCCTAGGACAAAGTAGGTGCTCAAAAAATACTTGTGGAATGAATAATTTCTATGGAATTTTATAACTCACCATCTTAGGTGATGTTTAGTCAAGAACAGACCCTGTTACTTTGGAAGCAGAAATATCAGTAGAACAGAAACAAGATACCTGATACCATTAAACAGATCTCAGGTCTTGCCTAATTATAGACATCCAGAGGATCAAATTTGCTGTAAGTTTAGGTAATATGTCAACTTTTTCTGGTTTGTCCTCCTATTTTCTAATTCTTTTCTCACTGAAACAAAAACAATATTTGTTTTGTGGGAGAAGTTCATGGGAAGCAGAAAGAATGTAAACTAGTAAAATCTTCCAGATATCTTCATGGCTTTACTTTTCATTGCAAACAAAAACAAAAAATAATTGTACCATAGCTATTTAAAATAGAATCTATAATTATTCAATTAAATAAATAATGAAAAACAAATCTAATTTTAACAAATAATCATATTTTAATATACTTATACTTCCAAAGAACATTGACCTAAAATAGTAATAAAAATAGCTAACATTTCTTAAGCTTTTTCTCTGTGCCAGGTATGATCATAAGCATATTTCTTGTCTTAAATCATCTAATCGTCACAAAAGCTGTACATGATGTGTACTATTATTATCCTTATTTTACAGATAAGAAAACTGAAGCACAGAGAGTTTAAGTAAGTTGCTCAATGTCACACAGTTAATAAAGGTGACAAAAATTCAAATCCATGGATCCAAATGCCAAGGTTTGCATCCTTACACTGCACTATACAGCTTCACTAGGTTAGAGATACCACATTATGTTAGAAAAAGCATGTATAAAATTCCTATCACAAAGTCTAGAACATAACAGGTTCTGATAACTGGTAGATAGTATCCTTAACAATATTTTATTTCTATATGATCTGAGATAAGGAGACTCAGGGGACACTAGTCCCTACCAGGGGATAGACCTCAGATCTTTGATGCTGAGCTTGTTAAGAAGAATTTATCAGAGCAGAAGTCAGGCTATCAGCCTGGGGTCAGGACCTCAGAGATCAAGATTTAGGAAGAAATTGAAGCAGCAATTAGGAAGAAATTGAAGCAAATAGAGAATGTAAGAGATGAGAATCACATTGTCAGATCATCACCAGATACACTGTGGAATAAGGCCTGATAGATAAAGTCAAGGTCAGGAACAACAGAAATCAGAGCGTAGGTGATAAAGGAAACAGCAGGCTGAAGCAATGGTATCAGAGAGGCAGAATAAGACCAGAGGAAGTAGAACTGCAGGCTGTTATACCCAATGACTACTGGGGGAATTTCCTTCCACACCTCACTCGGGCTTACACATTCACACTGACCCCATGTTCTCAGAGCCCTCTACCTCCCAGCAGGTCCTGACAACTCCATTTTATAGTAGAAGAAACTAATCTGTGTATGTAGATAACAAGAGTAACTTTCCAGAGAACCTACTTACAATCAGCAATAGAAATAGAATTTATTCTTGGTACTTTTCTAAGAAAAATCAAAGAGAACTAAGAGAACTATCCCAACACTAAGAGAAATCATATTCTTTATGTTTTTGCTTCCTTATCTTCCTTTCTCATTAAAAGGTGACAGTAAGCCTTAGGAAAAAGAATACAAGAGGAAAAGCCAAGAATGGGATGGATGTTTTCAGTCGCATCTCAATATTGATGATCAAGTTGCTGAGGGTGACTTTCCTCTCATCAGCAATGTCTCAGCTATGTCTGGATAGTCCCAAGGGGAGAAAATGACTTATCAAAAGTTTGGGAGAGCTAGGAACATGCCATAATCTTCCAGTTATATTTTTAGTAAGGAGTCAGAAGTGCAATCCAGAAAATAAGTCTTTATTAACTAAAACCTGAAGTTATGTCAAAAGTATATTTATTAATGTATATGTATAAAATTTTAGTATAAAAATGAAAAATAGTTTTCACCTAAAGATCACCATTTGGAATATTATCAAAAGGCATTTCCCTGGGTGAACAATTATAAGAGAATTTATTAAAAGCAACAGCTGTCTTCTAGCCTCTTTATTCCTATATCTTTATTGATATAATTGTACATATTTTGGGGGTACACATGATATTTTTATACATGTATACAATGTGTAATGATGAAATCAGGGTAATTGGGATATCTACCACCTCAAACATACGTATTTTATTTGTGTTGGGAACATTACAATTCTTCCCTTGATTCATTTCTTATATCCCATTGTTTACACAGTTTCTCTGAAGTTGAGGAAGAACATGGAATCACTCCTAGGTTAGATTTGAAGAGGAAAAAGGCATAGGAAGCTTTTCTTTTTAAACTGGGTGATCATTTCTCAGAAATGGCTAAAAATTGAATCAAATGTGTCACAGAAGTAATACGTCAGACTTCTGAGCTATGACATAGGGATTTTCTGAATAGCAAATCTAACTTTATATTTTCCTTTAACTTCTTCAGGAATAAGCTTCCAATTTAGAGTTCCATCTGTAAAGTAGTAGAAATTATCTACTTATAGGCACAAAGAGAAGGAAATTTCCTGGTATAGCAATCTGTTACCTCATTATCTGGTGAAAAGTGTCTATATATTTTGGATTATGAATGTCACTAATTTGTCTAAAATCAGCATTTGTCAGTCATTACTATTCATATTGCTGAAACAAAACAGCTCATACTATAGCTGTTCATAAATCTGGCAGAAATGGGAGGAGGGGGCAAAAGAAAAAGGACAGGGAAGAGATAAAGAAAGAGCGAGCTCAGGGGTATATTGAACACAAGAGGGGACTCCATTCATTCAGACTAACATCTGCTCAGCCTGAAGTGGAACCACCTGTTAGTTTATTAAATTGTAGAATTAATTTATGTGGAAATAAGAGAGGAGGAGGAAAGAAGGCTTTAATTCATACCCCCCAAAAAGTCCTCTATTAATTCCCATCTAAAAAAAGCCTTTCATGAGTAGTAATTGGTACCATGAACACCTAGCCCCATTATATAATTAATTGAAGAAATGAAATATTTCCCTTGACTGTTACGTAAGAACATTGCCTATAATGTTTTCTTTGGCCATTTCTTTGGTCCTTCTTAAAGAAAGAACACTGCTACCTCCCTTAGCAATTCCACACCAACAGCAGCAGCAGCAAAACAAGCAAGGCTAAAAATCCCTAAGGATTTTAGCAACACCAAGAAAGATCTTACCTTCTAAACATGCAACTGTTTATCCAAGTTTGTGGAGGATATTTGAATGTCTCCTCAGTGGAGCAGATGAGAATAATATAGCTGTAGCTAAGGGATCATAAGAAACGCAGCTCTGAGTAATGCAGAAGTCTCCATTAACCTCTCTGCCTCCTTTAATGAAAGACATACTGCTTTGCTTCCTCCAATATTCTCAAATCTCAGGATCTCAAATTTGCTGAATTAAAGTGGTGGATATTATATCTACAGTTGATTTCCTCCTATGTTTGCCAAGAATGTCAGATGGTCATCAAGGAGCATGAATATGAAAGGAGATTAGAAGAGCTATACAAACTTTTATATGAATGTAGATGGATATTTCCTGGTATCTCTCACATGTCAACATGTCATCTTTTTATAATCTGGGGACTGGTTATCTAAGTTGATCACAATTACCTGGGGCACTGTATATGACAGCCTCTCCCAAGGTTTGATTACCAACCACAATAATCTAGGATTTTCTTTTAAAGGGAGGTGGGGGCAGGGAGGACTTCTCAAAAAGTTGCATTTTACTGTTTATTCAAACAACTAATGCTGTCCTTTTCTAAAGATTATTGTTTTCATGTAACCCAGACCTTA
Source organism: Daubentonia madagascariensis (assembly GCA_023783475.1). NCBI lineage: Eukaryota > Metazoa > Chordata > Mammalia > Primates > Daubentoniidae > Daubentonia > Daubentonia madagascariensis. The sequence continues at coordinate 23,545,380 of JAKFHU010001670.1, forward strand.
TAAGGCAACTTCCTTAAGCAGTTCTTTATGTATAAGTAAGGTTCATAAACTTCCTTGGGTAAAAATGACAAGAGATGATTTCAAGTTGCATCCTTCTTGTCACTTGGAAAAGTTACCTAAAAAACTGAGGCCAACTTTCCATAAAGCTTTTATAAAATGCCGTGGAGAAGCCAGCTTTCCCTGGAGATTTATCCAATTACGTGAACTGCGTGGTCTTACCCTAAGAGAGAGGAACATTCAAAATTGTGTTTTTCTGATCATGGCAGAGAGTACTAAGGGAGAAATCTAAGAAATTCAATTATCTCCCTAGGTGTCACTCAGCTTTGGGACTAACATAATTGGCTATAAATAATATGAGCACATTTCAGACAGAACCTCTGTGGGTTTGATTACAAATGCCCTTGCCACTGAGTGGCTGACAAATGGACTTGCTGTGTGAGTGAGCTGGGATTGCAACTTCCAAGAAGTTACTCTGCCAACCACTAGTTTTCCTCATTTTCGTGGCCTTCTTTACATATTCTAATTAATGTCCTAAATGTGACATTTTGAATATGTATTGCCTTTTCAACACACACCAAAAGGACCTTTAAAAGTAATCATTTAAAATCCAAAGCAAATGCTTGGTTACCAACTCAGTACCATATAGTATAACTTCTCTCTTTTTCATACTTCTGAAATTTAATGGAATTCTACAATAGCAGAGGATATGAGTACAACTGGTTAATGTAATAGAATTCTAATTCCCAAAGGATCATGCTAGTGGCCCGCTCTGACTTTGTCTGTGTGGGGATTTCCCTTGACCACACTCCAGTGAAGACTTTCCTAACTGTGAAATGGGGAAAACTGTGGCTCTCTATTTTATTGATTGCACATAGTAGGCAAACAATACAGTTTGTTGATTTTATCCTAATTAAGCCTTTGAAAACCAAAACATGTTGATAGAATGTCTGAATAGTTCCACGAAGGATGAGGGTTTTGTAACCATGCCCATATGGATGGGTAAGCCCAAATGTATTTTGAAGTTACCAGTGTTCCAATGGGTTTTTCAAATGTTTTGAGTTTAACCAAACCCTAAACACATTGTGCCAAGTACTATTTTCCTTTAAGTTTCAAACCCATGTGAATTTTAAGGGAAATTAAATCCATATGTTTCTGATTCATTTTTACTTAAATCATTAAAATGCTGTTTTGGACGAGCCATTTGACTTCCAAGAAGCTTTTCTTCACAAACTCCTTTACGCCTTTTTGGTGTGGGGTCAAAAACAGGAAGTCATACTTTGATGATGATAAATTAATTGTGACATCAAACACTGCAAATCCAAACCCTAGCACTCTAACAATACTTCAGCAGTTGAAAGATTCATTTTTCTAATTTTATGTCAGGAAATGCTTGCATTTTTCTTTATTTTGCCAGTATAACCTAAGAAGCAAAATATCTCACCTAGAAGCACTATGCCACATAGAATTCAGATCTGGAGTTTTATTTATTGATTTTGCAAAAGACATTATTTTGCAGTTTCATTCAATTGGGACATTCTTATCCAAAGAAAAGTTAGAAAATGTACGCAAATTTCTGCCTACTTCATCTAAACGTAGCTATCCTGAGCAAAATGACTCATAAGTGCCATGCAAAACCTGATAGGAAATTACCCCAGAGCATTGCAAGGAAAATAGTAACCATATCATGAGTGTCACCTCATCTGCCTCTTGATTTCATATTTCACATTAAGACCGCTCTCCACAAACCTTCACTCTTAAATGGCTTCCATTCCTCCCCATCGCCTCTAACTTCAAACTTCACAACACTTCCCCATCTTTTGAAAAAAAAGAAAAAGAAAAGAAACACTTGGCCTGGTTGCCTCCTCTACCTGTATTCACGCATCATTCCTTCCTTCCATTTTTATACTTCTAAAATTTAATCCCACTAAACATCTCTCCTTACCACCATTGGCCCCTTAACTTCTTGCTGATAATATCCAAAGCTACTTTTTTTATTGTCAATCTTGAACAGTTATGGGACAATCCCACTTGGATGTCTTGCCACCACTTCAAACTCAATTTGATGAAAATTTATACAAAATTTATTCCCTGCTGGTGAATTCCCCATTTCTATAAGTGCTGCTGAGGTTGAAGCTACTTTGTCACATATGCAGCCAGGAACCATTTTTTGACAATTTGGCATAATAATGCACCTTGCATTCTCCCCATCGTTTTCATCTCCACCACTCAGCCTTTCACCACCTCATAATTGTGCCCACTAAATTATCTGTTTGGCTCTAGCTTTCCCCCTGATTCCAGGCTATATTTGGCTAACAGATTGATGTTTCTGAAATACAAATTTGCTGATTTAACTCTTTTACTTGAAACCTTCATTGGCTCCCCACTATCAACAGAAGAGTTTAAATGTCTTAACCATGCACATTTAATGTGGTTAAATGCTCTATATAATCTGCTTTCAACCTAAATTTTTATGAATTCTCTCTTGTAGATCATCTGATCAATTAAGTGTACCTTGAACATAACCCCCACACACACCTTCTGCCTTTCCTCTACTCCATCCCTAAATTTTCCCTGTCCATTAAGATCCAGCACTCATCCATCCTCATCCATGAGGCTTTCCAAGATTAGGCTTTCCCAGTCAAAATGTTCTCCCCTCCTTTATACTCATAGCCCTATTTTCTCTATTCTCATAATTTACCTTGCCATACTTTTTGTAGAGTTCTGAATTTGCTGTCCGTTTCCATAGCTATAACTTGTATCCGTAACTACAATTTAATGTCAGAGACCATCTATTTCTCACATGTTTCAATAACCATTTGATTGAGTAGATAGACTATTGATAGCAAAAAACATTAGGCATCATCTTCAAAATGACATAGTTACTAGTTTTAAGTCTTTTAAATATTACTAGATGCTTTAGTGCTTGCCTTATATATACCTCAGCACTGTAAACTTTTGGCATCATTTTTCAGTACCATAACATAATACACTGAAGAGAGGGAAAACTACTCAGTCACACCACAATTTGATATGTTAATACTACCAGGTGATTTCACTACATCCGAGAAGTATAGGTATAGAAAAACATCTAAAAAGGGAGGAAATTTACATGGTAAAATGGGACTATACAAGTCAATGGCAAGGGTCCGTGTCTAATAATTTAATAGCCATCAAGAACAGGGAGAATATTCCAGGTTCTGTGCTAGCTTTTTATACATATTACATCATTTAATCTTCAGAATAACCCTGTAATGTGGGTATTATCCCATTTTACCAATGAAGAAAGATAGAGGCTCAGAGAGGGTATAGAACCTGTTCAAATTTACAGAATCTGTAAATGGAATAGCTTGGTTGAAAGCCCAGCACTAGCGGGATTCAAAGCCAAAGATTTCAACCCTTAACCTGATTGATGTCACTCAACTACGTCTGTTTAAAGTATGCACCAGGTGTGGCTCAGTTTGTAGTCACCAAAAATTAAATCTTTCACTTTAAATTTTATTTCATAATAGCCTTCTGCCTAGGAAAAAATATATATACAATAACGTAAATTTTTATGCAATGATTTCAAATTAAGTTTAGTTTTAGAAATCCTGAAAACCCACAACAACATTTTATAATGTCTTAAAACTGAGTCCAAAAAAAATCACTGATCTGAATAAAAATACAGCCCTGGTTTGAACATCATTTGAGGAAAAGTAAATTATATGTGGTATAATGAAAGATGTCCTAGATGAAGGGTCTGGAGAGATGTAATTTCACATCTTGGCATTTATACAGATTACTCACTTGACCAAAGCAGATGGCCTCTGTGGGCTTTTCTTTCCTCATCTGTAGAATGAACTAGGTGATCCCTTTCAGATTTAAAATTCTGCGATCCAACCAACATTCACAAGTCTGAAGTGATGAGAGATATCAAATATTTTCTGGGTATATTCCAAACCCTCAATAGCATTATATCTAAAATTAAATCTATTCCAAACCCTCAAAAGCATTATATCTAAAATTCAAGCCCATTACCAGTATAATCATGCTGTTTAATCATGGTTCACACAGAAACTCTGGGCCATAATCATTCATATGTTTGTGGGACTTCCTAATAAACAATAAGCTCCTTGAGGAAAAGGACTGATGTTACTTAATTCTATATCCTCAGTGCTTAATGCACAGTACAAGCTTCATACACACTGGCTGAATAAATAAGTAGGATTTGAGTATCTACAGATAATACAGGTAACCACAATAACCTGTGCTAATTCAAGAAAGGAAGAGCAGCAATAAACAACGCCCCCCAAAAACCCTTTTTTCAGAACAAATAATAATTGAAAAACAGACACAAATTGTGCCTGTCCTGGTGCTCCTTCTTATCTAGTAGTTCTCAAATGTGGATCACAGATGACTAGTGATGTGTGAAGGTGCTCCACATCCAATCAAGAATTCCAGAACTTTGTATGCAGCATCTACTACAAATGTAGCACTCCTCTCTGACAAATCAGCCATTAGAGGAGCACTAGTTGCTCTTACTCTTAATTTAGATCTACTTTTCTCCCCCAAATATTTTTAATCAAATATTCATGCATCCACTTATCATCAAAAATAAGAAATTGGTTGATGCTACAACAGATATCAAAGAATATATATCTAAGAGTATCAACTGTAAGTAATTAGTGTTAGTAAGAAAGGTAATTAAGGTAGCCAGACACAAGAGGAATATATGGAAATAATTTCTACATGTCAGTTAAATATACTTTAGACAATATAGTAGAAGGTAGAATACCCTCATCAGTAGGAAGTAGTTGTATGCCATCAATTACCCTGGCGTAGAATTTCCAAGCGATAAATAAGAACTATATGGAGAAAACTTTAAAACTTTATTAAAGGACATGAGAGAATATTTTATTAATTGGAAAAGCATACCTAATTCCCAAATAGAATAACCCAGTATTTTAAAAGTATAAATCCTTTCCTCAAATAAATCTGTACATTTGATGCAATCAAAATAAAAATCCCAATAGTAAAATTTTATGAAACTTAACAAACTGATTCTAAACTTACTTAAAAGAGAAAATGTCAAGAATGTTTGAAAAAGAACAATGTGTTAGCACTTGCCCTACCAGATATCAAAATATATTTGGGAGCTATGGTAATTAAAACAGTATTATCTTGGTGTAGAAATAGATAAATAGACAAACAGTAGAATAGAATAAAGTTTTAAAACAGATCCATGTATCCATAAGAATGTGTTTTATCATAAACAGGGCATGACAAATGCAAAAGGGAGTGTGGAGACCAAGGTAAATACTGCTTAATAATTTCTACTTAAGAATTAAAAGTATTAAGGAAGAACTTTTAAATCTTGAGTAAGGAAAGACCTTCCTAGGCAAGATAAAAAATTCATAAACCACAAAACCATTAGTTCGAGTACCTAAAAATTTTTAAATTTTCATTCAAAGAAAGATGTCATAAACAGAATTAAAAGATAAGCAATATTCATCAAGACACTATTAAGCAAGAGACAAGCCACAAAGTCAAAGAAGATATTTGTAGCACACACAAGTGACAAAATACTCATATCCAGACTGTGTGAAAAATTCCTACACATCAATTTTTAAAGCAGATAATCCAACAGAAAAAAATGGTCAAGAAATTTAGACCATGTGCCTCATGTGAGACATTTCACATGAGTAAATATCCAAATGATCAATAAACGTATAAAAGAGTGTTCGACATCATTAGTCATCAGGAAAACACAGAGTAAAACTTCAGAAAGATCACTACATACCCACCAGAGTGGCTGAAATGAAAAAGACTGATAATACTAAGTACTGGTAAGGAAGGATATGAACGAAGAGAAACTCTCAAACACTCCTGGTAGAAATGTAAATTGGTATAATCTTTTTGACAAACTGTTATCTACTGAAATCAAACACACATTTTCTCCCTGGTGTGTTCCCAGCAAACATGCAATTCACTGTAAACTATGTAGCATAGCATTTGCCATATTATCTTAAAACTGGAAACAATCCAAATGTCCATCAGCAGTAGAATGAATAAATAAATTGTTGCATATTCATGTGATGGAATACCATACAGCAATGAGAATTTTTCAATTAATTAATTTATTTCTGGTGTGAAAATTCCTCACACATTCGCTTTTGTAATTGGCCTCAGGCCACACACTGGCACCTAACCTTAATTATGTGAATAGAGACAACTGATGGAATAGGAAATGATGAGTATTAGCATGCTTTTGCAAGGCAGCTTCCTCTGGTAAAAATGTTATAATAACCTCATCTGACCATGGAGGAGGGGCTGCTCGATCTGGAAAGCAAGGGGGATTTAGAGGGTATTTGGGGCTCAGTAGACTCCAAAGTCTTCTGAAATCTCTGTATATCCCTATTCCCTTCTTGAATATTCCCTATTCCCATCAAGAAGTGGAAGTCCTCTTCCGCTTCTTGATCAATTACTTAACTTTCACATAAAAGTCCCAACAAAGCTATGAATTCACCTAATAGTGTAATTTTTGGCAGATCATAGGATGAAACCCTGAATTGATACTGAGCTATATCATTCCTGGGGTTTCAAGAAATAAGCGTCTTTTAGGCTAATCCTAGTAAGTCTTCCAGTTTCAGTCCAATGCCTTGAGTCAAAACATTAGGGACTTAAACTTGTTTGGTTTTTTTTTTTCCTTTAAGTTCCCCAGGGCCCTGGAGCACCTCTTACCCACAGTCTTAAATTACTCATGTCCCCTCATACTGCCTATAGCAGTAACAAAATGGTTTTCTACAGTCTTATCCTCAATAGACACGTCATTCCAGGTCACCATAAGCAATAATTTAAATAATTGTACATAATAACAATTATTATTTCACCATCTCTTGCCAGGAGATGGCAAATTAAATTCCTTGAATACCAATAGGATTTTCATTGCATTCATCCCCAATCAGGCTACATAACCAATTCCAGATCTTTCTTATCTCCTTGAGGGTCTCTTGACTATGATCCATTCTCTCGTTAATTACTATAACTTTTGGAGTTTTTTGTTGCAATCAAAAGAAATCATCTCTGGGTAACTTAAGCAAAAAATAATTTTTTAAAAGGTCATCAGGTAGCTCACCATATCAACGGAAGGCTTGGAACTTGAGCAAGAAAAAAGGAAGATTACACAGCCAGAAACAGTCTGGTGAAGACACTGCCACTGGCACTATCAGAACTGCCATGGAATATTAATCACTGTCCCTGTGACTTTGCATCATTGCCTCAACCGTCAGCGACTTAGGCAAGAGTAACAAATTGGACAGGCCAGGATACTACCATGTTTCAATAGCAAAAAAAAAAAAAAAAAAAAAAAAGTACTCTGTTAAATAACTCAACAGAAAATAGAATATTTGAGTATTATTTATAAGAAGATAAACAAATTGTCAATAAACATACAAAAATATTTTACCTCATTATAAAAGTACAACTTAGAAGCATAAGAAAATATAATTTCTCATCAAAAAAAGGCAGAAAAATTAGAAGACCAATAATATCCTATGTTTGTGAATGTAGGAAAACAGGCACATTCTGTGATATACACATTCTATGGTAGTGTAGTTTGGCAGCCTTTTGAGGGGCAGTTTTTCATTATCTACCAAAATCTACAAGGTGCATATCTTTTGCCCCAGAAATTTGACTTCTACAAATACAACCTACAGAAATGGTCACATATGTTCACAAAGATAGATGCACACAGATGTTTACTGCAGCATTGGCTATAATTGTACAATAATTGGAAACAACCTAAATGCTTCAAAGTAAGAGGCAGGTCAAATAAATTATGATACATTCTTACACTGGAAAGGTACAAAGTCATTATGAAGAAACAGATGGATCTATATATACTGCTTGAAAATCTCTCTTAGGTTTAATTTTAAGGAAAAGAGACAAGTTACAGAATAAAACTTACAATCCCATTATATGTAAAATAAAAAATAATGTGTATGCATCTAGGTGTACAAAAAGAAGTGTGTAAAAAAATGCATACCAGACTCTTAACAGTTGCTACATCTAGAGATCTAAGGTTTGGGGGCAAAGGGCTTCCATATTTTATTCTATGAACTTACGTACTGTACAGATTTTTACAACCAGAATGTACCCATCTTTCACTTCTATATTAAGAAATGTAGAATGCATGAGGCTAGTAGATGAAGCTGCAAAAGGAGACTAGGTTCAAGGTAGAGGCGCAGGCCTGGAAGTACAGTCTTCTCCTGGAACTATATGGATCAAAAAGGAACACAGACTTCACAGTTAGTCATGACCTGAGTTCAAATCTCTGCTCCACCACTTTTCAGTTGTGTGTTAGTAAGAAAATTACTTAACCTCTCTAAGATTCAGCTTCTCTCATCTGTTTATAAAATGAGAATAACAATGGTATTTCACAGAGTGGTTGTGAGGATTAAATAAAATAAAATGCTCAATACTGTGCCTAACCCATTGTAAGAGAATAATGAATGATAGACCTCTCTCTCTCTCTCTCTTTCATAAATTGAGGGAAGTATAAACCATCACCCTTTATTTTGACATTTTCTATTCAACCAGTCCCACTATATAGGAAATCATTTATATAGCATGTTGTTGTTGTTGTTTTTATGTCCTTAGTTTTGATTCATCCTAAGGCAGGATCATATTAATGATCCCCACTTTCTCAAATAAAGGAACTCAGTCTCCAAAAGACCAAATGCCCAGCACAGGTTATAAGCCCTACTACTGAAGAGTGGACTCCCCACTCCTGCACCAGCAATCAGGCCCTCAAGCCCACTCTTCTTCTAATCAGACCTTAATAGGTGCTGCTTCAGAACATGCAGTAGAATACCTTTAGTGGAAGAAAAACCTATGGAATTCGTTTGAAATATTTTCGCACAGAATATCATGTGTAGCTTTGAGTTTACACTTAAAAGCCTCTTGTTTAAAAAAAAAAATCCAAAATATGATCAATAGCAGAAAAGCTGTAATACTGATCCCTTTCACCAGAGAAATTTACAACCGAATAGGGCTTTGGAGCCAAGATTCTCCCAGCAATGAAAATGATGTGGCCAGAGAAAGGCAGGGGGTGGGGGTTAAAGAAAGATGTCGGTGATAACATCCTTGGGATATCGCTAAACTCCATTACGCTATCCAAAAGAAATATAATAGGATTTGAGGCCCAATTATTACTTCCTCCATCTAACCCCCTTCATTTAACATATCATTAGTATTTTTAGACAAGTCCCTTGGGGCTCTCACGCTTTCATAGGTGAGTCAGACAGCAAGAGCCGTGGCAGCTATCCAAGGAAACTGATCCCCCTTTTAATGCTCCTTTCTGGGTACCTGCTATAATGCAATTATCATGTACTGAAGCAATTTTCAGGAAAATGACTTGACAAGAAGAACTCTGTCATTTTGTAAACAAGAACAAACGTCGTAATTGGATCTTAATTACACAATGTTCTGAGAGGTTATTTTTATTTCTTTGTTTGTTAATGCAATTATTTAGCTTCCCTATTTTAGCCTTGACCTTGCAGGAAGAGGGTATTTTCCAGTCAGCATAATGCTTTATCTTTGAAAGCTGCAATCAATAAGGATAATTAATGATGCCGGCTGCAATGATAGCCTCAGCAATCATTATCCCACATTAATCCCTGCAGTCAGGCTGGGGTCAAGGCCATCTAAATCATTCACCCAGGGGTGGAGAAATTCAAATAATTTACCAATTTAAATCCTCGCAAACAAATCCCACTTTATTTTCAAAGCAGTTTGAATGCTGGCCAGGTTTGTTTTGTGTATTTTTGCCGGGTGTTTTTTCTTTTTAACGACAGGATATATAGTTTATATCGGCATTACTGCTTTGCTATGTTTGTGTTTTGATAAATTAATGTAAAAACATGCAGCACGTGAAATGCCGCTGAGCCTGGAGGTACAGAGCACATTTAGCATTTCACACACTGTCCCTGGTTTTAAAAAAGAAAGGGGGAAAAAGAGAAAAGGGAGAAGAAGGGGAGGGGCAAGAAAGGACAGAGAAGCAGAACAGGCACAGCGGCTCAGGGTGGCAGAGACCTGGGGAAGGGGGTTGAAAAATACAAGCTGGAAAACCTTTGATGTGGAATTGCAGGCCTACTCGGAATTGTTGGCAGAGAGGGCTGTTGGATATGAAACTTCACGCTGGATCTTGCAACAAAACAGCCTCTGCTGAGGTCTAGCTCTCCTTCATTTGTGCCTTTTCTTCCTGCCTTTCCCTAACAGGCAAGGTGGATGGCTTGATGTATGCTTCTAACTGTCTGCTATAGATCACACCCTGTTAGGAAGAATTCCACTGTGCTCCCAAATATTTTTCAAAGATTTCATTTTAATTAGTGTTTTACTATAAATCATATTCCTAGTTTGCATACGCTGAAGATGATAGCAAATTGATGCCTGGCCTGTGTGCATGCATGCCTCATGTGTGTGTGTGTGTGTGTGTGTGTGTGTGTGTCTTTCCACAATTGATTTAGCAAATGAAGAGAAATTTGAATCCATGGGGTCTCAATAAATATTTCTTGATATGACATAGCCCACTTTGCCTTTGTCCCCTTTTTTCAAGTCATGTAACATGTGGGAAGAAATCATAGCAGCTAAAGTGAACTTTGCTGGCATGGTATTTAGAGATTGGGATGTTTACGGGGTTCAGAGATGGAAGACAACTAAGAGATAGCTGCTGGAAGCAGAGTAAAAGATCTGGAAAACACTCAGCCAGAATCTTTCTTTCCCCTCACCCGTGGGAAGTTCTCTGCAAAGACTGTGCTGAAAGCTGCTGAGAATTTATCGCCCGTTGCTTTTTCATTATGAATAGTGACTGCTAAAGAGAAAGCACTTAACATGTCTGAGCACAGTTATTATATTCACGATAAGGAATTCTTTCTAATGAGATTTTATCGCTATTTTGCCATTTTCCAAATGTAGATCCTTGTTTCATCCTGGCAAAAGTAAAAACAGAAGATAATTTTGGGGTCTTGGGATGATCTGAGTGGAAGGAAGAAGTGAATAAAACTGAATTAAGAAAGGGAAAGTGAACTGTGCATTTGAACATGGAAAAGCACATATCATTCTAGGTTGAACTATGAAATAGCATGTTCTCTTGTAGCTCTCCAGCTGTCTAATCTACCTTGCTAGGCTTGTGATTTTTGAGAAAGAGTCTTTGCAGATGCTGTCCTCTTCCATCTTCACACTACTCTCTCTGGCCTCTTCACCTTGCATTTCTTCAGCAAGCATTTTTTGTTGAGTGCCCACAAGCAGAGCTGGCTATGAAATTTGCAGGCCCAGTGCAAAACGAAAATTTGGGGCCTCACCCAGGACAGTGAAGACAATCCCCCCTTCCCACAGGCCTGCCACCCTAGTCCACAGCAGGCAGACACACACCCCCCCCCAGCAAGGGATTGCAATCTTTCCACTGGATGTATTGGCACCTGGATCTATTAGTGGGTGAGAGGCCCCCGCTGAGTCACCTGCCCAGATCACCGTGGAGCTGCCAGCCTGAGGAAGAAATGGCTACTGCTCTGCCCCACCTGAGATATCATGGGGCACACACTTAACTCCAAACTTTCCCTACCCATGCCCAGGCCCTGCTGTGACCTCAAAGTGACAGTAGAATGTGGGTGTGCCCCTACCTCAACAGTGTGACCTGGTTACCACCCCCAGGGGAGGGGAGCAGCCTTCTCAGGGCAGGCAGGGAAGCAGAGGTTAGCCAGGGTACCAGGGAAGTGGGGCCAGGATACCAGGAGGCAGAGAGCAGGCAGTCAAGAACCCATCCTGCAGAGGCGGGGAGGCAGTGTCAGCCTAGGTGCTAAGCACCCTGACGCACTCCTCATTGTCCCATTGGAGTTTACTTACACTAACTCAAAGACAAATACAAATTCAAAGGTAAAATTATTAAGAATTTCAAGACAGTAATTGTAGAGCATTAAGCCCCAAGCACAGGACCTCTCTGAGCATGAGGCCCTGGTCAACTGCATTGGTCACTCACCCATGTAGCCAGCTTTCCTATCATGTGCCAGGGGAAGACCCAAAGAAGAATAAGACTCAAGGGCCTGGCCTCTGGAAGCTCATTATCTAGTAGGGGACATAGACAGGTAAAAAAAAAATAGCTGCATCACAATGAGAGTTTGATTCATTGAGCACCTACTGTGTGCCAGGGCATTGTGCTGAACATCCTGCATGGGTCATCGACATAATCTTCACAATGACCTCATGAGGTAGTGTTATTATTATTAATCCTATTTTTAAATAACAGAATTGAAGCTTAAGAAGTTAAGTAACTTCCTCAAGTTCATAAAACTGAAAAGAGGCAGGCCCAGGATTTGATTGCAAAATAGATGCTCCTGAGCCTGGTACCCTGCTGCTTCCCTTGTCAGAGAGATTTGTGCAAAGTACTCTACAGAAAGCCCAGAGGTCACTAGCACTACCCTGTACGAGTTGAGAAAGGCCCTACAGAAATGATGAATTTGAGCTAGGTTTTGAAAAATGAGCTGGAATTTACTCATCAGAGGAAGAGGAATGTTGTGCATATAGTCATGGCAATGCGCAGAAAATTTAGGAAATTCTTATGGAAGAAGCAAGGGATACACAGCAGAGAACACAGGAGAATAAAGCTGGAGAGGCAGGGTGAGCCCCTGCAAGAAGTGTGTCCCCTTGAAGGCTTGGGCTTTATTCTATAGGCAGTGGGGACTCAACAGTGATGTTAATTTAAGATGGGTGGTAACACGATCAGAGTGCTAATCCCTCAAGAAGCCAGGCCAAATTTATGTGAAACACAAACAAGAAAAAAAAAAAAACACCAAAATGACTCTCAATTTTAAAATTGGGAAACCATTCTTAATTTATGCCAGGGATTTTCAGACAGGTCTGGGTTCAAATCCAAGCTCTGTCATTTGCCAGCTACATAACTTTGGGCAAGTTACTTTCCCTCCATGAAACTTGGGCTCCTATTCTATAATGGGGATAAAAATTTTAACCATAAAAGCATATTCAAGAGACAGTAATTATAGAGCATTAAACCCCAAGCACAGGACCTTTGTGAGCATGAGGCCCTGGTCAACTGCATTGGTCACTCAATAACAAAGAAATATGTGCCTGAAATAGTGCACATAGTAAGAACAAAAACTCTCAGTTCCCTTGCCTTTTCTAGTCTTCATTCTTCTCACCTGTAGTGGAAGGATATACTAGATGAGTTGCAAGCAGCCTCCTAGCTCCACCATTCCTTGGCTCTAAAACCTCAGTTTCCATCTTTGAGCACATTTGACGTGCCATGCACCATGCTATGTCCTGGGGATAGAATGGTGAGCACTGCCTCTGCCCTTGTGGAGTTTATTATTCTGGCAAGGAAGCACTTTTATAGCAATTATTTATAAGCAATAGCAAGGAAAGTGAGTTGCCCAGTAGTAGCTTTATATAAGGAATGCTAGTCAAGGATCCCTGTCTCAAAATGTCTTCCCTAACACTTGAAAAGTCTCTGTTTGACAAGTGGATTAATAAAATGTGGTGTATGTATACCATGGAGTATTACACAGCAATAAAAAGCAATGGTGAATTAACACATCTGGTATTATCCTGGATGGAGCTAGAGCCCATTCTTCAAAGCAAAGTATCACAAGAATGGAAAAACAAGCACCACTGGTACTCACCATCAAATTGGTACTAACTGATCAATAGTTATGTGCACACACGAAAATAATATTCATCAGGGGTCAGGCAGGTGGGAGGAAGGTGGAGGGGATGGTAAAACTCACACCTAATGGGTTCAGGGCACACAGTCTGGGGGATGTCCGCGATTGTAGCTCTGACTTGGGCAGTGCATAGGCAATATATATAACCAAAGTGTTGTACCCCCATAATATTCTGAAATAAAAAAAAAGAAAAGTCTCTGTTTGAGAAACAATCCCTTGAAGTTTGAATTATTGAATGGGAGAGAAAACACCTTAAGCTCTTCTTGGCTAATGCTTTAGAGAAATTGGTTAACAGTGAGGTAAGAGCTGGAAGGGAATAGGGACAGAAGAATAGAGGCCTAGAGCAATGGCAGGGATGGGAAGGCATCAGAGACAAGATGAAGTGCACCAAGCAGCAGACTGTGCATCTGCAACATTTGTGCTGGGGTGGATGCCCCCTCCCCAGCACTCACCTAAGGACCAATCTCTGTTTGCCGAGTTCTAGAATCCAACTGTGGGTTCTAATTGCTAAACAAGCTCCATAACCCAAGTATTTTAGTTTCCATCTTTATCTGGGCTTATCTTGACTCTGTTAAATCCCAAATAAAACTGGGAGGCTGAGTACATACTTAATTTTCTTCGTGCTTTTATATATTTAAAAATCCTAATTAGTCTGAAGGCTTTGGATTTTTTTCTTTGCAATTTTACCCTCTGTCTTCACATTTAGATTCATTTATTTGGAATGTGAGAATGGTTGTGGTGAAAGCTGGGAATTGTTGGGATTTTCTTGTCTTCAAAAGTTCAAAGAAGATGCTCAGAAATGAGTCTCCTGTATCAAAAAGTGAATAGCGATAACCAAATTAAATTAGTCCAGGAGTTACATCCAAATCCACATGTCCATTCCTTTGCAATGTTTGCTATTTGAGGGATACAACATCTTGACATTTCTCTGTGAGAAATAAAGAGACCCCCTTACACCGTTCAGTCCTGAATATGAGATCTGGGATTTTGCCAGCCTCCCAATCACTTCCTGATGGCTCTCAACGCTGAATTGGCATTTCTTTAGCCTTGGGAAAAAATCAGAGGGTGGACTGGCTGCTTTCCAAAAGGGATGTAGAAGCAGAAGAAGGGGGGAGGGGAAAATGCTTCCCTTAGTGCCAAATTGTTAAGAAGACAGTGAATCTCGCCTCTAAGACATTTTAGGCTCCTCCTCCTAACTCTTTCAGAAACGTGGTCTGGTCACACATGGTCACTTAATTTGAGCAAATTCAGCTACACACTAGAGACAGAGGGGACCATTCTGTCGTGAAAGACACACCAATTGCCCTTGACACCACGGACTTGAGGGAGGACAGATGAGGGACGTGGCTCCGCTGTTCCCTTAGCTGGTCTCATGTCTGTGAGCTTTCTCATTGTGTGAGTACCTCCCTCTGCTGAATGGATCTCTAGTGCTGAAAGTTTTATTTTTTAGTTTTCTAAATTTGTCCTAAGTGTGAGTCAACCTCAGTTCTTCACCTGATGTACAAGCAAAGGAAAAGTCTACCCAAGAGACTTCTTTAGGGCAATTGTGACCATGCTCAATCCTTGCCTATCCAGTGCCTTTGAGACACAAGTCCTCTGTGAGTGGTGCCTCTGTTATTATCCTTCCAAACTCAAGTTCTGGGCAGCCACAGTGCACCAGGGGGCAGAAAGTGGCGTCAACTCTTAAAATATTCCAGTTGCAAAGAAACTTAGAAGGCATGTAGTCAGTCTTTACCCCTTGGCTTCACAGGGAAAGACATCAGGGTCATGGAAATGTCTTGCCAGAGGTACTTGCAGGACAGAGACAAAATTTTGGCCCCTGGTGCTTTTGCTGCATTTGGGAGAAAGAAGCACTTTGTGTTTCATTTATATGAGGCCATTCTTCAACTCTGCCTGTGGTGTCTGTAGTAGATTACAAACAATTATCAAATTTGGAGTTATCCTCATCAATTGGGAACAACAAATAGAAAATCAATCAAGCTACTATTGGAGGTGCAGTGTGATGCATTCTTCCTCTGCTAATGATGATTTTCTGAAAATGCAGTGCTATACTCTATAAAGGACATTCAAAATCAATTATTCTATATATATAGAGAGAGAAAGAGAAGGAGAGAGAGAGTACATCTATTATATCTTTTATTATATACAAAATATGGTACTGGCTGATGTGAAAGCATAGCAATATAAAACACAGTTTCTGTTCTTTTAGGGCAAAAATTGGGTAAAATACGTATACTGTGTGTGTGTGTGTGTGTGTGTGTGTGTGTATGTGAGTAGCAATGAACAATATAAAGCTGTCTATAATAAGTGCTATAGGAGATCAAGAGACAAAGATGTCATTGTGAGTTGTGAGGGAATTTTCTGGAAGAAGAACTTGAGGTCTGTTATAGGATGGGATAGGATAGGAGGGATAGGATATGATAAGACAGGAAAGGGTGGGGAGAGAAGAGAGAGCTGCGTGGGCAAAGGTGAAGAAGTGAGAATGTACATGGCAGGTTTGAGAGTAGTGTACCGTGTGGCTAAAGTGGAGGGTCTTGCAAGCAATGATAAAATATGAGAATTTAAAATTCCTGATGAAGGAATTGAGACTTACCTATAAATAATGGCAATTCTTTAAGGGTTTATCTAACCAGTGAATGAACTGTTAAAAGTGTGTTTTAAGAAGATACACATGGCTTCAGAATATGGAGTGTGTTGGAAGCAGAAGAGAAAAGAGGGGAAAGGACTAATTAGGAGGTTATTGCAATAGTGTTTCCTGAAAGGACAGAGAACTGAAGGAGGGCAGTGAGTGTTGAATGAAAAGAAGAGGGTGGATGTGAGCTGCATCAAATGTAAAAAACTGACAGATTAAGGTTCTGGTTGGTATATGAGTGACAAGGGAAAACCAAAAAAATAACTGTCCTGATGACAGAGGTGGAGCCATCCAGAGAGGGAGCTGGTTTGGGGGACTGAGGAAAGTCTGTTTGAAGCATATTAAGGTTGGGGTGATGGTAGGACATACTAATGGAAATGGTCTGTAGTAAGTGAGATACCTGAAATTGGAGCTCAGAAGTAGGATCAGGAATAAAAGGTGTTGATGTTGGAAGTTACTTACAGAGAGGTGAGGTCTGAAGGGGGATGGTTTGCTAAGAGTGACAGTGCACAGAGAGATGGGCAGACGTGACCCTCATCCTAACAGAGCCATCTGCTGCAGTTGTTCCCTACTTACGACCATCCTCCAATGGCGTCCTTAATCCTGACCATTCCATTTCTGCCCCTAAACCAAGTATGACAATAGCATTAAAATTACCTGGGAGCTTTATTAAAATACCAATACCTGTGTCTTGTACCCAGATATTCTGATTTAATTGGCCTGAGGTCCAATTTCCAGGCATTTGAAATTCTTCAAAAGCTCCCTGTGTGGTGATGGTATTGTGGTTTTGTTTAAAAAGTAGAGCCATCATCTTTTAGAGATACAAAATGAAATATTTGGAGATGAAGTGCTATTGTGTCTGAGTTCACTTCAAAATAATAAGGCAGGTGTGGGAAGTGGGTGTGGGTAAGTTATAGAGAAAATAAGATTGGCCATAAATTGACAACAGTTGCATCTGACTGATGGATACATGGGGGTTTATTATATTTTTCTTCCTACTTTCGTGTATGTTCGAAATTTTCCATAATAAAAAGTTTAAAAATGAATCAATAAAAGCTTCCCAGGTAATTCTACAGTAGACCCAGTGTTGAGGAATCCTGGGATACAAGGCTCTTTGTAGGTGGAGTTCTTCTCCTGGATTCTTTAACTCCATCAGCAATCACAATCAAACTTCCATGAAGATCCTCTCCCAGGCTGACAGCAAAGCTTTATTGCTTCTTATAATTTTTCTAAGCTAGAGCTGAGGACCTTACAGCAATCCATACTCTCATCTCAAATTCCCCAACAACAAAACTGGCAGTACCTGGATAATTGCTCAAGGAGATGGCAGAATTACCCACAGCAATCATGCTGCATTTTTAAATCCCTGATTGCAGGTAACAGAGACAACATGCCCGATGCATTTCCTCTAAATCTTTTGATTGAAAAATCAGTACTTCTTAAAATTGTTCTACCATGGACACACCCTTCCAAAAGAGATGAATTGGGGTTCTCCTTCCCAATTCACTCACACGTACTCGGTAAAAGAAGAGGAGTTGGCTCACAAACAATTGAAATTCAAAGAAAATCCTGGTTACTGTTATTAATAAGGCCTTATGCAGTTTAAATCCACTTTTCCCATGAAACTTTCCTTGGAAAAGCATTATCAAACAGCAAATTGAGCCCCTTCAATTGACCAGTAGCAGTTGGTGGGTCAGGGGCAGTGACTTTAAAAAAATAATGAAATAGAACAGAAAAGAAAATATCAGAGAGTATCCCATTGAGTGTTAAGTATCGTTTATGTGAACATCAGTTCCAGTAATTATATGTGTGTATATACGTGTGTGTGTTTACTTGGTCTTTATGTAAAATAATCAAAATAGTTTTAAATCCACTGTTTTCAAACTTCACTTGTTATGTCCAATTCCACAGTAAACCCCCTCTCCCTTCCCTTGAAGATGAATCAGGGAGGTCTGGAGTTGGGGCAGACCACGTAACTGAAGAAGTCAGGAGTCTGGAAGATGGATGAGATTAAGACTTAGAAACAGGCAGTCAGGGGAGGAAACACAAATAGCAAAGCTGGATACAGCAAGCAGAGTAGGTCAAATCAGACACTGAAGATGCCAGGCAAATCCAGTTGCAGAATAGGTTCCGTGACTCTGGAATTCCTATAGTAGAGGGAGCTCAGGAATGCACCTCTTTGGAAGGGGTGTCAGTGGCTTAAGGCTGTGTGTGCATGGTAAACTTGGATTGTATCTTTTCAGAGTGGGTCTAATAAGTTGTGATGAAACTTATGAGGAAACTAAAGCCCTCCAACCCATGTCATCTGATCACCCCTTGGCACCACCCCTAGAACTAAGGAAGCAGAACTCTGAGACCCAGGCCCCAGATGGAATTCTTACTCTGGCCCTGCTGCTTCTCTAGCTGCCTTCAGGAATGCCCACCCTACACCAGCAAGGGGCCATAAAGCCTCTGAGGAGGCCCTCTTGCTGGCCACCCCACCAGGGGTATCTGGGTGAGACCTAACAACTACCTGAAATAGACCGTTAGCAAAGGAGAGACAAAGTGAAAATGGATTCAAGAGACACTACAAAAGTGGCATTGACAAATCTTTTTGATCTGCTAGAAGTTGGGGGGGTGTAAAAAGGAGGGAGCACTCAGAGAGGGCTCAGCAATCTGGAATCTGAGTTACTGGGTGGTCTTCCCCTTGGGCCGGCTGTGTCCCTAGGTCACAGTGTTACAACGAGTTATGTGCTGGGGGACAGCCTGTGTGAATCTATTAGAAACAACTCAGGAAGACATAATGGGATTGGAAGGCTCCACTGTGAGGGTCAAAGAACTAGAGCAGGGAATTTGCTTGACAATAATCAAAGTCTATAAGGATGGTCATGCTGCATAATAATAATAATATCCAAATTCTACACATAACCATATGAAATAAGGTCTATAAATACACTCAACCCAGTACATGCTTCGTAATAGAGGTTCAGTCAATGTTAGTTCCATTACAGTGTATAAAGTGTCACTAAAATATGGACATCATGCCATTTGAGTCTCACAACAACCATGTAAGGGAGATAAAAGAATGATGTTAATCCCATTTTATAGATTATGAAACTAAGACCTCACCCAATTAAGTGATTTTTCACAAACCCAATAACGAGGGTTTTGACTAACCTAAGTCTTCTACTGCCTCACTTTGTGGAAAACCAGCATAGAGAGTTTACTCCAACATTCACGACCAAGAAAACAGGAATCAGTTCTTGAGAAATAAGAAAGAATCATATCAGACAAATTTAGGTAAGTGGCTAAGTAGTACATTATTTAAACACTGAGACACTGTCAGCTGACAATAAACCTGAGGATGCAAAACAAAGCCTTGGGAGGGAACAGTCTAAAGGGAAAGCAATCTGGTAAATATCATTAATTTTTTTTAAAAAAAGAGTATATCTTTCGAACCCTGAAATGTATAAATTTTTATATTTTATTTATAAATTTATTATTGCATCTTTTCCTATTCTCTATTTGAGTTGCTTATTATGAAAATGAAATTAAACAACTTCTCTTACATTATTACAAATACAGAAGGCCCCCTGGAAGGTTTTAAGTCCCTTTAAAATAGGGATGAAATAAGTAGTGGGGGACAAAAGCTTCCATTATAAATTTAATTAACCTGAAAAAGAAATGAAATTGAAACTATAAAAATAAGTTTTATACTATATTCAACAAACCATAGATCATAATTGCAACTAGTTGCTAATTCTTAGAAGGAACAAAAAATGTGTCAAGTGTTGATTGACAAACAATGCCTGTCCCTTCCCACCACCACCCACCCTCTCCACCATAACTCATATCACCTGGCACCACAGGGAAAGGCATTAGGGGCATTTTCAATAGCCCCCATGGGAAACCATCCTACTCACATCCCAAATCATGTGAGAAACATCCTCCACCTAGGGACATCAGCACTGTTCCTCAGGCCTGCTCTGGTTGCCATTCTTCCTAGTGCTGTCCCTTGGAAACACAAAACTTGACTTCTCTCTTAGCAGCTGGGCAAAGAGTGAAGATGGTAGCTCATAAGATTTCGATTTAGTAGACCAGAGGAAGAGGAAGCATTAGTCCTATCTGCTATGATCCATAAATACAGAGTTTTACATGTGTGTCTGTGCAAGGCAGTTTAGAAGAAAGGAATGCACACCTTCTGATAAGGCCAATCACATTAGCAATGCTGTTGGTATTCTTGACAACCAGAGATGTCAACAGAATTAGAGCCCTAGGCTTGGAGATCAGGAAGCAATTACTTGGATAAGGGTTTTCTTTTTGGTCACCACATCAGAATAGCCTCTCTTGTGACTTTTTTACTTAAGAAAAGATTCTGGTTGAATGAGTCATCTTCTTTCTAGGCCAAGAAATAGAATTGCTGAAATCCTTAGGGTAACACTTTGGAGAAGTGGTTCAAAACTGAAAACTTGTAATTCTAGCCAATCACATTTTCTGCAAGACTCACTGAGATGAAGTTTCCCGGTTGACAAACATGGTGAGGGCTTAATATAGACAGTGTTCTGGAGGTAATGAAATCTCTCACATTCGTGTATAGCATTTCTAGTTGATTCCAAAAACGGCCAAGATGTAAAAACAAGAGTCTGTTTCCAGGATGAGTAGACTTGGGGAGAAGCTTGCCCAATGTTGAATATATATAAACTAAGTTTTGGTCCCTAAATGCTAGATAACATTATCATTAGCAAAGCAACATAGCATTCTATTGACTATGAATAGGAGTGATGCAAGTTCCAAGTAGGATATGTACTGGAATGTAGAGGCAACTTAGGAAATATTGTCTGAAATAAAAGTACTGTAAATATTAATAAATAAGTATCTATGTGAGAAGATTGACAGTGGTCATCTGTAGAAACAGGTCACTCCCACTAAATCATCACATACCCAATCTAACCGCAGAGAGACTGGGAAAGATGGGAGAGCACATGGAATATTTGATCATCATTTACTGTATCTGCCACAATCCACCCTTTTCAGCACTAAATATATCTTTGTTTTCTTCTTCCAACACAGAGTACACTTAACTGCTGCACAAAGGAGAGAAGCCAAAGTTCCATCCACCCACTACTGCATCCAACTCAAAGTTCACTCTTTCTAGGTGATGTCCAGTTGTCTCTCCATCAGATCCAGATTGATGTGACTTCTCTTGGTCCTGAAGTCCTGCTCTAAAAAAGACAAGTTATCTGCTCCCTCTCCACATATATGCACGTGCATATACACCTACCCACTACGGTATGTGTAAATATTTCCATTTGAAAAGAAATAAATGAAAGACACACAGCAGTCATGCTGTAGCAGTTCTGGAATCTAGCTGGGAAGACACTAGGAGGACCTCCTACCCTCCGGAGCCTCAGGAGGTTCCTTGGTTAGGCCATGATTCTGCTCTCTAAGAAGACTTGCCTTTTTCATTGTTCTCCTTGGCTCCTTGATTCACCCCCTAGGAGATTCTTCTTTTCCCTTATTCTCTTTGGCCACATTTGAGGTGATCTTTAGGGAATTTGAACTCCTCAGGGGCATCCCAGCTTTCTCAAATTACTTCCTAGTAGGGGCTCCAGGGTTGTTATAAGTTCTGAATATTCAGATCCCTTCACATGGTTGCTTTAGTTACATAGTTCCCTAAGAACTTTCCTTGCTTCTCACTTCATTGGACAAAGACACACCCAATGTCCATGCTGAAAAGACATTCAGCATGTGGGTTCTTAGATCTGTTTTCTTTCTTCGCTTCCTCACCTCCATGCCTCCTTCTTGCAACTTCATGGTGAATACTGAGATTAGGTTATTGGGCTTGAATAGGAAGGCCACATTTTGGCAATATTTGCCTTGAGGCATATTAATCAACCAACGTAGTAGTATCACATACTACTAAAGTCCTGTTTTTCATTCTCTTCTCATAGCACTACAAGTTCATTAAGTAAGTGGTTTACCTGTCTAGTTATTAGAAGCAATAGTTTACCAAAATATTTTGCCACAACACAACAGGGATTATCATCTTTTCAGCTTCCAATATTAGTTGCCTCACAACCCACCCCTGATGGCTAAGGCAATACCATGTACTTCAGGTTTTTCTGATGACAGCACCCCACCTCAAGACGATTTCCATATTGGCACAAATTGCTACAACAGATGAACTCCCAAATCTTAGTGACTTAGCTCAACAAAAGCTCATTCCACGTTCACACAAACTCTCATACAAATGAGCTCCCTTCCATTCACTAAAGAGGCCCCTTCCATCTGTCCCAGAGCCTGATCGACCATGGATCAGCTCATAAAATCTAAGTACAGAACTTGCAAAGCTGAGAACCAGCCCTCAGCACACAGTGACAATTAAGGGGCAGAGATCCAGCCTCAATGGACATAGGCTCCTTCTGTCTCTTCATGCCACCCTTATACATGCAGCATATGCTTTTGGACATGCATCTTTTTAAAGTACTGGTTTGTAAGCTTTTGCAGGTCATAGGTAGGGTGACCAACTACCCCCATTCACTCGAGACTGAGAGGGTTCCCAGGATGCAGGACTTTCAATGCTAAAACTAGGAGAATCCCAGGCAATCTGGGACAAGTTGGTCACCCTAGTCATTGTCCTCATAGAAAAGCAGATAAAAACAAAAAGATGCCCACCTTTTTGGAAATCATACAGAGCATCATCTTCATCTTCCTTCCACTGTGAACTGACATGGCCTACTTTCCAAAAGAAGATACAAGCTTCTGGAAGAACAGCCTGGCCTACATTTTGTGTGACTCTGATTAAGCAAGAAAGCTTTGTCATGCTCTTTTAAAATTTAAAATATGTGCAGACCCCTTCCTCCCAATATAAAGCATGTAGATGAAGTCATAACAGGATTCAAAGAGGAAAATACGAAATAGGACATCCATTGTCAAGACTTCTCTCCCCCCACAAGAGAGCAAGGTCATGATCTCTGCATTGTGCAAGAGTTCATTGTGAGCCTGAAGAAAGACCTGCTTAGGGCCCTGGAGTTATGATGGAGGAGGTCAATTTTCAAAATAAACGTTCATTATATTTTTTGCTTTGAAGAAAAATGCTGCTTGGCCTGAAACAAATTAAGAGTGCTCAGGCTTTTTATTTGGGGCGTTTTTTAGTTGAATATTATTAAAAATAATTACCGGCTGTGGATTTAATCTAAAACACAATCAGCACCCCCAAAGTCCCCTACAGTGAGTTAAAGCATCCTCCTTCTCAAAATTCAAAATTAAGTGGAAATTCAGATTAGTTTTGATTTATAACCACATTATGAACTATTTAATATTTTCAAGAAGTCATTCCCTGTGCCCATATTAAATTAATTTACA
The DNA here is from genome assembly GCA_023783475.1 of Daubentonia madagascariensis. Taxonomy (NCBI): domain Eukaryota; kingdom Metazoa; phylum Chordata; class Mammalia; order Primates; family Daubentoniidae; genus Daubentonia; species Daubentonia madagascariensis. Next base: position 23,569,068 of record JAKFHU010001670.1, read on the forward strand.
ACAGAATATTATATAATTTATATATGCACACATATAATAAATTATAGCCCAACTATATAATTCTACATGTATAATTAATTACATTAACCATCTACATTTTAAGCCTACAATTAGATAACCCTAAAAGACAACCCTGTTAGCATTTTTTAATAAATACTTGTGTTTGGAGCTGTTTAACAGAGCACCTGATAGCTGATAGAGCAGTGTTAACATCTGTTCCATTATTTCCAGAGGACGTTGGTTGAACGCAATACTATTCACATAAAATATGCATTTGTTCTTGACTGTCAAGTACCTCTATTATTTTATTAAAAAGTCAAAAAAGAATATAATCAGACTTCATAATTTATGTGTGACATTTTCATTACAGAAAACTTTATGCAAAATTGAATTCTAAAATTTAATTTCCTGTGATGTTTAAATTACTTACTATCTGGCTCCTCTCCAAACATCGTGATCATTGAAGGCCCCATATGAATTCTATTAAGGATACATTTTGCTGCTGCCAGAATATACAGAGTATTTTTCTAAGTAACTCTAAGAATATGCTCCTTAAATATATTTTGTGCCAGTTTAAATAGTTTTGCTCACACAGGAAAGAAAAGCAGGAACTTTTCTTTCTTCTCTCTCTTTTTTTGAAAAAACCACAGACAGATTTTCTCTGCTTCTCTCCTTCCCACCTTGCCTGTGACCTCTTATTCCTGATACTTTAACCCAAAAGAAGCCAGGCTGGTCCAGCCTTGTCAGTTAGGGCTCACCACTTCACGGGACGATAACCAGGTTCCCTCTGGCTTTCTTTTTCTTTCAGGAAGTGCCGAAAAAGAGGCTTTGTCCAGGGTAGAGCCCACAGTGGGGAAGTCTGACCCTCTCTCTTTGCCACCCACTTGATGTGATGGCAGCAGATTCCTTCCACCATTCCCTGTGGCCACCACGTCAATGGGAGCAACCTGACTTAGCATGATCATTCCCAAGGTGCTATGAGAAACCTGAAAATGTCATTGCACCTCACAGCTGCCAGGGGAAACAGGACTGCTAATAATGAGCAATAATTTAAATAATGAGCCTTTGAGGGAGGGAGGCTACCACAAGCAGATTTACCTTAATGTATTCTCTGGGGGAGAACTGATTTCCAAAATGGCATTTTAAATGGGGAAAACATGGAACCATCAGCAGTGAGGGGGAAGGGAAAGTATGAGCAGTTGTCAGTCAGCAAAGGTGTGGCAGGATTCCCTGCCGGAGGCCGCCACACACAGCCAGCAATCCTTGGATTCATCAGCAGTCCAGTCCACCAAAGGGAGCCTCCATGGTCATGTACCAGATGACGGGCTTGGAATACAAACAGAAACAAGACAGGATTCCCGCCTTAAAGTGTTCATAATCCAGTAGAAGGGTGACTCCTGACATTTATGTAAAACTCTACATTTTACAGTTATTTGGCATATTTCACTTGATGGTCTCTTCCCTATAAGGTAGGTGGTTCAGTGTAACTCCATCGAATGAATGACAGAACTCAGCCCCACTCGAGTGGTTTTCCAGAGGTCGCACTACCAGTAAGTGGCCAGGCCTCCCACAGCCCAGGCAATTGTCTTTACTCAAATCCTGCGCTGGACTTCAAGGGAGGAAGCCAGGCAGCTATGCCCTGCTCTGTCCTGACACTGGGCATGGCGGAGGGCCAGCTCCCTCTCTCACTCCACACTTCTCCATGGCCTTCTGTGGTATCGCAGCAATAACCCAAACTAGGATGTTCATCCTTACCGCTCTCCTTGTCTCTCTGCTACTGCAAAGTGGATGTTTATCAGGTCTGACTCGGGGCTTCTTGATGAGGTTGCCCTGCCAATTATTTTCCCAAGCTGTTACCCTACTGCCTGAAATTTCCTCACTGGGAGTCCTTCTTTCTTCCTCTGCAAGCACTGTCTTTTAAAAGATTAGCTGAGGAGAGCTAAAACAGTTGTTAAGCCATAATAGGTTAGTAAGGCTCTACTAAAGATAAATTCATCAGATGCCTTTCTCTCAACCAGCCAACTCACCTGCATTTGCTGCAGGCCTGCATTTGCTGTAACCAATCTGCTCGGTTATGAGTACAGTGGGTAGACCAGTGCTCCTTGGGCACCAACCTACTACCCAGTGCCCTGAGGCACCAAGGGGAGGAAGACTCACTATAAGTCACATGAAAGAGAGACTTTGGGAGTAAGTGGTATGGTGCCTAATGAAGACTGAACCCATGGGCCTTGTGCAAATGGCCTGTGGTCTGAGTGGGAAGGGAAGAGTAGAAGGAGCAGAGGGAAGAGAGCAAAGGGATATTTCCAGACTTGGCCTCCCTGCACAGTCAACTCGCCCTTTCCGCTACCTTAGCAACACAGGAATTTGGAGGAAGGCCCTTACTAAAGGCAGTGCAGGAAAATGTACCTGGCAGATAACTGATACTTATGGGTGCTCAATAAATAGAATCTATAGTTTAAATAGTATCAATAGTATAACTAGTAATAATGTGTGAATAGCTTCAGGTCATTTTCTAAAAAGTTTGACAAGAGCTTCCACTTGTGTTCACCAGGAGGTGGACAAGGATGAGAAGGTAAGGAGAGAGGCAAAGGTGAGTGTTCCAGAGATAGAGGGCCCCACTGCCTAAAGACATGGAAGCCTCGCATGGAACAGAGATGGTGTGCAGGGAACCACACATAGCTCCAGTTTGCCATATCAGAAGTGTCAAGTGTAGAAGTATAAAGTGAGAGTGAGAAGGGGAGAGGCTGAGAGGCTTGCAGGGGCTGCTCTTTTGGTAGTGGATAAACTTTAGCTTCTAGCAGCATGGAGCAAAAAGGAAGTAACACTCTGACTAATAAGCAACCCTTTAACTACTACCTAATAGTGGCCAAAAGCCCCTGAAAGGCAACATTAAGTGGATGTGTCACTCAATAGGACTTATGCCTTTCTTGAAGACCAGTCATCCCTCTTGGCTTGGCTTAGACACCACCTCCTCTGGGAAGCCTTCCCTGACCCATTTGGATGGACCCAGTTATTGGCCCCACATGTGGCTGTGTCAGCCTCTTGGGCCTGCTCCTTTTATGGCACTAACACTCTGAATCACATGGCTGAAGGGCTTTCTTGGCCACTGCCCCCAACACCAGTAAGCCCCATGAGGGTAGAACTCAAGATTGGCCTGCCGTAGGTGCTCAACATTTGCTGAAGAAAACTTCTCCTTGACCTCACGACTCTTTTGTCCACTACGCAACGTGTCTCCTCTGCTTCACAGCAAAACTTGTTGAAGAAGCTGTCCACACTCACTGTCTCCACTTCTCATTTCACTTTCCTCGCAGGCTCTCTTGAAACCGCTTCAGTAAGCATCGTCCTCTCCTCTTTTGTCGCGGTCACCGATGACTTCCACATTGCCAGATTCAATGGGGATTTATCACTCTTCCTGTTACTCCCAGAAACATTTGATGCATGAGACCACTTCCTCCTCCTTGAGCATTCTTCTTCTAGCTTCTGGGACACCTTTGTCCTTGGTTCTCCTACCACATTCAGCAGCTCTTCTCAGGCTCTCTCCTGGTTCCTCCTCACCCCCTCAACCTATGAATGTCAGAGTGTCCCATAGCAGAAACCTCAGGCTTCCCTATCCTCACTCCCTGGGTGACCTCATCTAGTCCCATGGCTTTAAATACCCATCCTTATGCTGGCAACCCCCAATGGACAGCCTCAAACTCGTCCTTGAATCCCAGATTCCTTTTCATGATTTCCTATTCGATATCTTTACTTGGAAGCTTGTCAGGCATCTCAAATAGAACTTTTCTAAACCCAGACAACATACACAGAAAAATTTTGCTCTTCTTCATTTTCCCCATCTCAAAAAATGGCATTTATATTTGGCCAGGTGCCTAGACTAAATACACGGCAACAACCTTGCCTCTGTTCTTTCTCACACACCCACATCTTATCCATCAGCAAACGCTGTCAGCTGTACCTTTGAAGTACACCCAGGATCCCACCACTCTTTACCACCTCCACCAAGCACAGAACCCAAGCTGCCGTCATCCCTCACCTAGATTATTGCAACAGCCTCCTATTCAGCTCCACCCTTAACTTTCCATCCTTAATGCCACACAACAGCCAGAGGAAAATTTTAAAACATAAGAAAGATCATGTCACTTATATGCTCAAAACCTCCCAAAGGTATGTTCTCACTATACCTTCTGCCACTCTCCCTCCTTGCTCACTCTGGCCCAGCTACTCTGGCCTCCGTGCTGCTCCTCGATAGGGCAGGGATGCTCCTACCTCAGGTCCTTTTACCTTACTATTTCCTCTACCTGGAAAGTTCTTCCTCAAAATAGCCACAGGGTTCATTCCCTTACTTCCTTCAGGCCTCTTCTTAAATGTTACCTCTTCAGAGAGGCCTTCCCTGACCTTATATATAGCTTCCCCATCATTTTCTATCTCCCTTGCTTAGCTTTGTTCTTCTTTATAATGCTTATCACAACCTGACATATTTGTTTCTTTTTTTTAATTGTCTTTGTCTCTCTCCATGAGAGCAAGAATTTTGCTGTTTTGTTCACTACTGAATCCACAGCATCTAAAACAGTAGGAACTCAATAAATGAATGAATGAATGGGTGGCAGCGGGGGTGGTTGGTATCTTCAAATAAATTAGGAAGACATTAACATAAGGGCTTCATCTTCAAAAATGTGAAAGGCGGTTTTCTTAATTAATCTGGGTGAGTTTTTGTTGTGGTGGTGGTGGTGGTTTCTTCTTGTTTTTAATTTTTGTATAAAACTCAGAACCACTCACTATTTAACTTTTCCAGCAAGTATGAGTTTTCCTTGCTGGTGCTGTGATCACTGTGGAAGCATCAACCAGGAAATGAAATCTTAATCATAGCATCTGCCATGTACTCTTCACTTACAAGCCCACAGATGAAACTCCAGCTAGGCAATGTCATTTCACTAAAATGTGGTTGGGCCCAATAACTTGAGGCTGGCGCTCACAGCACATCGTTCTGCCCAATGCTGCTTAATCTTGACAAGCTTCAAGGTTTATAGCACCTAACCTTCAACTTAAATAGAAAAGCATGTGCTGAACTACTTACTTAGCAACCCACAAGCAAGGTTTGTGTTATATAAGGCTACCTGTTGCTTTTCAGTATTACTACCTCAGCTCCTCATCAGGCTAAAGGAGACAAGGTTTAAAAATCTTCTGGGACCTATGGTTACCACTGTCATTACCGGTTTGCAACCCAGTGGCCCTTGATGTTGATGGAGAGAAAAAAGAAAATAAGACATGTTGGATCCAGCTTGACCCACCCATGAACACACGGACAGAGGCACAAGAAGGAAGAGAGACAATCTTCTTCATTTCCCAGAGGACTGGGATGAAGGGACCACAGAACCTTGGAGACTTGGAAAAAATGGCACTAAATTAGATTGTTGTATGTGAACAACAGCCCAAGAGCATCTTGGAGCTCCTGACTTCCTTCCTGTTCCAACCTGAGGGGGCTGCTGCAGTGTAGTTTCCAGGTACCTGACTGGGGCCAGGTGATCCAAATGTTGAGCCCTGTGAAAAGTGATTAACATTCCAGAGCAAATGTGTTACCCGCAAGACTGCCACTTCCAGAAGCACCTGGCCACTGAGCCAGGTGCAAGTTGGTTCCCATGACCTCAGGGAGTCACTTGCAGATTTGTTGTCATCAGGAGAAAGCAGCAGTCACTGGGGTAGGCAACTTTATTGGTAGAATTGGGTTTACAAATTACCCTCAAGACATTCTAAAGTGAAATATTGAATTCCCCATTCCTTAGCATCTGGGTTTGAAAGAAGGAAAGGCAAAATACCACCTTTCCTAATAGCTGTATCCCCACTACAGTTATACCTATTCAGAAATAGACCGAGGGTTCTCAGGATTGACTATTGTGAAGATTTGCCGGACAGATGCAATCTAAAAGTCCCACGGTGCTATAGCTTGATCATACAAGACAAGAAGAGTGATTACTGCAAGCTGGAAGAGTCCAAAAAGGCATGTATAGGCTGGTTCCTAGTTACCAACTATTTTTACCTGAGTGGATTGTTGAGATGGTTAAATGAGATGATAATATAGAGAACATAGCATAGTCTCTGCTACATAATAAGGTATCAGTAGATGTTTCAACTCTTATGCCTGGAAACTTCAAGCCCCTGTAGGAGCCCTAGTTCTCAGAATTCTGAGCTTTGAGCCCACTGGTGAGAAACCCAGGGCCACTGCAATGGAACATCCAGGTTCCTGAATTCTCCTGTTAGAGCAGGACATAGGAGGGGGAAATGGGGCTGTGCACCTGATGCTACCCGTATGCAGATGGGTCCAGCTAGGAGAGAAGGGGACATCATGGGAGAGGGTGGCCTGTGAGCTGAGGACTACATGAAAGAAATGCACTGCAGAAGGAATCAGAATGATCAAGGCAATTTCAAGTACTCTGATTAGTCTTTTTAGTCTTAGAATAATGTTAAAATACATAGATGCTAAATGTACATACAGCAAATTGAGTCATGGAAAAATTATCATATGAATAAGTTTGTTGGGGAAGAACCTAAGACCAAGACTGTGTTCTGAAGATCTACTCACTATTACAGAATTACTAACTTCTGAGGCTGCTGAAAAGTGTTTTCAGTTTTTCTAGATACATCTCTTCTACTTGTTGAAGGGGGAAAAAGTTACCAACCACAGAGTAAGAACCAGGACATATTAAATCTATGGATTGCCCAGGAAGCTTGGAACATTGTCACAAAGCCCCTGAGAAGTCTGTGAAAAGCTGACACCCTTAAACAGAAGTCCAGATACGTCCAATCCAGAACATTAAGGCAGACACAGGTGCTGATCTGGCTCCTAAGAGTGATGAGAGGAGCATAATGCCAGTGCCAGGCAGACTTTGAGGAGCTGAAGGGGTCCAGACGGTACAAAGCCATTCTACCAGTACTTCATGTGACTGCTGTACTGGCTGAGAGCTGGTATCAGGGTAAGTTTGGTTTTTTCCCTTTAATGATCTCATGTTATTTTGGGGGATGTTAATATGTCAAACTCAGGAAGAATGTAGTACCTAGAGATTTTTTTTAAAATTATGCTCATGTCTGCAAAGTGCATGAACAAATAATTGTGCTAAGACACTAGGAAGGCCTTACTTCACTGTTTTAAGTTTTGTTCTCTTCCTTGGCTTCCATCTTGCACTCAGGCAGTGGTGTTCAAGGGGGAAGAGAGGTTGGAGGAGAGGGAGTAGGGCGAAATAGCTTTCCATCACTGGGAAAGGCAACAGGGCTCATGCCCAGCCAATGGCAAGTCAGGCTATTGTTTTTGTATGGGAAATGTGGACTCTCTAATTCATAATCGACATATGATCCTTGGTTTTATTTCATTTGGCTGTTAAGTAAAATGCCAACTTAAAACACATGATCATACCATTTTTCTGCTCATTAATCCCCATTGCCTAAGGGAGAGCTTCAGCTCTTCCACCTAGAATACAAGGCTCTGGCTTCATGCCTCCTATTCTTTCTGCTCCAGATAATTTTCCCCTCTGTTTTTCCTTGATAACCTCTTACTCTTCCTTCAAGATCCAGATTAAATGCCATTTTCAGCATGGTCCTTCTCGTGGTCCCCACTTAAACAGGCTTCTTTCTGTGGGACTCATGAGAGGCATTGTGACCCAAGGTAGGGGGCAAGAGAATAACAACTTTGGAGACACAGAGATAGCTCTGAAATTTACCTTAAGCAAATTATTAACCTTTCTGAGAATTAGTTTGCTGTAATCTAGTGATCTATGAAAAAGTATAAGGTAATCTATGAAAAGGTATAATGATTTGTACTTGGGAAGATCATTGTGATGTTAAAGGAGACAATGATATAAAGATCCTAGCATAGTCTCTGGTACATACTAGGTTATCAAAAAATGTTTAGTTTCTTATACTTGGCATAAAATAGATATGCAACAGTATCATTGTAGAATGAAGATATTCCCATCTGTACCCAAACACAGCTCTAAAATTTTTAAGTCATATTCCAAATGGATGTGAGAAGTCAATATTACTCCTGAGTATCTATCAGTCTCTCTCATCCTCTACATTTCCTTCTCTCTCTATTCTTATTCTGTCTCAAGCTAAAGTCATCACAGGAACTGAAGCAGAACATGAATGGTACATGTATTCTATATCTAGCCTAGACCAGAAGTCGGTTCTTAATAGGTCAGAACACACAATGTTTCCACTTTGTAAATTCATGCATGTCCTAGTGACCACTTCCTTTTCTCTAAGTGTTAGTAACTATGCATTTAATAACATACCTTGAATCAACATCAGATTTGATATTCCAGAGTTTATAGACTTCTCCTTTTCTCCTTGATTGTCCAAAAATTCAGGGCACCTTAGGACAAATAATGCAATTTAAATCCCACCTTTGCCCCACACAAATCAAAAGTTTAGACTATGTAAAAGTTTTTATATTAACAAAAAACTTGTTTAAAAGCCCAAGTATATTTCATTTGAATCTTTGGTTATTTATCCAAATCTGTTTGCATTTCAATATCCTAGAAAGGTACATACTAGTCAAGAAGATTAATATACTTCTCTACCTGAGATTCCACACACCCAATGCTGCCCAGAGAAGAAGCCTGCAGAGCCCTGACAAATTTAATACTTGCACTAAAATGTGAGCTTCACATTAGAAACCAGGGTTGGCCCCATACTAATGAAGAAGAATTGCAGGACAGTAAAAGCAGCACTATATGGCCACCTGGATCTTTTAATGCAGTAGACATTTGACGTGGTTTGGGGCTGCCCAGTACCCTTTCCAGGTGGGGAATTTCCAACCTTAGGAGGCCCACCTTGCTAAGGCAGAAGCTATTTTCCTGGCCTTCCTTGGTGCTAGGTCCAGGCCCATGGCCAAGGCTTGGGCCCATTAGATACTCCTTGACCAAGAGAGAGATAAGCAGAAAAAAAGTCTTCATGTGGAATCCATACTGACAGGAGCATGGCAGAAAGTCATCCAGCTCCCAGAGATGGGAGTAGGACAGGCCCAGCACTAGGGTCTTGCTTGGTGAGCTGTAATGCCTGTGCCCAGTGACAGTAGCAGCTGGCTCTCCAGTAGAGCCCTCCATAAGTGTAATTTGGGAATGGCTCCTGGACGCGCAGCCTCCAACCCTGAGTCTTGGGTCCTTCTGGGGGCTCTATCTGCCACTTAATGTTATTTAGAAAATTACTTTTCTACTTAAACTACATAATGATGATTCTGCTATTTGCATCTGGGTACCCTAACTGATTAACAGATATAACCAAATAGCTATGTGACCTCGGGCAAGTCATCTACCTCTGTGGCCCTAAATTTGCTCAGCTGAAAATGACGGCTTTTGACTAAACCTCCTCTAAAGTGGTTCCCAGTCCTAAAAATATATATATTTAATACTGAAAGCTGATTTTTCAGAGTGGTTTTCAGGGAGGCCTTTCAGGGAAATTTATACACCAGCCTTCAGAGGTCCTGCAATTTGGAAAAGAAAAAAAGCACACACCATGTTTCAGTGAACAATTTCATATCCTAGAAATGATCATGTTCCTGTGACATCACCATAATCCCTCTTACTCAACAGGCCTTGTGAACAATGCATTAAGCCAACATTGTCCCCATCAAGGAGGGGGTACCATATCACTATGGGAGACAAATGAGATAAGGGAAATTAATATTTTTGAATGCCCATTAAATAAACACTGTGTTAGGCACTGCCAAATATTGTCCCCTTTTAATCTTCAGAATAACCCAGGAGTAAGAATTATGATTTTCATTTTAAATATGAGAAGACTGAGATGCAAAGCCATTCAGGTATCTGTGAAAGTTCATGTAGCAAGTTAATGGTAGGGCAAAGACTCAATCTGGGTCTTCTCTCTGCAAGTTCAGGGCCATGCCTAATACACCCAGGGTAAAATTTGTCATAAGAGTCTGTCTCCACCCTCATTATCAAGCTTGCTCAGTCTAAGTGGGATTGGGAGTTGAAACAATTGTCTGATTTAAAATTAGGTACAAGTTGGCTTTGCCTGAATAACCTAGGAAATTCCTAATAAGGCCCACAATGAGTTTCCCAAGAGAATGGAATCTTAGAGAAGATTTCAAAGATGGGAAGAAAGAAAGTCACATACATACCAGGAATAAAATGATTCAATAAGGAAAACATATATTCTTTTTTCCCTATGCCCTCCCTCTCTCTCTCAATAATCTTTCCTATTAACCCAATTCACTTGCTAAAAACAGAAAACAGAATAAAAGCCCAGCATCCTAATGTATGTGATGCTCTTGCAGGAAACTACTAAATGTTTATTAAGGCCATACCATACATGAAAGTGAACAGGGAAAGCATGAAGCCTGTTTCACATATTGTTACAAATCTGTAATGTTAGAATAAAGGGAAAACTGATTCCTACCAATTATGAAAATGTACAGGATTAAATCAATTGCTCTGCCAGATCTGACCAGCATCTGGTCTGCAGCAGGGGCCAAATACATCTCATTTGGGATATTTATGAAAAGTAACTTCTAAAACATAAATCAGGACTATAAAATCATCATCTGATTACCAAAAATTTTAAAAGCAGAGAAGAAAGTGTATTCAAGTGTAAAATACGGTTTTGGAGAAGGGAGGAAGCAGGCAGCTTTAGCACAGAATAAGAAGCAAAAATCAAACAGCAAGAAGAGGGAGGGATGAACGTCTAAGACAGAAAATTTAGGCTGTATCTTCCCAGACATAGAGTATGGTGAGGAGTCAAAGCAATCGGCCACCTCATTCAAGCCCTTCTTGCAACCAACACTTTCATTTCAGCTGATGTTTTAGGTCAGCCAAAAAAAAGCCTGGGGCTTTACTTATCTAAATGATCATTTTCACTTATTTTTGTTGTTGTTGTTGTTGTTTCCTACCTAGATATGACTTTAAACCCAAGGAAACCTAAAGAAGAATTTATGAACCCAAGTATCAGAGGAAGAAAATGTTAGTATATTTAGAAGTAAATAGGAAGGATAGACATAGGGGTTTGGTTCACACACCGTTGTAAATTGTAACACAATGTCAACTAAAAGCTCTGGACTGCGGAAACTGGCCTGAGGACCCACATCAGGAGGGCAGCATAAGTTTTTTGAGACTTCATGCCCTCATCCTCTGTCCCATAATAGACACACTCAAGTCATAACAAGATCCCATTTTCTCAATTTCAAGGAATGCCTAATTTTAGACTCAACCTAGATTGATTCCTATGGCTATATGATTTTTTAATCAGATAATTTCAAAGGTCTGCACTTTTATCTCTCCACAACTCATGAAGAAGTTTATAACATTCTTTGCTTTAGCAGGGCAGTGGGGAGGAGAAGGGTTTCTCTGAAGGGGAAAAAAAAATCACTGAAAATAACTGCCTTTACACAAATCTTTTCACTGGCTGGGTATATGAGCACCCCATAACCAGTGTTTATTTAAAAAAAGATTTTTCTAATTTCAACAGACAAAATTAAATGAAGAAATTAATTAATTTGACAAACACTTTTAACACTTCCTATGTGTCATGGACTGTGCTCATAGGATGAGAAGATAGGGCTATCCTCTTTGAGGGAATATGTGGCTTAGGCAGGAAGATAAAGAACGTAAAGAGATGTACTGTGGTAATAGATATGGGAGACTTATGCTCAAAGAGACATGGGGGCACAGAGAAAGTGGGAGATCAGGAACAACCTCTTGGGAGAAGTGACACCTAAGCCAAATTTCAAAGAGTAAACTGGAGTAAGCCAGGGAAGAAGGGACATGCGGTGGGGAAGGGGGCCTTCTAGGCAGGAAAAACAGGTGGAGCAAAGGCATGGCAGTGACCAGCCATGTGGCAGATGCAGAGAACCAGGAAGGGTTCGGTGTTTCTGGAGTGTAAAGTGGAAGTAGGAAAAGGCAGGAGATGATTCCAGAAGGGCCAGACCAGAAAGAACCTTGCATGCAATGTTAAGGGGGAGACATCTTCTCTGAGAGAAGTTTATTCACCACACAAAGGGCTAAAGGTCACTGTTATTTGAGAAGTCTAGAAGATCCTAGAAGTTTCCATTTTCCTCCAACAAAAATAGCAAGGGAGGGACAATTCTGATCATATTTACCCACTTAGATAGGCAAGCCCAAAATGCTTATAAAGTACCCAGAATCCAAAAGGGCCTAAGATACCAGAAGATGCCAAAAGGGAAGATTGAAACTGGAAGATTAAATTCGGAAGATTACAGTTGTTCTGGGTAGTGAGAAATGGTGATGTAGATTCACCAGAGTCAGAGGAGGCAGCCACTCAAGGTTGGCTTCTTTCCTCTGTAGGGAGTTGCTAACATTTGTTGGTTTGTTGTTCGTTTGTTTTGAACTAACATAAGATAAAGGATCATTCTGAAATTTCTAGTTAGCCACTACTTATCTACCTTAACAAATCAATATTTGTAAACTTAATATCTTTCAATTATGTAGCAATTTGTTCTTCTCAAACATTTTCACGTACTTTCCCTCATTGGTTCCTGCAGGGGAGATAGACGGGAATCGTTAGCTCCATTTCTCAGGTAAGAACACGTAACTTCTTTGCTCTGGGTCAGCCAGCCAGTCAGTGGTGGGTAGAACAGATGTTGGAACCCTACCTTTCGACCCCAAATCCAGGCACTTCCCAGTGACAGGGTCTGAAATAATAAGTGACTTATGAAAAGAAAGACTGAACAGTGTTGGCTCAATTTTTCTGTCTGGTCTCAGGAACCTAGAGTCCACACACAAAATTGTGTTTTGAAGATTCCAGAGCAACACAAGAGGAATAGAGGAAAGAAAGCAGCTTTAGAGTCACACAGACCAGAATTTAAAAATCAGTTACTTACCAGCTGCATGACTTTGGGCAAGTTACCTAATGCTTTTAAGTCTCAGTTTTCTCGTCTGTAAACTAGGAGTAATAAAATATTCCCTACAAAGAATTAAAAGTAATAAAGGGAAAGCATTTTAGCAGAGTATGTGGTATTCAGTACATATAAAATCAATGGTAGCTATCACTAATATGACCATTATTCTGTACCAATTTACACCCTTTGTTCCAAAGAATAAGACTGAAACTCTTTCAGCAAATCTACAGAAAGCTTTGCCCTATATACACTTTAAAAGGTTTCAAAATATCAAAAGCTCACTTTGGGCTGCACAGTGATGCATCTGTGCTCTACAAGCACCCAGTAACTGGTTGAAATAATGTCCTGATGTCTCCATGAACTATTTTATTATTAATTTCCCTCTGCTGATCAAGACAGAAAGGATACAAATCATTGATCGCCAGCAATTGTTTTTCCATGCTTGGGATATGATTCAATAGTCTGCAATGTTGAAAAAGAGATGATTAAGGGGAGAAAAGTGATAAAACAGATGTTGAATAAAAAATACAATTTCCCATTGAATAAAGTAGTAGTTGTACCCACGAGAATTAACTACACAATACATTCTTCTCTCAAGGGCTAAAGAGGCATTCTGTTCCTGCTCATTTGCCCTTTGGAAAAAAAACCAACCCCCTTAGGGAGTCATGAATTATTCTGTTTATTACCCTAGCCTGTAATGTACTCTATATCTTTTCTTAAGTATATAGACTTTAAGGTTAAAACCCAGCACATTTCTTAATGCTTATTTCCGTGGAGGCATCTAACAAGCAGCACCACGCCTTTCATGAACTTTAACAACAACTTTAGCAAGCTGGCTTGCCCTTGCACTCAAAGAACCAAGAGTGAAATGCAATATCACGCAAACCTTTCTTTTGCTGTGGTTTCAAGGAAAGGTACCAAGAGCTCTTTTCACATGGCTTTTGTTAGAGACCCTCTACAGCCTAGTAACCAGAAGAGCAAATCAGGGTTTCTCAACATTTTCCTTCCTGGAGGTAAAAATAAATAAAATTAAATGGGAATAGAGGGGTGAGTAGGTAAAAAGAAAACTAGAGACCTGAAATAGTACTGTGTTATTCAAATGATCTGAAGCATTCTAAATTGAAAAAAAACTAAATGTAAATACCACCCAGGTGATCAAAAACCTAAAGAAGACACAAAACAAACTATTCGCCATTGGATTTCTGTTTAATATTTATAAGAAGGTTTTACACAGTTCCCGCATTACACATCTACCCTCCAAAATACAAAGATGCTCACTACCTAAGGTTATTGGGCTTTATTTTGAGGATTCTGCATAGAAAAGAGTTAAGATATTTTGGTAGAAAAGGGAGGTATGAATGATGATTAGGACATAGAAAAAAATTTGTAAGAAGAGTCTTCTCATACCCTACCTAGTACCAATTCTAAGTTAAGCTCCTTGTTGCCAGGAGTTAACATTCTGAAGCACTTAGGCTCCAATCAGAAATTTTAAAAGTAATTTCAAATTAAGCCATCTGCCATTTCTTTCAAATTAAGCCACAGTTATTCATCTATTTATCAGATATTTTGACCTAACATCTGAGCACATGGTAGGATTGTACTTCATAGCCCCCTTGTGTTGGGTAGAACCAGTGACTAGTTCTGAGCAATAACTTCTAAGTGGAACTGACATATATCACTGCTGAATTGTACATTTAATTGATGGAGTCAGACTCTCCAGAGATTTCATTTTCCCTCTGCTATGATAACTGGCAATACCCCAGATGATTGTGCTGTCATCCTGGGTCCAGAAATGAGGGCAACCATGGAAAAGAGCATCTTGTTAACTAGTGATGAATATGTAACATACCAGACAAATAAACCTTTGTTAATTTAGACCACTGAGATTTGCAGTTTTTGTTACAGCAGCATAACCTAACGCAACCTGAATAATACATCACTTTTCATAGTTGTATAAGCTCTAACTCACTGAGGTAACTTTCCTCATTCATGATTGCTCTTCACTCTTGCACCCTCTCTCTTCCCTGCTATTAAATCAGCCACAGTGTTAATTCAATTTAAAAATTTTATCTTCTCTGCTGTACTGTGGCTAACAAATTTGATGTTGACAGAACACAATAATTTATGGCTATATCTTAATTTATTTATTGGGCACTTTATTAACTTATACTCTTTACAGCCTGTGCATTTTTAATAGGTTTATAGTAGGATTATTAATTTATGCCTGTGTGTGAACTGAGGCCTTCATAATTCACCTGTGGCATTACCAGACATTAATTATCAGGATCAAGGTCTCACTAATTTTGAGACCACTAATTGTGAAGATAAAATACATGCTCTTGTACTTTCAAAATCCCTTGCCATTTCTAATAGCAGTGGAAGCACATTTTATTAAATTTAGATTACTGGGTTTGAATCTAATTTAGATCACTAATTTGGCTAACACTTCACCAATATTATAAGCATGGGATAGGAAAGAGGAATATCATTATGAATAAATAAATATTTTATTCCTCTCATTGATGAAATAATTTTTCCAGAATGTTTAGTGTTCCAGAAAAATTTTTTAAATCCTATTTTAGGCTATTCCCAGATTTGGTACATATCAGAGTTCCTTGATTGTAAGCAACAGAGTCCATATCTGGATAACAAGCAAAAATGGATGCTGTTGTAATGATATGGAAAAACTCACAGTATCTAAAAGAAGACTGAATAACATAACTAAGAACACACAGAAATCAAACAGCTCTAGAGGGTCTTGGCAAAAGGAATGGCTAGGCAGCCTTAGGAGGCACTTCTGCTGAAATAAAGGCATTTCAACAATGTATTGAGCCTTTAGTTATTCTCTTCAAGGTTTAAAGTCCAAAGAGAAAATCAGAAAATCTGATTGCTAAATTTAGGTCACATGCCCATTCCAGGTTCATACCAGGTAGTGGAAGGAAGAATATGTGGGAGAGAAACTCCCAAGTGTCCTTCAGCCTACAGAGTAAAAAGAACAGAAGCCCTAATTTACTATCCTAACAAAAATGCACACAGTGAAAGAAAGTTTATTCCCCAAAAGGAAATTAAAGTGCTGTTAACAGGGCAAGTGGCTGCTGAGTAGCCAATGAAGAAGCACCAGATATCTACTATAATCTACATAAAAACTAAAAGCTTTCATTAATTAACATATGTACCAAGGAGTTTGTAGCATATTTAATTCTGTAATGTATCAGTCAAAATTCAGTCAGTAAAAAGAAATCATTCTGGATGTTTCAAGCACAAAGAAACTTAATTCAGAGAATTAGAGGCTTACTAAATCATGGGCATACAGAAAATCATGATACAGGAAACTGCCAGCAAAGATATCAGCAGCCTACCACACTAAAGTGAGTAATGTACAAGAGGACATCAGGAAGACAATGGCGAAACCTCATGTCTGTCATCTGCCAAGGCCTGAGACCTACCTACTTCTACACAGGTGCAACAGTGGTTTCTGCATCTCTTGTGCCTTCTAAACCTCATACCTCTCATTGGTGAACTCTAACCTGGGACCCTCCTGCAATGATTCTGAAAAAGGTAGTTCCAAGCCTTCAAGACCCTGCAATGCAGGAAAGAACACTGAATTGGAAAAATGGTGCTGAGTTTCCAACAGACAATCCACCAAACTTAATAAATAATTATTTGATTATCTTTTTCCCTTTAGGAACTGTCATATACTGCAAAATTCATGTAAAATTATGGCTTTATAGTTATTAATCCCACTCTTACTCTTCTAAGTAGGTCTATATGATTCCAGATTATTTTATTGCATCTACTGTTTCTTCTCACATTTGTTTAATAAATATTAGGCATCTACCATGTGCCAGTCATTTAATTAATATAGGTATCAGTGATACAAGTTAAAAAGCATGGTTCCTTCCTTACAGCCTAGATAAATAACTCAAACAAATATGAACATGTTTTCAAGGTGCAATAAAAATATAGGAAATGAAGGAAGACTTTCCAGAAGAGGTGACTTCTGAGCTAAAACTTGAAGGATGACTAGGCTATCTTCAGGCAGATAACAGTGGAGAGGAATTCCAAGCATTTCTCTTCTATATAGGAGTTCTGTTTGCCTCTCCTGATACCAGTATCTCATTATTTTGACTATCGTAATTTTATTTTTTTAATATCTGATAGGCAAATTTTCCTTTGTACTCTTCTTTTTCAAATGTTTCCTTATTTTTCCATACTTGTTTTTACAAATAAACACCAAAATTATTTTTATAACTTCCAAGTGTTGATTAGGATTGGCTTATATTTTATTAGATAGTAATTTAATCTCCAAGAACTCAAAAATCAAGCCATAGATTTGGCAGAACTATTACATATCATCTAGATAGCCCTTATTTGATGTCTTTTGTATATTTCCCTTTTGTTTTTTAAGCCTGGTTCTTTTTTCCTGAATTGTGGTAAATTCATTATAATTTATCAGTATGTAATGTTCTGTATTCTGTATTGATTTTTCCTGGGACATACTGTACACTCTTATATACTGATTTAAGTCTTCCTTTAGTTAAGGAAAGTTTTCTTGAATCATATCTTTAAATATATTTTCAGCATCACTTTTTCTGTCTTTGTAGGAATATTAATTATGTATACATTGAATTTCCGTGCATTACTTTCTCTATAATTAATTTTATGCTTATTTCCTCAAGCCTATACGTATTGTTACTTGCTTTTTGGTCAATTTCATTCTAGTTTATGTGACATATTATGTAATTTTCATCTATTTGTTTTCTATTTTTCTTTCTTTATTTATAATACTAGTTTTCTTATTTATTTGTTTTCTTTTTATCTCCTCTGTTGTGATGGCCCATGATCTCTTCTTGTAATCATTATATCACTTCTCAGAACTTATTTTTATAAAGAGATCATATTGTCTATAATTTCTTTGAAATGTGGGGACCTATTTAAAATCTTCCTTTATTTTCTGTGAGTAATTCCTTAAGTGGATGTACAAGCTTCACCTTCCTCTTGTTTGTATTCTTTTCCTCACTTTCTTTTGCAAATTTTCATACATAGTTTCCATCTTTATGCTTATTTTTGAAGAGTCACTACCTGCTTAAGAGTATCTCAGGATTGGATCGTTGGAAGACAGAGGAAGAAACTGGAGAGTTCAGAATCCTCACTTAATTTTATGGTTGCACTACATAGCTATTGCACCCAACAGGCTACTTCAAAATTCAGTGTCTTATGAAACACGTGAGTTTGTGAGTCGGCTGGGACAGCTCTGCTTCTGCTTGCCACGGCTCCACGGCTTCTGTGAGATTAACAATGTTGCCTCCATCTCACTCTGGGGCTGGGTGAAGCAGCAGCAGCTCCCGGGGGCGTGCTGTTCTCAGGGCAATCACAAGAGCACGAGAGAGCTAGCCAAACTACACAAGCACATTATTTCAAGCCTCTTTTTGCATCATGTTTGCTAATATCACATTGGCCAAAGCAAGTCACATGACCAAACCCAAAATCAAGGATTGGGAAATATACTTTGCCACCGTGGAGCAGAGAAAGAGTATGGATGTATAATACCATTAAAGGAGGAAGTGCACAATGCCATAGTTGCTTTTAACTACCTGATAGCAAACTTTATTGAGGACAAAGCATTATCCTCAACAAAGTTTATGAAATCTGTTATTTCTTCAGTACTGGGGCCATTCCTTCTCACTGTTTTGGGCTTCACGGTAAATCCACTGGTGACAAGCTCTCTGGGATCTGACCTGGCAATTACTATTTTCTTCTCTTACCTTCTTTTCTTCCCTTCACCTCCAACCTCTTCTCCCTCAGCAGACTGCATTATGGTAGATGGTAGAAAGAGCATGTCAGCACGGTTTCTCCTTAAAATCTACCTTCCCCACCTTTCAGTAACGTTGAATGAAGTCTTTCTAGGGACATTTTCAACCTCTCCTTTGATCTGTCTTTGCCCCCAGAAGCATCATTGTCCCCATCCATCAAGCTATGGCACCTGAATCCTGCCTGATCCTGGGGTCCATATTTTAACTCTCAGCACACGCCTGTATCTCAGCCTGTAAGTCACGGTATCCGCCATGTGTACTTCTTGCTTTTTGGCTTGGGGTGTATCATTTTTCTGGTTTCATTTAAGAAAGAGGGGGATTTTTTCTTCCATCTTTTTTCTCTTTTTAAAGTTTTGGGTGGATTTTCAGGGTTAAAATGCTTTATTTTTGCCATTTTTAAATGGAAACCACAAGATTATATATTGAATGTACAATCAAATTAGAAACCCCAGGATTTCTTTTTATATTTGGTTCTCCTCAGTCATGTCATCTGATACTATAGTTATACAGTTGAGCTTCTAGATTTAAGAACATAACTCTAAATTTATCCTTGTTAAATCATGTTTTGTCTGAGATTTTAAAAAATCTTGGTCCTGGCATCCAGTATATTTATCCAGCCTTTCTGTGTTCACCTCATTCATAAACTCAATCAGCTTACTATTAATGTGCCCATCCAATCACTGCTAAAATTGCTGAATGGGGTGGGGCTAAAGACAGCCATTCCTACCTCTCTCACACTCTGTCAGTCATCCTGATTCACTTAACCTACATTTATCTACCTTGTGTCCAAGGATAATGTGATAAATTTTGTCAAATTGTTACTGAAATTCAGATGCTTTATGTCTACAGCATTCTCTGATCAACTAGAGTAGGAAGCTGATAATTTTAGAACACAACAAAGACAAAGATGAAGAAGAAGAAGAAGAAAGAAGAGGAGAAGGACAAGAGGAGGAGGAGAAGGGGAGAAAGAAGAAGAAAAAAAAGGAGGAGAAGGAAAGAGGGAGAATATAAAATTTGAGTAAAGACTAATTAAGAAAAATAAAGAGAATGGAGAAACTGATAATATAATGCAACCATAGAAGAAAAGAGAACTGCAAAATATGTTTTAATCCCCTTCCGTATTCAGAAAAGTAAGTACCTAAACCAGAGTTACCAAAATTATGTTCTGCAGAAAAGAATATTTAGAAATGCCACATGATAGTATCAGTGTCTTAACTGCAGGACTTCTCAGAGCCTTTAGCATGCTAATGTATATTGTTAATCCCCAAAAGGGATATAGTATCCAGAATTGAACAGATGTATTTGATCAGGAACTCTTTTACACAAAGCGTCTCTCAGGATCAGGGTTACCAGGGCATCTTTTGTGAATGTTGGCATAAACCATCCATTTTATTGTCTGAGCCCCTGTGGAGAACATGGAAATGATTGCCAAATTTACTTTGACTTTACGAACAGGAAATACTTTAGTTTGACTTTCTTCATTGGAAAAGAGGAAGGTAAAGCACTCCTTTGTGATATTTAGCTCCAGAGACTAGAGTTAAAAAAAAATTCAAATAGGAAACCAGACCTGAGTTAAAGAAAAGAAGTAGGGAAAAGATGAAAAAAAATTAAACTCAAAGGCAAGTCAATGCTCTGCCATTTACTGACCATAGAACGTTGTTTGCACAAAGAATATACACCTCTCTGTGTTTCAGTTTTCTTCTTTGTAAAATAGGGATAATACTTATCCTTCCTAGATAACAGAGCTGTTGTGGGTATCAAATGAGATAATGTCTACAAAAACATCCTGTAAATGTATAGCACTTTACAATCGTAGGTATGGCTTAGTCAGGAAATGCTAACAGTGGCTTGCCATAACAAATACCTACTTTGTGCTTAGGTCACAGTCTACTGCAGCAGGTCATTGAGGTGGGTGTTGTGTTGGTGTGCTCTGCTTAGTCATTCAGAGATCCCTTCCCATCCAGTGTGCTGCTGTCTTCATCATGTGACCTCCAAGGTACTGCAGGACTGGAAAAGAGAATGGAGGATGGGAGGACATGGAAATTTTTAATGGACCATCCCATCAGCCAAAATACAAACACATGGGCCCAACACACCTTCAAGGGGCTAGCAAAGTAGTATAGGCATTCCCAGACAGAGAGGAGAAGCATAGGTATTGACATTCTCTGACACAAGATATTGCTAGCAGATGACTAAAAGTAGAAAGAAGGTTCTGTATTGTGCCTTGTACCCTGCCAATTCAAGGGCTGTTCTCTCTGAACCCATCTAAATCTATGATCGAACTTAACTAAGACTGACTCAGAAGAAGAATTTCACATTTCAAACTGACAAAGCATAATTTAAATCTATTCCTTCTAAATAAAAAAAATTATGTACTAGAAACCAGGCAAATGAGATAGTCCTCATTAGAACTTTCTAATAAGTAAATGCTAATGCTTTCAGGAAAAAATTCCCCTACCTTCCTCACAGTATGAGGTGCAGCATACCTTAAGGTGCTATTCTGTTTACAGAATGGTATAAGAAGCCCATTAACAGTTTTTAGTAACATTTTATCTTGTTACAGAAGTAATAAATGTTCACTGTAGAAATTTTTACTATAAATAAGTAGCCATTACTGAACGTTTTCCTTGAAATATTTTGTACCATATGAAGGCTAAATATTTAAAAACTGCTTCTCCATAAAGAAACATGTGATTAAAATATACCTTTCTCTATCACTTGCCTTCTGCTTAACTTAATTTTTGCTCATTTTCTGGCAATTGTGAATAAAGCTTATTCTCTACCCAGCACACTCCCACAGCAGTAACTCCACCTGGTCTATACTGGTCATCTGTTGCTGCATAATAAACCACCCCCCCCAAAAAATTAATGTCTTCAAGCAACAACAGCCATTTATTCTCACTCACAATTTTGTGGGTTGACTGGGTACAGCTGGGTGATTCTTTTGCTCCAGATGGTGTTGGCTGTGGCTACAGGTTTACAGACTCAAACGACTGGAACATCTAAATGGCTGACTCACACACATCTGGTAGTTGGTGTTGGACATCAGCTGGAAGCTTGGTTTGGGCTGCTAATGGAGGACTTCAGTTCTCTTCCACATGGGCCTCTCCACATGGCTTGAGCTTCTCACAGCATAGAGGTTGAGCTCCAGGAGGAAGTACTCCAAAAGGTGAAGGTGTAGCTGCAGATTTCTTAAGGCTGAGACACAGAAGTTACACAGTATCACTTTTGCCACATTCTTTTGGTCAAAATAGATCACAGGTCAGCCCAGATTCAAGAGGAGGAGAAATAGACAACTGACAAGGTCACATTGCCAAAGAGCATAGAGATGTTGCTATGGTCATCTTTGTAAATGCACTTCACCACATCTGTTTAGCAGGTGTATCCTGCTCTGGTCAGTACCTTTAAGGACCCCCTCCCCACTAAGGCCTATGGCTACAAGCATCTATTTGAAAAATTACAGCTACCACCTCTTGTGCCCACAGACTTTCTGCATGCCCTACATCCTCCCTTCTGTTTCAAGCCTTCCTCACTCTTCAGCATCGCTTTCCAGACTAGACGTTTCCTCTCTTCCAGGTCCCTGTAATTAATAACTTTTTGCAGGAGCAGAAGTGGCTCTAGCACATCTCCTCAAGCAGAGCTTGGAGACTGCAAACACAGTTGGAAGGGGAAGTCGAAAGTATGTTGTTTGTACATGGGCTGTAGGTTTATTTGGGTGATGGGGGTGGCGATGGAGGGATGAGGGAGTTATAGTCAGCTGTGGTACTGCCACTGGAGAACAATGTGTCAGGGAAAAACATTGGAAGTGAAGGGAGGGAGCTTCTTATCAACACATTGTATCTCCAAACACGCAGACCTGTATACGCTCACATACACACACAGAGCCACACATTCACATTTATACCCAGACAACACACACACACACACATTCACATAAATGCACACACTCACAGACACACTCTTACACACAAACACAGACTCACACAAACTCATACCCAAAGCCCAATCTTCCAGTCCCTTAGCAAATCTAGAAGGAAGCAAGGGGTCAGTGGCTTCCCTTGAATTGATTCTCCAAAAGTGGTATCTTTTCAACAATCTTTAGGTAATATGTGGCCATAGTGCTTAGTGTGATCTCGAGATGAAAGAGTATGAGAGAAACAGAGTGAAGAGAACGTAGGGAGAGAAAGATGCTTTCTCTGTGCTTACTGCCACACCACCCATGGCTGCCCCCACCACATCACCCCAGGCTCACCTTCCTGCCATTAGAACCTGCCTGTGTCTCTGCTCAAAGCTCCACTTGTCTGGGGGTGGGTGTTAGGGTATGAGAGCTAGTGTCAGTGGGCACAAGCAGACCAGGGTTCCAGGAGACCATTTCTGGTGGCAGCTTTCCCCACAGAGACATTGATCAGTGATTAGATCAAGCCCCACACAAGCCCCTGGGGACTGGGTTCCAAGAAAAGATGATGTAGCAAAGGGTTTTCCATTGTGTGTATGTCTATTGTGGGCTTCAGAAAGCAGAAGGAAGCCAATTCTGGGAAGTGTTTGCAGAGGTGAGAGGAAGAGGAGGTCAAGGTCACACCAGGGCAATAGGATGGAAAGGGAGTGGGAACTGATACCTTTTCTAAAAATTCACCAGCCCCTACCATTTTTAATATTTCTTTAGTATTGTGAAAATAAAAGGGTCAAAGAGAGATAAAGGTGAGCTTTTATCCAATTGAGGATACATACTGTTTTTGTGCCTTTGCACATTCATTTCATTTTAGTGTCAAAGAGAAACCAGCAAGTCGAAATCCCATGAACACAGTTCATTTGTTTTATTGGGAAGGTTGAAGCAAAATCATTTGAAAAGACTACTACTTTATATCATGATGCATACGTCAACCTTTCAACTTCAAATGTAGCCTCCAAAAAATATCAAAGTTGACTTTTTTTTTCTTTTTTGGCTAAGTGTACAATGACAAATGTACCAATTTTAGGCTCCAAAAGAAAACCTCAACCTCACACTGACTTCTCATCATTGAAGGCTGGTAAATCAGAGACAAGGAAATGATGAGCAAGGAAAAGAAAGACAAGGAAACTTCACTGACAAATGTCTGCCCAGCCCAACAAATATTTACTGAGTGTCTGCTCTGCATCAGTCACTGTGCTGGGCATGGAGATAATTAGGTGAATAAAAAAGATCTCTGTCCTGAAATGGTTTATAGCCTGCCTGGTAAGACTGGCAGACAGAGAAAGATTATATTTAAAAATTGTTGAGGCATGCAGAAGGTGCTCTGGGAACCTAGAGTAGGAGCACTTAGCCCCACCCAGAGGAGCAGAATAAATAGAAGATACCCAGGCAAATAAAGCAGCTGATGCAGGACAACCCCGTGTCAGAATAGGCCAAGAGGCATGAAACAGCAAAGTATGTGCAGAGCACAAACCCTAAACTATTCAAAGACTCCAGGGCATTACATGCTAGTCAAGGAGCAGCAGGGGATGAAACTGGGGAGGTGGGCAGGGCAGGAAAGACCTTGTGTGCTTATAAGGAGCTTATACTTACCTGGAGGTAACCAGAGACAGGGGGCTCATGTGGCAAGATTTGCATTTTAAATAGGGTCCTTCTGGCAGCAGCACAGAGGACAGAGAGGAGAAAGGTAAGACCTGAGGCAGGGGCCAGGTGGTAGGCTAGCGTGACGGTACCAGCAAGAGATGGCAAGGCCCAAGCAAGGGCAGTGTGTGCAGCATAGGGAAAAGGAAATTGATTAAGAAAATATTTAGGGCAAAAAATTGGCAGGATGTTGTGAATCAGGTGTGGAATGGGGAAAGAGAGGAGAAGGTATCTCAGGAGACTGGTGTAATTAATTAAGATGGGGCCATAGAGGGAGGAGCAAGGCTTGCAGAAATTTGAAGAGGTTGGTTTGGGAAATATTGATAATAAGAAATCTGGGAGCTGGCACGTAGACAAGCCCAAAGCTCAAACCTGTGGAGAGAGGTCAAGAGGAGATAAAGGATCTTAGGAATTAGAATCCAGGATGAATGAAAATCTCCCAGGGTGTAGGGTGAGAAAATCAGCGGATGAAGCAGAAAACAATGTTATTACACCAGGAGTCTTGTTCAAGTAACACCGGTTACAATTGTGTGGTTGTTTTAGAATGTTGTCTGTGTTGAAAAGCCTGGTACTGAGCAGCTTGTGCTACTTATTGGCTAAAAGCCAGGAAATTACATTCTAACCAGATAAATCTTGATGCTGGAGTTCAGGTGGCAAATCCAGTCTTACAACTCCTTTTTCTCCTGGCTGCCCTTCTCCCATTCTCTGATTGCCCCACAAATGATATAAGAATGGCAGTTGAATTTTTTCATTCTTTAGGAAGCACCTACCATGTGCCAGGCACTGGATTGGGCTCTAAAGTTACCAGATGAAAAAAGTATGATCCCTGCCCTGGAGAAGCCTATGGTGTGGTCGAGCTTTCACCTATTGACTGGTTGCTGTTTTAGTCCTTTGCTTGCTTATTCACTGCAGCCAGGCTACACTTAAGTCCTTTATTTTCCTAACCCCTACAAATAAGTCATAATTTCTGCCCAGTCTACTGTAATAGAATCAAGATGCCCCCTCATTTGACTTCTTTACCCCAAAATGTTTTGTGTTTTGTTTTTGCGGCCTGGAAGTTTCAGTTTTGTTTAGTTTTGTTTTTTCATTTCAAACCATTAAGGAGGTACAAATATTTTTATTACATGGATACATGTTATAATGCTTAAGTAGGGGCTTTTAGGGTATCCATCACCCAAATAGCATTCATTGTACCCATGAGGTAAGTTTTTGCCCCTCCCCTCTTACCCCCCCTTCTTGATTTCCAATGACCTTTACATCTCTTTGTGCCAGCATGTGTCCATCAGTTAGCTCCCAATTATTAGACAGTACAAGTGGTGTTTGTTTTTCCATTCCGGAGATACTTCACATAGGATAATGGTCTCCAGTTCCATCCAAGTTGCTGCAAAAGACATTATTTCATTCCTTTTTATGGCTGAGTAGTACTCCATGGTGTATATATACCACGTTTTCTTAATCCACTCAGGAATTGATGAGCACTTAGGGTGATTCCATATCTTTGTGATTGTGAATTGTGCTGCCATAAACATTTGAGTGCAGGTGTCTTTTTGATTAAATGACTTATTTTCCTTTGGGTAGATACCTAGTAGTGGGATTACTGGGTTGAATGGTAGGTCTACTTTTAGTTCTTTGAGAGATCTCCATGCTGTTTTCCATAGAGGTTGTACTAATTTGCAGTCCCACAACAGTGTATAAGCATTACATCCGTGCCAGCATCTACTGCTTTTTTTACTTTTTAGTAATGGCCATTCTGACAGGGGTAAGGTAATATCTTCTTGTGGTTTTAATTTGCATTTCCCTGATGATTAGTGATGTTGAGCATTTCTTCATATGTTTGTTGATTTTTGTGGCCTGGAAGTTTTTACAGGACATACAGAAGGTCCAGTTGAGAAGTCTGGTGAGGTGAGACAGTGAGCTACAAGGCACTTACTACTTAATGGCAGAACAAAGAGCAGATGTTGTTAGCCCTCTCTTGAGCCTTCCTGTCTCCCAACCTCCAAACTGAGTTTTCATGGCCCCTTCCTCTCCTCTCTCCTCCTCCACCCTGCAGGTCACCTCCCACCCCTTAAATGGAAAGGAGCTATAAGGTTTCCATTTACATCCTAAGCTTAGACACCATTAGAGAGCATAGTAGCCCCCAAAGTAGAAGGCTCTGTTTTCTCCTTTACTCAGTCATTCGACTAACACGTATTAACAGCTCACCGTGTACCAGCATCTAGTTAGAGTGCAGGGGATATGGCAGTGAACAAGATAGAAAAAAATTCCTGCCCTCATGGCATTTATACTCTAGTAAACCCTGGTAGAGTAGCGTTAACACACATAGATACACTGGGACCTGAGTGGACTCTAACATCCTACCTGCAATGTTCACCCGTACCTATTCCAAGTGTGGTGACTTGTTGGCCCCCTCTCCTGGCCCTCCCTGTCCTTTCTGCCTCACTTCAGATGAGCTGCAGCTACATCATCATTACGTTTGTTTGTCAGCCTTTACTTATGAGAAGTAAATATGAGGCAGAATCGAGAGAGCAAAGGGACTCACTGAGGTGACTTCTACAGCAAAACGTGGCATTAGCACAACGTTTTAATTATAGGAATTAGGTTCAACTTATAAGCCATGTTTATTTATATGCTGTAATATACACCAACTCTACAACCACCTGAGGAGGAGGAATGTTAAAAGAGCAAGCACTGCTTCTGGTGACAGGGGAACAAGCAGTGGCACTGCCTTGTGGTGGGCAAAGAAGGAGGGGAAGAGATCCAAGCTCAGCCTCAACCACAGAAAATGCCATTTAGCACAGAAGACAGACTACTGTGAATTTAATTGTTGATCACATTATTTCACTCCCCTGTATACGATTGTACATTCACAGCCTTGTTGTGGGCTGAGTACACTTCCCTGCCCCTTGACTTTGGCTTGACTATGTGACTTCCTCTGACTAACAGGATGTCAGTGGACATGACTGTAGCAGAGGTCGAAATGTGCTTGCAGAGTTTGGTGTAGACCTCCCTTGTGCATCTGCCAAAGACATGAGAAGAAAATGGTCTGGCTTGCCACTGCCCTATCAACCTGGCACTAAAGTGAGACACATGGGATAGCACTGGACCTCACCTGCAGCCAGAGCCAAGACCAGCCAAATGACCCACTGACCCATGAGCAAGAAAGAGAAATATTTATATTTAAGCCACCAATATTTCAAGGTTGTTTTTAATGCAGCATTGTTGTAGCATGAGATGACTGATACACAGTGGTAAGATACTTTCACACCAAAGGATTCTGGTGAGTATCCCATGAATATCAGTTTCCTGCATTTACCAAAGACAAAAAGCATATACATTCTTGTTGACTTGACTGAGGCTCCCATGCAGGACATGCCAGAGCCGAGGGTCCTCCAGCCCTCTCACCCATCATAGCCTTCAGTCAGGTTTAATGAACTGCTCTTCTATTTGTCTAATGTCACTGTTTTCCCCAACTCGGCTATGCAGTACCTGGGCTGTCTAGGAAAACCCATTACCTCTATTAGTCTGCCAATAGCAAATCAGTAGAATTGCTTGTTCCTTAATTGATAGAATATACTCTCCTCTTCCTGATAGATTACCCTGGTCTAACAGCTCCAAGACTGATTCCCCAGTGTCCAACTACCATCCAATCCAGAGCAATTGGTTTATACTTTCAGTAATAAATCCTAACCTATCAATACATAATAGCTCTTCATAATCAACATCCACAGATTCTGTCTGGGTTCAGAAGCAACCACCAGCTACTTTTTACATGCCTATAATTAGCAGTGGCCAGATGATGTTTGTGCATCTTAGCACAATACTTCTTCCCCGTCTCATAATGATAACACATTTTATATAAATCCAAGCTGATTTAATTCCCTTGTCAGAGTATGGAGCTATAAAAATATTTGTGCATGTGTAATGGTCTGTAAATCACAATAGTTTGGCTGACCAAAGTACTGCGGTGAGAGAATCCAGTTCTACCTCTCCAGAAGGCTGACTATGGGCTGGTGCAAAAGGATTGTCTCATACTGATCAGCAAGATGGCCAGCTGGAAGAGGTAATGCACATCATTTATTAAAGTTCTGTCGATCTCAGTGGATTTTGCAAGCTTATGAAGATCTCCTCTCCATCTAAGAGCAACCAGTCTTGGACCAAAATGTAGAGCCCACTAATGTTTAAGACCATAAGGGTACCAACATACAGACAACCTTTGGGGGAAAGGAAGCATTTACATTAAAAGGGGATGGTGGGGAGGAGGGATTAGCATAGCCAAATGCATGGTCCTTAAATGCCCCTTGCAAGCAAGTTCACCAGCCACGAGGAAAAGAGGGACAAGAGTGTCCCCTTGCTTCTTATAAATTAAACTTCACAAAAGAAAGCCAGTGAGAGAAAGGGAAGAGAAAGTGCCCTAAACAAGGTAATAAAACTATAAACTTAATGAGGGCCAGTTTACGGCTTTGCAGTCTCTCTACTTTATAATGTGCCCTTATGAGCCAGCCTGTCAGGATAATGTAATTGAGAACTTGCTATAAAACATATGTTTAATGGAGCCAGGGGCCAAGGAAAACACTGTATCATTGTAATAAGCAGCCTGGTAAGTAAAATGATATCTTTTAAAGGTTAAAATAGAGTTGCTTTCAGAACTGGGCCAGTCTTCTTCTTCAAATATTGCTTCGCTAATGATTTCTTCACTTCACTTACAAAATGCATCTCTGAGGAGATTTGTTACAAATGTGATCCCTGCCTGGGAAGTAAACTGCTCACCATACAGAAGGCTCGGGTATTTATTCTCCAGTTTTATATAACTGGAGAATGATGTTAAAATTGGCAAATGCATCTGAGGCACACCAGGCCACAGGATTTTTTTTTAATCCACTCATTGTCCAATGCAGTTCAACTTGAAAGAGATACAACAGAGAAAAGATTGATCCTTTGTGGCCTATTCTCTTTCCAGAAGGTAAAAGCAATTCCCATCAACAGAGCCCAGTGCTCCACGGGGTCATCTCCATTCTGCTCTGGGGAATTCATTGCTTATCAGGGCATTAATATTTTTAAAAAATAAGAAAGAAAGGGGGAAAAATGAAAACCAATTCTGGGATCTGGAAGGCCCCACCTGTTCAAGGCCCATCCCTGGTCTAAAGCTAGTACTTGCTGACCTCTAAGATCATCCCTTGGGGAACAAATAGATGAGCTTCTTCAATAGTAACCTTGGAGATTGGTCCTTCTTAGGCTTTGGGGTTGGCACGTTAAGAAAAAACATTCAAATCCACCCATTCTGCCCAATTCTACCGGCTGTAGTTTGTTTTTGTACGTGGGGGTGGGAGTCCAGTGAACTGCACAACTGTTAAGAGGAACAACAGCCTGGCTCCTGCTGAGAAAACTCAAGGAGGCAGCATGGTCTTCTCAGAGGAGCTGATGATTCTCTGTGTGACACTGGGTGTTTCACATCACTTCTCTGGACTTAGTTAAAGCACCTGTGAGAAAAACGACTTGGATAGGAGGGATTGACCTAGCAGGTCTCTGAGTTGTTTCAACTCTAATGAACTATGATTGAGTAGAATAACAAAGTTACATGCCAGAGAGACCACTAAATGGCCTTTAGTATTTGCCCTCCCTTTTCTTTTACGGTAGTAAAACTCCCGAGTTTTAGCTGAGCGCATTGCTGCCCAGAATAAAGTCTACATTTCACAGTCATTCTTGCAGTTAAGTGTGACATATGACTAAGTTCTGACCAATGAGATATAGGCAGAGGTGTCATGAGTCAAATTCCCCAAGAACCTTCCTTAAAAGACAATTCACACGTGTTCTTTCCCACTTGATATATCATGCTGCCTGGAAGATAGATGCAATGGCTGGAGTTCTTGCTGCTATTTTGGACCATAAGGATGAGAGTTACACCTAGAGATAGTAGACCAGAGAGCTGTAAAGGGGCTGCACCCTGAGTTCTTCATCTAGCTGAACCCTTATATCAGCCCTGGATTGCCTACCTACACTCCTATGAGCAAGACAGTTTAGAAGTAAACTATCATATTTTAGACACTGTTATTTGGAGCTCCATTACTTGCAGATTATCTATACATTATATGCATAACTATATGCATATAACTAAATATGCATATATTTATATATGCATATATAACTACTTTACTCATATATAACTAAATTACTCATTCCACAAATATTGACAATGCACATGTATAGTAGTCATTCAACAGAATGATCTTTTGAAAACACAATACACATTATATCACTTCCATGCTTAAAAGCCTTCAGCACCTCCTATTACCTATAGAATGAAATCCAAACGCCTTCTCTGCCCTGCAAGGCCCTCCTTCCTCAAGCCTCTGTCTGACCAAATCCTGTACCTTTTTCCACCATGGCCCAGTGTTGCCCCAAGCACACATGTCTTCTTTCCATTTCTGTAAACTTTCAAGTTCATTCTGGCTTTGGGGATTTTATAGTTGCTATTTGATTTTCCTGAAACACTTTTGTCCAATTCTTTGCATGGCTGATTTGCTCTAATCATTTCTGCCCAAAAGTCACCCCTTAGAGAAGCTTCCCTTAAGCAGCCCGTCTAAAGTAACTACACATATATATGCACACACACACATACACACACACTATACAGAGTAATTTTCCACTCCATCATTTTATCTTCTCCAAAACACTGATATTATTCCTTTATCTAGTGTGTTCTATTATTATATAGCCATGAAAACAAAGACCACAATTTTCTTCACTGCATCTGAGAGCCTAGAATGATGTCTGGCAAATAAGTGAGCATTCAGTAAACATTGATTAAATGAATGGGTGATTCAGAGCACTGTGCTTGGAATGGGGGAGGGAAGGGTGGGTAAGAAAGAAGTAAAAATGTCCCTCTGGCCCAAACAATAGCACAGATATGGTTATACAGGTCCACAAACCCTTGGCCACATATTGCTTTGGAGTTAAGAATTTTTTAATTTTAGAAAGATAACTTAGTGCATATATCATATAGCACCCCAAGTAGGGTTAAGTAGGGTTTGGGACAGTACCTCATAATAAAACATGTTAATATTTTTGTGGAAAACATAGAATATTGACACTAAATACAATAAAGACGGAAAATAGCCTTTTGTCAGCTCATGACAGGTTTGGCCATCAAATGCAGGTCATATCTTCCTGTCAACAATTATGGAGAAAAAAATTTAATTTTAAGAACTTTTTGGATTTCAGATTGCAAATAAAAGACTCTGAGCCTGTACTTAAAACATCATTAGAGAGACTTCTAGAAGACCTTGATACATCTTACCAGTGACACCTACACAACCCTTTGAACATAAATGTAATAAATGCAGAGTTATCTTTCATTTTTCTTATTCAAGCCAGCCCAATTGCTTTCTCTTCAAAGAATATATTTTATTATGCCTAAAGATCCAAGGATATTTAGAAAAGTAAATATTTGTGTAACTAGTAATTTGGTGATCATGAAACCACCCAAAAGGCTTAGAGAATGGGGACAAACAAGTGACTAGGAGAGTAGTAGCTCACATTTATTGAGCATTCAATATATGCTAGCCCCGTTCTAAACACTGCTCCTGTATTCACTCATTCAACCTTCACAAAAATGCTAGGAGTAGGCACTATTATTTTCTTCACTTTCAAAGTGAGACCACTGAGGCCAGAGAAGTTAAATAGCTCATCCAAAGTCACAGAGCTAATAAGAGGAAGGGTCAGAACACAAACGCAAGGAATCTGGTACCAGAGCCTGTGCACCTGACTACCTCCCTGAACAGTTTCACTGGCGAGTGATTTTGTTCAGGAATCATGAATCGAACATTGCAGGTGAATGTACTGTTACAGTTCCTTCTCCTTCTCCAGTCCCAGCGTGTCTACCCACCCAGCCCCTTAAGTCCTAGCCAAACATGACAGAAAAGGACACAATTGGGCATTCTCAGTTTGGAGATGGCTGCAAAGGAAAATGAAGGGGTGAGTAATCAGAGTCAGACAAAGGGAAAGGGCAGGGTAAAAGGTGAAGCATAAACTAAAGGGAACACAGCGGGGTTCCAGAGGCAGATGAAGTGGGGCCAAGAGAAATGAGACTAGAGATAGGAGGGCTAGGGCTTCCACAGCCAATTCCTGGCAGTCGGGCCAGCAGCCCCTTTGGCACCCTGGCCTGGGCTGCCATGAGCTTGCTTGATTTTTTTGGGTCAACTTAGCAGACCCACTGTCTTTCATCCCTCAGCTATATTATTCTTTCCCTATACAAGGAGAGTAGCTGCTCAGCTTCACAATCTGTGTGCAGCATTGAACCAATGTTTATTAGCTGTTTATTATGCTATGCTGCCACTGAAGATACAAAAATGAATAAGACAGTCTTTACCCTACAAGATCTAACAGTATCCCATGGAGGACTGACTCTATGTACATAAAACAATAAGGTGTTATCTTCCATTCATTCAACAAATTATCTACTGACCATCTGCTCTCTGACAGGCATTAGGCACAGAGCAGAACCAGGAGTGGCAAAGTTGCATGAGGACAGGAGCCAAGCAGGAATGAGCTCACCTGCCCAAAGGACCAGGTACGTTAAAAAAAGGGGTTGGGTAGGAGGGAGGGGACTGTGACAACCTGGAAAGGCATCATCTTTCAGATGCTACTCAGGTCCATCCAATTGCTCCATCCAGGAATGCAGACCCAGGTTACCAAATCATCTGCGTTTTCAGAAGAATCCAAATATCAGAACTTTTCTGTGAAATCTTCCAATGTTTAAATGTTGGCAGCAAATTCAAAGTATTTTTTAACACTGTACAACCTAACAAAGCAGGTCTATAGGCCAGCATGTTGTAGCCTTCTGAAAATATTTGTAACACAGAACCTCACTAAGTGTGGCTGACCCTGTCACCCCTTGTAGCTTCCCCTCAGCCCACTAGAAAGACCACCTCTTCCCTCACTCCCTAGGCTCACGGCCCTTCGCCCCTGCACTGCCCTTCCCCAGGGCCTTCTCCCCATCCCAGTAGTCCCTTCTCCCAACCGACTATATGTTCCACCTCTGTCATCTGCATCCTTTACTCCTAGACAGCCTGCTTCCTTCCAAAGAGTGTGGTCCAAAGGCCCTAACCATGGCCTCCTAGAAATCCTTCCTGTATTCCATCATTCCGGCCTCTTCTGCAACTGTTTTCGCACTCAGATGAGGGAAGTAAAAAAACTAATTTAACAGAACTCAACCCAGCTGGTTAGGGAAAAATGAAACCATATAATCCACATATTAGTCGTTCATAAGATGGGGCTTGTGGCTTTTTGTATGTGTTCATCTCTCCCCACCAGCAACTTTATTGCCCCAAGGAGCTAGATCTATTCTTCTCACAAAAATTTATGGATATTTTGAGTTTTAAACTGTTCTCTTCCATCCGTCTAATCCCTTCTTCCTTTGAAGTTAGGAGACCCCAAACCATACTTCTTTCTAGGGCTGGGATACATTACAAGCTAAAAGGTCAGTGATCATTTGTAAGCAATAAGAAAATACATATTATAAATTATATATATACACACACACATACACACACACACACACGTACACTTTCTAAGTGTTACTTTTTAAAAGATCTGTTGGGAAAAATAACTTCCATAGGTTTGTTATCAAAATCTCAAAAGATGTTTTCATTTTTTTAAAAACCTTAAGCTTTTGTTACAAAGATATGAAACATCATAAAAACGATTGCAGGTGACTAGCCAGTCTTTTGTTATATCTCTAAACATAAGACAAACAATAATGTGGGGATTTTTTTCTTTTAAGAAAAAGTTCAGTATTAGTCACAGTAAGCCTCAACATATGGGGATAGGTGCCGGGCGGAGAAGGGGGTGGGGAGCCCACTCGTAGTTTTTTGAACCTTTAAAACAGAAAAAATATGTATCCCTGCTTTCTGTATATGCACATAATGTAAAATTTCATCAACCACAATATTTTAAAAGACAGAAATCATGAGATATATCACATCTAAATGGAAATATCATCTGAGGAAGGCACCATTTATCAACATCACTTTGAAATGCAGTGGAGGATGTGATGGCATTATGTAGATCTCAAATATCTATGGGTGAATGAAATTGGGTAACCTTAGCAACCCCAGGTACATCCATGCAGCTATAAATCAAATGTCAGCACTCTGCTCTCTCTATGCACAAAATAAAGAAATAATTCTTTGAAATATTCATAAAGCTATGCAGTGTATTATTTTGTAAGTCTGTCCCCATTATGCATTTTTGAATCTAACTAAAAAAATAGACATAACATTTGCATAGCATACCACCCGCACCCACCCACCCACCTACCAACCGATGTCCACATGAGCTTCTAGAAACAGGCAGACCTACAGTATATACTAATGGCCATTGCAGAACTCTAGTTCTTGTGTGTGAGAAGGAAAGGGAATTTTATACATGGGCAGCTAGTCTGACAGCAACCCAAAAGGTTTCATATTGATTATTCCATTAAAAAAATAACAACTAAATAAGATATGAGAATTTTGGTAAAAGTGTCATGATATAGGTACATTTTTGTATGTGTGAAAGTAATATATTCAATATTTCACTCTCTGAAACTGGAAGAGATTTGCTTTAAAAATAAATAAATTCTTACAGGCAAGAAAATATACTAGTCTTCTAATAGGGAGTATCTTGTCAATGTGGGGTTGTTAACATATAGCCCAAAATAAAGACTTTTATTTCATTTACACTTAAGATTTTTTTCTCTGATAGTTTAGTTTATTTTGGGGGGGTATTTTTTATATAAATACATTTATTAGTGCCTCGTTTAAAAAATTCTGTCCCTATCTTTTCCTGGAACAGGCAGTGCAGTGCCTGAACATCGTAGTATCTGTGATGGATTCCAAGTGCCATGAAACCATAAGAGCTGTGATGTAGGTCTCAGTCGAATTCTAAATCACACACAGGTAAATATGCTGATCCTACGTAAAGAAGACCAAAATATCCATATGTTGACTAATTGTTTTGCTATAAAAGTTTTATAAGCACTTACAGCTTAAAATATCCAACACAACTAACCAGTTGAGTCATCTTAATACATTTAAGTGGCTGCTGTAAAAAAAAAAATGCTGCTTTTCATGGACAATTAGCATAGGTGTCATTTTACAAATGAGTTCTCTTCACTTTAAATACTTCAAAAGTGGCACCAAACAGACAAGGGGTTTAAACCAGGAATTAAACAAACCATTCTAAGGGAAATCATCTCGTTTATCCTTAATCTGTTTTTTTTTCCAAGTTACCATCCTCTTCAAGCTGTATTAATTGTTCTGGACCTACAGCACATGCTTCAGTGAAAATAAATTACTTTATTTCTATTACATCACTAATGGCTGTGTGACTTAATTTCATTAGCTCGAACCTGTTGAGAGTGTACAGATTTCCATAGCAGGACGCACTTAAAATGAAAAGATTCTTTCGATTCTCAATTAACGGAATCGTTCTCTTTCAACTGAAATGAATGTTATTGAAACCAATTAGCATAGACTGGAAAATCTCTCACTAATGAGGGGAGTGTGGGTGAGTAAACAGCAATGAAAAGATGAAATTAGAGGAGAGCCTCTTCTCTTTGGCCTGAATAATTACATGCTTAGTTGCCTAATTGTCTGGTGAAAAGCACCGCGGTGATAGTAACAGATTGCCATGTTCATTAGGCAGCAAAAGGCCACCTGCTGCTAAGCTTCATTTTCCTGCAGTCGATATACACGTGTTTATCCCTGGGGATTGATATTTGGACACAACACTAGCTGGGAAAAGCAAATGAGCTTGCCAATATGCTGCAATATTGTGTCCTTTATGCCAAGATACAGAAGCTTAATATGTCAAATAGAATGAATAAAACCAACAGTGATAACGAAGTTTATGAGGAAGCTGACCTTAGAACAGGCTCAGTGTAGAACTCTAAACTGTGTCGAGTTCAACCTTTCAGTACAGATGTTCTTTTCTGGCCTGAACGGCTCCAAATTATATAGTACAAAAGATAAATTACAACGGTTAGGGCCTTGGTGATATTTTAGACAATGGTATAGTGAGAGCATGCAATGTAACTGTTAAAATTGAAAACAAATGTTCAGTGCAAAGGCAGAGATGTGTGTGAGAGAAACGGCACTATTCCTATCGCCTGGCTGCAGGCAGAAGATCAAAGAGAAGCCCTTTTGTTCACCGTCTAGCCTCCTTCCAATCTCCTTCATTTCTTCAGGTTCCCCGTCTCCAGTTGTTTTCATGCTTCCTCCAGCCAGCCGGTATTATCTGTTCCACACATTCTGCTTGTCCTCTGTCACATCATCTCTGATCGGCTATCGGTCTGAGAAGCTAAGAAAGCACAGTCTGGTTTTCTAAAGTCATGCTTCTTTTGCAGGCATTATCGTTTCCATCCTGGTTAATGTTGGAAGGAGCTTCAACATCCTAACTCTTGCCCTTGCTAAACTGGGTATTTTCTTAAAAATGAATTCAGGGAAATTGATCAGGAGCCTCTCCACACTCACATAGCAGCACCCTCTGTCAGATGGAGCAGAATAATTGAGCAATAAGGCACCTAGACTGCCTGGAGTAGAAACGCAAACCCTCAGCCCTCAGACTGGATGGGACCTACGGACATGTTTACCTTCTACTCTTTTTAAAATCTATTTATGCTACTTGCCAACATTTAAAAATCAGGAGATTTAACATAAACAGCTACATATCTGGCTTTTCGTAACCTTCTTGAGGACTTGGAAACACTGACCTCCATCCCAACGTGGCAACAATCAACAGGACAGCGCTAGTCATGAGCTTTCAATTTGCCAAAATCCCCACCACGCCCTATGTAGTCAGTATTGAGGTAGAGTACCAATTGCTATTTATTATTGTTCTTGCACTGTTGTTATTCTTATAAAGACATATTAGTTCCTAGTAGCCATATCTTTCTCAAATGTGGGGGAAATAGGTCAGGAAGGCCATATATCTTCTGAGAAAAATTCATCTTATAGCTGGCCTGCTTCACTCATTCTTGCCTACCTTGCTTCTGCAGGCCTTTCAGCTCGTGACTCTGAAGGCAGTCATTGTTCAAAAAAAGAAACTGAGTCTCAGAGAGAGAATGTGAGCTGGGACTAGATTCCAGAGCCTCCAACAATGGTCTTCCTGCTATACAGGGTCGCCTCTGTCATACCAGAATATAGAATCCTGAGAATTAAAAGGTGTGATTCCTACCCTCAAGGAGCATGTCAAGATGCACACATTAGAAAGCATGAAAGAAACACAAGACAACCCAAGGAACACATATACCATCAAGGGATAGATTGTTGTCATAATATACACACTATGGGCATCAAAAGAGGTGTGAAAGCTGGCAAGGGGAGAGAAGGGAAGCAGGGAGCTCAGGGAGTTCAGAGTGTAAGTGGGGACTTCCCCTCTACCCTTTCAATTTGGGAGTGGAAGGAAAATCCAAACTTTGGTGTTGGTTGAAATGTGAATCATCTCAACAGAAGAAAGAGCCTCTCGGTGGGCACTTGCTGAGACCAACCACACCATGCATCTCAGGAAAAGGTGGCTTTAGGGACCAGGCCTAAGGAAACATTCTTGTGATAAAACCATCACTGCCCAGGTCCCGGAGGAAGCCCAGCTTTCCCACGGAAGATCACAGAAACCCCAGCAGAGACAGAATTCTATGCTCTGTAGTCCTCAGGATCCCAAATTTTAAAATCCTTTCAGACTCATCAATCAACACTTGCTTTGCAATTCCAAATGTTGATGCATGTGAGCCTGTGTTGGTGAAAGCAATCCAAGGTAATGGGCTAGAAACAAAATCCACATTTTGGTCAGCAACAGGAATGCCCAGCCTCAGTAATTTCATCAATCTATGTTGTCCCAAATTATGTCAAGGGGTATTGAAAATCTTCATGATAAATTTTCCCTTCTAAAAACTATTGAAGCACACATTATTTTGTTTTTTTGTCCCAGATTTCTTATTTATTTGCAGGGTTTGTGGGGTTTTTTCAACAAAGGTAAATTGCATTACCTAGAATTTTAAAAGAGCTTCATTTCATAATTTTGTTATTTATTACACTAGTAATACATGTATGTTTTTAAAAATGAATCAATACAGATAAACAAAAGAAAAACTGTTATAAGTCATTTGTCATCACTATTCAGAAATAAATACTATTAAGATTTTGATGTATAATGTTCCAGACTTTTCATGTGTGTGCCTGTGTGTATATTCACATATAGATTTTTTTGCTTTCTTTCCAATTTTTTAAATATAAGAATAATACAACCATTTTTGAGTACATGAGTTTTGGAAAATAGAGAAATAATTTTTAAATCACCTATAATCCTACTACTTTACTAACTACTTTTAGCATTTTGGAATGTTATTTCTAACTTACTGGGTCTTATTATTATAATTTTTTAAATTTTAAAATAAACTTTATTGTGTATATTTATGTTACGGGATACATATAGATAGTAAAATGGTTACATAGTGAGCCCATTGCTCAGTATAAAATGGCTACTATAGTGAAGCAAATTAACATATCCATCATCTCACATAGTTACCCTTTTTTGTTTTGTTTTGTGGCAAGAGCAGCTAAAATGTAGTCATTTAGCAGGAATTTCAAATACAGTACAATTTTGTTATCTATAGTCCTCATGTTGTACATTTGATCTCTAGATTTGTTCATCCTACATATCTGCTACTTTGTATCCTCAGACCTACATCTTCACATTTCCCACCACCTCACACAACCTTGCACCTGATAACCACTGTTTTATTCTCTACCTCTGTATATTTGACTCTTTTTTTTTTAGATTCTACATATAAGTGAGATCATGCAATATTTTTCTTTCTATGTCTGGTTTGTTTCTTTTAGCATAATGTCCTCCAGGTTCATCCATGTTGTGGCAAATGGCAGGATTTCCTTCTTTTTAAAGGTGGAATAATATTCTTTTGTATGTATACACCAAACTTTCTCTATCCATTCATCCACCAACAGACACTTAGGTTGTTTCCATGTCTTGGCCATTGTGAATAATGCTGCAATGAACATGGCAGTACAGATATCTTTACAAGGTGGTGATTTCATTTCCTTTGGGTATATGCCTAGATTGCTGGGTCATATGGTAATTATATTTTTAATTTCATTAGAAATCTACATACTGTTTTCCACAATGGCTACACCAATCTACATTCCCACCAACAGTGAACAAGAGTTCCCTTTTCTCTACACCCTCACCAATATTTATCTTTTGTAAGTTTTGATAGTAGCCAATTTTTTTCAATTTTAGTTTAAAATGCCGAAAACACAAAAAAGTAAAAATTATCTTTAATCCCACCTCCAGGAGTAACCCTTATTAATAATCAGATGTTTACCTTTCCCAAATTCTTCCTGAATTTATACAAATGTATTTTTTACAAAAAAAGTGATCATACTTTATATGTTGTGTTGTCATTTGCTTATTTTTTGCTCAATAATAGTGACGCTCAATTCAATAAATATATAGCCACATTAGCATTCTGAAATATTTGCAGATTATTCCACTGTAGAACTTCACCCTATTGCCAAGCAGTTAAGCTGTTTCCAATTGTTCACTATTATTTTTTAAAATCCAATATAAACGTCCTTGTACATACATCACACACATATCCAATCATTTCCTTTAGAATATATTTCTAAAAACAGATTTGCCAAACCAAAAGGTATGTCCTCCAATAATTTGGGTCTGACAATGCCTTTTCCCCTATCCCCTGGTTATACTGGCCGTCATCAATCCCACAGTTGAACATGGTTTGTTTTGTTTTTAATTTGCATTTCTTTGTTTAAAAGTAACATCAAACTTTTTAAATTGTTTATTAGCTATTTTATTTCTTTATTTAATTGTCAGCTCAAGTCCTTAGTGCATTTTTCTGTAAGAGAGATAATCATTCTGGCATTTACTTGAGAGAGTTCCTTATCTTCACATTTTGTCATATGCAGCAACACTTGTCCCAGTTTATCATTTGTGCTTTGACTTGGTTTCTACTCTATTTTGCTATGCCACAGTTTTAAATATACCAATATCAACCTGTCCCTTCATGGTTTCTGCCTGCAGTCACGATCTGAAAGTCCTTCTCTACCCTGAGATCATAAAAACCATGAAATCATGGTTTTCATCTACAATTTCTTCTAAACATTTTTATCATTTTACCTTTTACTTTTAAATCTTTAATCCACATGAATTTATTTTTGTTTAAATATGAGATAGGAATATAACTTTATTTTTTCCAGAGTGAGTCAGTTTTCTCAACACCATTTATTTAGTAACATATCCTCCCACTGACTTGAAATAACATTGATTTTATTATATTATTAGATACACTTCAGTCTCTTTCTAAACTTTCTAATCTATCCCACTGTCTGTTTACTATTACACCAAGACCATTACACCAGTTTTAATTTATTGAGCCGTTATAATTCATAGTGATTCCTGATTAAATACCCTGTTCCCTAACAAATAAATCTTTATAAAAAATTTTTTTCTGGCTATTTTGGCATATTTGTTTTTCAGATGAACTTCAGAACAATTTTTCAATATGCTACCTTTAAAACACGCCCCATTTAGGTTTTGACATAAATTATATTAAGTGTAATAGATTAATTTAGGAATACAAATTCAATTTTAAAATTAAAATGCATCACAGCAAAACTTCTGGGATAAATTGGGATGTTAAAGAAAAAACAAAAGAACTGTACATTGTATCAGAGATTTCAATACTTTGAAGGAATTTTATTATTAGTTTAGTGAAGTGTTTTATGGATGAGAAAACTTAAGGCACAAAACTATAGTTATGATTCTCCTATTACAGATGAGAAAACTGACTCAAAATAAGGCAACAGCCACCACCACCACAAGAATAGCTAACATTTGATGAACACTGACCCTATAGCAGGTTGAGTGTTTCACATACATTATCTCATTTTTTCCTTTTATTTGAAGAGAAGACTTGATTCCTTTTACCTTCAAAATTGCTGTAAGTAATTTATGGGACAGCAGACAGGTACCAACTTTATTGAGGGGCTCTTGCCAGACAGAAACCAATAGCAATTTAAGCCCATTCCAAACTTCAAATCAATTTTTTTTTTTTAAAGAGGAGATACATTCTTTATCTCTGCTGGCTTAAGATTATGTAAACAGAATTTATGTGCTCAGTGACCCCACTTCATTGATTTCACAGGGGTAATTCCTATGTAAGAATGAGCCATTTCTCTAATATATTGAGTAAATGCTTCCATGACAGCATATTTTCTCCATTCCTTTAATTAAATGGACAATTAATTGAAGTGAAAAGGAGTTTCTCTGCAATAGATGATCCATCCTCAACTTTCTTTGTATCTTTTATTTTTTAAAAAAATTAGCAACAGTAAAGGAGCAAACTATAAGTATCAATCCTAAAACTCCCCTGAAAATGTGCCTGGGTGATATTGGAGGAGGGGTCGGTGACTTGCACAAAGAGACTCAGCAACTCCCTTCCCACAGTGTTCATCTCAACACTTTGGGAGGCATTGTGGCGTCATAGAAAAAGCCCCAACTT
Source organism: Daubentonia madagascariensis (assembly GCA_023783475.1). Lineage (NCBI taxonomy): Eukaryota > Metazoa > Chordata > Mammalia > Primates > Daubentoniidae > Daubentonia > Daubentonia madagascariensis. The sequence continues at coordinate 23,610,905 of JAKFHU010001670.1, forward strand.
GAAGCCTCACTGAGCAGTCAGTGTTTGGGCTCACCGAGAACCAACTCTCCTTTATCAGGAGGGTCATTCCTGTTGTCTGAGACTTGAAGGCTGACGTATGCAAAGGTGAGGAAGAAAGGAGACACCCGGCCACCACATCAGTCTAATGGGCCCTGGCAATCAATGGGGTGGCAGGGTCACAGCCAGGTCACTATCACATTCAACTCCCTGGGCAAATTCCTCCTTGACTCAAAGGTTAGCCCTGTGCTTACTTAATTGATGAGAGGCCATAGAAGGCAGCGGGTGTGCATGAGGGCTTGGGAGTCAGCCAGCCAGTTTGAGTCCTGAGTCCTGGCTGCCCTGCTTAGCTTCTCCAAGCTTCCATTTACTCTTCAGTGCAGCAAAGGTAACAGCCCTACCTCATACAGCTATTGAAAGATTCTGTGAAAAACAACATGTATGCTAAGTGCCTGGCACATCGTAAGAACTCAATAAGTGGGAGCTATTATTGTGTTTCTCCGTAGGAAGTAAGACTTGTTTTTAATCATTTTCATGTGAAAAGTAATACTTCATTTATCTTAAGTCCATTGCTAAGGGAACGGTAGAATCTCAGAATTGAAAGGGCCTTGAGAATTACTTAGTCTTTCTTTTATGCTATGTCCTCAAAACTTTAAGGTAAAAATATAGCTTTCATAGATAATGAGCAAGCAGCCCCAATGCAGGAAGCTCAAATAACCCTCATTTTATACTGTGCAAAATCACAATCCCAACCATTTTGAGTAAAAACCCTGACCAATTCTAACAAAATTTTCAGGCTCAATAACAGTTGACTTTTTGTAAATTTCTTTATCTTTATATTACTGCCTTCAGTATGTTAACCCTACCACATATAAACTATTATAAAGAAGGCAGCCCACTTTCAGAAGACATATCTGCATCTGCCAAAGTGGCTTCAGGAAAGGAAACCTCACACCACACCAAAACAGTGGCTAAATTGGTTATATAAATGTATATGTGAGTGGAGGCACCGTGGATTCACCCAAGGCCACCTATATAATTTGGGGGTACAGCGCAAAATGAAAATGCAAGGCCCTTTGTTCAAAAATTATTAAGAATTTCAAGAAAACCACAAGGGCATTTCACCAAGCTCGTAGCCCTGTGTAGCCACACAGGTCACATGCCCCTGAAGCCAGCCCTGGATGTGCACTCACATATGGCTCTGGGACTTAGAACGGGCCTGCGTGTAAAAGGTTTGTTAGTGCTACAGATCGGCAGGAGGATTGTAGCAATTGGAACACATCTTCCTATTTGTCAACTGCGAAAGCACTAACAATAAACTAGACTCATTGGCTTTGTCCAGATTGAAACTGGCTTTTGTTCAGAATTGAATCAAGCTAAGATGAACTCAACTTAATGATTAAGTCCCCATCCTAATTTCTGCTTAGACACTAACTCTGATTCTTCCAGCCTCAGAATAAAATGATACACAAGTAATGCAAATACCATTTTACTTGTTTGGAGAAACCCTATAAAACTGACAAAAAATTTGTCACTAACCTTTGAAGGAATTTTATGGCTTTAGCCAAACTGAATATCCAAAATATCTGTAAGTCTGAAGCTAAGGCCAACATAGTTTAAGGCCCAATTAGTAAACGGACTACAACAATTACCTAGGTTGGTTTTATTATAATTGATGAATAGATGATTAGGTAGTTTACTATATGGTATTCCTAACAGTCTAATCTGATTTATGGGAATTATGACTATTAATGTTTGCTTTGGGGAGATATATATGAAATATAGGTTCAGTGAAATTCCCCAGTCCACATACTGGAAGATGTTGAAAAATTCAACTAAAGGGAGCTGAATTTAAATCTTAATTAAAATTATTCTGAGTCATGAAAACAAATGACATGTACAAATGACAAAGATAAGCATTATATTAAATCTAAACTGATGCCAGGGCAGGTATTTTTATTTGATTTTGTCTGAAAAACTTTCATTTCAGATATGATTATTCTAAAAATGTAGTTCTACTAAATTAAGAAGAGGTAAATTACATAAGTTTAGTCTAAGAATAATGAAAGTAAAGAAATAGAAAATAGCACTGTCCATATAAGTCTAATCACATGTTGTTTATTTGTTTGTTTTGTCTGTTTATTTGTATAAAATTTAAGGGGTACAGTGCAGTTTTGTTACATGGACATATTGCATAGTGGTGAACTCTAGGCTTTTAACATGACCATCACCCAAATAATATATATTGTACCCATCAAGTAATTTCTCATCCCTCACACCCCTCACACCCTCCCATCCTTCCCAGTCTCCAATGTCTTTTATTACACTCTCTATGTCCATGTGTATACATTATTTAGCTTTCACTTATAAGTAAGTACATGTGGCATTTTATCTTCTGTTTCTGAGTTGTTTCACTTAAGATAATGGCCTCCAGTTCCATCCATGTTGCTGCAAAAGACACAATTTCATTCTTTTTTATGGCTGAATAATATTCCATGGTATAAATATACCACTTTTTTTATCCATTCATCCATTGGTGGACACTTAGGTTGATTCCAAATCTTTGCTACTGTGAATAGTACTGAGATAAACATACAAGTGCAGGTATCTTTTTCATACAATGATTTTTTTTCTTTTGGGTAGGTACCTAGTAGCAGCATTGCTGGATCAAATGGTAGTTCTATGTTTAGTTTTTTGATAAATCTCCATACTGTTTTCTGTAGAGGTTGTATAACACTAATTTACATTCACACTAACAGTGTATCAGCATTCCTCTTTCTCTGCATCCTCGCCAACATCTGTTATTTTTTGACTTTTTAATAATAGCCATTCTGACTGGTGTAAGATGATATCTCATTTGGTTTTAATTTGCATTTCTGTAATGATTAGTGATGTTGAGTATTTTTTTCATATGCCTGTTGGCTATTTGCATGTCTTTTTTTGAAAAATGACTGTTCATGTCCTTTGCCCACTTTTCACTGGACTTTTTGTTTTTTGCTGTTATTGTTGAGTTGTTTGGGTTCCTTGTAAGTTCTGGATATCAGTCCCCTGTCAGATGTATAATAGCTACAAAAAAATACTCAGGAATATATTTAACCAAGGAGGTAAAAAATATCTACAAGGAAAACTACAAAACACTGATAGAAGAAATTGTAGATGACATAAATAAATGGAAAAATATTCCATCCTCATCCCATGGATGGGAAGACTTACTGTTGGTAAAATGACTATACTGACCAAAGCAATCTGTAGATTCAATACAATACCTATCAAAATGCCAACATCATTCTTCACAGAATTATTTTTTAAAAACCCTAAAAATCATATGGTACCAAAAAAGAGCTTGACTGGCCAAAGAAATTCTAAGTGAAAAGAACAAAGCTGGAGACATCACATTACCTGACCTCAAATTATACTACAAGGCTATAGTAACCAAAACAGCATGGTACTGGTATAAAAATAGACACATAGATCAATAGAACAGAATAGAGAGCCCAAAAATAAAGTCATATATCTACAGCCAACTAATCTTTGACAAAGTCGACAAAAACACACTGAGGAAAGGACACTCTTTTCAAAAAATGGTGCTGGGAAAATTCGATTACCACGTGCAGAAGAATGAAACTGGGCCCCTATCTCTCACTACATGTAAAAATTAGCTCAAGATATATTAAAGACTTAACTGTGAGATCTGAAACTATAAAAATTCTAGACCCAAACCTAGGAAAAACTCTTCTGGACATTGATCTAGGCAAAGAATTCATGACTAAGACCTCAAAAGCACAGGCAACAAAAACAAAAATAGACAAATGGGATTTAATTAAACTAAAAGCTTCTGCACAGCAAAAGAAATTATCAACAGAGTGAACAGACAACCTGCAGAATGGGAGAAAATATTTGCAAACAATCCTATGTTCTATATAGCAAGCCATGGATGACAATTTATCGTGTGTCTAACCCCTCACACCTTCACACTAGGAAATGCTGATACCCTGTGCCAGGGCTGACGCAGCAGTCCTTTTATCAAGGCATTTAAAACTAACCTCAAAGAATTTTCCTTCTCTGACAACAATTCCTCCAAGTTTAGACTTTAAATGTGGAACATACCACCTGTGTTATCCTAAGACCACAGCACCTGGTCTTTTGCTGAAAACTCTGAGATCTAAACTGAGTCCCCACACTTTGAGAGGGAGGCAGTTTTAACCATGCTTGATTTTGGCAGGTGATGGGAACTTTCAAGATTGAGTCCAAACCTAAAGAAAGCCCCCAATTGGATAGACATTATGGGCTCTAAAGAGGCTCCTACGTACCTGTCTATCACCGTTCAGTGGCCCCTGTCTAGAGCCAACTTTGCTTACATGTTTAGCCAGAGTGTGGCCATTATGCAATGGGCAGGACCTCACGGACAGGGCCTTTGTCTATCTTGCTCAGCTGTGAAAGAACTATTAAGTGAGAGAATTAACAAAGACAAAACATTTGTTGAGTCCATACTCTAGGTCAGATCTATGCTATGCACTTTTCAGATACCTTCTCACATTTAATGCTTACTACTCTCTTGTGAGAAAGATTTGAGATATTTCAGATGACTAAGGGTCAGCATGGCTAAGCAGTTTGTCCAAGAACACAAATAGTGACCAAGCTAAGATCAGAGCCAATGTCTTCTGTCCCCAAGACCATGCCCTTTTGATGATTCCACAGAAGAAATTTCTGAGACGGTTTTGTCTTAGAACATCTTATCCCACTTCTGAGTTTTTGAAGTGCAATCATTCCTAATATCGTGTCTAATACCAGTAATATAAAAAAATTAGACTATCAGTTATGAAATCTGTTTGGATGAATTTCCAAATCTATGTTTTTCTAATACATTGAGCAAATAATAGTCAAAGATCATGGTGGAAAACAATGAGATTGAGGTTTATTAACAGCTCCCTTCTACTTGGGAGTCATAACTGTTGAATGATCAGTAAGGAATTACAATAAATCAAACTGAATGAAGTTCCTCCTGTCCGAAAGAAAAAAGATTAAGGAATTCAAATTGGAAAGCCCACTTGTATAGTTTTAATAATAGGCTATAAAAGCACACATGTAATACCTGCCCAAAGCCAAAAGTTTAAGACCGGTATGTGAAAAGAAGTTATGTTCTGATTTACCAGAAAGAAAAATAATGCCACTCCTTTAAATAGATATCCAGTCATTTAGCCAAAGACAGTCCCAAAATCAATGGCAAGGCAACTGCCTACCTATGCCTATGCTTTTATACAAGTACACTCAACCATTGAGGGTAGGAGAGAAAATAATTGCAATCTGTCCTCACATGTTTCTTGTTGCTTAAACAATGTTTTTCTTTTAAGAACAGTGAATCACTCTCCTCTGAAAAAAGAACTGTTTATTTGAGCAGGCTGCATTTCCTTCTCCCTGCCCCATCTTGTCTACGTGCAGGTGTGTGTATACACATATGCATATATACGTATATATACATTATTATTTTTCTAAACCATTTGAGAGTAAGTGGTATACATAATTCCCCTTTACTTGTTAAAACTTCAGTGTGTATTTCCCTTGAACAAGAATTTTATCATACATAACCACAGTATAGTTATCAAAATCAAGAAATTGAACGTTGATGTAATACTCCATGCCATATTCCAGTTTCATCAACTGTTCCAATAATGTCTTTTATAGTTATTTTCCCCCTTGGTTCAGGATCCAACCCAGGATCACACCTTGCTTTCAGTTGTTATGTCTCTCTAGTCTCATTTAATCCAAACCAGTTATTCAGCTTTTGATTTTCTCAATCTTGACATTTTTTAAAAGAACAAACCAGTTACTTTGTAGGATACCTCTCAACTTGGATTTGTCTGGTGTTTTCTCGTAGTTAGATTGACTCAGGCTATGCATTTTTAGCAGGGATATCACAAAAACAGTACTGGGTCCTTCCCATGGGATCATATCAGGAGCCTCATAACGTCGGTTTGTTCCATTAATGGTGATGCTCACTTTGTTCACGTGGTAAGGGTGGCATCTGTCAATTGCTCTGCTGTAATGTTACCATTTTCTTTATATAATTAATGGACAATTTGGGAAGATACTTTGAAACTATCCTTTGAAACTTTGAAAACTATTTCTCATCAAATTTTTACCCATTACTTTCAGCATGTATTAATGATCCTTTCCTGGCAATTACAAAATGGTAGTTTTTTTAACTTTATCAGTCCTCATTCTGTCTACACTTATTAGTTTGATTTCTACTAGAAGGAAGAGCTTTCTCTACCCCCTCCCATTTATTTTTCTATTTATTTATTTATTTATTGTTAGTATAGGCTGATGAATTCTTGCTTTGTTCAACGTGTTATAATCCATTAATATCTTTTTTATGCTAAAATCTACAAATACTTTAAATATGGTGGTAAAAACAAGGGCCACTTCTCAAATATGAAGAAACAAAGACAGCTTTGAATATAAAAGAAATTACTAAGAAAGGAAACAAATTTGTTTTTGATTTTCTGCCTTCCAAAAAGAGCCAAATGTCAATAAAGAAAGCTTAGTGGAAATGTTAAGAATAAGAAAATAAAAACTTATAATACATTTGGGGATGTCCACGATTGTAGCTCTGACATGGGCAGTGCATGGGCAATATATATAGCCAAAGTGTTGTACCCCCACAATATTCTGAAATAAAAAAAAAACTTATAATACAATTGGATATTGACAAGAAAGGGGCCAGCCTTGAAATTATATTCAAGTGCCCATTATCATCTCTGCCGTCATAAAAACGTTCACTCTCTTTGCACTTCATCCTTCTGGACTCTCTTTCAAGGAGGCATAAGGTACACACACACTGTTTTACCAGTTCAATCACTCTCTCACAGACCACTTGCTATGTGTATTCACTGAATTGCTACTGGATATCACACAGTTATAATCACTGTTGGTTTTTTAATTTAATACAGAAAGACATTTGAGATGCCATCATAAGTCTTCCCCTTATGAACACGAGAAAACCAAGTGTAATAGTTCATTCTTCAAATTATTTTTCTTTTTAATGGACATAGTATAGCTTAGATTTCTATTCCTTACTTCTAGATCAGATGTTCTTTATTTTATGAATTTGTAGTCCTGAGATTTAATTTCAATGTTATTGTATATTCAAACTTAACATGGAAGTATTACTATTCTTATTTCTCAAAAGTAGCACCAAAATATTCACCACTATCAATTAAACAGCTAGTGTTTACTGAGCACTTACTATTTGCCAGTCACCCCACCAAGCATTCACATTCATTCTTTCACTCAATTCTTAAAAGAACAAAAGGAAGTGAATTCATATGAGGACGTTGAGGCTGAGGGCCTGAGGCACCTGTCCAATGTCCTGCAGCCTAGTGTATGTCTCAGGCAGGTAATTGTGATGAAGCTCCAGTCAGTCTATCTCCAGAGTCTTGACAAATATGCTGTAAGGCCCCTGTGAGGCATGTAGAAGGAGGGGTTTGTCCTCTGATATCAAAGCCAGAATCCTTGATTCCAGCCTGCCGTGTGACGCTGCACTTCCTGAGCCATACTAAAGAAAACTCACTCCCCAGGATGGGGCTTTAAGCTGGACTGCCTGAACAGCTCAGGCTCCAAACCTCAGGTTTATCTCAGATGCGTCTTTCTCCCTCTCCTTCCCTTCCTCCTCACCATATCCAATTAGGCACCAAATCCTATCAATTCTGCCTCCAAACTGTCCCTTAGATCCATTCTCTCCTTTCTACTGACACTCTGCTAGTGACACCACTCACTACTCACCTCCCTTCTGGGTTCTCCACCTCCTCTCTCCCCCTCCTATTCATTCTTCCAACCCGCAATAGGCAAGTTGTCTCAAACAGCTTGGACCACGGCACTCACCTGCTCAGAAGCCCTTAAAGACTCCCCAGTGCTTACAGTATAAAATCCCTGTCTGTCAGGTTGGCATTCAGAGACACCTGCTGTTTGGTCCTTCCCTGCCTCTCCAGATTACTAATCCCCACTCCAGGCTGTCCACCCTTGCTCCACACGCACTGCCCTTGCGGTTTCCCAAGCTGTCCCTCCACATTCCAGCTGCTGCTTTTATTCAACTGTCCCTTACCTGGAACACTCTTCTTCTACTTCTCCCTCTTCTTCCCTCCTCAGTCTTCATCCCATCACTGATCCCAGTTTCTCCTTGTCAAAGACCTACTTGTTTAGTGAAGGTCAGGCCAGGCTTAAAGGGGTCAAGCCAGGCTATAAATTATCTATTATATATGAGATACTTCAAAACTCATTGTTCACAAAGAGACTGCCGTAGTCAGGTTTAATCTCTCCTTCCTACATAAGCCTGTTTCAGTCTACGTATGATTCTGTTGTTCTGCTTATCAAATTCTGCCTTGCATTATGTTTCCATCTCTCCCAGCAGATTGTGAATGCTTGAGAAGTGAAAGCCTTCTTAAGCATCCTTGTTTCCTCACAGGCATATGTTGAACTGAGTCTCCAGTTATTGGTGGGAAAATGTATGGCTATAGGAAGATAGTAATTTTTATTTGTCTATAATAGGCAAAAGTAATGATACAGACAGATATATATCTCAAATACATATATTTGCTATATGTATACAAATACACACAGAATTATATTAATATATAATTATATATGTGGATATATATAACTAATAGTCAGTAGGTACTAATAAATATCTACCAATTAAAGAAATTAAAGATGTTGTATATAAATAGATATTAATTATAAAATTTTATAAACCACACTTTCATCACTTGAGATTGACATCCACTCATCTTTATTTAATGACATATTTATAGAACCTACATGGTTCTCTTCAATTACAAGATGAATAGATAGATTAAAAATGTGAAATGGGCCAGGCATGGTGGCTCATGCCTGTAATCCCAGCACTATGGGAGGCCAAGGTGGGAGGATCGCTTGAGGCCAAGAGTTCAAAACCAGCCTGAGTAATATAGTGAGACGACATCGCTACAAAAAATTTTAAAAATCAGCCAGGTGTGGTGGTGTGCACCTATAGTTGCAGCTACTTGGGAGGTTAAGGAAGGAGAATTGCTTGAGCCCCAAGAGTTTGATGCTGAAGTGAGCTATGATGACACCACTGCTCTCTAGCCCAGGCAACAGAGCAAGACCCTGTCTCTAAAAACATAAATAAATAAAATAAAGAGTTATTCATAACAATAAAAAATTGGAAAAATCTAAATTATTAAATAATAAATAAATTTTATAACATCCATATAGTTGGATATTTTGCAATCATTAAAAATAACATCTTCAAAAGCTATTTAATAATGTGGAAAATGATCAAAGGTAACAAGATAAAAAACTATATGTTATAAACCTGTTTTTGTGAAAATTGTTTGGTGAGATAACAAGTAATTTTTTTTCTTTATACACGTCTACTTTTCCCGAGTTTTTACACTGACAAAATAGTTTTTATTCTTTAAAACCCAAAATGGAAATAAAAAATGATATTTAATTGTCTTATTCCCAGTAGGAAGCAAGACTCAAAGACCAAACAAGTCAGTTTTTTATTTCCTTGGAGAGTGAAAACGACTGACTTCAAGAAACTGCCAGAATGCTGCTGTAAGCTCCCATTTCAAAGAAATGGTGTGGTGTTTTTAATGGATAAATTTGAAGAGACAGCCAGTATTATTCTCATCTGTGATACATCATTTCTGGCCTCTGATATGATCTTTAAAAAGAAAAAAATCCACTTCCACTTCCCTTTATTTTAACTCTCTACAACTGTATGGACACCAATTGGTAATAAAAACATCCTTAAAACCATGTGCCTCATTATTTCACAGCTACTAACCATAAATAATAGTCTCATTTTTTGAGATTATAAATTATTCACATGAAAGTAATGCCAAATTATTAAAAGCCATTGGATGAATCTGTGACCTTGTTTGACAGCCACTGGTTTGAGTGACAGCCTGAAAGGCAGTGTGGTCAAAGCTGATACGGACTAGCCAAGACAAGCTCTCTCCTCTTACTCACCAAGTTGCTTTGGTTTAAAACCAGATGAACCACGTCTCTGAGAACAAAAAAGTCTTTTCCATTCTAGAGCTCTGTTTGGGATAACAGGTGTACCTTGCAAACTAGGAATACTCTTAATTTTTAACAGTTAACAAATCACTTTCACATGTATTAGACCTAAACACTTGCCATTTTTCTAGAATTGCTGAAATACTTGGTTTTTTTGCAACATAAAATAGCTTCTAGTCTAAGTGCAAGAATGAAGAACATTTATTTACTATAAATATAGGAAAGATCATACTCATATTGTCCTACTCTTTGTAGTGAATAACATTTTACTAAATGATACAAATAACAGAGCAGAAAAACACCAAAATCTAAAACACATAATCAGAACTTGACTCTCATTAGATCATTTTCATTTAGCAATAGTCGACCTAGCTCTGAATTCTGTAGACACATCCTCCCTCACCATTGCCTTGCCTTTGGAAAGCCATATCTTTGCTCAGCTTGTAGCAAAAGATGCTAATTTGATCACACTGATTCCTTTTAATGCAAAGAATGAATTGTTTTTAGACCACTGGTGATTAATGTGAGTATTGATTAGCTGATCAATAAGGCCACTGTGTCTAATTATTGATAATCTTTCTCCAAATGAAAGATCGAGTGTAAGGAGTCCTAGTTACAGAGTTCAAAATATAAAGTGATTCAATGTGATGCCTGGTAATTGAAAGTCAAACTAATCCCATAAATTAAATCACAACGATCCATAACATTTACCTGATAAATCCTTTGGAAGCTGTATTTAACTTTCACTATTCTGGATTATTTTCCCCCTCACAAAGCACTCTGAATGTCTTAAAGCACACAATTTGTTGAGGGAAGTAAAATCATTCTGAAGTGATTTATCTTTATGAAGTGAGGGATCCAATGGCACCACCACATATTTAAGATAATGGCTTCAACTCTGTATCACATCATAGAACGAAGAATAAAGAAAACTTACTCTGAATGCTCAAGAAAACAAAGGCTGTCCCTGATATTTAGACTCACAGACCTGGAAGGAGCTTTGGAGATCATGTAATCACCTCTCACTTGCCTACAGTTTAAGGGACCTGATGATCATCATGCATCCAGCCAGAGGGCAGGACAGGATGGAGGATCTAGGTCTGTCATAATTGCTGCCCTTTCCTACTGTATACAGAGTATGTAAGCATTATTTTGTGCCAGGGTCAAAAATTTACTCATATAGTCAATGGCTATGATCTGCAATAAAAATAAAGCTTCTTTTATATTCTGAGACAGATCTCAGCTTGCTCCAGTGCCCCTGTGTTTCCACTGGTGGTGTGGGGGCAAGATGGGGACTTGCTAATGAAAGATAACTCACCTTCCTTTTGAGTTTACCTTAGTCTCCTTTAGGTACATGCCCAATTTGGAAAATTTCCTCCTCCTCCCTTGCTCCTCCTCAAGATGGCATCTGAGTCTATGAGGAGCTTATGCGGCCCCATGGCAGTGGGGGAGCCTCGGGTCTGTGAGGGGTTTTGGCTGTCCACTGGAATTTACTGGCGGGTCTGATCCCCAGGATCTCTGTACTGGTCACTACTAGGGCACACAGACACTCCTGCCTAGTGTTGTTTTTCTTCTTCTTTTTTTTTTTCTTTTGCATTTTTTATTTTGATGCATTTGACCCAATAAAAATAATCTATGTAATATATATGTGAGTTAGAGAGCATAATAATAAAGACTCATGAATCTACTACCAACATAATAAATGGAATATAATCAGTGCTGTTGAAATCCCCTATCAATCTCTTCCCAATCTCCTCCACCTGCTTCCAGGTGGTAACTACTTTCTTAAGTTTTCTGTTCATCATTCCTTTGCTTGTCTGCATGAATTTACAATATGGGTATATGTGTCTAAAAATATAGTTTTTTGTTTTGCTAGTCTTTGAATATGATATCATGGTTCGTGGTGTATGTATGCTTTGCGGCTTACTTTTTTCACTCAACATTCAAAGATTCTTATCTATCTATTCTTATCTCCACGAATTCTTAAACCAAAGCCCAAGATGGTGAGAACAGAGTCTCTGAGAAACCCAGATTACAATTTTATCTTGCCTTTTCTCCTCAAAAAATTCTCCTTCCTCCTACAGTGGTGAAATTTCCACATCCTCCTCCTATCTGATGAGAACATCTCTTTTATCATATTTTGTCCTCTCTGCACCATGTATTTATAGTAAAACTCTATTATACATACATTAATCAGGCAAGGCTGTTTACATGTAAAGGGGAGCTTTATAAAATTTGGAAAATCTTTCTCTTTTATGAGAAAGCCTACCTTTTTGGATTTCTGCTTCAAGCTAAGAGTAGTTTGCATCAATCCAACCTTCAAACTAAAATACCTAAAAAACTTTATGAAGTTTAAAGCAGCCACTTGAAGCCATCAAAGAACAACCAAAGCATCCAGGACTTGAGGATCCAAGATCCCAGAGAAAAGAGAAATGCATTAAGGGTGAGCTTGACTTTCTCTGCCTCCTCTCCTTGTAAGGCATTTGCCAATTTGTAAGAGGTTCAGGTGAGAGGCTGGAAAGAAAGTGGCAGCTCAGAGTTCATGTCAATAAATAGAGGGATCAATTAAGTATCCATAAGGGGGAAAAATTAATCTTGACTTTCTACCTTGTACACAGAAATCAACCCCAGATGGATTTTAGACATAAACAGGAAAAATAAAGCACCAAAGCTTTTAGGAGATGACATAGGAGAACGTCTTCATAGCATTGAGGTGGAGAAGATTTCTTAGACAAAATACCGAAGCATAAATCAATCATAAAGGGAAAGATTGATAAATAAGACTACTTTCAGCTGGGTGTGGTGGCTCACACCTGTAATTCTGGTGCTTTGGGAGACCGAGGCAGGAGGATTGCATGAGGCCAGGAGTTCGAGACAATCCTGGGCAGCATAGCAAGACCCATCTCTACAGAAAATAGAAAAAATAGCCAGGTGTGGTGGCACACTCCTGTTGTCCTATCTACTAAAGAGACTGAGGCACTTGAGCCTAGAAGTTCAAGGCTGTAGTAAGCTATAATTGCACCACTGCACTCCAGCCTAAGCAACAGAGTGAGACCTTGTCTCTAAAAAAAAAAGAAAAAACAAAACAAAAGAAACAAAAAACACTTTAAAATTAAAAATGTTTCTCATGAAAAGACATCTTTAAGAAAGTAAAAAGGCAAGCCAATAGTGGAAGAAGATAACTACAGATATATATCTGACAAAGAAATTATATCCAAAGCTATAAGGATCTCCTACAAATCAACAAGAAACAAAACTGACAAAACAATTTTAATGGGAAAAGCAAACAAATCCAAAAAACCACTTGAATAGGCATTTTACAAAAAAGGATAGATATATGGCCAATTAGTATATGAAAAAGTGGTCAACATCATTAGTCAACAGGGAAAAGCAAATTAGAATCACAATGAGATCTCACTATACATGCAAGAAAATAGCTAAAATGGGGGAAAAAGTCACAGCAGTAAGTGTTGGTACATGGAATTTTCATTCACTGTACTGAAAAAGAAATTATGGTATATTCACAAAATGAAATACTACATATCAATGAAATTGACCAAGCTAATACTATACACAACATGAATAAATCTCTCAAACCTAATTTTGAGAGAAAGAATCCAGATTAAAAGGATGAGTCATTTTATATAAAGTTCAAATATAGGCAAAACAAGTCTATGGTGACAGAAGTTAGACTATCAGTTACTTTGCTGGGGAATAATGAGTGAGAAGGAGCAGAGAAACTTCTGGGGTGCTGGTAATGACCTTTCTCTTGGTCTGGTTAGTGGTTACACAAGTGTATTCACTTTGTAAAAATTCATGAAGCTGGACACTTAATGATTTGTGCACTTTTTGTCAGTATGTTATATTCAATTCAAAAGTTTACTTTAAAAAGAAAGAGCCTATCTTTTGAGACAATTATCTTAATACAGATCAGAAGTCCTATTTCAGAATTTAAAAGCCAAACATTGAATCTTTCTCTTTTCATTCTCTTACAACAGTCCTAAGCTTCCCCAAAACATTGGACGCCTCTGGCTGGATAGGAGAAGAATCATGTAAAAGGAAGGACAAAAAGGAAAAGAACATTAATATATTTCAAAAATATTAGCCCTGTTACACTTTTCGTAAAGCCCACAATGAAAAGAACAGAAATAAATGCAAATTAAAACTGTGATATAATTCTTTAAGATAATGGCAAAAATATCTTTGAGAGGATATGCTTTGTGGTAATAAGGATGTTTAAAAACAGACCTTCTATATGCTATCGGTATATGTATTCTGGAGGAAAATTTGGGAAAAACCTTTAAAAAGTGTATGCTATTTGACCTAATAATGGCATTCCCAGAAATCTGACTTAAAGAAAAGAGGATCTTTGCAGGAATTTATCTACAAAGGTTTTATTTGCAATTTTGTTTAAAATGTAAAGAAATGTGGCAAAAAAAATCTATCCAGCAGTAGAGAAATTATGATACATTAATATATAAAATTGTAGAAAAATACATATTGAGAAAGAATGATGTTTATACATTATTTTTTACTTTTTAAAATTTTGTATTTTTAATTGACAAATAAAATATTATATTTTTATGGGGTACAATGTCATGTTTTGATATATGTACACATTGTGGAATGGTTATATTAAACTAATTAACATATCCATCACCTCATATACTTATCATTTTTTATAGCAAGAACACTTAAAATCTATTTTTTTAACAATTTGAAGTATGCAATACGTTGCTATTAACTATGGTCACCTTGCTGTGCAATAGATCTTGAAAACTTATTCCTTTGTTCTAACTGGAACTTTGTACCCTTTTGTCAACTTCTCCTCATTGCCCACCTCCCCACACCCACCTCTGGTAACCACCATTCTACTCTATTTCTAGAAGTTCAACTTCAGATTCCACATTAAAGTGAAATCGTGTGGTATTTGTCTTTCTGTGCCTGGCTTACTTCATTTAGCATAATGTCCTCCAGGTTCACTCGTGTTGTCAAAAATGGCAGGATTTCCTCCTTTTTAAAGGCTGACTAGTATTACATGGGGTATATTATACCACATATTCTCTATCCATTCATCCATTGATGAACACAGGTTGATTCCATACCGTGGCTATTGTAAATAATGCTACAATGTTTATACTTTATTATATGTAGGAAAAAGCAAGCAATTAAACATAAGTAGACATCACAGTATTCTATTTTGTTAGTACATATTGAAGAAAAGTCCAGAAGAGCATAGTTCAAAGAGGAGATATTGCTTCTAGATGGTGGAGTCATCCATACATTGATTAATTCAATATTCACTCAATTTATTTATTCAATACTCCCAGCCCAATGTTAGGGAACAAGTGTACAAAGACAGACACATACTCTGCCATTATAGAGATTAAAGCCTGGAAGAAGCTACAAGACATCACTCATGTCATCCCACTAGCGGCCAGCTGCGCAGAGGCCCCTAAACCATCACAGACACCAGAGTCGTTCAAAGCATTCACAGGCAAGAAACGGAGGCTTGTTAACATGAAGTTTATCAGCTACAATTTAAGGACATTTCCTACGGGTGTTTGCTCAGCAAAGGTGAGAAAGAGCTGGTCCCTCTCATCTCCATTTGCTCCGCACTAGAAACGGAAATCAGAATTTAAAATTGTTAAATCACTTCCAACAGCCATGAGGGTCATGGTGTCATTTTTGTTTGTGTTTGAGTTTGTTTTCCATGCTAAGGCCAGCCTCAAAATGTAAAAAGAGCAGAGCAAAGGCATAATCAAAATGAGAAATCTCAGAATGAGATTTATGTTTGCTCGCTTTATTTATTCTTGATCTGAGCACCCATGGAATAATATTCTATAACTTTACACACACCAGAATTATAACCCAGTGGTTAAAAGCAGAGACATTGGGACCAGGCTTCCTGGATTCAAATCCCAGGTCTATCATTTTTTAGTTTTGTGACCTGCAGAAAGTTACTTAAAATCATTGAGCCTTAGTGTCCTCATCCATAAAATGGAGGTTATAATAGTAAATACAGTATGCTCTTGTGAAGATTAAATGTGATGATGTAAAATTCTGTGACAGAGCCTTACTAAAAGGTAAGTTATCAAAAATTGTTTATTAATATTTCATTCTCAACATAAAATGACTCCCTTATTTAATAGAAACATAAATGATTTCTGCAAATACTGAAGTCCCAACACATCCACATAAAGGGTTCACATGGAGGAAAAAGGGTCACCTCACAGCACGATTGACCAGAGTATGCCTGAAATTTGAAAATTGAGCAATTAATTATTTGGTTAACTTGTTCAATTTAGATCACTAATATGGATTATTAAAATATTTTTCTTCACAAAAAGTCTTTGTTTTTCTTTTAAAAACATGTCCTCTGTTCTCCACTTCATAATTGCTAATAGATCATCAATTTTCTGTATCCCATGCTGCTCAGTATCTACCTAAGCCCATATTTTCCTGGAAACTCCTGTCTGATTGGGGCATCAGAGGAGCAGGGTGGTGCAAAGACTGCTTGGAAGTGATGTAGACACTGAAGAGGTCATGTTTGACAATTATTTTTGCCCTGCCAGTCCCCAAGCTCATGGATTATTTACATAGTACTTTACAATTGCTGGATCAGATCATATAATTCTCTCTCCAGGTGTCATGGTTGGTTAGATGACTCTAGTTACAGCCTCATTCATTTAAGTCACAATAATTGCGTATGCACAACAAGCGTGGGGCAGTGTGAGGCTGGGGAGATTTAGGGGTTGCTATGCCTGAAGTCCAAGATCACTGCACTCAGTGCGGTCAGGATCCCGCCCCTCTTTCTTACAGCACCAGAGAAGGGGAAGGGGGAGGCAAGAGGGGAAGGAGGAGGGAGAGAGGAAGGAATCGCATGATCCCGTATCTCCCCTCTGCTCTTCTCCATTTCTTTGTTTTCTTTTTACAGGAAACTAAGAAATAGAGGAAATGCCTCCATATAGGTAACTCAACGTCCTTTCTTCCCATTCCCTCTTGAACTGTCTCCTGTCAGAGTTTCATTGCCACCACACTGCCAAAGCCTCTCCTTCCATATTGTCAAAAGCAGTGATCGATTCTCACTTACTCTAACCTGTCAGACACACTTGATACAGTTGATCACCGCCTCGTTCTTGCGATGCTCGCTTTGTGAGCACATTCTCTGGTGCCCCCTCAATTTTGTTGCCCATTCTTTCTCAGCCTCCTTTTTTGTTTCCTTCTCCCCTTCCCAACATCTGAGCATCTGAATGCCTGGCTCCCGCCTGCGTGAGCTTCTCTGGTGCTGTGGCTTTAAACACCATCTATAAACTAATGATTCCCAGATGTGTGTCTCTAGCCCTGATTTCTCTTCTGAGCTTCTACTGCTTAGTTATCATCTTCACTTGATTTCCATCACTCCCCCAAACTGGTTCTTTTGCCACGCTCCAGCCACATTTCGGTAAATGGTACATATCAGGTCTTAAAACCTTGATGTCATCTTGACTTCTCTTTCTCTCAAACCTGTCATCCAATTTATCATCTAATTCTCTCCCTTGTTCTTACAAAATGTATCCCATATCCGGTCACTTCTTAGCCTTCACTGTTACCACCCACGTTCCAGCCACCATCATTTCTCCCATGCATTATGCAACAGCCCCAGCCAGTATCTTGGCCTCCATTCTTGTCCCTGTACGGTCCACTCTCCACACAATGTGATCAGTTTAAATTGTCAATTGAATTTTGTCACTCCTCTGCTTAGAATACTCCAAAACCTTCTGATCACACTTAACATAACGAAGAACATCTCATCATGGTGTGTAAAAGCTCTACAATATCTTACAGCCATCATCTCCTCATGTACTTTATGCCACATGGGCCCTCCAACACAACAAGCCCATTTTTGCCTCAGGGCCTTTGTACTTGTTACTTCCTCTTCCTTGGATGTTGTTTTCTGATAACTATGTGGCTGACTTCTCCAAGACATTCAGGTCTAAAACCAGATGTCACCCCCTGGCCCTCAGAAAGGCCTTCCAAGTCACCCCTCACTGCACATACCTACTCCCATCACTCTCTGTCACATAACTCTGTTTGATTTTCTTATTCTCGCCACTACCTAATTCATATATTTGTTTACTTCTTTCTTGACTGACTCCCCACTAGAACATTAAGTTCCTTGCTGTTTGCTTCTTTATCCTTGAGTCTAGAGCAATGCCTGCAACATAAATGTATTCAGTGGATGAACAATTGAGTCAATGTAATTGAGTGGATGGTCTTGCTCTTGTTCAGGCTGGTCTCGAACTCCTGACCTCAAGCAATCCTCCCACCTCGGCCTCCCACAGTGCTAGGATTACAGGCATGTGCCACTGCACCCGGCCATAAAGAATTTTTAATAGATAAACTCACTGAACCAGTTAAAAGTCAACATTCACTGATTGGTGTCTCCTTTAGATATTTAATTCATTCCAACAACATTTTATTGTAGTCTACTGTACAATAACCTTATTACTCACATTTTAAGCACTAGAACCAGATACTTTTAAAGACACAAAATGAGAGACAAGAAGATGCAGCTTACACTAAGGCCCAACAGTTGTGGAACACCAGGACCACATCTAAAGCAACCAAGATCAATCTATGCCATCATATATGAGTTTAAATTCCAAACTTGAACCTTCATTACCATATTTCAACTCATCCTACTTTAGTACAGCAATCTCCTCCAAAACCCTTCCTAAGGTGGTTACTCATGGATAAATTCTTAGAAATAGGCCAGGTGCAGTGGCTCACACCTGTAATCCCAGCAGTTTGGGAGGCTGAGGCAGGAGGATTGATTGTGGCTGGGAGTTCGAGACCAGACTGAGCAACATAGCGAGACCCCATATCTACAAAAAATGGAAAAATTATCTGGGCATCTGTGGTGCATGCCTGTAGTCCCAGTGACTCTGGGAGGCTGAGGCAGGAAGATCATCTGAGCCCAGGAGTTTGAGGTTGCAATGAGCTATGATGACACCACTGCACTCCAGCCCAGGCAACAGAGTGAGACCCTCTCTCAAAAAAAAAAAAAAAAAAGAAAGAAAGAAAGAAAAGGAAAGGAAAAGAAAAAAGAAAAGAAAGGAAAAAAAGAACTGAAGTCAGAAGTTTCAGGACAAATAAAAGAAAGGGTTGCTTTATACCCCTGTAGAAAAACTGATAGAACTTTGTCATACCTGCAGAAAGTATCATGTGAAAATATTATTAGGCTGAGTAGGGGTTTTGATTTAGTCATAGATTAGAGGATAAATCTTTTTTCATGTCATAGAGGGCGATCAGGTTCCCCCTAAACAACTCTTGGTGTCATAAAGTCCTAAACTAAGCTTGGATCCAGGAAAACAATTTTTATGAATTATATTTTATGAAAAATCTCTTCATCTTTAATAAGGATCCAAAAAAATCTTTGATAGATCTGAGTAAATTAAAAGTTGCTAAATAACATTTTCTTCCTCCATTCCACAAACATTTATTATATTCCTCTTCGGTGTCGGGCAGCATGCTTGGCTCTGTATAGTGTTTTACAGCGCATACCAATGTATCATCTCATTTGACCCTCCTAACAGCCCTTTGGGACTACTGTCATTATTATTTCCACTTTACAGTCAAATAAACAGAGGCTTAGAGAATTCAAGTGCCCAAGATCTGTATATAAGAAATGGAGCTCATTCTTAACCCACAATTTTCCCATGGAATTGGATATCTTGGTGAAAACTATGTAACTACTAAGTCCCAAAATAAAATCTTCACTAGATTTTAACTCACAATAATTTAGATTTTCCACGTTCATTTCAACCAATCAAAGCCTGAGAGGTTCCATAACAAAACCACAATTCTTTACAGCATGGTTTTGGGAGCTGTCCCTTTCTGAGTGAGACATGTTATTTTGGGCAGTCTCATGTGATGAAAGAGATAATAGGCTCTTTGGGCAGTAATAAAAACAAAATCACTACTTTAACAGTAAGTAAAATAGAAATTGAAACTTTAAAAAAATAGGATTTTCTGATTTCACAGATAAGCCATCAAGAAGCTTTAGGTTTTATGTCTTGGTGTTATTTTCCCTGTCACTTAAAATAATAACATGCCAATTTATGAAGTTTTTTGGGCTCACTTTAACATGTAAATGAACAACTTAAGTTCTATTTGAAAACTGAGGTTTTCAAACACAGGATCAAAAGTAGGGAGATAGGGGGAGGCGGTGTTGTGGTCTGGGTAGGCCCTCCAGTACAAGGCATCAGGGAAGGGTGGGCTAAAGGGATGCCCAGGAGCTCTGCCCTCAGCACCCCACAGGGGAGCTGGGGCTTCATGGCAGCAGTCAACTGGGAAAGCCTGTGTATTTGAGGCAGAGCAGCTCTGAGGAAGAGCTTTTTTATCATTTTTGGTTTTTACTTTTTTGTTGAGGGTGAGATCAAGGTGGCATGTGCCCAACCAACAGAGCCCAAGAGTGAAGATCTGAGGGGGAAGAGACCACATCCCATAGGTCAGTCAGAAAAATCTGTTTTGACAAATGTAGCAGATGAATGAGGAGTAAAATGAGATGGAAAGCACAGGGAAAGATCCACTAGCAGTGTCTGAGCAGAAGAGCATCAAGAAAAGTGAAGGGGCTGAGATTTTACCTTATTTTCAAGCTAAGAAGTTAGCCTGTCACAGTTTTATGGATGCTGACAGAAGATACAAGACTCCTAGGTCAGAGACAAAAGACTTTATACTCAGAGCACAGCAAACAGCATGAGCATCAGCATATTTGCATCAATGCCCTTGCTCCCAAGTTCCCTGGGGCAATGCAGATGGACCCCCATGGATGCCCACACATGCAGTGGGTTGCACTGTGGGAAAAGAACTCTGAGCTTAGGAAATAAAAATCTTGTATAATGGTCAGTAAGCATGCTGGCCTTTTGCTCTGGAGAAAGACACTATCTCTATCTTCCAAAGGTGTTCACCATACAAATATCTTGAAAAGGTAATCTGGAACAAAGGGAAATCAGTGCCTCTCTTGCAAGATATATAGAAATGCAAGGGACTCAGGGAGAATTGTCTCCCAAAAAAGAGCTGCCTCCTGGGTGGCTCTACAGCCAGCTCCTCAGCTGTGGTCACTTAAAAGGACAATTGTGACCCAATTATAATGTCCTTTCTGAAAGACTAGACAAGCAGGAAAGAATCTGCCTTATGTTGGGCTCTCTAAAAGTAGACTTTAATATAAAGTTTCATATGCAAATGATTTATTAAAGAAATTATCCCAGGATAATCTGGTAAGGAAACGGGGAAAGCCAAGCTAGGGTGAAATTTTAGGCAAAATTCCATAATAGCTTCAGCCTGATCCTGAAGGAAAACTCTGGAGTGTAGTTTATGCCTCACAGTTTTCCCAACTCCAGGAAAGGCATCTGGGCTCTCAAATCCCCATCCCTTTCAGTCAATGGCTGAGGCCACCAAGGGGGTTGGGGAATGAGAACTCCCAGGCACTTACAGCTCTCTGGGACCTGAGGAGGACGGGCAGGTGGTGGATACAGGAGGCGAAAGCACACTGAAGCCAGGCTAGGGGCATACAGAAATGGCTGGAGGACCTGAGGTGATCTGTGTGGGGCACAGAATCGCTCACATCCACTTACATGTCATATGTTCACTCCACACTATCACAACTTTTTCCAAGTGATGTATGGTCAGAATTTCTGGGGAAAAACTTACAAGAAGGGTGTTAGTGAGATATGTAGAAGCCCTCTCTTGCAGCTGATCTCAAGCTCATAACTGTATCCATTACCCCGTTTCTCTGCTACCCATTCTAGATCTCCCTATCTTTAGCTAGGTCTAGGCAGCTTGCCTGGTGAAATGAACAAGACTTTCATCCCTGAAGGCACTAATCCCAGTTACCACTCTCCTATCAGGCTGTGGTTACTATAACTGCCAATTCACAGTTAAAAATAACCTTGGGAGCACCAAGACAAAGCCCAGTGGATCCTTCAGATCCACTTGTGTAGTAGTAACTCTACCTCTTCATGATGATCAGGGTCAATTACCCCTGCCAGTATCCTACTTGTTTTCTTATTGGTCTACTATCGCAGGGACCTCTAAATAACCAGGTAACAGCCACAGCTTTACTTTAAAAGGAATTTTTCCTCTATCCCTTGGAGGAAGCCTCCTTGCTCTGGGAACCAGGATCTCTAGACCCACAGAACCAAAAGTTGTGTGGCCATACGCACATTTTCCTTCATGCTTGGCTATAAGTGAGTCCCTAAGGCTGAGCTATAAACTCACAGACACTTCCAATTTTCCGTGCTACAGACAAAATGACTCCAGTAGTCCAGGGGCGGATTTACAATGAGTCACAGGTTCGGGTCATCAGATGCAAAAGCACATTGAAGGCAGGGGAGAGGTACAGGGAAATGATTAAGGAGAGCCGAGGGGATCTGCGTCGGGTACCAACAGTGTTTGCTATGAATCAAACAAGACAGCTCCAGGCAAGTCCTTCTTCAAGAAGCTTGTGATTTTCTATCCTTTGTTCATTCAACAATAAATACCTACTATGTGCCAAGCACAGTGCTAGATGTTAATGGCACAGAGATAAGGAACACACAGTCCATTCACCCAAAGAGTTCACAGTTCAGTGCAGAGACAGACAAACAGACCAACATGTGATATTTTGGTGAGAAGGAGAACAAGAGGGAAGCAAGAAGTGAAGAGTCAAAGAAGGC
This sequence comes from Daubentonia madagascariensis, assembly GCA_023783475.1. Taxonomy (NCBI): domain Eukaryota; kingdom Metazoa; phylum Chordata; class Mammalia; order Primates; family Daubentoniidae; genus Daubentonia; species Daubentonia madagascariensis. Next base: position 23,633,659 of record JAKFHU010001670.1, read on the forward strand.
TTCACAGAGGAGGTGGCTTCTTAACTAGGTCTGAAAGATGGGTAAGAGTTCATCAGCCAGAGTATTTGCTCCAGGAGTGGATAACAGAGGGCTAGGAATGCCATCCAAATCCACTCAAAATCCAAAACACACACACATGGCCCCTTCTGAAAGTATAGGCAGATAGGTATGCCATGTCCTGGTTAATACTGTAGCATACTCTTGACTTCTAATGGGAGCTCAGATCCCACTATGTTCATCCTCAATTCTGCCATGCAGAAGAGGAAAGCAGCATGAGTCAAGGTCAAGGGTTCTTTGGGGCCCTGATAATAGGGAATAAATCATTCAATGGAATGTGTGAAGAGATTAAAAGCTGTTATTGCATTTAATTTTCTTAAAAATAATAATAATAGCACCATTGTGGGAATCTGTCTCCTGGCTGTTTCCTCTCCTATGGTTCTGTATTATATTGTTTTTCTTTTCTTCCTGCCTTGAGCCCTGATGATAAGATAGAGACTTCCAAACCTTAAGGTCAAGTGGGAATCAGAACCACAACAAGGAAACCCCAAAACTTCCCCAGGACCCCCAAAGAAGAGAGCTAGGCTGAACCATATGGAAATTGCCAAGGCTCTTTCTCCTGCTATGGGCCAAGGTTTAAACCAAAATAGTCTACTTTGAGCTCTTTATTTAACTACTGGATTCACACTAATCTTAGTCTATTCATTCACATCCTGTATCAGCCAGGATTCCAGATGAAAGCAGACAGCACATAGAGATGGTATGTCTTCAGGGACTTGGGGGCAAACAAGGCCATGTGCCTTTACCCATAAGAGATACTAAATTCTAAGCAACACATTATTCAGGCTGTTCCCCAACAAGTATAAAAGTCACAAAGAAAAATGTCACAGTCAAAGACCACACACTGCCTAACCATGAAGGCCCTACCACATGGCACAAAATATCTTTTCTGACCACTAAACCATACCCTGAACTTTCACAATTCTTTTCTCCACAGATGCACAACTCTTTAAGTCTTACCTGAAGTTTGCACCTCAACAAATATGGACTTACTGAACTTGAACAAACAGATGTTTACAGTCAACATTTTTAACAAATATTTATTAATTACCTGCTATGTGCCAGATGTGTGCTCTATGCTAATTATTCAGTGTTCAAGAAAACAGGCATATTACCTTCCCTCTGGGCTTTAGGCAAGAGACAAAAATAAACAAACATAAATAAAAATATAATAACAAATTATGATTAACATTATGAAGAAAAAGAATAGGATGCTATGAGTGATGTTAGCAGTGGATAAAAGGAAGTAGTCTACTTCAGACAGGATGGTCAGGGAAGGTCCTCCTAGCCCAGGACTGAGGATTCAGTAGGAGCTCAACAGACATCAAGCTGGGAGAAGAGAATTCACTGCAGAATGAACAACTTATGCAAAACATGAGCAAGAAAGAGCTGAGGAAGTATTAGGAATGAATAAAGACCAATGTGGCCAAGGCATAGGTGAGAAAAAGGAGACAGCCTAGGTTGAATTGGCTATGACAGAGTCAGGGTTTATTCTGAATGCATTGTGATGTTTGGAGAGAATGGTGATGATTCAATTTAGAGTTTTTTTTTTTAAAAAAAGATCTTTCTGGTTGCTGGGTAAAGAATGGATTTAAAAGTGGGATGAGTAGTGTCTTAGACCATTTTATATTGCTATGAAGGAATACCTGAGGCTGAGTAATTTATAAAGAAATTAGATTCATTTGGCTCATAGTTCTGCAGACTGTGCAAGAAGCATGGCTCCAGCATCTGCTTTTGGTGAGGGCCTCAGGCTGCTTCCACTCATGGCAGAATGTGAAGGGGAGCAGGTGTCACATGATGAGAGAGGAAGCAAGAGAGAGGAGGGAAGTGCCAGGCTCTTTTTAACAACCAGCTCTTGAGAGAACTAACAGAGTAAGAACTCACTCATCCTCTCCCCAGGGAGGGCATTAATCTATTCATGAGGGATCCACCATCATGACCCAAACACCTCCTATTAGGCCCCAACTCCAACATTGGGGATCAAATTTCAACATGAGGTTTGGAGAAGACAAACATCCAAACTACAGCAAGTAGGCATGAGAGACTTGGGCTTGAGGGGAAGAACTCCACCCACCCACACCCAGTCCAGGGCCATCAAAGACAAGTTATCTCTGCTTCATCCATTTGCCTGAGGTTGGTCACACCCAAAAAAGGAGCATGAGTAGGACCAGAGTTTGCCCTTTATTTGTTGTCATCCAAGTGTAGACTTGGAATCAAATTGAGAGTTAAACAAATGAATTTGATGCCAAAGCCACCCATTTAGGAATGAATGAATACAAGTTGGCCAAACAGACACTACTTTATTATCCACAAATTAATTTCTGAATATATTTGTGTTGGCTATTTGGGGGAGGGAGGGATGGTTATAAATGCAGACAAAATTAGAGAATGGTTTTGACTTTAGCAATTGCCCCATACTTTGTACAACATCAATCACCAGTAAAGTGTTTTTCCACTGGGAGATTGTGTTTTACATTTACAAAATGCATAATTTGTGTTTATTGAAAATATTTAGACACTGGAATGTTATTTATGTTTTTAATTTGTCTGCACCAGTAAATAACGTCCCATTTAGCAAGCAGTTCCTGGGCAGAGCATTTACTTCTGAAATAGAGTCCACAACCTGTTCTGGCCAACTTCATGCTTGCTGCTGTTGATCCATAAAACCATAATCAATGTGCTCAATAAATATTTATAGACTAGATGGATGAATGAGTGAATCCTTATATCTTTTCTATTTACCAGAAGAATCAACTCAATACAGAACTTGCTTCACAGTCTGTTATGCTATTTAATTAACAACATCGGTACCCTTTTGTATTTCATGACTTTTATTTCACTGTAACTACACACCAATTTGTCATCTTTAATATCATTGTACATTCAATATGCATCTTTCATATTACAGTTTTTTAATTTATAAAGCGTATTTTATTACACATCAGCATTCACTTAGGAGGCCCCTTAGAAAACTGGCTTACATTAATTTCCTTTCAAAATCTTTATTCGTGCAAAGGCTGAAAATGTGCAAAACACACTCAAAGGCCATGAGGGAAGCTATAGGGATGAACAAGGTTGGAAATCCATTTTCAAAGGCCTTTAAACTGGGAGACAACACAGTTGGTGACCAAAGTCTATTGATTCTACATGTTAATATTTCTCCAAACCATCCCCATAGCCACTGGCCCAGTTTAGACCCTCACCATCACTTACCTGAATTACTGCAATAGTCTCCTAACTGTCACTTAAAAAAAGAAAGCCGTCTTTTCTTTCCTCTTCCCTTCACTTAAGACTAAAATATGTTTTGAGAAAAGACAATATCATCAATTCAGGGCATAGAGATTTTAATAAATGGGCTTTTGACATGTTACATCATAAATGAACCTTCCAAGTTTATAAGTGGTCCTTTGACAGGATGCATCATGTCAATCTATAGCTCAGAACCTTTACTGATTTAATCCATAATTCATATAGTAATGGATCTTGAGAATTCCATTGCTTCCTTTCTGGTAGCAAGGGCAGCTCTTCTAGTACAATTTAAGACTGATAAGTATGTGGCTAAAAATGTGCGTGTCCTCTGAATGAACTAATCAGTGGACCTTCACCCAATGTTTGTCAAACTTAGGTCATTATTGGATTACCTTACTATTTTGGCTGTACCCACTTACCTTTTGTAATATTATCTGCTTAATTTTTAAAAATCAAGCACTTAATTATAAAGGTAATTTTATGCTAACAGCACAAACAAAAAACCAGTATCAATTGTCATTGAAAGAAGTGTCCACAGTACCATAAAGGGCAGAGCTCATTCATGTAGCAACAGCATGAGCACCACAATTTGGGAAAGACTCAACTAGCCAACTCCGTCACCTCCACGGATCAGGAAGAAGGCTGGGAATAATAATAGGACATTATAGTCAATTCAACATTGACTCAACTTAGCATAAACAATCTAAAATTAAATTGGGCATGTGACCTGTATATTACGAGGGTCTTCCTTGAGTCCCGTGGTAGCTGTGCTGGCCAGACCTTCCAGTCGAGTCTGGGCTTAGAAGCATTTGTTTCATTGTCTGCGTTTTAATAGAATCAGATGGCTTTCTTGAAAAATTGAAATCCTAGGAGTATCAGGGGATGAATAAGGAGAAAAAAATGATATTTGGTGAATAATGTTAAATATATGGAAAAAGAAGGAAAACACAAAGACACGGTACGGAATCATATAAATGGAGCATGCACAGCCCAAAGACAACTTGGTAGCTCTCCCAGAACAATTTTGGCTTATTGCACATGCACAGACCTGAAAATACTAGTCATACAGAAATAAAGAATATAAAAAATCTTCTGAAATGTTAACTGTTAACTATGTACATCGAAATTGGAAGAGCAACACACATTTTTTAAGTGATAGGTATTCTTTTGCTTGGAAAGTCTGGGCAGAATCAGACTAAATTTCAGGCGCTGTGATTTTTTTTTAGTTTTGATGTTCCTGAATAATGTTAAAAGAGGATGTTAATGGTGATAGTGACAAAGATAATAACAACAATTTCTGGCATTATAACTTTATATAACTCCAATTCCTTTTATTGACATACATGAGACTACTCAACAGAATCTCTAACGCATTATCTCCTCAGCTAGACAAATTTTATTCATCTTTCCTTGGTTTTTTCATTATTTTTCTACCCAGTATATGTTTGGTCCTTCAACTATATTTACTGTTGGGTGCAGACAAATGCACTCACACACTTCACCTACCACTTCTCCTGACAAAAGACCTGCAGCATTCCATGACTGCAGCTGGGATCTTACTCCAGACAAATCCACCTACAAAAGAGAAGAAGGAAGGAGTTAAAGAGTGTGGTACTCTGCAGTCCAAACACCCTGTGGGTACAAAGAATGGCTGGCCCTGACAAACTTGGGACTGGAAACACAGCTTTAGCCTTCTTGTTATTTCTGTCATTTCTGGGCTACATGGCTCACAGAACCAGCCCCAGATCATTTGTTTTCTTGCTTGTGATTCTGATGGAGTTGAATGAGAAGAACCCCAGTGCCCACATAACCACTGCCTCTGTCCGTTACTGAATCCTGTGTAGAGGACATTTTTCAACATGACTCAGAATAATCTTCTAGAACAAAGTGTGCTATGAATAATATCAAGCTCATTTAAAATGAAGGTGACTTACAGAGCTTGTTTTTGAATTAGCAGTTAAAATGTCCCATAACACAATTAGTGCTTTGAACTATGGGCCTTGCTTTAACTATAAGATTGGGGAAATTTTTACGGGAAGCAACTCCAATAACCACATCTAAACAAAAAGACCTAGAGAAGAGACATTTTTCATTCTTATTTTATCCCGAGGAAATGTATTGCCCTGGGATTTCACTTAGAAAACTTAAAAGTAGAGAGATTCAATATTCAGTTATACAAAAATGGTATGTATTTCCAGTCAACTCAAATCAGTGCATGTTTGAGTACCTATTTCTGGAAGGCACTAATTCTGCTAATTGAGGCAGTGGAAAGAACAGTAAGATATATAATAATATATGGTGCCTGCCTTCAGGCTGTTGATAAATAAAATATAGGATACCCAGTTAAATTTGAATTTTAGATAAGCAATGAATCATTTTTCAGTATATTTACTTAGTGTAAGTGTGTCTCATATAATATTTGGGACATACTTATAGTTAAGAAGTTGTTCATCCTTTATCTGAAATTCCAATTTAACTGAGCATCTTGTATTTTTATTTGCTAAATCTAGAAACCCTACCTAAAGCAGAAGAATCATTTAACAAATAGTTACCAAGTGCCAACTATATGTTAGTGACTATTCTTGATGTAAATAAGGTAGACAAAAGTCCCTGCTCTTGTGGACTTTGAGTATTACAATAAATAAGAAAATAAAGAGATAATTACAAATATGTGCTATGTATTACCAATACATACTATGAAAAGGGATCTGTATGGTGAATAATATTGGAGTAGGGAGCATCAACATCATATAAAGTAGTCAGGGGCAAGATGAAAAGCTGCTAGCCAGAAGAGAATTGGGGAAAAGACTTATAGTCAGAGCAACTTCATGTGTGAAGGCTCTGATGTAGATAACATTCAAAATATCAAAATTCAGTGTGCACAATCTTCATTTCTTTCCTGTACATTGCAGGACTGCTCTGTATATTACAGCTGTGGTCCCCAACCCTGGGCAGGTCCCCGGTCTGTTAGGGACCGGGCCACAGAGCTCTGCCGCCCCAGCCCCCACCCCAATCCATGTAAAAATTGTCTTCCATGAAACTTAGGAAGGGGGGTGGAGGAGAATGACAGCAGACAGCAGGAGGTGAGAGGCAGGTGAGCAAGTGAAGCTTCATCTGCATTTACAGCTGCTCCCACGCTAGAATCACTGCCTGAGCTCTACCTCCTCACTTCCCTCCCCCACCCTCCTGCCCCAGTCCATGGAAAAACTGTCTTCCATGAAACTGGTCCTTGGTGCCAGAAAGGTTGGGGACCTCTGTACAGGACTGCTGTCCCTCTGGCACTTCCCGGTCACTGAGACAACAAAAAATTCTCCCACATATTTCCAAAAGTGATCCCTCACCAGGCCAGGGCTACCAACACTCCTCTCTGCCCTAGCATTAAAAATCACTCAGTAAGAGGAAACAGGGCCCAACACACTAAGGAGTGTGGGCAATGCTATAGGGCCAAGCTTTAAACCATACTCCTCACAGTAATTAAGAGAGAAGAATCATATGAGAAACCAGGCCACATTGGCCCTGATTATTGGCCAGATTCTGGCCTAGGCAGCAAGTGCTCTGAGGCCAGAAGCAGAAGAGCTCACAGTTGAACCCGTGGTCTGGGAAAGTCGTCCCAGAGGATAAGAACTCAAGACTTGAAGGATAAGCCTAGGCAGAAAAGATAAGCAGAGAAAACAGAGACCACCCCTAGCCATAGGAAATGGTGTGAGCCCAGGATCATTGGCACAAAAGAAGAATGTGTATCCAATTTGGGGGCTAAACACACTCAGAAAGCCCTCTGCTCAACACATGACCATGTCTCAGAATTCGGGTTGGCAGGAAGCTGGTAACCGATGGGTCCCCAAAGTGACAACACAGAAGCAGGCCCACACATCCCCCTCCCCAACAATCTGCTCTTACCCATATGAAGCTGGGAAGCAGCCCTCCTTTGCACTTCACTGTGGCACGTAAAGTGACAGGCACTATGTGCTTACTTTAGCAAGGGCAACGTTAAAAACTCAGCTGTATTGAAAAGATGAATGAGAAGGAGGGATCTTATTTGGTTTAGAGTCTAAGATTTTCCAACAGTCTTACTGACACCAGAGTATGGAGCACTCAAGCAGCCAGATGACCTCTCCCTTTTGTCTCCTGCTATACCCCACGTACACCTCACTTGTTACCATCCCAAACACACCTTACACATTTGCTCATGTTGTTCTCTAAGCCTAGAAGGACTTTTCCCACTTGTCTGCCTAGAAAACTCCTATTTATCCTTCAAATCTCAACTCAAATATTCCCTTCTCTGTGAAGTCTTCTTTGCTGCTTAAGCCCCATCTCCTAACACACCATCCGTGTGTGCCTGACACGTGGCACAGCAAACCTCCCGGGCCCAGCACAGTATTTTACACATTCCTCTGCTCGACACCGACCATGCCGTATCACACAGCTAGCTGGTCACTTCTTCTTCCCTCACTTAACTGTGAGCTCCTTACAGATTAACACAACGCAGCCTTAACCCTGCAGTAGCACAAGCTAGACACGTAGTATGGGTTCAACACATACAGGAAGAGTCGAAGACGCAGAGGGGAGAAAAAGAGGAGGAAAGCAAATGAAAACGAGAGAATAAGAAGTTTCCTATTGAACGTGACATACTGTTTAAAATCCCAGAATTCTTACTGAAGCGGAACTTTTAAAGAACGTATGCGTCCTTTAAAGGAATGCACAGTTGCATGAACATTCTTTTTTAATATGCAGGAAATGTGTTGTCGATGATTATTCACAGGTCAGGGATTCTCCACTGAGAAACGAGTCTAAATCAGGAGCTCTGCTCCAGAGAGACTATGGAAGGAAAGAGGAAAGTTTCTTCCCACATGAATTTTGGGAACACAGGAGCATCTCACCACACAAAAGAATTGGTTAGTCTCTTGAGCAAATTCTGCAAATCGATGATAACAAATGTTTTAAATTCATATACTTTATTTTAAATCATAAGATACCTGCTTCTATGATCAGCATTCTTTTTAACCTATTTCTGACTTTGTTTTTCCCTGCTAGCTGTGGTCTATTATTAAGACAAGGGCTTAAATGAAAACTACGGGAAAATGCAGTATAAAATAACTGGCGAAAAAAATTAATTTTTTCTACCAATTAAATCTTGGGCTGCGTCATAAAAGATTACCTAGGGTACACTTCATGAATATCACTAAAAAATATTAATTTCATTTTTCATGCTGAAAAATCAGGAGATGTAAATAATAAGGTAAAAAACGAAGTTACCTAGTGAGGGTAGAGTTCAGGAGGTCTTATTAGTGGCTCCGTATTACAATCTAGAAACGTCTTTATGTAGACTAATCATATTGCAGGTCCAGAGGAGATTTACAATCCGATTTGCCACAGAGAAGTCTACGTACTCTTCGTGGAGGAAAGACACCATTTATCTTTGCACGATTCCCTGTTTCTCACACAAGTAATTCCGTCCTTTCTACATTGTCAGCTCTGACAGGCTGATTTAATCTGCAGGATTCGGAATGCCTCTGACCACTGCAGCGAGTCATTAACCTTGACTCGCATAATTGAATTCAAGGTTGATTGCCTGTGACCCTCTGCGCTGAGGTCTTCTAAATGTACATATTCATTACGGGCAGCCTCACTAAACGGATTGCACAGGAAAAGCTGTAGCAGTCGCCTGTTTGGTATGCAGGGGGCGAAGAGGGCACTAATTGCATGTTAGAGCTGAGGATTAGATTATGAAAAGAGTGAGAAAATGAAGATAGATCCTCTGACACTGTCAGATTAGGGGCAGCAACGTGCGGGAATATGACATTGAAATTTACAGTGACATTAACAGAAGGAAAATTAGAAACAAATAGACATTGGACATTTTTTGAAAATCTTCATATTTTCTACAATCACCTAATAAACGAGATATGGGAGCTAAGGCTCCTATCTGTTTTCATTTGCATAATTGCAGCAGAACAATGGAATTTTTTAAAGTAGCTTTTTGAAGATTAGGAAATCACATTACCGTCACCATAACATTACATATTATGCAATATCTAGGCCATGTTTAAATAATTGGTTTTACACACCAAATGCCATCTTGAGTAGCAAGGAAAAGACATTCACACAACTTCAGTAAGCCCTGAGAATATACAAATATTTAAGTGTTCAAAATTACTGCAAACAATTATCAACCAATACTATAGGGTTCAATTTTGGTGAGTCAGCTTATAAAATTATCACTACTGATTTTTTATTGATTTTGTGTCAGTTCATTGTTGAAACAAGTGCCTACTTGTTCACATCAAACAAGTCTTCCAGCACACAAGCAGATAAGTTAATAGCAAACAGTTCTACAAATCATTTCCATTTTCCAGAAGAAAATGTCCACACTGTTACAAATGTAACAACAAATAACTTGACCAGAGGTGAGGCTGTATATAAATTTCAGGGACCTTTTTCTTTCCCATTTAGGAGTGAGAGGCTACTTGAGCAACATTTCCTCATACTTTTGCCAAATGTTTTATGATTTATTTTAAAGGAAAATGACAGCCTGTCTTTCTGACAACAAAAAACATACAAAACTTAATGGCATGGGACATTTAAATAAAAAACACACGAAAGTCCCTGGTGTCAATGACAGCTAGAAATGAGTGTTAACGTTGGTTAAAAGTTAAAGATTCTATCTCTGGAGAATTTGAGTTCAGTTTAGCTTTGTATTGCTTTTGCTTTGCTTTTAAAACAAGCCAATAGAATGGTCCCCGTGGTGCCACAAGGTAACACTCCAGAAATGTTCTACAGTATTTTTAAATGGTTAACGTGGTTTGCACTGATCATTCAAAATGAAATTTATTTTTGCTACTTTAAAAAACTCTAAATGGAAGAACTTCCTAATAATTATGCCTTACTGGGAAATCTCCCACTCTGGGTAAGAAATGAACTCATGAACCAAGCTGCATGGCAGAAAGAAAGAGCTGTGGGTGACTCCAGTGCCTGGGAACACTACTGCTTTTAAGAAATTGCATAGATGATCTCCAATCCACCTTCCTGAGACATTTAAATGATTATCGATTGTTGTATTTAATACCCGTCATCCAAATCTATTAAGTGCATAATTAAGTCAACTTTCAAATGAACCAATATTATTTTTTCCTTTAATTGGAGGACATAAAGAGCACTAGAGTTCACGCCAAACAAATGTCAAGATCTAAGTTCCAAAACTAACTCTTGTTCCTTTTTAGCTGGGTGGCATTGGGCCAATCAGTCGCCATTTCAGATTGGCGTACCTCACAAGGTTTTTGCAAAAATAGCTAGAAAATGTTACGTAATTTAGGTAAAAGTAGGATTAACAAAACTGTTTCAGTTATCTCTCGTTGTCTAACAAACCACTCCAAAACGTAGTGGCTTAACACCGCAATGATTTGTTACTGTTCAGGATTCTGCAAGTTGACAATTTGGGCATTTCTGCCACTGGTCGTGCCTGGGATCATTCATGAGGCTGCTGTCGTCTATCTGACAGCTTGACTGAAGTTAGAGTGTCCAAGATGGCTCTCTTTACATGTCTGGCAGTTGGTGCTAGCTCTCAGCAGGGATTTCAGTCTGTTCCAGTCCATTCCCCAACCTGGGGCCTCTCATCCTCTAACGAGCTAAAATTGACTTCTTCACAGTATGATGGTCTCAGGGTTCCATGATGATGAGAGCAGATGCCACAGCACCTCTCAAGGCCTAGGCTCTGAGACCCACACAACATCACTTCCACCATACTCTATTCATCAAAGAAAGTCACAAAGCCAGCTCAGATTCAAAGGAGTAGAGAATTAGATTCCACTTCATGGTGGAAGAAGTAGCAAAGTTCCACAGGAAAGGGGCATAGACCTGGGGAGGCTTGGTTCATTGAGGGTCATCATCATAGACATCTATCTACTAAAACATACATGGTAAACAATGCTACATTCATGTAAAAGAAAACATGCTGATTCATCAATATGTAATTTGTGCTTTCTGGTACTGCCAAGATTGATGTTCCTTGCCATCATCCTCTCCCTCTGATGGCTTAGTTAGTGTGTGGGTTGTTGACCTGCAGTCACTGGCCCACGGGGCTTGATCCTAGTTCTGATTCTGACAAGTATCTGTGGAAGCCGATACAGATCCCCCTCCTCCAGCTTAGCCACCAGCATTTGGCACTGCACTGTGGCATGATGATTAAGCATGTTGAGCTTTATTAAAGCCTCAAAGCATGGATTTAAATTCCAACTCCAGCAATTACTAGCTAGGTAGCCTTGGGTAAATTACTTAATCTCTCTAAACCTCAGTATCCCCATCTTTAAAAGGAAACCAATGTTAGTATCTACCTCATAGGGTTGTGGTACAGATTAAATTAACATAATTCTTTTGAAGCACCTAGTGCAGTGCCCAAGACACAGTATGTGCTCAACATGATAGCTATTATCAGCAGTGTTTGTCTGCATCTGGACCCAGCATGGAGCATCATGCTGGAGAACTGGGCTTGCCAGTTCATTACCCAAGGATTTGAGATACAACTGGAGTCATTTATTCCATAATTTAAAATATATTTTACCTACCTCTTAATAAGAATCACACAGTTATTAACCATGATATAAAAAACAGAGCTCCCTCACTCTGAGTCTGCCCTAAGGCCAAAGGTGTTGAGATGTAGCTGACCCCTCAAGCATTCATCCCTGACCACATAAAACACAGATTGGCAGCTTTTGTTCTCCTTTCTTGCAATTAAGAAATGTGCATGTGTTCTAATGGGAACATGACATTAGTTTTACATTTGTCCAACTAACAGCTTAGATCATCCACATTCTCTCCAGTCCTGCTTGGAGTGTTGCATCTTCACCATATTGATCACCCATCATGATTGTTTGCTATTCAACTTCCTGCCAAGGCAGAATAAAAAATGTGAAAGTGTTTTGCAAACTATAAAGCACTGTACACATGTGAGGTATATTATTATTATCTATTCATTAAGACAGCCTCATCTTCTCATTAGATTGAACGGAGCAAAGCCCTCATTTCCATTTTACCAGCATTGCCATAATACCCACCACTCTATGTTTTGAAAATAAGTCATCCTCAATGCCAATGTCAACAAGTCTCACGAAAACAAAGGAACCAGCAAAATACTTATGAAAAGCAATTTTGGGGATTTTTAGATTCTAAAGTTAATTGAAGCGACAATATATACGGATCATGGGTTACTATTCCCTCAACAGGCATAGTACAACTACTGAGATTCAATAAATGTTAATGGTATTTAAGACAGCAAACAAAGAAAGTCTGACATCCATCTGTATTAAATAATGCCAGCTTGGGTTTACCCAGCACTTACTCCGAACTCAAAGAAACTCAGAGCACCTAATAATATGTGTGTTCAGGGTCAGGCCTCCACCACTAGTCCTCAACCACTAGCCTGGGATGTATTGGAGAAGAAGAAAATGTTTATCTGCACTCACATTCCAAAGAAGTCCCCTCTTTTCTTCCCACAGGTTACCCACATCTACACTTCCCCACCAATCCTTGATACCTGAAGAAAAATCAGCTGGGGCAGCTCCCTCTACACCCACTGACAAGCATTCCACCTATTATTATGAATCACTAGCTACTCCTAATTTATGTGGGGAATTATTTCTTCGTTGCTGTAGTTATTGTTACTATTTGCTTTTTGTCTATTTACTTGTATCGTTTGGGGGACAAGAAGGGTGGAGCAGAAACCAGAGGTTAAATGGGTAATAGCCAAGTATACACATAACTAAATTCAATAAAAAAGAAAAACTAGTTTTTATGCCTTTGACCAAATGACTTCTCCCCTCTACATCTCTTCCAAGTAAGTTTACACTTGGGTAAATTAAGGCAAAAAAGGATTTTTCACAAAGTCATTGAGTTATTGTGGCACCCAGTGAGTGATAAATTATAAGCTAGAGTATAGGGTCCCTACCCTTTAGTAATTTGCAATCTTTTGGAAAAACAAGAAATCAAGAATTAAATAGCCCCTACGGTGGCATGTGATGAGAGCCAATGGGTGGGACAGACAGAAAAAGCTAGAGGCAATCCACGGAAGGATAGCAGCCTGAACTAGAAAGTGGTGGGAAAGCTGCCAGAGAAGGTGGGTCTTGAACCAGGCTTTAAAACAAGGGCAGGGCATGGGTGAGCAGAGAGGAGAAGAGGGCTTCCTACACAAGAAATAGGATTGTCTATGTTCATATTTGCATAACTGTGAGGTTAGTTGCCCTAGAACAGAATTTTCAGAGGAGAGTGATAGGATATGTGATACTTTTTACTCTTAATGAGGTATAATTGATATATTTAAAAAAAACTGCACACATTTAACGTGTACATCTTGATGAGATTGGACACACGCATACACCAATGATACCATCACCACAACCAAGGTACTCAACATAAGAGATCATTTTTTAAAAGCGACCTACATTTGTGCTTTACTAAGGTGTTCAGATCGTATTATCTTGTTTGATCCTCACGACCCTCTGCAGCAGGTAAGTGATACACTAAGAGTTAGATGACGTATGCAAAGTCACCAGCCAGTGGATAACAGAGACAGGACAAGAATACAGGGGTTTTGGCTCCCTTGGTCATAAGATTGTTGTGAGGATTAAATGGTATAATATATGTAAAGTGCTAAGAACGGTGCCTGGCACTGTAGTATGAATGGCACCTTCAATGAATGTCAACTATTGTTACTATTTTTATCATCATCATCATCATTATTATTATTATTACAGATCTGTCTGCAAGGTGAGGACTTTAGACTTCGCCCTTTAAGCCCATGTTTCCTAAACTTTAGGCATTTGTGTCTCGCCTTCTTTACTTTGCCACATCTGCCCTATTAGGATACTCTCAGCTTCAAGTAGCCAAAAACAAGACAATAAAGGGAATTTATTGGCTCAAGTATCTGAAAATTCCAAAGCTAGCATTTGAGTTGAGCTCAGACTCCCTGTCAGTACTGTTCTCTATGTTCTGACCTCCTTGATGTGTCTACTTCATCCTGAGGACAGCTTTTCTGTGGTGGGGGAGAAAAACAGCTTCCTCCCTCCAAAGGCCTTCTATCCATATGCAAGACTGTCCAGAAGGAATTAAAGGGTTGCTCCCTTCTATCATTGAGTAAATTCCAGAGTTTCACTCTGTTTGGACCATCTTAGGCCCTGTGCCCGTACCTGGACCAGCCACTATGGCAAGAGGTTGGCATTCCACCAATGGGTTTAGATCTTTCAGAGTCCTTTCCTGCCCTACCCAATCAGCACAGCTGCTGCAGGATGGGAGAGCAGGAAGAATGCTGGGGATAAGTCACAAGTCCTCCAAACCAAGGTACCACCTATAAAATCATTGATTCAATTTTTTTCTTTAAAATAACTCCCTCTTTAAAAATTTTTCCCTCATTCTAAGCCTTCATGTCTGTCAAATCGCAGGTGTATATAACAACTTTTTTTATTTAAAATAAATACATAACTATAAAAATTTTAAAAATGCTCATCCAACTGCAAATATCATCCCGCTTATATCACTGCCAGAAGCTTATGTTCTGAGTTCAGTCTTCAGAGCTGCATTCCAGAACTCTCTAATCTCGAGGCCATATTAATATCCATAGTCAGTTTTTTCCATTCTTTTCGAGTAACACAGTCTATGTCCTGTCTGGTTGAGATGGAAAAAACAAAACACCCATTACACTGCAAAGCCAGCATAACTGTTGCCTAGTTGAGTTTGCAAACAAAGGGGAACAAAACAAAACACCATTACATTGTGAAACCAACATGACTATTGCCTGGTTGACTTTGCATTCAGAGAGGCCCATGGCTGAAAAGGGCTGGAGTCACTGGCAGAACCTCAAACCACACAGCCTGCAAACACCCTGGCCTGTAAAAATACAGGCTTGGCTGGCATTGGCTTTATGGTTTCAGTCTTCTCATAAAAGCATTCCATTAGAAATGGCTGCTGGTGAAGATGACTTTGGGAAAGAAAGTGAGAAAAATTTGGAGATCTGGGCCTGGAGGAAATTCTAAGACCATTATACCCATGTCATGAACTCTCCTAGCAATAAGGCATAACTTTATAAAGAGGCACAGGGGCCCAGGATAAGGATAAGGATCCCAGGAATTAAATTTACACCTTTCATCTGAGTCACGGAATCACTAGTAAACCTCTTCTTAGTAGCTGTCAGTTGCAATTGGCATTAATTTCCCAGGCCAAAACAGGGAGCCATGGCCCCACTCGTAGAGTACTTTTTTGGGGAGCCACTAAGGAATGCTTTCTTGCTAGGGATACAAGCTATTAAAATCTATATCAAAGGGATAAGATTGCCAGACCCGGCTCTCACATTCCAGGAAAGTGCAGATATGCCAGCCTTATCCTAGAGGAAAAGCTTGCTTGGTTCACTTGGTGAACCAAACTCTGGGCTCAGAATCAAGAAAGTGTATCCTGGCTCTGCCACTTAAGGGTCATTGTTATATCATCTTGCCTATGTGTGGTTCACAGGTTCTGTTTATAAAACAGGATTTGGCATCATCTGAGTGAACACAGTTTAAATTGAGTTATCAGTGAAGAATCTTAAATATATATTGAGGCAGGTTAATTTTATTGTTGAAGACTAAAACCAAAAATAGATTTTGCAGAAATGTGTGAAAAGATTTATTTAACAAAACATTTCAAAAGTTGGCAATTTCAAAAATTGACAATATATTAAACCATCTTCCCTGTCTTGTGTACACACACAAACACACACACACACACCAGTTGCCAAATCCTTCCAAGTCCTCTCTCTTAACCAGCCTTCATATCCTGCCTCAGGACTAGACCTCACCAACATCTCCTCTTGGGATGGCAGTGAGAGCATTTTCCCTGTCTCCCTACCTGTGGTTCCACTCCATCTCACACCAACCTCCCCACTGCTTTCAATGGCAGCTTTCTTTTCTTTTTTTCTTTCTTTCTTTTTTCTTTTTTTTTTTTTTTGAGACAAGCTCTCCCTCTGTCACTGGAGCTAGAGTGCAGTGGTATCATCCTAGCTCACTGCAGCCTCAAACTCCTGGGCTCAAGCAATCCTTCTGACTCAGCCTCCAGAGTAGCTGAAACTACAGGTATGCACCACCAAGCCCGGCTAGTTTTTTTAAATTTATTTATTTTTTGTAGAGAGAGGGTCTTGCTATGTTGCTCAGGCTGGTCTCAAACTCCTGGCCTCAAGTGATCCTCCTGCCTTGGCCTCCCAAAGTGCTAGGATTACAAGTACACCCCACCACTCCTGGCCTCAATGGAATCTTTCTAAAATGTAAATATATCCTGTCCCTATCATACTTAAAACCCTAAGGGGGTCCAATAGCTTCCAGAGAATGTCCAAATTCCTTAGCCTAATGCCAAGCCCTTTGTGATGTCACCTGTTGATCACTACTCATACCCCATCCATGCATGCTTCCTTTCTGCCATAGGAACTACGTAACGTCGTATCATGTTTTTAGGACTATATCCTTCACACCTGCTGCCCTGTAACAACTAATCCCTACTTGTTTTTTAAAACTTAATTCCAAGTAACTATCACATATATCAACCACAAGTCTGGTTTGGGTCCCTCTTCTTAGTAAATCCTCACACCTTCTGCATGCTTATTCATGGCACCCACCACAATGTCCCGTAATTGTCAACATATTTTCCTTCTCTTTCATTAAACTACAAGCTCTTTGAAGGCAGGGATTTTGTTACATTTGACTTAGAAATTCAGTATCAGGGCTCACCCACCAGTGTCTCGCATGTAGGTATTCAATGAACTTGGTTCTCTGATCTAACCAGTATGTTACAGAGTGCTAGAGTAAGGAATTTGATAGCTGATTCTAAATATATTATTTGGTATGAGTTTGCTATGACTTCCTAAGTATGAGGTACCATTTTTAGCAGTCATTCTTCACTTTTAAAAAAGTAGGAAGCATTTATTCCATGTCAAAAGGGAAAAATCAGGTTGTAGCATTCACATACAGTGGGGTTTTACTCTAAATAGAAACCAAAAAAATGTCTAGGAAGGGCATAAACATTCACTTCCTGACTTGGAGACTTACAAAGTGATAGTTCATGCCATGGGTTAGAAGAAGACATTTTAGTGACTTCTCAGGGTTCACAATCAGGACAAGTGCCCGGATCATAAAATATAACTCACAGCTCTTGAAACTCTGCTCAGATTAGTCTCTTCAGACCCAAGGCTTCTTGTTCAAAGAAAGCTAGAGCAAAGCACTTTGAGCTCTTAGGATGAAAAGAACTTTAGAACTGCAAAGCATTGTTTGGATTCCCCTGCAGCCTTGTTATGCCTTTACCGCCATATGATTCCACTTTGGACTAGTATCTGTCCCATCTTTCGCAGATCCAGCATTGCTCCATTTCTAGCCTCCAGTCCTTCTAGAGACTCTGGGGTCTCCCCAGTGGGCCTCCTTCTGAAGTCACCTGATGTGCCAAGCCAAGATGGTTCCAGTATCAGCCTTGATGTGCAGCCCTAAATCTTTAAGACATCTGTAAACAGTGCTCTGTGCTTTTCGTCATCATTTTATTTTGTCTACAGGAAAGGGTAAGTGCAGTGAATGATTTTTTCTGTGTGTTTTTTTTAATTTGAAGTCTTTTCTGAGGTAGAAAATACTGTTCATGGTTTTAATCTCTCTGTGATTCTCCAAAATTAAGTCTCCTTTGGAAAACAACTGCCCTTAATACCTTGTAGATTTTCTTTAGTGGGAGTTAAGGTCAAAATCTGAATTCTAAATACAGAAAATCACCAGGTCAGTGAATTTTCAATGATATGTGGCATTTTCAGTCTCTCTATTTCATCTGGTTCCATTCATGCAACTTATTCACATATTCATTCACTCAACAAAGATTTATTGGGCAGCAATGTTTAGGAATAGTGTGTTGTAGGTTGTCGATACCCAGAGAGAATGACACCCTCCCTGACTGGAATCAGCCTATGGCTTATTGTAGAAATAGACATGCAAACAATTACATTACATCATCCTGGACCACAGACATGGCAGTAGGTACCACTGGAGCAGAAATAGAGGCCTGAACTTTCAGGAGAGGCAATAGGTGGGAGAGGAAAAGGTCAGCTCAAGGTTTCAGGGAAAAAGAATGCTGCTTCAAGGGCAAACAGAAGCTAGGCATGAGAAGAGGGGTAGCAAGAGCAAACCAGAGGGAAGAAAAGAGCAAACATGTGCAAAAGTTCAAGGATGGGGGATTCCAGGTGGTTCGGCATTACTAGGACAGAAAGGCAGAAACGATGCTGGCATGCAGTCATGGGTCAGGGCAAAAAGTGTTTGATAGCCATGCTATAGAGTTCCAGTTCTCTCTGGCAGGAGATAGAAGCCACTGGAGAATTTTGAGCTTGAAAATGACCCAAGGAGACCTTTGTGATAGAAACATCACTGTGATGGCTGAGTGGTGGGTGAATCGGAAGTAGGTGGAATTAAAGGCATGAAGGCAGGGAGGGAGATGTAGCAATAGTCCACGAAAGAGAAGACAAGGGCTGGAACCAAGGTAGCTTCAGTGGGATTGGAAAAGAGAGGCAAGAAGAGAGAGAGACTTACGAGGTCAGAAGGGCAGGATCTTGTGGTAGGGCAGATGTGGGGACTCGGAGGAGGACCCATAAGAAGATTACAAAGTAGAAACATCTGGACAGAAAGCAGCCATCTGAGGGTGTTGGTTAATATCACCTATTCCCGGAAAACTCTGGCAGAAGATATTTAGGAGGGGAAAGTGGGACTCAGCCCTCCTCTTCTTTGCAAGAGATATCATTTCTTGAATCCTTGCACAGTTTCACAGATGTCAGGATTCAGCACCTATACTTACCAAAACCTAGATCAACAGATCTAAATAGATCTAAATAGATCATTTATTTATTTATCTGTTATCTATTCTTGTATTAACAAATATTGCTAATGCAAAATATTTTTTGTCAACAGTATTTTCATGCTCTGCAATGTCAACTCAGTTTGGTTGGAGTTCTTTTACCTCCCAATTCTCTTCTTTATGACAGGATACTGCTAAGAACTGGGCCCCATAGAAATATTTTCAACTGTCCAAAGATGGCCATCTTGTCATTGCTTTTTAAAACACATGTAATTCTTTGTGTCCTCCTTAATCATCATGGTTTAGCTTCCTTTTACACCAACCCATATAAAGACACAGGCAAATCTTATAAAGTTTGTGTGCTCTTAAATCCTTGACATACTTTAGAAAATTTGCTTTATTCCAGAGTAAAGAATTTAAAATTGTGACAACATAGTTAGGAATGTTACTTGTCTTTTGTACTCCTTTTGTAATACTCTTTTGTAGAGAAAAATCAAAGCTATTTGATCCCAGGATTTCTGTTTCCTTTATCCCCCTAAAAGAGACAATTGTGCTGACAAATTTTTTTCTTTTTTAGTATAATTTAGATTTTTTTTGTTCAGAAGTGATGGCAAACCATAGGCACCAAATAAAGCTGATTGGCACACTAATTTTAAACCTCCTGAGAGTAGAAACAAGGTACAAATCTTGGAAGTAATGTGTTGGTGGATAAGCCTAGAATCATGGCAGCACATTATGAGTTAGGTATATAAACCCCAGAGCTTAAAGCATTGTATTAATTCAGCTAGCACCCATGAAAATTCTTTTTTATCCTCTAGAAAAGTGATAATTACAAGAAAGATGCATGGATTTAGAAAGCAATGCCTAATTGTAATCCAGATCAAAAATATTTTTAATTGAAATTGGGCCTAAAAGAAAATTTTAAAACTTGCCTTTGCTGTAAGCCAACTAAAACACATGCTAACTTTAATTTGCATCTTTATACAAATAGTTTTGGGCACATAAACAGCATAATTTTGCATTGGCAAATCCTCTCTGTATTCTTTAATAATTTATTCTCTTGAAGGGATTTTTCAACTCTTACAGTTTAAAATTTGTTTAAAAGGGTAATTCTACCTTCCACACAAAAGACAGGCTTTCCATTTATAAGCTTGTTACCTAGAGGCACAATTAAAATAGAAACATTAAATAGAAATAAAATATAATTCTCGGTTCTTTTCATCCACCAGCTGGCTCATTTCATAGACTCCCTCTTTGGTGAGTTCCAAATACATTAGTAGTTAGTTGATTGCCTATTTGCATATCCTTCAAATTATAAAATTTAATTGTCCAAGTTCCAATTCAGGTAATTCTAAATATTTACAATTTACAAAGCTTTTCTGTGTCAATGAGCTGGGACTTTAGATCAAGTTCCTTTATCAATGTTTTCTCCAGACAGATCTTCACACTCCCCACCCTTTAAGAATTCCTTTGCCAAGCCCTCCTGTTCTCTCTCTGGCAGTGAGCCCAGATCAAAATACACCAATCACTGGAAATTTCCTCGTTAGCATCTCAGGGAAGACTTTGGATTATTAGGAACAAACTCAAAATTTAACTGTCCTTTTTTTCCTAGAGTAGGGAAGAGTAATATTGATTGCTTTTATTTATTTTTATTATCAGGCACCTTGAGGTGCCTCTGAGTGAAGCTGCACTGCATTGATTTAAATATGCAATGTTGTGATAGCTGGTTATGATTTTCTGATGTTTTTCTGCAACTCTAACCATATGTAATTTTGAATTAAATGAAAGTTAAGTACTAAAACGTTTTGCCCAAAGGGAATTCAGATTCTCAATGTGCTTTTAATAACTGTTTGTAAAACATTTAGGAAAATCTATGGCAACACATTTAGGAAAAAAATCAAATTACTATTGCCTTAAGATGTTATTCTAGTGTCTAAACTTTATGAAACATCCTGTGTGGCCCAATTGTTGACCTAATCCAGTCAGTAATACTTTAGAACATATCGTGTATATAGGACCTGAATTTAATTTGTATAGTATTTTTTAATAATAGATCTTTAAATGCTTCTTTAAAACTCAATGAAAATGTTATGAACAGTGCAAAAGAAGTATCATCAAATATTTCTGAAATATTGCAAATAAAGTCTAATTAGAAAGCATTAAAATTAATTAGTAGAATCAGATTTTAAACTTTAAACCACTTCTTTAAAAAAATAGTATTGCAGTCTCAAGATTTCTGCAAAATCTAAAATAAAAGGTCATGGTGTACCTAAGATAAACAAATATGACTTTTCATGAAAGTAGGGACATGGGGAGAGGGGCGAGTTGGTTGTGTGGACTTTTCTTTTGAAGGTATAATTTGAAAAATGACCTCAAGTTGTAATGTGACCTGAATTTCCATTTTCTCTCACACACAGAAATGGCTATGCACCTAATTTGGGAAAAATTCAAACCATAATCTTCAACGTAGAGCACAGAATCTGTGCTAAATGTGAATACCAGAATCACCTTTCATCCAGAAAGATGGTGTCTTTGAACCTAACCAAGCGATAATGAGCTTTCTTTTTCTCACATTTGTAATCCCTCATCCAAAGCATCATTAGAATACAAACATCCCATAATACAATTGAAGTCATTTCTTTTACTATTTATTCATGTTTTTATTTCCCTCTGTAGCTATGAAAACAATTACAGAAACTTGTAAAAATTTGCAATCCATATCCATCAAGAAACAAGTGAATTATGATGATTAAAACAGAATGGCAGCTAAAAGGCTTTACTCTGAAAAGATCAGATTTTCTAAGTAACTGATATGTCAGAACCATCCCCAGTGAGGATATGACCAGAATTTTTATCCATCACTCATTAAATTACAACACTGTGTGACTTTATAAGCACTGACTGACACAGCATACTTGCTTAAGGGATTATTAACAAATAATTGGAAATATGGATATTCTGTTTGTACTTCATACACATTTGTACTATTTGGATGTTTTTTAACAAGAATATATCAAATAGTTTGATTGGAGTTCCTTTACCTACCTGTTACATGACACTTTCAAGTATTAGTCTTGACCAAGCTTTAATCATTGTTAAAGATAGGTAATGGGTACAGGCAAGTTTATTACACTGTTCTCTCTGATTTTATGGATTATTTGATAATATCCATAATAAGAAATTTTTAAAGAATATACATTTTTGTAATTTAAAATACAGAGTTCTGAGGAAATAGGTTTTCTGTGATCTGTACAAGTTTGCAAATTGATAGTATACAAGTTAATTACAATTCCTTACTTTATTTTAGAACTCAAAATATGTATGAAATGTTTCCTTTCACATGCTCTGTACGGAAGGAAAAATCAATAATGCAATAATTAAAAACAGACTCCAAATAAAGTTATTTACAAATATTGACATTCAATTTATCTGAAGCAGGAGTCCAAAAAATATACACTATGGCTGAATTGAACTACTGCCCAAGACTGTAAAACTGCTATTTCTTAAAATGGGCCATTTAGGGTGCAATTGTCCTTTCAACCATAAAATGTCTGAACTCACTTGATTTTTTAAGTACTCTATTTAATAATAAAGAAAAACTAACACTTCCTGAGTGCCCAGTAAGGGGTACCCTAAGGGCTTAACAAGCGTTATCTCTATTTTGTGCTCATTTCATGGAGGAGAAAACTGAGATTAAAGGAGGATAAATAACAAGGAAAGTTCCCCCAGTGGACTCTGACAGGGTCGGGATTTGCCCCTAGGCAGTCTGGCTCCAGAACCCGTGCTCTAGCCCATTCTCTGTTCTAAAGAGGAAACACAAGATAAAAATAAACCCAAATTTTGTGCAGTAAGGTGAGGCCAGACAACCCTAATAAAATTTCATGAAAATAATTAATTAGTAGATGTGAAAGTGCTCTGAAAATGTACCATTTTAAAGTACTTCTAGGTGGATCATTGCTTTGATCCTGATAGCACAAGGCAAGTTTGAGCTCCCATATTATAGACAAAGAGGTCCAAGGTGGAAGCAGCCTGAATCATCACTTTGATCAGAGTTCAAATCCAGATCTAATACCACAACTTCCCAGTTACCTCTAAAGCATAGCTTATGGGATTTTTTTTAAACTTATTATGATTATTTGGATCTCTTTCTTCCCATATCTTTATAAGAAAAATCCATTTTCAGTCAGGAAAGAAAGCCCTTAGCCATTTTTGCATTTCCATGGTCATTTAAGATTCTAGTTTAAATGTTCTCTGGTGGAACTGAGACTAGGGTTTTACTTTAAAGCTCAGTAAGCAATTCTAATGTGCATGTAGGGTGCAGAACCCCTGTCCCTAGAGGATTGCTGGAACATAACCTGCAAAGCTCAATCAAGTTAGGCTCAGGCACCATGCCAAACACAGAGACACTCAGCTTCATAGGCACGCACCTCAGGCTGAGGAGACAAAGCCCTCAGAGTGGAAAAACAAAACAGCAGAACACTAGGAAAGGCAAATCTGCCCTCACAACTAAGGGAATACAGGAAATCCTCCAATCCCTCCACTCTGTGCAGTGTATGGAGGAGAGAATGAACATTTCTAGGTGCTTGGAGGGAAATGCTTACAGGTATGACTGTAATTTTATTTAACCCTCACCATTGAGCTAATTCTAAACAGATATATTTCCTGGCCCTAAAAACTGCTTGTTCTACTCTGCTACATATGAAACTAAAGCATTTCTAAGAAAAACATCAATGAAGAGAATTGAATGGACTGCCAAAGGGGGTTAGTCTTTGAATCCACATAAGCATCATTCCTTGACTGGTTGTCTACTAAGAATTGGTCAGCAATGAGACTTGATATAAATGAATATATCTGCAGTACTAGCCCACCAGCTAAAGGCTCAAGTTCAGTATTGACAAGGAGGGGAAAGTGTACCTCATACCCAATAGAATGGCAATAATCAAAATGATGGACATACCAAGTGTCAGTGAGGATGCAGAGAAAGTGGAACCCTCACACATTGCTGGTAAGAATGTAAAACAGTACAGCCACTTTAGAAAACAGTTGGCAGTTTCTTAACAAGTTAAAAATACATTTACCATACTACCCAACAATTTCACTCCTAGGTATACACCAAAAAGAAATGAAAACATGTCAGCACAAAGCCTTATAAGTGAACGTTCATAGCTGAACTATTCACAAAGCCAAAAAGTGAAAATAATTCAAATGTTCATCACTTGATAAATGGTAAACAAAACGTCCACATAATGGAGTACTACTAAGTAATAAAAATGAATGAACTATTGATACACATGCATGGATTAATCTCAAAAGCATTATGTCAAGTGAAAGAAGCCAGATACAAAAGACTGTATGTTGTTGATTCCATTCCCTTGAAATTTCTAGAAAAGGCAAAATTATAGAGACAGAAAGAATATCAGTGGTAGCCTGGGCAGAATGTAGGAGCAGGAATTAACTACAGATGAATGAGGGAAGTTTTTGGAGTGATAGAAGTGTTCTAAACGTCTATTGTGATGATGTTTGCACAGTTGTATAAATTTACTAAAAACCATTGAACTGTACATTTACAGTAGCTGAATTATTAATATATGGTATATAAATTATACCTCAGTAGAGCTGTTAAAATATTTTTAAAGTAAATGAAGAGGTGAAGAATAGGAAATATGGAAAGGGTAAGGACATTCATGGAGTAGGAGAAAAGAAAGACACATACAAATTCACTAAGAAGCTGTATCCCTATAGATTGTGAAGCAAGCATAGTGCTTCCTTGTCATCTGTGTTTTATTCTTTAAGTGTTTGTGTTTTAGAGTCATATTGTGCACTGCAAGAGTTTATAGAATTTTAGGTATATTTAGTGTGAATAACATAATTTCAAAAGCTCTAAGGAAAATAAATGAAGTAGAACGTCACATATATATTTGTTCCTTTGTATGTCACATTTCCCTGAGCATTTGGTCTCTTGATTTAAGCCATACATTTTATATTGTATTTACACCAAATGAATAATATGAAAGTATACCAAAGTTTTACACTATTTTCAGTAGCTTGCAGTACCTGTGAAGTCGAGTCAAATTGCTGTTTCTTGACATTGCTAAGAACCATTTCTCATGACTTGAAGGAAATATCTCCCTTTCCTAACACTTTGTATATCCAATTTTCCTGGCACCCAAATCATCTTCCTCTCTTTTCCTTTGTCAATGCAGAAATTTTTAGAAAAGTGAGAGAGAATGTACATAATAAAGAATTATACCCTGTGTTAACACACAAAACTTTTCCTTCATGAAAATAAAAAGCCGTCCTCCCAGGAGTGAACTCTTCTTCCTCTTCACTTTCCTCTTCCTTTGGCACTGTGGCTCCCCTGCCATATTCCTGCCTGTTAGCCAGCCTGTAAGTACTCTTCCCCACCGCCCCCAGGATTCTATGCTTTCTATTTCTTGCAATGTACATGTGGTATTGTTGCACAGGAAACATTAGATTTTTCACTCAAGGCGTCACATGATTCTTTCTCCACTTTAGAAAAAAAATTCATCTAAGCTAGATTGAAAAATATGTTGGTGACTGATATTTGGAATCGGTCGTATTGGAAAATTTACTTGTCAGTTGCTGAAAGTGTAACAGAATGTTCTATGTGCCACTGACTTCCACAGAGAAATAAATTGGAAATGTAAATTTTTTTAAAAAGGAGAGTAGGGAAATAAACAGTTATCGCAGAAGTCTTTTCAATGACAAGGTTAGGAGGTCTTTGGAATGTTTGGCTCCCTTCCAGTACACACCCCATCTTGCTTTCTTCTGGGATTCAGGCAGCTAAAAGCCGTACCATCCATTACATGTGTGGTCTCCTCATTCAGCAAACACTTCATGACAGTTGGACAAGCTTTCTCAACTTCAGCACTATTGCTACTTAGGGTCAGATTATTCTTTGTTGTATCAGATATTTAGCAGCATCCTTGATCACTACCCAGCAGATGTCAGCAGTCACTCTTCCCACCCTCCCAGCTGTGAGTTGTGACAACCAAAATTGTCCCCACACATTGCCAAATGTCCCCTGGGAGACAAAGTCACCTCCAGTTGAGAAACCGCTGTGGGGTATCCCCAGTCTGAACCTGCAGGACCCAAAACTCTGAAGTGGCAAAGATTCAAACACCCACGGTAGTAACAAATAAATGTGTCACATTTTAGCAACTGACAAATAAATGTTCCAATCTACCCTAATTATCGGTCACTAGAATATTGTCCAATCTAGCTAAGATTTTTTTTAAGAGAAATCTGCTCAAGAGGCACAAACGGTTAAAAAAAAATTAAAGACTAGACAAAAGAAACATGTGAAACCGAACAGTGTAGCAGACAATGAAAGCTATCCTCATGGGAAAATAGCTTTTGTTTCACTTAGCCAAGCTCAACATACAGACATTTTAAAAAATCTGTCCCCAAATGGCTATTTCTTTTCTTATGACAAAAGGGTCCTAAATATTTTTTGTTTTTGGAAATAAAAAACTCTACTAATAAAAAACAGTTGTAGACATTTTGTAATTCTTTTTAGAAAAAATAACTGAAGACACATAGTCTAATTCACTGCAGCTGAAATTTCATTTACTAACTAACCACACTAATGAGCTGCTGCCCAGGGACTTCTAATTAGATTCACTGTATTTCTGTCACTGACATTAATTTCCTTACTTCAACTTCTAGAAAAAGTTTGATGTTTTCTAGATTTTCTAATCAGGAAAAATTGAAATATTTCAGCAGTTTTTAACTAATCCAAATTTTTATAACTGCTGCTGTTTTATGGCATAACATAGTACTGAATTGGAAAAACACAATGTTGACATTCATATACACATCAATACCCATTTTATCAAGATGTCTGGTAAGTCCATATTTGAAACTGTTGTTCATTATACTATTTTTGTTCTTTATGTATACTCTGGGGTTAGGTCAGAAAATTAAGTCCATATAGTCATCAACCCATAGTCTCCAAATCAAAATTACATTCAATAGATTGTCAGAAAATTGGCTTCCAACTAGTTTTCTACTTGCTAATTCTGTGATTTAAAACAAAATGTTGTTTTGCTACTATTTTATTATAATTGTATTACAATGAACTTCCTTCATTATTCTCAGCATGGAATTGGAAGGCATATTTTTCAAATAAATCTTATGCACATCTCCTATTATATGATTGAATAAATAAACACAATGCAAGCATCAGCTAGTTTATAAACACCACTAGACTTGTAAAGACCCCATACATATAAATGGCCACAGCTGCCCTACCCTACGACCAGGCCACGTGCTGTCCCTACCATGGAAACCTGTGGAAAAGCTCAGAACTTTTAGAAAGAATGTAGAATCCTATATAGCAGGCAACTTCATAAAGAGGTGGTGACCCAGCAGAGAGCTCATGGAGTGTCTGCTTCCTTCTCAAAAGTATCTTCCACTACACATTTGCCTGAAGTTTTGTATATCTCTTTATCACAGTGTCTAATATTCTTCAAATTACAAATCTCTTTGAATTAGCAAGCTTCTTTAAAATGCATATCTCTCCCAGATAGGTAATTATATTCCTTAATTAATTAGGTCAGATTGCATTGCTCTTAATACCTAACTAAAGCTATCCAGAATGATGTATTACCAAGCAGTAGTAGCAGCTGAACAGCAGTAATAGCACAAGGAATGGCTGCTGTCATAATAGTTGTGGTAGTAGTAGCAGCAAGTATTTACTATGTGCCAGGCCCTGTGCTAAGAACTCTACATGGATTGCCTCATTTAACCCTCTCAAAAACTCTGGGAAAGAACTTCAAGGAGACAAAGTAGTGGTCCTCAAAATGTGGTCCTTCGATCAGAAGCATCAGAATCACCTGGAAATACAAATGCAAGTTCTCTGGCCCCACTCTAGACCTACTAAACCAGAAACTCTGGGAGGGGGGCTCAGAAGTCCATTTTAACAAGCTCTCCAGGTGATTCTGATGCTTGCTAAAGTTTGAGAACCAGTGGGCTACAGATTTGTAGAAAAAGGCCACATGTAGCATACACACACAGGCACACACATACACACACACACTAAGTTAGTGAAAGTTTTCAACCTATTCATAAAAGAATACAGAGTCTGAGCATTAGATAGGTGGTCCCACAGAGCAGAGGCTGACTGCACATCCCAGAGTTCATTACAAGGCCCCAGAATCTTCAAAGGTGACTAATAATGCCTGTGCAAGTCAGATCCAAAGAGTTAACTTTACACTGCACCACAGTCGATTCTTTCAGAGGAACTCAAACAACCTCTTTATTAAACATTCTCATTTAAGGGAAATGGTGGCTTATATTTGACTTTTCCTAGTGCTTGGGATAAACTCAAGGGCCACATTCTCAAACCCAAGGGGAAAAGCTAAGTCAGCCCTCAGGCTTCTCGAGCGATTTCTCTGTCTCCAGCTACCTGAAGTCCCAAAAGCTCAATATCCCACAGGTAGTGCTAGTAGTGTCCTTATTTCACAAGTGCACACACTAAACCTCAGAGAGGTTAGCTAAGTAACCCAACAGCACAGGCAGGAAATTGTAAAGCCTAAACTAGAGAAACTCAAAGCCAACTCCAAAATCCTAGCACTAAACCACTTATGGTTAAGGAGAAAGGATAAATGGGTAATTTATGAGCATGAAGTATTTCATAGGGAGAGCGGGTTGTTGTCACAGCAGCTGTTTTGGGGCAGAATGAGAAGGGTACCCAGCAAAAGTATGGGTAGGAGCAGAACAATCTAGTTTGAAGCTTACCAGGGCCAATCCCATGCCCTGGACAGGGAGAGGAGGTGACTCATCTTTCTCCTCTATCAGCACATGACTCTTTGCTCTCAAGACCCAGAATTCAGCCCGGTCCTATTGGTACAAGATTTCAAATAAACTTGAATCTCAGAGCTCTGGAGGAGTAGGTGGAGACCTGAATCGGCATTTAAAATGCATCTAGGAAAAATATACTCTGAGTTACCACCAAACAACCAAAAAATAAAGCTATAGAAACAGTCCCATTCCTAGAGTAAGGTCTGCATATTTCATTGTTTATTTATTTCCATCTACATTTATGCATCACTTATGTTCACATTTCTCATGATCCTATGCTGTGTTTTTCCCAGGCTGACCATCCAGAAAGACTCTTCACACTGCTCTGTGCCCTGGGTGATTGACCTCCATGCTTTACCTAGGCTCCCTCTTCCTCTGGTTTCTGATTAGGTTCAGCAAATGGAAGGCAGTGGCAGGAGATCAAAGAATGGTAGGAGTCTGAGTATTTATTCCCTCCATCCCTGCCTGCTTTGCCAGTTTGGCAGTAGCTGTGTTCCTGTACCTACAGCCACAGCTCCCAGGAAACAACCCCTCTCCCAAGGCTATAGTGCTCATGGAGGTCCAGTAACAGCTCCCTTCCCTTACCCCTCTGGCTGTTAACAGCCTTCCTTGTTCCCAGTCCCTGGGTACTTCACCATCTCCTGGTGATTCCCTACATCCTGCCCACTCCTTTGTACTTAGTCCTATCATTGAACTGTCCCCAGAGTGGGCCGTCTGTTTCCTGCTGAGACCCTGAGTGTTGCAGACCACAACCATGGACTTACAAGCATGATGCTTTCTACCAGATCTGTACTAGCTTTTATTTTTTAATGAATCTTCTTTCAATGTGCCAGTTTACATCACGCTGCCAGTTGCAAAAGTCATTTCACCCCATAAAGACTCTGTGAGTAATTCATGTAAAGTATGAATTTGTATAGTAAGTCCTCAATAAATGACAAATATTATCATTATCATTGTTGTTATTGGTAAATTATTGTTCTTTATTAGGAGAACTAAAAGCAATGGACATAATTTAGAGGAAGGCAGATTTTGAATTAACATTGATGAATTTTTAATAATTACAGAGTCTAGCAATGAAATAGCCAGCCTTATAAATTGAATTTATAAAGTACTTATATGTCTGTAGTCTCATATCATCATCACAGTAACTCTATGAGGTATATTAGCAGCCTCTTGTGCAGATATGGAAACTGAGACTTAGAGGACATATAAGGACTTACCCAAGAGTAGAGCTTTCAAATGTTGGAGTTAGCAGTGCTATCTTACTCTAGGACTAGGTTCTGCCCTCAGTATCCATCTGGAAGTCACAAGGGGCAGCTAAGAAAGGTGTGGGGAGAAAAATAGGTTGTCCGGTCCACTATGCTTGGATGGCACTCCCTTATTCCACCACCTGGCCCTGCTCATCTGTGTATGGTTAGCTGTAGCTCTGGTTTGCCATAGTATAAAATCTTTCTCTGACAAGAAAAGAGAAGATTAAATGGAAGTAGGTTAATGCTACAATTGATAATCAAGTGTGTAATGACTCAGACTGGGAAGGAGTGAAGCACTGAAGTATGTGATAGAGTCATGATGAATATATATACTTCTTAAATATTTGACCACTGCTAAAAGCCACCTGGGAGAGAGTGAGTAATCCATGGCAAACAACCTGGATAGTGAGGGAGTGCATAAAAAACAGTAAGTCACGGCCTCTTTTCATCTTGAATCTTTTTAAACAAAGTGGAAAAGAGCTTCAAGGGTAATGATGCAAAATTGATTGAGTGGGTTGTTCTTCATATTGGTTGAGTCTCTGTGTCTGCATTTCCAAATGTTATCAAGAGTCTCAGAAATTATGGTGCATATCATGAAATTTACATTTGGCAAATAATCACCAAGAAGGGCAATAGCCTTAGTAAACACATGGTATTAAGGGGGGAAAAATGTGCTCAGCCTAACATTTGATTTTGTTAATATAAATAATATATTAACAACTGAACAACCTGGATTTGATCCAAACCACTCTACTGTAAGTGCTTTGCTAAAACTTACCAATGGTATTTACTTCTATAAATAACAGCCATAATTGGAATAGTTTTCTAGATACATCAGTTTGTATCTTATGACAAATACTCTTTTAAAGATCTTTATCATTGCAAGCCTTTTAGAGGAACCTTTGAATTAGATGGTTGGGGAGTGGTGTATGATCACCTCCAGTGTGGTATGGAAGAAAGAGTTCATAGTTCAGACGTGATCTGGGTCTTGGAGGACATGTAGGTTTGGAGCAGATGGAATGAAGAGGGAGAAGACCTTCCAGATTAGGTGTGGTGAAATGCTGGTGAAGGAGTTGAGATAGATAGTTTGATTGTGAAAGAAGCTGTGGGACCTCTTAGTTCATCTATAACTGGCATACCCCCATCTGAGCGGTAGAAGGTTAGATGGAGACCTAAATGGAGGCAGTGTAGGGTAGCAGAAAGAGCACAGCGTCCGGAGTAAGAAACACATGGCTTCAAGTCCTGGCACCTCCACCTAGAAGTTAAACGCCCTTAAGCAAGTTTCTTAGCCTTTGTAGGTCTGTTTCCTCACCTGCAAAGTGGCAGTAGTAACATTTTTCACGTGAGGCCCTTGAGGATTAAATGAGGGAATGTGTTTGACAAGCCCATTATAGTGTGAGGCAAAATGTACATTCTCAATATTTTGTGGGCATAGTTATTACTATTTTCTAAATGTTTCAATGACACCAGTGAAAAAATATAGGATTCTTAGAAATGTTCCCGTACATGTCCCAATTGATGTTTTCTACAATATTGAACTTTATATTAAGTTAAAAAGATGTGATCTATTTGAGTCAGGCATCCCTGGATTCAAATCTCACCTTGGCAGTTTCTATGTGTGCCCTTGAGAAAATTGGATGACCTCTCTGAGTTTGTGTCCTCTTCTGTGAAATGGGAATAATAAGTACCTTGGAGGGCTCTAGTATATTACAGGGAGAGTGTATGTAGGGTGAATAGCATATAGTAGCGGCTTAATAAATAACAGTCATTGTTGTTGTTATTCTCTCTACAGAGCTCCTGGCTATAACACTATTCTGTCCTTTTCTTAATCTCAAGTTCAAGATACTCCTTGACTGATTTTCTTAGTACTAAAAAACTTTCCCAAAAAATATAATGCCCCTTTCCACCTACCTGGAACAGCAACTAACATTCACATAGTGTTTTAGCATTCACAAAATACACTCATATATATTATTGTATTTAATCCTTACAACTCTGTGTGGCAGAATTAGTGCCACTTTACAGATGTGGATGTCCATTTGGAACAAGGCTAACTGAATTTCCCATGATCACTGAGGCAGGAAGCTGGAACTTGAGCCCAGCTCTCCTGTTGACAAAGCTCACATCCTTTCAGCTTTCCAGTGTCTCTCTCCTCTGTATCTTGCTCTCTTCACCAATCAGAGGAACTGAAAATATTCTTTGGCATCTGAATGATCACTGGAAATGAGTTCACTATAGGAAGAAGAAAAGGCTAGAATTTCTCACTTTATAAGTGTATTAGTCAACGAGAACTCCAGCTTTCAATCACCATTTCTAGATCAAATAAGAATTCTCAAGTACAGGCATGAGTTTCTTAAAATGCAGACTTTATGGTCTTGTTAGCATCTACTCTTAAATCATCCATCCAGCTGAAGTCGTTGGCTATGTCTGTGAGTATCTATCAGCAAATATGTGTGTTGCTGTCATTTCAACTAGAAGCTCTCCAAAGACAAAGACCATATATTCATTTGACGTTCCACATCCATGTAATGTTTAATAGTACATAAAATAGTACATCTAATGGCCAACTCACAGAGGAAACAAGTCTCCTAGGAAACTTGCATTTTGTCATTGGCCAAATCTGGGAATGACCAACACCTAGAACATAAGACAGCAATAACCACACCCCAATATATTGAGGACATACTTCTTGCCCTGCACTATATTGGGCTCTTTAAACACATTCCTTCATTTAATTGTCAAGAGCCTCATGAGGAAAATGTTATTACTGCCACTTTGAAGATGAGGAAATAGACCTACAAAGGTTAAGAAACTTGCTGAAGGGTATTTCACTACTAAGCAGGGGTGCCAGAACTTGAAGCCAGGTTTTTCTTACTCTGGATGCTGTGCTCTTTCTCTATCCCACACTGCCTCTATTTAAACCTTTCCCAGACTTTTCATGTTTGGATGGGTACGTGTAAATTACAGGTGGATTAAGAGGTCCTTAAGTCTTTTACCACCAGCATTCCTGCTTCTGCAATCACCAACATTTCTAATATGGAAATTAGAAATCCTGTACATCCTTCAAGACCCAGCTCAGGTCTCGCCTTATCAGAAAGCCTACTTCGCTCATTCTCAGCCAAATCAATATCTTTCCCTTTTTCTTTTCTTTTCTTTTTTGTTTTTTTAGAGATGTCTCACTCTGTTGCACAGGCTGGAGTCCAGTTCATAGCTTACTGCAGCCTTGAACTCCTGGGCTAAAGTGATCCTCCCACCTCAGCTTCCTGAGTGGCTGGGACTACAGGCTTGTACCACCACGCCTGGCTAACTTTTTTTTTTTCATTTTTTTAGAGACAGGGTCTCACTATGTTGCCCAGGCTGTTCTAAATTCCTGGCCTCAAGCAATCCTCCTGCCTCAGCCTCCCTAGTCTCTGGGATTACAGGCATGAGCCACCATGCCTGGCTGAATCAGTATCTTTATCCTTGAACTACTAAACCACTCTTAGCTGAAGTCATATACTATAGCACTTAACCATATACTATGACACAGTCTTTTTCACCTCTTACATGATGTGGTAGCATGATATAGTGGAGTTCTAGTCCTGGTTGGCCACTAACTAGCACTGCGACCTTGAGTAAGTCACTTAACTCTCTGAGCTTTCTATCTTCATATGGGTATTCTCCAAAGTTCTCTCTAGTTTTAAAAATATTGTTTCCATGGTCATAACCCTTGACTCCTCAAGAAGAATGCAAGTTTCTCAAAAGCTTATATTTTTGTTTTTCAGTGTAACATCAGACCAAGAGAAAGCACTGAATAAACACTTGTCAGTAATTTGACTGATGAACTAAGATATAGGTTTGAAATGATAACCAAAAAATTAAATAATATCATCTAATAACATGAAGAATGGGATGTGAAAGAGACCTAATATAAATATAACATTAAAATTGTATATGGGCAATCAACATCATAGGATAAAATTATTTCATCTGCAATGAAAAAAAACTGAAAATGATTCACTCATAAACAAACCCCCCAAATCAACCATTTTCAATGGATAAGGCAAAAATAGGCCACTTCCATAGAATTTATAGCAGAAAGATAAGCATATATTTGGGTCATTGCTCATACAGATGGGAACCCACCCTTGTTATTCGTAGGGGAAGAAAACCAAATTGTTCAAAATATACCCAGGGTTTGCCACATTTTAACAAATACTGAGCCAATACATTAATATATAAAATTTTCTTCTCTAGCTAGCTTCTATATCAATGTCTTCAGAGTAAAAGGTGATTGAAATTGTGTGGAAAAAAAAATGAAACAGTGTATAGGTAATCAGGATCCAAGCCTTGTTTTAAAGAAAACCTCAATTTCTGGTACTGGTTTGTAAAAAGGAAGCTAAAATTCGATTAATTTATTCTCTGGGCAACCTCTGAAACTATTCAAGAGTACTGATCTCCTATTTTGTTCTTTTGGATCAATAATTACTTTCATTTGAAATCACACATAGTAAGTGCCATCAGAAAGTGATACACGTATACTAATAAGGAAGTTGATGAGAAATTAAACTCTGGAACATTCAGGTGAGTACTGGTATACCACATTTACCTGAAAATTATCTTGTTTTTCAGTTTGCATCCATTATATAGAATGTGTACAAAAAATGTAGGGAAAATGAAGGACAAAAGCAGTAACTGCTTAGAGATGCATCTCCCTTTATTTATATCCATCAAAAAAGTTTTTCAAAACAAATATGGCTAAGTATGGTAGTAAAAAGAAATTATTTTCTAAAGTATTCTTTACAGTGTTTACTGTCTTCATTTACAACTTTGATAGATTAAAGATTAATAATAATAATCCTTAAGTTTTTAAAACCTACCTAAATAGATCTTTAATCATTGCCCTTTATAAAGATATCCTTATAAAGATATTATAAAAGCATTTTCCATATTATCTCTTTTTTATTGAAATATAATTTACATACCCTAAAATTCATCCTTTTAAAGTGTGCAATTCAGTAGGTTTAGTATATTCACAAAGTTGTCTAACTCTATAGTGAGTGGAATGGTGGCCTCCCAAAAGATACTTTTACCTGGAACCTATGAATTTCACTTCATTTTGAAAAAGGGTCATTGCAGATGTAATTAATTTAGGGATCACAAGATAAATTCATCTTGATTATGTGGTGGGCCCTAATCCAATGGCAAGTGTACTTATAAGAAGGGGAGAAGACACAGGGTGGAAGAACACAGAAGAGAAAGTGATGTGGAGGTGGAGGCAGAGATTGGAATGATGTGTCTGCAAGCCAAGGAATGCCAAGAATTGCCGGCAGCCATCAGAAGCTAGGAGAGAAGCAGTGAATGGACTCCCCCTCAGAGCCTCCACAGAATGAACCAACCCTGCCAACATATTGATTTTGGACTTCTGGCCTCCAGAACTGTGAGAGAATAAATTTCTGTTGTTTTAAACAACCAAGTTTATAGTAATCTGTTATGGCAGCCTTAGGAAACTAATACAAATCCTCACCACTATCTAATTTCAGAATATTTTCATCATCCCCAAAATTCCCATCTCCCACCTCAGCAACTACTAGTCTACTATCTGTCTCTATGGATTTGCCTATTCTGGACATTTTATATAAATAGAATCATACAATATGTGGCCTTTTGTGTCTTGCTTCTTTCCCTCATAATATATTCAAGGTTCATCCATGTGGTTGCATGTAGCATTACCGTGTTCCCTTTTTTGGCTGAATAATATTCCATTGTGTGGATATAACATATTTTGTTTATTCACTCATCAACTGATGAATATTTATGTTGTTTCTCATTTTTTGGCTACTATGAATAATGCTGCAATGATCATTCATGTACAAGTTTTTGTGTGGGCATGTTTTCAATTTTGCTGGGCATATAGATATGCCCAATTCTCTTGGTTATACACATATCCATTTCATCTTACCTTAGTTGTTGTTATATAACTATTATTCCTTCATAATCCTTTTATTTCTGTAAGGTTGGTAATGTTACCCTCTCTTTCATTCTTAATTTTACTCTTCTGGTTTTTTTCTTGGTCAGTCTAGCTTAATATTTATCAATTTGGTTGCCGTTTTCAAAGAACAAACTTCTGGTTTTGTTGATTTCCTCTATTGTTTTTCTATTTTTATTTTATTTATTTCCACTCTAACCTTTATTATTTCCTTTCTTATGCTTGCATTGGGTTTAGTTTGTTCTTATTTATCTAATTTCTTAAAATTGAAAGGCTACTGATCTGAGATCTTTCTTCTTTATTAATATAGGCATTTACAGTTATAAATTTCTCTCTAAGCACTGCTTGATCTGTATCCCGTAAGTTTTGTTATTTGTCTTTTGTTTTCACTCATCTTAAAGTATTTTCTAATTTCCCTTGTAATTTCTTCTTTCACCTATTGATTATTTAGGAGTGTATTGTTTGACTTCCACATATTTGTAAATTTCCCAAAGCTCCTTCTGTTATTTATTCCTAAGTTCATTCCATTGTAGTCAGAGAACATACCTTATATGATTTAGTCCTTTTAAATTTATTTGTATTTGATTTATGGCCTAACATGTGGTCTATCCTAAATATTAATAATATTCCATATGCACTAGAGGAAAATGTGCATTCTGCTGTTGGGTGGAGTTCCCTTTAGTGTTAGGTCTAGATGATTTATAACGTTGTTCAAGTCCTCCATTTCCTTGTTGTTCTCTCTGGGTTTCTACCCATTAATATTGTTGAATTGTTTATTTCTCCCTTCAATTCTATCACTTTTTTCTTCATTTATTTTGGAGCTATGTTGTTAGGTGCATGTATGTCCATAATTATATTTTTTTGATGTATTGAGCCTTTTATCATTATAAGGTGTGTTTTCTCTGTCTCTAGAAATAATTTTTTTCTTAAAATCTATTTCATATAGCCACTCTAGCTCCCTATTGGTTACTGTTTGCATGGTATGTCTTTTCTATTCTTTTACTTTCAACCTGTCTGTGTCTTTAAATCTAAAGAGTGCCTCTTGCAGACAACATATAATTATATTATGTCTTTTTATCCATTTTGCCAATCTCTGTCTTTTGATTGAAGTGTTTAATCATTTATATTTAACATAATTACTGATAAGGTAGGATTTATGTCTGCCATTTTGCTTTTTGTTTTTTATATGTCTTATGTCTTTCTTGTTCTTCTATTCATCTATTTTTATTAAGTATTTTTGATTTTCTAAGCTACTATGGAGCTGGGAAGAAGGAGATGAAAATAGGGCAAATTAAAATGTCACAATGTTCAATGTTGTGACCAAGATGCAGCTGTATTTTTAGAACACTTCTTGAATTGTAGCAAGCCTTTGGTTAATTTCAAAAGTTTTTTTCAATTGATTTTGACAACTCTTGCCAGTGTTCTCATTGGTTTTATTGAGGAGTGGATTTTCAGATGTCCTTATATGCCATTTCTACTGGTGTCACCTGTTATCTCTTCTGATCCTTATAATAACTACATATACAGACAGATAGGCCATTACTATCATTTATAGAGGAAGAAAGTAAGTAGGTGTGGAAGTGTTCTATTGATGCCATAACAAATTTCCAGAACCTTGGCAGCTTAAAACAACATAAGTTTATGATCTTAAAATTGTGTAGGTCAGAAATCTCTAGGAAAGAATTCATTTCTTTGCTCATTCACATTGTTAGGAGAATTCAGTGTCTTGTAGTTATAGAACTGAGTTCCCTGTTTTCTTGCTGGCTGTCAGCTGAGGGCCATTCCAAGCTTCTTCATGCTGCCCACATTCCTTGGCTTTTGGCCTCCTTCCTCCATCTTCAAAGCCAGCAGCAGTGGGTTAAATCCCTCTCACACTTCAAATCTCTCCCATCTCTTCTTCCATCTTCAGATGTCACTTACCTACCCCTTCTTCCCTCCTCTTCTGCTTTTAAGGTCTGCTTAATCCAGGATAATCTCCCTATTTTAAGGCTTGTAACATAATTCCATCTGCAAATTCTCTTTTTCCATACAACATACTATGTCACATGTTCCAGGGATTAGAACATAAACATCTTGGGTGGAGTATAGAAGAGGGACATAATTCTGTCTACCACTCTAGAGATCAGAGAATTTATGCGACATAGCCAGCAAGGGGAAACTAAAATGCAGGTCTTTGACTCCTTTTTCCGTGCTCATTTCACCACATTTCTGATGCACAGTGGTATAACACCGTAACCAGAAAAATCACCTATATGATCCCCTCAGGGACATTTTGGCCAACCTGCTACTTTTGAGTATAGAATCATAGAATATTATAGCTTGAAGACACCTCAGTTAAGTGCCACTATTTCACAGGAAAATAAGACCCAGGAAAGTTAAGGTCCCACTCTCAGTTCCCAGAAAACCCAGAACCACACTCAGCCTCTCCTGACTTCCAGTTCAGATGATTTTTCCATTACAAATTCTTTCAGTTAAAATATATCCTCACAAGATACATCATCTACCCAAATTAATTTTATGATACTTAACTATTAATATTAACAGCCATGTGAAACTTGGCCCATGAACTTACATTATCCTTGTGCTGTCAACAACTTCCACCTATCCATGACTTTCTAACTTCATTCCATTTAAATTTTGTAATTTAGATTTTTCTTACAACTACTCTAAGCCTCTATATAAACACAGATTTCCATATAGATCCCTCCTCACAAAAGGATCAAAGCAGAAAGACTATATATATTCCATTTCTTTTCTATGTACTGATTGATTTCTATTGAATCCCACCCAGAACAAGGTCCCTTTATGATTTCTCCAGATTATACCTCAAGTTACTTATAATGATCCAGAGAAAGTACGTGTGGGTAGAGGGAGAAAGAGAGAAAGAGAGAGAGAAGGAGAGAAAAAGACTGCTCATACCATTGCTCCACACCCCACCCTGAGTCAATCCTATAGATTCTACTGGCTCTGAGATACAGAGTAGCGGGAGGGCCACTTTATTGAGGCTACTTCATTTAGACCTGTCCTGACTAGATCATGTTAGAACTGGATTACAGTCCATTTTCAGTCACTTGCACTTACCAAACAGAGTCACATGGAACCCAAATACCATTCCTACTGGATTTCAAGTTTATATGATTTTTTACACAATACTAACCTTTATTCATCTTTCTCTAGGCTAATAATAAAAATAAATATTTATGAGCCAAGCAACACTGGTGGCCACCTAGTCCTCCATCCCTAACCTGCTCAGCCCCAGCCCAACCCCTGACCCTTTTGTCTGCCCCTCTAAAACCTGCTAAGGCTCATTTATGATTAGTTGTCTTCTTCATCACTTGTCGACCCCCTTGCCTATACCCCACAAAAATTGGTCAGACCTTTTACATTCGCCTCACATCCCCGCAGATTTCTCTGAAATGAGTATTAACAACCCAATGCCTTTCCTGCAGGACACTTAAAATTTTCTCTGTACTTTTCTTAGTCTCATTTTTTTCTCTTCCTCAAAAGAACTGACCTCTCTTTTCCTATTCAAAGGTAACTCTTCCACTTGTATATTCACTTCATTCTCTCCCATTTCCCTTTCCATTAATTGTACTTTTCCCCATTAATCTCTACCTTGCCTCTGGACCCTTCCTTTTTGCCCATAAACCTGTTCTATTCTCCCCAATAAATAAATAAATATATGAATCCATTCCCACTTTTCTCCCTTGTGTTAACACATTTCTCAAGGAATAGACCAAATTTTCTTCTTTGTCTTTACACTCGCTCCTAGTCCCTTATACTTTGGTTTCTCTCTTCATCTATTTTATTGACATTGCACATTCAAATATCCAAAACTACAGTTGACTCCTGAACAATGCAGGGGTTAGGGTGTCCACCCCCCACGCCATAGAAAATCTATGTATAACTTTTTATTCCCCAAAAACTTAACTACTAATAGCCTACTGCTTACTAGAAGCCTTACCAATAACATAAGCACTCAATTAACATGTATTTTGTATGTTATATGTATTGTGCACTATATCCTTACAATAGCTAGAGAAAATAAAATGCTATTTTAAAAAATCATAAGGAAGAGGGGGACCACATGGAGGAAAGTTGCAAAGCAGAGAAGGAAGAAGATAAAGGAAAAAAGATATTGGCAAGGATCAAACCCACAGAGACTCAGAGCCCAGTAAAGGGGTAAGGGGGAATCCCTCTCTCCCTCCCATGCACCTTTGGTGACCAGCTGGCTACTCTACCAAGTTTCTTGGAGGCTTTTCCACCCCCACAAGCCCAGGCACAGCAGCAAACATGGAATAGTGGATCCCAGAGCTTGGACATTTTGTGCAAGGTTCCCCTCCAAGGAGAGCGACCCAGGAGGCCAGGGAGTTGGCTTTCTCCCATTCAGACACTTTTCCTTTGCCACCCCTGCCCCATCCACTGCAACTGAGAAAGCAGTTTGAGTCGAGAATGTGCAAGCTGCCACCTCTCCACAGTGGGTGTGTTCTACAGGCTGAGGGTTCCACGGAGAGTAGGACCCACATCTTTCCCCTTGGGGACCTGCAGTGGACCCACAGTGCCCAATCTGGGAGCTCCCTGCCCACTGGTGTTTTTCAGAGTTGCACACCAGTGGGTCAGACAAGTAAGCCAGACCCCGTATCCCCGGGGCTTGAGTTTGTTGCTGGGGGACATGGGAAGAGGGTCTGCGAGCTGGACTCGAGTGGCAAGAGAGCCAATGTGGACAGAACTGATGGGAGAATACTGTGGGGTTCTGAGATGCAGCAATCTGGGAAAGTGCCCATCCCCCCCAAACGAAAACCACACTGTTGGATGAGGGCAGGTCCTCCAGCAAGGAAGAGCCCAGCCTTGGAAGCTATAGCAACCAAGTGTGGTGCATTCAGGTGCTTGGGCTGACTGGGAATTGCAGCCCCTCCCTGACTCATTGCAACAAGGAGAGCAGTTTTAGCTGAGAATTTGGCAAGCGGCTGCCTCTCACCAGTGGGTATGTACTGAAGGCTGCCTCTTCCCTTGAGGACCTGCAGTGGACCTGGGGTGCCCAATATGGGAGCTCCCTGCCCACTGGCATTTTGCGGAGATGCACACCAGCAGGTCAGACACACGAGCCAGGGGGAGGTTTGAGAGATGGACTTGGGTGGCAAGGGAGCCCTCATGGACAGAACTGATGGGAGAATGCTGTGGGGGTCTGAGACACAGTGATTTGTGAGAGTGCCCACACCTCCCTGCAGGAAAGCTGCACTATCAGATTAGGAGGGGTCCTCTGGCAGGAAAGATTCCAGCCTGGTGCCATAGCAACCAAGCATTCAAGCCCCTCCCCCACGAACAGCCCTGCAGGCCTGGAGCACCTGCCCTTGCCTCCCAGCAGCTCATCCTACTGGCCAGGAAAGCAACCTCTGAGCCCTGCCAAGGCTTTGCAAAGCTCTGCAAACTAACCATGCTCTGCCTTACTCCTCCACCCACCTCTGCTGTGGCAGAGATTAAGCAACACCCTAGGAACTATGGGTCCCCTCCCAAAGCCTGGGGCATGCAAGTGCTCCACCTGAGGGACTAGAGCTTACCAAAAGAACACAAAAGAACATCTCAGCAGCTGGCTCTTTCATGTATGCATCAACCACTGACAGGGAGAAAAAACTCTGTAGTTCATCATAGCATCTACCAACTCAGTCAAACAGGGAGTGGCTGATTCTTACTCACAAGTACCACCCACCATCTCTGAGATTAAGCTGGGGAGCCCAATACAATTCACACTGCTAAGAAGAGGTGAAGACAGCAGGATAGAGGCAACCCGAGGGGACACTGTTTATTTGGAGAGAAACAAAAGCTACGGGCAGCTCAATCTGTGAGGGGTCTCTCTCTTCCACTGAAGACCTCTGGGCCAATTGTTGAGCTGCTCAGAGTCTTTGCAGAGACATTCCACCAGAGAGCAGGTGCAGCAGAGATCTGGTGCCTGCCAATCCCAGACTTCTGCAACTGATGACATCCTGATCATTCTGGTGCACAGAGCCAGGTCTGCTCAGGACCCAGCTATCCAGCAGTAACCTTAGCATCACTGGCACCAGGCCAGGGAGGGAACAGACACTCCCCCATTTTGAGCCTTGTGACTGGGGGGTTGAGCATGCCTCCTCCCCAGCATGAAAGCCGAACAGAGGGGGAGCCTCAGATGCCACAGGCACCACTTGGGAAGCCTCAGGCAACTGCCTCAGTGGGTCCTAGGTATGGGGGGAGAACCTTGGCCAACCAGTAGCTTTGGCCTACCTGTGCAGAACCTGGGCCACTGAGAGAAACTCCTGCCTGCATGACTGGGCATCAGCAGTCATCACTCTGGTGAAACAGCCCCCCACATGGGCAACTCTGCCCTCGAGATCCCCAGAGCAAG
Organism: Daubentonia madagascariensis; assembly: GCA_023783475.1. Classification (NCBI taxonomy): domain Eukaryota; kingdom Metazoa; phylum Chordata; class Mammalia; order Primates; family Daubentoniidae; genus Daubentonia; species Daubentonia madagascariensis. The sequence continues at coordinate 23,676,206 of JAKFHU010001670.1, forward strand.
CTCTGAAGCTTTTGCAGTGCCCAAGTACAAGACTCTTCCCCATAGCTCCAGGGCCCCCACCAGGCCCACAACTCTACCCTTAAGACTCCAGAGTTGTGCCTGGACCACAAGACCCCAGAAATGAGTCCCCCACTACTACTGCTGGGCCAGCAGAACCCCCCCCCCAAGGTCCAACACTTTACCCAGGGCCCCCAGCCCTGAGCAGCCATTACTCCTGGACTTTGTTCACAAGAGTCCCCCAAAAAAAGAAAAACAGGTTTCCTGCATACCTTTAATGCAGAGCTGAGAGAAGAGAAGCCAGAAGAGAAGAAACCAGCAAAAGAACTCTGGCAACATGAAAAAACAAAATAATTCGACACCCTCAAGAGAACACAATGGAGCTAGAGTAGCGGACTCCCCCAACAAGGAAATCGCCAAAATGACACAAATGGAATTCAGAATATGGATGGAAAATAAGACAATTGGAATTGAAGAGAAAGTTGAAAACCAACAAAGAGAAGCCTAAAAAATATTTTAGGAAATTAATGAAAAAAATGAAAACATCTCTAGACAGCTAGACAACATAAGAAAGGATATAATACGACTTAAAGAAATGAAAGAGTCATTCAGGAATTTCAAAATGCAGTTGAAATCTTTAAAAATAGGCTAAACCAAGAAAAAGAAAGAATCTCAGAGCTTGAAGACAAGACTTTTGAGATAACCCAGTCATTCAAAGAGGCAGAGAGGAGTATAAAAAAGTGCAAGCAATCACTGACAGAGATATGGGACTATCTGATGTGTACTAACATTTGAATTAGAGGTATCCCTCAGGGAGAATAAGAAAGAAAAAAAAGAATGGATAACCAATTTGAGGAAATTATTGAGGAAAACTTCCTGGACATAACCAGAAATTCAGACATACTACAAGATGGACATCGAACACCAGGAAGATTCATAGCAAAGAGGTCATCTCCAAGACACATAGTAATCAACCTGACCAAAGTCAAAATGAAGGAGAAGCAAGCAACAAGATGAAAGCATAATATAACCTACAAAGGAAAATCCATCAGGCTAACTGCAGACTTCTCAATGGAAACCTTACAAGCCAGAAGGGATGGGGACCCCATCTTCAATTGACTTAAACTGAACAACTGCCAGCCTAGAATTTTGTATCCTGCAAAAATAAGCTTCACAATAGGTGGAGAAATTAAGTCCTTTCTAGACAAGCAAACACTGAGGGAATTTGTCATGACCAGACCTCCTCTGCATGAAATACTCAGAATGGCACTATACACAAATCAGCACAACAGATACCCACCAGTGTAAATTCACCTAAAAAAAAACCCCAAAACTCACAACTCCTATAAAATAATAGAACAAGAGGTAAAACAAAGCAATAAGTGACTATACAACAGAATGAACAGACCAACATCCCACATATCAATGCTATCAATCAGTGTGAACAGACTAAATACTCCCCTCAGATGCTGACTGAATGGGTGAAAAAAACACAACCCAAGTATTACTGTCTCCAGGAAACACATCTAAACCACAAGGACGCACACAGATTCATCATGAAAGCCTGGAGAAAAATATTCCACACAAATGGAAATCAAAAGAGAGCAGGTGTAGCCATTCTCATATCAGATAAAATTGTCTTTAAGCCAAAAAAGGTAAAGAAAGACAAAGAGGGTCATTATATAATGGTAAAGGGAGCTATCCAACAAGACATAACAATCCTAAACATATATGCACCCAACATAGGAGCTCCTAGACACATAAAGCAAATCTTACTTGAGCTAAGCAAAGAAATAAATAGTATCATCTCAATTGCTGGGGACCTCAATACCCCACTGTCAGAGCTTGATAAATCATTTAAGCAGAAAATAAATGAAGAAATAATGAACTTAAACCAAACTCTAAATCAAAAGAACCTAAAGACATTTACAGAACATTCTACCCCAAAACTACAGAATACACATTCTTCTCAGCAGCACATGGGACATTCTCCAAGACTGATCATATCTTAAGTCACAAAACAGGTCTCAAAAAATTCAAAAAAATCAAAATCATACCACATTCTGCTTCTCAGACCACAACGGAATAAAACTAGAAATCAATTACAAAAGAAACACTCAAACCTACACAAAGTTATGGAAATTAAACAACCTGTTGCTGAACAATTTATTGAGTCAAGAGAAAGTAAGATGGAAATAAAAAATTCTTTGAGCTGAATGACAAAAGGGACACAAGCTATCAAAATCTTTGGGACACAGCAAAAGCATTCCTCAGGGGAAAATTCACAGCCTTAAATGCCTACATCTAAAAGACAGGGAGATCACAAATTGATAACCTAATGTCACCCCTCAAGGAACTAGAAAAGGAAGAAAAAAACCAAACCCAAAACCAGCAGAAGAAAAAAAATAATGAAGTCAGAGCAGGACTAAATGAATTAAAGAACAACAACCAAAAAAAAATACAAAGGATTAATGAAACAAAAAGTTGGTTCTTTGAAAAGATAAACAAAAAGACAGACCTCTTGCTAGATTAACCAAGAATCAAAGAGAAAGGACCCAAATAAACTCAATCAGAAATGAAAAAGGTGACATTACAACTGATACTGTGGAAATACAAAATATTATCCATGAATACTACATAAATTTCTACGCACATAAATTAGAGAATGTAGAGGAAATGGACAAGTTCCTCGAAACACACAACCTCCCAAGACTCAACCAGGGAGAAATAGAACTCCTGAACAGACCAATAATGATCAGTGAGGTTGAATCAGTAATAAAAAACCTCCCAATAAAAAAAGCCATGGACCAGATGGACTCACAGCTGAATTCTATTATATCAAACCTACAAAGAAGACCTGTTACCCATAATACAGAAATTATTCCATAATACTGAGAAGGAGGGAATCCTCTCCAATTCATTCTACAAAGCTAGTATCACCTTGATACCAAGCCAGGAAAAGACACAACAAAAAAAGAAAACTACAGACCAATATCCCTTATAAGATGCAAAAATCCTCAATAAAATACTAGCAAACCAAATTCAACAGAACATCAAAAAAATAATCCACCAGAACGAAGTGGGCTTCATCCCAGGGATGCAAGAATGGTTCAACTATGGAAATCAATAAACGTGATTCACCACCTAAACAAAATCAAAAGCAAAGACCATATAATCATCTCACTAGATGCAGAAAAAGCATTCAACAAAATCCAGCATGCTTTCAGGATAAAAACCCTCAACAAACTAGGCATAGAAGGAACATATCTCAGAATTATAAAAGCCATATATGACAAACCCACAGCCAACATTACTGAATGGGGAAAAGTTGAAAGCATTACCCCTAAGAGCTGGAACAAGGATGCCCCCTGTCACCACTCCTATTCAACATAGTGCTGGAAGTCCTAGCCAGGGCAATCAGACAAGAGAACAATATTAAGGGTATCCAAATCAGGAAAGAGGAGGTCTGCCTATTGCTCTTTTCTAGATATATGATCTTGTATCTAGAAAAACCCAAGATTCCACCGTGAGTCTCCTGGAATTGATAAATAAATTCAGCAAAGTCTCAGGATACAAAATCAATGTACATAAATTAGTAGCATTTCTACATACTAATTAAATTCAAGCTGAGAGTCAAATCAAAGACTCAATATCATTCACAATAGCTATTAATACAAAGCAATAAGGTACCTAGGAATATACTTAACCTATCAAAGATCTCTACAAGGAGAAATATGAAACTCTGAGGAAAGAAATCACAGAGGGTACAAACAAATGGGAAAACATATCATGCTCATGGATAGGTAGAATCAATATTGTTAAAGTGTCCATACTGCCCAAAGTGATTTACAAACTCAACACAATCCCCATCAAGTTACCAAAGACACACTTCACAGATCTAGAAAAAATAATTTTCTGCTTCGTTTGGAAGCAGAAAAGAGCCCAAAGAGCCAAAGTGATCTTAAGCAAGAAGAACAAACCTGCAGGCATCATTACCACACTTCAAACTATACTACAAGGCTATAGTAACCAAAACAGCATGGTATTGGTACAAAAATAGAGATATAGACCAATGGAACACAACAGAGAACCCATATACAAAATCATCTACCTAAAACCAACTGATCTTTGATAAAGCCGACAACAATGTACACAGGGGAAAATAAGTCCTATTCAATAAATGTGCTGAGAAAATTGGATAGCCACATACAGAAGAATGAAACAGGATCCCTACCTCTCACCACTCACAAAAATTAATTCAAGATGGATAAAATACTTAGATCTAAGGCATGAAGCCATAAAAATTCTAGAGGAAAATGTAGGAAAAACTCTTCTAGATATCAATCTAGGCAAAGAATTTATTTAAAAGACCACAATGACAGTCATGGCAACAACAAAAATTAATAAATGGGATTTGATTAAACTAAAACGCTTCTGTACAGATAAGGAAACAATCAATAGAGCAAATAGACAACCTACAGAATGGGAGAAAATATTTGCAAGCTACACATCCAATAAAGGGCTAATAACCAGAATTTACAAAGAACTCAAGCAAATCAACAAGAAAAAAACAAACAACCCTATTCAAAAGTGGGCAAAAGACATGAGCAGATGCTTCTCAAAAGAATAAAGACAAATGGTCAAGAAATATATGAAAAAATGCTCAACATCAAATCATCAGGGAAATGCAAATTAAAACCACAATGAGATATCACCTTACCCCAGTTAGAACAGCTTTTATTAAAAAGTCCAAAAACAATAGATGCTGGTGTGGATGCAGAGAGAAAGGAACACTTCTACACTGTTGGTGGGACTGTAAATTAGCACAACCTCTATGGAAAACAATATGGGGATTCCTCAAAGAACTAAAAGTAGACCTACCATTCAGTCCAGCAATTCCATTACTGGGTATTTACCCAAAGGAAAAGAAGTCATTTTATCAAAAAGACACCTGCACTAGAATGTTTATTGCAGCACAATTCACAATCACAAAGATGTGGAATCAACCCAGGTGCCCATGAATTCATGAGTGGATTAATAAAACATGGTATATGTACACCATGGAGTACTACTAAGCCATAAAAAATATGAATTAATACCTTTTGCAACAATCTGGATGGAACTGGAGACCATTCTCCTAAGTGAAGTATCTCAAGAATGGAAAACAAACACCACATGTACTCGCTGTTAAGTTGGAACTAATCAATGAGCATACAAGTGCACAGAGGGCAATAAAACTCAGTGGAGAGCAACGAGGGGGAGAGGGGAGGAGAGGAGGGGAATAAACCAGCCTAATGGGTACTATGCACACTATTTGGGTGATGGCCACACCTATATCTAGGACTCAAGCATTATAAAACTGATCCATGTAACCTAAAACATTTGTACTCCCTTGATATTTTGAAATTTTAAAAAAACACAAGGAAGAAAAAATATATTTACTATTCATTAAGTGGAAGTGGATCGTCATAAAGGTCTTCATCTTCATCATCTTCATACTGAGTAGGCCAAGGAAGAGAAGGAAGAGGAGGAGTTGGTCTTCCTGGGGTAGCAGAGGCAGAAGAAAATCCATGTCTAAGTGTCCCCCCCCAGTTCAAACTCACGTTCAACTGTATTTTCTAATTACCAAATCCAGTGCTTTTTTATTCATTTTTTTCTCCTTTCTCTCCCTTGCTCCACCTTCATGTCCAAACCGTTGCCATTTCATATGCATTCTCTTTTCAACATCTCTAATGTGTATTTTCTCCTTCTTATTCCCACCACAGCTACCCTACAACCAGTCAAATGTACACCATCCTCTCCAACCTGGGGTTTACTTTTCCTGTTTCTAACTACTGAAATGCTGTCCATGCTTTAAAGCCTTTCAAGAATACCCACAGACTGAAGGTCAGGGCTATGTCTTCCATTTCTTTGAATTCTCCATGAGCACCTATTAGTACTACTATAAGTGCCTTATACATGAGACATTTAATCAAGGCCTGTGGACTAATCAACAGACTAATGGTAAGGAGAAGCCCCCTTGGAAATACAATTATTACCAAGGAAAAGCTATCCTGGGATGAGAAATTTGCTGTGGAATAGTCACACAATGGATAAACCACCTGCAAATTGTTAAGAGTCATGTAGGTTACTGTATCTGCCTAGTTTATTGCCCTTGTGCCCAGAATATTCCTTCATGCCAATATGTAGCCTGGTTTGAAGAATAGTTCTGAGTTTCAAATACTGTAAAAGATTTCCAAACAACACAAAAGTTAAGTTTTTTTGCTAACGTTACATCTTAAGAGTTAAATACGTTACTAACTCATCTAGCACGGCACTGTAGACAGCTGGAATAAATATAACTGAGCATTGGTTACAACATGGAAAAAGACTCCTTAAGAGTCAGATTGTTTCTTTATACTATTTCTGTTTTGGCCCCTGATTTTCCTCATGACTACTCCATAGAGTAAGTGGAACCAAAGTGGCAAAAAACACGGTATTGGCACTATGGCAAATCTTCCGAATAAACAAGTTTATACAGTCTAGCTTTGCAAGCCTGGGGATAGTCTGATAAAAAATGAGGTGTTCCTTAGCAAAAAACATGTTTTTGTTATTGAGGACTTTTTTTATGTTTTGGCAATGAATTATTCAATGCCCCAAATAACATAATGAAGAAAAGGAGAACATTTTTTTTTAAACACCTACATTCAGCATATCCTATAATTATGACTCTTTGGCTGTCGTGAAACCCTGTAAAACACAATTAAAGTTATTAGAAGACATCATCATAATACTCATCTTGTAATCATAATATCCTGAAAAATGTTTTAAAATCTGTTTAATAATAATCTTTAGACATTTAAACAAATAAAAATTACTCCCTAAAAGCCACAATTAGAATTACTCGTTTTGTAACATCAAAAGACTTAGGCTTAGGAAAAATCAGAGGAGACTTGAAAAAATTAAAATTAGGTAGTTGAACTAGAGGAAATGAAATGTATGCTGCTCCTCTCCATCCCTGTTTTGTTAGGCCATTTGGGCAATCAGCTTATGAAACTAATATTATCTGAGTTCTGTTATTCTGGTTACAGAACAAAGAGTAGGAAGGAATGCTTTTTCTAGAAAGGGAAAGAGAATTAAAAATGGCATAAGTATTGATAAGTTCTGAAAATAAAATATATACAGAGAAATGTGGGTGTTTCAAGTTGATGAAAATGTTTGAGTTTCAAGACTTAGCACCAAGTCCCCAGTGATTTGTGTCACCCACGGTGAAGGTCATTCACGAGTTACATTATTCTGATGCCTACTCAACCATATACAAACAGCATTATGGAGTTGACTGGTATATGAAAGGAATAGGTGCTTTAGAGGCAGACAATGGGTTCAAATCTTGGCTGCATAACTTACTAGGTATGTGATCTTGAGCAGAGTTTAGGCTCTTCATCTGCATAAAGGAGTTAATATCAACTTCAGAAAGTGGTTGTTAGAATTAAATGAGATAATGTATGAGGCACCTAACATAATTTCCTTCTCTTTGGAAAAGTACAGCTTGGGAAATGATAGTTCCTGGCATTAGAGGGTTAATAAGGAGAAGTTATTCTAAGCTACTGGTTTGGGTATAGGCATCCTGTCCCAGACAGCCCATCAGCCCCACTAATGGGATTTAAAACAGTTGCTGCCTTTTCCTTAGTCATGTAATGATTTCTGGACAGCCTGAGAGGCCCATTATCTGCAGTCCATACTTCTGCTCTGTCTGGCGATAATGACTTCTTAGCACAACAGCAGGGCCGCGGTCTTCCACTTCCTGCTGCACCACTGTGCAAAAGACCCTTGTTGAAGTCAAAGACAAATTGTCCGTTCCACCACAGAGGGCAATGGCCTATGAAATGCTGCCCACTGACTTGTCACAATAGCTCCTGGAAAGTCATCGTCTAAGGCAAGGGTGCTCTCTGAGGAGTTTCCTGGGAGAATGTGAATTTGATAGATGAGTGCTTTATGGTGAGAAAGTGAGATCCCAGCATCCCCAGAGGGCCTCTGAGGTTGATGTCAAGGTGCCAGGAACCTCCCCAGCCTCTGAGTTGCTGTCTCATCCCACTCAGTTCTTACAAGCTGCCTGCAGAGCCTAAGGGCAAGAAAAACTAGTGCATTCTAAAAAATGCCACAAAACTCCAATTTAAAAATCAGTGCTCAGATTAGATAATTAACTACAGGTTCCTATTAAGATTTTTTTTCTTTTATTCTTAGTTTTCTTAATCTTACTGTTTTTATCTTATTATGTGCACATTACCTCAAATCCTGTTTAATAGTAGGTAAGATATAAATCCTAAATAAATAAAATAAATAGGATAATAAATTAAAGGACTTATATTAGGCTTGAGCAGATTCCAAAAGAATTCTTAGCATTAGTCATGGAAGGAAACTCTCACCCAAATTAAGGACAATATAGCATGTTCATTCTACAGTGCAATTTTAAAAATGAATATTAATGTAAGACTCAGAATGAAAGGAAAAGAATGTACTTGTAGTTATAAAATGGATGTAAATAATTTTTTTAATTGATTTGAACATTGAAGAAAATCTTTCTGCTGCAATTAGACAGCTACCTAAAAAATTTTCTCAACTGACTGTTTAATTCAAGGTAAATATCAAATTTATTAAATAGTATCTCTTATTTTGCTCTAGCAAACAAACTTACATAATTTAAAAATATTTACCTGCTGAAACAGGAATTCATGTCAAATGCTGATTGGATCTAAGTGCGCATTGTTACAACCCTTTTGGAAAGCAATCTGGCATTATATTTTAAGTGCCTAAAAAATACATTTCTATTATTCCATTTCTGGGAATCTATCCTAAAAAAAAATCCTAAAGTCAGGAAGAAATTATGCACAATGACATAATGGCAAAAAAATGGAAACAAGCTTAAAATGTCCTATTATAGGGAGATAATTACACAAATTATGACATGGCTGTATGAAGAAATAGCATTAATCCTTAAAATTTTTTAGTGATACAGGAAAAAAATAGCTGAAAATAAGCATAATTTAAGGGATTTTAAAGTGTATATACTGTATAAGATCAACTATGTATAACAGAGAGAAGTACAAAAAATGTTAATAGTAGTTAGAGTTACAGGCAAATTTAATTTTGTTATACATATTTTTCTAAAATTTCTGAGTTGTCTACATGAGTATGTATTATATTTATAATCTTGTAACATAATATATCTTATTTGTGAACAATAAGTAAATGAGGTTAATGTGCCAAAGGAAAAAATCACTTTTCACTGACTGGCATACCCTATGCAGCCTTGGTCACCAGGCATCCTGGATCCAGAACAGAAGTGACCAACAAGAGGAAAGGGAGGTAAACCAGGAGTATGAGGAACTTGATTGGAAGGACCACCCAGCTAGAGAGCTGGCCCCAAAATGGAGGATCAGCTCCAAATCACTGGGTCCCACAGAGCAGATGAACTGAAATCCAGCCAGAGAGTCTAATTTGGTCAATAGAGCAGTAGCATTGCTCAGAGACCAACTATGACAAAAAACAAATCAAACAATTGAAACTGACCAGAAATGACATAGATAATACAATTAGTAGCCAAAGATAGTATTAATAAAACTTATTATAACTACTAATATATTATATATATTCAAGAAGCTATAGAAAGATTGAACATGTTAAATGGAAATGTGGAAGACATAAAAAGGCCCAAGTCAAACTTCTAGAGATCAACACTACAATGTCTGAAAAGAAAAATACTAGAATGGATTAACAGTACATTAGACATTGCAGAAAAAGAGATTGGTGAGCTTGAGGACATAGTAATAGAAACTTTACAACATAAAACTCAGAGAGAAAATCAAGCCTACAAAAAAAAAATATGAATAGAACATCAATGAGCTATGGAACAACTTTAAGTGGCCAATATACATGTAATAAGAGCCACCAAAAACAAGGAAAGAGAGTGAGAGACAGAAAAAATATCTAAAGAAATAATGACAGAACATTTTTCAAATTTGATGAAATCCATAAACCTTCAGATCCAAGTACAGATGCTCCTCGATTTACAATGAGGTTACATCACATAAACCCATAGTAAGTAAAAAATATTGTTGGCCAGGCACAGTGGCTCATGCTTGTAACTCCAGCACTTTGGGAGGCCAAAGCAGGAATATCATTTGAGGCCAGGAATTTGAGAGCAGCCTGGACAACATAGCGGGACCCCACCTCTACAAAAAACTTTTAAAAATTAAAAAAAAATATTGTAAGTTGAAAATGCATTTAATAGCCAGATAAACCCATCTTGAAGTTGGAAAATTGTAAGTCAAATCACCATAAGTCAGAGACCATCTGTAGTTCAAAAGCAGCTCACCAAACCACAAGCACAAGAAAATTGAAGAAAACTATACCAAAGCACATCATAATTAAATTGCTTAAAACCACAATTAAGGAGTAAACATTTTAAAGCAGTCAGAAAAAAAGAAAAGATGTGTCACATACAGAGGAACAAAGATAAGGAAGACAGCAAATTTCTTGTTGGAAGTAACACAAACCAAATGACAATGGAACAATATTTTCGACATATTTTTTAAATGTCAACCTAGAATTCTATACAAAGTAAAAATAACTTTTAAAAAAGAAAGCAGATAAAGACTTTTTCAGACATACAAAACGTGATACTAGGATAATGACACAAGAATGGAAGTATGGATCTACACGAAAGTAAGAAGAATACTAGGTATACAGGGGTTAACATAAAAGACCTTTTTTTCATTTCTAAGCATCTTTAAAAGATAATTGACTACTTAAGGCAAAAATGATAGTGATCTATTGTTAGGTTTATAATGTATGAAGAAATAAAATGTAAGACATAAATAGCACAAAGTCCAGGGAGGGAGAAGTGGAAGTATACTGTTGTGAGGTTCTTACACTATAACTAAGATCTGGCATTCAAAATATGCAGTGTGGCATCTCTAACTTATAGCTATAAACCCTAAATCAATCAGTAAAATAGCAAAGAGTTGTAGCTAAAAAGCCAACAAAAAAGTTAAAATGGAGTCATGAAAAATATTCAATCTTGAATAAATGATTAAATGAATGAATGAATGAATATCAAAAAGATTGATGTTTCTTACAACAGGCCAACACTTTCTGTTTCATGGTTAGCATTCTTTATTCAGAAGCCCTGAATTTTGGTGCATTATTTGCAGTTACTTTTTGTTTCTAATCATTAAGGTATCTTTCCTTCCCCCACCCCATGATTATAGTTATTAACCTGCATGACCATATCCAAATGTTTTATTTTCTTGCTGCCATTTATTGTATATATATTTTTTCTCTCTTTCTCACTCACTCTGTCTTTTCCTGTCCCTACTGTAACTTTACCCCACCAGTGTAAATATTTAACTAAATTGAATTCTCATTTGGCAAACAATATATTTTTTAATAAAGTGGTATAATAAAAATGTATTATTAAAAATATACATTCAATCCAAATGGAGGCAAATAAAGACAAAAAGGAGAAGAAAGAACAGATGAGAAAATATATAAAAAAGAAAGATAATAAATTTAAACCCAACTATAGCAATAATCACATTAAATGTAAGTGGTCTAAACACTCCAATTAAGAGACAGTGGTTATCAGATTGGATAAAAAAGCAACAGTTGAATATGAAGACACAAATAGGTTAAAAGTAAGAGAATGGGGGAAAATATACTATGCTAACACATTAAAAGAAAGTTGAAGTGGCTCTATTAGTATCAGACATAGTAAATATTCTTGCTTTTTAGAACAAAGAATATTAACAGAAACAAAGAGGATTTCCTACTGATAAAGGGGTCAATTAAGTAGACATAACAAGTATAAATATTTATGCACCTAATGACAAGTGTCAAAATGTATCAAACAAAAACTGATAAAACCACAAGGGGAACTAGACAAATCACAATAATAGGCAGAAATTTAAACAATAATTAATAGAACAAGTAGACAGAAAATTAGTAAGGATATAGAAGGCTTGGAATAGACTATCAACCAACTTGACATAATTTAAAATTATAGACCACTGCACCCAATACCAACAGAATTATTTTCAAGCATACATAAAACAATTAGCAAGAGAAACGAAAATCTGGGCAATAAATAAAGTCTCAATGAATTTAAAAGGATTCAAATCATACAACGTATGTTCTTTGAACAAAAGTAGAATTAAATTGAAAATCAAAATATCTGGAAAATCCCAAATATTTGGAAACTAAATAACACATGTCCAAATAACCAATGGACCAAGGAAGAAATCAAAAGGGAAATTGGAAAATATTCTCAACTGAATGAAAATGAAAACACAAAATATCAAAATTTATGAAATGCAGCTAACACAGTATTTATAGGGAAGTTTATAGCACTAAAAGCTTATATTAGAACAAAAAAGAAAAATCTCAAATCAATGGCCTCATCTTCTACCTTATATATAGTTCTAGAAACTAGAAAAAGAAAAGGAAATTAAATCCAAACTGATCACAAGAAAGCAAATAATAAAGATCAGAGTAGAAATCAATGGACTAGAAAAGAGAAAAACCATAGAGAAAAATCTCTGAAATGAAAAGCTAGTTCCTTGAGGAAATTAACAAACCTCTATCCAAACTGATCAGGGTAGAAAAAAGACAAAAATTACTAATATTGGAAATTAGAGAGTTTATATCACTACAGATTCCAGAGATATTAAAAAAATATTAAGGAAATGTTATAAATAACTTTACACCAATAGATTCAACTTAGATGAAATGGACAAATTCCTTAAAAGATACAAATACACTATATACAAATAGTGACCTAGCTGTAAAAGAATTCAAAACTCCCTCAAGAAGAAGAAGAAACTAAGAAAAAAAGAGAGAAGATTCAAATATATAAAATCAGAAATTAAAGTGTAGACTTTACAACAGATGCCTCAGAATTAAAAAGGATCATAAAGAACAATTATGAAAAATTAAATGCCAACAAATTTGACAACCTTGAGGAAATGCATAAATTCCTAGAAAAATACAGTCTACAAAGGTTGAACCATGAAGAAATAGAAAGCTTGAACAGATCAACAAACATATTGAAGCAGTAATTTAAAATCTCCCAATAAAGAAAAGTCCAGGACCAGATGGCTTCATGGCTGAATTCTACCAAACTTTCAAAGAAGAATTAATACCAATACTTCTTAAACTTTTTTGAAATATAAAACCAGTATCACCTTGATACCTAAACCAGACAAAGATACCACAAGAAAAGAAAACTACAGACCAACATCTCTAATGAACATTGATGCAAAAATATTCAATAAAATAGTAGCAAATTGAATTCAACAACACATCCAAAAAATTATACATCATGATTAAGTAGGTTTTATCCCATGCAAGTCTGGTTTAACATATGCAAATCATTTGAGGTGATAATTCACATTAACAAACTGAAGGATAAAAACAACATGATCATCTCAGTTGGTACAGAAAAAGCATTTGACAAAGTTCAACATCCTTTTTCAGTAAAAATTCTCAACAGTTTAGGTATAGAAGGAAAGTTTCCCAACATAAAGGCCATTTATGAAAAACCCACATCTAACATCATAATCAATGGAGAGAAACTGATAGCTTTTCCTCTAAGATCTTGTCTAAGGCAGGGATGCCCACTCTTGCCACTTCTATTCAACACAGTACTGGAAATACTATCAAGAGTGATCAGACAAGAAAAAGAAATAAAATTTATCCAAATCAGATAGGAAAAAGTAAAATTATCTCTATTTGCAGATGACATGATCCTCTATGCAGAAAACCCCAAAGACTCCACCAGAAAACTGTTAGAACTAATAAATAAATTCAGTAAAGTTTCAGGATACAAAAATCAACATACAAAAATCCGTAGTATTTCTATATACAAATAGTGACCTAGCTGGAAAAGAATTCAAGAAAACAATCCCATTTATATTATAACAACATCCAAAAAATTTAGGGATAAATTATAGGGATAACCAATAAAATTTAGGGATAACCAAAGAGGTAAAAAACCTGTACACTGAAAATTATAAAACATTGATGAAAGAAATTCAAGAGGACACAAATAAATGAAAAGATATTCCATGTTCATTGATCAGAAGAATTAATATTTTATTAAAATAAAAATATCCATACTACCCAAAGCAATATACAGATTCAATGCAATCCCCAGCAAAATCCCAATGGCATTCTTCACCAAGATAGAAAAAATGATCCTAAAACTCATATAGATCCACAAAAGACCCTAAATAGCCAAAGCAATTCTGGGAAAGAAAAATAAAGTTGGGTGCATTACACTTCCTGATTTAAAATTATCTTACAAAGCTATAGTAATCAAAACAGTATAGAACTGGCATAAAAACAGACACATAGACCAGTGGAACAGAATAAAGAGCCCAGAAATCAATCCAAAAATGTACGGTCAACAAATTTTCAACAAGGACACCAAGAAGACACAGTGTGGAAAGAATAGTCTCTTCAATAAATAGTGCTGGGAAAACTTGGTTGCCACATGCAAAAGAATGAAATTAGACCTTTATCTTACACCATACACAAAAATCAACTCAAAGTGGATAAAAGACCTAAACATAAGACCTAAAATCATAAAACTCTAGAAGAAAACATACTGGAAAATCTCCTTGACATTGGCCTTGGCAATGATTTCTTGTATATCACACTGCAAGGTCAGGCTACAAAAGAAAAAAGAAATAAATGGGACTACATCAAACTAAAAACTTCTGCCCAGCAAAGGAAACAATCAACAAAATGAAAAGGTAACCAACAAATTAAGAAAAAAATTTGCAAAACATATATCTGATAAGGGGTTAATATCCAAAATTTATAAAGAACTCATACAATCAAGAACAAGAAAACATATAACATGATTTTTTAAAATGGACAAAGGTCCCGAGTAGACATTGTTCCAAAGACAACATAAAAATGGCCTACGGGTATATGAAAAGGTGCTCAACATCACTGATCATCAGGGAAATGCAAATCAAAACCACTATGAGATACTACCTCACACTCATTAGGATAGCTGTTATCCAAAGACAATTGACAACAAGTGTTGGTGAAGGTGTGGAGAAAAGGGAACCCTTGTACACTGTTGGTGGGAAAGTAGATGGATGCAGCCATTATGGAAAACAGTATGGAGGTTACTAAAGAAATTTAAAACAGAATTACCATATAACCCAGCAAGCTGTCTTCTGGGTATATACCCAGAGGACATGAAATCCCCACCTTGTAAAGATATCTGCACTCCCACATTCATTGCAGTATTATTCACATTGGCCAAGATATGGAAACAATCCAGGTGCTCATCAACAGACAAGTAGATTTTAAAAAACTGTAGCATACATATGTACAATAGAATATTATTCAGCCTTTAAAACGGAAGAGATCCTGCCATTTGCCACAAGATGGATGGACTTGGAGAACATTCTGCTAAGTGAAACAAGCCAGACACAGAAAGAAAAATATTGCATGATCTCACTCATATATGGAATCTTTTAAAAAATATATCAAATATACAAAATATATACAGAGATAGAGAATAAAACAGTGGTTACCAGGGTCAGTATGGGGCCTGGGAAGACATGAGGATCTGTAGGCAAAGGATAAAAAGTAACAAGTGTTACTTGTCCTAACAAGTGTTAGGATGAACAAGTGTAAAGATCTAATAGATCTAATATACAACAGGAGGACTATAGGTAATGATATGTATTATATTCAGGATTTTTGCTAAATGAGTAGATTATACCTGCTCTTGCCACAGGGAGGAAAAACAGGTAACTGCAAGATAATGGATATGTTAATTTGTTTTACTATAGTAACCATTTTACTATGTATATATGTATCTCATAACATTATGTTATATATCTTAAATATATACAATAAAATCTATTTTTTAAAAAAGAAGAATAAATAGGTCTGAATAGTCCCATAACTGTTAAAGAAATTGAATCATACTTAATCATACTTAATGGTGAAAGACTGAATGCTTTTCCCCTAAAATCAGTAACATACAAGAAAGACATAAAACTGTCTTTATTGACAGACAACATGATCGTTGGGTTAGCCAAAAGATTTCCTAATTTCACAAATGCTATAATTTAATGCTACAATTCACAATATTGTTGTACCTCTCCAGTAGCAGCAAACATCAATGCAGCATACTTGAGCCTGCAAAACTTTACTACCATTTTTTTTAAACGCTCATCAGATCCCTGGACTTGAACATAGGAACACATCTAGATTACAAGATGTCAGGCTCAGAGGACCTTCCTAAAGGCAAGCACCAGATACATTTCCAAAGGAAATGACCCATGTTCACTGAGAAACAACTGAAAGATTTGAACATCTTGTTCAATAAGAACCCATACCCAAACCCCAGTCTTCAGAAAGAAATGGCTTCAAAAATGGACACACATCCAACCGTACTGCAAGTTTGGTTCAAGAACCACAGAGCAAAACTCAAGAAAGCAAAATGTAAGCATATTCAGCAAAAACAAGAAGCTCAACAGCAACTACCTGAGGGTGGAGTCAAGATCAGGCCTTCCCAGAGAAATATAGACACACCACCCAGATCCCCCAGTGGTGCCTATCCTGTAGCCCTGATTTACACAGATCATTAGGCATCCCCGTTCCTACTCAGCTTATGCCCCAATGTTAAGGTCCCTACAGATGACTGTTGGCCACACAATAATCCATTTTGTCTGCTGCCAAGATCCTAACATATACTGCCTCTATCCCATTTGGGAATCCTGAGTTTGTTCTCCATGCTTCAATTCTAATTCTTTTGGCTCTTCATCTCCACAAAGTAGAGAGAGATGCTAGACACAAAAGGTCACATATTGTAATGATATGTAATGATTTCCATACATGAGAATATTTTTCATCAATAAGGAACAAACTAGAGAGATATATACAACATGGATGGATTTCAAAAACATTGTTATGTGAAAGAAAAAAGACACAAAAGGCCAAATACTGTATAATTCCATTTATATGAATTTCTAGGGCAGGAAAAACTAAGCTATAGTGGCAAAAAGATTAGTAGCTGCCCATTAGAAACAATTGAATAGAAAGAGCTATAAAACAAATTTATTAGGATGACGGAAATGTTTCATGTCCTAATTAGGGTGGCAGTTACCTAGATGGTATAAACTCATCAAAACCCATAGAACTGTACATTTAAAATCCATGCAATTTATTTACATCAATTACACCTCAATAAAAAATAAATTTTATAAAAGATTTCTTAGCTACAGCACCAATACATGATCCATAAAATAAATTAATAAGTTAGACTTCATCAAAATTAAGAACTTTTGCTCTGAGAAAGACACTATTAAGAGAATGAAAAGACAATCCATAAGCTAAGAGAAATCTTTTGCAAATCACAAATCTGATAAAGGACTTGCACCAAGAATATATGGAGATTCTCAAAATTCATAAAAAGAAAGCAAATCATTAAATTTTTTTAAATAGGCAAAAAATTCAAACAGACACATCACCAAAGAGGACACATAAGTGGCAAATAACAATAAAAGATGGTTAACATTGTTAGTCATTAGAGAAATGAGCATTAAAACCACAATAAGATAGCACTTCATACCTATTAGAATAACTAAAATTAAAACTGGCAATACCAAGTGTTGACAAGGATGTGGAGCAACTGGAATTTTCATATGCTGATGGCAAGAATGTAAAATGGTACAATTACTTTGGAAAAACTTTGCAGTTTCTTAAGAAGTTAAACATACATGTATGTATGACCCAGCCATTCATACATCCTAAGCAAATACCCAAGAAATATGAAAACATATGTCCAAAGACTTGCACGTGATGTTCATAGCAACTTTATTTGTATTAGCCAAAAGTTGGAAACAACCCAAAAACCATTTAACAGTTGAAGAAATAAGCAAATTATGGTACATCCATACGATGGAATTACTGATACATGAAACAACATGGATGCTTCTCAAAATAATAATGCTGAATCAGAAAAGCCAAACCACTAAAAAATACATACTTATGATTCCATTTGTATAAAATATAAGAAAATGAAAACAAATCTATGACTACAGAAAAAAGAGAGGAATTTTCTGGGGATGGGATGGGGTGCAGGGAGAGGCAAGAGGGAAAGATTGCAAAGAAGCATGAAGGAACTTTGGTTGGTGATGGATATGTTCATTATTTTGATTGTGGTGATCACAGGAGTATACATATGTCTTAAATTACCAAATTGTATTCTATAAATACAGAAAGCTTATTGTATGTCAATCATACTTCAATTAAGCTTTTTATTTAAAGCTCCAAACATTGAACATTACCCAAAAAGGACAACTCAGGTGAGGTGCTATAACTGTGGGAAGGGGGAGTGATGAGGAAACCTAAAAATGTCATTGAAAGTGTGGGGAAATCAGAGAGAATGCCTATGAAGCAGGATCCCTTCAGACGGACTTTACCTACTTAACAACCTTGCCTGAGCAAGGGGTAGACCATCAGTGGATGAATACCAAAGTCAATTTCAATTAAATGTACTTAGATATAGGCATTTTTTTTTAGGTCTGGTTGAATTTCTTTCAGCTTCCAAGGCCATGCTGATTTGCCTGATTGTTAAATCACATAGAAAACCTAGAATGATGACACTGACCAAAAGGAAGCATTTACAACTACACCAGATGAAAACTTGATTATACATTTACCTATTCAGGTTTGAAAAGAGTGAGTGGTGATTGGCTTTTCTCACTAGCCTTTCAAAAGTATAAAATTTTGATACTCATATAATATATGGAAGAAAGAAAAGAAGAGACAAGAGCACATGACAGAAATGATTGGAAAGCTGACTTTACTTTATAACAGGAGAAATAGAAATCATGTGCTCTCTAAATGATAAACATAAAATTTAAACTTTCAACTATGCCTGAAATCTATAAAGCTGCAATCATATCTCCTATTGGCAAGCCACAATGACTTTGTGTGACAGAGGGACAGAGGCAAAACAATCCTTCAGACTTGGAATACTAAGTCTGGCTCTGGCTGCTGATGTAATAGGGAACAATGATTAAACTATCAATCAAACATATTTTTTAAATATGTTGCATGTCATAGCCGGAGATTTCAAACCCAGGACAAAATCTGGTGTTAGTTACAACAGAGATGAATTGGGTGGTCTCAGTACACAGATGATCACAAAATCAGCATAATGTGGAAATCAATTCAAGGACTATTTTCTTCATCTCTGCTCATAAAGATTCCAAATTAATAAAAGTGATGTTATAAATTGATAAGCCATGGCCCTGCAAAGTGTTTTATGCTATTCTCTAGGTTATTTACCATGTTTCAAAGCAAAATCATTTAATATGAGCTCTATTCTCTATCTGTACCTAAATATCTTTACTTTTCAAACAACTGAATTCCTGGTTATTTTTTCCAGATGCATGGCACTTCCAAAATTAAAAAAAAAAAATGAGGTAAATTTCATTGCTGAACCATCTGGAAAGCCAGAAGAAATGACATCGCTGTCAGTGCCAGTTCTCTCTAGAGCCTATTCTATGCTCACTCACATCCAATTGAACATCCTTCTCTATATGGAAATGTTTAATTGAAATATTACAAGATCCCATGTGATCACTTCCTCCTCAAGTTTATTTCCGGGGAAAACTCTTTCTCTGCAGTTGAATGTTGCGGACTCCTTATCAGAAAACAAAAGCACAGTATAATTCTCTTTATGTTACAACTGTCAGAAACCAAATCCAAATTGTCTTGCCTGAGTATCATAATCTGCTTGGCCTTGGTGCCTAAAAGGAGGGGAACTTTCTCCTTCTGAAATATGACCTCTGTTTCTTAGCTGATATTCTATTTCAATGTGCAAGCCACTATAAGATCTTTTAGAAGTAGATAAAATGTGTAGCTAAAATAAATGTAATTGAAACACAAATATTAAATGTTATTTCATGTTTATAACTCTACAACAGCTTTCATCAATACCACGAATATTTCACATTCATTATTATATGCCAGGCACTGTATTAAGTGCCAATATATGGAAATGAACAAAACTTGGTTCCTACCTCAAGTGACTCATAGACTAGTAGAGGAAACAGACAAGAAAAATGAAATGTCTATGGATGGTTGTAGAGCTCCCACAAAAAGGAAACCATTTTAGGGATTTAAATATCTCATTTCACCTAAAGCCATAAGAAAGACCCTTAAAAAGACAGTTATTATGAGTGACAGCATCTTCTCCTTTCTCCTCCAACTATTTATCCAACTTTAACACTCCCTTCTAGTCAACATCCATTCACCTCTCCTTATATGTAGGCCAATGGCCTCAATTTCATATATTCTGGTGCAATCCTTGTACCTTATACCGGATCACATGTCCCATGTTTCAGAAATGCAATCACTAGATATGTTCGTGTCTACCTTTACACACCGGCTCAGGCTGGTCTCCCATCCAAAAAGCACTCCAGCCTTTCCATCACCATCTCCTCATCCATCCAAATCTTAAATGATCTTTAAGTCCCAGAGTAAGCACCATCTTTTTCCTTGCCATGCCTTCTGTTGATACAACGTGCTACCCTCTCTGTTCTCTGAACTCCTAATGCACCATGAGAATTTAGACCCACTTTTACCTCCAGTTGTTTTCTATATATTAGTTTCACCTGTCCAACTAAACTCAAGTTCCTTTAGGAACCATATGCTCCAATAATGCCCAGAACACAAAAATGCTCCCAAAATATAGGTTAATCCTAACTTACATGGAAATTGAGATCAAGTGAGACTATAATTTTTCTAAGCTAACAGAGCTAAATAATAAATACACATTAATACCTACCATTTATCAAGTACTAGTATGTCAAGTTCTATGTCATTTAAGATTAGAACAAAAACAGATTCCGGGTTCTCTAGCTTTTGAGCAAGCATTTATATCATATGTTTTACTTAAATCTACCATATTATGATAATAAGTTTTACTTTTTTAGTATCTACTTTGTGCCAAGAACTATCTATCAACTATTTCACTTTATCTTCACAAAACCATAGGTAGTAAATATGATTGCCCTTCCCCAGAAAGGTTAAAGCCCTTGCCCATGTGCTCATTGCACGAGATCAAGATTGACGCAAGACCCTAAGCTAGGTCGGTCTGACTGCAAACTTTTGTTCTCTACACTTTGCACCACCTCTGAATTCAAAAAAGTTCATTCTTACATCAATTCATTCATTTGTGAAAAGCGTATGAGACTTGTTCATTCAATTCAGACTCTAAACCCAGCCTTTACCTGGATCCACATTAAATAGCAAAAACTGAAGAGTTTGCAATTTTCCCTAAAATTTTAGTTCTGAAGAGATAAAACCCCTGGTTATCTAGCATTTATAAAGATTGTGTAATCAGTCTCCTGAATGGTTCAGGCTCACTGGACAAGTAAGAACTGAACTTTGCATTGTACAGTTCCAAATCCCACACCTGGTGCTCCAGACCAGATTGCTTTACTATAGTGTTGGTTTGTGCATGTGTTTTGTTGTTGTTGTTTTGTTTGTTTAAATAAGCTGATAGTAGATTTTCTCGGTATCAGCCTGAAAAGCTCATTCCTTTGTCTTTTTCCTCTGATCAAATCACTGGATGTATTTAATTGTACATGTTTAGAGGTTGGAGGTTTTCCCCCCATCCAGTGGTATAACAAGTGGTATAATAATTACCATTGGAGCAGGGAAATTTATTTTAGAATGCATTTCTTCTACATACACACACATTTTGTTAATGCAAGTGGTAATTATTTACTTATTTATCATCAATATTGCCTCAAAGATGGTGGGACCTTAATTACTTCCTAATTATCCATACCCCTATTTCTTTATAAAGACTCACTTGAAAACAGCAGTTCAATAGCTCAGGCATTTTACAACTAACATTGATTTCTCCTCCCTCCTCATTTATTGATGGGCCATTCTCCCTCTTGTACTTTTTTTCCATGATAAAGTTGTAAATGAGCCTGCTTATTCTTTTTAACTCTTTCAGTTAGCATTAGCTCAGTTGGCCTCTTCATTTTCTTTGCCTCTTCTGGCTGTAACAGTTCTATTGGGATTCTCTTCTTTGCTTCCCTGTGATCCATTTCCAGTAAATGTTCCTTTCACCTTTAAACTTCACTATTTCATATCCTATATATTCTGTGCGTTCTTCCACAAAATTGTGCTGCAAAATAATCATTCTAGCACATAAACATCCTCACCTCATGCCAACATACACACTATCATTTTTTAAGTTGTCCTTTGTTTTCTTTGCTGCTTTAATATACCCAAAAGTCGCAGATACTCTATCACATATATTTCAACAGAAAAATAAAACAGATTCGTCAATGAATAGCATATGTATTTACCTCCAGTAGCCTGGGGAAAACAGAAACAATCAGAATACTTCTATAAATAGAAGCTTCGTCAGTTTAATCTTTTCAAAATTTCCACAAACACAGCCATTCTGCCCAAGGTAAGATTCTCTTCTGTGATTTGCTTTGTCCATAGAATAAGACCGTTATTTATCCTCCATTCTCATTCCAAGGTCCAACACGTGCTTCAAAATATGAAGTAATCTCTGCTTGGTTAAACAGAAAGGAAAATAGCCTTTCCACTTAAATAGCAGAGAATATTTCTTTACTAACATCTACACCTTGGGTGGTAATTTTTTGGTGTACTCCTTTCTGAAAGTGATCTTTATCCCGCTTCTAAGTGTCCTAAAATAATAAAGACACAAACAAGAAAAAACTCTAATTTTAAACTTAACCCATGGCATGAGATGTGGCAAAGTACAGTATTATATTAGTTTCCTATTGCTGCCATAACAAATTACCAAAACCTTGGTGGCTTAAAACAACACAAATTTATTATCTTACTGTTCTGCAGATCAGAAGTCTGAAATGGGTCTGCAGATCAGAAGTCTGAAATTAAGGCGGCAGTAGGACTGCATTCCTTTTGGGGGCTCTAGATGGAGGAGAATCTGTCTTCTCCCCTTTTCCAGCTTCTAGAGGCTGCGCACAGACTTGGCTCCTGGCAAAGCCAGCAATGGACGGGTGAGCTTCTCACTTTGCCCCACTCTGACATCAACGCTTCGTCTTCCATCTTTGATCTATAAGGAGCCTGTGATTACATTAGCCCCATCTGGATAATTCAGGATAATCCCTCCATCTCAAAGTCAGCTGATTAGCAATCTTAATTCCTCCTTGCCATGTAATATAACACATTCACAGGTTCTGGGGGTTAAAATGTGGACATCTTTGAGAGACCATTATTCTCCCTATCATAATATTGTAAATGAATTTGGGTATGTTATTTAAAAACAAAAAAGCAGAAATTGCATTTTCAAATGAATGGTATCTCCTTCAAAGTAGTACCACTTGGGGAGACCACACACTTTTCTAATCATGCTGAAAATATTAAAGGAAGTCTTTTTCTGGTGCTATCTGCAAACTCAATGGAACATTGTTAAAATATCTACTGTTTTAGCAAATTTTTATGCATTTAAATATGAACTCACATTTGAAAACAACCAAAAGTCATGTGAAATCAAATGTATTGACTATCATAAATAATCAATAAGAAAATATCACTCTGAGTCAAAAACAAAATGAAAACAATGAAATGAGATTGATTTTTCCAGTAGACTAATTTTTTCCTGTAAATTATGTTAAAATAATAATAAAAATAAATAGCTACTTGAGCACTCACTAGGTGCTCAGTACTGTTCTAGGAGCTTTACATGAATTATCCTAGCCCTGTGAGGTAGGTACTACTATTAACCCCATTTTATACATGAATTTGAGAACCAGAGAGTTTAAATAACTTCTTTAAGGTTACCAGGTGGAAAGTGGAGGACCAAGGATTCCAGTCCAGGGAATCCGCTCTTAACCCTGTCACCAGCAACATACCTACACAATTCTCTCTATTTTCTTTACAACTAACTCCCCAGTCACAACCCTCATTTATCTCAGTAGCAAAATAGTCTGCCTACAAACAGGAAAAATATTTAAGTATAATACTAAAAATAATAAAAGCAAAGAAGTCACATGACTTTTTTTGGCTTGTGCTTTGTGACATTTAATTTAAAAATAGCACTATAACCACAAAATAGACATGAGACAAAGACCAGGAGATGACTCCAAGCAGATTCTTCAAAACATTCATCTACAGATAGTCCTCGATTTAAGATTGTTCCATATTGCTTTACGATGGTGCAAAAGCAATATGTATATGATTTTTCAACTTTACAATGCAAAAGCAATACGTATTCAGTACACTCCTCAACTTACAATGGGCCTATGTCCTGTGATGGTGCTAAGTCCAGATAATTCCATCGTAAGTTGAAAACATCATAAGTCAAAAACATATTTTCAACTTACAATACTTTCTTTTTTGTTTTTTAAACAACAGAAATTTATCTTCTCACAGTTCTGGAGGCTAGAAATCTAAGATTAAGGTGTTAGCAGGGTTGGTTTCTCCTGGGGCCTCTCTCCTTTGCTTTCAGATGGCCACCTTCTCGCTATGTCCTCAAATGGCCTTTTTCTCCATGTGCAGACATCCTGGTATCTTTCTGTGTGTCCGAATTTCCTCTTCTTATAAGGACACTAGTCACATTGGATTAGGGGTTCAACATATGAATTTTGGGGGAACACAATTCAGTCCATAACAGTCTGGAGCTCTACCTGGACCAGTGCTTTGCCCAGGTAAACCTGGAAGCTGCCATCACTGTCCCAAAGTCAGGGCCCAAGTCCCCATCCTATCATTGAGCATCAAGTCCTGTGTGCCAAGGGCTTTGCCTTTATTGTCTCTTTTAAAACCCACAGGAAACTTAAGAGGTGGGCTTTGTTATCCACGTCTTTCAGCTGAATGTTAGAAGCTTCGAGAAGTGAAATAACTTGCCCAAGATTGCTAACCAGAACTCGAACCTGGTCTAGTGCATCTCAACTTATAATATTTTCAACTTGCGATGAGTCTGTCAGGACGTAACACTATCAAAGTTGAAGGGCATCTGTAACAAAGAATCTAGTGCCTCAGATTTTCTTGCCAGCAATTCTGGGTGCAGATGTTAAGTATTTAAAATTTTAAAATGTTACTCTGCCATAGAAAGATCATCTCTGTCATCTTTATTGACAAGTGGGAATGGAGGAAGGAGAGTTTCTGTCCTGGAGGTAAGTCAGAAAGACACAGGCACCCACAGTATGACGGTCCAGTGTCCTTGAAAAGGCTGAGAGAAGCTAAAGCAGCCTGGCAGGCAAATTAACACCTCTGAGGCTCCTCCCTGGGATCAGAATCTTTCAAGAGCTGCTTGGGCCTAGAGGGTAGGGGCTCTTTGAGCACATAATACTAAAATAAGCAGACATATTTAGTCACCTCGTATCCCTACAAAAATAAGTATGTAAAGACAACTTTATCCCTATAAAAATTCGGCCTGTCAGTCTGTCCCTTAAAATCACAATAAGGGAAGCTCAAGCCCACATCCAGCAACTTATAGGAAGTCCATGTCATCTCTGGGATTTCTGCAGATTCCCAGAATAAATATTATCATGAACACCTCTGACTCTCAGCTCCTGCCTCTCTCTGCTCAGTTAGTTCAGTTTAAGGATCATCTTTCCTTCCTAGGCCTAAGTTATTCTCCATACTACATCAACCTCCATAATTTAACACACACACAAAATAAAACACTCACTCCTGGTAGCATGGCATCAGTGTCTGACTGTCTGGAAATACTGAAAAAAAAATACATTATAGCATCACACAAAAATTCACATTTAATATGAGACATCTCCATTCATAAAAGTTTTTGTCTATGTCTCCTCTATGTCTCCTCCACCCTTCTTACATCTTCTTCCTAAACCAGCCCAATCAGGAGCAAAATATATTTTTAATAAATGTATTTATTATATATGTATTATATTTTATACACACACATATAATTTTCTTGTGCAGAGTAATTTATCTCCTTTCAGTCTCTCAATACCAGGGTTCCCTTGGAGTAATCAAAATCTGAAACTTTGAAATTACCATTGTAGAATCCCTGATGAAGTTCTTAAAAAAAGATTATCTCATCCCCCATTTCCAACAGGAATGTTGTGGGGTGGAATGGGAGGTTCTATTTATATAACAGGAAATATATTGTTTATATTATACATAAATATAAACAGATAAGGTAATAAAAGGAGTTATTATCAGCTACTCTATTTCAGTTCCCATCTTGAGTCTATTACCACGTGGTACCATTCCTCTACCCAAATTGCCCCTTAGCACTGCACTCTTGCTTTCCAATTCCACGGGCACGTCTAAGAACCAAGTTTACAGTACCTGGATTACCCACACCCTTCAAAGATGCCATTGTCTCCCCATACAACCCAGAAACTATTGCAGGAATGACCTTCACAAATATTTGCTTTATAATCTCATTTTTTGGTTTACGGACACAAAAGCTCCTATATTTTTTAATGTACATTAACATCCATCTGGCCATTTATCTAATCAACTTCATCCTTTCTTACTCCCCTATACAAACCTACCTCCAAATCTATTTCCAAACTCCAATCAGCATGATTTATTTGGTTTCAAAAGCATATTTGTTTTTATTTGCATCTCAGTTCCAGTGCCTGAAATATTCCTTCTCCTTTTTTCATCCATAAAAATTCATTGGCACTCCAAAAAAGAGGTCAAATTTTCTCTCCTATAAGATGCTCTCCCTGATCGATGCTACCTGACTGGGAACACTGCTCTCCCCGCAGCCCCTTTATCAGTTAAGGACTCTGTCATCCATGAGCATGAATCTAGCCAAAATAGCTAACACTAGTAAAGCACTTACTGTGTACTAAGCACTTTGCATGAGGATCAGCTCATTTGTTCCTCACAAAAAAACTTTTGTCATGTGTACTATTATCCCCATTTAACAGATGAGAAAAACGATGCTTAAGAGACGTTAAACACTTATCCAGATCCACATAGCTGGAACATTGCAGAACAAGGGTTTGAACATGGACTGTCTGGGTTCATCACCTGTGCCTTAACCACTGTAATATAAAACTTTCAGGACGATTATATTATACAATAACATAGAGTCATTTCTATGTTATCATCTAATCTGTTAATCCACCTTGTCTATCTGAAAGTAATGGATGATTCCTTCTAACTTACGTATATTTCTTGTCTCTTTTTCTTTGGATATTTTATTTTAAAATGGGGGAGGGGCAATCAAAGTGGAATGATATAACGATATTAATTTCTCTCACGAGTGAAACTTGGTTGCCCCCATAGTTCATCAGTCAGCACCAGCTGTACTCTAGTTCAGCTGATTTTAAGAGTTATCAATTATCACTTAAGAGTAATCGATTTATACCTTAAATTCCTACAAGTTGGATAATTGGACTCCTGAAGCCCTCATCAGGCAGAATTTTTAGAAATTCTGCAAAATCAAATTCTTTCCAGACAGCATAGGAAAATCATTTGCTCTTTTCCCTTATTCTGAAGGAATAAAAAAATAAGAAATGTAGCATTTCTGTGAAATCAAATTTCTTCCAGAAAAAACTTAAGAAAATAGATGTTTCTAAACTAGAATATGTAAAAATTAGTGTTTGCTTGCAAAAGTTCCAGAAGGAAACAATCTGCCTTTCTTCCTCAGGCAAAATTAAGAGTATATAACAACCTTTTTTTAAAAAATAAATTTTGTTGTGTACATTTGAAGTTTACAACACAATGTTATGGGCTACATATACATAGTAAAATGGTTGTATAGTGAAACAGATTAACATATCTATCATCTCACACAGTTACTTTCTTTGTGACAAGAGCAGTTAAAATCTATCTTTTTTTAAATTCCTAATACAATTTTATTAACTTTAGTCATCATGTCGTACATTAGATCTCTAAACTTGTTCATCCTATGTCTGTTATTTTGTATCCTTTGACCTATATCTCCCCGTTTCTTCTCCCTAACCTCTGCCTGTGGTAACCACTGTTTCATTCTCTATGTCTGTGTATTTGAGTTGTTTTTTTTAAATATTCCACATATAAGTGAGATCATACAATATTTGTCTCTCTGTGTCTGGCTTGTTTCACTTAGCATAATGTCCTCCAGGCTCATTCACACAAATGGCAGGTTAACAATCCGCCTTCTAGGTATATACTCCCCAAAAATAAAATCACCACCTCCTAAAGATAGCTTCACTCCCATGTTCATTGCAGCATTATTTGCAAAAGCCAAGGTATGGAAACAGCCTAAGTATCCATCAATGGACATACAGATAAAGAAAATGTGGTATATATACAATGGAATATTATTCAGCTTTCAAAACAGAGGAAGATCATAACAACCTTCTTGATATATCTGAGTAAGCATTGCCAGAATTTATTATACAAAGAGTCAAATATTCTATTCCTTGATACTATTAGTCTTAATAAGTCTTTAGATGTTGGGTAGCATATATCCAGGAAGAAAATTAATCAAAGAAAACAAAATCATATTTCTTTCTCAAAATTGTGATAGAATAAAATTTGTAAAAGGGATAGAATGAACAAGTAAAATGTGACTTATTTTGTAATCTCCTACCCACCAAAAGCCTATTTCCACTAAAGCAAATCTTAAAACCCTATGTAAGAAATTGGTATTTGATAGATGTTGACTTTTATTCTACCTGTTCTTATTGGTTACATAATGATACCTACATTCAATTTTCAACTACCAGCTAGCAGTGCTGGGTTTGCAGATTTACAATGGTAAATTTATAATCCCCCACCTTGCAGCTATTCTACTCTGGAAATGCAAAATAATTTTTATATTGCTCTTCTTTAAAGAGCATGAAGAAATGAACAAATCCACTGGTAGGAAAAACAATTATGTAATACATTCTAAGGCATCTTGCATATAATTTTCAAAACATGCATTATTTCAAGTTACCCATTTTTTAGCTCCGTATAAGCAAAATCCTGGGAATTGGTGTATTTGTAGATGCATTTCTTTAAAAAAACTGGGCATGATAAAATGAACTGAAATACTTTCTTAGTAATTAGACATTTATTTTAGATTAATTCATAGAGGCTGGCTTATTCACTTAAAATTGTAAAAAACGTTTTTACTATTAGACCCTCTTGACTCCTTTAATTAGTTAAAGACTTTATGCCAGTTTCATGTGCCTGGAGGTTTTTACACAGTTCATTATAAAAATAGAGTTTAAAGATAAAGACCAATTTTTGATAATGTTGATAAAAATCACTTAAACGGATAAAATAGTCAATGGGGCTTTGTGATTGCATTAAACCTCTATCAGAAAAGAGAATGTTATTAATTCTTAGAATGCTCAGAACTTAAAAGATATTTAACATTATGTAAATGCAATAGGGACTATCCAATTCATTTCATGGTGATTTGGGAAGGAGGCAACCAACAGGCAAGAGGGAAGAGCATATTCATCCAAATAAACATTTGGTCATACAGAAGAAGGAGTGAGGGAGAAAAGGAGGAGGAGGAGGAGAAAAGGGGGAGAAGGAGGAAGAAGGGGGAGGAGAAGGGAAACTAATGCTTCTTGAGCATATCTAATTTGCCAGACATTATTCTAAGTATCTTGATATAAATTACTACATTTAAGCTTCATAAGCCCCACGAAGTAGGTACTAGCATTATTCCCATTGTACAGTTGAGGAAACCAAATAGCAGCCAGCTTGTGTTTACTTTTCCTATTTTTTCTAATTCTTTTGAGCAAGTAGTTTGATTGCGGGGAAGAGAAAGAAAGAAAAGTGATGGCCAGGTGATAGATACTTCCTTTCTAGGGTGAAAAAATGTGTTTATTATATATGTTATCTACTTGGGTTCTATACTTGTGTTCTATTCAGGGACTCTTATACTGAGATCAGTGTGAAAATCTTTCCTTTCCAAGAGAATAGGAATTTCTCAACACTACCAGGCAAGGCAGCAATCTACCAAACTGAGCCTCTGTGCAAAGTAGGAAAAAGTGTCCCATTCTGGGAGAGGAATCACAGAAAAGGCAATTGTCTCTGTTTGAAGATGACATTATCTTATATATCAAAACTCTAAAGACTCCATCAAAAATTATTAGAACTAATAAATGAATTCAGTAAAGTTGCAAGATACAAAATCAATGTACAAAAACCGGTTGTGTTTCTATACACTTACAACAAACTACCCAAAAAAGAAATGAAGAAAACAATCCCATTTATAATAGTATCAAAAGTTAAATAAAATACTTAAGAATAAATATAACCAAGGAGATGAAAGATATGTACACTGAAAACTATTAAACACTGATGAAAGGAATTAAAGAAGACACAAACAAATGCAAAGATATCCCATGTTCATGGATTGGAAGAATTAATATTGTTAAAATGTTTATACTATTCAAAACCGTCTATAGATCCAATAAAGTCCCTATCAAAATTTCAGTGTCATTTTTCATGGAAATAGAAAAAAAAATCCTAAAATTCATATGGAACCAAAAAAACCCCTTAATACCCAGTGCAATCTTGAGCAAGAAGAGCATAGCTGTCATCACACTACCTAATTTCAAAATATACTTCAAAGCTATAGTAATCAAGACAGTATGGGACTGGCATAAATACAGAGATATAGACCAATGAAACAGAATACAGAGCCCAGAAATAAATTTACATATTTATAGACAATTGATTTTTGACAGGGTGCCAAGAAAAAACAATGAGGAAAGGACAGTCTCTTAAAAAAATGTTGTATATTCACATGCAAAAGAATGAAATTGGACCATTATTTCATACCATATACAAAAATCAACTCAAAATTGATTGAAGACTTAAATATGAAACCCAAACCCTAGACTAGTAGAAGAAAAAATAGGGGAAAACTTCTTGATGTTGGTCTGGGCAATGATATTTTGGATATGATCCCAACAGCATGGGCAACAGAAGCAAAAATGGACAAATGGAATTGCATCAAACTAAAAAACTTCTGCATAGCAAAGGAAAACAATTAACAGAATGAAGAGACAACCTACAGAATGGGAGACAATATTTGCAAACTGTATATCTGATAAGGGGTTAATATCAAAACTGTATAAGGAACTCAAACAACTTAATAGCATGAAAATAAATAATCCAATTTTTAAAATGAGCAAATGACATGAATAGACATTTCTCAAAAGAAGACATGGCCAACAGGCATATGAAAAAGTGTTCAACATCACTAAGCATCAGGGAAATGCAAATCAAAACCACAATGCAATATTACCTCACACATGTTAGAATGGCTATTATCAAAAAGACAAATGATAATAAGTATTGGCAAGAATGTAGAGAAAAGGAGACCTTCATACACTGTTGGAGGGAATGTATATTGGTACAACCATTATGGAAAACAGTAGAGCTTTCTCAAAAAATTAACAATAGAACTACCATGTGATCCAGCAATCCCACTCTGGAGGACATATCCAAAGGAAACAAAATCAGTATTCTGAAGAGATATATTCATGGCATCATTATGCACAATAGCCAAGATGCAGAATCAAACTTAGTGTCCATCAGTGGATGAATGGATTAAAAAAAATGCAATGTGTGTGTGTGTGTGTGTGTGTATCTATATCTATATATCTATCTATATAGACATTTAGATATCTATATATCTATCTATATAGACATTTATAGATATATAGATATATAGATATACACACAATGGAATATTAGTCAGCCTTAAAAAAGAAAGAAATCCTGTCCTTTGTGACAACATGGATAAATCTAAAGGACATTATATTAAGTGAAATAAGCCAGGCACAGAAAAAAACAGTGCATGCTCTCACTTACATGTGGAACCCAAAAAAGTCAAATTCATAGAAACAGATAGTAGAACAGTGGTTGCCAGGGACTGGGGAGTGGAGGAAATGGGGAGATGTTGGTCAAAGGGTAGAAAGTTTCAGCCAGGCAGGATGAATAAGTTCTGGAGATCTAATGTACAACATGATGACTATAGTTAATAATTCTGTTTTGTATACTTGAAACTTACTAAGAAAGTAGATCTTAAATATTCTCACTACATATATACACACAAAATGGTAGCTATGTGAGGTGATGGATATGTTAATTAGTTTGATTGTGGTAATCACTTCACAATGTATATGTATATCAAAACATCATGTTGTACATCTTAAATATATATAATTTTTATCAATTATGCCTAAATAAAGTCATAAAATAAATAAATAAAATTTGGGGAACAATCTCACCAAAAAAATGGATCACAGGGCTTAAAGGTGAAAGATAAAACACTAAAACTTCTAGAAGATAACACAAGAGAATATCTTCATTGCTCTGGAGTAGGCGAGGATTTCTTAAACAGGAACCATAAGCACTAATCACAAAAGAAAAGACTGATAAATTTGCCTTTATTATAATTAAGAACTTCTGTTCATCAAATGACATGATTAAGACAGTAAAATGGTAAATCACAGACTGGGGAAATATACTCCTAGTGCATACACCTGGCAAAGAATAAAGATTCCAAATATATTTTTCAAAAATACTACAAGTCAATAAGAAAAAGACAGACAACTCAATTTTTTAAATGTACAAAGATTTGAGCAAACATTTTGTAAAAGGGAATATCCAAATGGTTAATGAGCATATTAGAGATGTTCAACAATATCAGTCATCATTAATCATTAGGGAAATGCAGATTAAAATCACAATGAGACATGATTACAACTCCACCAGAATGACTAAAACTAAAAGGACTGACAATTCCAAGCAAAGTATCATGAGGTGAGGATGTGTAGCAATTGTATACACTCTTTCACACTGGTGAGAGTGTAAATTGGTAGAACTACTCTTGAAAACTGTATACACTATGACTCAGCAATTCCATGTGTGGATAACACCAAAAAGAAATGAATGCTTATCAGAAAGACAAATCTCACATGTTCTCACTTATATGTGAGAGCTAAATATTAAAAAAAAAAAATTGATCTCATGGAGACAGAGTAGAATGATAGTTACCAGAGGCTGGGAAGGGTAGTGGGGAGGGGGGAATAAAGTGAGGATGGTGAATGGGTGCAAAAATATAGTTAGATAGTTAGCATGAATAATATTTGATAATACAAAAAAGTGACTATAATCAAAAATAAGTTAGAGTATACTTTAAAATAACTAAAAGAGTGGAATTGGAATGTTCCTAACACAAAGAAATGATAAATGCCTGAAGTGATGGATACACCAATTACCTGATTTGATTAATTCACATTGTATGCTTGTATCAAAACATCACATGTATCCTGTGAAGAGGTACAACAGTTATGTACCCATAATAATTAAAAAGAAAAAAGAAAAGAAAAAGACATAGGTGGATTTTGTTTATATGTCAATGTGTTTACAAAAAGTTGTATAAATAAAATCCTATTTCAAAAGCAAAAAAATAGAAATGAGTGCTTACAAAACATATTTACAAGAATATTCAGAGCTGCTTTGTTTATAAGAGCCAAAACCTGAGAATAACCCAAATATGTATAAACGTAGAATGAATAGTGATGCCATTAAGCAATATAATACTACACAGCAATGAAAAAAACTACTGCTACATGCAACAACATGAATGAATCTCACGGACATGGTGTTAGAGTAGGAGACTAAGAGACAAGGCTGAGACCGGATGCAGGGGCTTGAAGATCAGGTGCAGGTGTTAAAATAAACAACTCTTAAGCAGAAGCTAGGTAGAAGGGCTGATGACCGCAGGCAAGAACCAGCTTCAACCAGCTTATCAGCTATCTCTGGCACCTTGCATGAACTTTGGCTAATTACAATATCATTTACATTGCGGTTTTTAAATTTCCCCATTCTTGAAATCACTATGACAGTTCCGACACAGACATATAAAGTATTAATATGAAAATGCTTGCTCTCTTTCCTGAGAGTGTACTTTCACTTGCAATAAAAGCTGTCGCTTGCTTGGCTTGCATGATGTGTCCTGAAATTCTTTTCCCTACAAACACCAAGAACTTGGAAAAACAATAATGTTGAGCAAAAAAAGCCAGACACAAAAGAATACTATATTGTTCCATTTATATTAACTAAGAGATGGTACAAGGGAACTTGCTGGGTGTTCTGTATTGCCCTATATTCTGATCTTGGGTTACATGCATATAAATGTATGTAAGAATTCATCAAACTATAAACTCAAGATTGTGCACTTCACTATAAGTTATACTTCAATAAGAAAATAAAAATAAAATAAAACCTTTATTTAGGATTTTTGTATCTTATGTTCATAGGTATAAGGGGCTGTAATTTTCTTTCCTTGTGTTATCTTGCCTGGTTTTGGCATCAAGATTACACAAGCCTCAGAACATGAGCTTGGCAGCTTTCACCCTTTAAGTATTTTTTGAATGGTGGAAGAATCTCACAGACATGGTGTTAGAGTCATTGTAAGGAGCAATTAAATAATAAATGAGTACATATTGAATAACACAAATCTCTAAAACATGTAAGGAATTATTCTTTTCTTATTACAACCACATTTCAATTCTGCTCTTACATATGTCCATAGCCATCTGAGCTGTTCACACTGGAAATAATTTCAGTTTGGCTTCAACAAGGACAACTCTGAAGATTCTGAATCAGTTTTGTTTGGAAAAAAGAAAGTGAAAGAGAGAAAGGTTTATGGATGTGACTATCAAGTACAGATAATAGAAGTTAACAAAGAGACATGGATCAAGTTTTGAATGTGGTTTGGATAAAAATAAATGAGAGCTCACTTGTACTTGACTCTTAACCTAAAAGGAATATTAAATAAGTTATGTTTTATTTCTGTTCTTTTTAATTGTGGCAAACTTTCTGCTCTCCAAAATGCCTTTAATATAAAAGATAACATAATTTCAAATACTGGCATTGAATATTGAAATGGTGATAGAGATGCCTTGCTGTAATAATTCTGGTATACTTTTCTACGTCCTAAAAAAAATAAAATGTGGTGTTTAAATATAATTATAATGAGTGAACAAATCACCACATTTTTGTAAATTTCAGCTACTCTCAGCCAGGAGACTTGAGTGGCAAACTTCCAGAGAAAGTGTTAGAAAAACTGGCAAGGCGAGCTAGGGTAGTGCCAGAGGCTTTCACATTATATTTAATTGCAAGAACACTGCAATGAGGGAAATATTATCCCTATTTAATTATAAAGGACCTAGGGTCAGAGGTTAAGCAACATGTGAACAATCATACAACCAGGAGACTCTCAAACCAGAACTTGAATCAAGGTCTCTCCTCCTCCAAGGCTCACCCTCTTTCTATTCATACCAACAAGAGTCAGCAAAGGTTCCCACTCTATTTGAAAATGAACTGGTGAAAATTGAAAAGTGACTCAGAGTAATCACAGACGTAGAACATTATCTGCAAGAGGCACATTTGAATGTCATCTGAACATCTTGTGGTTTTGAAGAGTTACCCTTTTTCCCAGGACAAGCAAAGTCCAGGCCCATTACATGCCATACATCTTCCAGAAGACATAAACATTTTCCCTTGTTTCTTCATTTCTCTGACTTGTCAGACATAATGAAAACAGAACAGCTGACCCATACGCATTGGTTTCTCTTTTTCAATAGGGTGTATTAAAGCTTAATTAAGTGACAATCAGAAGACTATTAAAAATTAAAGAATGATAATAGTTAAATGTTTCCAATACATTCAGAAAAACCACAGGTAAATGTAAATCAGAGAGATAGGCAGAGAAAGGGACAGTTGTTTACTGGAAACTGCCATCCAACAAACAGTAAATTATCAAGTGAACCATTTGCAGAGACTTCCTAACAAGGCAGCTCCATCAGGTCACTTCAGGTGTGTTCACACCAACAACTTTGCATGGGAGGGGTCAGTCCAGGATGGACAGAGTTCATGGCTGGAGAACTATGTAAGTGTACTCACGATATGGCCCAGGAAGATCACACAGGCCGGTATCTCTCAGGCAGAGCTGAGAGGGTAACATGGGAACTCAGCCCTGGGAACGCCCAGCCTGATGAGCACACAAATCATTTAGCAATCATTATCATAATTACTGCTAAATTATTGTTGTGCTGGGGGATGGGGAGAGGCCTATTTTTGCGCCAAAGGTTCCAAGATGACTATTTCAATTTTCAGAATAAATAATTTCCTTTCCCATGACTGTCTATGAAAAGCCAAGCCTTCCCTTGTGACTTTTAGTTCTAGTTCTCTAATCTGAACTTTTCAGTGGCTTTGGGCAAGGCATTGGAGTGCTCAATGCCTTAACTCCTTTACTTGCTAAATAGCAATAATGATATCTGCTCTCTTCAGGCTATAAAGCTGATTGCTTAAAGATTACTAAGCACTTTGAAAAAGGAATAGCTTGTGGTAGGGGGGTGAAAATTGCCATCTTTAGGGGAAGATGTAGTGTAAAGAGCATCTTTGAGTCTTTTATTTGGCTTTCAATTCATCCCAAATTTCCCTCAACTCTTCAAACTCACTCAAGCCCTCCCCACCTCAGCATCTGCCCACACTTGGATCTCTGTGCATGATCCCCTCATCCTGTCCCTGCTCTGCCTTCATCTGATTAACTCTTATACATCCTCACATCTCAGCTTGGCTCCCTTCCACAGGGAAGCTTCATAGGGCAGGAATGGTGTCTGTCTTAGTCACCACTGAATCCCCAGTGCCTAGCACAGTGCCTGGCATCTGGAAAAGTCTCAATCTATATTTATTTCATTTACTACTTACTTAATGAATGTATGTGGAATCTGGGGCAATTCATTTAATTACCCTGAGCCTTGGTTTTCTCATCTGCAACACAAACAGCTAAAATAAATCATCTCCAATATCCCTTCAGTGCTAACATTCTGGGATTATGACTTGGAGATCAGCATCCTTTCACTGACCTTAAACCCTTTCATCATTCTGTTCTTCCCAGTGGTATCCACTTAACTACCAAGACCACTGTGATGGTTAATTTTATGTGTCAACTTGGCTGGGCCACAGGGTGTCTGGATATTTGGTCAAACATTGTTCTGGGTGTTTCCATGAGGGTGTTTTGGATGAAACTAACATTTAAATTGTGGAGTTTGAGTAAAGCAGATTGCCCTTCATATTGTGGGTCAGCCTCATTCAGTTAGTTGACAGATTGGATAGAACAAAAAAACAGCCTCCCCCAATCAACAGAGAATTCTCCAGCAGACTGCCTTCAAACTTCATCTGCAACATCAGCTCTTCTGGGTTCTGCAGCAGAGCACCATGAAACTCTAACTGGAACATTGGCTTCCTGGTTCTCCACCTGATCAGCCCACCCAGCAGATTATAAACTTGCCAGCCTCCATAATAATATGAGCCTATATATATGTATACATATAGGTACATGTATATATGCGTGTGTGTGTGTGTATGTGCATGTGCATATGTCATTGGCTCTGTTTCTCTGGAAAAGGCTGACTAATACAATCACAGTAGCTCTTCCTATCCCCAGAAAGCAGTATAGTTCTACTCCAAACCCAAGAGGGTGGATTCAGACCCCAGATTAGAAGATCTAGAAAAAACTGGTGTTAGGTACCTGTCAGAGTCAGCAGGAATGTCACTGACAGCCTTGCTAGGTGTCATCCTATTCATCTCTCCTCTCTTCACCAGTTCCCCAAGCTGGCATTGACCCAAGGCAGAAGAGATGTGAGCAGCTCCAGTCCAGTGCAGTGACTAGGATTCAGCCTTCTGCCTCCTTGGTGGCTCACTGCCACCTGAGATGGTCTTGGTTCTCACAAAAGAACCCAGACTGAGTCCCAATCTGGGTCCTCTTGTGCTTGCCAGTCCTTCTCAGCACCAAAATCCTGTTTCTGAGCCTAAGCTCAGAGCAGTAGTCCATGCTATTGCTACCAAACTTCTCTGATGACAAAACCCTCTGGTCTGCCTGGATGCTGGAGCTTTGCTTCCTGTCGCTGATTCCCTGGTTGCTGTGTCCTTTCCCTGTGTTGAGTCTCCTTGGATGCCAGCTGAGTTGCTGGACTTCAACTTGCTTTCCACTGTTTTCTATACCAAAACTTAAAGTTCACATCCTCCAGCCAGTTTCGCTGGCTCTAGTTATACAGAAGAAAGAATATAGGCTTTGGAATTAATTCAGTCCCAAGTTCAAGTACCTATTCCATTCTCTTACTAGCTGTGGGATCTTCGGCAAGTTTCCTAATCTCTCCAACCTTATTTCCACAACTGTGAAATGGGAATAATAATAATGCTATGTCAAAGAGATACTGCAAGCATTATATAAAATAAGTTTGTGAATGTATACAGAACAACAGCTGAATTATAGCCAGGACTCAGTACAAAATTTCCCCTTCCCTTTCCCCTAGTCTTTCTTCCATTCAACGGAGTATCCTGAAGCAATAAAAAAGATTGAGGAAGATCTACATAAATTGCTATGGATAGAATCTCAAGGATACATGAAAAACACAAAGTACCAAAGAGGAGTGTTTACAGAATATTGCTATTTTTACAATAAAAAGATGCAAATATCTATATAAATAGAACTTTTCTTATATTTTCAAAAAGAAACAATGATAGGATAAAACAAAAATTAATATAATTAATAAATGGATTACATCTATAGAGACCAAGAGAATAGCTTGGAGGAGACAGGCATGAAAGCCAGAGGCATGTTTCTGAAAGAACCTTGCTTGATAACTTTTACTTGGGAATATGTAATTGTTTTATATAATAAAAAATAATTAAAAAGGAAAAAATCCCCAAAACTTGAAACAAACTAAAAAAGAATGAAACTAACTTATATGTACATGAAATGATATAAATGATATAATGATATAATATCTGGGATCTGCTTAAAAATACTGCAACCAATTATAAAGTTGGTGGAAAAAAATAGGCGAAAAAAGATTGGCACATACTAATAATTGTTGAAGCTGGATGACGGGCCATTGAGGTACATTTCATTGTACAATCCTACTTTTATATGTAGTTGAAAATTTTTATAGTAAAAGTTAAAAATAAATGAATAAAAATAAAAAGAATCTTGTTTGTTTGGAGAGAACCAAAGGCAGAATTTTAAAGAAAAGAAGTCGGTGGATTAAAATCAAAGGAGGGTTTCAAAATTCCAACTTCCACGTATTATTTATTGGTAACAAACACGTGCAAACCATCTTGACTTTTTTACAGAATAGAAAAGATGGCTCTAAGTGGTATCACAAGGATCCCTTAGTTTTCAAGTTCAAGAACTCTATTTCATCAGCTCACCAAAAAGAGCAATCTTATACATTTCCAAGAATTAGATACTCAAATGGGCAACCAAGGATCCCTCTCCCGCTACTGGATTTCAGGCTTCATGGAAAGCTAATTGGTAAAATTAGAGTGCATATTACAGCAAAAATCTTCAACACTAGGTCATAGACTACTACAAATACTGATGAATCGTTCCTATTTCCCTGCAGAATGTCCACTTGGAGAAAGCAGATCTTCACAGCCCACATAGTGTGTCTTCCTAGGTCAGCACTGAAGAAACCCTGATGCATTTTCTATTCTCTATACGGACCCAACATTCTTCTTGTTTCACAAACTTTCTACTGTGTTACAATTCCCAAATTTACAATTTATTTTTCATTGTTTACATCACATATTGGTTTCCCTCTGTGGTATAACATATTTGTATTCAAATATTAACATGTATTTTTTCTATTTTGGATATTTTCATGCAAACTTTAATATGGCATAACTAAAAATTTGAATAGGGCCATATCAGTTTCTGCCTACTCAGTAGCTTTTCAATTTTTATGTGCATTTCAGGATGGCCTTGCTAGAAAATTAAGTATTTCTTGAAGGGAATGGTAGTGAAATTTCCACTTCATCTGGTTCATCACAAAAGATTCTGGACAAATACGCTAGAAGTAGTCCCATAAGAAAGTCTAAATTTTTCTCTGACTAAAAGAAAGTCACAGTTCCCACATGTGAAAAATATCCTAAATGAACACAATCAACTCAAACTCCAGGTAATCACTTGGGTGCTGTTTTATAGACACCCCTTCAAATAAATTTAGTCTGTATGATTTCTCACTATAATCAACAAGAATTTCTTCTTCTTCTTTTGTCTCCTTCTCTGTCTCTTTCTTCTTCTTTTTAGCCTGAAAGTACTAGCAAAATAACAGCCAGCTAGCAACAGAAAGTAGCATGACAATTCTTCCAGATAGAAACTATTAGCAAAGTAAGACGAAGGTAAAAAATGGGATTACTTATGACATTTGTTATATCACAGTTTGAAAGGGCAGGACCCAATTTTATCTTACACTTAAATCTGTAAAATTAAAAATCCAAAATTACCCAAAAATTATTCAATGCTTTCAAAAATATGAAAATATATATGCACAAGGTTATTCACTGCAGCACTGTTCGCAATTTCAAGATATTGGAAACAACCTAAACATCCATATGTAGGAGAATAGTTGAATAAACTATGGTACATCCACACAGTGGAGTACTACACAGCTGTAAAAAAGATAAAAAGAATAAAGAAAATCTTTCTAAACTGATGTGGCGGAATTTTCAGGATGTATTGTTAAGTGGAAAAAGCAAAATGCAAAAAGAGTACCTATAATATGCTACCTTTTTACAGAAAAGAAGGGGAAGAAAAGAAAATATATATGTATCTGTTTATTTGTTCAAAAAGAAACACAGAGAGGGTAAACCGAAGACTGTTGAGACTGTTGAGACTGATTAACCGCAAGGGGGAGGAGACAATAAGGGGAAATAATAGACAGATGGCGCCAGGGAAGGCTGAAAATGTTACTTCCCCAAGATTATTTTTTGGCACAGTTCTGACTTTTGGAACCACATTAATGTTTCACACGCTAAAAAAAGAACAGAAAGAAAAGAAAATGGATAAAATTAACAAATGGAAGGAGAAACTAAAAAATTTATTCAATGTTTCATTTTTTTTCCCAGAAACAATGTTCAGTGCGTATGTTCAGGGTACAGTTTACTTGGTGATTTTGTAAATGTTTTATTTAGGCTTTATACTCTATTAATGTCTACCACAATGAAAACACAGATTAGTAATAGTTTGGCTTCCAAAATCTTCTTAGAATAAAAACTTCCAAAAAGTATTCTTTTTGTGGTATTCAGGAACTAATACTTATATAACACAGAATCTAATTTTTTAAATGTGCACATAAATATGTACTCCCTAAGTGATATTTGAAAAAACATTGCATTTCTCATCCTTGAGTGGACCTATATTTGCAGATTCAAAGTAAATACCATGCCTTTGCCCACTTATGTAGACGTTGCACTCCTTCTCTTATGCTGTTTTTGGTGTGAAGTCCTTCCCAACAGCCCTCATATGGTCCCTAAGCTTATCCAAGGAAAATGAGAAGTAGTCAGAAAGTACCTCTTCAGCATCACAGGTAACATTTAGGGTAAACTCCTTATATGAGATGACACTGGCCTGTTTTTCTGCTAATAAATCACTACTCATTTTTTCTCTTGTCATTACATTGCCTGCCTAGAAAATAATAATCCTTTTTTAAATTTCATATTTTACAAGAGGTTTCATTCAGCCTAAATTTGAAAGACCCACCTTTAGCTCCAGAACCTGGATGGAGAATTTTCCCATTTAAATCATATTTTTCCCTAAATAGACACATAGGCTTAAATTACAAAATTATGCACAGCACGTGCTAGAATTGAACACTGACACATAAAGAATCACTTTGAGACAATTTGACCCTTAGTAGATGATTCTCTTTTCCTAGCAATACATTATCACTGATATTGTTATAGCTATGGCAAAACAAAATCACATCATCAAATTTAACTATCTGTGGTAAAATAAGATGATCTTCCATTGTGATATTAAAAATTGGATTCTAGATTTGTGAAAGAGTTTGGA
Organism: Daubentonia madagascariensis; assembly: GCA_023783475.1. Lineage (NCBI taxonomy): Eukaryota > Metazoa > Chordata > Mammalia > Primates > Daubentoniidae > Daubentonia > Daubentonia madagascariensis. The sequence goes on from JAKFHU010001670.1 coordinate 23,718,099, forward strand.
CAAGATAAACCTCTAAAATCCATTTCAACTCTAAAATGTACAGTTTATGAACTATATCTATCATAAGTCAGGAACACAAGCAACTTATTGATTTCTTTTTAAAACCATGAACTAAGGTAAAAATTTACACAGAACAAACATGCAAGTAATTTTTGCAGCATGTTAGCCCTCTCTCATATATAGCCAGTCATGTCTATTTCAAAGGATAAAGTAATAATCATCACTCATCAGAAAGCAAGGTAGCAAAATGGGCATGGGAGCCTGACCTGAGAGGGAACCATTCGTAGCACACAGCCCAGGGCCTTCCCTCTGGGACTATGTCTTTCTCAATGTCGCTTCCATTAGTAAAAGGGAAATGGCCAACTCTGCTTTACAAAGAAGAGCCATAGATTTTCCTGCATCCATTACAGCAATGGGTAACACAGCCTCATCTCTTCACTCACTGGAATTTTGGCTCTGTAAGGAGCATATTGTTCAGGCATTCCTTGTCAGAATTTCACATTCTGTATATATTTGTGCTTGGAAAAACACCGTGTATATATCTTCATTGCTACAAATGAGTAGTTGTCTTTTCTCCTCTCCCTTCCTGTACTGATTCTGAGGTTGAGAGTGTTAATGTGGATGAGATCATATTAACCAAGAGTTTCAATTTGAAATTTAAATCAGGAAGCAAAAATTACTAGCATGAAAACAAAATACTTATAATCTAAAATATATTACCTTTATCAGTAAAGGTATAATCACTATCCAATTTAAAATCTAACTCAGTTACTGATCAAGATACATATATACACACATACACATACACACAGCCTGCATTTAATGAAGGATGTGAAGCTTAGCATTTGTAAATTTACCACAAAACTAACTTCATTAAATGAATCCTGTTTCTTTGTCGATTTACTTGAAGATTAAAATGAGTCAGTGAATGCCATGAAATCATAACTGGAGAATTAGTAAATCATTTTTATCATACTTATTAATGGAAAATAATGTTTTTGGAAATTATTAACAGTAAAATATTCTAACTGTATGAATATTATTAATGTGCTATATTAAATGACTTATTTAAAAACCACTGAAAGTGAAATAATTGTATCAAAAGTTTAAATAGCATGATTGTCATTCTCACCCATTTGCATTTACTATATAGTTGCATAAATTTCTAAACTTTTTAGGACTTCAGGGAAACTTTCCACTAACTCTAACTTTATATCCCATTTTTTTTGAAGTTTCACCGTTTTTTGACTTTGTACCTGCACCAATCAATTAATCAATTTCCAAAGTTATTATAATTTTGTAACTGAGCAGAATGTCATCATTGGTAGAGGCTGTTAATGTCTCAACATGGTATTTTCTGTGTCTGGCAAAATGACAATTGTTGTACCTTAGGATAAGTAGGATCTCCAACTAGCAACAGCAGAAGACATACTATGAAACTGAGTTAACTCAATTCCAAAATTTGTAAAACTGGGCTTTTTAACAGCTTTACTTCAGGAAATGGAATCCCCAGATTTAAACACTGACAGGTTAAGGAGAGAGTTATTATAGTCTCACTAAAGCAGAAATAAATTGAGAGCTCTTTTTCTCTAGATACTAACTTTTTCTGTGTATTTCTTAATTCAATGTTATTACTCCTTTTTTATGTAGCCATTTCCATCTTTAAGTAAAAAAATAAGAAATACTGATGAGCAATGGGAAAATAAAAGTGAGCCGACAAAATAAGAAAAGATTATTATGTGTCAATTATAAATTTTAAAATCAATTAATTTTAAAAAAGAAAAGAAAGGACTATAAACAAATCAACCTCAGTGAAAGTTAAATTCACTCATTCATTCATTCAAAAAATATTTGTTAGAGGCCTACTATATTTTGGGACTTCTTACTACCACTTAGTCATAG